>JAPMUZ010000006.1:0-2400000 GCA_029931735.1 Dactylonectria alcacerensis | reverse complement strand
TGCGGTCCGCGATAAAGGCGTCTTCGGGGGCGGGTAGTCGTGTTGCAATCTGAGAATTCCCATGTCAGCAACGCCTCGCCTCCTCGCAATACCAACTCACATCTTCAGTATTGATTAGGCTGGGCCAGCCAGTGGAGATGCTTGCATGGGAATCAAAGCAAAATGCGCCCCAAAACACTCTTCTGCGCTCTTCCAGTTCTGCCCAGCTCAAGGGAGGACCCAGGCTGGGAGGGAATCCGAGGAGATCGCCATCTATGCGGTCGAGGCTCATCATGTGGCAGAGACGGACAGTTTTGGCCGAACTGATGCTTGATCGGGTGAAAATCATCCTCTTGGCCTCATAACTACCGATGAGTCCCCAGGTCTGCGCGTGGGCGACGGTAATAAAGTGTTCGCCTTGGTCCTGTCGTCCATGTTCATCAGTATCGACTCATGCATTAGTATATTCATCTACACACCTTCATTTCATCCTTCTCGGCATAGTTGCGTGCTCTTTGGTAAAAGAGCTCATGATATTTGTCATACTTGGCATGCCCGAGTGCAGCTAATGCCCAGATGGCATACTGCAAACATACTGGGGGCTTCATCAGGGGGGTGCTATAGAAAGCCTGTAGATACCGCCCTGGATGTACAATAGGGATATAAAAGTGTTGGTTTGCAAAGAATGATGTGTTGCTATGAACGTTAGCTGAGATGCGTCAGTACAAATTAAGTCAGATCCATGTTCGTACAGTTCCTCCATGACGTCTAGAGGAGGTAGTGCCTCTGACATGCCCAGCCCCATCAACTGAGCATCATTAAAGAAAGACGTTGCCGTGTCGTCTGGCGGGACGAAATCAGTGATGACGAAGGGCTGAGGTCGAGGGTCTGATATTTCCCCGTGATCCTGGCCTGTCTGGGGAAGTCCATCCTGTCTGGAGAAGTCTATATCCGGCTGAGCCGGCTGGTCCGGACTATCATCGCTGGCCTTGCTCTCGACAGCCTTGTTGACATCTTTGAGATAGTCTTCGACTTGGGCTGAAAACGAACACAGTCAGCACCATATCTGACTCGGCGACTCGGCAGCGGTTTCACGTTTTGCGCAGGGGATAGGGCAATACCTAGGCGGGCCTCCAATTCCTTGACGTTCCTCCGCTTGAAGGTCGGTTTCCTCCTCGACTCGGGATACACACAGTCATTGGACACTTTGATACAGCGGCTACAGGCCGGCTTTATGCGGTCACACTTGAGCTTCCGGGCGCGGCACGAAACGCATGCCAGCGGCTCCGTGCAGGCGGGCGCGGATGGGTCGGACTCGGTGTTGTCCGGCGGCATTTTGGACAGCGGGCCTCATCCGACCGGCAGAGAATGCGGCAGAGAATGTAGCAGAGGTTGAGCAACGCGTCGGCGAGCTGCTGCGATATCTTTTACTCTCACGACGAGGCCGAATATCAGAAGCATTGGCCGATTGTGCTGAGGCATCCACCTTCGATACGTATTCACACGCGAAGTCACGTTTTCCTGTCACGCTGACACAGCACTACGGATTTCTCACCACGGATTTCTCACCACGGAGAGTTTTTAGGCCGAAGGCCGAAGACGGAAAGTCCGAGGCCAGCCAAAGAGTGAGCCACTGCCGACCGACAGCATCGTCATTCAATTGCATGGTGAAGCCAAGCGATCGCTCAGCGAGGCCTCAATTGCGGGCAGAAATGCGCAGAGGAACCGAGCCCGTCGACAATATTTGATTGCTTCCAGCGGGAGGGTCGGAAAAGGTTGCGTTGGTTGAAGAAGCAACGTCGTCGGGTTGGAGTACCGACCATGGGCAGCCCAGGGACCAGAACAGAACAAGACAGGGTGCGCGTCGCGTGGGGGATGAAGCCCCATCCAGGGCACAG
Organism: Dactylonectria alcacerensis; assembly: GCA_029931735.1. Taxonomy (NCBI): domain Eukaryota; kingdom Fungi; phylum Ascomycota; class Sordariomycetes; order Hypocreales; family Nectriaceae; genus Dactylonectria; species Dactylonectria alcacerensis. The sequence continues at coordinate 2,398,123 of JAPMUZ010000006.1, read as the reverse complement.
TCTCCGCCACTGAGGAGTTGGGGCATCGAGAAAACCGATCATCAAGGAGACGGTCCACCAAGGAAGCCTCCAGGGATGCCCACTTGACCATCAGAGGGACCACCAAAGGGGCCACCAAAGGGGCCACCAAAGGGGCCACCAAAGGGGACCACCTGGAATACCACTTGACCACCCCAGTGACCAACAAACAAAGGGGCCAGCAGGGGAAGGATACCACCAAGGCCACTACTAGGTAGGCAGGTAGGGAGTGATCACTACCAAAGGGACCGCCGCACTTTTGTCACCTAACTCGAAGGAACGCCAAACATTCGAGGTTTGCAGCATCGACATGGATGCTGACAGCCCCCTCGACCAGGGCTGGAGGCATCTGGACCTCAAAAAGTGGTTTGTCGTCGAGGCCTTGGACGAGCTGCGAGGCCATCTGGCCACTGATCACCACCGCTACAAGGAGCTTGTGTCGATAGCTCGTCGTATCCCGGTGGTGACGCTGCTATTAGTCACAGTCTTGAACCAACAGGAGGCCATGGACCAAAGCTGAGCTTTCTGGCCAAGCTTCCGCAGCAACGAACGATACTCACCATGGGTGACAACAGCCACCTTACTACCCCACCTCACCATAGCCTTGAACTTCGTTTTGCAAAGACTCGAGATACGCTGACTGCATCACAACTGTGTCGGCAAACCTCCAACCCGTTGCCTGTTTTGAGTTCAAGCCCCCGATTATCCCAGCGTGTAAGTGCAGCATCATCTGCAAAACGCCGAGCAAACGCTCTCTGAACCGGATCCAACTTTAGAGTGATCCAACCGTCATCCTGCCAAGACTCATCAGTCACGGATCATTACTACCCAACCAATGCAGCTAACTTCACAATTTCACAGACCACCAACATGAGGCAGAGGAGGAGCTGGATCCATCACGATCCGTGGAGGTTCCGTGGACAAGATCGTTTCGAAACGATGCACAGCATAAAACACAAACGGAACCACACTACCCAGCAGTATCCATGATCCACTCCCACTTCAACTCGAGAACTCCACCACCAAAGGCGAGGGAGGTTGTGAGGAAGTAGCGAGGGTCCGCATCAACTCATCAGCATCAGCACGAGCTAGAACTTTGACAGGGCTTCTGGTAGGGTCAGCATGCCCACACACCGTGTGGCAAGCGTAGCAACTTTCTGTGGCGGCACCCAGCCGTCCGCGACCAGTGCTGACGATTGACGGCTAGGCCATGGCGCTATCGCCGCTTGGCTTTGGGGCCCGGCCGATCTAAGATCGACAAGAGAGCCTAGCTCCCCCCCTAGCGATGTTCTGGCTGGGGCCACTAACGGGGCTGACCCTTGGAGAGCCCGGCTCTGATGATTGAGAGCTCCAGCAGAGGCTAGCTGGGGCAAGCCACGGACGGGAGCATCAAGGCCCTGAAACGCTGGACGCAGTCATGGCTTGCAGGACGGCATCCGGTGGAGCGGAACTGTGGTCGCACGCTTGACAAGACCAAACCTGCTGTTTTCCCTCAGCCTCTCAGACCCTCTCAGTCTCTTCTTGGGCAAGTTTCCCCAGCAAATGCCGATCCAGCATGGCGACCAGGGACCATGTTCGTGGAAGCAGATTGCCGCGGGCGACGGGTTGCTCGCAGGCCTGGCCTCTGGTTTACCCTGAAACGACGGTCGCCTTCCCAGAATCATGCTCAATCCTGGCTCCCGGGCCTTTGAGCGACCTAAAAGTCTAGCTTCAACAGCCGCAATGGATGAACAAGTTACGCACGAGCCATTGTCAAATTACGCATCTCCAAACATAGCATCGATCAAAGACATCTTCTTCGATGCTCTACCTCACACGGCTAGGTTCAACAGCCGTTCTCACCGGAACTATGAATATTGCAGGAGTTCTTTCGGCAGCTCCTCACGGTAGAGCTGCAAGGGAGGACGACGCACAGCAGTAGCACGGAAACAGATACGAGGGCAAAATTCTATACACAAAAGTTAAGGCATTTGACTCTGCTACGCTGGCAGAGCATTCTTGCGATACTCAAAACGCCAACGGATTCAACACAGGTTCGGACTGTACGGGAGCCGCGCGATTGTCTCAAACTGTGCCTTTCCGTTGCGGCGGCGACGTGGTATCCGGGGACCGCATCGCGATACCGATGCCCGAGAAGACGAGGACAAAACAATCCGAAGTTGTCGTTTGGGTCCAAGCTGCATGCCAGTCAACCCCCCTTTTGGACGATCCCAGTGTCTTCAGACAGGCCGTGCCCATGTTCCGTGCCTGGGGTCTCACTAGATTGACAGATGGATCATGACGGCAACGAGATGAAGAAACGGGGGAAGTTGAGACACGCAGCAACTTGAGACAAGGCGGTCTGCAGCGCCGCCACCCAATCGAGCCACCGTCTGTTCAGAACTGTGAGATATCCAGAAATCAAAATGAGGCCTGGCAAGATTAGATCACCTGCCGTCGACGGTGGCGGATCGCAGATGATGAGCTCCATCCATCTTGATCCGCTGGCACCACACTATCCTGCAGCAACAACGCACACCTCGCAGTCGAGCCCACCTGTCAACATGCGCACTCCCCCCAACAATGTCCGCCACCAACTGCTATGTATACGGCCCACCAACCTCGCCGCGGCGAACGCCCTCTTTTGGGTCCATGTGGTCACTGGTGCATCCTGAACGGTACGATTCCAGTAGGCCGTGTTGGACGATTACACAGCCGCGGCCTTCGCTCCACCATCGCCTTCCCGAACGCTCGGCCCGCAGATGCTGTCGTCGAGGCCCAGACCGTGGAGGACGCTCGGCGGCCGCATGCCTCTCCAGGGACTCCCCAGGTTGTGGACGTCGTCCTTGGTCTTAGGCCCAATTGCAGATGCCGTCCTGCTAGGTTGGCACCACCTGGTTTATGCTTGTTCCAGCGTGAGTGTGTGCCGATGACCATCGCTTAAGCTACCGGTCAGCAGCAACCTTGCCTGCCGGAGGAGGCTCCCTCACCGGTCAACTTGACATGTGCGATTTCGCCCTACTTATGCTTGACGTCGATTCCCCATGTGGATCATGGTCGACAAGGCCAGGGAGAAGATGCAGATCCTCACTTGCCCTATCACGTCAACTGCTCTGGGGAGCAAGACTCAACCCCATGACCCGGGGGATGACAGCAGACAATAGTACTATGTTACGGGGTAACGATGGCTGCTGCCCGTCAAAACTCTCTCTCGCATGGAGAGGAGGCTATAATTGTGGGCTAGATGGCTTGGAAGCAGGGTCATCCAGTTGCCGCTTCGTGTGTGTGTGTGCGTATGTGTGTGTGCTTGTGTGTGCGGGAGTAAAATTCTCCTACAGCACCTCTCCCCCCCCTCTCTCTGCCACCCACCCTTGATCGATAACATTGTCCGGTTATGAAAGTTGACTCCACGTATGCTCCGCATTCAGAGCAACACAGCAAGTCTTCAGTCTCCTTACTAGCAAGCGACACATGTCTTCTCAGCAGTATGCAACCCTGCTCAACATATGGATGTCATGGATAACCTGTGTTCCTCGTGGCGCCCGGCCCCTTCTCACACATCTTTAGCCCCGGGGAATGTCCGTATTCCCAGAAGAGACAAGCACAGAGAGGCTTGCGAGGGACCGGGAGAGGAGTCAGCCGAAACGCCCCACGGCCGTTTCTACGTTTGATTTCAGTGTACCACCTTGGCTCTGGAGCCAGAAGACGCCTGATCGCCTCTGGCATCCCACGCCACAAAACGGAACCCCAGTGGCCACCTCAAGACTCCGTACAAAGTAGTAACATCTTGGCATGTTAGCACCACAGGCCAAAGCGCAGCTCTCCCGGCCGCCCTAGAGACGGCCTAGCCAGTGCGGCTACCGACGTCCGGTCGGTTTTCCCCGCCGCTGGGTTGGGCCCTCTGTGCCCCCCAATCTTGCCATGGGGCCAGGCCAAGTTTGCCAGCTCAAGCCAGTCAAGTCAGACAAATGTCGTGGGAGGCCATCACAGGGGCACTGGTGGATCATGCCCGTGGCTTGGTGGTATTGGACCCAGCAGCTTGTCTCTTCTGACTTGGGGAGGCTTGAGGAGTGGCGCTAGATCACCAAGAAGGCCGCCTTGTTTTGTTGGTTCATTCATTGCCCCATCGGAGCTTTCATTGCCAGGCGTCTGGGTCTCGCTCTGAGCGTGCGCAGATCTGCCATCGGTATCTAGTTAGTTGAATCTAGTCTTGTCTTTTTCCCCGTTTCTCCTGTGTCCATCCCCCCGCCCCCCCGTAAACCCTGCGTGTGCTTGGTTGTGTCGAAAATCATGATTGCTCCCGTTGTAAAACCTCGTCTCGTGGACGGCCATAGTATCCCACTTGGACAATACGTATTCAAACAAGTGAAGAAAGGAACAAAGAATAAGAAGAAACGAAAGAGAAAAAAAATGAAAAGATGAAAAAGATGAGTAATAAAAAAAAACGACCCTCCCATCTTTTAGGCGCAGATGGCCATCATCGCCAGCCGCGTCCTAGCTAACGGCCCTAAAACACCGCTATTCCCAAATCAAGTAGGCCGGCCCTGGAACAAACAGGGCACAGCACTAGACACTCCTTTCGTACAAGCACTAAGTTAGACGCTGCCCCTGCTCATGTTGGCACCTCTGTGCTGCTGGAGGGCCTCGAGGTCTTCGTCGTAAGTGGCGCCCTCGCCGTCGCTCAGGGGCCCAGCTGCTGGCTCCCGCTTGCCGTGGTCGAAGTCGCCACGCTCCGTGGTGGCGAGGACTTTGATGTCACCCCCGCGGGCGCCCGTCATGGCGTCAGACTCGGCGCGAGCGTTGTTGATCATGGTGGGCAGCTGGCGTCTTCGGGCGTTGATGAACCAGTTGGAGATTTGATCTGGAAACTCGTCAGTTTTCTGGGCTGGGCTCTTATATTTATTGTGTATTTGGACGTGGTAGGCGTGTGGCAGATGGTGGACATGGTTGTGGACAGAAAAAATGTACTCACTCATTTGGAGGCCCGTCTGCCGCATCAATTCCTGCTTCTCGTCCTCTGTCGGGTACGGGTGTTGGAGATGCGCAACAAACCATGCCCTGAGTTTGTCCGTCGTCTCCTTGGGCAGGTTTCCTCGCCGTTTCCGTTGCTTGTTGTCTCCTCCCATTCCTGCGGGGCCCATGTCTCCATACCGCGAGTAGTCTTGATAGGGGGTGTTGTATCCTGTCGAGGTAAAGGGTGTGCGGTCAAAGGCGTGAACGGATCCAGCAGACAGCGATTGATACCGAGTTGGGTGGTGATAGGAATAGCCGTAGCCGGGCTCGCGATACGACGGCGGAGCGGGTTCTGCAATAGGAGCTCCCGAGTGCTGTGGCATAGGAGGTTGCGAGCTTCGATAGCTCTCTACAGGTGCTGGCAAACGGCTCACAGGTGCTGGTTCGCGCTCCATGGTTCGCGGTGGAGGAAGACTGGGAAGCGAGTGTCGAGGGTCTACCCGATCCTTCAACTCTAGGGCAGCCGGGGGTGGTTGCGCTCCGTTGGTCAGGTAAGGACTCGGTCTTGAGGGAGCCCCCCAGTTCTCTTGCGTAGGCTGCATGGGTAGAGTTGGCGAGAGTTGTCGTGATGAAGACCGCTCGGGGCTGTAGTAGTGGCGTGGGATCTGGCGAGCTCTCTCGTACTCCTGGTCAGCCTCGATGGATAACCTCCTCCTCTTGTTTTCATTAGGCGAGTGAACATATTTCGGTGATGTTGCGCTCAGGGGTGGCGCAGGAGAAGGCGTGACTGCTAATGCTGGCTTTGCGGCCACTTCTTGGTTCTGAGGTTGAAGCTGAAGTTCAGGGAACGCCTAATTGGAGAAGCTGAGTTAGCAAAGTAAGATGCGAGAAGGCGGGAAGCTTTCCCGTGGTACTGTTTGTTGCGTACCTGTCGAATGGAAGGCAGAGCAACTCTGTCGTTTTCGGTTCGAGGACGCAGGGGATAGTCAGGACCTCGAGTCACCTCCCACGGCCGCGGCATGCCAAAGGCCGGGTGTGGTGAGGGACTGGCGGTAGCGAGCATAGACATGTTACTGGGAGGTCGAGGGTTTGTTTCTTGAGAGTTCTGATTTGACTGTCGGCGCAGTGAAGGGCTATCTTCCATAACAAGACTGCCGGGTCAGGGCAGAAGAAACCGCACAGCGGTCAACGCCTTTATTATTTTTCTGTTCGTCAGCTACGGCGTTTCTCATATAGGAGGAGGTCCGTCCGAGGAGGATAGATAGATGCCATACCTGGATTAGTCCAAAACGAGGAGAACGGCTTGGCTTGGGATTAGGTTGGCGTAACGTCCAGTTTTCAAATCCAGTTGGAAATCGAAGAGAGTTCGCGGATTGAATAGAGTTCACGAAGAGCAGAGCCGCAGAAGATATGGCTGAAGACGAAGGCGGCGGCGGTGGCGGCAGTGTCGAGTTTGTAGTTAACAGCGGCGACTGAAGTCGGCAGGGTAATACAATGGTTCTTGGGTGAGTGAGGTTGAAGATTGAAGGTGGGTAGTGGGTGTGAATAGTAGAAGCAGAAGGGATAGGGGACGGGCCAGGGCGATCATCCGCGAGTGGATGGGAAGACCAATGCTTTTGTATATCACGGGTGTGTGCTGGGGGCGGGTGGACGGTGTCGACGATTCAAGTACCAGCCAAGTAGTGCGGTGCTAAGTTGAAGGGCAATGCAGATGCAGATGAGGTAGCCAAGATAGGAAATGGAAGTGGGAGGGTCATAAACAGGCTTGGCGGAGAATTCCTGGTGGTCAAGGCTCAACTGGAGAAGGGGGAAAATGGCCGTCTTGCAGTCTTGTATTAGTGAAACCGACTCAATCAAGCCACAAGAACGAGGTCGATGGAGAACAAAGCGTGGGAACGGGGAGGGTAGGGGTTCTTTAAAACAAGGGTACGGCCCAGGGCTGCTGCTAGCAGTGAGTGACAAGACGGACGGACAAGAACAGACCAAGAAGCTGGTCAGTCTCTCTCTCTCTCTCACACACACTCCTCTTCTCTCTCTTGTGTCTCACTCCCTCTCAGCATGTACCCATGTGGAGGCGGAGAACGAGTTGACGGAACAAAACTATGCCAGAACTAGACCCAAGGACTATGTATGCGAAGCATGGACAGGGAACATGGGCGATCAGGGAACCAGGGGGATAAAGACGGAGCCCAGATGAAGAAACATAATGGACGTGTACAAAAGAGCAACCCTGGCGCCGTCGACGACTAAGAAACGTCACCAGCCCCCCTCTCCGAATGGACGATTTTGACAGGCCCTTATGGTGGTTACTGGGTTACTCCAAGCACATAATTGAATAGTACGTACCAGTAGCATGCCCGTCTCTCTCCATTGCTCCTCTGAAGGCATTTTTTCCCTTTGCTTTGGCTGGTCCCTCAGGGGTGGCTTTGGGACATGGGTAGGGGTCTAACGAACGGGCAAAGACACTTGGACACCCACCCCGGGAGCTGGTTTCTCGATTCAGGGAGCTAGTCCAGAAGGGAACACGACCTCTTGGCTCCTCCGTAGGTTGACTGGGCTGGGGGTTGAACGAAGAGACAGTCTGGCACACCCATGGGGTGTCAGATGGTCTGGGTAGGTGTGGTGATAGCGTGAAGCCTTCGCCCTTCCTCACCCTTCACCCTTGGCCCTTCTTGGGTCTTTCGTGAGAAAGAGAGTGGGCCGGGCCTCACGCCCCCGCCAGGCCGCTGTGTCCCCCTCCAGCCAAGTCAAGACAAGACGGTTGCGAACGTGTGATGAATGCCATTGTTGCTCCCACGGAAGATCAGACCGAGTCTTGGGGTGGCATTGCATATGCACCTGTGCTTGCACACGCATAAGAGCGACAGATGGCCAGCACTGGAGGAAGTGTGTCAATTGAGGCTGCTTTCTGCCACAGAAGCACGGCAGCACAGCACTGCACTGCACAGCACAGCACTGCACAGCACAGCACGGCACAGCACAGCTCGGCACAAAATAGCAACAGGGCTTCAGCAGACACACGGCAGATGCAGACACCACCAACAGGGCAAGCCACGGCGCTGTCTATACGGTAATTACTCCCGGCCATTGGGAGAAGGGGGGGTTGGGGAGGACGTCAGATTCTTTCCTGTCGCCACGTCGTCCCTTGGTTCCATCGGCCGAGAGAAGTTTGTCGGTGGCTGTCCTTCCATCACGATGGTGTATTGCTTGTATTGGGGGAACGTGGGCAAAGCAAGAGGCCACACGAAGGGTCACCGCAAAGGGCCACCGCGAGTGAGACCAGCCAGGCCGGTTTGTGAGACGATCACGAGGTTCCATTGCAACGCTCTGACCCAGCCCGATGGGTTTCGGACCATTAGAGTTTGGGCGGGTGACGGCGACGAGAACTTAACGACTTGCTGGGACGGCGATGCTATTCTCTCTCGGGGTCGGTGGCTTTTCTGCTGAGGCGTTCGCTCGCTGGGCGTCTTGCTGAGGCGTGGATTCTATCCAACCTTGGACATTTGGCTTTGGCTTGGGGAGGGGAAGAGGGAGGGAGGCAAACCGTGAGAAACGCTGGGGTGGGGCCGCCATCTTTGACGGGCTGCCATGTCCACCGTTGGTGCGGCTAGGGCAGACGCTAAAGGCGGCTACGGCACCCGTCAGCGCGACGGCCTGCCTTGTGAGCCCTTGCAGGACCTGTAGGCCCCTTGCTGGCCCGCGAATGAAATAACCTACGTCGGTTTCGCCGCCCCCGGCTAGGCTCGACCCCGAGGAGACAGCCAGTTCATTACGGAACGGTTGATCAGTGGCATTTCTTGATCATCAAGGGTCGGTCGTCAAATGGTGGAAGAACGGGTCGGCCGTCACTTGGGTAGCGCCCACTTCGGTCGGACACCAAAGCCGCCACGAAGGATCACCAGCCGGACGTGGTGCAGCCGGGTCTGTGCAGCCGTGGCTGGAGCAATGCGTGTGAGAGAGTGCGTGTAATGAATAGTGTGTGCAAGTGTATCCATATGTGCAAGTAAGTGTGTGCGTGCGTGCGGCTGTGTGAAGTTTGTGTGCTTGTGAAGCATTCATCGATGTCACCGCGTTTCCCGTCCGCTCGTGGTTTAGTCGGCGCCTCGTGTCGCCCTGTCGCCCTATCGCCCTGTCTCCGTGTCTCCATGTGGGGTTTGGCAAAACAGCCTTCCTCTCAAGTCTCAACTTCCCAAGGTCCAACACCTTCGTCATCCAAAGGAACTGGCGGCGAGTCAGCCACGGCATCTGGTCCGCAATTCTGAATCGAGCCACCATGGTAGATAGACCGGGCCGCGGCTTCGGCGTATAGCGCGTAACGCAGCGGCTGGAGTTCGTGGCGGCCAAGTGCAAAGACTAGGCCCCGGGTGCCTGAGCACCGAGGAGCGATGTGCCCGGCTAACCAAAATGACGAGACAAAAAAGCCTCCACAGGCTCGTAGGGACGCTTCAAGTGTTCAATTGCCGAGAGACTTTGAAACCACCGTGCTCATTGTGCAACGGCTTCGTAGCTCGCAAGCGCTCCGCCGGTCAGGAAGACCTGTCGTTCAATCCGGGCGGACGCCGGCCAGCTTGACCGAAGGTCTGCGGCGCAAGACGAAAGCTCGCCCCGGAACAGCCCTGTTCCTGTCAACGCAATACCGTGTTGCGATTGGTTCGTCAGGTTGCGCAGATCGTCAAGGCGATCCCACAGCGCCATGACAGATGGAGCCCGCCCCGAACTGAGCGCAAGGGTGGATTGTGCACCGCGCCGGTTCGCAATTGGTTTGTTGGAGGTGCAATTGGGATTGGTGATGGGATAAAAGTCGTTGTGAAGAAAGCCACCGTTCACCAACCCGCGGACCAAGGCGGCTTGGCGTCTCGGCCTGTCAGTCGTGCTGTAATTGCCATGGATTTGACTCTATCCAACTCTTAGTCCTGAGTGCCCATGTGGCCAGATGTGGTCCAACTGTCCATCATCAAGCACGTCAGCTCCTCTCCTAAGAAAAAGCATCTTCTCTTAGTCAAATCACGTTGATGTTTGGTACCTTCAATGGCATCCACCGCGACACTTCCCATCGAACAAGCCATGTACGTAGGTAGCTGCCACTCAGTGTTTTTTTGCACATGTTTAGCTTGTTCCCAGAATAGCTCATCCCTCTCTGGCGAAATCGGTTTGGATCAGAGCTAACTGCTGTCAGCGGGAGCAAGTAATTGCAGGACAAACGCAAACGGTCGAGCCATACTGAAGACAGGGTAGCTTCCACACAACCCTGTGCCTGGCGCCTGGGCTTGGCTTTCCGGCTGGGGCACGGGTTGTTTCAAGTCGCTCAAAGCTTGGCCACCGGCATTTGTAATTTGAGATGGGCTTTGACAGGGCTCAGACAGGCTCATGCAGTGGGTTCGGTGGGCGTTAGTGGGATGGTCATGACATGACAAGAACGTGGAGCGAAACTAGCCCGGGGCTGAAGCATTTCGACTTAGGCCCGGTTTGGCTGGCGTTTCTTACGGAAGTGATCACTCCGGCCCCACAATCCTCTCGGTCCCACCACGTACCCGACGATGCGCGGATGGATCCAGCCGCCATTGATCGAAATGGGTCGGAAAAACCAAGTGCCGATCCCGTGGATTTAGCCTTATCCCCGAGTGACGAGTCATGAGCACGCGATGGCTGGCTGGCCGGTTGGTTGGCTTGCCATCCCGATAGACTGCCATCGCCATCGCTGCCAACGTTGCATTGCTGCTCTAGCTGCGACGACAGCGTCAGTTGTTCCTAAACAGCTGCCATCCATCTGCCCTCCCTCCCTCCATCCTCTTCATTGACACTTTCCAAAAGTGCTCCGCATACGGATAGCAGCCACCCTCTTGATCTCGTGCGTGAAGCCGGGACGTGCATCCCCGAGGATCTGACTGCACAGTCCAAACCAACTCGAACCAACCCAGCCCCAAACAAGCCATGGATGGTTCCCACCGTTCGGACTCTTTCGACCGGGACCGTTTGCAGTTGCAGGTCTTAAGTTGCACCAACCAGACTCATATCACGATTCAAGCCCCGTACAGGCTGGCCTCACCACTAGCCACAACCCCTGGCCTTCGACTACCCCTGCTGTGAACCGTTCTCTTATTACGGAGCATTTCAACTCCTGTTCTATTACAGTCACAGCGCTCTTGGACACTCAACCGACTCATGATGCCTGCCGAGTGCCAATATTGTGCTATTAGTTACTGTCCTGGTCTTAGCTTCCTTTGGCCTGGTTCTGACAGGTGCTGCACCGTTGGTCGTTTCCTGCCAGCGCCAAAACGCAACTGACCACCAAACGTATCCCCAAATGCATCCCAGCAATGGATTCATTTACCTCGGACACCAACATGTCGTGCGCACAGGGCCCAAACAAGGCCGGCAAGCTTGGCAACAACGTCAAGATCGAAGCGCGACTCCTCTCGCGGCCGCCTCGACTTCCCTTGGATTTGCCTCCTGAGCTACGGCTGGGGCTGATGCCGGCAGCCATCATATTGCACATCTTGTGCGCCGATCCACCTTGTAGAACATAGGCGATCTTGAGCTGCATGTGTGCACAGCACATGGCGGCCTACATCCCACACACGTTGAGCAGCTGTACACAACACTACATAGCTGCGGATTTAGAAGAGGACCGTAAATGAGAACACCCAGACACACAGCATGCCACGGTGCAATTACCTACCAAGTACGTAGTAGAGCTCATTACTACGATGCCTTACAAAAAGATTACTATTCACTACTCCGCTACGGGGCCATTGCCAACGTCACCCGTTTCTTCTGACTGGCACCGGTCCAAACCCACTTCTTAGTTGGGAGGGGCCGGCTGATCATCTTGGCCATGGTTGACTGCCAATGGGTCTTTGAAGCATGGGTCTTTGAAGCTTGCAAGCTCTTGGCCTCTTCCCAGGCGCTTCGCCAGGCGCGACATTCTAGCTGTGCCTTCTCCACTCCTTAGCCAACCCTGGACGAGAGCCGAGTGTATCATCTGGAGGATCGCAACGCAACCGAGACGGCCCGCCTGCCTAGCCACAGCATCCACCTTTTTTTACCGACTCTATGGCTTTTACACAAACGGAGCAGGTGCTCATGTATTATGGGCCGTGATACCAAGGTGCTCACATTTCGTCGCAAGCTTCACCTGCTATTGGCCGTCCAGAGGTCGGTCATCGAAGCTCATGTAACTGGATTCTTACTGCCGGTGGTCACCCACAGCATCGGCCCTGAGCAGAAGCTTCCCTGGAAACACACAGGAAGATTGATTTCGCACATGCCATGCTGTGCCCGCCCACGCACCAAACGAAATATGATTCCCAGCCTGCATAAGTAAGCAATGCATCGGGACTGGCAGCCCTCTGCATCTCCCCTGCGAACACAATCCTGGCGAGAGGCCTGTCACGTCGCAACCCATGCGTGATTCTGGTTGACATGGCACCCGGGGTAAGACCAGGCCAAAGCTTTGCGTACCATGTAGTAGCTGCCTGTGACAAAGAACCTTTCCGCAACCATTACATGTCGAAGCTGAGCTGCATACCTGGCGATGGAGTCGGACTAACTGGGGAAACAGGACTGGTCAGGAATCGTTCTCGCAAGCCCGGCCGTACTAGGTATAGAGGATATCATAGGCGATCCGGGGTCCTAGTATTTTAAAGCTTAGGACACAGGGGCCGATGAGACCTCACCCGGCGACAGACCCCGTTGGTTGACAGAAGGAGGGTTCAAATGTACTGGCCCCCTGGTCGGATGTCAACCTCCCTGGCCTGGGACTTGACCTGGTGGGCCGGTTCTCAGGAATCCCAAGGGCCGAGCAGATCTGGTTTTTGACACATTTTGCGGGACACCCCCGTCTCATCTCTGTGTCACCATCCATCACGCTTCTGCCAACGATCGATCAACGCACATTGCATAGCAGGAGTTTATGTCCCCGCCACGGTCAGCGGGTGTATGGGGGAGATGGGTCTCACCGCCTTGAAGATGTTTGTAGGATTTGTCAAAATCCCACATTTACGTTGCATATCTGCGCCCAAGGGGCGCTTGGCGCATCGAGCCCATGGCCCAGCGCTCCTCAAACGTGGGGGCCTCGATATCTACAGCACTGCTGTGCGTGCGCGCCAAGGTCTGCGTCGAAGCAACTCCTAACAGACGAAAAAAAAAGCAATCATGAGTCTCCACGAAGACAAGACGTGCTAATGGCGCCCCCGGCCGCCACAGGACCAAGATCGTAAGCTGCCATTGTCGAACCCATTGGGTGCAGTGCCGACTGCGTCGTCGCTAATCTTGCCCGTTGTCCCACACGCCTTCATGGGGTGACCTGCAGCTGCTGATGAGTCTGTGGTGTAAACGGTTCCCTGCGACGCTCGTCTGCGGCTGGTCTACTGATGGTGCTTGGCGCAGCACATGTTGCAATATCACAGTCCGCTCCCACGTCCGCGATTGCCGCTGTTTCTTCATTACCAGGGTGTGTGGCTCTTCTCTTGTCGAATCTTGGAGCTGTGACACCGTTGTTCCAGATCTTTTTCTAGGCTTTATGGTTTGCCTCATTGTCGCACGTGAGAATGTCAAGATGGAATGCGTCCAGCCACCGCTCGTGTGTCTGACTGCTCGGCAGACTCACGACTGGTTCCCAACTTTAGGCGGGGGTCGAACTATTCGCCGAGCCTAATTGCCTCATGTCCGTCCACATCTATGAGGTCGTCTCCTAGCCGAGCTGTGAATACAGGCACGGACGGTCTGAGCTGGACAAATCTGGCCAAAGCTTTAGTCAAATCAACAGCACAATGCAAGGGGAGCAAAAGAGCGCCGGGGAATTTTTGGGACACGATCGTCGGAATCCACCAGCAGGAGTCACGTAGTCACATCGTCACCGGTGAGTGGTTCCTGAAGTTGTACTGGGTACGCATAGGGCCACACAGAAAGCCCAGCGGGTGATATAGTCATGCCGGCGTTTGAAGACTGAACCCGTACATTGATACATGCCCGGCCGTCCGAATACGGTGTCTGGCAAACTGCTACACAAGAACAGGCGGTGACCAAAGTGACCAAAGGGACGAACGAAATATTACTCTATGTTTGAATACGGGGATGGTCAGGGGAACAACGACGAGCTTTCTGCCGCTGCCGCGTTGCTGAGATACGAACAGATCTGTCGGGTCAGTGCCGCCATGTAACAGATCAAGTTGGGCTTGCGATGAATTGTCCCGCACAGGGGGCCTCGTCCATCCGGAACACTGCAACGGGGCAGACGAGGATTCGGAACTCATCTAATATCCCGCGTGCCCGTCCGTCTGTCTGTCATACCGAGAAAGGATCGCCGGGGTAATGATGAGGGCGAGCCGGTTGTAATAGCGGGTGAGAGGGCAACTCACCTGATGTCGTCAACTGTGAGCTCGCAAAGGGGCACCCTCCCAGCCAGGAGTGCTTCAATGATAACGGCGATCGAGAATAGCGTCCTCAGGAACAGAGATCGACTTGGCTCCTCGCTAAGGGCGTGAGCAGCGGGCAGCCTCCGCGCAATCGCTGTGCCCTGTCTGTCTCTTGAACCTTGGAAGCAGGGTTGACAACCTTGCAGAAAGCCAAAATACCCGACTTCCTGTTCTCAGTAGGCGGCGCCGGTACAATGGAGTCGGATGGATGTTGGCTGCTCCGAGTCCCAGCACAATGCCGGGGCAAACATCCTAGGAAAGGGAGGGGAGGGGGAGGGAACGCGGCAGCCACTTTACCCCTAACCATCTCATCACTCAGCAGGAAAACGGAGAAGCGGAGGAAGACAGAGAAGAAACAGAAGGCAGAGAGAGCACACAATGACATCCCATGCAAGGGCACCCATGCTCGGGACTACACCTGTGCAGCTGCCCAGATGGGTTGACTGCCAGTTTAGATGGCCTGCATTCGGAGCCTTTGCCAGGCGATTATAGTGCGCAAGCTAGGTATGCTTGGAAGGCAAGGAAGGGTTATGACTGGGCATGGCTGGGGTTGGATGGTAACATGGTGACACTGTCACAGAGGACAGCCCCGGAATAGCGTCGTGGGGCATGCTGGATGGAGGGTGGATTGCGAATTGGGGTCTTTGTTTTGCTTTGCTGCTTTTCGAGGCCCCCCTCCCTGGCTTTGCCCCTTCTTTCCCAACCCCGGGAAACCACCTACGGATGCCAACTTGAAGAATGCGTCGAATCTCGAAAAGTTCCAGGCTCCACAGCGACACGGGAAGCACCAGAAGCGAACGCCGGCTCGGGCGACAAAGAAAGACTTTAGAACATGGCGCTGCCGATCCCGCAAGCAAATGCTTCTTCAGGAAAATAGGCCGGCGCCGGGCGAAGCCGCTTAAAACTCTCGAGGGCGAGGGTGGGTGCGATCGAACGACTTAGTCGAGTTCTGTTAAGGCTCCGGCTTACTTTTTTTCTCCTACGGCAACTTGGGTGGCATCTCGTTCCGAGACTATGCCCTTTCCGAGTCAACGTTGCAAAACGGGGCTCCCGTTGAAGGGTTGATCTCCGGGGTGCAGGTTTATTGTCATCGTTTAATGTTTATTTGCTTTGTGTTGGTCAGTGAGCACTCCTGGCCTTCGCTTTCAGGTTAGACCATTCCGTGGTCGCTTCGCTGCTACCTTGGGGTTGACGAGAGATAATGTGGCTGTCAGAGTTATTGACAGGTTGGAGGCACAGTGAAAATGGGGTGCCACAAGACAGGGCATCAAGGCAGGGCAGTCAGTCTGATGGACTGTCATAACAAACACAATTAATACACCCCCACAACACCGTGGTTGAATTATGCTCCGATTGATGGCGGGCAACCTCGCAACGACGCAACCCACACGCAAATCCAACCTTACATACGCTTCACAGAATCCGGGATGGTATCAGAATCTAGAGCAGAGTGAACTGGAAAGAAGAAAGAAAGGTTGACGAGGGGGTTGGGCCCTCCGGCTCCCAGGTGAGCTATGGTTGCAGCAAGCAAGCATACGCCACCCGGAGTTATCCGTCTCAACTCTTCTTTCATATGCCTCTATTCGTATCCGCCTGCCTGTCTGTCTGTAGTGTAGAGGCGCGACATACCGAGCTCGCGCATCCAGATCGGGGCAATCGAGCGAGCGGGCGACAGCAGCCGAAACGTGCCCAAGGCCGCGCGAGGAGTCATTCCTAGGGAGGGGCAGAAGGCGAGGAGGGAGGGGTTCTCCCTCTACGATTCGCAACAGAGCCCCAAAGGCGGCGTCGTCCTCCGGGGCGTATCCGACACAATGTGACTGGCAGCACATGCGTGTGTTTGACACATGATGTGCGATGTGCATGCCATGCAAAGTGGACATTGTACAAAGGAGCATAGAGATATGATACGGCATAGTGGGCATATACAAGAATGCGAGTGGTACACCCTAGACGGTGTGAGACGGTGTGGGATGGAGTGTACACCACACGTATAGAGACACACACCGTGGTATGTACCTACACACCTTTTGTGAGCTAGCAAGTGAGCCGCCCCCGGCTGTCAAGTTTGACAAGTTTGACAGCTACTGGATGGGTTAGGTGGCATCGAGATGCCATTGGCTCGACGGAGAAGCATGGCAAACCCAGCAACGCAACAGGCTAACAGCCCGCCTTCCTTTTTTCTATTGACTGGGAGGTTTGCTTTTTTTTTTTTTTTTTTTTGACAGGGAGCAAGGGCTTCGGAAGAAAGCTCAAAGCACAGCCAAGGCAGTGAGGAACGAAAGAAGGCAAGCCAGAGCATGTTGTTCAAGCCTGCTGCCGGTAGTCGTAGAGGCTCCGCAGTTGGGTTGCAGAGGCTGCATAGGCTAGCATACGCAGGGAGGAAGAGGAGGCGTCGTGGAGAAGAGGGGGGATGCTTGATTCCTTGCTGCGCCGTTGGTGGCTTTTTACTTTTTCTTCTACGTCTTCGGTGTAAGCTACAGCATGGCGGGGCAGTACGTGGTTCTTTTTTTTTTCTTTCCTCCGTCTATCACGATTCATGCGTGCGTTGCGTCGAGTGCAGGATGAAAGGACCAGGTCAAGGGATTGGGTCAAGGGATGGTGGTGACCTCAACGGGATAGTGGAGGGGGTAACTGTGACGCTCAGGTTGCTCTTTCCAAGGCGTTGAAAGGGTCCCTTCCCCTTGCAGAATCCTTCCGGCGTCACATGACCCATGCCCACCACTTCCACTCAGGGTTGTCCATTTAGTAGCACTGGCCTATGCTTGACCATGGCTGCTGCTACTACGACTACTACCTACCATCATCCACCGTTATGGTCGCGAATGCTGTGGTTATCACGATTCTTAGGCTGTTATCGTCATATTCCGCCGCCCCCTTCCCTGGCGCCAGGCAGCTCTTTGAATCCGAACCCGAACCCCCCTCTCCAACGGAAGGATTTGAGGCCCTCCCGCTCCACCCGCTGCATGCCTTCCCTTACATACGGTGTGCCTTACCGACAACACTTGACTTGCACAATGCAATGCATCAATGCCTGCGCAGGGCGGGCTGGGCACCAACGGTTGCGGCTGCGGCTGCGGGAACGGGCGGGAACAGGGCAAAGGCCTTGTCTCGGCTAGGCGATCGGGAACGAAATCCCAGCGCCCAGACAGAGAGACAGCGACCAGCCCAGTAAAGGAAACCGCCCAGGCAGAGAGGGTCCAGCTAACATTGGCCAGAGAGCCTGTGCGGATTACAGAATCAAACATATTACGAATGTGCGTCCAATGTACTACGTACGATACAGAGACCCTGGCCTTCCATACCTTACCTGACCTACTTTACCTCACCTCGATACCGCGCAGTACCGTACGTACGTCCCGGACTTGGTAGGGCAGCCTGAAACTCGCCCCATCCCCGGCAGGCAACTCTATCGCATGTCAGTCATGGGTGGGTGCTGGCATTGGTAAGCATTCATTGGTTGTTATCCATCAGCCTGCCAGAGGTTAACCGCTGCCCCGTGTTTGCGACGGCATACTTGTACGAACACCAACAGTACCGTGTCAGTTGAGGTGCAGATATGGGTCCCATCATGACCGTCATAGCCAGCATCATTCACCACCATTTGACGACCGCTCCACCCACGACCATTGACGACCGCTCACAACCGCTTACAACCACCCGTCCAAATTCATTAACATTCACTAACTTTCAACCTCTTTCGCCTACATCGCGGCCGGCTTCTAGGACCAGTATGGCACGACTTGACCCTTCTCTTGTGCTACCCCCTCAAACCCCTCCCCTCTATCCTGTCTTTGCTGACCGAACCGAAGCGAGCCTGGCCTAACTTCGCAGTATGCTTGAGATCCCCTCCAGTAACCCTCCAATGCCAATACCACCCTACTGGACTCTGAGCCGTTTCCATCGTCCTCTTCGCACGCTGTTCTGGCCTGGCAAAACCAAGGACCCTGGGCTGTCAATCCAATATTGGTTCCCTGGACCAGCGATAGCCTCCTTGTCCTTCCTGCCCCCCTGTTCTCTAAGCTCTCGAGAGTCAAGGCCCCCTGGCTTGCCCTGATGCCCTGCTGCCATCCCCTTCCAGCTCCATATTCCCCTGGGCCCGAGCGTCCTGTCAAGTCAGAAACGAGCAATATCTCACGGACAATAAGTAGGCGAATACTACCTTGCCAGGCTTACACGGCATAGAGCATCTGCTACGTTGTAGGACCAACCCGGACTGTGGCTTAGCCATCCCGGAGGCCCCTTCCCCGGTCGGTCCCATCGTCGGCCGTTTTCTGTCCTGCATTCGTTTCCGTTCCGATCCCTGACCCCTCCCTGCTATAGCACTTTTCAACTCTATACTAGCCAGCTATAGTATGAGTCCCAGCTAAGAGTCCCGGTCAATGATGAACCGTGAAGCATCTTGCACTCTCACTTTACCGGTTCTAGTCCCGCCCGATTCCCGCCATTCATCATACCGTACTCTAGTCGTGCAGCCTACTGTACGGTCCGAGTCGGGTCCACGCCGATGTTCATCATCATAGGACCCCGGCCGACCGACTGACCGACGACCGACCACGTCCGCTCCCGCCAAAGCTACTCTAACGGCGACGATCGCATCCCCCTCGAGACCCGGTCCCCGATAGAGGTGGATAGCCTCTTTGCTGTTGTCCAATCACCGTCGCCAACTCGCATTCTGTCTTTCTCTCCTTCTCCTTCGCTCGATGCCACTACGACGCTGTCAATACCGACCCGGATATAGAAGTCCAATTTGCAGTAGTAGATTCCTTGATTAGTTATTGTAGCAGCACGGAGATGTCACTCACCCACTCATCCGTACATCCAACCATCCATTCAACCATCCACTACGTGTCCATCCACACATACATCCATCCATCCATCCGTCAACCTACCTACCTGTCTTCTGCCCCTATTCCGAACATCTCCCTCGCCAGTTCGCCACTCACATGCATCCCCTGTCTCAAGACCCTCCCTCCCACGAGACCCATCGCAAACCATGGCATCGTTTCTTTCCTTCTGCTGCTGCTTACGCCGCACGCTGACCTGGCCATCATACTTTGCCAGTCTCGATTGGGCCATGCTTGCGCCCTGCTGTGCCTTGTGTGACCATGCGCCGTTTTGGCCGTCGACGAGGCCACCGGGTCGTACGCCAGCCGTGACACACCGGCGCAGGGCCGTTGTTTCTGGAATCGCGACAAAGCCTCTATAGGGTAGTCCGTGGACGTCGCGTAGCTTCACATGCCGCCCTTTCTTTTTGGGTTATTTTTCCCCGTCCATGTTTCACCTCCGGGTCTGGTCCTTGTCCGCCGTAGCGCGGAAACGAGGCTAGGCCGCCTGCATCGTACACGAACGGCGTCAGCTGGCGCTATCTGATCTGTCGTGTTTGTCACGAGAACTCGGCGAAGAAAAAAGTAAAGAAAGAAGAAAAAAGGAAGGAAGCAGATAAATGCAAAAAGAAAACATAACGGATGATTTTAACATCCTTCCAACGTGAACGTAAAACTTGGCTCAAATAGGCATACAGCACGAAGCGGCATACATACAAGAATGTGATAACTGTGAGAATTTCACAAGTCGCTCCTTTTTACCTCCGTATCTAGGATCTCGTTCCGACCCAAGTGTGTATCATGCCTCCATCTTGACCAAGATGCCCCATCCCAATCAACGCCTCAGTCAAGCTAAATGGTAACTGTAAATCACCGCCTAGATACCTGTTGATGCTTCCCAAGACCGTATCCGTCGTGCCCTTAATATTCATACTCGCCTGAACACCTTGTTCAAAAGTACACTTCCACGTCCTCTGCGCGGGATATCATCGGGCGGTGACAAAGTTCCAACTTCCTTTCCTTTCCCTACCATCTGCGGACTACCTTCGCTTGACGTCTGTTCGTCTCTTCTTCCAACATCGACGTATTCGTCTGAGTCCCGTTCCGTACGTGATCTATCAAAGTAGGACACATCTGTGGCTAGCTTCGAATGCCCAGGTGCATAAGTTGGTACTGCTGGCTCTGTCGGCGGGCCATCTCGAATCTTGGTCAACCCACGATCTAGGTACTCGACCATTTGAGCCTTTGTGACAAAGCTGTCCGCATCAGAGGTCCCCGCGGTGCCGCCGTGGACGTCTTGGGCCTTCTTATACAGAGCTGGGAACCGAGTCTGGAACTCGGTTTCTAGTTGCTTTTCTTGCTCCACCATCGCTGTGGCGCGCTCCCCGCCTTGTCCAGGAGAAGAACCGAGACGTGGCAGCTGGTCTGCTCTTCCAAGATGAGAGAGCAATTCAGCGTACTTTTGCTGATTGGCAGAGACTTGCTCAGGGGTGGGGGTTGGTATTTCCCTCTGCCCCTCTGGCTTGTCTTGTTCGTCCGCCCTCTTGATATGTGCTCCAAACGAGTCGCTGAATTCGCGGTAGTGACCCTTGAGAATAAAGCACTGCCCACTCCATCCAGCTGACCAAAGCTTCTCCAATAAGGCCTCAGCTGGCGGACATTCATATGGGGACTCCAGTCCTCGAGCGTAGAATACAATGCACCTCGCGCGCTGCCAGTGCGAAAATGTCCTCCGGCTTTGCGCATCAGCAAATGCTCGCTCGATCATGTCGAGGGACGCAGGTCGTAAGAAAGACTGCGGAGCGCGCAGATGGATGGCCCCCTTAATGTGCGACCTCTGGTATTCTATTAGAGACCTAAGATCGATCAAAAGAGCTTGGCCCGGGATTGAAATATCAAGAAGCTCGTTGAGATCAGCGGGAAGTATCATGCGAGGACCATCCAGTGACTGGTATTTAGCATCCTCAGCTTGCAAAGAAGCAAATCGTTGAGCGAATGCGTCTCTCTGGCGACGGTAGTGGAACCAAACTTCGACATGCCAAGGCTCAACACCAAGGTTGGAAGCAAAAAAAGCCTTCTGGCCATCGTTTGGCAGTGGCTCAAACTGGTAGTATTCTTCCAGTCGTCTCTCCACATGAGCGGAGAACTTCTTGGGCTCTGGAACATCATCGCCAAAGGTCGTACGCCGTAGACTTTGCTGCTGATTCATAATCATCTGCCTCGTAAGGTTGCCGCTGACTCCTAGTGAAGATGACGACTGCTGTCTCTGCAAAGTGGAGAGTGACGTTGAAGAGGGGATAGGTCTCACAGGGCGCGATAAAAGGCTCTGCGGCGGAGATCCCGGTTGCGACGGCGGGTATATGGGGGATAGAGGCGGAGGAGCCGAGACGGCGCTCCTCACCACAGGCCCTGATGCGTGTCTGCCGTAGGTAGGATCTCTAAAAGCCCCTCGCATCTGGCCAGTGTGTCCTGTGTTCTCTGTGGCAGCGAACGTAGTGCCAGAGACGCCGGATGTAAAGGAAGCAGAGTCAGCGGTGGTGCTCTGTGTAGGATATGAACGCGTTGGGACGAAAACAGGAACCGAAGGTGACCGCTGTTTTTGTGTCATGAGGTTGTTCGAGCGGATGAAAGCGACAAAAGAGGTAGCGTGGTCTTCTGGGAGGAGGTCCCATATGCTGACTGGCATTGAGACCAGGAGTAGTGTCGAGTGACTCTTGAAGACACCTTGAACCTTGACGTACTTGGCCATGGCAGGAAACGCGCCCAGCCATTGTTCCCAAGCATTTATGTCCAATCTTTGATCGTCCTCCAATGCCAGCGAAATCATGACATGAGGTGTATCCTCGTTGGGCTCAGTGAACATGTGGTCGTTGCGGGCGACTGACGGTTGGTCTATGCCTCGGCCTGTCTCGTGAGGAAGAGCCGGCATAGGCAGCAGTTCAGGTGATGGTGGGTGGTCAACGCCTACACATATCCGGGACAACTCAATGCTAGGAGCCTTGTGGTTGGCAGTCATCATAAAATGAACAGGAGTTGATCGAGCTTCGAAGTATTTGCCATTGATGGTGATCGGGCGAGGATGTTTGAGACGAGCTAGCACCTCGGCGTGAAGCATCGCGGCGGAAAATGCTCTTACACGCCACTCTTGAAGGACTTCGATGAGGGCATTAGTAAAAGAGTATCGTCCTGGGTCCGGTGCAATGGCATCCCAACTGGACGCGGATATCGTCTCAGTGATGCTGTTTCCGGTTGGAAATGTGGCACTTGCAGCTCCTGCGCAGCAGTCTAGTAAAATGAGCACGTCTGACGTGGATCTCTCCAGAAGAGTCTGAATAGCCGACCATCTCGATATTATTAGGCTCGCTACAACACTGAAGGTTCGCAAGGGACTTACTGTAACCAAGGAGAAGACGCTTCTCGTGTCCTGATAGCCATGTCAGAATAACGCCAATCGGCCATGAACGAAGAGGTGGTACTTACGCACACCAGGTGCTCTGCCTAGACTCATCAATTCTGGCGTGGCCGCCATAGTAAACTAGAAACAAGGTATCCGTTGATTCATGGTCCTTGATCAGTTGACCAATTTTTAGCATCAACTCCAAATGTGAATTTTCGGATGGAATTCCAAAAATATCCGTGTTGAAGCCATAATCTTCGCTCAGACATTTCTCGAGATCTTCTAGTTCCGGAATGACGAAGAGGTCATCCGAATTCCAGTGCAACAACAGCGCCTGAACCTTGCTGTACCGTTGGGAAGATCGCCCACGGTTTGGAAATACTCGCGCTGCAGACTGGATAGGCAATTAGAGTGCGTTAGTGACTATTGATGGATGGGATGCCTACGTCTTCGAGACGGCTGGCAAATTGGCCGATATGTTTTACATGGAAGCTCGTACGGCTGACATCGTGAGTCGCGGATCTTGCGTGGAAGTCTCCTCCACTGGGGCCAGGCTGTAAAGTAGTGTAAATACTCGATCGTGCCACACAGAAGTCTTGGGATAAGGCTCATTAAGAGGCCTCGTCAAACGCACCATGCCATCAGCGCCCCGCGCGCCCGAGGCATCCGCCGGCCTTCGAGAGCGAATGGTGAAGTACGGTTGGTGATCAGCCATGGCGGCGAATGTAGTCTATCAATTTCGAAGTTGATAGCCAGTGTCGCCAAGGCGAGTCTTCGCATGCACAGACGACCGCTATCGTTATCGCGTTTGGTGTTGTGCGCCGAGGTGTGATGTCGTCGAGGGACTGGTCTCTAACAGTCGAGCATGGTTGATCGGTGCATTTGAAACGTTCGGTACATGACTTCTTCGGTTCACGGAGGTAGCTGGATAGTTGGTAGATGACGGAAAACCAGAGTTTTTGGTGGCATCATGTCGAAGTGCGAAGACTGGGAATGGAATGGTAGTTGGATGAGCGACTTGAGAGGCCGGGCAGAATGGGCGACCGAAACGGCAGGCGCAGTGAATCAACCGTCGGTCCCCAAAGCGGTTTAGCTGCAGCCCTTTGGCGGTGACCAAAACGGAAGGGGCGAGTGGTATTCGGCGGGGGTACCGTGGTACACCAACTAAAACAAGCGTCAGTGGACAACGTGGTGCGCACCAGTGACTGACCACAGTGAGTTCACGTGTGCCTGCAACTTTTGTCTCCCCCACTATGATCGAAAGTTAGGCAGGTTCCCTGTACATGGCACCTAGGATTTGGTACATACTCTACCTACAGTAGGTACAGTGGGTCGGCAAAAGTGACGATCCAACCCCGGTTTTACACCAAAACGCTACCCTAGAACTCAGCGATTAATAGCTAAATAACGAATAAAAATAAAAAATAAAAATTCAGCTTATAGAAAATTAGTTAAATTTTATACTCTTCTAAGAGCTTTTTTCTATATCTATTTTTCTTATTTTACTAGAATTTGTAGAAGTGGAGAGAAAAGTTTTTTTTTTCTTTCATGCCCTATAAGCCCACTATAAGTCCACTATAAATATTTTCTTTAAATTTTCAGTTTTTAAATCTTTATAAAACCTGCACTTTAAAATATTGATCTTTATAAAATATAAATTTATTAAAATTAAGTAATCTTCCATTTATTAATAATTAATAAGGATTTTAAAAAGGTGTTCTTTATTATTTATTATATTGATAAAAAGGTAGCGTTTTGGTGTAAAAACGGGTCTGGATCGTCACTTTTGTCCATGTACTGTAGGTAGGTAGGTACCTTCCATCGCGGCCTGTCCCGTCAGCTGTGCAGGAGCTCTGGCCAACCAAAGCTTGAGCCGCCCCGACGTCACTGGTCACTGGGGAGATCTGTCCACCGCAACCCCAAATCCAATACCGAAGTTCCAAGGTCAGCTCTAGCTGGACAAGGCACACCAAAAGTCCAAGACTAGAATCCTGCCATCGGCCGCAACCACTCTTGAGACCGTCTATCATACAGCCAGCCCCTTGTGTGCTACAGCTGCATTCACAGCAGCTCCGACGCGCTGAACTGCAGGGTTCCCAGGGTTCTCGGAATCCCACAAACTTCGTACCGCCCTTTGCGTGTTTGAGATACCGTCGGCGAGTTAAAGAGGTCAAGTGGCACGCGACAACTCGCCACGGTTAGACACACAAGATTCAGTACCTATCCAGCCACCGAGCGCTGATCACAGGGCATTGAGACCTGTGCTTTCATCTCCCAAAAAAGAGCTCTCCCAGGAACAACTAACTATGCGTGAGCGCATCACATTCGTCCACGAAGACCCCAGCTTCGACCCCGAAGCCTTGGACCTGCAAGACGTCGGGCTGCTGGGTCCTCAAATCCAGACGGTCCGACAAAGCCGCCTTACTGCCACTTTGGATGAGCTGCCCAAGGAACTGGCTGACCTGCTCAAAGCGTTCGATGCTCTACATGTCAGATGGGCTAGCCCCCTGCAGTACACGACGCTGGATCCTTTCAGCGCCCGGTTATCACCTGGCATCCATCTATCATATTCTCCTTCACCATCACATGAAAATGATCCGTAAGTCACCTCGCCTCTCTGATATCTCAAAGTCCGCTTCAAGCCCATGGTAATGTAAAATACTAACTAGCAAACTAGGAAGCATTTGTGTACTTGGATGCAGAGATTCGGCCCGCTGGCGTGTATGACAGCAGAGTCTTTCACAGAATCCAGCACAGATAACAGCTCTCTTCCCTCATCATTCTATTTCTACCAAGGGTTAGAGGATCTGCAGTCATTTATCGCGTCAAGCTCCCTCAACTTTTGCCCCGAACTTGACACCATCTGTCAAGCTCGAATCCGCAGCCTCTATACCGCTACGGTGCTGGATTTGTCGTTTGATACCGTGTCAAAAACCCTCCAGATCAATGCGTTATGGCCCCTTCGAGCCCAGACTGTTACGGCCCCCGCCTCTGACTCACGGAGGATGGAGGTTGGCATCTTCGTCAAGAATACGCCACCCACTATCAAGCCACATGAGCTCGGGCTCGCGGGAGTTGTGACAGTGCTCAGTGACAAGAAGAAACCATCACCTACCATATTCACATTCCCTTCGCGCCACCGACAAATGGATACCAGCTTTACATCCAAATTTCTTGCCCCAACAGGCCTTCACCCCACCCTTCAACTAGCCTTGAGCTCCAACCAACCCCCGGACAATGATGCCGAGTGTTTCCCGTTTGTGTACTTGACTCTCCCCAAGGCTATTTTTGCAGACCGCTACCAGTTGGCGGATGAATTGTTTCTCGCCTCTAAGAATCTCACCGCATCCCGTTACACGAGTCTACCAGTAGACTTAGAGGCTCCTGCTTACACGACCAGCTCATGGGGCTCCAGGGTCCTCCTAGAGTTGGCCGCTCCTCCTCTCGATCAAGATCAGCCTTGGACGGCCGAGGTTCCACTTCACCTCCGATACCTTGAACCCTCGTCAACAGGAGAGGTAGAGGTCGAAGTACCTTACCCTGTGGTCTTCTGGGCTTGCTCGTCAGAAATTGAAGACCTGAGCAACCCATTTGATCGTGTTCATTTGGGTTTCGATGGACTATTCGATAAGAAAACAACATTTTGGCATGCGACGCCTCAACCAGCGAGTGGAAAGCGACTCATGAGCCCAGTCACCATTCCTGTACTAAATGATCAGGGGGTAGATTGGATTGGAGTCGGCACAACTGCGGTGGTGGCCTTGGGCTTTGCCTGGGTATTGTGGAAGCTTGTGAGTGCCACAGTATCGGGAAGCCAGAAACCTTTAAAGCCGAGCAAGTCTGTTGGCAAGAAGGAGTGAGTATGCTTCTGGTTGGGACTAGAAAGTGCTCATTGTCTTGGACTAGGGGGATGATGTAGATATCTCGAACGATTGAGTCTGGAAATGCAAGCGAAACCTGATCTTATAAAAATTTAGGGTTTATAAATTCAATTGGATGTCAAGAGATCATTCAGTTCTCAGGATTATTAACAAGTACATGCCGACTCCTGAATCTTCATACTATATTTTCGTTCTTACATGTGAACTCGCTTCCCTCCTCAGCGTAGTGCCTCTGTAATTAGTTCGTTCACGTGACGTCACCCGACCTAACGGCAACCACGCAACTCTACGAAGTGCGGGTCCTGGGTTGTCTTGTCTTGTCACCGAGCAACATTGACTCAACCACGTCTGTTCGCTCTTCCACTGTGAAACATGCCGGCAAAAGGAGGCTTTCACCGCTAAATACTCTGGTATTGGGGCTGTGGGGACGCACAATGGCCCCGACACCACCTTTAGGAGACTCTCCCGGCTCAGTCACCGACACCGGTCACCAGCAATATCAACAGTCCCCCCATGACAAGATTAGACGGAATGTAGCCTGCATTAGCTGCCGCGATTCCAAAGTGAGCCCTTTGAGCCTATGTTTTATCTAGCTTCGTCGAGCGTGTTTATGCTAATACTATTCAGGTTCGCTGTAGGGCAAACTCGGTAGCGGGACAGCCCTGCCAGCGATGTGCCAAGCTGCAGCTTTCATGTATCTATGACAGGACGCACAAGCGAATCACTAAGAGAAGGTATGACAAACCAGGTACCTAGGCTCTGCTCATCTACTCGGGTCACTCAATGGCGTCGTTTCAGTCGGCATGCAAGAAACCCGTGTCTTACCCTATACCCAAGCTGACCCGTCGATTAGCAAGCTGGAGTTGTTAGAACAGGAACTCAAGTCCATTAAGGAGGCTGTGAATCCTCGAAACAATGGAGAGTCTTCTTGGAGTCCGCCAACACCGCACGTGAACGGCAACGCCTTTCCAGAGCAAGCCAGCCGTATTGGCTCAACCGCTACGACCCTACCAGCGTTGACTCCAGGAGATATTTCTATTGCGCATTCACAGACTCAACCAAGTCCCGTCAAGTATCAACGTCTGGGACCGTCCTCTTCTAGAGTCTTGAATGACAAAATTATACCTGGGGAAGATATTGACTGGTATTTCGAAAAGTGAGATACTTCAACACTGTGTTTCTGAGGATGCTGATGATTTTCCAGATATCTTCAATCTTTTCACCCGTATCTCCCAGTCTTAAGAAAAAAGAACCCGGATGAATGTTACCAGGCCTGTCCGACCCTCTTTTGGCTTGTCATATATGTATCCTGCCGTCGATATTCCAGAGACGAGCACGTTTTCACCAGCCTCGTCGATCAACTGGAACGCAATGTTGGGTCCCTCATTTCTGCCCCAGTGATGGATCTAGAGGCCATTCATGCCATACTACTCATGTGTGCCTGGCCCTTGCCTACCATCAGATTCGTGGCTGACCCATCCGTCACATCAATATCGGCTGCCTTGACGGGCTGCTTGCTTCTTGGTCTCCATACTGGGCGTGGATCTCACCCTAGGTTCTGTATCGGCGGACGCCAAAACATAAGTTGCACTGATCGTGAAGCATCAATAACATGGATCTTTTGCTGTATTCTTGCACAGAGGTATGTGCCCCTCTATTATCTCTTACAAATGTGAAGCTAACTATGTCACTAGGATATCAACCAATGGCGGATGCCCACCCCCATTCTTACAACACAATGATGCTCAGTGCAAGAAGGTCGTGAAGGATACTTTGGCACCGGAGTTGATGGCTCTTTTCGACTTTCAGAAATTTTTGAATCGTCTTCACATGGCGATGGCCGCCCAAATAGCAGCTCATGGAGGCGTCACAGAGGGAACAGTCAAGACTTGGGAAGATGATTTCGAAGCTCTCACGCCCTTCGTCACCAGCGTTGATACTGGTATGAATCCCCATGACATAGTGATCTTTGTGTTGGCGAAATCGAAACTCACGTTTAAAAACAGACTGCGCTCGTTTCATGCTGCTGTTGGCTAGGCTCGAAGTACAGAATTACTACTTCGCCTCCCCACCAGACGCTTCTCGCCCCAACTTCCACTTCAACGCTCTGCGCGTCTACAACACCTCACACGCGCTCCTCACCACTGCTCTAGCCCTTGAGTCGAACTCCAAGTTCCTCTCGCATGGGCCTCATTGGGTCTACCGGACCGTCATAGACGCCAGCTCTGTCCTCATCTCCACGCTCAACTCGACTGCGGCCCCGCGTACCATCACTCCGGCTGACGCCGATGCCATCGCCCTCCAGATCCGCACCGCCGCTCACAGCTGTAGTGTTCGCGAGAACGATCTGCCCTCTCGCGGCGCTGCAATTATCGAGGCCTTCTGGTCTATACGCAACGTCGTCCCCAAGTCGCTTGAGCCTGCCGGGGCTTGGCCTGAACGCCTTGGCGCCGCGGTGACGTACTGGTGTCTGACACGCTTCCGAGATGCCCTCCAGGAAGCCAAGAAGAGCACTGAAGGGGTCAATAAGGGACTCGAAGCTTTTCGTAAGTGGCAACTACTCGTCAAACTGTTCTCTTGCTTACTCAAACCAACTGTTTAGACAACCCATCTGCTCCTTCAGACGCGCGCTCGGAAACAGCCATGAATGCAGGCCAAGACCCATTCCAAGATGTCGACTGGACCATGTTCATGGATGAATTTGGCTGGGGTGGGGACGGAGCAGTGTTCCTTGGGCCTCCGTAGTGTTCAATGAATTCTGAAAGAAGTAATGCGTAATGCATGGGCAGGGGGTTCGCTGACATATAGACTTCACGATTCATGAGGAAGACCTTGATGGTTTCCAACTTTTGGTGTAATATTGTGGTTTTGTTGACTTTATCTAAATACAAGCATGCTCTAAATAAGAGTCTATTTCAGACCTAAACACCATCTTTCATTATGTCGTCAATTTTCTTTGCAAAACAACCCATTCAAAACGTCCAGTCGCTCATGCTATAACAATGACAGATTAATCGTAAATGTCCTGATCCATATCCTCCAACAAATCCTCTACATCATCTTCATCGACCATCTCCTCGTCGCCAAGCTCACTGTCGGGATGGTTGGAGAGGACCACAATCTTGCGATCGATGAGCTCGACGCGGGCATACTCGCCATCACGGATGTTGTTGCGTAAGATGAGGATGGCGAGGCGGTTGAGCACCTCCTTCTCAATGAGGCGGGACAAGGGACGTGCTCCGTAAGCCGGCGAGTAACCAGCATTACCGAGGTAGTCCTTAGCCTCCTCTGACACATCGATAATGACTTTGCGGCCGTTGTCTTCAAGCCGTCTCTGGATCTCGCCGAGGCGTATGTCCACAATCTTCCTGATTTCGCGCCTCGTTAGACGGTTGAAGATGACAACCGAGTTGATACGGTTGAGGAACTCCGGGAGGAAGTAATTGCGCAGAGCGCCCATGACAAGGTCCCTGGTGCCGGAGTCGATTCTGCCCTCCTTCACACCGGGTCGTATGAGGTACTCAGCACCCAAGTTAGAAGTCATGACCACTATACAGTTCTTGGCGTCAACAACTCTGCCTTGGCCGTCGGTGATTCGGCCGTCGTCCATGAGCTGAAGTAGAACAGTCAGAACCTCCTTTGCTGCCTTCTCAACTTCATCGAAGAGCAAGATTGAGAAGGGCTTTCGTCGAAGAGCCTCAGTCAGTTGACCGCCGGCATCGTGGCCCACGTAACCGGGAGGCGCACCAATCATTCGGCTGAGTGCATGTCGCTCTTGATACTCGGACATGTCGAAACGAATCATGGCTTTGGCGTCATCGAACAAGAACTCTGCCAAAGCCTTGGTAAGGAGAGTCTTTCCAGTACCTGAGGGGCCACAGAACAAGAAGCTGGGCGGTTGATTGGGGTTGGCGAGTCCAGAGCGCTGAAGTCGAATGGCATTTGCGACAGATTGGACAGCTTCCTTCTGGCCCACGACGACCTTGCTGAGAACCTTTTCCATGTGAATCAGCTTCTCCTTCTCCGAGGTTCGAAGTCGGGTGACGGGAATGCCAGTCCAACGGGCGACAATCTCGTTGATGTGGTCTGCAGTGACGATGTCTGTAACCATTGCACCGCCGCTATCGGCGCCAGTTGCGTTGAGAGCAGCATCAGCGGCAACCTTGCGGACTTCGAGCTCCTTGATGACAGCCTCTTGCTCGGGGATAGCGCCATACTTGAGATCAGCAGCCTTGGCGTGGTCAGAGTTGTTCATGGCATCCTCTAGGCGCTTTTCAAGGTCGTCGAGCTTCAGTTTGGCCTGGTGAATCTCCTCGCTGCGCTTGATTTCAGTCTGGTACTTTTCGCGCAGAGGCTGCAACTCCTCCTCGACATTCTTAGCATCCTTGCGAGCCTGTGCCAACCGAGTCCGAGAAGCCTCGTCGTGTTCCTTCTCGAGAGCAGCAATCTCTATCATGTACTGTCTCAACTTGCGCTCGAGAGAGTCAATGATCTCTGGCTGGGACTCGCGGGCGACACGCACGGCAGCGCTAGCCTCATCGACAAGGTCAATAGCTGAGTCTGGCATTCGCCTAGAGGTGAGATATCGTGCAGCCAGGTTAGCAGCAGCCACCAAAGCGCTGTCAAGGATGGTGACGCGGTGGTGACGGTCGTATCGCTCCTTCAGACCTCGCAGGATGGAGATGGTCTCATTGATCGTCGGCTCCTTAACAAGAACTTGCTGGAAGCGACGCTCAAAGGCAGCATCCTTCTCGACATACTTGCGGTACTCGGCGAGAGTGGTGGCGCCGATACAGTGGAGTTGACCGCGAGCGAGCATGGGCTTGAGCAGGTTGGCAGCGTCCATACCACCTTCGCCAGACGATCCAGCCCCCATGAGAAGATGAATCTCGTCGACGAATAGGACAATCGTGTCCTTGGACTCTGTAATCTCTTTCAGAACACCCTTCATTCTCTCTTCAAACTCTCCGCGATACTTGCTGCCAGCAACAAGGGCGCCGACATCGAGCGAGAGCAGTTTGCAGTTCTTCAGGTTGTCGGGCACGTCTCGGTTGACGATGCGTTGAGCCAGGCCCTCGACAACTGTGGTCTTACCAACACCGGGTTCGCCAATGAGAACGGGGTTGTTCTTAGTTCGTCGGGACAGGATTCGCACGACCCGACGAATCTCCTCCTCTCGGCCGATGACAGGGTCCATCTTCTTGTCCCTGGCCATATCAGTCATGTCAATGGTGAATTTGGCCAGGTTCTCGTTCTCCTCCTCGGTGTCGGCAGTCTTGCTGTCGACTCGCTTGGTTCCGCGAATGGCCTGGACGGCTTCTTGGACAAGCTTTGGCTTGGGGATGTTGGCTTCCTTGAGCGAAGTCTGGATGGTGACGTCCTCGGCCAGCGAGGTGATGAGGTGATCCACACCGATGTATGTATCCTTCTGGACCTTTTGTAGTTCCATGGCCTTTCTCAAAACATTATGGAACTGTGGCGCCAGCGACACGGTCTCGGGAGGAGGGTCTTGGCTGGGGAGTCGGACAAGGGTCTTTTTGAGGGCTCGATCGAAGATTTGGGGGTCGCCGCGAGCCCGCTCGATGACCTGGCGGAACAGCGTGCTAGTTGTGCCGACGGGAGCATTTTGCTGGTCCTTTGACTGGTCTGGGGGAGGGTCCAACAAAGAGACAGCGAGATGAACTGGTACGAGCTGGGAGTGGCCGTACTGCTCAGCCAAGGCCATGGCATCCTCGACAGCCTTCTGAGCTCGGTCCGTGAAGTCCATGCGGGAATTCATGATGGCAAAAGTGTATGTGGAAAACCGACTATGTGAAAACGAGGGATGTTATGTATGGTGTGTTGTTGGTTGGTAGTCAGGTGTATGTAGTGCGTAGCCCAAGAAGCTTGACAACTTCTGCCTGGTTTGTAACCTCGAAAGGTTGGGTATCTTTGGTTGTTGTGTGTGGGGTTGTTTGGGAAGAGAGAATTGAAACCCAAGTGGCTTGGGGGACGGTAATTTATCGACAATGCGAGTGGATCTCGCGATGAAAAGGTAGGGAAGTCTTGGTGGATCGATAGACCTCATATGAAGCAACCAGGTGCATGAAGCAGGCTCGTGGCAGCTGGAGAAGCATCCAGGAACCTCCTAGAAGCATCGGGATCATTCGTGATGTCACTCTCACCCCAGCCAGCCTGGACCAGGATCCATGACGCTGGATGTGGGGAGCGAGCTCTTGATTGGATGCCTGACATCTTATCGGTCACATGGCCCTGCAAGCCACCAGCCTTGCAACAGGCGCCAGGCGGACTTGCCCGACGAGAAATGCTCCGGTCACATGACCACGCGCATGCTCAGCTCCCGTTGAGCGATTGGTGGTGGGCATTCTGGGGCAGGATTTTGCAGTTTCGAAGAGCCTCAGCTTTGGGGAGCCCGTCAAATCAACCCACAACTGGCGACCATGAATGCGACACCAGCGTCCCGCCTGGGCCAATTACCTAGCTTCATGCGAGTATGCGTGCGACACGCCCATAACAGCTCTAAGCGTCAGGCCAAGGGCTTCCCCCCGCCCGAGGGTCATGGTGAGAACATCTGGGTCTTCACTCACCGGCGGTCGGACCAGATCATTTACAGCTTCGAGCCCAAGCTTGACGTACGTTCAATTGCGCCCCAAAGACCCGGTTCCAGCTTCCTGGCCCGAAGTCCCGGCTGACCGTCCACTACAGGGCTTCCACGGCCTCAAGCAACTCCCGTTCAATGGCAAGAAGACGAAGCCCGCCAAGCTCCGCAAGGACTACTGGTCACCCTTTGCCCATATTTCTCTCCCCACCGGCCAGGGCTCTGTCGGCCGCTCTATCTACCAGAAGCTGCGTGAGCTGAAGCACCTGCACGAGGTAGCGTGGGACGACGAATTCCGGCGCAAGCCAGTCGAGGAGTACACTGCCGCCGACAAGAAGAGGATCACCGAGGAGGAGAAGAAGGGCAACCCCGGGTACCGTCCCATCCGAACCAAACAGGAGCGTGGTATCGCTCTCAACCGACAAAAGCCCAACGCCATTGCCGACATGGCCGCCGTGCTGAGCGGTCTGGGCGCCGGCAACAAGATTGTGACAACTGAAGCCGCCGAAGGTGTCGAGCGGCAGCTGATGGACGTGACGGTGAACTGGGCGAATGACCAGGATCAACAGTACGCTGAAGCGTGGTCCGACAATGTCACCCACGGGCTGTTTGAGAAGCCCTCTTACGTTTCGGAAGAAGCTGCGGAGGACAAGGCCGTGGATGCCAAGGCCGCATAAGTTGAGTCCACCACCGGGAGTGAAGGGAACCCAGAGACGGAAGAAGGGAAGCCAATTACCTAACAATGGCCACTTGCAAATGTTTTCTCCGTTGGGAGAATGCTCATGAAATATCACATGTCGGAAAAGTTGGAACAGATGGAGTCTGACGTGGGACGGGATGACATAGAGACAGATGATCCAATCTGGTTGTATAAAACATTCAGGCGTAGAGCCAATATGTTGTTGTATCATAGGTAGTGTGTAACAACAAAATCGAAACAAAAACTCCAAGCAGGGCCCCCCCCCTCCCAAATATCATTTCATGAGGGAATGACAGTACAGGCCGGATAACAAACAATCTCTCATATTCGTGTTCAAATCTCAAGTGCAAACTGCTTGAGGTATTCATAGCGGGCGACGTTGTCGTTGACCGTCTGCCGGATTAGTTTCTGTGCTTCCGGACCCCACTTGGCCGTCCAATCCTTGTCCTCGGACTCGGTGGTGGATGTCTTCTTTGTTAGCTCAATCAGTTGAATATCCAGCAACGGGAGTAAGACACGCGGGGGTGACACAGCCGAAGGGAATGGGGGGATTAATGGTCAGATACACACCTGGGCGTGCGTGCGAGGCTTGAGAGACGTGCTCTTGATGGCGTCGTTGTGAAAGCCGTTCCATTTCTCAAAAGCGTTGCTGGCGTGAGACTTGTCAGACTCATTCCAGTCGAGCATCTCGGGTTTGAAGTCAATGCCCGTCTTCTCACAGTAAAGACGAATTGTCTTTTCTGGGTTGTCCAGAAGATCGTCGGCGTCGACCACGACAAGCTGGTCCTTGTTGACGATGCCATTTTCAAGCAAAAAGTCAAACAAGGTGACCAGCTCCTCGTAACCAGCCTCATTCGGCATGAAGTGGTAGAAGCCGGTGACCTCGTCCAGCGGTGGAACTGTGCACCGGTAGTACGAGGGGATGGCCCGACGAGGGTGACGGATCAAGAATGTGAACTGGAACTGCTTTAGAACCTCAAGCGGCAACACCGTTGGGTTGTCCAGTTCATCCTCGCCTAGAGAGGGGGCGATCTGAGTCGGCCTGCTGTCCGACTTCATGAGGTAGTAAGCCATGTCCTTGATGAAGATGCGCTTGCCCTAATAATGTGCGTCAAAGCGTAAGCATCAGTCCCATCTTAGGGTAATAATAGACATGGTGGGGTATGTCCAAATCCGGATCCCGTCTGGATAGAGAGGACAGGGCAGCATAAAGCAGGGCAGTACAGAGAAGGGTAGAGTAGCGTCAGAAAGGGCCATCTCAAGAACTGTACATAATAGCAGAGGACTCAATTGTTGCGAAGCCGCGACTGACGAGACAGACCCCAGCGCAGTGGATCGCAAACGACACCAGCGCGGCAAGGGCTCCTCACTGGGGGCGGGGGGCGTGAGGGTAGTAGAAGGATTGAATGGAGGCGAATGAGAGGGGTCAATGGCGAACCTCTTTTCCTGACTCCATGATGGACTCTAGAATGTCCTTGTACGTCTTGTCGGAAAAGCCGCTGGACTCGCGAGTGGCAGCATCGTCTCTGAAGCGATCGCTTAGAAACTCAGGGCCGTAGTAGAAGGCATCACCAAAGGGTTCATGAACGCTCTCCAAAATGTCACGACGAGTCATGAAGACCTGGGGGAAAAATGTCAATGGGTGAAATTTTAGACTCAACTTCATACCCCGACTACCATGTAGAATTTGAGGTATAAAGCCGAGGGGAATTGAATGGTTCATACCCTCTCGAAGGCCGTAGAGCAGGCACGTGGGTGAGTCGCAGCGAAGATGGGGCGGAGCGCCATTTTGGGAGGAAGAACCAACAAGAGAATGGAGAAATGGCAGCTAAGTGTTGTTCTGTCAACATTAAAATGGCTGGGGAATATGAATTGGCAACTGAGGAAGAGAGAGAGAAAGACTCGAGAACCTGATGAGAGGGGAGCGGCCCTGACCCGTTAAATATGTTGTTGGTTTTCAGCCAGAACGGAGAAATGGGTACAGAGTTTGGGATGCGACCGGGTCGTCG
Organism: Dactylonectria alcacerensis; assembly: GCA_029931735.1. NCBI lineage: Eukaryota > Fungi > Ascomycota > Sordariomycetes > Hypocreales > Nectriaceae > Dactylonectria > Dactylonectria alcacerensis. The sequence continues at coordinate 2,362,349 of JAPMUZ010000006.1, read as the reverse complement.
CTCCGAATACTAGAGGCACCGCCCATGTTTAGCTTTTCAAGCGATGGTCCGTAGCTGATCCACCAAGGCACTGGGATCTTCCCACGCCGACCCGGGACGTGTGGCGGGCGTTGATCCTCATTGAGTGCCTCGCATGCGGCGTCGACGTCATGGTCAGTTGTCCGGTGCCACTCGAGACACTTGAACGGGTCGGCATTGCAACCATTCCCATCGTTTTCTTGGGCATTCTGACTTGATCACGGCGAATTGCTCCGGCTGAACCCCACGTTGAGATTTCTTGTGCCAGTAACCTGTCACCCAGGCGTACTTACTATTGGGTGAGCCAACCAACCGGTCAACCCGTTTACTACTGGGTCGGTAGGTAGATAGCTCGGTAGCCACGCAACTGTCCCCGGCTCTCGAGGCAAAGAAGAGGGGCCCCGTCATATTCTAACGACGGGCCAAGAATCTCATCGCGTAAGAACCTCGCTGCCATAGGGCGCAGCTCCCCGAGTTGCGGGCGGGCTGGTGGGATCAGTTCCCAGTTGTGGCCAGTGTGTGTGGGTGGTTCTTCGTTGAGGTGGCAATGGTGTCATGGATGGTAATGGGGGTCGCCGCCCGTTTTGCAAGCAAGTAGTACCTGACGATCGCACTGTGAATATCTGACTCTGATGGCAATAATAAAGCTTCCACCTCCAGTTCCCATGATCCAATTCTCGCGGCGCGGGTCGGCCCAGATTTTGGTACATCCGTTTCGCTGCGTCTTCATCCCTAAGTAGCAAGGTACTTGAGAATTAGACTCCCCGTCAAGTAATGTCAATGTCAAAGTCCATGTCAACGTGAGCACGCAATCGCAAAAAGACCCACATCAGGGCTACGGCGAACACTGTCCTGCCAATGCCTCGACGACAATTTGTAGTGGCCGTCTGCTGACCATGGATGGGGGAACTCCCCGAGCCCTCCCCAGAGCCCTGCAACACGGGTATGCAGTCGAGGCTGGCCGGAGTGGAGGCGTGCACAACATTGCGTGGGAGGGTGGACTGGTATTAGTTATCTGTATCTCTGCCAGCTCCCCAACCATCTCCAACTCTGGGCCACACGGCTGATCTTTTCCAGCGCGCCCTTGACTCGACCATCCGGATCATCGTGCTTGTGACCTTCAAATTCGACAAAGAAAATGTACTGGAAAGGCTGCACGAGGCTCGGCCGGCTGTTGATGCTCGTCAGGTTGAGGTCGAACGCCTGGAAGCAAGCCAGGACATCCGCCAATGCTCCCGGCGACGTGTGAGGCACAGTGAAGGAGACCAGGGATTTACTTCCCGACTTGGCCAGGGACTTCTTTACGTCATCCCAATTTCTCGGCGGCGAGGGATTGGTGCCAATGATCAGGAACCGGGTGGTGTTGTCTTCGCGGTCCTCTATAGACTTGCCTAAGAAGTCTAGACCGCGCATCTCGCCTGCGAGCTGGCTAGAAATTGCCGCCCAAGTCCCCGTCATATCCTTGCTCACAATCTCTGCAGCTTTGCTGGTCGAGCTGACCTCGAAAATCTCGACCCCCTTGAGGTAGGTGGAGATAAATGCGGTGCACTGGCCGAAGGCCTGCGGGTGCGAGTACAGCCGCTGGATGTGCTTGAGGCTGCTTAGGGGCTTGGACCGAGGCTTGAGGGGGGAAGGGTCAGTTGCCGTAGGTGTGCAAGTACCGGATCCCTCTGCCGTGTCTTCCAATGCTGGCACGGAGCTTTTGTGGCCAACTAGACAGTGGTGGACATCGACGTACGTTTCGCCGTCCACAGTGATGTTGGGATAGCGGTTGAACCGATCAGCGAGGTTATCCAGAGTGAAGACTACGGAGCCATTGGTAGAGTTTTCAATGGGCACGACACCTGCCGTGACTTCTCCATCCTGAACCTGGTCGAAGACATCTGCCCAAGGCTATCAGCGAGGAGTGGACAAGATTGCGGGCGCAGTAACTGCCTACCATCGATTGTGACCGCAGGTCGAAGCTCCCAAGTAGACTCTGAAAACGCTTGTCGGACAGCCTGCAGACGGATTTCAACCCGGGTTAGTGCCATGCAAGTGACGAAAAAAGCGAGCCTGTGAGAAATCGCCTCACCTGGTGGGTGTACGAGGCAACAGGGCCGAGGAAACTGACGACCGGCTTGCGGATGGCAGTCATGATGTCTCGAGTCGACGTGGGGATGGGGTGAGGCTGAGCCAAGAGTAGGAAAGGAAGCCCGTATGAGCCTGTGAAATGCGGCAGCAGAAGCCTTCGCGTGGTAACTACGGGTGCATGTGGTGACGATGACCACGTCTCGTGCCACAGAGCTGGATGGGGGTGGAGTGGGAGTGGACTGGCCGTCCTGGACTCTTGACCGGGGAGATGATCGGTTTGATTTGATGGTGTCTTGATTTTTGTGATGGTGGGCGGCGGCAAGTCGCAGGCGTAGTGGGATTGGGCCAAAAGTCGACACCAAGAAGTCACGGCGATGGTGCAATCCGTGGGGGAGTCATGATTTTCGGCAGTTTGTGGGTTGCGAAGTTGACGAGAAATAGCACACTAGCAGCTGGACGCAGAAGATTGCGGGGGGCTAGATAGTGATGGATAGAGACCGACTGGCCAGTGATGAGTGACGATGTGTTGGGTCCCGCACTCATTTAGAGCAGCGAGGGGGCCGGATGACTGTTGACTTGGAGGGGTTAACCATTTATCGACCAAGGAAAAGCCAGAACGACAATGCAAAGAGAACAAGCCGACATATAAATAGGGCGAGACATAGATATCGAGCTCATGACACCCTGAATATCGTGCACATCTAGTGGTAGTTAGCAAGGTCGCATGCCACTCGCTCCCAGCTGACCTTGCTCGTTCACTCAGATCAAAGACAGGGTTAGACAGCGCACTCGACACTACAGACGCCTCGCCTGCCCTCTTAGAAAGAGTATCAGATGACTGAAAAGCCACCTGTATCTGAAAACATAAAGGTAGGACGGAAGCGTGAAGATAAATGCACTTAGAACCCCCATCGGGTTTCCTCTTATCTCGAAAGAAGAGTCCTACCCCAACATGTGTTTGGTCTGCTGTCATGATGGACGAGCAGGTCGACCTCCCTGCTTATATTAGGTGGCTCGAGCATGTTACAGTGCATGGTAAATGGACGAGACAAGCTAGATCGCAACCACGTGGCTTTGCCGCGGTGGACTCTGATCTTGGTTTTGCTTTGTTGGGAAGCAAAAGGACCGGTGCTTTGGTTTTGAACGTCCAAGCAACAAAATGCATGAATATCGCTTGCCGACGGCTGAAGTTCACCTCGTTGATGTCGTGGCTAACTCTCTGCATATCTCTATGCGTTCAAGCAGGTCCCTGGCAGCGAACTTCAGCTTCGTACATGGTAAAGACGGGAGAGATGTGCATCCCCGCCTGCTCATTGACAAAACACGCAGTCTGTGGGCGCGTGACTTGTAGCCGGACGAGGAGAGACAAAGCGAAACTTGGGTGGCGATGGAGCTGAGTAGTTGTCCTTCTTGTTCCACCAGACTTCTCCTATTCTAGAGGGGCCGACACACCGCCCGCTCCAATAGGTTCCAGACGAGGCTCCAATAGGGCTCTAGAACACTTATTGGAAAAACGAAAACAAAAAAAGCCTCTCCATGGCCGCCAACAAGAATGACTGTGGCGGTCAGCAAATGGATATTGGATTGCTTGGCTCCGTAGTGTCTTGGTGCCTTAAGCTAAGGTACCTAGCAAGGCAGCTTCGTTAGCGGGGGTTTATAGCTCGGGATTTTCTGTCTTGCACCTGTCGCTTGAAAAAGGAAAAAAAAAAAGATGAAACACGAACGGCGCCTCCACGCTCCGATCCCCCTCACGCAAAGCTTAACAACCTGGAAGTCGAAGGCGCCCGAGCTGAGAGGCAGAGAAGGAAACCCTGACAAATATCGTCGGTGGTATTCAATAGCCCTTTCCTGGCTATTGAGTTTCTTAACACGTTTCGTGAATTTAAAACAAACTTCAACAAAGGAGTCGTATGTTTTGTTTGGTTCTGTGCGTGTAGTGCACGTGCTCAGAGACTCTAGAGAGGTGGGGTGGACTCACACCACCCTTGAAGCACCGTAGCCACAAGTCCACAACCACCACATGCAGTCCCATACTCGCTCACCGAAGCCCGCAAGTCGGGGAACGCACTTGAGGCCTTCTAGTGGCTCAGTGTATCGATAGCTCTGTGGCGAGACGCTCAGGCGATCCGTCGCATGCGCTCCCCCGTCTGGCCCGTGGCCTTAGTTGTAGTTGCTTGCCCGGAGTGCTGCACTGGAACGGATGGTCGACGGCTATTCCACGAATCCGGGACCCTGCGGCGACAAGCCGGTGAAGCTGGAGATGAGTCAACTGAATCACTGGAGGCGAGACTTCTTAAAGCAACATGGCCAGCTCTTCCTATTGACCAGCTATTGGTATTGACCAGCATCACCGAGAAGAGGCCATCATCAGGTGCCGCCTGCCCACCTGTCCGGATGCAGTAGCCCATGTTTCGTCAAGGCGAGATCCCCGGCGTCATCCGAGGGGCCCTGGTCGAAACGCGGTCCGTTTCATGCTGGCCCGGCGCCTGGCCTATCACTTGCAGCCACCCGATCCCAGGGTTTGGAGAGACTCACCGTTTCACCCCTGTGCTACCGAATCAGCGGCCAGGACGCAATTCAGGGCCTCTACGAATCGCCCATCGCGTTGGTGAGTGAGTGACTTGCGTCCGGGGCCCTGGGTAAACCGGACTGCCCGTCTGACGATGATGGGTGCTTCGTGGCATCAGGGCGGCTCGGGCGAGCAGGTTCGGTAGTCAGGTTTCCTCGCCTCTTGTGATATTTTGCCTCGGCCTCGATAAAGCTGTCGGTGGCGAGTGGGAGGTGCGGATATCTTCTTGGAACGACTAGGGGAGATGTTTGAAACTCGAACTCAGCCCAGGCTCAGGCCATCCGGGCGGCTATTTCGAACATCGGTTTGAAGGCTATCAAGAGCCGGAGGAGTAAAAAAGCAGAGAAGCGGAAACGGGGGGCGATAGCCTGCTGCAAGGAGAAGACAGTACGTATGCACGCCTGGGGATGTGACCATGAGCATGAAAGGCTCGTGAATGAGGGACCGTCGTCATCGTCATCAGTGTTTGGCGATGGAGCCGCCCACCCACTGTCTCTCATTTCCCCTCCACGCCCCTCATCAATGGACCCTTTTTCAAAATAGCATCATCATCATCATCATCATCAATCATGCCTGTCTTGCCTTGTCTACCTCCATGGGGCACGCAAGAGTGTGATCGGCAGCGGAACAACAAAACAACAAGCAGACCAGAGATCGATTTGCAGCGCCAACACATTCTTTCGCATTTGAAGGCCGTGGTGGTGGGGGATCCGGGGATCCGCCCGTAAGGTACTCCGTATGTACTGTAATCTGACCTGGGGTCCGTCATTTCATGCGAATGGCGCCGCAGCAGGTTTCAACTCCAATCCCTACAGCGCCCATTGGCACCTCTCCGGCGTCCAGTAGCGAAGATTACAGGGGGTTCTCTCTGCGGCTGCCCAATCGTTGTGGAAGCACAGGCCAAGCCTGCCAACCTGAACCAGCCTAACGAGGCCCAGCACCACCGCGACCACCTCACCGTCATGTACCCTGGGCTAGTCGGTACCTTTAACTGGCGATGCGCTACCGCATGATCAGCGCTGCCAGCCCCAGTGACGTAGGTACCGGCGGGTAGGCGTTCCAGGGAGGGTACCTGGTGGTGAGCGTCCACCGTCTCCTCCCCCTGTACTTCGTACCTCCCTGTACCTCTCACCCCCCCTGTTCCTGGCCGCCCGCCAAAGCATCCCATCCCCATCCCCATCCACACACAGCGTGGTAACACTCTAATACTCCCTCTCCTATTGTCTCGCCCTCGTCCATTTCCGCCCCGACCTTCCTTTTCTGCATCGCGATCCTTTCAACTTGTTCCTCGCCCTCCTGGCGTTCCGCGTTGATCGCATCTTCTAATATTCCAGCGCAACTCGTTCTGCCTCAGCCTCGGCTGCTGCGACTACGAATTGCACTGCTTGTAGCTTCAATAATCTCCGTGGCTGAGCCTGGAAATCCCCCATTTCTGCTCAGGTGTCTCGAGCACCGTTTCATTCGACACCGACTTCGACGCCGACCACCACGACCACGACATCCCTGAGAAGCCGTCATCTCCCACTCCCATCCCCGAATCGACCGGCTATCAAGAACCCGGCCGTAGCTTCAGCATGGCCATGCTCGCGTCGAAATCGTCATTTCCCACCGGCCTCAGCTCGTCCAACCTCGCCCCCACCTCACAGTCCGCCATGTTACCCCCGCGGAGAGCTCCCACGATGCCCTCGACGAGCCAAATCTACGCCAGCCCGACCGAGTCTGACTTTTCAGACGCCGATGGACCCGACTCTGTCAAGAACTGGGATGAGGAGAAGGTGTGCGAGTACCTCCGCAGTGTCAAGTGTGGCGAGTACGAGAAGTTGTTCCGGAAGAACCACATCAATGGCGAGAACCTCCTCGAGATGGACAAAGAAGTCCTCAAGGAAATGGGCATCGACAAGGTCGGCGACCGCGTCCGCCTCTTCCTCGGCATCAAGAAGCTTAGGACCAAGGCATATGCGAATCAGAAGAAGCGGAATAGGGTAGGCACAGCTTCCAGAAACGCTGATCTCACAGGATGCATTACTGACAGCAATTTGCTTAGGATTCCTTCGGCGGCCTAGATATCCATGTCATTGGTCCTCCTGGCGGCTCGCCACGCCCACCCAACACTGCCCGGTCCATGCCTACTCCAGCGGCGAACAAGAGATACTCGAGACAGATGGACCTGTCTGGGTACGATGTGATGAATGCTTCCTCTCGACCCAACTCTCCTCTGCCTGGCAGCGATGCTCGAGGCGCGAGGCAACAAAGGTATCCCCAAGGTGCCGGTTATCACAGCGGTGTGGCACCCGGCTCGGCGAGACATGCGGGCTCGTCCCCAGATATGCCGGCAAACCGTCTGGTAACGACCCATACCAGGAATAATTCCAGTATGGATGGTTCGCTGATGGCTGCCTTACCACAGGGACAAGATGTTATTCGCGTTATTTCGACTGGCGGCGTGACTAAAGTGGTCAAGATCGTCGACTGTAATACCTGCGAAGAGGTCATGCGTGTAACTCTCCGCAAATTCGCCCTTCGTGAGGATCACGAGCGAAACTACTGCTTCTGGGTTCTTGCTGGCATTGACCCGGATCCCAACCAATGTCGGCGATTAGGTGACACCGAACTTTGGCGCATCATCAAAGATCAACGGCGCCCCGAACGAAACCGATTGATCCTACGGAGGGTTCCCGCTGGTGAGCCCGGCGACACGGAGCTCCAGCGGGCAGCCGCCATCGCCATGGAAGAGGAGCAGCAGAAACATGCGCGAGCCCTGGAGACAGTCGACAAGCGGAGTCAGCTCAAGGTCCAGAAGATGTTGGGCGAGAAGTGGAATGACCAGCTCCAGTCTCCTCTCTCCCCGTTGTCGTATCAAGACCGGGAACGAAACGTGCAGACTGCCGCCAAGGACTTGGAGCGACCGGCCCCGGCTGATCAGTTAGTACCTGAACCGGGCAAGGTTCGACTCCGCCAGTTTGGTGGTCTCCGACCTCCCAGCGAGTTCATTGTGTCGGACCTTACGTCGTACTTCCCAGATCACACCAGGGAGGACATAGACCGTACTGCCAGGCTTTCTATGAGGAGGTCGACGCGTTTGAGCAAGGTCAATAGCCGGCTCAGTGTGGCGAGCAACCTGAGCTTTGCGTCCAGCATCCAGGACGCGCCACCCATCCCGACTATTGCTGATTCATGGCTCAACGCCAACTCTCAGGTGGCCAAGATTCGCGCCCGTGACTCACACATACGTCCCCCGCATGGCTACAACCGCGACTCGGTGACGTCGTCGATGCTAGACACACTGCAGGAAGAGTCCCCCATTGAACCAAACCGCAAATCCTATGTCTCTTTCACAGAGAGCAACTCCGACTCGACTGCACTGAGCGTCACGGATCCTGAAGGCAACACTACGACCACAAGCTACTATGACGGCGACACGGTCTCAACAGGCTCAGGGTCGTTCCAGGAGGTCCAGCAAGCTCTAACGGATGACGGCGACGATGCAGATGAGGAGTTACAAAGCTTCCTAAACGGCGAGTCTTGGGATGACAACAAGTGGATGAAGGGTGCTCTCATCGGACAGGGCTCCTTCGGATCCGTATACTTGGCACTGCATGCCGTTACAGGCGAGCTCCTGGCCGTTAAGCAAGTTGAGACGCCTGCCCCCGGCGCCAACAGCCAGAGCGATTCTCGCAAGAAGAGCATGATCGAGGCCCTCAAGCGAGAGATTAGCCTTCTTCGCGACCTTCGACACGCCAACATTGTGCAGTACCTCGGATGTAGTTCGTCTGCGGACTACCTCAACATTTTCCTCGAGTACGTTCCTGGTGGCTCAGTACAGACAATGCTCAACTCGTATGGAGCCCTACCAGAGCCACTCGTTCGAAGCTTTGTGAGACAGATCTTGACGGGTCTTTCTTACTTGCACAACCAGGGCATCATCCACCGAGACATCAAGGGCGCCAACATCCTGGTGGATAACAAGGGCACCATCAAGATTTCAGATTTTGGTATCTCGAAGAAGCTTGAGGCGTCGAACATTTTGAGCGGGGCTAATAACAACAAACATCGACCCTCGCTTCAGGGCTCCGTGTTTTGGATGGCGCCCGAGGTGGTCAAGCAGACGTCGTACACTCTCAAGGCGGACATTTGGTCCCTCGGCTGTCTTGTGGTGGAGATGATGACGGGTAGCCACCCATTCCCCGACTGCAGTCAATTGCAGGCCATCTTCAAGATTGGGGGTGGCAAGGTCGCACCAACGATTCCTGAGCACGCCAGCGAGGACGCCAAGCTATTCCTGGCCCAGACTTTTGAGATTGACCACAACCTGCGGCCCAGCGCAGATGAGCTGATACTCAGCCCCTTCTTGATACCCATTACTTAGCGTGACTTGGTGGGAGGGGAGGAGGAAGAGAGAGCAAGACTAATAAGGCTGGAGAGAGTTATGAGAGAATGTAATTTGAGAGATGAGAGACGGAGGTGGATGTGGATGGGAGATGGTGTATAATATTATGAGAAGGAGGAAGACTCATGCCTGATGAACTGACTTTGGGGGGGATAATCACGCTCACTTCATTTAGAGAACTCGCATCCATGGCTCATGAAGGGACCACGGCATTTAGATACCAGAAGGGAAGCACTCTGGGGGATGGTAACGAAGGGGATACAAGGAGTTTGGAGGCTATTTACCATCTGCTAGAGACGAATGAATACAAGGAAACAGTGAAACAAGCTACATCGAGTTGTGAGTATGCATGGTGCTGTCTAGGACTTGTAAATTTTGGAACTTTGTTTGAGACTTGACCAGGGCCTTTGTTCACACCTACCTATGTGGTGGAACCGATGAGAGGCTGAGTACCTGGAGGTAGGGTTAAGTTGGTGGCTGGTTCACTGCTGCCTGCGGTACAACCCATAATTTCAGCTCTTGGGTGTGTCATCGTCAGGCCTCCCGTTGGTGCTTCACTTCTATTTGGGGCCTGAAGCGAGTGTTTAATTAACAGCTGAGAAACTTTGCCCGAAGACGAATTTCACTCTTGCTGTTCATACCTAAGAGAGGGGTTTCAAGCAACTACTCTCGTACAATCGTACACCCTTAGGCACGCACGACTTCCAACTGCATAGACGCACCAAATTACTGTTGGCGGTTACACCAACCCACCAATAATCTATCCACCCATTCTTTGAATAACGACAACGACAACACCAATCATGGGTTCGCAAGAGGACAGCCAGCAGTCGCAAGACAGTACCATGACGCTGATGCAGGATAACCGGCACGAGGTTCTGTACTTTGCCTACGGGTCCAACCTGTCGACTGAGCAAATGCGCCAGCGCTGCCCCTACTCGACACCCGTTGGGCTGGCGTACCTGGAGGGCTGGAAGTGGTTCATCAACGGACGGGGATATGCCAACGTGTCACAGGTCGTATCGGACGACGGCGGCGAATACGATGACGGCGACAATCAGGGCTCGAGCAGTAGAGCTGGCAAGGGCAAGGGCTTGGCCGGCGAAGGCGTCTACGGGCTGCTGTACCTGCTGCCACCGCAGGACGAGGAGCTGCTGGACGGCTACGAGGGTGTGCCGTACGACTACCAGAAGTACCAGGTGGATGTCAAGTGGGCGCGTGGCGATGGCCAGGACGACGGTGAGGATGGGTCGCTGCGAGCACTTATTTACGTCGACGGCGAGGAGACGACCGAGGACGCACCACGAGACGAGTACGTCGGTCGCATGGAGCGTGCCATCGAGGATGCTGTCGACAATTGGGGCTTGGACGAGGGATATGCGAATCGCGTCATGAGGCGGTTCTGGAAGGGCAAAAATGGGCGATGGGAGGTTACGCAGTAGGCTAGGACAGGCGGAGGGATACTGACGCAGTGGAACAGGAACGGTCTTGGATATAGATGAGAACTGAAGCCATGTGGCAACTCGAGCGATCTTTTGATGCTTTTCATAGGGCATTCTGGCAGCTGGCCGCCTAGTCAAGGTTGGAATGTCGTCCATTCTGCGATTTGTAGCTAAACATGTTGGGATGAATAATGAGACCATGGTTGAGATGGATGTGCTTGGCGATTCTTTGGTCCTTTCAATATTTACGCCTTTGCTATTCTTAGAAACTTCCATTTAACTGTGCCATCCATATTCACATCGCTTAGGTTACAACTTTATCCCGCTTCTCTTCTTCTGCAGTCTTTGGATTTCATTCCTGTGCCTGCTCATCGAGTGGGATAGGCCGTACGTGGCCATATGCAGGCGGGACGTCTTGTCTTCGCCCATTCCCACATGTCCTTGTCTCCCATTCCTCCCGCCACTTTCATTGCTTCAACTGTCTCTGGCGAAACCATCTGAGCAACCTTTTGTCGCATTTTTCAGCGGAGTTTTTGAAAGTCTTGTTTTTACTAGGGTCTAGAACAGCTCTCCATCAATGGAGCTGTCTAAGGTGTAAATATTGGTGGATCATGTTAGAGGCGAAACGATATAACTGAATGGGTACCCTGTGATCATCGAATTGGTCAACCAGTACCCGTCGAGTCTTGCTAAGCGGGCGAACCTCTGAAGGAGCAAGCCGTCTGCATAAGCCACATAGCCGCTACAAATGCCAAGGGAAGCCGCAACATACAAATGACTTGCCCACTAGTCTGGATCAATCTTGAATAAACCAACTATGCCGTTGTTCATGCATTAACTCATGAGTTAATAGGCACTGGGAAAAGGAAGCCCCCCCCTGAATTATAAGTGTAACTACAGAAGACTCTTTCTACGCACTTGGCGGTATATGTAATGTGCACTCAGTTGTGAGATTGCATCTTTGGCGCCACTACAAGTCTAGTAGATGGACAAGCCAGGTCATCAATCCGTTGGCAGTACTCATGCCATTAATAGTAGACATCCCCCTTCATCAAAATCTTGGCAGTACGAAGCAACTGGGCCGACTCGATTTTACCATCGCGTATCGTCGTACCAATGTCAACGGTGCCACTGGGGTGCCCAATCGTAACTGTGTTCTTGGACTTGCCCATGACTAGATCTGCCGCAAGCGTGCCAGGCAGCTGAGACGAAGCACCGAGGCAGAGTGCCAGTGTCAACGGGACCGCCTTGTGAGCCTGGCCCATAGACAAGGCGAGACATCTGATGTCAACCTTGGGTGAACCGCTAGAAGGGAAGAGGAGGACAATCTTGGGGACACTCTGGATCTGAGGATCGAGGCCCATCTTGGTGGCGCCGGCACGTCGGATCTCTTCGAGACGGGCTTTGAGGGTTTCATCAGCCTCTACCATCGGCGGAGTCAACGCCATATGATTTTCGAGGCCGAGGCTTTCGGTGCTGATGAAGACGCCAGGGTTTCCAACGTCTACGAGAGAGGCCTGTACAGTGCTGTGGTCAGAGAGCTCGAGGGTGTCCACAGGATTTCCTGTTGGCAGAGCTTTGCCCGTCTTGGCGCCAGCGGGGTCCATGAAGCTCATGGTGATCTTAGACGCTGTTCCAGGCACCCCATCCATGACATAGTCGCCTTCATTGGAGTAGCGCAGCGGCTCACCAGCGATCTTGAATCGTGACATCATGACCTTGTTCGTGTTGGTGTTGAGGAAACGCACCGTCGCCCATTGCGAGCCATTTTCGTCAGTCTCGATAGCTGGATCCGCGACCATGCCGCGATCAAAGGCCACAGGCCCCACGAGCGACGACATGTTGCCGCAGTTGCCAGCCATGTCCAGCTCGACCTCGCGGATAGCGACTTGCACAAAGGTGAAGTCGACGTCGACGTCTCTACGCGAAGGCGGGCCGAGAATGACGATCTTTGACGTGGATGAGATACCCGAGCCCATGCCGTTGAGCTGCCGACCGTAATGATCCGGCGATCCCATGGCGGCTGGGAGAATCGTATGCCATTGCTCCTGCGGCGGGAGATCGCGACGGTCGATGACGAGGCCGTTGGAGGTGCCGCCTCGCGCGAAGAGAGCAGGAAAGCTGTGGTTCTGGGACGAGCACTGCCGGAATGAGTATTGCTGGGGACTGTTCATGATGCGTGCGGTGGAAGTTGAGGCATGGAGGAGTGGTGATGTTGAGGTTGGAGTTGGCTTCACTAGGCGTTGGAGCAGCTGATGCGGGATTTTGCCTGTGAGAGACTGAAGCATTCTTGGTGCCATTTGGACAAACTCCAATTAAGGTCTGCCCGAACCGATGATAACATTGTCGCCAATGAAGCCGATGTTACGTTTCGAGGTGAAGATGGATCAAGTGAAGTGGACCAGGTTTGGTGAACCAACCCCGGGTTACTTGCCTAGGTGGGGTTGGCCAATAGCCAGCGGGCTGCAACTGGTGTAAGACGGATGGTCCGGTCCATACATAGACTTGGCCACCACAACATGGCTATGCAGTCTCCGTTTTTGAATGATTTCTGCACTTCGTGTTTCTTAAATGGAAACGAGAAGCTGTAGTTCCAAATTCAAATAGTGACCGATTCGATCTAAAATTTACCATTACGTCGCCGTCGAATTATGATAAACCCACGATCTTCTTTCAGACCTGGGGTCAGATGTTGGACAAACTCAATCACTATTCACGGCTGGAGAGGGTGCTTCAGAAATCCCCCAGCAATCCTCTCGAATAATCTCCTCAGAAATCTTTAAATCGAAACCTAACTAGAGGTAGTTCATGTGCATGTTGAAATGAGAAGATGATGGTGTCACGTGATTAAAGTGCCTGGCAGCCTGGTTGTCGGTATCGGGAGCTTGACCATATTCACATTACGACGTTGGGACTTGAACTACCCCTGGCAGAAGTAAGCAGGACTGGAAGACCTGTTTTTTGATACAATTCCACATCGCAAATCTCTTTTCTCTTGCACGAGCAAATCAATACCACATCACTTCCAGCCCGACTCCCCCACCGAAACGCCATGGCCAGCTCCGTCGCGGATCCGGACGCGGCCTCGGGTCCAGCGCCCGGCCTTGGACATCCGTATTACCCGATCAATGTGCAGGTGCCGGGATTCGTCCCGAACGACACGTCTGTTATCCAGCTCTTGCCCGTGTTCGGCGGCATCATTGCGGCCGTGATCGGATCGGTCCTGGTGCAGACCGCCAAGAGCAAAGTTACGCTGCGGCGTATCGATCACTTTGCGGCGGCCTGGTTTGCCTTGTGTAAGTGATCAAGCGCCTTTGTTCCTCTACCTAGGTCTCAATGGTTGGGTGAGTCGTGCTGACGCGGGATAGGCGGGTTTCTTCATGTTGTGTTTGAGGGTGAGTCTCCAGCCATGGAATATCCAGCATCCAGAAATACCTAACAAAGTACAACCACTAGGCTATTATCTCTATTATCGCAACCAGCTCCCCGGCATGTCAACGACATTCGCACAGTTGTGGAAGGAATACGCCCTCTCTGACTCGCGGTATCTGACCAACGACGTCTTTACCATCAGCGTCGAGACCATCACGGCCGTACGTGCTCCCTCTCTTCTTCTGGACCTATCAAGCTCAACTGCCCGCCTAGATCGCCTGGGGTCCGCTCTCGTGGCTGACGGTCCGTGGAATTCTGGCCAATTCTCGCAGCAGACACGTCACGCAACTGGTCGTGTGCGTGGCGCACCTCTACGGCGTAGCCCTGTACTACCTGACCAACTGGATGGAAGGCCAGCTGTACGGTGTGGCGTACAGCCGACCAGAGTTTCTGTATTATTGGGTATACTACATTGGCTTCAACATGCCGTGGGCAGTCGTCCCTGTAGGTGAGTGGGTTTTAATTCCTTTTTTTATATCTTTCAATCAACTGTGTCTTGTTCGATGTCCTTTATCTGATTTGACTCCGGGCTGGGCGGTGCTAATGCGGGTTGTTACTAGTGTTGCTGTGGGACAGCTGGCAACAGATCATGACGGCGTTTTCTGCCTTAGAGAAAGAGGAGGCGAGAGCTAAGATGAGGTAGCAGCAGCAATGGACCTTCGGTTCTTGTTTGGTGTACTGGATATGTTGCCCTAATTGCACCCCCTTGTTTCCATTCATTTCTACTGATGTTGAGGCGGTGTTTGCTAGTCCCATGTATAACATATTCAGCTCGGTCAGCATGTAACCAGCCACAGGTCTGGCAGAGAGAGTAGGCCTCATTCAAAGGAGCAAAAAAAAACAAGGCCAACTTGGGGGCCTGTATGTGATCCATCCTTCGACCTAGCTTCACCGAATGTCGTCTCACGTAATCGAATCATGTTGGCTAGTGAGTCGGTCACCGAGACTTGACCTGGTTGGTATCGCCGGAGCACCGCCTCCTATGCTAGGACAAATCACGTATCTTTTACATGTCAACCAACAACTCCTAGCAGGCCGAGGCCTGCTAGGGCGTGAAATTTCGCCTCGCATGTTGGTAATATCAAGGCGAAACATTGAAATTGACCCTTCATACTGGCATGTCGGCATGGGAACCTGGCGTGTTGTACATTCATACAGGAAACACCAAGAACTAATCCCATACAGGCAATCAAAGCGCTCATCATCGCCCACGGCTGCGCATAACGAGATACTGTATACTGTCAACCCGTCCAGGAAGACATCGAGATCACCGCCAAGACTGACTAGGGTTCGCCTTGTCCAAACAGCGCCCGCGGCCCCCGCGTGGAGAGAAAGGACTGGAATCTGGCGTGACAATATCACCATCTCGGGCCTCACGGACTAGCGGTGGCTCGTCTTTTTTCGCCTCACTTTCATCAACAACGATCCGTCTCGTGGCCTCAAAGTCCCGAGGGTACGGAACTCGAGGCAAGCAAAGACCCATGACAAGTTGCACAGCCCAAAGAGTCAGTTCTGGCTTTCGAACCGTAGCGAATGCTGCATTGCATTATGCGCCATGATTGGTTCCTCGACATTATACGGTGAAGCCGCCAACAGTCCCGGGTGGCCGGTATGTTGAGATGGTGCCGGCCATTCAAGGCGACCAAGACGATGGCGGCGGTTCGCTACGCCCACGCCATTAGAGGTTGCATCAGTTTGATCCTGCAACCGGAGAGACAAAGAAGCCTCAAAGCCTATCACCAAGCAAGTCGCAGCACTGTAACATCGCAATAAGCCGCCGGCATGCTGCCTCTCTTGCACGACAACGCCTCACCGGCCCATCAGGCGGTGGTGACACTGCATCCCGGCAGGCTGGAGAAGGGCCTCGTCTTTAGTGAAGAGGCCATGTGATTGCTTCCGTTCTTCCATTGGTCCATATGTCTGTCCATCCGTTGTGAAGCTTTGCCCGCCTAGCTTCTTAGTAACAATGGCTATTCAATCCTACACCCGGTGTATCTTTTTACCCCTTTGCGGCAGTAGAAGAGGGGCGCAAATACGAGTGTTGCGTTGAGAATTCAAGACAAAGATAACGAAGGACAACTCGTGACACAGAATCTAGAGTCCGTCCGAGACACACATGAAGACTTCATCAACAAACTTGACAACCTTCTCGCCTCAAGGCCCCTGGCCCGCATCCCGCAGCGCCCGATGCAACCTACAGTGCCATGCTGCATGCACGACGACTGCAGGGATGCAACACTTCCACCTAATTGACTAGCCGCTGGCCAGTAATGTCTTGTCTCAGTCCCAGCCGAGGCAGCATGCAGAGCGCCCATATCTCAATATTCGTGTGCAGAGTCTCTTCCCCGATTCCGGAATGGCACGCTGCCATCGCCACTCGCACGCACCCTCACCAGCCGCTCAACAGACTGAGGCTCCTATCACAGATCATATGAGCCCCCTCCTTCCCTCTAGTGTCGTGAGGTAGCACTCACCAATGGAGGCGAATCTGGAGTGAGGCGGGATTATGGGGGACCCCTGGTCGAGACTCTCCGATTTCGTCCCTCTACTAGACTCGTCTTGGTGTACGGCTTGATTGGAGAGCCACAGTCAGTGGAGTCGGATCTGATTCGAGAACAAGATAGTTTGATTGTGGGTGTTTTTATGGGAATAATATGGTATAGCAAACCCATGGGTAACAACGCCTGGGCAAGTACTCGTGGAAATAAGAAGAAAAGCCGGTTCCCATGCTAACAAATGCCCTCATTGAAACACAAAAAATGCAACCCAAATCCGAAGGGGGTACGACAACTATTTCGCTGGCTCCTGAACTGCCGGGAAATATCAAAGCACGAAATCAGAATGAAAGTTTCCAGGGGACGATTCTATCTAGAAACACAAGGAAAACGAGCTGGCTAGCCAATTGGCTTATTTGGCGTTGATGTCGTCGTCAGAGTTGGTACTCGAGACACTGTTAGCCCGACGTCTCGGGGCTGGCATCATGACCTTGCACACCTCGATGTCGAACTTGGGGATGCCGGCAGAGGTGCGGAACAACGGGGATAGGTCATCGCCGAAGCTCGCCACCTCGTAGACGTCTGCACCCAAAGTCATGCGGCGGATCACGGCGCGGAGATTCACAAAGTCGGGTTGCGTGAAGGGTGGCAGTGGCATCCCCGGAGCCGTTGGGATGAAGCCCGTGGGACGCATGCAGACTTCCTTGAGGGCCATGGTGCGTAGGGCGTCGCCAGACGGCGCGACCTGCCCGAGCATGTTCTTGCAGCCCCGACCCGTCCAGCTGATGCTAAGCAGCACGGGGACTGGATGCATGGATGTGGCGTTTCGTGGCGGGATCATGTTCATGTTCATATTCATGGGGCGGGGCAGCAAGCCGGGCCCCGGAGGTTGTGGTCGTCGCCCGGGCGGGCCGGGAGGACTAACGGGAAGGCCGCCGGGGAAGGCGTTCCATCCCGGCGGTCTTCGGCCCTGTGGCATCGGCTGAGAGGGTCCCGGGCCTGGAGGATACCACGGGGGAGGCGCAACGTGACGAAGACGAGGCGTTGGCTCTTCGAGGACCTCTGCGACGTCCGTGTCGTCATCGTCCTCATCGTTATCGTCGTCGTTGTCCGAGCATGAGTACGCCTTGCTCACCGCCTCGCCAGCCACACGGCGATTGCGACGCTGCCGACGCCCCCGCTTGTTCGTGCGTCCCTTGCGCGAGCCATTCGAGTCAGATGCTTCTTCTTCTTCTTCTTCTTCTTCTTCTTCCTCCTCCTCACTCGACGAGCCGCAGATTGCAATGACCTCTGAGGTGGACATGGCGTTTGGTTCACCGCCTCGATGGTTGTTGCGGTTGGTCCGCGGCTTAGACGAGTCGGAGATGGTGGGTGGCAGACCGTAGCCATTGGTAGAGGCGTACTGGTTCACTGCCTGCCCCGACATCTCATGAAGCAGTCTAAGTGCGTCTTGAGGGTTGGGAGCTGTCCTAGTGAGCACTTTGGTGCGTTCACCAGCCTCCGTCTTGACAACGTGCATGTGCCAGACTCTTGATAGCACATCTCGCTCCTCGACGACATCGACCTCCGCCTCGGGTCCGAGGAAGAATTTGGAGTTACCTGGACCAGAACCGCAACGTTAGCAATGCCACACATGTCTGCCAAGACCGAAGCAACAGAAGAAAGAACGCACTTAGAATAGCACTTCGGTAATATGATGACTCGGCATGTGAATGGGGCGCCATCGTATCAGTCGGGGCTTTGATCGAATGGGGTGGCAAAAGGGTCAGAGTCATCGAAAATAAAGGGCACTTGAGGATTGAAAGTGAAGAAGATTCGATCAGGTGAATGGTGAGTCGGGATCTAGAACCTGTGAAGAGGTGTCTCCTCTTTCAAATGTGCGCGTCCAGATGGTGTTAAATGCATCGAGGGTCCCAGCCATTGTCGACAGCAGGCATGCAATGATAGTCTTTTTTTCCTGGCGGACAAGCGAGCGAGAAGCAGCAGCCAGTCAAATGGTCGCCTCGTTTGCCCAACAGTTCCAAGAGCAGACTGACTACGTACTCATACGACTCTAGATATGCGCCTCTTCAGGGTGTGCCGTGGCAACGGAGAACGGAATGGGGGAGGGGTGTGTGGAGAGGGGGTCACAGCATACCATGATGATTGCTTTCTTTTTGCATTGAAATGCTGCCGGTGGAATGTGTTAGTCGTCGGGCTGCGGCAGCAAGTCGAGAGCCCATCACAATCTCAAAAGGGGCCGTTGTCGAAGCTCCGAATACAAGGCAAACGATCCTGGCCTCAAGCTGCCATGGAGATGCGGAGCACGACCCGACTGTCACGGCTCCTCCCGCCAGACAAGACAGTCAGCAGACACCCTTGATCATCCTTTCTATGGTTGACCAGATCCCTTGTGCGCTTTACATCCAACGTGGTACCTCATTGCCTTAGGCCGCTCGGTGAGGATATGCACTAACAACGTGGTGCAATGGACGACCATATCAAGGACGGCTGCAAAGTAACAGGTCACAAATAGCAAGGCCGACAGATCGTCGGAGCCGACTGGTGCAGGGAGCGGGTCGGGATACCCTCAGTAAAATAAGACCCTCTCACATCTCGCCGCCCTGTGTCATGACTGTCAGCTCTTGTTCCACGTGCAAGCTTCATCCCGTCTCATGCTCACTGTGGTTCAAGCTTCAACCTCGTCCTTCACCAAGGCCTCAACAAGGACGACGCAACATCCCACCCCCTGCCCAGGCCTCGCACAAGTCAATCGCACCAAGCCACTTCGTAATATTCCTCCTCATTTGTGTTGGGGGCTGATTCTTCGTCTGCATGTCGAAGCCAGCGACCGCCCTAAAATATTGATTGGCTGCGGAGTAGCCTTCAAACCTAACAGGTTGATCCTAGCCATCGTTGGTGCTGGACCCGCTAGGTCTCAAGTCTGGAGTCCATACCAAGACATGGCAGCCGACTGAACCTTGATCATCATCCTCCACCTCACGCCCGAGATCGACAAAATTGGTAGGAACTTCTGGCTTCATGCTTGTTCCAGATCGCTTCACTCATTCATGGTGGAGTTGCGTCGGCCGTCCACAGACAGCATCAGGTCCGGCCCGGCTGAGGCTTATCTAGTTCCGGTTTCCCTCGGCCGGTTTCCTTCCTTTTTTCGACGATCATGGTCTATCTTGGGATAAATCATCTTCGGCCTTGGTTTTCATGATGCCTGCTTCGCATCCAAAGAATATGCGTGAGGCTTGACGTGGGATGTGTGAGTAAGGTCCCAGTCTCGAATTACTGTTTGAATGAGAGCGGAACTGAAATCAAGGACACGGGGTGGCCGTCTTATATTCTAAGGTATCTTACACGCTTGCTTCAGTAATTGGTCTGGAGTCGCTCCAGTCTCGCCGTCACCGCCTCCACCAATGCCGTCTCTCGCGAAAGTAAGCTCTGAATATGCTGCATCTTCTGCCGCCGAATGTCCTGCGGAATCCTCATCTCCGTAGATGGCGCAGCGGAAGTGTCCCCGTCTGCTGCCTTCTTTAACACCTCGACCTCCGTGGCTAGTTCGTCCCGTAGTCGCTTCACATCTGCCAGACGTTTCCACAGTTGCGTAGACTGGGTCTTGGACGATACTGCCGGCTCTCCAGATGCCGATTCAGATACGCTGGCGTCTAGTGCTCGCACCTCCTCCACAAATGCGCGTTCCTTGGCACTTAGGTCCCGAGTTGTCGCCTTGCCGACGATCTTTCGCAGGTTCTCAAGTCGCCGAGTAAGTTGCCCTTGACGATCTCGAGCAGCTACAATCCGTCGATCGTACATGGCGTTGTCAGCCTCCCCATCCCGGTGCACTCCGTTAATAGTGTCAATCTTTCCTTTGACTTCATTAGCCTTCATCACCTGCTGCTTCAACTCCGACTGCAACAGCTCACAACGGCGGAACACCTCCGCTGCAGCCATACCCAGTCGATGGGTCTCGTTTGCCAAGACCTTATGCGCATCTGTAAAGATCTGAAGCGTGAGGGGGCTCAGCCTCACTTCCTGGTTGACCACCGTCTTGTGACGTGACGTACGAAGGCGCTCTAGTAGCATAGGCAACGCCGATCCTTCGTCAAACGCGTGAGATGGGTTAAAAACTGGACGTGGTTCGTAAAAGTCCAGGGGTGCCATGCTCACTTCCCGTTCGTAAACAGGGCTTTCCTGTCGAATGGGGGCAAGATCAACCTCAGGGGTCTCAAAGGTCAATGAGATAGGGTCATAAGGCGTAGCTGACAGCAGGAAATATCCAACATCCGGGTCCCGGATAATATTAGCAGCAGCCAAGGGGACTGCCACGTCTGCACTTGGTTCCGAGTAGATCCTGTCCCTCGAAGATTGCGAGTTGACCAGGAGACCGATTCTGAAGTCAGTGCCAGCCTCAGAGTCGCTGTTGAGTTCGCTCTCTAGACGAAAGATCCACGAAGTGAGCGAGATGAAAGTGATGGCGGCGTGATGTGTTACGAAGAAGCTATAGCGAGACATGGCATCCTCGCTAAAGACTGGCCAGCCCTCCTCATTGACCTCAACGGGGCTCATTGTGTCGATGGCCTGGAAAGAGAGGAGGGAGGGGGGTTCGGCCTCTGCCAAAAGACGGCCAAGTTTGGATTTATTCTTGGGCGGCAACCACTGAGCTTGCACGCCTTCAAGGTCCAGGTAGACGCGAACTTGGCCACTAGTCGAGAGCAGGCAAACTACTGCCAGAGACAGCCCTTCCTGGTCGCCATCATCCATGTCCAGATCTTCTTCGTCTTCGCCCATCATGAGCTCCTCGGTTTCTGTCTTCTTTCCAATAACCATGATATCGGTGATGGAAGTGTCCAGCTCATCCCCAGTGTCCGGGTCCGACTGAAGCTCAAAGGGGCCTTGCAGGCGAGGTATTACACCTGGACGAGATGGTCGGGTATAAACCTCGATGAGCGGGTCTCCAAGGCGACCGTCGATAATCTGTGGCTCCTGGGAGTCAAGCTCGCCCATCCACTCCAGCTGCTGCTGAGCGAGGAGCTTCTCCTGCTCTCCAATCTCAGGGTCATCCTCGATACTAGCAACAGTAGTGACGATCGACACCGACAGAGACGGAATCAAAGTGGGCGGTGGTGCCCACTTCTGGGGCAACAGCGGGCAAAGTGCGTAAACATCACCCTCACGCATGGCGACCCAGAGTGTCATGGGATTCCATCCGCCAGCTCCTTTAGTAGCGAAGCTGGCTGAAGCAACCTCCATCTCAAATGAATCGGGAGAGAACGCCTTGTTGGTATTCGATGTTGAGGCAGAAAAATCCTGGTCAAGCGTGGTGCCATCAGCCAGCTTCTTCAGATCCACCGAAGTCGTCGGTGAATCGAAAGACCAACGGTCTGTGGAGGAGAGCTCCCAAACTCGCACAATGGCTTCGGCAGTTACGGTGACAATGCAGGAGCCGTTAACTCCCAAGGGATGCCACATAGCGGACATGATGGGCGATCGAGAGGTTACGTGGGTAGTTGGGCCGAGTGTAAACATCTTGGGCTTGAGAGGTCCTGCATCCTCACTCGTCAAATGCGAAGGGTCCGGCAGAATACAGATGTGCACCGTGTGGGTTGTGAGAATCGCAAGGTAATTTGAGTTAGGTGAGATGATGAGCTGTCGGATATCGTCGGCCACAGGGGTTTTGATAGTCTATAGTTTGGTGAGCTTCGTAGTAATAAACAGCAGCTGAGTCTCGACTTACCCTCAACCCGGCGGACGACTCCGGGGCAGTATCTATGTCTGACTGCATAGAGTCTTCGCGCTTGATCCGAATGCCTGATCCAGACTTTCCTCTGGCGTGTCGGTTTGCCCAGCCATCCTTCAGGTACGCCAGGTCTCCCCAGTGTATCTCGCGCCCAACGGCAACAAAGACTTCGGTGCCGCGACGGGCAATGGTACGGCGCGGGCCCGCGATGGCCCTCTTCTTAGCCACATAGGCAGGCTCGAGGCTGCGCGACCCGATCGACTCGGCAGAAGGCTCGAAAAGCCGATGGCCGGGGGAGTTGTTGGACAGCCAAGCGGCGGAATAGCTCTTGACCTTGGGCATGGCGAGAGAAGCCTGGTAGGGGAGCAGGAGACCGCTCAAGGTCTAGAAGGGTTTCAGGCCACGGCTCAATGCGGATCACAAGAGCTTCGTTTGTGATGGCGAAGGAATACTAGAGCAAGATACGACACGCGTGTTGTTGTTTTGGTGATGCTTTGTTCGCTGGCGAAAGATATTGGACGAGGCTGACGCAAAAGCTTGGGTGGTTGGCTGCCAGCAAAAAGAGTCGTCTTTAGTTGCTAGCGCCAAGGGGCCCCTGTAGGCGCCTGTGGCCCAGCGGCAGGTACCAGTCGCCACCTAAACCCCCGTCTTCCAGTGCCTTAGCAGCCGCATGAGCGCCTAGACCCACCTACGCATCAAGCTCCAAGCCAGCCTCGCAGCCTTCAACACCAAACGAACAAACATCAAACTAACATATATCTCCAATCATCCCTCTCTCGTCACCACAACATCTCCTTCCGCGATGAGACCCGGCGTCCGAAGCACTGTCGAGCGCCTCGACAGGCCCAGCGCCTACTACCAGAGTCGCGTATTGCTCCCCTCTTCGTCACTCATTGTACAAGCACTCACAGCCCTCTTAGAACAAGCGAAGACGCGATCATCGGGACGATGAAGATACCGAACACCCCGCTGAGCCCCCCGCCGACCCTCTGGCCAATGCCACTACCCTCTACGTCGGCAACCTGTCCTTCTACACAACCGAGGAGCAAGTCTACGAGCTCTTTTCAAAGTGCGGCGAGATCAAGCGCCTCGTCATGGGCCTCGACCGGTTCAACAAGACACCATGCGGGTTCTGTTTCGTCGAATACTATACTCACCAGGATGCCCTCGACTGCATGAAGTACATTGGCGGCACCAAGCTCGACGAGCGTGTCATCCGTACCGATCTCGACCCGGGTTTCGAGGAGGGCCGCCAGTACGGTCGAGGAAAGTCGGGAGGACAGGTGCGCGATGAATACCGCGAGGACTTTGACGAAGGCCGTGGCGGAGTGGGCAGAGCCGTCCAAGAGGAGGCGAGACTCTACGACGAGGAAAGTAGAGGCAGGTGAAGGGAACCTGAGATTGGGGTGTTTATGAACCTTGATACCCTTGGAGAAAAAAAGTGCGTTTGTCGTTTTGGTAGGTAGCCAAGGCTATATATTTAGTCTAGATATTCTTGATATACTCGATTCTTTGTCGACCGCTTCAAATTCGCCATGCGATGAGCGCCTTAGCCAATTCCTACACCACGCATGGAACCGTCTTCCATACCCGCAAGCCGCGACATTTCGGCTTCGTGTGTCGTGAGATTTCGTGCTTCGTAATTGAAACAATGTGTTGTACATGGAATCCCCGGAGGGTCCCGATCCGCCAACAACCCAGCGGCAAGATATGGGCTTTGTCTCCAGTTCCTAATCAAGTGACAGTCCCCAAGTCTGTTATTATACCCCATTTCGATACACTTTAGTAACCTGGGGGGTTGATTCGCTGCGAAACCCTCGTCCACTTGGGCAATTCTGTTCCAATCGTCAGCACTCCGCTCTCTGATATAGCCGTCCTCCAATCCCAGCTCTATGAGGCACAACATACTGTGGATGCCCTTGCGGTAACGCTTGGCGTTCCTGTCAAACATGGTGTACTTGTCCTTTGGCAACATCTCCGCCTCAGTAGGCATCTCAGCCTTCCATCGCTCGAGGGCTTCTAGGGTCTGCCCGTTCTTGGCTAGGGCGGCATCGACGGTCGCGACGACGTTGTCGACGGCGCGGAGGCGCATGCGGTGGCGGCGCTTCTGAAACTTGGACATTCGCCAGGGAATCTTCCAGAGGAGGCCGCCCGACAGCGGGTTTGTGAATCGGAAGGGGCCGAACATGGTGGGTGGTTCGTGGGCGGGTTGCGTGAGGTTTGCGGGATTGTCGAATTAGAGCGTCCTACTTTTTCCCAAGCTGGTTCTGCAAAGCTAGGCCATTGAGAGCCGCCTGGTGTCACCACCCTCAGCGCTCTAGGGGGCGTGGGTGGAGCGGAATATTGTGAGGCCCGGTCTGCGGGGGTTTAGTGGGGGAGTGACCACTGAAGAGCGCACCCGTACAGTGGCTTGACAGCTAAGGTACGGATTAGGACCGCCCGCCCGCTGCACAACTACCAGCGAATAGACATCGCCATCTCCAACAGCAACGACGACGACAAGAGACTCCCCAGCTCTCCGAGACCTCTGCCGATGCGGAGCGCAACACCATGAGCTACTATTTTGCCATTGTCGGCAACCAAGACAACCCGCTGTTCGAGTATGAGTTCGGCACTTCGAAGCAAGGCGGCGACGGCCAATCGCGCTTCACCGACCAGGTCCGACACCTGAACCAGTTCATCCTGCACTCGAGCCTGGATATCGCGGAGGAGGTTCAGTGGTCCCATGGCCAGATGTGAGTCGTCTTTGCAAGTTCATATTGCCCGCCTCGAGTCAGCAGTGGGAGGCGACGGGGAAGACAGTTCATCCAACCCCAGTCGTCGCAAGAGACAACCACAGCAGCGCAAGACAGCGAAAGGACGACAAAAGACAGATAACTTACTTGTCTCTCACGCAACAGGTATCTCAAATGCATCGACAAGTTCTTCAACAACTACATCTCCTGTTTCGTCACAGCCGGCAACGTCAAGTTCCTGCTTCTACATCAACCCATCGTACCGACATCCGGCAGCTCGTCGCGGTCATCAACGGCCATCGGCGCCAACCCCACGAGC
Source organism: Dactylonectria alcacerensis (assembly GCA_029931735.1). Taxonomy (NCBI): domain Eukaryota; kingdom Fungi; phylum Ascomycota; class Sordariomycetes; order Hypocreales; family Nectriaceae; genus Dactylonectria; species Dactylonectria alcacerensis. The sequence goes on along the minus strand of JAPMUZ010000006.1, from coordinate 2,337,154 downwards.
CCAGCGACCGAGGAGGCCATCAAAATGTTCTTCACCGAGGTGTACGAGAACTGGGTCAAGGCAATCATGAGTCCCTTCTACAAAGCCAACATGGAAATCAAGAGCCCGATATTCAGGACGCGGGTAGCAGCGGCTGGAAGGAAGTATTTGTGACTCGACCATTATGATACCAAGACTACCATTATACTACGTAATTTAGATCTTCCATTGTTTTGTCATCGGGAAGTCGGCTCAACATCAATATATTTGGCAGTAACATGCATGCACAGGATGTCGCGTCAGGGAACCAATAGTCATCGGTACAAATCAATGTGGTATTCATTTCGACAGGTCGTCTTCCGCGACGCCTAGTTATATCGTGACCGGTTCCCCCAACGCCATAATCAAATACATCCTTTGTCAGGCATGTGCGCAATTCCTCCCTGCAGCCACCCACTCCAACAGAGGAGCGAATACGAGAGCGCTTAACCACCGAAACCGTAAAGGGTGCGGCCCTGTCGCTTAAGGGCATAGACAACGTCCAGCGACGTGACGGTCTTGCGCTTGGCGTGCTCGGTGTAGGTGACAGCGTCACGGATGACACCCTCGAGGAAGGTCTTGAGAACACCACGGGTCTCCTCGTAGATCACTGGGGAGTATGTCAGGTACGGTTGGCTGTTGTGGATGAGATCTATGACTTACTGGCAGAAATACGCTTGACACCACCACGACGAGCGAGACGTCGGATAGCGGGCTTGGTAATACCCTGGATGTTGTCACGAAGAATCTTGCGGTGACGCTTGGCACCGCCCTTGCCGAGACCCTTGCCGCCCTTGCCGCCTGTTGGTGATGGTTAGCATCCAAGGTTGGTGACGGTGAAGGATGGTGTTGTTGATCAAGACTGTCCGACTCTGCGGCTATCCGCCAAGCGATAGACGCATAGCCGAGACGCGACAATATCGAACAAAGATATCAGAATGGTACTTACGTCCAGTCATGTTGATGGATGTTTGAAAGGTTTGATGAAATAGAGTAGAAGTGTCGCGTTGTTGCGATGGCGTGTGGATAGAGACGCGTTTTGGGGGTGTGTTATGATGCACTGGAGTGGGAGGGGAGAGGGAAAAGAGGGAAAACGCTGGTTGCGGGGGCTCGACGGGGGAGAAATAAATAAGTGCTCGCAATCAGTAAATCCAGGTCAGCGCGATCAGTAACTCCCAAAGCGTAAAGGCGCAATTTGGGGACAGAAATTCCGAAAATCGGATCCGCGCTATCCCGCTTTAGGACGGCTGATTCCTGGTGCAGAGAGGTGGGTTCGAGCTTTCGGTCAGCTTCAGTGGTGCTCAGCTGCCCGCTGCAGTGGCGGATCTGGCAAGCTGGGGAAAAAATACCCCTGCTGATTTCTTATTGTGCTGGGCGCCAGGCTGTTTTCTTATTGGCTGCTAATCACGCCCCTCTAGCCCTTGTTGTTCCTCAGCGACGGGTTGCCTGGACTTGGATTCAGGAACGCGACGGAGTCAGGTGACTGAACTAACTGTCTGACTGACTTGAGCCATCATGTGCGCTTCACATTGCCGGCGTCAATGATGGTCACAAGGGGGGAAGAATGCTGCAGGTGCCATGTTTTTGGATTGTGAGGATTCATCCTCGAATCTCGCAGAGTCTTCTCTTCAGCCCTCTGTCAAAAAATAAAAATAAATAATAAATGAAAACACATACAATCAAATACAACCCGTTCCAAAACTCGAGTCCAACGTGGCCCATAAATCAAACTGAATCTCCCTCACATAAGTTCAGTGCCTCGTGGCATCTTTAGCTGTGCCAGGCAGATGTTGTCGTCGCATGTTTGCAATAATTACACCATAAATACAATGGCCTACATTGGGTAGCCCAATCATGAAACGCCATCATCTTAGGGAATAGGTAACCAGACAACCCGAAATCTGATCACTATGTTTTGGGAAGTAATGCGAACAGCCTAATTAGCTTCCTAGCAAGACCTTTCGTCCATCACACAGTATGAGTCAACCTGATATCATGCATGTCCTCTTTAGTCACGTCACCATCCACACCACCATCACTTAGTGCACGTCCAAACCCCAGGTATCTTTAATTATGCGCATGAATTTTAATCTGCGGAATCTCCTACCTATTTGCGTAGCAAGGCTGTCCATCAGCTAACACTCAGCTAAAAAGCTGTGTCCCTGTCACCGCACCGCTCGCTCAACATTTAGTCCTCATCCCCGCACTCACAAAGCCATCTCAACAACACCCCTCTCCCATCCGCTCACCTTTCACCAACACACACACACAACACACACATAGCACACGCAAATATGGATTCCCAATCCCATCACTTCTATCAACTCTTCATTGTGTAGGTAGGTACCTTATCTTCGAGTTCGTTCCCTGAAACCCTTCCCCATTGTCTTGCCTCTCCAACCTCACCAGGCTTAATATACAAGTGATGCAACGCATACTTCAGTACCTATACACAAGAAGCCTGCAGTTCCGTTTGCCTCCCAGAGTCCAAGCTACCAAAAGCAGCCCAGTCATACCGAAAAAACGCCGATGCCATGCCGCGTAATCTCATGCTATCACGTTCACGTTGCGCCGTCTCCCGCTCATCCGTCCTCAGTCCCCCGAGCTTCCAAATATAATAATGGAACTAGGGCACGAGTTCCTCCTCGACCTCCTCGACGGCGCAAGCCCCTCGGTCCCTCGGATCCCCTCGTGCCCTTCAAGGGGGCTATTTTCTTCCCAATAATTATCGAATCAAACGGTCAGAGGCTACCCACTAAAAGCCTCCATACTCATGATCTCATGCCATCATGTGGTCGTCCATCGCCACATCGTCTTCGAAACTCTCAATCGCTTCCTTGATCAGCTGACTCGCCTACGGGATCTCAATCAGTATGATACAACAAACACAGCAAATCTAACATTTCAAGGCTTACCTTTGGATCCAGAGCAAGAGCAATGGTAAAGTGTCGCACGGACAGTTGCTTCTCGCCCATGCTCCTATACAGTTTACCAAGGAGGAAGTGCACTGTCACCTCGTCGGGTGCCAGGTCCCTCAAGACTATTAACTCCTTTTGCGCAGCCTCCAACTGACCAACGGCTAGCAGGGCCCGCGCCTTTTTGTATCGTGCCTCACGGGACCGAGGCGCTAACTCGACGGCTTTGCTAAACGCTTGCAACGCCGGCATGATTTGCTTTTGTTGCTCTAGGACCGTTCCAATGCAGCAGATTAGGACTGTGTTATTAGGGTTGATGCTCTGGGCAGCATGGAAGTGCGTGTATGCCTTGTCGTAGGCGCCCAGGCGTTCTTGAACCCTCCCAATGCCATAGTAGGCATTGTAGTGGCGTCGATCAGCGGATATCGCTTGTCGATACGCGGTAAGGGCCTTCTCATACTCTTCATTCGTGAAATGTTCGTGACCTTGCAAGGTAAATGCGTAGGCAAATTTGGGGTCTAGCTGTGTTGCCCTCCTGAAGCACCGTAGTGCTTGTTCGTGATCGCGTGCCAACGACCAGGCATTGCCCAGGGCACACCAGGCTTGTGGCGAGTGCCAAGATGAGTCAACAAGCTCGTGGGCCAGAAAGGAAAGATCCGTCTCTCGCTTCAGATGCCAGAGAACTGTTGAGTAGACCTCCATATCTTCCAGGCGAGATGGTGCTTGCACCCGCATCTTTCTAAAAAACTTTTCTGCTTCCGCATACGATGCCTGTTCGTAGTGGGCTCGGCCCATTTGTGCCAGCACCCAAGGAGTATTTTGGTGAGCCTGGGGAAGAGACATGAACGCTTGCAGGCTGTCCTGGCATTGAAACTGGGAAAACGAATAGTAACCGTTCGCGAGCTTCTTTGTCAGGTCGAGAATCCACTTCAAAGCTTCCTCCAGTCTCGCCGTGTCCACCTCCGTCGTTTTAGGTGCAACGGGATGGGACAAGACCTCCTTAGACCTCGCCACCTCCCCAAGATCCGCGTCGATGTGAGCTTCCTCCAGCGGCTTTCGATTGCCACTAACAACACGCCCAACATTGGGGCCGCTGGAGCCAGGTCGGACAAGTCGAGAGATTTGGGGCCTAGCCTTCTTTAGCTCTCGCCCAGCTGATACCCCGCTGGTAGCGGCCCCTGAGTTGGCCTTTGTTGAAGGTCTGAACATGTTGAGCCTCGCGCTACGCCTGGTTCCGGGCTCTTCGGAGTTCCCTGGGCGAGGTACCGGGTGTCCTGACACTGTACGTTTCCTTTCCGTTGGTGGGATCGCCGAGCGCAAAGTACTCGTCGACGAACTTGAAGATTCGGTCATCATGGGATCCGACCCCTGGTCATGCCCCTTGTCCTGCGCTCTGGTCGACCGCTTGGATCCTAACCGGTAGTTCATTCGCGGCGGCGCCTCCTGGCCTTGGTCCAGCACCTGAGCGTTCCGTACTCTTCGAGACGGTGCATGAGGAGGTTCGTGTTGATTAAACGCACGAGCGGGTGGCGCCTCCGCTGGTGGTCCAGGAGGAGTTTCCATACCATCTGAGCCAGGGTTGCTGTTTGTCGAAGCTGCAAGCCGTAACCTAGCTGCTTGAATTTTCGTCATAAACTCAGTTTCGCCATTGTCTGTGAACCCGTCGCCGTTGGATAACTCGTGGATGGTGGGAGAGACATTCGTGTTAAAAGGGTCATTCTCTAAGTCCGTAACGACATGTCGCTGCGACCTCTTCAGGGGAGCGTCTAGGGAATTGGACGACGAGGCTTCCCTCAAGTCGAAGATCGGGCTCGACTCCAGATCAAAGCTCTGCAATAGGGCGTCGCCGACCTTGAAGATGTTGGGTACTCGGACAGCGACGCCCATGTCGCAGAGCGCCGTGAAGGCATCCCACATGAGCGGGTTCAGCTTAAGCGCCTCCTCGAAGCAACTGATAGCCTTCTTCTTATCGTCATAGGCTCGCTGCAGCTTTCCCAGGAAGCACAGCACAGCTGCAGCATCGGGTAGACCAGCTCGAGCCGTTGCGCTATGCTTTCCCAAGCTGCTCTTGGACGACCACAGGCCCCTTGACTTTTCCAGTGCCGTAATGCCGTCCTTGTATCGTTCTAGAGCCATGCAGGCCTGCGCAAATACCCACGCGCATCCCAAATGGACGCCGCGGTAGCCCAAGGGCTTGCTAGCATCGTAGGCGGATCGATAATCGCCGAGGCGCAGGTGACATAGCGCATACAGGTAAGGCGGTTCGCTGGACTTGGTGTCCTGGGCGGTCAACCGTTCGGCGAAGAAAAGGGCGTTTTCGTAGGAAGAGTTGTCGAGGTGGTAGTGAATCGCCTGTCGCAGGAGGCCACTAATGGCAGTCGGAGTCGGCGCCATGCTGGATGTTGCTGTCCAGTAGGAGATGGAAGTGAGGGCGCAGAATGAGGTCAGCGACGTGTCAAGGCCATGAGACAGTCGCAGAGAAAGGAAACAGAAGTCAACGGTCGTCGGGTCGACTCGGGAGGTCACCCATATCGGTCTCTTCACGTCGTAATAGGCTGATGTCGTTCACGGTTCGCTGAGCGTGCGCGTGGCGGGGACTAATAAAGACAAAAGAAAACAAACGCCCCCATTAAGCGGTTGGGTGGTCGACGCACTGCACCACCTTGCAGCCCGGGTTTAGTGCCCCTTTAACTACATGTTCCACAGAGCCCCGTTACAGTCAGGCGCCTACGAATAACGCCGCATGATGCTATTAATATCGGAGCGGTTTTATCATCATCGAGTACAAAAGAAGTCCAATTAAACCATGGTCTAATCTAAGTTCATCTTTCTGCAGATTAAAAGTCTACTAAAATGATTCAGCATCTGAAATGTTCTTACGTCTGGAGTCCGCTTCATTGTACGGTGTTTTTTGGGGCAGGCGCTTAAGTGTGCAGCTGCCTGCCCAATTAACTTGCTGTATTGGCTGGTGGTTCTTGAGCATCACCTTTTCTCACACCAACGTGGTCAACTTTCCTCCGACACGTATCTCCTAACTCTTTTAAGCCAGAATTGCATGTTAGGATAACGATGGCAGCATTCATCTCACTCCCTTCGTCACTCTGGGCGATGTTTAATATCTTACCATGCACTTCACAACTGTCAAAGAACTCGTTCAGGTGGTTCTCAACTGTGGTTCCAGAGACTTCCTCGTCGTCACTTGTGTGTTTTCTGTATTTATTTGCCACCAAATTACAGAATAAACTTGATCCAGGAGGGGTACGAAATGTACTAAGTTAAACTAGAGTTTGTATCCCAATATCACTAATAAAGGTAGAGATAAGTTGATGCTTTATGATATGTGGTATTGTTCTTTCCCCTGCAGCCACTCAACTTTTGCTGTGCTCAGTGGTCCCCCACTAAACTCAATCCCTCACAGCGCTGGAAGGTTCCGTCTCTGCAGCAAGTGGCGCCACATCCTCCAGCGCTACCCGTTTAATGCCACCTTGATTCTCTCATCTCATGTCATTCTGGCCCTGCCGGTTCGCGACGCCAACCTCAACTTCACCCTCACCCTCATCCCCACTCTCATCCTCGTCGTCCGCCACTCAGCTCGCGACCGGCTCCTACATCGTCTCACCTCCCAAAGACTCTACTGCTCCCTCGCACAAGCCCCAATGGCTCAGAAGGCGAAGAAGGATCGCGCCAAGTCCAACGCGGCTGCCTTGAATAACCTCCACCTTGGCTCCCTCATCGTCAACGGCCTCTTCCTCATCGCCCATTTTCTCTTTCGCCCCCGCTCCCTCTGGCTCTACGGTCTTCTTTCCACTCCGGCACTCATTTGCCAGTATATCCTAGAGGTCTCAGGCCGCCCCAAGTACGACCCTGCCTCCAAGGCGCTTCGCTCCGCGGGCGAGGACCTCGCTGCTGCCGGCTTGACCGAGTACATGTTCGACGTCATCTGGGTCACATGGGCATCTGCCATCCTCGCCATCCTCTTTGGTAGCTGGGGCTGGCTGCTCTGGGTCACCGTTCCCGCCTACGGCGTGTATCTGGGCAGCGGGCTACTCGGCATGGGCAAGCAGAAGATGGCCGACTTTCAAGGTGCTGGCGCTGGGGATGCTGTGCCTCAGGGCAATCGCAGGTCGCGAAGAAACGCCTAGGCGTTTTCTTCTTCTATTTCTAGTATCTCTGCCTGCCAATGAGTCTAGTTGACCATCTAGTTGTCATCGACTTCTAAGTGCTCTCTAGCTTTCTTGAGGTCGCTCTCCCGTCCATTGCTTCAAAATGTTGTCATCGACATTGCGCACCAGCACGTGGATGTGCTCCAGGGCGCGCACACTCTGCAGAGCCACCCAATTTTTGAACCAAAGGACCCGCTCCTCTCCGCCTGGCCCAAGACTATCGATAAATTGTCTCTTGACAAATCTCTCACACAGGGCCTTGCTCTCCGGGGTCATGTCTCCCGTCTCGGGGTCCGTGGCGACAGTGGTGCGCAACCACACAACAATGTGCCGGATCTCTGGGTCAAGTCCGTACGGCCAGTCGTTTGCCAGAACACTGTAGTCAGAGGCGTCCTCGAACGGAATGGTAGACACGGGAGTGAACGGAGGTGAGCCCCAGGACTTGGGCAATCGGTTGACGAGCAGGAACTGTGTCATTGAGCCATACTGGGCTTTGGTTTCCGAGCTCCATTGCATGTATCGGCGTAGGTCAGATGGCTTGCGCTTGAGAACATGCAGGTTGTTCTTTGCTGCCCGTAATGTCAGTCATGACAAGGACGATAGACAGGTTTCAAACAGGCCAACGAAGCGAGAAATGCCCTACCAATGATACCCTTGAGGTCTTCCCAGTCGTGAAGATGGAACTCTTCATCTGTTTGTGACAAAACCCACTTGTCCACCTCTGTCAGAGGAAATGGAGAGTCTTCTGGCACGATGTCGCCCATTATGCCGCGCAATTGCTTTCAACGTTGTGAGTGAAGGAGAAGGAAGTGGGGTCAGATGGCTTCGTTAGAAAAGTATGTGGGAATGAATGCAAGTCAATGTTGAGAACCCAGTCGAATTTCCCCCTGTCGCTTGCCTATCACAGGGATGTTTAAGGTTGTCAAAGCTGATGGGACGTCCTGCTCAGCGTCTGAAAATGCTCTGCAGACACGACGTTACCTACGATGTCACAACATTGACATGCGGTGTAAGGAAGGAGGAGCGAGATTATGTCAGCAGTGAGACGCCAAGCGAGATCTCCTCTCGTGTAGTAAATCTATGCCACAACTTCAGTTTCGTCAATGACCTCACAATTCGCCATTTCAGGTCACCACAGTATTGACGGGTGTATTCACTTCGTATGCCCTGGTGGTTGTGTTGAGCTGGGAGGAGATAACCACGTGCTACCTCGAGAGATACACCAACACTGGCCCCTCAATCCAACATCATCGGTCGCATCAGCGACCAGGGTCCAATTGCAGCATCTCGAATTCTCCGGGTCCCTTTCCTCTTCTTTTTACTTCTCCTAACCCCTCAGACTATTCAATCTCGCGCTTTGGGTAGAGGGAACCGATTGCCTACTCTCCAAACGGCGCACCCCTCTTGATCTATATTGCCCCTCATTCTCAGCCCAGCTCACGACCTCCCACCATGATCCTCGGCCCCATCAGTCTCATCGACTGTCTCGTTTTCTGCGTCTTTCTCTTGCCGCAGCTTTTATGGGACGTTGGGGTTGTCCAAACATTTATCATCGCCGTACAGAGCCTGCCGTTTCTCTGTTCGTGATTCCCGAGGCTATTCGCTTGTCCTACCTCCATCCTGACTCTCACGCTCACATGTCAAAACAGTGCTCCGGCTCCCCTATCAGCTAATCTGGGAGCGCTACTTCGCCCATAAGAGCCAACAGACGGCGTTTGTCCAGAGCTCGACGCTATTCGAGGATTTTGTCATCCGCTGTGTGCGGTATGCATTCAAGGCCATTCCAGCTCATGTGTCGAGGGTCTTCTTCCACAAGAATGTCGCAGTCGCCTTCCTTCGATGGCGAATGCTTCGGCATGGCTACTTGACATACCCAACGCATTGCAAAGAACGTACCGTCGGAGAGGTATGACAAACCAATGGCACACAAAGATCCAACACCTGACGGTGATTAGGGAATCGTACAGACAAAGGGCGTCTGGCTCATGCATAAGCCGGACGTGCCTCCTGACTTCGTCCTCTACTATGCGCATGGTAGGATAAACTCAGCAACCATGGCCTCTCGATCATACGCTGACATATTCCAGGCGGCGGTTTCTCTATGGGATCGAGTTACTTTTACTTAGAATTTCTGATGGTGTGGCATCATTTACTTCTTGAGGCTGGCTTCAAAAACCCCACCATCTTTGCGCTGGAGTACACCTTGGTACCAGATGACGTCTACCCCAGGCAAGTCTTGGAGGCACTAGAGGGCTATAAGCACATCCTCGGGGTAGTCGAGGATGCATCGAAGGTGTGCGTTGCTGGGGACTCAGCCGGCGGCGCATTAATCCTCAGCTTGTTGCTGGAATTGGGTGCCCAGGCAGCCAGCCAGAAAAGAACTGGGGCCAACGGCCAAATCCGCGGGGGTCCAGTCAACACTCAGAAGCCAGCATTAGCTGTCCCGCACATGGCTACACTAATATCACCGTGGGTGACTCTCATGTCAAACTTGCATCACGCGTCCAAGAGCGACTTTTTAGACCGGCGGACGCTGTGGAAATACGCACACGATTACGCAGGAGAGGCCATGGTTCAACAACCCCCAGCTTCGCCAGGAAACTGTGTTGACGACCAGCTCTGGAGGGCAGCAAGCCCTGAACGCGGCTATTTTGTCATCTTTGGAGAGGAAGAAGTGTTTGCACCCGATATTGAAGACTTTCTCAAGAGACAAGCCAAGTTGGGTGTCGAAGTAGAGGGCCAGAAATTTGATGGCGGGATCCACGCGTGGCCTGTGGTGTCGCTCTTTTTATCAAGCACCGAGGACAAGAGGTTGCAGGGGCTCAGAGCTGCTGTGAAGGAAATTAGAAGACGAACATTAGACGTGGGCAATAAGGTAGGAGGGGGTGCATGGAAATCAGATTAGATCAAGTAAATAATCATAGACAAGAGCCGTATAGCAGTGATTCAGGAACCAGAGATTGAAACTCGGCTTCGTCATCACTTGGCCCGCTCCGAAGTGAATGCTCAACTTGTATCATCAGAGGCAGGAGGGTGGTTGGGGATGTGCGTAGGGCGCCATACTTAGGTATTTTGGACGTCAGATCAGCCCTTGGCTTTATATCCAGCGGTTCCAACAGGTTGAGTTGGGACCTAGTTTGTCAGTGTCCGGGGGGGATCTGAAATGACTTGATGAGGGTTTCAGCCGGAGACAAGCGGATCATGAACAACCAGCCGCCCGTGGTTCGCATGTCGCAGAGTGACTAGGAGCAGAATTGTAGGCAGACGGTGAGAAGGCAACAAGGCGATGACAGATGACAGATGCTCGTCATGCCCAGGGCTGATGGGTTGAATCGAAGAGAGAAGGCAAAGAAACCTCCTGGAGCTGGGAATAACCTGCAGGAAGGCATCCGGTCTGCCTGAACGATACATTCGATGCGCGTATTCATCCATCCCTTACGTGCTCTTTTGTGCGTGTGATCCAGACGACAATGATTCAGCCGAGTTCGCCGCATGAGAGGAATGATGGTTGCGACGCGCGAAGATGAAGGGGCCCCACCAAAACGAGAAGGCACAGGACGCGTGCCAGTGCCTGAGGAGTAATACTACCCTGGAGCAATGAACCAGTATGAGATACTTAACTTAGGTACCTCGGCAGAGCAGTCACAATGAAGAGCAACTGCGACGATCATGAGCTGGCAACAATGCCCAAAACAAAACCAAAAAAAAACTAGGAGAAAATGAGTCAAATGTGGACTTTATTAAACTAACGCCACACATCGAGCACAGCATGTACTTGTTTAATTTCCTGAGGCATCCCAGGTCCTATCGATAGGCCATGAGCTTCGGCACTGGACTGGCCGGGTGGAACAAGAACATGGCGTCAGGGCGGGATGCACAGTGCGCTTTCCTGATCGGGATGATGGCCCCTCACCCCCCGTAAACAACTCCCACCCCTCCATCCCCTTCCATGGCTTGCTTGGTCTTTGGGCTCTTGGGCGACCCCCAGGTGAGTTATGCCTTGGGGCGTGTGTCTGAGAGCCGTGTCTGAGAAGGAGCGCCCCGCGACACGCATATAAACGGCCGGCATTCCCTCCCTCCTCCGCCGCCTGCCGTCTATCCAATGCCGACTGGCATGTCCATTCCCCCTCCGAGCCCCGAAGCCCCCGACCGCACATACCGCGTCTACCGTATCGCATTGCCTTCACCCACCGCCACACTTTTATCACGGATCATCCACCTCAGCCCCAAGCCTTAATTCATTGATGGCTTCATCCTGGCAATCGAGCAGTACCTTGTTCCTTTTGCTTACTCTTTGACTGCCCCTACCCCAGGTGCATAGCACATACGCGTGGCATACGTACTCCCGCTTACACCCAGCTCCGCCTCTCACTGCCGTCTGTGACAGAAGTCCCTTGGCCTAGTTTGCTGCGACTGAGTTAGCAGAGGGAAAGGAGCCAGTGCAAAAAAGACGGCAACAAGCTGCGAGAGACTTATCAGAAAATCTTGAACTACGCTGACAGCGGGTACAAGTTCTCCACTACAACCGGCGGGAACCAAAGAGTGTTACCTCTTGTTTTGCAGGACGCTTCTATCTGGGCCACTTACAAACCCCCCCCCCATCTCCTCTCCCGCGGAAGCCTACTTTGTCACAGCCAACCGCCTGCGCCGTGGCACTGCCCTCCGAAGTTGTTTCCTGTGTCACGAAGACGGCGAGCAGCACTACATAAGTCCAGGCACGCTCTCCCACGGTCAAACAAGCACGCTCTCTTTGTGAATTGGAGGTGTTTTGATCCAGGGTGGGCCAATCTTGCATCGAGCCCCACTCCAAAGTCACGTCAACCAAACCACATCGTCATCCCCGGCCATAGCACCTTGACCCCGTGGTCCGCCACGGCGAGCTTATTAGCAGGCCTTGGTTGCTCTTCATAGCAGCCCATCAGCGCCGAGCCCTACAGACTATCTCCCTTGCTGGACCTGAGATATTTCTCACAAGGGCAACTCGACCCATATCGACCATCGATATTCACACAAGATACTGGTTTCGGCTAACAATCCTCTACGCCGGATCGAAACTGTCTACCACGATTCATCATCACCATCGCCAATCACCTTTCAACAGTGACGACTAGACTCATCGCGTCGCACAACACAACACAACAACGCACTACACATAGCACTGACAGTTTCCCATCCCACCAGGCACAAAGACACGACACATCATTCACGGACAACCATTTGCCGAAGCCACCATTAAAAAAGAGGCCATTTACACACAAAGACGCGCCCACGATCCCCACTACGCACACACTGTAGCAAGCATCCACACACCAACACACACACCCGCAGAAGGCCCCAGGCAGGCAGGCAACTCTCAGCCGCTCAATCGCCACCCACATCACCCTTGTACTCAACAGCCTCTCGCGCATGCTGCCTGGTTGTAGCCCAAGCATTGGACTGTCCCAATACAGACAAACAAGAAACCCAGTCGGCAAGGTGCAGCTGGGCCTTATCATCTCGCGCGTACCCCCGAGCTGACTAACTTTCCGCGACCCCCGTTCGGACCTACGCCGCACGCCCCACAATACCAATCACCACCACCACCGCCGCCACCTACAAAAAAAAATGTCGACCGACGATGGCTACGCGCCCAAGTCTCCGGACCTCTCATCCTTTTTCTCGGCTGGCCCCACCCAACCGGCACCGCAACAACTCCATCATTCAAGCGCCGTCGACAGCCACCTAGGCCTCGAGTATAAAGCAGAGCCTCCATCCTACGACTACCCATCTTCGTCTTCTTACACTCCTCACCCTACCCACCTACACGACCACAACCATTTCGGTGACCGCGACCAACCCCACTATCATACACAGCGTCTACCTCCGCCACCGCTTCACCAAACCGCCGTCAAGGCCGAATACGAAGGCTACTCGCCGCCCTCGCAGCACCAATATCTTCCTCCCAGTCCTGGTCAGCAGCTACCTGCCTATCCCGGCTACGGAAGTCACCCTCTTCCGGTCACCCAACACCATCAGTGCGCGCCGCCGTTGTATAGTCAGCCTTACGGGGAGCAAAACCTGTATCCCAGTGTAGCACCGCGTCAAGCACAACATTACGCGCCTCCCGCGGGCTCTGGTACCCTACCACTCTCTCCAACCGCGACAACAGCACCCGTCTACGCTGAGATGCCTCCACGCAAAGCGGCACCGCCCCCGGCGCCGTTCATCGAGCCTTCACCTGTCAGAACCAAGTTCCCCACAGCCAGAATCAAAAGAATCATGCAGGCGGATGAGGAAGTTGGCAAGGTCGCTCAACAAACACCCATCGCTGTCGGCAAAGCACTTGAGCTCTTCATGATCCAAATGGTTTCAAAGAGTGCCGAAGTCGCCAAGGAGAAGGGTTCTAAAAGAGTAACTGCCTCGATGCTGAAGCACGTGGTTGAGGAGGACGAGCAATGGGACTTTTTGCGTGAAATTGTCAGTCGCGTGAGTGATGAGAAGGAGGGCAGCAAGGCCAAAGCCAAAGCGGAGAGCTCGAGCGATGAGGAAATTCCGGAACCGAAGAAGCGAACCCGGGGAGGAAGGAAGAGGAGAGGGGTCTGAAATCGTAACAGCCCCGACAGCAATAATCTGGTGTCTGGTACTTGGGGAGAACCTGGGATGCATTCATGAAGGATACGATTAGGGACGAAATGGCGTTCAAGGAGGTCCGCATACAACAGGCGTTGGGCGCCAAGAGGCTATTTACCTTGTCTTGAGCGAAATTTTTGGCGGCAACTACACTATCTCTCAATTGTATTAGATGGTTTTTTTTTTCTTGTCGATTGCTCCACACGAGCTGGCTTGAGTGCCTTCGACCTGGTAGCATGTCTGTCAAGGTCAAATAAAACTTGTATTCGAGTTGATGAATTCTCTAATCCACCTCGTCTCATTCTCGTCGCTCTATGTCAAGGATTGTTATGGTCAGTGTCGTTTTCAATTATTGCTAGTGTTCTGGAAAGAAGGAGTTGTCATAGGGTAGATAGACTAGTGGTACACTGCCCGTTCACCTTACCCACGAACACAGGATAGTGAAAGAGAGAAAAAGAAACACCCGCGTATCGCATGAACGTGCAGTGAGAAAAAGGAACATATCCCCATTATTAACTTGATGACGATACTATGTCGAGAAAATTCAGAGTCTTGCTACCCTGGAGCTTAGTATAGAACTGGACACTGTCGCAGTGGCCGGTTTTATTTTCACGATAATGGATCTTCCTTGCGTATGCTAACTTTTACAATTTAATAATTATATGGACCTTACCTTGATGTCATCTTCTGATCATGGATGCACGAAGCTTTTCACACCAGGCACGGATTGTCGGGAGAGAAGAGCCCCACTCTGACGGTCTGGCATATTGACACAGCCTGCTTCCAGCAGCCGAGAGCACCCAACCAATCGTGCATATGGGCTGCTTCTCAGGTGCGGGCATGAGATGAGGTACATGTTCCTGCTTGAGGGGCAGACACACCGCTGACGTAGGTGACAGGGAGGAGGCATTCACCGACTTTGAGCTGCAACATTCCCCGGTGTAATTACCTGTGCAGTCTACACTGGTTGACAGGTAATAAGGGAGGTATATTTTCGGGAGGTACCTCTCCGTGAGGAATTGGGCTAAAGAGGTCAACGCCAGAAACGGAGGCAGGCCACTTGATCGCAAACGGTGTTATATCCGGCCCGTTCGCTGTGGACAGGTCTGCATCTCCGTGTTTGCTGCAGCAGATAAAATGCATGATGGAACCAGCCATCTCCAAGCTGTCGGACTGCCCAAACGAGTGGCCACGAGGATCCCTGGTGAGGGGGGAAATGCGTTGTTAGTGGACGCCTTTCAGAGAGTGGGTGATCTCCCCAGGGGCCCTTTGGGGGCTTAAGGGGGGTCTCAGCGAGTTTGCACAGGGGTGATTGGCGGCACCTTGAAGCCTCCTAGGGCGTCCACAGGGCCTCCAGTACCTTCGCGATGCCCCCTCTCCTCTGGTGCCTCCACTGCGCGGGCCGTTTTTGCCTTACCTAAGACGCTCTGGCGGCCTATGACATGGCTCTGTGCCGCCACCGACGACCGTCCTGGCTCCCTAGCAGGGCATCTTGCTAACTAACTTTGCCTCCACTACGGATACCTCCCGCAAACCGGCTGGAGCAAGCAAGACGGCCTCATCATCCAGCTCCAAATTGCAGCTCCAAATGCGAATACCTTCTTCTCGTCGTCTACCTGCGCTGTCGTCACCGTCTCGCTGTCTCTCCTCCGCCTCTCTGTCTCTGTTAGACCGAAGCTAGATGCGGAATCGCCAGCTGTCCCTCATTGCTGCCCGCTCCTCTGCGTAACCCAATGTCGTGGGACTTGCTTCAGAGATTCCTCGAGTCCGACGTCTTCAACTCCAACCCCTTTCTCTCCGTTTCATACCTCTCGTGAGTGCTTCACCGACCCCATACCTCGATACGCCTATCCTATCCGCCGCATGGCTGCCATTGTCTTTTCTGCGCATCACCAGACGTCCCCTTTAGCCGCATGCCTTTCCATCCTCGCTACCCCCATTGCCGAATCGTGTCTTGTTGCCGTCGCTAATGCCGCCTGTCGCGCCGCAGCCGCTACGCCGACCACGTGGGAATTCATTATGTGCTTTGCAATAAGCTGCGCCAGTTCCCCTACGAGGATATCGAATTCTTCCTACCGCAGTTATGTCACCTCATAATCAGCGTCGACAATGAGTCAATGGCCCTGGAGGAGTTTTTGTTGGACTTGTGTGAGGAGTCTGTTACGGCTGCGCTCTTGGTATGTCTGCACCAAACCGAGAACGATATTTGGACGCCTTAAGTTGGATGAGATGCTGACACTACGATAAGACCTTCTGGCTCTTCCAGACCTACCTCTACGATCTCTCGTCGAATCCCCAATCCGATGCCTTCCAGACGTGCCGCCGAGTCTACAACAAGGTCCAGCACATCGTCTTTGGCGTGGCCGATAGCGCTCGGAATGACAAGATCGTAGAAAACGTGCTACCCGTCACCGTTCTGTCTAGCTTTGTGCTCGCCAGTGTCGCCTTGCCCATGTTTCCAAGATGGGCCGGACCCCTTGCTGTTGCGCAGGCTCGCAAGCCCCAACCGGCGACGGATCCTGCGATGGAGGCCAAGACCAACACCAACACGAAACCATCCCGGGCGCAAACCGTGAACGCGGCAAACTCGCGGTCAAGGCGGGCACGAGATACCGGGAGGACGTTTAGTGCGCCAGATCCCAAGGGGTCGAGGGAACATTCACGGGATCGTAATTCGAGGACCCCTCGGATTACCTCCGGCTCGGCATCGAATTCTCCGGTTGTGAGGTCCAAGACACCCATTGACACGAAGAGGGCATCCGCCCTCGAGATGAAGTCGTTGGAAGCTAGACTCAGCACGTCTTCCCTCCCTTTACCGTCCCCGCAACCGGCAACCCGACCGGCAACACCTGTGTCAGCAAGGGTTTCACCAAGACCTGGCGATAATACCACCCGGAGACATTCCCACCACTCCAAGGCTCTTCTCAATGGGACCGAGCTGTCGCCAATGCAAAAGACGAGGCTACTGAGACAGCATTACTTCAGATCTCAAACTCAGTTCTTGACTGCATTGGAGGGCATCTCGAATCGGCTCGTACTCGTCCCCAAGCCTGCCCGGATGAGCGCTCTTCGAGCAGAGCTGGCGCTGATATCCCAGGATCTCCCCGCTGAGGTTGATATTCCTGTCATCTGCCCCCCCACTTTAGTGAATGGCTCTCCTGGCAAGAGTCGGCATCACCGCATAGTGCGCGTTAACCCTGCTGAGGCGACCGTTTTGAACAGTGCCGAGAAAGTACCATATCTGATCATGATTGAAGTCCTTAGGGATGACTTCTCGTTTGACCCCGATGTTGCCGAAAACCAGCGCCTCCTGGGTTCTCTACTCGACGGAAGCGCTAAATCTAAGCGGATATTCGACTTGTCGGATTCCCCTCGAATGTCGCCAACAGTCCGAATCCCTGAGCCCGTCGTTGATAGTGTGTTTGAGCCGACGTCTGGTGATTTGGGAAGTTCTCCTCTTATTCGGAGCTTTGACGACGATGATTCGGCCAGATTCCCTGCACGAGCGATTCAGCACCGTCCTTCTCAGCGTCTCCCGAGTGGCACAGTAGCATCTCCTTCCAATATGGAGTTGGCGACGCCTCGAAACTCGGAAACGGTCCAGTCAAGGTCCGCAAGCCCGAACATCGGGCCTCGAAGGATGACGTTACCCATACAACGGAATACCTCTGTCGACCAACCAGACTTCTCGGCCCTCGCCATTCATATGAGAGCTGCTTCTCAGATGCTTGCGCAGCTCGAAGCGACAAGTGGGAAGCGCCCTAAGCAGGAGGTGGCAGCGATCAGGGCCAAGATCATTGCAAGCATGCAGAGCTTGGAGGAGCAGAGCTTTGACACAGACGAGCAAGGACCGACATTCGATACCATCATGGCGAGAACAAACACTACACCGATTACTGCGAGCAACCCGGATCTGGAAGAAGATGCTGCCATCGACCCCAACCTCAATGCCAGTGCTGGTAGAGAGCGAATGGAGAACGACTTCAAGACTGGTGGTGTCCAGCGTCGAGGTGATCGTGATGACCCTAGCGCGGCCGTCTTCGGCGAGGCTTGGGAGGCCAAAAAGGAGCGGATTCGTAAATCATCTCCGTACGGGTGGATGAAGAATTGGGATCTAATTAGTGTGATTGTTAAAACCGGCGCAGATCTACGACAGGAGGCGTTCGCCTGCCAGCTCATCGACGTGTGCCACAAGATCTGGGTAGACAACGATACCGATGTCTGGGTCAAGCGGATGCGGATCCTGGTGACCGGAGAGTCTGGTGGTCTCGTCGAGACAATCACAAGCGGAGTCTCGTTGCATTCGCTGAAACGAAGTCTTACCCTTGCGTCCATTGAGTCAGGCCAAAATCCTCGACATCGCATCGCTACTCTCAAAGATCACTTCCTCCGAGCCTTTGGACAGCCCGATAGCGAACCCTTCAAGGCTGGCGTGGATGCCTTCAAGAAGTCCTTGGCAGCTTACAGTATCATCTCGTATGTTTTGCAGCTCAAGGACCGACACAACGGAAACGTCTTGGTAGATAGCGAAGGCCACATCATTCATATTGATTTTGGATTCATGCTCTCCAACTCTCCTGGATCGGTTGGATTTGAAGCAGCGCCCTTCAAGCTGACACACGAGTATGTGGATGTTTTGGGCGGTTTGGGTTCTCCAGACTACGAGGACTATAAGAAATTGTGCAAACAAGCGTTCCAAGGTCAGTTCTTCTCATTCACACTTTCATAGGAATCGCCGCTGACATTTTGTAGCGCTGCGTCGTTCCGCAGATAATATCATCGACCTTGTCGCGATGATGGGCCACGACTCGAAGATGCCTTGCTTCGCTGTTGGTGTCGCCCAGGCTACGAGCACTCTGCGACAGCGGTTCCAACTGCAACTCAGTGCCGACGAAGCCGAGCAGTTTGTTGACGACCTCATCGCAAAGTCGTTTGGTAGTTATTACACTCGACTGTGAGCACAGCCCTATCCTACCATTCTCCAAGCGCAGCCAGGCTAACGTTACCACAGCTATGACACTTTCCAATACCGCACGCAGGGTATTTACTGAAGAGTTCTCACTTGCCACAATGATTCGCTTGTGGTAGGGAAGGCTCACGCTGAGAAACATGATTGCATTTGGGCACACGAGAAGGCGTTGCGGAAGATTAGACTTGGCTGGAATTAGGATCTCGAGACGGATCTGCTAAATGCCTGGGCCGCGACGGGAAAGCTCTGCCAAGAGAGGACCATGTCAGGCAATAAAAAGGAGGAGCATTTGATGGGGATGTGGTATGATGGCTCTTTGTGCCTGCTGCCGTGGGATAGCGGTTCCGAATTTACGTTGATGTTGAAGCAATGCATGTTTCCTTACTGTGACCTCGTAATGTTGTTTGCCATTCATGACTCAAACCTGGCGCTATCTAGAAAATGATTTATTCCACGTTTATTCCACGTTTATTCCATGTTCATCCAAGCATCACAAGTCATCTTCCTCACTGTCACACAGCCTCGACATAATAGGAACCCAGTTCAACGCTGTCATCGCTCGAACTGTCCTCACTCCAAGAGTCAGAGTCGAACCAAGTATCCGGATGCCCGTCCCCGCATTCCCATCCCGTTTCTAACGCCGGTAAATAATAGGCCTCCTAGTTTTCCAAAAGATCGGACAACTCATCTTCATCGTAGTAAGGACATCGCTCGTCCTTTCTCTGCTAGGGCCTCTTGAAATCTGCTGGGGTATAGTCCCCGCTACACCTGGCCGTCCTCATGTGGCCGCTGCGAAACTTGTAGACATCTAAGCCAAGTTCTGCGAGGATGGCGTCCCAAATGTAGCCTACTCGACTGTCACAGCTGCTTCTCCCACCGCAGTATGCCGTATCGGTAACCGAACAATCAATGTAATCAGTCGCAAAAATTATCCGCGCCGCATCGCACTAGGTAAATTAATGCATAGAAATTCATTTTGAGCTCCCTACGGAGAGACATAGACGAACATTCCCTGACGCAGATATGAAGGACAGTTTCGCCCCTTCTGGTACGAGTTTGGAGACATGTCCCTCTCCGAATGAGTAGTTGGAACCCTTCTACCGCCCACACATCACTTTGGCAGTAAGCCATGAATGGAGATTGGTACGAATCAACTTTGAGGTTGTTCAATTCGGAAAATGGACCACTGTGATCTACAAACATCTTCATCCGTTCCTTCCAATGAGACTTTATTAGCTCCTCGAACCTAACGAGGGCATGGTGCATAGAAAATCGACATACCAAATCGCCTGAACGAAAGGCGAAAGAGAACTTGGAGACCATAGTCTCATAATTCAGAATCTGAGGAATTGTGGGATCTGCTCCTGCGTCCAGAAGGATTCTCTGGCAATCTCTTCTACGGGATTCTTTTGGCGGGGGGTCAGAAGAAGTGAGATTGGCCCAATAGACACCAGACCTGTCGCGACTTTCATCAGAAGTAAATACAACATTGAACCAAAAAAGAAAAAAAAGAAAAAAGGAGAACTGGATTTTGTTCTTGGTCATACTTTATCCAAGGTCGGTTTACGAATGCTTCTGCACCCAAACATCCTACGTGGTCAAGGTCTGCCTTGTTCTCTACAAGAAATCGACATGTGTCTGGTTGATTGTGAAAAACAGCATACTGGAAATATCAATCAATAGTTGCGTGGGGCGTTTTCTTTGAAGACGATCCTGGAGAAGTGAAGTACCATATTCGTCATGACCCCTTCACGATGCAAAGCTTTGCATCAGGAGCCTCTGCAGTTCAGCTGTCCGACCCTCTGATACAAGAGTGAAAACCAAAGAGGTTTGCGCGACTGTCCGATTGCAGATGAGTGAGGGAATCCCTGTTATAGTCCCGTTGTGAGTATGGTATTGTGTTAAAGCAATCTTGAGCATACAGCCGGGCTTTTGGGGGGAGGAGGGAGACATCACAAGACACTTCCTTGACGCCGGGTTGCGAGGTTTGGGTTTCATTCCTAGGTGGATTCTTTGTTTGGCTTGAATATTGCTTTTCACAACCTTCTGACGTGGTTACATGCATCGTAGCAAAGCCGAGGTTGACTGAGAGTTGTTCCAATTGCGAGCGACTTATAATGCTTGCGGGAAAGAGGGTCTTCTCAGCTGTCCGCTGTTTTTAGCAACTTCCCAATCTGGGACCTACAGTCACGAATAACGCGGTGACCTCACAGTTCCTCGAACCAAGGGATATCCTCGTTGCGCATATTAGCGCGCCGTACAATGGCTTCAGCAATTCTCGCACATCCCAAAGATGATGATACGCAAGTCCAAGTGGAGTTGGCTGTGACCTTAGATGATATAAAATTACCGACAGAACATCTAAGACTTCCCCATTCTCCGTCAACAGTGCCTGAGTCTCGTCTAGTCCAGCTAATCGGACCATCTCAAAGTCGACGAGGTTCCTAAGCCGGGAGATCATTTGTTGTAAGTAAGTAACGCTCGGTTGTTCTTTGTCATACTTTGGTTTTGTGGTAGGAACAGCTTCGTTGTCGACCTCAACAACGCGCCTGGAGTTGTCGTAGTGGGTCGAATAGCCTGGCGAGTTGATCCGTGAGACTCATGATCAGGCTTATCATCTCTTGGTGTTGTGTCGTGGATGAGGAAGCTATCTCTTCAATTGATATTCGTATGCTGCTCAGGCAATTGTCTATGGACCGACCGATGGCCGCGGTGTTTTGGGCGTACGTCTCTTTTCCAATTTGCTGATGGGCCTGGTAGGTCTGCATGTTCTGGGATGGGATATGGACACCCTCGTGTATGTCAAGCGTCAGGTCACTTATCATAAAGATCACTTGTGGAGGTGGCATTCGAAAACGATGACATGTACGGAGAACTTACCGATGAACGGCGTTCAGATGGAGATCCAGGAAAGCAATATGGCTTGCTATC
Source organism: Dactylonectria alcacerensis (assembly GCA_029931735.1). Classification (NCBI taxonomy): domain Eukaryota; kingdom Fungi; phylum Ascomycota; class Sordariomycetes; order Hypocreales; family Nectriaceae; genus Dactylonectria; species Dactylonectria alcacerensis. Next base: position 2,315,549 of record JAPMUZ010000006.1, on the reverse strand, counting down.
GCCGAATGTAAGCGGAAACATTCTTCTCACCCACCACATGTCTGACCCTCTTCCACAACTTTCCCAGGGTTCGCTCATTGTCGTAAATGACGAACTTCTCGAGTTTGACTTCGTATCCTTTTAGGTCAGCGGCGCACTCGTTTATGCGCCGTCTTAGCTCTTTGTCGGTAGAGCTATGCTTTCCAAAGTGGTTCAATATGTCTCCTAGCGTGTAGACATCTCGTGTAGCCTGCTTGACGGCTTCCGGGCCATCCTTGATTGCCGAGAGGGTATTGTAGATGACCTGGGCGGATTGGATGCCAGCAGTGACGAAGGCCACCAGGCTAGCGGTCACCTCCATCGAGGGGTTCGCCGGGATTCAAAGGCGGTACAGACTGCACCAACGAGATAACCCTAATAGACCATAGAGCAAATTAAGGAGAAGGCTAAAAAAGAACACCAAAATCGAGGACAGATTTTCGTGGAGCAACAGAATAGAAGGTGGGCAGAGTCGTTGAGGGCACAAGAGCAAATGAGGCACGATACTCAACATCACGCACACAGCGTATTTGCATAGTACTCAATGTCACTTTTCCAGGCACATGTTCCGTGATAGCCCCAAATCGAGACTGTATTAAATACTAGCAGCCACCCAGCCTTGATTATCCCCACGGCTTGTAAGTGGCGAGTCCGTTTTCACCACTTCCATACCCTCTTTGTTTTGTTCCCCCATCGCCTAAATGGCATCTTTAAGTAGAAGCAAAGTCGTCAAGACCGCCTCGGACACCAAGCCATGAGACCATTCTCACCACTTTCCAGACGCTCACGATATCTGTGGTTGCAAAACCCTGCCTCATTTGAGCTTTGGCAATTTGCGGGAGCGTTGTTGCTGACGAGTGACCGCATTAACGACGCCTGGTGTGAGGCGATTCTACCTCCATCGGTCACCCTCCCGCTCTGCCTCGAGTCTCCGCATCCGCTCTTCTTCATCGCCGCCACTGACGGCTTCGCTGCGGCGTCCGGACCCCGCACCCGCCGTAGACGAAGCGGCCGTCCGCCGGCCCTTGCGGGATCCGGAGCCGGCATCATCATCGCCGTCACGGCTGCGCTTCCACCCCAGTCCTGCGATGCGCTGTGCCTCCTTGAGCAGCCGCTCACGATCACGCGCCTCTCGTTCTAGTGTATGCGGATCCTTGCCCTTGTCTCGTGCGCTGCTCTCGGCTTTGCCGGATGGTCCCTTTGCGTCGAGACCGCGTGGTCCCGTTGGCGGTTTGAAGTCCCTTTCAACTGGTGTGCCGGCCCCTTCGGGCGAGTCTCGTCGGCTGCTATACCTCGAGTCTCGATCGCGGTCCCGATCACGGTCCCGATCACGGTCCCGGTCTCGGTCGCGGTCCTTATCTCGATGGCGATCCTTGCGATCTTTTCGGTCCTTGTCCTTGTCCTTGTCCTTGTCACGGCGTCGGTCCCGTTCGTAGTCCCGGTCACGGTGCGAGGTGCGGTGGCTAGAGGACTTCTTGCGGTCCTCGTCCCGGTACTTGTCCCTTTCCCGGTCTCTGCGCTTATCCGAGTCTCTGTCTCGGCGGCTACGGTGGCCCGAACGCTTGGAATCGGCAGGGGAAGCTGACCGTGAGCGTTCTGTGTGCTTGTCGTCTTTATCCCGGGGGCGCGATGGCTCTTCGTCATCGTGGTGGTGTCGCCGGCTCTTGTATTTCTTACGACGGGACTCGTCGTCGTATCCTTCATCCTCCGCCGACTCTGACCGGTTGCGTCTACGTCGACGTGAGCTCCTGTGGCCTCGACTTTGGCTGCGACTTCTACTAGCCGTCCTCGATCTTGATCCGGCGTTATCAAATTCGCGGTCGTCCTGCTCCTTATCAGACTTGTCAGGCATGTTAGGCTTGTCGTCCTTGGATTGGTCCTTGCTCGGCGCCTGGCGGGTTACATTGTCCTTTTCCTTTTCCGGCTCTGGAGAATTACTCTTAGACCTAGCTCGCTCCGCAGAACTCCCCTGCGCAGAAACCTGGGGTTTGGCTAACGGGGCTTCGCCACCCACCTGATAGCCTCGAGCCCGGAGGTTGAGGAGGCTCGTGTTGGGAAGGCCTTGGCGCATAGCTTTTGGCCCCGTCGGTGCGTTAATAGGAACGTCTGGCGCAGCGACAATTGAACGGATAGCCCCAGAGCCATTGCGTTGGTGGAAGTTGCTTGCATATCCCACATTGGTTCCTGCGGGGGCATCGCCTCCGATTTCATTGCCTAGAGCTTCACGAGATGGATTCTGGTCTCCGGACGCTGCGTCACCACCCTGGCCGGCTTCATTGATCTTGTCGTCTCCGCTGGCGGCCTCTGCTCGGACTGCTCGGCCGTACTCGTCGACATCTTGTCCTTCACCAGACTCTCCTTGACCACCGCCTCCGCTGTTGTCGCTTTGGCTCTGTACCTGGCCCTGTACGCCGGATCCGAATTGGGACATCTGACCCTGGTCCTGGTAGTTTGCGTGGCCTCCAAACTGGTAGCCACCTCGGCCATAGCCGCCGTAGTATCCGCGTCCTCGCCCGCGACCACGTCCGAAGTTGTTGCGGCGATAGTCATTGAAGTGACCGTAATTACCTTGATTGTATCCTGTCTGGAATCCTGAGTTAAAGTTCCCAAAATCACCAGTTCCCATGCCAGGACCATTTTGATTGTAATTATTCTGGTCGAAATTCCACGATTGAGAACTGTTCCAGTTATTATTGGAGCCTTGGCCAAATCCTCCACCGAAGCCTCCCATGCCGTTCATGCCCATGCCTTGAAAGCCACCGTTCATAAACATGTTCTGCATCGTCATCGGGTCCATGCTCATGCCTGGCATACCTGGGAAACGTGTTAGTACTGGATACGACATGACGTTGGGGTGTAGGCGGAGGACGCACTCATCATGGGGAAACCGCCAAAACCGTTGGGAGCCATGCCGTTCTGCATTGCCATCATCATCTGCATTTGGTTCATGTCGCCGGATCCTGAAAAGTTCTGGTTGGTAAAACCGCCGTTCATCGCTTCGGAATCGAAATTTTCTTCGTCGTCGCCTGCTTGATCGCGACCGTCGTCCTTTACGGCCAGCGCCTGTTCGTTGGGATCGTCGGTGTTTGGTCCTCTTTCACCCTCACCAGCCGGCGGGGTTTGGTGCTCGCCTGTGCCATCCTGCTGAGGTATAGTCGTGCCCTGACCATCAACATTCTGTTAAAGATGTTAGTGAGTTGTGTTCGGAGGGGAGGTAGGAATATCATACCTGATCTACAGGTTGGAGAGAATTGGTTTCGCGGGTTTCGGCTGGCGCAGAGGCGACCTCCGTTGCTTGACCATTCTCACCGAGGATTTCTTCGGTATGTGGTTCTAGAATTGGTGAAGACTGTTTGGGCGCCTCTACTGGCGTCGGAGGCGCAACATCCTTGGTTTCCTTAGGCCGGCTCGCCTCTCGCTTCTTTTCGGCGGTGCGCAAAAAGACTTTGATAGTGGTTCGAAGGGACTTGTTGGGGTTGCAGTCTTCGGCGGACAGAGGGGAGTGCTCGCAGACGGGACAGGAAGGAGGAAGATTTGATTGACCTGAATCAAGTTAGTACCTGGCTTGGGATCTCGCTGAAGACCACACGTACAGGTCTCGCAGATTGCCTGTTCGCAGCAGGGTAACCGAAAGGCGTTGACGGCAAGCTTGCTGCAAATGGCGCACCGCAGCTTGATAGGGATGTCGTCGGGGGCGAGAGAACTGCGAAAAGTGTCAGTTTTGACGGGCGCATCACAAGGCATGCCTGCGCTTTCCAGCAGGCAGCAAACAGCGAGCAGCACGTACCTAATGAGCTCTGCCTGAGCCTCGGAAATGGACGAAGCCATGTCTCTTTTGCGCAGCTCCTAAGTCGGTGCAAAATATGGCGTGTGAGGGAGCGTCATGGAGAAGCCGGGAGCAACTCTGAGATGTGTGAGGTGAGGCGAGGCTAAGGCTGAGGGCCAAAGCGAAAGATGCTGGCTGGTATGGGTCGTCGGGTACGGGTGCAGGAGGGAGGCTCTCAGCCACGTCACAGAGGCGAGAGGAAACCCCAATGCAATAGACGGACAAGCAGATAGTCACACAATAACGGGGATTGGTAATAACTGCCGAGCCTTGTTTGCTTGCAAGCGAATGGCAACGGCTCGACGTTGGGAGCGTGAGGAGTTTGCCCCCGTCGACGACGGCCTGGCGCAAAAAGAGTGGGTCACTGGTCGAACAGCGACGCGCGCCAGAGACACGCTGAGATATGGCTCACGTGACGCCGTTCGAATTGGGCCAGGGTTCATATCTCTCTACTGCTATTCGGCAACACCGATAAGCCACAAGGCCACACCCAGTACAAGACGTCATGTCTTTCATGGCATATGGCATCTATCTGATCTTGGCCTAATTCTCATTCAAGGTTCTTTCGAGAATACCACTGCTGCTTATTCAATGAGCTTCTTCATAAATGTCACGCGACACAGCTCCATCTGACTCAGGTGTGCCAGCTCGCCGTCCAAGTGTCAGTGAATGGGGCGCAGGCTCAAAGTGGTTAACAGAGGTAATCCATGTATATCGATGAGCAAGAAGAATTAGAGACTAAACATACTCGACTTGCAAAAACACATTATCAACTCCCGGACGCTTCTCTTAGCATCGTTCCCAAACAGCCGGCTCGCACGAAAGGGCAGGGTACCGTACAATACGAAAACACTCTCCGCATACTCCCTCTCTCCCCGGTCCACCCATCGAGACTAGCACGCACAGCTGTCCTTGGCCCCAACATCCTTGGAACCGCCGAGATTTACTCGTTGCTCCTCTCCTCCTCTGGCGGCGGCGCTCGCAGCTCCGGCGCCTCTTGCGCTCTTCAACGATGTCTCGGGAATAGCATTTGCGATAGCGGTGAAGACCTCGGTGACGTTGTGTCCGCTCTTTGCACTGGTCTCGAAGAATAGTAGATTCTCTTCCGCGGCATAGGACTGCGCCTCCTCCGTAGAAACCTTGCGCGCATTGCCTGAGTCGTCACCATCCTCTCCATCCTCGCCGTCGACTGCGGCAGAAGCCGAGTCGGTCGTTAAATCCAACTTGTTGCCCACCAATGCGATAACGATACCCGGAGAGGCTTGGCGTTGAAGTTCAGCGACCCAGTGCTTGGCCTTGACGAGGGAGGTGGGCTTGGTGAGATCGTAGACGACGAGAGCAGCTTGAGCGTTTCGGTAGTACATGGGCGCAAGCGAGGCGAAGCGCTCTTGACCGGCAGTATCCCAGATCTCAAACTTGATCGTCCGCGTCGGAAGGTTGCATTTCTGGGTCAGGAAAGCCGCTATATATGATTGTTAGCTGCGATGTCCAAGATTGTGGATAGGCGGAAACGCCGGCAAGCCATACCGCCAATAGTGGGCTCCTTATTTTCTTGAAAATCGTTGTTGACGAATCGTAAGACGAGGGATGACTGTCGCATGTGTCAATTTCATGCGGCGAGATGCACTTTGCGTGGTTCTTAAGGGGGTACCTTTCCAACCGCCGCCTCGCCCAGCAGTACCAGCTTGACGCTGCTGCTCGGCTTGGGAGCGTTCGCAGAATCAGCCATGGTCGCAGAGAAGTCGTTTGGAGATGTGAGGAATCGGAGCGGAAAATGCGAGAGATTCGGATGGTGGTGTTTGAGGCAGAAGTAAGTTGAGATGAGGGGAGATAGTCGTTGAGAGTTGCCTGGTGGGAGGAGTCGGTCGATGGAAGCCAGCAACAGCAGAGGTAAAGGCAGAGAGTAAAGGTAGTGTGGCAGTGGCGGTGGTTGGCTAGCGATGACGAGGCCGGGGCGTTGGAGCGCTAGACTTCAAGGCAGCTGGGAAAGCCACCCGACCTCAGGGAAAGGCAGTTCCACTCTGTCCGGCGGTTGCACCACTAGGACCTCGACCCTGAGCCCACTGCTAAGCATAGTAAGAGGGTGATTGGCCAGCTGTCCTTCTTCCTTCCCACCCAGGTGAGGCAGGCGGTCATGACATTGTGGCTTGTGGCTGATGGCTGATGGCGGGGCATCTGCCGGTTTAATATTCTGCCGCTGCCGACCGCTCCCCGCCAAAATTTCCAACCTGGCAGAAAAAAAAGTTGCAGTGAGAGCTCTCACTGAGGCCTGCCAATCGGACTTAATCTCATCTGGTAACCACTTTCTTTGCGCCCTGATATCTCGACAACCACCCGGAATCAGCCAGTTACGAGAAACAAGTCGTTTCATTTGTCAACGCCGAAAGTCATGGGGAAATCCTCCAAGGAGCCCCAGCGCTCAAAGCGCACCCTCCTTGACGATAGCGACTCCGAGTCCGATGGCGGCGCACCCGTGGCTGTGCCCGAGCTTCAAGTGAATGAGGAATTCGCTCGTCGGTTTGAGCACAACAAGAAGCGCGAGGAGCAGCAAAGGTTGGAGGAGAAGTACAAAAAGGGCAGAAAAGACGACGACGAAGACGACGATTCCTCGTCAGACGAGAGCGAGGATGAGGATGGGTTCCTTGCGACGGAGGACCTCGATGCGCAGATTTCAGCTACTCTCCAGGCCATTCGTAACAAAGACCCCAAAGTTTACGACAAGGATGTCACATTCTACAACGATACCGACGGAGCGAAAGCTGTGACTGATACCAAAGAGAAAAAGGACAAGCCCATTTACCTGCGAGACTACCACCGCGAAAAGTTGCTGGCAGGCGATGCTGGTGCATTTGACGATGAAGGGGACGCTCCAAAAAACTACCACGAGGAGCAAGATGATCTCAAGAAGTCAATTATGACTGAGATTCACGCTGCTACCGCCGGGGATGTATCTGATGAAGAGGAGGGAGGATTCTTGAGACGAAAGGAAGAGGCTAAATCCGACGCTAAGGATGTCCACCCATCACGGAAGTCGGTGCTGAAGGTGACTGAGTTGGACGTGGCCAATGCCGATAAGAACCCCGAGAACTTTCTGTCTAACTTCATGTCCGCTCGTGCCTGGGTCCCTCCGGATGGCTCAAATTGGAAAGCATTTGAGTCGGATGAGGGCGAGGGCGACGACAACGCCGACGAATTCGAACAGGCATACAACCTGAGATTCGAAGATCCCGAAAAGAGCAACGAGGTTCTTCGAACGTATGCCCGAGACCTCGCCGCGTCAAAGTCTGTGAGAAGGGAGGAGAAGAACAGTCGCAAGCGTCAGCGAGAACTGGAGCGTGAGAAAAAGGAGGCCGCAAAGCAAGAGCGACGGGACGAGAAAACTCGGCTACGAAAGTTGAAGCTCAATGAGGCCGAAGAGAAGCTTCGTAAGATCAAACAAGCTGTCGGCAGTGTGGGCAAGGAACTCAAGGACGAGGACTGGATCGAATTCCTGGACGCAGCTTGGGAAAATGACAAGTGGGAAGAGGAGATGCTGAAGCGTTTCGGCGACGACTACTATGCGCAAGCTGATGAGGGCATGCGAGTCTCGGACGATGACGAGGTTGACGGTAGCAAGGGAAAGAAGAAACACCCCAAAAAGCCTAAGTGGGAGGACGACATCGACATCAACGACATTGTTTCCGATTTTGACGAGGAAGAGGAGAAGCCCAAGATTAGCCTCAGCGATGTTGAGGAGGGTGATGATGAGAAAGCTGAGGACGAGGATGCGCCACCTTCTAAGAAGCGCAAGACTGCAGACCACAAGCGAAACCGTCAGGAGACCCAAAAGAAGGCCCGCCAAGAGCGGTCAAAACTCGAAGCCCTCGTCGACTCAAAGCTCGAGCTCACCAACCATGCTCTTCTCAACAAGCCCGACCACACTCCCTTCCGCTACCGTGAGACCTCACCGCAGTCCTTCGGCATGACGCCTCGTGACATTCTCCTCGCACCATCTGATCAGGTTCTCAATGAATTCGCTGGTCTGAAGAAGCTCGCGACTTTCCGCGATGAAGAGAAGAAACGCCGCGACCGCAAGACTCTCGGAAAGAAGGCTCGCCTCCGCCAGTGGCGCCGGGGCACCTTCGGTGCCGAGTTCGAGCGTACCGGGCCGACCTACGGCTTCGAGCGCTTGATTGACGAAGAGGATGTTGCTGCTGCGGGCGCTGTATTGGAGACCAAGGACAAGGAGAAGAAGAAAGCGAGCAATGTTGTAGGCGACGGTGAAGAAAGGAAGAAGAAGAGGAAGAGGTCCAAGGGCAAGAAGGCTACCGCACCCGCAGCCGAGGCAAAGGATTGATTGGGTTTGTTCCGGTGGCTCAAAGGCATGTCAGGGACGACGAAAAAGCGAGCGAAATACCGCCGCTGTAGCATTGTCATAGTGGCGTTCCGTGATCGATCATTGATAGAGTTTCCCATAGATTAGGCCTGTGTCTATGATGAAAATATAACTACTTGGGAGGATAATTTCTATGCAACTGTAGTCAAAAGTATTTGGATGAGCGAATATTCGTTCACGATGACTGTCGTGTGCCTACGTGCGTGCCTCCACCTTCGCACTGTATACATTCGCATCGAGACAATCTAACATGGCCTTGGAGTCTTCCTATGCATTTACTGATCCTTATTCTCGTAAACCCTCTCTCAGGCACGATGATGATTGTTTCCGTCGACAACCAGCTCAGCACAGTGAGAATTAAGCAGGCCCTTTGTCAAGTTCAACCCTGAGCCTGGCTTTTCCGTCAAAGACATCATGAAATAAGTAAACGATAATTGTTTGAAGTCAAAGACAGTACAGTCAAGTACAGCTCCGAGTCTCGGCAAAATCATCTCACCCATCTTAGTGGAAGGTTTTACGGTACGCGACGTCAGTCCTTAATATAGGTAGCCATATTTTTATACCCTCTGCTCCATTGTCGCTCAAATTCCAGAATCAAGCCATCCATAAAACGATAAAGCATACGTATGGATGGCACGGTAACATCCAAAATGCCGAGATATCCATCACCCCATCCCAGGGTTACAGCACAAAAGCATCCAATACCCCTCAATAAACTCCCATCCCTGATATTTCCGAGCGTACTTTCTTAAAGACGACGACAACGATGGTAAACGGTGCTGATGATTTTCCGATTCCGCCTGTTGATTCCTAGCAGTCAACCGTACAAGAGTGGTCCTGCTTTCATTCACACCGAAACTCCTTTCTCCCAATTTTTACACAGTGGATGTTTATATGGAATCCGTCCAATTTTGCCGACGCCTCTCCTTGGGCGTTTGTCTGTTGTAGTGTCCGTGACTAATTTGTCGTGAGCTTGGCCACTTCTAGGGGCCGTGTTGTAGTCGACTTAGGGGGTTCGGTGTCGCCAGGCCGCTTCCTCCTCCATTAAACATAGCTGCAAATGGGTCTACATTACCGACACCGAAGCCCATGTCTTGAGTGATTTCCGGCGGCTCTAAGTTGAACGGCATGAACCACGCTGATGAGGCGTCCTGCCCATTGAAATTGGACGTTCCATCCACAGGCCCAGGCGCTTGTCCACTCATGCCATTCCTAACGCTGCCTCGACGTCCTTGCGGGCCGCGTCCGGCCTGAGCGCCTGCAGCGATGCTATCCCAATCGACTCCATCCATTAGAGTCTGTCCACCGGCCAACCCGCCGTCAACGGAATCCATCGAGTACCCCCCAAAGACAAGCTGCCGCTCTAGTGGTTGGAGAGCCCCATTGCCTTGCTGGGCGAGGTTCATTGCGAGTAGGTCCGGGGGGAAGAAGGCTGGCATGTGCGCGTGGTGCGGGAATGCTGCTACATTTCCAGGGCTTATAGGTGACATTGTGTTGTTATAGGATGGGTTTTGTGAGTGCGGTACGGTTAGCGGGCTGAAGCCGGTTGCACCGCTTGTCTGGCCTCCCAAGGCAGCGGAGAATCTTCGTTGTTGCTGTTGTCCCGTTCCAATTTGATCTGGTGTAGGTTGTCCACCGAGATCCCCCGAAGACCTCGTTTCAAGTTGATGCTGCCCAGCGAGGGCACCTGCACTGCCTTGCTTTTTGGAGATAGACCTCCGTTTGGCCATTGCAGCTCGGGTATCGTCATTATTCTGAGACGGCGAGAGTGTTGAAATGAACTCTTCTACTGATTGCAATTCTGCATCTGCCTCGAGAACGCCATCTGCTCCCTTGTCTTTCTTCCTGGAGATGGCAGGATCCATAAATTCGGCATCGGAGAGCCCATGCGGGTATCGGTTGAACCAGTCACCGTACTGGAGGATAGACACCCCAGTGGTGCCGTCGTTGACAGAATTGCCAGCGCGTGCGCCGTCAATTGCATTCCTGTACTGTGCGCGAACGTCCTCGAGCATCCAATGAAACATCCCCCAATACCTTTTCATCTTATGTAGATACCTGATATTGGTAGCGAGATTGGCCTCTGCGATAGTTCTTATCTCGTCGTCTGGAGAGACTGCTGACAGAATGTGAGCCGTTGTCGAAGTGAATGCACAGTATCCTGCGAAAGGGGTCGAAACAAAGAGTTTCAATTCCTCAATGTCCGTAAGCAAGTTAGAGATTCGATTGGCTGCATTTCCCATTTTCCTGCTGGCTTCTGAGAGAAACCCATGGGGGACTTCTTCTCGGTATGGACTGCATGAAGCCACAGCTGATCGGGCCAGAAAAAGGATGTTGTGCTGGATGCAAATGTGCAAAAAGAAAAATTGAGGCGCCGTGTGTTCTGTCGTTTGTATAGCGGCGTTGTCAGAGGAATATTTCAGTAAAGACGGCAGAGCAGCCTCGAAAGAAATTGCATCGTTGAATAACTTCGCGAATTGAGATTCTGGGCTCCACATTGCAGCAGAATCTAACTCCTTTCCGCCTTGATTCATATAGATGACGATTTGCCCCCATATGGAAACTGCCCGTATCATGAATCCTGCGACTCCCATGTTTCCCCCAGCGTCGGCAAGTTGCCCGTCATTGGGCACGGCTGGATGGAGGACTTCGCCATCGATTGTCTCGGTGGGTGCTGACATGTCCATCTGGAAGTACTTCTCGTGGATGGGTAGCGGAACCTGGATTGATTCCTCTCTGATAAACATGGGCCGGTCCGTTCCCGACGAGTTGAAGCGGTCCATGAGAAAACAGGCCCACATGATTCGCCGTCGAATCTCGCGATCAACGAAGCTCATTTGGTTGGGCTTTCCGTTTCGTCCCATGTCGTCAGATTCAAGGTCTTTGTGCAACTGGAGAGCAAAAGCCATTCGAATCGCCTGCCCACCAAGAGCCCAACTGCGGCCTCCCTGGCACGTGCCAAATTCGTGTAGTCCAAGAATCAGGAGACATGTCAAAATTGTGATGTTAGGCCACTCATATCGCCTGGTACAAATGTCCCTCGCATGCGATGCCCATTCTTCGCCACGCGCAAACTGAGGCGTTACAGAATCAAATTGGGGGTTACTTGTGAAGCGCGCAGCCACAGCACACACAGAGAGGATGAGAACAGGAGGTAATGTGTTATTCCTGTGGTTAGTCAGTATGAAATCGTAAGGCATTTGTGATGAGATGGCATCACTCACTTCAACTTTCGCATGTAGCTCGGCTTGTGTAGGAGATGATAAGACTGGCCATAGACGTTGTCAAAGAAGACCTCAGCAAGATGTTCTTGTGTCTCTTTGGAAGGCAGATTCTCAAAGCCCTCGTGCAGCAGCTTGTTATCCTCCGCTTCTTGGACCTGAAGGGTGTTTGGTCTGTCGTCGCCGTTGATCATGGCTTTTGATGGTGCTTTGGCCCATGACTCTAGGTCCGGCCCAAAGGCTTCATCGGCACCACGTTTCTTGGAGGCGGTTTTGGTAGCTGGCAGGGTGCCGGGGATAGCTGGTTTGACCACGGCTCGAGTAATGGCGGCGGTTGATTCCTGCTCAGACTTGGGGATGACCTTGATGATGCGTTCTTCCATTCTCTTCAGTCGCTTGTCGAGCATGGCCATGTAATCAGTGCGGGGCGCTGCCTTGCGAGTTGTGACTTTGTAGACGCAGGGGATGCGCGAGCGAAGGCAGTGTTTGCAGGCTGGCTTCTCTCCTGAGCAGCGGATCTTCTTCCGGCGGCAGGCAATGCATGCAAGAGGAAGGCGCTTGCGCTCCTTGCCAGCCTTGGTCTTTAACTCACTCCATGCAGGCGTTGCATCGGACTTATCCTCCTTGATCTTGCCACCTAGGTCAGTGCCATCGGCGCGACCATGAGACGCCAAACCAAACTCGTCAGCCGCCGAGTCTGCGAGGGAGTTGGCGAGGGGGGAATTCCTGTCCGCGGCAGCATCAGAGCCATCCCGACTCAGGCTCCGGTGACCAGAGCGGCCAGGGCCAAAAGCAAGTCCATGCGCGTGCATAGCGGGAATGGAATGAGAGGGGTGTTGAGAGAAGGAGTCGGCTGGTTGGGCGACGTTGGTCTGATCGGCCAAGGAGAGAAGAGATTGTTGATGTGTGATGGGTGGGTAGGGGTAGGTGAAGTTATCGAACCGAGAGGCGTCCATCAAGGCGGCGTGATCGTGCGAGTCGGAGGTATCATGAAAGAGCTGAGAGTCGGAGTCGAGAGGTTGATGGGCATTGTGAAATTGGTGATGATCCAGGTTGCCGCGATCGGGTGCCATGGCTTTGCCGAAGCCTGCGCGGCGTAGGCCACAGAGGCCAAAGTGGAAGACGGGTCAGGGGTTCGCGTTCACAACACAGGCGATGACTGGCGCGGCGGGATCTGAGAGCGTTGGGTAGGAACAGAGACTCGGATCGCGGTGGAGGAGCTGGGGGTTTTTAGACACGGCCGGAGCTCGGGACTATGCTGCGGACCGGAATGGATGATGGGGAAGCGTCGGGTGTCGGGTTGTATGTACTCAGCACCTCCCCGCACTGAGGCCGGGGAAACCGGCTGGGTTCGTTCAAGTACACAGAGAGCCAGATGGCGAGGTCGGCAAGGCAATGAGATACAATCCGCTGGGCGAAGTCGGCACAGGCGTTGGGGATCTAGGCAATGGTGAATTGTTCAAGTCGCGAGGAAAGCAAATCAGTCATCGCTTAGAAAGATGTAAGAGGGAAAATTGGAGGGAAAAGACGGGGCACTGGGGTGGAAGAGGACGAGCCATCGAAGCTGGGGTTTAAGGCTCCGTCGGTGGAGCAGGATTAGCAGTAAAAGCAGAGAGTGCGATAGGTCGCAGTGGACGGCCACAGCGTGCGACTGTGGGGTAAAGAAACGCCTGCGTTTGTTGGCGTCGACGAGCGAGGGAACCCTGTCCACCTCGACCGACGCCGGCGAGTCTGGGCGAGGGAAGGGTGCAGGTAAGGGAGTAGCGGCGGACAAGGGGGGGCTTGTGCGTCGGCCATTCCCCCAGTGTTGCCAATGTTGCCCGTGCTGCCCGTGCTGCCCGTGCTGCCCGTGCTGCCCGCTGCTACCAGTACCTATTGCCAGTGTTCCTACTTAATGTTCCTGGTGGGTGATTAGATGAACGAAGGAGCAGACGATGAGATGGTCGGTAGGGGGGGAGGTCTGAGAGTCCTGCATGTGTGCGTGCTTGCTGATGAATTGTGCGAGGGCATCTGCGACCGTGCTAGTGTCTGCGTCAGTGTCGGTGTTAACTAGTGCAAGTTCGATCGCGCGTGAGAGGGAGAGTGACAGCGCGCGAGAGAGCTGGTGTGTGCAGACTTGCAGACTGCAGGCTGTGATCCTGGACTGGTGCTGTCTGTGCCAGGGGTCTGTTAGGCCGGCCCGGGATGTGGTGGTGTGCGAGTCGAAATCGGGGCTGGGTGACATGGGCGAAGAGACAACATCGACAAGATGAACTCCTTGGTTGTCTCGTAAGTACGTAGCACATATCTAGTTGATCGGCCAGGTAGGTGGGAGGGTGGTTGAAGCGGTTAATACCGGGGTGAAATCAGGAGAATGGTGGTTGGAGGCACATCCGCTGTATTTGATAGATGCCTAAGGTTAAAAAGTCACCTCCTTCCCGTCCACTCTGGGCATACTTCGAAAGCCATCCATGTTCAAAAGGGAAGGCATTCTCCTTAAGCCTCGTCCCTGCCTCTCGTTGTTGCAGGACGGGAAAAGGGCAGGCGCAAAGCGCGACAACGATGCTGGGACCGCCCTGACGAGATTGTAAATGCATCACACTGAAACGCTCCGACATGAAGATTGGCTGATGCCCGGACAAGATCTTCTCACACACATACAACACCACGTGCAACCTTGCGTCGATTGTGCCAATCTACCTACCTGCATATCTGAGAGGGCGCACTAAAAACAACACAAATGCACCACACACCACATCATATCACGCAAACATGCCAGACAATAAACCCGTCCTTGCCGGTACTGCTGGGTAGTTTGGCGAGTGACAACTCCAATGCCACAGTCACCTAAGGCGTAAGGGAGTCAAGAGGGATTGCATCCACCCAATCGAGGTCATTCGTGGATGCTTCCACAGACGGCATGGAGAATCTGCCATACGAAGCACACATCTGTCTCTTACGAGCCTCAGCCTGGCCACATCGTACCTTGAATGGGTGTTCTCATGTGTTCTCAAGGTGGTCCACCACGCAACGACTACACGGGTTGCCATCGCCGGGAAGACAACCCGAACATCGAGGAGGAGAAGCACCTCCCATCATGTCTTTTGGCGCTGGCTGCTTCGGCAAAGGTCGGCAAAAACACACTTGATGGGGATGAAAGCGACGCAACAAGCAGGGTTCAGCTATCCGGAACTTGGCGAGGAGAATGTTGGTGTGCATTGCCACGAAAACGCGTCAACAGTGTAATAGCACTTTGCACGCATTGAACGAAATGAGAGAAGTCAGAAGTGAGATGCTTTGGCCTAGCTACCTGGTCAGAGACTCGCCAGGGACGAGGGTCGTTGTTTAGGTTTTCCGCCGTTTGAGACAAGCCCATCCGGAAACCACCCGGAAACCGAAATCTTAACGCAAATCAAATCACCCAAGCGGTGGCAAGCACGCAAATCAACGCCGGCCCAGGGCCCAATGGACTCAACCACAGGGCAAATGCAAGTCCCTCAGGAGAGTCAGCACCAGGCAAGCTGAGGCGGCCTTTGACTTTGGCGGTAGGGGGCTGTAGCCGCGGGGATGGCAGGGGGCGAGAACAGAAGAAAAATAAAAAGCAACGTCAGACAATATGTGCTCCAGGGCAATTTGGCACATACAATAACCTGGCTTTCCCTGTGCATCTGGGTGGTCTATTTGTGATAGTGGTGGAGGTCCACATCGCATGGTGATCCATTCTCGACTTGGAGGCGTCGCAGGAATGAATTGAGGAGCGTCGATTCATGAAGCATTGACTCAGCCCTTGTTCTTGTTCTCTAATTCCTATTTCCCCAGGTCGCGCGCCATGACCCCGTCCTTGGCCTACAGTGTCTTGGTTGCTTTCGCCTGCTCGCGTTGCTTTGCTTTGTGCAGCTCCTCATTTGCTTAAGCTCCTCGTGGCCTGCCATGGCCGGGGGGTTGTAGTTGTACGGGACAGAGGAGAGTACATTCTTTACAATGCACTGTACTGTAAGTTACATGGCAGATAACCTTGCATCCTGGCTGCCTGAATCCTTGGTGAAAGGTTAGACAAGGGAGCGTGCATGATGCGATCCGCAGGCCAACATTCACAGATACGATTCGAGGAAACGGGGCGGGGGCGAAGCAGGCGTGGGAATGCTTTTTGGTTGTCTCCGGGATTGGCCAGTCCTCCAGGGCGATGATGGTGGCAGCTCACGAAAAACCCTTCGTCAAGATAACCCACAGTGACGAACTCGCGCAGACGTGGCTGCTTCCGGGAACTTTCAGCAACCGGATTTCGATGAAGTGAGACGACAAACTTGCCAGAACGCAGACGATGTGAGAAAAGGCTAGGAACCAAGCGTGTTAGAGTTGGACGAACCAGCTTGTCAGCCAATTGTCATAGCCTGGCAACCAATCAATTGACTGTGGGGTTTCGTTGGTTGGGTTGCCATCATCACGACTGACAGTATGTACGGCCCTTTACTGTACTCGCTGTACGGAGTACGGGACAGTGCAAATTGGGAGTCCCATACCTGATGCATCGACGCGCCCTAGCAAGGGGACCAACGCCCCGGACTCGATGCGATGAAAGCAGGAGGGACTGGATCTCGTGTCACGAGCAGAGAACTCCGCTTCACTATCGCCATCACTAGCATCCCTGTCTAAACGCCGCACCAAGATTCCTAGCTAGCCTCCTCCCCGCCGAAGGCCCGGTGACCATGCGCCGCCTCTCGTTAGACGTGAGAAGGGCAGGATTTGAGTGAAAGGGCGTTCATCACAGCGTATGCATCACACGCACACTCCTCTCCAAAGCGGCTGACAGCGAGTGTATCACAACATTGCGCTAACCCGCCGCCAACCCGCCGCCACAGCGTGACATGGGGCATGCCCTGCACGCGCTTGTGCGTTTCCCCCTCGAGGCTCAGTTTGGAATACTGCAGTGTAATCCAACACATCTATACCATCCCTGGGTGTTACTTTTCGCTTGTCAGACCCTTTGCTACGCGCCCTCTTTCTCGAGGAGTTACAAAGCTCGATTGCGACCCTGCAACGCAACGCAGACTGCATGTTTGCGCAGCACTTGAGAGGCAAAAGAGGAATTCTTTACACGCCATGTGAACAACAATCATCAAATAAACTGGAGTACCAACGGGTAAGCGGGCACAGCCGTAAGAGGACTGAGCGGATTTCCTCGCAGCCCTTGCACCTGCATTGACTGGCTCGTGATAATGGCTGTGACCGCCGACCACTAACATGCCCTTGAGAACAGTTGTGTAGCCTAGCATTGATGTCATGGTCACGACACAGACACTACATACATAGAGAAATGTTGCTCTTCCATTACGACTGGCCAGATTGGCCACTCTGCACGGCGTCATTTCAGTCTATGACACGAAACGCATCCTCTACCCAATCCTTCGATGGTCGTGTTAATGGTCCTGTTCGGTGAAGACAGGGGTCAATCAAAACCTAACCTCAACATCAACATCAACATCAACATCAACATCACCTCAACAATCCAACTTGTTCCATCAAAACCAGCCACTACGCACCCTAAAATAGCTGGAATGATCTAGTGATATGTTCAACGTGCTTTATACGCCCAGGTACTTGGATACAATGGATGCACAGGTCGATAAGAGTTTATGATGAGAAGTAAAGAGGGCATGAAGGACAATCTTCATCTCAGCTAGTCTCGGAGAATTCGTACCAGAGGAAGCTTCTTTCCACGAGATTCTTGGCGTGACATGCCTCAGAACCCCTTGAACAGGCCATCATGGCCATGGAAAAGTCATCACCCGTTGTGTTGAAGGAAGGACATTAGCGTTTGTGGCTGACGCCGCAGCACATGTTTATGAACTCCCTCGCAAGGCGCTACCATTCTTGGCAGCAAGTGCATCGAAGTGCCACCTTAGGGTATGTACTGATAAGTATGGCAACGACAGAAGGTATTGTACCTCCATGTCTGGCTTTCAGAACGATGTCATTGGGATGCTGTTGCCCTTGCCACTGACACCGTTGCATTCGGGCTACGGGCATAGGGCTCACAATACAAGGGACCTGATTTGTGACGTAACTGCAGCAGCAGCTGTTTGTCTTTTCTCTCTCTTTCATATGAGTAACGTTTCTGCAACCCCCCGCCTTAAAACCAGGGACTAGGATCCGGAACGACCATTTCCAAAGCCGAACTTGTTAGCAATGGAGCAGTTGATTGCTGGTTTGCGTCAGTTTATACCGTGACCGGGGCCGAATGTACTGACCTCGACTGGGGGAGGTGTCGAGAGAGGCCATATGATGACCATCTTATTGTTGTTAGGACTGTCGTGGGGTATTGGCGGGCAATGCTACTGTGATCATCTACCTACCTACTCATCATCAAGCACATTCTCGATCAGCACCTGACAGCATCAACACGCAGGCACCCGTGTCCTACCCGAGCACAGAAACAACAATATGGCCGATATTGAAAATACTTTCGAGACTTTGACATCCTCGATGGCCGCTCGATCCCTTGTTGCACCAGTGAGACCTCCCCTGTTAGACTGTTGTCACCACATGCTTCGCTGTTCTTAACTTGGCTGGCACTAGACCCCCGCGCCAATGTCCGTCATACTGGTGTCATGTTTCAGCCTCCTCTCACATCTTTGCCATCTCACCTTTCTCTGGAGGCAACGCGATAACGTCGCCTTGTTGCCTCCATCTCTCGCGCCATCTTCTCTTGAGTTTTACCCGTTTTGTAACAACACCCTTTCTCTCTTTAATATGCTGCCTCCTGCAGACCGCCAGCGTTAGCGACCAATCGAGTCCTACCCAAAATGCATGTCCAGCACGTAGCATTTTCACAGTTTCTCACTTTCGAAAGGTCTTAGCCCCCCCGACGCGTCTCCCGTTACCCTTGTCCTAGCACACGTCAAGGATCCTGTCACGAAACGAGCCCACACCCTCGGAGAATATTGCATGCTCACTTCTCTTTCTCTCTTTCGATTAGCGCTGAGAAAACAGTTCTGACTTTTGATTTGGATCCTCACCTGCTCCACATGCAATGGCGCCCTATCTCGTTTGGAAATTCACATGCTCATGCATGTTGGCGTGTGCCGCTGAGAGCTTGGATGGTTGCAACCGCCTCTGCTCGGATGGACGGGTGGGTAGATCTCTGTTGTTTCTATTCGTCCCGTTTCGTCTTGCACTATGAATCCCGAATGAAACCGAAGCCCATCAATAAGGTAGAATGTCCCAACAAGACATCCTGGTTGAGCCTCAACTTCCGGGACAAGGGTATTCGAGCACGACATCATGCCACGCCGGAATTAACCGCCTTCAACACAGCCAGTCACTGTCTCGAAGCTATTTTGCTTTCGTATTCGTAGACGCTGTTGCAGTCTGTCTCTCAAAAAGCCGTGTCATTCAGAAAAAAATCGATTCATCAAGAGGGCTAGGTAATCAAGGGCCCCGAATGTCCAACGCCTCGCAATGCAATGCTAGAATGCTGTGCCGGGTCTATGCTATGTTATGCCATATAAAACGAACATGTACATGACGCGTCTCTTTGTACACGTTCGCGCCCTCACTCGTCCCCCTTGCTGATATATACTGGGATGCCGTACAGCACCACGGCCGCCGCGTTCAAATACTTGAACCGACACGCCGCCCTCGCACGCGCAACTGCTTCTACAAGTGAAACATGACGCGTCGACTCGACATCCTCCTCTTCGGAGTCGTCGTCTGAGGTTGCTTGGGCCTTGCTTTTGCCGCGCTTCTTCTCCTTGAACGTTCCCCTGGGGACCAGTCCCCATTCCTCAAACGATCGTCCGGCGAACCGATCGATATCTCGATCTGTCACATCCCAAAGCGTCCCCACCACTGCTGGGCACCCAGCCATCATGTAATTCCACACCGGACCGTAGCACTCGAACTCTCCCGCTTGCGTGAGCGACGCGGAGCTGCAGCCCATCAGAAACGTCGCGGGCTTGCACTTCTCAAGGCGCCGAACGGTTCTAGCGCGGACGTATTGCGCTCCACTGCCGTGGCCAAAGTATAGAAGAATGTCGGAAGTCGATAAAGCTTGCTCAAACTCGGCTTCCTCAGGGGAACGGTTGACGATACCCTTCCAAGACGGCAGGGCTTTCAGGGCGGGCTGGAAAGTCACCTGTGTATTCTTCAAATCTGTCGAGGGGTTGAGGATGTAGGTGCCACGGTCGGCGGACACGTAGTGGCCCTCTGGTAGATCGCTGGAGTCGTCCTTAGTAGCAGCCTTTGCTGGCTGAGATTCGAGAATGAGTTGCCTCAAGCAGGCTAACGACGGCACGCGCGAGACCGCGAGGCCTTCCATGCAAGGCATCGATTCCCAGGGAAAGGCGTGAAGCGCTTTGTCTAGGACCAGGATTGTGTGCGCATCGTCCATCCGCACCGCACCGTTCTTGGTAGCAGCGTAATACCCTCGAAGGGCGTCATATGTCTCCACCACCATAGCGTCGAAATCGATCTCATCGTAGGCGTTGCGCTCTCCGTGGAACTGGAGGATATCAACCACGAAATAGAGCAGATCATTGAGGGCCTCGTCGAAATCAACATCTGGATCAGTGGGATCGCCCAAGCCAATGAATAGGTCGAGAATTCGGGGGTCTAATGAAACATTGTGTGTCTTGGCCGTCTTCTTTCCACGGATTCTGTTTCGAGATGGCAGGCTGCTGTCAAGAATCTGCTGGAAGCTCTTCTGAAATCGTGCTAGTAAGTCAGGTCGCCGTTCATGTTGAGAAAAGATGCCTTTGAAGCCGCCCAGCCATGTCGTCTCGATGTTGCTCAAGAGGCCCTTCAATCGCATATCTAGGGCCTCACGCTCCGCCCACCAAGCACTTCTCGCGCCTTTGGCGCTGAAGTCATGACTAGCTGAGTGACTGCTCTCGTTGGCGAGTTGGATAATTTCTAGCATCTCCTCACGGCCCTGTACAAAGTTGAATACCTCTGAATCCGCATCCCGTGAGTTGGCTCTTTCAAGAGGCAGTCGGAGGATAAAGGGACTATGGCCCGCCTGAAATTTCGTAATGCACAGATCATGGCGATTGTCGCTGAGAGAGACGGAGATGACGCTCCAGTTGTGAGGGACGAGCTCCACGTAGTTCTTCTGAAACTTGGCCATCTCTGTCATGAGTCCAAGACTTGCCCGCCTGGAAGAGTGGGAAACAGCTTGCTCGTGTGCCTTCGCCTGAGCTTGAGAAGTATCCTTGACTGTGCTTTGTTCTCGCCTCCAGGTAACATTTCGAGCTAGATCTACAGAGAAGGTCGCAAACCCAGAACCGGCAAGAGCCTTTGACTGGGTGGTTGAGGTCGCAGAGAGCAGAATCACTGTGTTCTGAAGAAGGGCGGAGATTCGATGAACCATGGTACTGTTTGCCGTTGATAGCGTAGAGGCATGGGCTTCGAGGAGCAGGTCTTGTGCCTGTCTTAGGGCGGCAGCAAACGCAGGGACATCACGCTCCTTTCGATCTGCGCCTCCAGCTGCAGCGCGTCCTCGTCGAGGCGGAGTCTGGGTGATAGACAATCTCCCAGACGCCGACTTATCAGTACTTGATATCGCTGGGAACGAAATCGTTGAGTCCTGGACGACGGAGAAGACTGGGTCATGAATCATCTGCTCCGTACTATGGCCGATGAGAGATATCGCGGTAACCACCTGCTCTTGAGAGAGGGCGCCGAAAAGCTTCGGGAGTTCCTTTGCGTGCTCGAGAGTCGACAATGCTGATGTCCAATCCTTCTGATTGATAAAACTTAGGGCCCTGGAAAGGATGATAGAAGCCATCAACGACGCCTGGTACACATCCTTGGGAAGCTTCAGAGCCGCATCTGTTAAAGATACTTGGGCTTTAGGGGCCGCTGCTCGTTTCCGAGTGCGCGGAGCAGAAGTTACGGCCGCCTTGATCTTCGTCGTTCGGGTAGTTCGTGTGGCCCTTGTTGCAGTAGTGGCTCTCCCCTTCGCGGCAGTGATTGTGGGTCTCTCGATATCTTCTGAATTTTTTGGCAGCTTACCCTGGCCTCCGAGGCGCTGTGTGGTTTCCTCAGCAAGCTTGAGCATGTGAGTCGCCTTTTCTTCGTTGCCAATATCCCGGTAGAGATCGTTGAGTTGGCATGCGAGTTGAATGCGAGAGACGCAAATATCTTCAGGCATCTGATCACTAGCTTCGTTGCCGTAATCCAAAGCCTTCTCAAATTTCCCAGCCCGGTGATAAACTGAACCTGTCCAGGCGAGCACCTGCGCTCTATACAGAGGCGAACCTGTACTGTCGGCAATCTTTTGGGCAGACTCAGCATAGTACATGGTCTCCTGGAACATGCCTAGATGCGCGTATACCGATGAGATGTGCAGGAGTCCGCGCAGCAATGGGAAAGCGAGGGCCCAGAATCGCGGCCCGATGACTTGACCCAGGCCTGTTGCCTTGACACTATCAATGCTGCTTGTAGATGTGTTCAGTTCAGGAGTACCTTCTCGAGATTGCAAAGCCTCGAACTTGGACCAGTCATGAGAAAGGACTCTAACGCTGGACTTAATACATGACAGAGCATCTTGAACTCGTCCTTGCTTAAGTGCCAGAGTGGAGTCCAGGAAAGAAGCCAGTGCCAGAGCCAGGTTGGCTTGCGGCTTGGATAATGCCCAGGACGACGTTGGCCCGTTGTAGATTTCTTTAGCAGATGCCAAGGAGGAGTTCCTAAACGCTGTTAGCTTGGTCTTGTGTTGATCATCCCAAAGTGCCATACGCTTCATCGATGCTGCCAATTCCGGTAAAATACTCCGCCTGTGACAGGTGGAATGCGGCAACAATCCCTCGGGACGGTTCTTTAGCTTGCTCCAGTAGCTCCTTGGTCACCCCCAGTGTTTGTTTTGCATCCGAGTAGTGTCCGATGTTCAAATGCTGTGATGCCAAGAGAGTGTGGTTGAGAATCACGTTATTATATGTTGGCTCTGCCAACACCTTGGAAAAAGTTGTCGACAATTCGAGAATCGAGAGTTGCAAGCTGTTTTCTCCTCGGAGGCTCGCGAATTGACTTGCAGACTGCAAGTGCACAAGCAGGCTGTCAGGATTATCAATCTTCTCATACAAGTCGTCTCGCGTGCTGCAAGCCTCTGCCATTGATCTCCAGGAGCAAACGGAGCTTTTCATGGTTGCTGCCAGAAAAGGCGCCTTGCTTGCAGTCATAGACGAGACCGAGGCATGATATGCCTGGAGGTGAGGGACATAACGAGCCAAAGCGACATCATCTCCAGTGGCCTTGCCCTCGGCTTTCAGCATAGCTTCGTTAGCTAGTATGCTAATCTCCGCCATCTCGCCCTCCTCACCAAGGTTTTGGAAGAGGAGGTTCAGCAAGACGCGAAGACGTCGAATTGGGAACCGTTCAAGGGTATAGAGCCGGAGGAGCGCTCCCACAGGTGGATCGTGAAGTTTGAGTGGCTTACCTTGAGCAGAGGTGCCATTGGAGACCTCCATGAGATGCTCAAGCACAGCAGCGCGCTCAGCCTCGGGCAAGAAGAATGCCCAGTCATTCCAAGAGTGATCCAACTTTGCAATCGAGCGCAGTGTCCGTGATAGGGTCTCAGCCTTCTCATCAACACTCCAGGCTCTGCTGGGGGCTTGAGATGCCATGGCAGCTGTCACCTTGAGCAGGGCCCCCTCTTCAATCATGTTTGTGCAAATTGAGCGTAAAGTGCGGACTGCATCGTTTCCCCTACCTGCTCCCTTGCAAAGGTCGGCAAAGAGCTCCAGCTTGATGGAAAGCTGGGCCTTTTCCTGTTGCGCAGGTGGGCGGTCCTTGACCAGCTCGATGGATCGGCTGAGGGATTGTAAAATCTGTTTGTTGACATCTTTCGACTTCCCAATTTGTTTTCGTAGTTGTGCGAATTTAGCAAAGTACAGGCTGGAAATCTTGACGTAGTAGCTGCCGAGTTGATCGGCCTGTGGTGCGGACAACATGGGGTCGGAAACAGATTCAAGTAGCTTAGCGCAGTCTTGCAAGATATCGTCCATGGCCTGCCAAGTGATAGTGTCGGCTTGAATATCGGAGTTCACCACCATCAGAGCTCCATCAAGGACCTGACTGATAGTCTGCATGAGAACTTGTCGTCGCTGATCGAATTGAAGGAGGTGTTTCGCTGAAGATTCTTTGGATGGAGGAGCACCTAACCACCGACGAGCAAATCGAGGATACCGAGTAAGAAATGCTTTGAGATGACTGATGATGTTCTTGGAAGAAGAGTTTTCTGTGCTCTTCTCGCTGATCTTGGTTACCAGTAGCCCGACAGCGGAACGCCTTGCCAGAGAAAGGCTCTCCAAGAGCTCATTAAGCTCCGAGACGCTCCCGCTGAGAGTACCGTCGAGGCTCTCTACTATTTCGAGAACCAATTTGTCTGCGTTCGAATCGAGTAAAGGCTTCTTCAAGGCCGCAGCAAGCAGACGTGCTGAGGTCGAGCAAACCCGGACGAACGAGTCTTGCTCGGGCTGTAACAAGTCTTTAAGCTGCTGGAACCAATGATGCGCTTCCTCGTATTGTCGTTCACCGTGGGCCGTAATTCCCAAAAGTTGGTAGATGGCTGCAAGGGGTGAATCGGAAGCCTTCCGGGGTTGCGATTCTTGAATTTGAACCAGGTCCATCAAACCGTTGAATGATGTGCTGATCATCGCGAAGGTAGTGCTGTCTCCAGTTGGCTGGCGCCTTGTAAATGCGCGAATGCATCGCGTAAACGGTGAGAGGACATCGTCATCGACGACCCCCCGGTGTCCTGCGAGCTTCCACCAAAGCAACTGGGCCTTGAAGCACAGCACCTGAAGTTCGAAGGCGGTGCTGGGAGAGGGACTGAGCCTTGACTCTGTCGCCACATGATCCTCCTTGCTGGAGACGCTTGGTGCTAATGAGAGAATAGTCTGCGACAAGGATGCCAGTTGTCGCGCCGCCTTTTGACCCTCCTTGTTGTTGATCTTAGCCAGTTGTTGCAAAAGATTGAGTGGTGAAGAGGGATGCGCTTCGCGAAGGAAAGGCAGCGCTGCTTCAATCTGGGCAGGCTTTTTCGAGAGAGCGATGAGGCGAACCACTTGGATCTGGCAAGTGGTGATGATAGGAAGACTCTGATCCGGGATCGGGCCGTCGTAGTCAAGTAATTCGGCGATGACTTGAGCCGCCGTTTGGCTCTCGGCTGGGGTTGATTTCGTGGCTTTGGGCGCGTCCTTTGCGGTGGCAGTATCTAATCTGCGCTTCAGTATCCTCAGCTCTTTGGTTGCCTGCTCCTGAAGTCCAAGAGCCAGTAGCTTTCCAATAAAGGCCGACATGCCAGTCTCCAGTTGAAAGTCTGTCTGGTTCGTCTGAACAGGGCCTTTGATCGACCGAAGGCAAGCGAAAGCTGTTCGGGCGCATTCGACTGTAGCTAAGCATCCTGTGGACTGGGCTAAAGGCAAGGTGGTTGTAGGTTTCGGGATGATGTTCGGTGAAGTCGCGGTTCGGTTGAGAGTCCTGGGCTGTATCGGAGACAAAGGGGCTGAGAGTGACCTCCTCAATGTCCTCGGCCCGGTGGCTTTTCGCAGGTCGCTATGAGAGGGCTGTCGTTTGCTCGGGGTTTCCGGGGCCGGCGGCTTCGCAGCCTCGGTCAGCGACTTGATGGTGATGTTGATAATATGCGTCGCCAAAGCAGCTCGGTCTTTCACTGGCAACTGATCGGCTTGCGCGCCAGCAGCGGATTTGGCGGCAGCAGAACGGCCGGTGCCATTCTTCTTCGCCTTAGGAATCGTGTTTGATCGCGCGGTTCGTGTCGTCGTTTGAGATGTTATTGATGCCGTCTCGGCGTCGGGGAGCAGTAGCTCTTTGACCGTCACGACGGTTGTGGGCGTGCATGTTGAGGTAGACGCGAGCGCAGTCTTGACCGCGTCGGCCTTTGCTTGAGATGAAGCCATGTAGTTTATGTGCGTCAGCTCCTAATCATATCGTCGCAAAAAAAAGCCAAAAGCCCTATCCAAGTCGACGCAATATGATTTAGTGAATGAGAGTCTGCAATTGATGCAATGACAGTCCGTGGGTGAATCCGGGATTGATGATCTGGGGCTAAAGACCGGAGGCTAGTTGTCTGGGGCAACCGCCCGGGTCTGGATCAAATGGCCCGTGCTTTGAACCTCTTCTAGAACCAAGTCTCGGACTAAAGAACTTCAACGTTGCGATATATCCCTTGAGAATGCAGACAGCAATGCCCGCCAGCGAGATGTCAATCCGTCGACTGCTCACTCGGCCGGGGATTTTGCAGGCTTATCCTCTACCCACAGCAGCATTTCATGCGTTCCGCACTAGCATCCGACTCTCCAGTACGGCCCCCGCGACAATTGTGGAGGGCTCATTCTGGAGATCCCTAATACCAAAGCCGTTTCGCAAGGAAAACCGCGCGCCTAGCATAAGGAAAGCGAGACAATGGAACCCAGCAACCTTCTTCATCGCCATTTTTCTACTCATTGGATCCATGTCGATTCAGATGATTACCCTGCGTCACTCCTTTGAACGATACATGCGACAGTCCGAAGCCCGCATCGCCAAGCTTCGGGAGGTTGTAGAGAGGATTCAGAGGGGCGAGACAGTAGATGTGGAAAAGGCTTTGGGAACTGGAGATGCAAAGCAGGAGGCGGACTGGGAGGAGAGTATGTTTTTCGAACCATGAACATTCTCAGAGCAGGCGACTGACATTGTTGGCAGTGTTGAAAGCCATTGAGAGGGACGAAGCTGCGCGCAAGTCGCAGAAGCAGGAAAAGACAAAGGAAGCCGAATCCACCGAGAAAGCCGCCACCATTACCGAGATCGACGAGCCAGCGCCGACCTCCGAAGCTGCGCCGAGGAAAGCGAGAACTGGAAACCTGAGAAACTTTTTCTAGTGGTTCTATATTTCTAGTTGGCTTTTACATGTGTTCAAGAAAGCATGTCCTTGAAAACGCCACGGTTTCCAAGCTCATCCTCATTTTTGGATATGGTGGATGATAGGACCGCTACATCCTTGCGCAGTTCTGAAACGAGTACCGGGAGGAGATGGTCCGTCGACAACTCAACTCTTACGCCACGCTCGCCTTGTTGGTACGGGTCTAGGTCTTTGAAGAATTCCTCCTCACCTCTCACGCCGCCTATGCTGATGATGGCAATGGGCATCCCCCGGTCTTGAGCGCGTTTAGCGAGTCTCCAAGCGGAGTATGTCGCGAGCGAGGTGCCAAGGACGAGAAGCTTCCCGGCATTGTCAATGGCATGTTCAGCCGCGTCCTTGACGGCGGGGTTTATGTTCTCTCCAAACATGACGACGGCGGGTTTGAGAACGCCCGCAGTACTGGGGTCGGCCCAGGCACCATCTGAATCAACCTTGATGACATGGCGATGGCCGTTAGGTTGAGTGAGCGGGTTTGACAGGCACTTGGGGCAGGGCGGGTATCTGAAGGTCGTGTAAGGGGCATCCGGCAGGTCAATGTCTCCATCGGGGTTCACTTTGATGCCTTTGAACCTGCGCTCTGCCGGATCTTCGGTATCTAGAGCGCCGGAAGCCAGGGCTTCCTTGAGCAAAAGGGCCCATCTTGGGTTGAGACGACTTAACTCAGACTGGAACTCGTCGCGCGAGAACTCGGAGGTGCAAGTCGTGCAGACGATAGATCTTAGATATCCGTGGAGCTCGAGGGTGGGTAGGTCGGGATGAGCTTTGGGATGGAAAGAATCAACGTTTTGGGTAATAACAGACCGGACAAGCCCTAGCTGGCCGAGATCCCTTAGAGCATAGTGACCAGTGTTGGGCGAGGCCTTATCAAGACTAGACCATCCTAGAAAACTTCGTGCCCAATATCGCTTGCGAGCTTCGTGATTCTTGAGGAACTCGGGAAAGTATATGGGACGGTAGGCCTTGTTCAACTTGTAAGTGCCTTTGACTCCCCGGTAGTCCGCGAGGCCCGATGCGACGGACAAGCCAGCCCCGGTGAGGGCGACGGTTGAATGGGGCAAATGCCCCGGAGACGGGGATGTAAAAAACCGATGAAGAGCGTCGACGCCGCCCTGGAGAGAAACTGCCGAGGCGGGTGTGATTGTCGACGGAGGCAGAAGATCCGTATACGGAATTCGAAAGAGAGTGTTCCTCATTGGGGCGAGGTTCCGGGTGGTGATGACGCAATGCAACCCAGCGTGGTGTTTTGCCTCGAGTGCCGGATGCTACGAAGGATGCTCGCGTGTCTGCCCTGAGATGATTTGGTCGCGTTCGAGCCACCCTACGACCCCAGCTAAGAACTCGACAAGTCGAGATGACGGCCAAGTTTCCAATTCTGAATCGGGGATTGGCTCAGTGGTGGAGAAACAAAACGGGCCAGGGTGGGAAGCCTTCAAGGGTGACAAGGTGACAGATGGGGGGAAATTAACGAGGGGGCTATTATTACGTGGGCATTGGAAAGAGAGGGGGATGAATTACGCAAGTCCAGACGTGTCTGAGCTACGGCGATGGGTGAACAATGAAGAAGGCGACGTTTGGGGTTGACATTTTGGGATATAATCGCCACGCAGGGTGCAGGAAGCCCGCGTCATTGGTTTCATTTTTTTTATTCATTTACTCATGCAATCATTAGGCTCGCAGCCTCGTGGCTTCGTCATCCACAAATGCAACCTTGCTAACCGTCAATGGCATAACTAGAGAAGCCTCCTGAGGCTTGGGGCACTGTGGCGCTACTTACCCGCTGGAAGAACCTTGTAATGGAGCTGACCAAATGATTAACAAATGGGAGCCAAAGGGGAATTTGACAAACAGCGAACGGGTCTTCTGGAATCAAGGGCGGGAGCCACCAGAGACGTCTGGGAGTACGGACCATACCTATGTGGGTGGTCTTGGACAGAGTAACTTACCCGCTGTACTCCTTCTGGAGTCAAGATAAGCCAGTGGCGAGCTGGTATTGGGCTCCTAAGGCTGCGTTTGATTATGCACATTATGATAATCACTTGCAAATCATCAATGACATGGTGCCATTATGGCCCGCGGCTCCGCGGGCTTCCAGCCAGGCGCCGCACTAAAGTCATGCCCTGAAAGTCCCCTAGAAGAGCCCCGAACTGTGCCGAGCCCTCCCCATGTCCACCCACCACCACTGAAGACTCGCTGATTCGGAGGTTGGCGCGATTGACCGCTCGCTGATTTGACTCTCCCGTGCCGCCCCGGCGCGAGGAGCGAGGAGAAGAGCTGGGGGCTGAGAGCTGACAGCAAACGTCTAATCAATCAATCTCAACTCCGGCGACCGGAACCGCGTTCGATTCTCTCAGGGACTGTGAGACCCATGCTACTCTGGCAAAGGAATTATCAGATCGGCGTTGGCTGCCAATTGCCGCATTAGAATCCCCTTACACAGCACCCAAGAGCTCCCCAAACAACCCCCCGACGAGCCCCTAATTATAGGAGCCCCAAGCTGGCCGGACCGACCGAGCAAAACCACATGGTACGCCGACCCGAGCAGCTACGTCGGTCCTCCGTTAACGGGCGCAGCCAGGACCCAGGACGGACGAGGGCGAGGGAAATCGTCAAGCAAAACCTCGTTCTCCCTTCCCGTCACATCCTCTCTTGTCTCGCTTCCCTCCTGTCTGGCTGGGTCTCACACCACGTTCTGCTGCCGCTGTCGCCTCTTGCCGCCTCTTGCCGCCCTCCCTCTCCTCTTAGAGTCTCACTCTCCTGGAGTTTCCCTCCCCCAGAGTCCTGCTCTGGAAGGGCACCTTTTCCCTCATACACGCCCCCCCTGCTGCGTGCGCCCGCCCTTCCGCCGCCTGGTCGGCCTTATGAGTCCCCAGGCTGGGCGTCTCATGGGCCTGGATGTGTGCCTGGACGTGTACCTGTCTGGAGTGACGTCGGCCTTGGTCACAGCAACGCCCGCCTCGGCCACGGCCACGCCAGCTCCGGCGCCCAGAAAGGTGCACGTCCACACCCATCCGGGCCTTCAGTCCCATCTGGTCCATCAAGTTCACACCCATCATGCCGCCCACACCACCACCTCCTCCTCGCGTACCTTGTCGTGGAGACAAGCTTCGCGACACGGCCGAGGCCAAATGCTACTCCTGAGGACACATAGACCACCCCTTGCTTGCCTACGCGTCCTTCAAACTGCATCTGCCGTCGTCGCTCTTTCCAGTTGCGCATATCTTGCCCGTGCATCCCAATCTCCAGCGTCTTTGTCCTCACCTACTTCATCTCCCTCTTCCACATCTTCTCGCACATCCTTCTCCCGCACATCGTCTTCTTCTCGCACTCCCCCTTCGTACGCATTTGCTACCGCTCATCCTAATCCCCCTCACCTCGCCTCATTGCGCAGCAAACTTCGCTCTCTACCCGCTCTCATGGCTGTGTCATCACAAAGTCGAGCCCATAGCGGCCACAGCCACGGCCACGGCCATCACCATCATCACGACAATGCCTACCTGACGTCCTCCAACAAGAACGACCCCGGCGTGCGGATCACCCGGATTGGCCTGTTGTCGAACTTGTGCATGGCCATTGCCAAGTTCGCCGGCGGCTGGGCCTTCAATTCCAAAGCCATGACCGCCGACGCCTGGCACAGTATCACCGATCTCGCCTCAGACATTCTCACCCTTGCGACCGTTTCGTGGAGCTTGAAGCCGCCGACCGATCGTTTCCCCCAGGGATTTGGCAAGGTTGAGAGTCTGGGATCGCTTGGCGTCTCGGGCATGCTGCTTGCTGGTGGATTATACATGGGCTGGGAGAGCGGACTCAGTTTGTACGGCCACTTCTACCCCGAAGCGGCGCATGGCATCATGAGTCATGTCGGTCACGGCCACAGCCATTCGCATGGTGCTGCGGCCCTTGGGATCCCGAGCATGCATGCAGCATGGTTGGCTGCAGGAACCATTTTGATCAAAGAGTGGCTGTACCACGCAAGTAAGTTCAAATCCCTTGTTTTCCCTTTGGCGGCTTGGATGGGTTCGGTCTTTCATGAGGACGGACCCCAAAAAAAGTTGCCAGGGTCAACTAGCCCAAAGCAATAATCGCGGAATTGACCAATCGCAGCAATGAAGGTTGCGCGGGAACGCAAGTCATCCGTCCTGGCGTCCAATGCCATTCACCACCGAGTAGATAGCCTGACGGGCTTTGTGACATTGGCGGCCATCATGGGTGCCAATGCTGTCGACAACGCCGCTTGGCTGGATCCAGTCGGCGGATTGTTAATTTCCATCATGGTCATCCATGCGGGCTGGGGCAACACCGTGGCGGCGTTTTGCGAGTTGGCGGATCAGAGCATCGACGACGAAATCAAGGCTTCGGTACGTAAGCACACGCAAAAGGCACTGGTCACCATGGGCGACGAGCACAACGTGGAGCTGCGTGATGTGAGCGGTGTCAAATCTGGACAGAACTACTTGGTCGACCTAGAGCTGGCTGTACCCGGCGCGTGGACCATGGACCAGGCCAAGGAAGCGGAGGAGGCGGTGCGCTCGCAGGTGGGAGGCAAAGTACGCGGCGTGAGGAGGATACGAGTCCGCTTTGCACCCAAGGAAGGGCCCGTCAATGCCAAGTTCGACGACTTCATCCTTGGAACGGAGAACCCGTCGCCAGACGAGGAGGAATCGAGCGACGAAACTGACGACCATGATCACCATCATGATCACAAGCCCAACGGGGCAAATGGGGCTGCCAACGGCAACCACGATCACAAGCACAGGCATTAATCATTCAGCGGTCACGGCAAGCCAACGGGTTGTGGGTTCCTGAAATCGAAGCCCGCCGCCAAGACCCCCATGCTATCTAGCATCCCACGCTTTTGGTCATCTGTCGAGCCTCATGGCCCTGGCGGTCTTGTGCCTGGAACTTTTTAGTGGTGACGGAGATCGGGTGGTGTCCTGGCCCTGGGTATCCACCCGTCCGGAATAGCTGGAACCACGCATCAAAGTTGCCCGATACAAACCAACTCACGGATACAGAGGGCAGCACATAAAACACACACAATCAACCACACAGATCTTTACACCCCTCCAAGACCCCCAAGAGCTATCATTTCCGCATTCGACGCTCAAAATGGCTTGGGTGCCGGAGACTTGCAATGCATATGCATTAAGGCGGCGCTGACACGCACGCACACACAAAGCTACAACATGGCAGGGCATTGGAGGAGGGAGCATTGGGAACGCATGGGAACATGCAACAGTAGTACTAAGCCTACAGCATCATGGATTTCTGCGGACAACCTGGCACAGCATGGTCTGTAAGGGGCGCACGCCGTTTATACGTGCCCTAACAAGGGCCCCAGTCGTATCTAGGCTCATATGCCGCCTCCCCCCACGACCGGCCCGGCAGTCGAACACCAACCGACAAGAGCACACCCGCGTACTATCTACAGTGGTGTACATTACTGTGCCCAGTCTGTACAGTGAGAGACTGATCCAGGGTCCTGACGCCAGGGCCCTTCGGGATTCGGGTTGGTCTGGCAGCCTGCAGCATTATCCTGCAGCATGCTGCACACTACTGCAGTGCTATTTTCCTTTCCCATTGCATTCCCCTCACCCTGACCCCTCCCACTATCTGCCCCATCCTTTGTCCCCAACTGCTGCCCGTTGCCCAAGCCTACCTTGGGCTAGAAGCCTCCTCTTCTTTAGAAGCGCTCGTCGCCCATTGGTGGCTCACCGCGCTCACGAGGATGGTCTAGCGACCTGTCAAGGTGCACACCCCATTGGCTGGGCTATGGAGATTCGATTTAGCCTAAAGAAAAAGAAGGAAGAAGAAAAAGAGTACATAGAACCGGAGCATGAGAAGGGATAGAAGATGGATCTAGGAGTTTTAAATTAAAAAACAAATTTTGTCATGAGAAATGCTTTAAACGTGTGGTACGTGATTGTGCCCGCCACCGCCCTCGCAGTGCCTTGTACGCACACAAGGATTAAGAGGCTCTTCTTGTCTGACCCATGAATCCATGATGTCTGTGCGCATGGTTTGGAGGAAAGTAGAGCGGAAACAGTGGGTGGTGACGAATGCGGTACCAGCGCAACCCCACGTCGCCATGATGATGCTAAACCTGGTTGCCGAACATGATGAGATTCTAAATCATCACCGTCGGCAACATGTTTCTTGTCCATCGTGACTCGCCCCCCGATCGCTTCGCTAGCAGCTCGCTGGGGCGGTCCGTCACCTGCCAGACGAGGATTGATTTTATCATGAGGACAGAGAGAATAGATTTACCTCGGCCATGATTTTACAGGGAGCAATTGAATGATGCAAATGCCTGTCAATCAATCGGTTGCGCCCCAGTCATTGCCTTACTCAGCGCACCCTCCATCCCACGCCTCCCCCACTCTTTTTTTTTCTTTCTTCTCACGTAGGTAGCGTAGCTTCCTCGCCTCTTTGGCACCCCTCCGGCGGTCTCCCGCGAGGTAGCGTCCCTTGAGACTAGGCAATGGCATGGATGGTGTCCATTGTAGTGTGCCGTCAGTGTCGTGAGGGTGTCGGTAGCGTTTGGCTATACTGTACAGTACCTACCTACGGAGGATAGTGGCGGTCTAAGGCACAGTGCCCTGCTGGGTGGTATCTTGGGGTATAAACCGCCGTTCCTCCTCTTTCCATCCCGACCTCGCCCTCTTCCTCTCTATCTGTTACATCCATCGTCGTATCCCCTGGCTTTGGTGATCTTTGCTTCATTCAAAAGACAACACGAGGACCGTGTTCTTTAGCTAAGCCAATTGCACCATTACCGGTTCCGATCCATTCTGACCTCCGTCATCACGACCATTGCCCCTCCATCTCCTGCGGACGGGCGTCCGTCTTTGACCAACACGACCCATTGTCTCTAAAATATTACACTCGAAACATCTCTGATTTATCTGCCATCATGCCTTCCGACATGCGACCTCTATACTTGGGTTTTGACCTGTCGACCCAACAGCTCAAAGGCAGGCTGAGCGCTTACTCCTTCCGTCCTACGTCACAACAGACAGAATCCACGCAATTTATCCTGCCCCTCACACATACTCTCCTACACACTCCCCTAGATATTCCCTAACCTACTCTCTCCCAACACGCTTCAATTACTCAATTCCTTATTATTATTCAGGGCCATAAACTGACCCGCATTTCTCACTCACAGCCATCATCGTCGACTCCGACCTCAAGGCTGTCGGCGAGGCCAAGGTCGACTTTGACGGCGACTTCGGAGCCAAATATGGCATCCGCAAAGGCGTCCACGTTCGCGATGCCACCGGCGAGGTCTTTGCCCCCGTCGCCCTCTGGATGGAATCGCTCGACCTCGTTCTCGACCGTCTCGCCGCCTCCTCAACTGTTCCCCTCTCTCGCATCCGCGCCGTAAGCGGCTCCTGCCAGCAGCACGGCAGCGTCTTCTGGAACTCGAGCGCTTCCGAGATCCTCGGCAGCTTAGATGCCCAGAAACCCCTTGTCGATCAGCTTCCGCAAGCTTTGGCCCACGAGTGGTCGCCCAATTGGCAAGACCACAGCACCCAGGAGCAGTGCGATGCGTTCGACAATGCCCTGGGCGGTCGCCAGAAGCTCGCCGAGGTGACAGGAAGCGGCGCACATCATGTAAGTGGAAAATCAAGAATCTGGTCATACGCCCAAAAATGTCACTGACCCGGGATTTTCCAGCGTTTCACCGGCACTCAAATCATGCGGCTGAAGAACGATTTGCCCGACATGTATACCAAAACAGAGCACATCTCTCTCGTCTCGTCGTGGCTGGCTTCAGTTTTCCTCGGCTCCATTGCCCCCATGGACATTAGTGACGTATGCGGCATGAACTTATGGGACATGTCTCGACAAGAATACAGCGACGAGCTTCTCGCTCTTGCGGCCGGAGACAAAGAGAACGCTGCCGAGTTGCGCAAGAAACTCGGAGCCGTATGTCCCGATGGCGGTGCCATCCTCGGCGGCATCTCATCCTACTTCGTTCGCCGTCACGGCTTCAGTCCCGACTGCCAGATTACACCCTTCACTGGCGACAACCCAGCAACCATCCTCGCCCTGCCCTTACGACCTCTCGACGCCATCGTCTCCCTCGGCACGTCGACCACCTTCCTCATGAACACTCCCAAATACAAGCCCGACGGAGCCTACCACTTCTTCAACCATCCCACCACCCAGGGTCACTACATGTTCATGCTCTGCTACAAAAACGGCGGCCTGGCCCGTGAAAAAGTTCGCGATCAGCTGCCCAAGCCCGAGTCTGGCGACCCTTGGGCCAACTTTAACAAAGCCGTCTTCGACACGCCGCCCATGGACGTCACCAGATCTGAGGATCCCTCGAAACTCGGCCTCTACTTCTACCTTCGCGAGACCGTTCCCAACATCCGCGCTGGCACCTGGCGTTACACTTGCCAAGCCAACGGCTCCGACCTTCGGGAGGCTCCTTACGGCTGGGATGAGCGCAAGGACCCGCGCCTTATCGTCGAGTCTCAAGCCCTATCCATGCGCCTTCGCTCCCAGAATCTCGTTCACAGCCCCGGCCAGGGCCTCCCCGCCCAGCCTCGCCGCATTTACCTTGTAGGCGGTGGCTCACTGAACCCAGCCATCGCAAAGGTCATTGGCGAGGTTCTCGGTGGCTCTGAAGGCGTTTATAAGCTCGACGTCGGCGGCAACGCCTGCGCCATGGGCGGCGCCTACAAGGCGCTGTGGGCGATGGAGCGCGACGAGGGCGAGACGTTTGACGAGCTCATTGGCAAGCGCTGGACTGAGGAGGGCTCTATCGAGCGTGTGGATGATGGCTTTAGGGACGGCCTTTACCAGAAATATGGCAACGTGCTTGGTGCCTTTGAGAAAATGGAGTACCAGATCCTTGCTGAGGAGGACCGCAGCTCGGAGGATGGGAGCAAGAAAATCGATTGAGCAAAACTAATTTAGATTTCAAACAATGTACGATGCATCACATTGCGATATGAGACATGACGAGAGAAAAGAAGAATGCAGAGCGCACAGGAGACGGCTACCATATCGTGGGGCAACCTGGATATCTCATCGTAAACGGATACAGTGGGCAATGAGAGCCTTTGGAGAGAATAATTTACGAGATTTGAAGATGATATTAGCACGACACCTTGTCATGATGACGATCTTGGCATAGGGTTATTTGTGTAGAGGCTAATAACAGTACCAGCGAGTAATGGTTGAGTGTCAACGAGTGTGGTTATTATAAGTTTCTCGGACCGTTGGAGATTCACCAATTCATTGAACAATGCCATTTGTTGTATCCCTCCTTCAAGTATGGCTTAGACAGGCCAATTCGGATGGAGAAAGCATATAGGCAATCAGCTAAGAAAGTGTAAACTGAATGAGGGTATCTTGTGTCTAACGAGGCTTCTTTTCGCTGTAATTTATCTAACGTACTTGCCCATGAAACGTCTATGGAAATCGGATCGAAGGAGATCCTATTAGGGAAGGTGTCAGTTTTGAAGAGTGCACAATTGGGTAGAGACGTGAGAGAAAGGGGGGGAAGCGTGCAGATTGTGCAGATGTGGATGAAACTCACGTTGACAAACTCCTTCTTCTTGCCTTTATCCTCGGTGCCGCGGGCTTGGTTCTTGAAGACCACGTCGTCGTCCCACCGGCGCTTCATGGTAAAGTCTTTCTTGTTGAGGAGGGGGTTTCCGAGGGCAATGTTTCGTTCTCGAGCGTCTTGCTCCTCTTGAAGGCGTTCCGCTTCCTGGATTGAATTGTTAGATTTGGAATCTCAAGAAGAGGGCAGAACTAGGAGGATTGGTTGGTGCTGTGGCATACCTCTTTTTTCTTCTTTTCTTCACGCTCTCTCCTTACGCGGTCCAGCTCCCTCTGCAGCTCTGCATCTGAATCGTCGTCGCTGCCATCGTCGTCATCGTCGCTGTCGTCATCGTCCTCTTCGCTGTCATCGTCCGCATCGATATCCCTCGACTCTGCCAAGATCCGCCTTCGCTTCGCTTCCAGATCTTCGTCATCGCCGTTTGTCGACGGCAGCGACCGCTTCACGCCCCCTGACATCTCAACATCGTCGTCCTCGTCCGCGTCGTCGGAAGGGGGAAGAACTCCACCGTTCTTCTTCTTGGAGAAGGCCGCCTCGGCGGCGAGCAGCTCGGCGGCGAGATCTCGGGTTGAGTTGTCAGCGTCGCCGCCTTGGCCGGCTTGGCGGTACTTGAGCTGGGTATGGGCGGGTAGGAGGCGCTGGTGATAGGCAGGGCCGCGGAGGGCCTCTTTGCCAACGGCCTGGGAGATGTTAGTCTGAGTGAAAGTCTGGTGGCTAATGGGGGACTGACGGGATCGAACGTGGGTCTGTGGGCGGTCGTCATGGCGATTCTGTTTCTAAGTTGCCAATAAAAGGAATTGTCGGGGGGAAATGATGACGTTGAAGTGGTTTGGTTGTGCGTCGAATCCTCGACGAAGCGCCTCGGAGGCTGGTCCATGAGAAGTGTGGGCTCACCGCCCGGCAGAATTTCTTGGTGATCTCACGGCCCCACCATCTTTTTTTGGTATGAAATTCGGAGCCGTCTGGAGCCTATGCTACAGCCTTGAACCTCTGATGCGAACCCAAAATACCACACATATTTACCATGCCTCGAGAAGCCGAGCCGTCTCTTTCTGAGAAAACCTTTGTCACCCAGGCTCTGCAAGAGGGCTTGCGGATAGATGGCCGCAAATTTGACCAGTTTCGGTCACTGGAGCTCACCTTTGGCAATGAATATGGTGTAGCTGAGGTCAAGTTTGGAAAGACGAGGTATGGTTTTGCACATTGAGCCTTGATTCCGCACGGGGTTGCTAACTGACGATCTAGAGTACTAGCTAAGGTGTCAGCCGAAGTGACGGTGCCATATATGGACCGTCCTTTTGATGGAGTCTTCACAATCACTTCAGAGCTCAGCCCCATGGTGGCGCCTTCTTACGAGGTCAACCGCCCTTCTCTGGAGGAAGTGCTACTATCCAGGCTGCTCGAGAAGACAATTCGGAGATCCGGTGCCCTAGATACCGAGTCATTATGTTTAATCGCCGGCCACAAGTGCTGGTCCATCAGAGTCGACCTTCACGTCCTGTCCCATGACGGCACCCTCACCGACTGCGCCTGTCTGGCCGTGGTCGCTGCCCTTCGGCATTTCCGAAAACCAGACACGAGCATCGAGGGCGAGACGCTGACCGTCTATACATCCGCCGAGCGAGAGCCCGTGCCCCTGAGCTGGCTACACTCGCCCTTCTGCGTGACCTTCAGCTTCTTGGGCGACGAGGGCGAGCAGGTCCTCGTCGACACGACCTGGCTGGAGGAGCAGCTGCGGGTGAGCACGTGCACGTACAGCATTAACAAGCACGGCGAGCTGTGCCAGATCGCCAAGCTCGGAGGCACGGCTCTAGATGCGCCGCTCTTTATCCAGTGCGCGGCGGGGGCGTTGAACAGGTCAAAGGAGCTCACAGATTTGGTGGATTTGAAACTGACAGAGGACGCGAAACGCAGAGACAAGGGAGGGCTCATGGCGGAACTAAAGGCGGAAAACGACAGGTGACGATGACAAACTTGTCCTTGATTCAAGCCTCTTTTAATCAATACCCATATATCAGTAGCAACAAAAGTTCCAGAGTTCACCACGAACTTCTCTTACCATGACTTCCCTGTTCTAGATTCATCTCACCCATTCATACCTGTTCATTAAATCCAAGCCCACTTGCAGAACTCTGCCTCAATGGACATAGCCAACTGCTTGATATCTTCTTGACAATAGCCAGGTTCCAGCTCTTATATAAGCTCCCACTCAAAACGCTCTATCCTGGCCTGCAAAATCCGGACATTGTAGACATGTCGCAAGGCCGTAAGTCCTACTGTGAAAATGGACATAGTGACAGCCAAGTGAACTACCTTTATACTACCCAGATACCAGAAGAGTTGAGGGCCGTCCAATATGATGAAAGCAGCAGCGCCAAGCAGGTATTCAAGACTGAAACTACCAATGTTCTTCTTGATATCCGACTTCTTCTGAAGATAGTCGCGGAACATCTCAAGTCTTTATCCCGCGGTAACGGTAAACTATAATAGTCAATAGTAAGAACAAAAATGTTTTAAAGCATAAACATACTGATCGGTCTTCGTCCCATCAGGTAGGTTGCATAGTACAGGCTGCATTACCATTGAGAAGACGGAGAGAGTATGGGATGACGTTTCGAAGGATCTTGGATGGTGCTTAAACAATATGAGATCGTGCTAGAAAGTTAGCTATTATTTGAGAGTGAGGAGGGGGGGGGGGGGGATTTATACTCACAGAAGATGGTGTATAAAGTGAATCGAAACTCAAATAACCACACAGTGCCTGACAGCAAGCGCAACTGATGGCTCCCTACCTCACCTACAACGCCTATGATATCTGCTAACCTACAGCGCCTATATCTTTCACCCTGAGTGCCTACCTCTAGTACTTCTGGTACCTCTACCTGGGTAAGTGAAGTCGACTACATCCTTGAAGTCCGCATTGCCTATCGCATGACTGGCGCCCTTGATTCCTTATTCCACTGCACTCGCGTGCGCACCCAGTCGATAGCATCCTTGACGCCTTCCCCTGTGAGGGCGCTCATGGACAAGACGCGCGAGTCTCTGATGCTCAAGCCCTTGTCGCCCTCCATGACCTTCTTCACCAGCCCTTCCTTGATACGAATCGTCTCAACGCAGTCCTCGCGGTCTTGCTTGTTGGCGAGGATCAGCAGCGGCACGCCCTCCGTCTCGGAGTGCTGCAGAACGTCCTCAAGGACGAGACGACACTCCTCGAGGCGGTCATCCGCGCCGTCCTCGACGTTGCCGTCGCCGATGTCGGTGCTGTCGATGATAAAAACGATGGCATGGCAGCTGGAATAATAACTCTGCCAGAGGTTGCGCAGGGAGTGCTGACCGCCAACGTCCCACAGCTTCAGATACATGTCGGCCAGCGGGATGGTCGAGACGTTCTGGCCGACGGTGGGCACTGTCTTGAGCTTGGGCTCAGGCGCATTGGGTATGAACATGGACTTGACCTGCTCGTGGAACGTGGTCTTGCCGGCGTTGTCCAGGCCGAGGAGGATGACGGAGTATTCCTCCTTGCTGGTCGCATAGCGGTAGATGCCCTTGACGAGATGATACATGGTTGGCGACGCAGGGACGATGCCAGAGCGACTGCTCTCTCCCTTTTCGAGTAAGTCGAGCAGGGAATGGAAGTGCAGGATATTGATCTAGTCTAGGATGACCTTGAGACAGGGCTGGATATCGAAGCAGAGCAAAAGGCGTTGCGACAATGGGTGGGCTGACGCTGTTGGAGTTGGAATCGAAGCAGTGAATTGGGGATGTTATGGCTTACTACCTATGTAGGTACAGGCCACTTGAGGCGGGTGCCTTGTCCTCGACGATTGGTTGGAGACTGTGATACTATGTGCGGAAAGTGGGCTGCAGCATCAACTAGATGAAGCCTGCCTAGTCAGTAAACCTAGGCAGTAAACTTAGGCCAGCTCTCACTGTCGCAGTTTTTATAGTGGCCCGTTCCACTGAAGAGCCTCACAAGACCCAGGGACAAAGAGCAACCTGCACTAAACGAGCCCCCCACCTTGGACCTCTCTCAGTGCCCCCACCGGGTCGCATAACAATAGAGGTTCATCCTTGTTTTAGGGGACACAGTAAAGAGTTGGAGTATTATTCACCGTATTTCGCAGAAAGTGCAGGCTCTAAATTAGTGAGTGTTTAATGTAAGGTATGAATCAGTTGGGCGGATGAGACTGTTGGTCTGGGTCGTCTGTGAGAAATACTTAACTCGCCTTTTGCGTGCGGGTGACACACCAGCGCGATGGCTGGCTCTACACAGTGCCCTGCTTGAGGTCGGCTCCCATGTGACGCAGCGTGCGATGAAGCCTTGCGATATTAGTGGGCACACATTCCATCCAAGTTCTACTGTACCGAGAAGATGACTGAAAGATCGGGGTACCTTCTCTTCCCTTCCGTTAGTAAAGATGCAGCTACCTAATCCCCGGCGTCACGTTGTTACTCACCCAACTACGTAGTAGGTAGAAACCTAGTTGGATTGATTCCCATATGTTTCGAAGACTAAGGATAAAATCTGTCCATGAGAGAAAGACATACGCAATCGTAGGGTGATCTCAATAGACAACTCGGCACACATCGCCCTTGGCCGGTCTCCACTAGACTAATACAGGGCGTCCAGTGTGCAATATTACTGAGTTACAGCGCAGGGAGGCGCGTGGGATAGGTAGCCAGCCAATCAGCAGTAGTCTTTGTGGAAAGCTGTCGCCTTCACACCCGCATCTACCTAGGTACCTTACCTACCTACCTACCTCAGCACCTCAAGCCGTGGCACAGTGCTCACCAGCCATGTCACAGTGCTAAGGGTACCAGCCAGGCAGTCAATTAAATCGAATCAACCACACCTCTCCTCTCACCTGCACCACCTTCGAGGGTGAACACTGCATCTACCAAGTTACACCACATTGAATGCTCCTCCTTGGGCCTTCATTCCCCGATCGAATCGAGCGTTCCTCAATTCTCCGCCTCTGACACCTCATCTTCGCTCCCGCTGCGAACCCCCGCGTGTCGCTCAGTCCTCTACGAGCCCATCCACAGCTTCGAATCCGCCAATCTATGTGCCCTGCGACGCCGCTGACGAGGCTCGCGTAGGCCACTTCGGCTGCCGTGTCCCGCAACCATCGCATACAGCTTCCCTCAAGGGTACAGGTTCCCCCAAAGGGCGCCAGCAACTATGGTATCCGCTAAGCTCGCCTCGATGGGCTTTAAGCTCCTCGGTACGTCAGCACTCTTTGCGATGCATGCGACATCTATCCCCATCGGCGCGAGGCTAACAGGTTCACAACAGAGCGGGATGTCGACGAGTCCGACCCCGAAGGTGCGTCTGATGCGATTAATACGAGTTCCCAACGATCAAGACGACTGCTATACATCTGTCACGGTGCCGACTATGCTTGAGCCGCGATGCTGACAATGTCTCACAGAGGGCGACTCTGCCAAGAAGGAGGTCTTCGCAGCTTGGGCACTCTTCATCCTCATTATGCTACTCATCATCGCCTTCTTCACCAGTTACTTGGTGCAGATGAAGAAAGTTACCGCTATTCACGAAACCGTCATCTCCATCTTTGCTGGTATGTTCACGTTCCCATCCCCAACCCCGAACCTGACATTTTCGCCAAACCCGCTTGCCAACTAACCTCTCTCGTTGCAGGCATGGTTGTCGGTCTCGGTCTTCTCATTTCCTCGGGCGATTCGATCCGAAACCTCATCAGCTTCGACTACCAGATCTTCTTCAACCTCTTGCTACCTCCCATTATCCTGTCTTCGGGCTACGAGCTGCACCAGGCCAACTTCTTCCGAAACATAGGCACCATCCTGACCTTTGCCTTTGCCGGCACCTTCCTCTCCGCTATCGTCATCGGCTTGATTCTGTGGCTCTTCAGCTGGGTGCCTGGGTCTCTGGATATCACCTTCATCGATGCCATTTCCGTTGGCGCAACACTGTCCGCCACCGATCCCGTTACCATCCTTGCCATCTTCAACACCTACAAGGTCGACCCCAAGCTGTACACCATCATCTTTGGCGAGTCCATCCTAAATGATGCCATTGCTATCGTCATTTTCGAGACGGCGCAGAAGTACAACAAAGGTGAGGCCGGTAGTCTTGGCATCATCAGCTTCTTCGAGGGCACCGGTATCTTCTTGCTCGTCTTCTTCGGCAGCATGCTTATCGGTTTCTTGGTCGGCGTTGCTACAGCGCTGTTGCTAAAGTTCACCTACCTCCGCCGGTTCCCCAAGATTGAGAGTTGTCTGATCATCCTCATTGCCTACGCCACATACTTCTTCTCGCATGGGTTGCACATGTCTGGTATGTTACCCATCTTGTTGAAGCTCTCCGTTTCCACTCTGGTTCCGCTTAGTTCCGGCATACTCACACACACCTAGGTATCGTATCGCTGCTGTTCTGTGGTATCACCCTCAAGCACTACGCCTACTTCAACATGTCAAGGCGGACTCAACTCACGACAAAATTCATCTTCCAAATCCTGGCACAGTTGTCCGAAAACTTCATCTTCATCTATCTGGGCCTGGCACTGTTCACGGATAACGCTCTCGTGTTCCAGCCGCCTCTAATCATCGTAACAATCCTGGCTGTGTGTGCCGCTAGATGGGTTGCCGTGTTCCCCCTATCCAGAGCCATCAATTGGTTCCACCACTACCGCGCACGCAGACGCGGCGTTGAGGTTGCTGACGAGTTGCCGTACAACTACCAAGGTATGCTCTTCTGGGCTGGTCTACGAGGAGCTGTGGGTGTTGCTTTAGCAGCTCTTCTCACAGGAGAGAATTCGTACGCACTCAGAGCTACTGTGTTGGTCGTCGTCGTGCTCACCGTCATCATCTTTGGCGGCACTACGGCTCGGATGCTCGAGATCCTCGGAATTCGCACCGGTGTCGTTGAGGAGATCGACAGTGATGACGAATTTGACATTGAGACCTTCGGCGGTGGCATCCAAGTCAAGCGATCCGGAAACGGAATTGGATACAACCCTCGCAGAAACGGCAGCATGGTGTTGAGCAGCCTCGAGGCAGGCCAAGCGGCTAGCTACGTCTCTGGCGCGTCATCGCCACACACGGGTGGAACTCGCCCTCCTAGCAAGAGTCGCAAGAACTCCATGAAGCACACTGACGACTTTGAGCGGGCGGAGCTGTTCCGCGCCAATACCGATGACTCTGATTTTGGCAGCGATATCGACACTTCTGATCTGCCACCGCCAGCCCGCCGCTCGCCGCTCCCTCGTGTGAGCAGTGTGCCGCCGCCACAAACCAACAGCAGCACGTTTACTTCCTCGGGAGAGGCATCCGCGC
This sequence comes from Dactylonectria alcacerensis, assembly GCA_029931735.1. Lineage (NCBI taxonomy): Eukaryota > Fungi > Ascomycota > Sordariomycetes > Hypocreales > Nectriaceae > Dactylonectria > Dactylonectria alcacerensis. Next base: position 2,272,319 of record JAPMUZ010000006.1, on the reverse strand, counting down.
CATCAATGACTGCCACGGGTGCCATCAGGCAGCTATGGGCCGCCGAGGATCCTGCCAGTGTGTTCCACCAACTAGACGAGGACTTCATCAAGCCCAGGCTATTGCTTCATGGCGACGCGCCACGAGGCAACGGAAACGGCGGGTCGAGTTGAGAGTAATGTGGATTGCATAGGAGAAGGGCTTCCTGGATGGGATCGGAATGTATTATTTTGTCGCATGATTGGCGTTGGGTTTTCTGATAGAATCTAAGTGTCTCATGATAGATGGATGATCCAAGATGACGAATATGGGAATACAAACATCTTCGGATCCAACGGGTGCTAGAATGTCTCTAAAAGAACCGCCGTCCAGTGACAGGATAAGCGGGAGAAGGCTGTTCGCTCGGTAGCAACGGAAGAGCGCAAGCCTAACTTATACCAGAACAGTCACGAGAAGAACGTTGTGTGAAATATGAAATTTCTTGCCACTTCTGGGCAATATTTCAACGTCGAATGAGTATGTACGTTGTTCTTGACAACGATTAATAAGTATGTACAAGGTATGTTCCAAGCAGTCATCCCAATCCATTCCGTCTTGTGGGGACCAAACAAGATATTTATCGCTTGCACGTGCAGTGAACGACTTCCCAAAGACCACATCAACTCATAGACCTGTCTTGTGTGCCCGCGCAGCCACGCTGGATATTAGGTGCTTTTTTACTTGCCCACTGATGGTGTGGCGCTCCCGCTGGCTTGTCGCTGGTGCTGCGCAGGGCTGCCGGCAGCCTGGCTGGCTTGGGCCTGCTGCTGCTGGCGGAGCAGAGCGGCGTACTGATGAGGGCTGGTGGTGGCGGCAATACTGCCAGCCAGGCCCGGCTGGCCATTAGCTCCAGCGGCAGCGTTCATGGCGGACTGGCGCTGGGCCATCATGGCGCGGGTGAGATGCTCTGTGGCGAGCTGGCGAGCCTGCTCAGGGGAGAGGTTTGGGTTCTTAGCACGGAACTGGGCCTCGAGCTGGTTGAGCTGGTTGGCGATACCAGGCGGCAGCTGCGGCTGCGGGCGAGGTACTGGGGATCCGGCCGGGCCGGAGGGCATGTGGAGGCCGTTAGCTGGAGGAGTGGAGTGGTTGCCGTTGGTAGCATTGAAAGAAGCCATCATTGCTTGGGCGTTATTGATAAAGCTCTGCTGGTTGATGCCGTTGACGCCGTTGACACCGTTGACGCCGTTGACGCCGTTACGCATGGTAGCAGGGGGGCTCTGTTGTGCTGTCGCCTGTCCTGGTGTTCCGGGGCCTTGACCCTGCTGCATCTGGACAGCAGCTCTCTGCTGCTCCGAGATACGCTGGGCACGCAACATCAGGTTGACATCTGGCTGGGGGTTAGGCATAGGCATGCGGTTGTGCTGGCCCTGCATGGCTTGCATCTGAGCCTGCGGTACGCCATTCATCTGTGTTGGTGGGACGAGGCCACCAGCGATATGCGATGGCACACCTGCCATGCCGTTAACAGGAGATTGCATCGGCATTCGAGGCCGGGGTTGACCGGCTGCAGCGGCCGCAGCGGCTGCAGCAGCCGCAAGCTGGTTGGGAACATTGACTCGTCCGTTCATGCTGTTACCAGCAACGGCCGCCGCTGCCGCGACTGCGGCTGCTTGAGCAGCGTGGACACCATTCTGGCCAGCTTGCACTGCTGCTGGATTTCCAGCCATTTGCGCTACCTGACCTTGGGCCCTTGCGACCATGGCAGCCTGGGAGACGGTGGTTAGCATCCTAGCTGTTGCATCAGGCTTGGCTCGACAACTACTTACCCGTCGTTGAGTCTCCTGCCTCTGGGCGTACTGCGCCATCTTCTCTGCTAGAGCTTGGTCACGTTCCCAGCGCAACAGGCTGTAATCCCGTGGGGTCTTGGTAGGGCGCTGCGAGGCTGTCTCGTTCGTCTTTTTGTTCGCCGCGTTCTGAGATGCAGTGTGCTGCTGCTTTTGAACCGCTGTCTCTCGTTTCTTTGCCAGCTTCCTCATGGCGTCAATGAGGGTAAGATGCTTCTGGTTCCGCCGCCTTTCCACTCTCAGCGGCGTGGAGTGTCGTCGGCGAACTGGGGTAATTGCACCACCAGCCGAGTTCGCTTGCTGGACGGCCAGCTGGTGCTGTTGCATGATAACACGCTGCGCAGCTTCAATTCTAGTGTTATAAGCTTTGAAGTATTGAGTTTTCTGCATGTCAGCTGGAAGCCCTTCGAGGTTGATCCACCTCTCGAAACACTCCCACGGGGTCCGCCGCTCTGCTCCGGACATGAATAGTGATTTAGTCGACAGGAGACTGGAAATTAAAGACCAGTTGTACGAGTGTTCGCGGACAAGGCATCGCAACTCGTCATCCTCGGCCGGCGTCCATTGTGACGAGCTTCGACATTCGTAAAAGCTCTGCATGGGCATGGGGTGCTCCGAAGGTGGTCGGAACTGGTGTCCAGCGAATAACCGCTCACGAATGTGCCTCATCTCGGGGTCGAAAAGCGCGACCTCGTTGGTCTGAGGTGGAACTGTGGAGTCAGATGTCCGCTGGCTGCCAGCAAATACACTCTCATTCTCATCATCAGAGTCTTCGTTTCGGTAGTCGAAGCGGCTACGCTTCCTGGGAGGGCCATCTGACACCAGTTTCATCTGTCCCTCCACATACTTGCTGAGGGAGAGAGCTGGCCGTCGCCAATGGGCATCAGGATCGTACTCAGGGCCTGTAAGGTCGAACTTGGGCACCTTCAGTGGTGGTCCGTACATTGGGAGCTCTTCAAGTAACTGGTCGGCAGTGGGTGTTCTTCGCAAGCCAAAGACTACATCGTCGTCTTGGAGAGCGAAGATAGCCGAAGGTGCAACCGTTTCCATGAAGTCATCAGTCAACTCATCCATATTGTAAGGAGAGTCGATATCGCCTGATGAGACGAGATCTGGAGTTGGGTGGTTGTCGACGCCGTCCTCGTCGGCATCGGCCATCGACACATCCCCAACGGGTCGGGCCTTGGAGGGAATCGCGGCAGAGACCTGGAGAGCCTTGCGCTCTTCAGACGTGGATTCGTGCCATTCTGCGCAAGCATATGCGAGGTTCTTGGCAACAGCTCTCTTCCACTTGCGCTCCTCTCGGAAGTCTGTCCGCATCCATTTCATCTCTTGGAGCATTACATCCCATTGGGAAGGTGGACGAGTTGGTTCAGGACAGCGTTTTGGCTGGCGTAAAGACCACTTGTCGTGTTGTTGCAGATGGTATACTCTTCTGAGTACTTTGCATGCCTGGTGATCTTGAATTGCGAGGTTGGCATCAGGAGTGGCAACAGTTTTGTTAGCAGTAAAGAGTATCTTTTCAATAGGCTGCATCCAGGACGAACTCCCTGCAAAGCCCTGGACAAAAAGGGGTGTGTAGTAGTCATCGGTGGCTTGAATTGTGTCTCGCTGGTTTGGAACCATGGTCTTCTCGTCGACGCGCTTAGGTTGTTTTCCGAATAGGACTGTGGAAGGCTGACTCCTGGATCTCTCTCGACGATGGGTTGGGATGTTCCGATGTCTGATGCTAGGGGATTGGGGGGTAGAGGTGAGGGGTGTAAGCTGATTGTCGAAGCTCTTGCTCGTCACAGTTCGGTCCAGTGTTGGAGTAGGGCGAGGTGTAACACCGACTATTTCATTGACAGATTTTAGTCGCATTGCTCCAGAAGAAACTCGGGTAACGGCTCGTTCAGGTACTTGGGAAACTTCTCTGGGTGTTGCTTCGGGCGGTGCTGGAGTTGATGGGCCTTCAGGAAAAGAGTTCTCCTTCTTTATCGGGGATGCGATTTGAGTTTGCACATTGTCGCTTGGCTCAGGGCCATCAATATCCATCTGATCCTGAGCTTCCTCCTGACTGTCGGGAATTTCCTTTCCTTCAACATCCATCATCTCAACAACCGCCTTTGATTGAGTCTCATCGTGCGAAGATAATTGCTCGAGCTTGGTTTCAACCACGAGGGTAGGTTTCGCAGGCTTTGGAGTTGTGGGGGGCTCAGTGCGTACAACAGTTGGAGTTGTTGCTTTCTGCTCAGGCAGAGGGACTGCGACCACCGTCCTCGATCCAATCGATTCCTGGAGAAGCTGGGCCTCTGCGGAATCCGGAGGTGCGTTCAAAGCCCTGGTCTGTAAATCCTCATGGGCAGGTTCCACCACACAACTAGGAGCCTTGATATCTTTGGTTTCCACATCTCGGTCCGGCTTTTGTTGTTCAGCAGGCTCGACGTACTGGGGGCCTTCGTTCTCCGGGCTCGTGTTTGCTGATACTTCATGGACCGCAGGTGTAGTTGCACTCTGTGCGGTCGATCCTGGAGACGACAGGGCGTCTGGTGCTCGCGAGCCATCCGTAGGGGGTTTAATCGGCAACGAGCTAGATCCTAGTGGCACGGGGGCCTTCGCTTGGGGAAGAACCACCTCACTGGGTGTTTCTTGCTTCGTTCCTGGTTTCGTTCCTGGTTTCGTTTCTGATGCTGGTAATGCTCTCATCCCCGGTGGGATGGCAACGGGTGTCTGTCGCTGAGGTGGAACATGCTCAGCTACCGGAATGGCGCCTGTTTGGTTCTGAGGTTGGTTGTTGTTGGTGGTAGTTGGAACTGGCTTCGCGGGTTTGGGTGGTGCGACAGGCTTGACGACCCCGTTCGTTGATGGCGGAACTAGTCGAGTAGGGGTAGGTGGCGCATGAGGGCTGCAAGTGACTGGTGTCGGTTTCGAAGCGATCTTTGGTATGGGGACTATTTGAGGAGCGTTGGCTGCGTCAGGTTTGGTTATTGGAGGGGCTGTCTTGGCCAAAGTTCCATCCTGGACTATTGGTGCGGCATCTTGCTTTCCTTCCTCCAATACTGGCAATGGTAGAGACGCGGTCGCTTCGAGAGTTGACTTAGCCAGAGACTTCTTCAGTGCATCGAGGGAGAGAGTCGGCCTTTGGGGGATGTTGGATTCGTTCAAGGTTTTGCCTCTGCAATGGTGTTAGTGAGCGTTGCACGCAACCACATGGGCTAACGCGCCGAGGGCAACGCAAAAAAGGGCCAGATCAATTAGGCGGACGCACTGAAAGATATCGTTGGCTTGGAGGAATTGCCATTCTGCAGGTGTTGTGGTGGGCGCGTCGGGGTTCGCGAGGACAGGGTGCGGGAGGCTCTCCACCTGTGTCGCGACAGCGAAGAGCTCACGCAACTTGCGCTTCCGCGACGTCACGATTGAACTGGAAGCCATCAGCATGCCGAAATTTATATCGTTGGAATCGGAAAAATCCGCTCCTTCGTTTGGGCCGCGACTTACCTGCACTCGTTGCGCTTTGATTGAAGCAGCCTCGATAGGTCGGCAGACCCGACCTCAGTCATAGCATCGGCGGTCGCGACATCCGTTTTCGGGCGAAACGGACGTAGCAGAGGCTGAAGCGAGACGATCCGAGATGGATCCGCGCGTTCAAACCGATGAAAGTCGTTGGTGTTGATTGATTTCGGCCGTTTATCGTTGATGGCAGAGTCGTGGGAGGGCGTCAAAATTTTGATCTTGGGGGCTGGTGCGGTGGTTGATGGTGGTTTGGGGGGGTTTACAGGCGCTGGCAGCGGTGGAGTTAGTTGGGGCGCCCGGGCGGAGGGCGGAAGGCAGAACCAGGAAGGCCTGGGATATGGTACTTGGCGTTTGTCCCAGTGCGTCTAGACGGTCTAGGATTAAATCACTTAGTTAGGGTACAGGGATGGAAAGAACGGCGGGCGGAGAGGGAAATTTGTTATCAGCTTCGAGGGAAGGGGCCACCAGCACGCTGCACGAGGGGGGCTTGGGAGGAAGGTGGGTTCTGCACTGTGCAAGTTCTTACCGGTTGATTCGCTGCCTGCTGGACGCGCTTGCTAACAGCGGAGTGCCTGGACATACCGCTATTTGCGCTAGCTGCCAGGTACCCCCGAGCGCGAGCTTGTACTCATGAACCTTCCATGTTAATTAAAGGCCGCTTTCGGCGTTCAGTGCGCTCTCGCACTTCTACTCTGTACATGCATGCAAATTCCACACTTAACGATGAAACAAACTCTTCAAAGTTGTTTATACACCACATGTCTTTAATCTTCTTGAAAAATGTACGAGCAGCGTTTTATCCTGCATATGCAAAACCCCCCCTCCCTTGTGAAGCGACCACTCACCCCCAATCAGAATTTGTGGGGACGAGCCGAGTAGATTAGACGGGATGCCTTAATCGCAGTTCTACCCAACCTAAGGATTACCATCTCACCAGCCACAATTGTGTGTTAGCCACACCCAAGCCACATCAACCCTACCTGTTCTGTCTGCCTGTTGAACTGACGTCTTGCTTTCCTTTCAAAATAATTATCCCGTCCACTCGCGACAGAATCGCAAGTCAACCACCGCACAGCCACTATACCATATACCATGTCCGATCAGAACAGGGGCACCGCTCCGCGCATTGCCATCAAGTTTGGAACACCATCCTCCAACAGCAGCGTGAAGAAATCTTCCCGCCCAAATCCACCTTCGACACTTGGTAAACGCTTTCGCTCCAACACATGGGGCGGAGGCTCCGATTCAGAACCCGACGGCGATCAGGGCCAAGGACGCCATGAGAAGATCACTGGATTTGGCCAAGATGGGGCGGAGACGGAGAGGAAGAGCAAAGATGCCAGAACAGAGAAAAAGCAATATGTCATCGCTCGACAAGCGAATCGCGACTGGCGGTCCGAAGTGAAAACACAGAGAAAAGGCAGGAATTTACTACCTGAGGAGGCCAGGGCACAAAATAACAGTACCACTGTCGAGACGGAACCAGCGGACCAGGACAAAGGACTCAAATGGGGCCTGACCATCAAGGAAAAGACGGTCAAGAACGAACATGAGGAGGATAGCAATTTCTCTGAAAATGCAAGCCCCAAGGATAGCCCAAAACAAGATCCGCCACCGAAACGAACAGCCGACGACGAAGCCATGGATGCGCTACTAGGAAATAATGCCTATGACGAGAAAGTGATCCATCCAACCGAGGAGGACGCCTTCAAACGGGACATCGAGCAAGCCGGTGAAGCATCCACTCTAGAGGACTACGAGGCTATGCCTGTCGAAGAATTTGGCGCTGCTCTCCTTCGCGGCATGGGCTGGGACGGAAAGGACCGTGGCACCAAGGTAAAGGAAGTCAAACGACGCCCGAACCGTCTCGGCCTTGGTGCGAAGGAACTCAAGGAAGACGAAGATCTCGGCGGCTGGAACCAAGGCGGCAAAAAGAATCGCCGCCCACGCCTAAACGATTACCGCCGAGAGGAAGCCAAACGAAAGGAGAGTCGCCAGAGCGAAGATAGCTACAAGCGAGAGCGAGAGCGCGAGAAGGAGCGAGAGAGACACGGATACCGCGAGCACGAGCACGAACGAAACCGTGACCGTGACCATGATCATGATCGTGATCGTCATAGAAGGGACAAGGAGCACGATCGACATCGAGATCGCCACCGCGATCATGATCGGGGTCGTCGACGGTAAAAAAGAAACAGCTCCCACAACCCGCTTCACAATAGCATATTTTTCCAACAGACGAAACAAACAAAGCGCAACATGCTGTATGCCTATTACATAGACGAAGACTCCAAGACTCGAACATTGGATTGCAATATATCAGCCGCACGTAAGAACCACCCTATTACCACCATTCTGTGCAAACCCGCCTGTCAAACTCACATCAGCCACTCTTTAGCCCATCAAAAGAAACCTAACTGGTACATTGTTTTGCCAGGGGACGAAAATTCCTTCTAACACCATGCTGCAACGCCGATATACAAAACCTTTAACCTCCAGGAACTTCCAAGCCATCTCTGTAAGCAGCCGGCGCATTAGCTCTGGTTTCAACCTCTTCCGTCTTCGGGTCTGTTTCCTGCGAACTATGAGAGGGAACCCGGCTCAGTTCTTCCCTGCTTTTCCGTGGCATACTCAGTGACCGTCGGGTCGATGTGCTCTTCCTCGCTCTATCGCAAGACCGTACTCGTCCTTCGGGGTGAGCTATGCTCTCTAAACTCTCTCCGCTCTTCAACGCCTGCAATGCTTTTCGTGCTGTATCAACATCTTCAAATATGACGTCAAGGTCTAGCAGCACACGGTCGATTTGCCCTGCGACGCCTCGCTGGTGTTCCACGTCTGCGATGTGATCGCAGAGCTCCTTCAAGACGAGCCAGCCCTCAACGGTCTGCTGAATGAGCTCCTTCATTCGTTGTTGGGGAGTCTGTCTGGCTTCCCGCTGCCCTTGCGCGATGCGAGCCCGGCGAATAAACTTTTCAGGACTTTTCCGTCGTCCTGCTTGCTTGACGATGCCCTTGAGGGTGTATCCCACAGGCCCAATAACAGCGGACAGGTTCTTGAGAACGAGCCCAGTCAGCCCCATGCCTACTCCCTTCACGAATCCAGTTGCACCACTGTCCTTGGCTCCACGAACTGGCAGACGCACAACACCTGTAAACCCGTCATAGATGCCATAAAACAACTCGAATCGTGCTGCACGCAGGCCTGAGCAGAAGCCTGTCACTCGAGGAGTCCTGCGCACTGTGTCATCTCCGTATAGTCGAGGTGCATTGTGGAAACCCTGGGCGAGTGCAAGCGATAGATCAACGGGCGCTTTCGCGATAGCAGTAGCAGTCCTTTCCACCCCATGCGCGACATCGGTAATGCCGGTCTCCAGTGGCTTTTGCTTTGAGGTGTTCTTGCCGCCCGTTTCTTTCTTGCCTTTGCGCCGGGTCGCCTTCTTTATCCAACGGTATGGGACGCTGACGATTCCAGTGAACGCTTCACCGGTGGACCGAGCGATCGATGATGCTACACCTGTGACGGGCTCTCCGGGACCCTGAAAGTCGTTCCACTCCATATGCCTTATGAGCCTCAGGTGTTTCCAACTCACCAGTCTTTTGCTCACCAGAATGTCCGCAGCTAGAGGACTGAGTCTCACATGAGAACCCTTCAACGCCCAGACAGCGGCGCGATCCTTAAGAATGGAGCATCTGAGAGTGACTGGTTCCCTAGCGAGTAGCTGGCGGTGGAATTGCTCGACTGCATTGAATGCTCCATCACCATCACTCTCTATTGATTTGGCCATCTTCTTCGCCGCCTCCTGGGCCTTGTCAGTAAGGCAGTACTTGATGCCCGCTGCCAACTTCTCGACATCCAGGTTCTTGTACGGTGTCGGATCTGGGCCAACACCAGCATTACCAAGCATATTACCCCAAAAGTGTTGGTCACCAAAAAAGGGGACAATCATAGTCGGTAACCCACATTTAAGGGCAATAGCTGTAGTTCCGGCACCGCCATGGATTACGCACGCTTTGACTCTTGGGAAAAGCCAATCATGGGGAGTGTTGTCGAGCATGAAGATATTGTCCGGGACGTCTTCGTCTCCCAGTTTACCCCAGCCCTTTGAAACCAGGGCTCGGACACCCGCCATCTCTACGGCTTTAAAGATCATATGAGTGAAAGCCGCTGGGTCATCGACAACAATGGACCCAAATCCAATATAGATAGGCATGTCACCGCGAGCAAGAAATTCTTCAAGGTCTTTCGGAGGCTCAAAGGAAGAAGCGAGGTCAAGAAAGACAAACCCGGATATGCCAATCTCCTTACCCCAATCATCAGGCTTGGGGACAAGTTCAGGAGACCAGAGATACGTGAAGGGGACGTGGAGTCGGTACGTCGCACCTGGGGCCCAGACGGTCGACATGGGGTCCAGGCGCAGTGTCTTGACGCGAAACTCATTGACCAAGTCGCCGAGACCTTGCCAAACCATCATTTCCACGAGAGGGTAGGAGATGAAGTTCGTATACCCGGGATCGACGTTGGACCTCTTGACGCTTGCCAGGGGGTGTGGGAAGGCTTGAGTGGGCGTGTATGGGAAGGTAAACATTAGGTGCAGCGGGATTCCCAACGCTTCCGCGCAGTGTATATGGGCAAAGCTCGGCGGGTTTGCGATAATGGCATCAGCTACGAAAGGGCTCTTGATACCCATCATCTTGAGGTTATGAGGGTCCTTCTCGTCGTCTGTGGCATTGATACACGCCCGCCAGAAACCGTCAAACATCTCGGCCATGGCTGCCCTCCGCTTCCCAATATCTCCGGCTTTGACCGAGTCAATGGTTGGGATTAATCCAGGGTTCTTGACCATAAATGCCATGAGCTCTGATGGGTCGCCGCCAACGGAGAAGAACTCAAGCCCAGAGTCTTTCTCCACGAAGTCTCGGAACGCAGGGTGTGTCGCGATGCGCACGCGATGCCCGTACTCTTCCTTGAGAACCTTGCCGATCCTGAGAAACGGCTGGGCGTCGCCCCGGGAGCCGATGACCATGATGACTATATTCAGGCATGGGCGAGGACCGATACTTGGGGGCGTGGTTGGCTTGGATGAGTTACCCGCGTCATCTGTCAGCTTGATTTCCGGGACTGCGGCCTCGTTCTCGCTGACAGGGGCGACCTTCTTCATCGCTGCGCCTAGGGCCTTGGCAAGGTAGCCTGTGTTGGCGGTTTCGTTGACCGTGATGCGTAGTCGTCCATCCTTCTTGACTTTGCCTCTCGTCTGGTAGTTGTCGTTGCCCACGCTGAACTGTCGGTACTTATTCTCATCAGCTGGAGCAAGTGGAAACTTCTCCCACTTGTCTGGACGAGGCTCTGGGCCCGTCTTATCTCGCTTTCCATGATTATCGTCGTCTTCTTCTGAGCTGGAACTGGAGCTGAAGCTAGAAGCGGAGTCTCGGCGCACGCTGTTGCCCTCCCAAATGGCCTTGTTCAGATACGACGAACCAGCCCGTCGGGTCAAGGACTGGAACAGCATTGGTCGACGACCTCCATGTGGCGGGGCCTCGGTCTGCCAGGATCTGGTCGGAGCCGGTCGATTGACTCTTTCCGTCAGCCCTGCTGGCTTTGGGAGGGTTGTTGATGGCGCCGGCGCTGGTTGTGATGGTTGGCTTGATTGCTCTCCGTCGTTATCCGTAGCTGCTGGCTTGCTGCCTTCCCCTGTCGTAGAATGGGGAGTCTCGGGAGACTGGACAGGTGATGGTATAAAGCCTGGGTACGCAGGCTGCCCATCTGAGGTGGAGAGAACCGTCGCTCTTCGAGACCCGACATGTGCATATTCTGCAGAGTCGAGTGCTACCTCTGCGTCTCGATTTCCTTCATTGCCATCTTCTCTGTGTTGCGCCATCCTCTACACGTCGCCCTCTTGTCGGGGTATCGCAATTCGGGTGTGGGGCGTCGCGTTTCTCTCTCTTCAATAGCCGTAGCTCGTTCAGTCGTGGGATGAGCAGTCTCTCATAGCCGTATGCAGGTTTACAAGTGTGAATCGCCACCTTGTGAGACGAATAATGGAGGTAAAGAAAGGTTCGCCCTTTCAAGCAAGCGCGAAAACAAGCAAGCGCGAAAACAAGCAAGCGTGCCTACTAGGTAGGAGGTAAGGTCGTAGGTTAGTTTTAGGTACGGATTTTCCTTTTTTTTGAGTTTGTTCGACTGAGGTAGGTCGCGCGCATTGCTATAACCAAATGATGACATCACCGGCTCTTGCCCCCTTGTGTTACCGTGGCTCCGTCCCATTGGGAGATGGTCTTGGCATAACCTCACCCATGAATCAAAACAGGATATGCGCAGTAATGAATCACATTTTGTCTGATATATCATGTGGCTCATAGATGTGAATCGATGCGCGCATCCTTGTCCTGCCAAGAGCAGCCCATGACTACATGTCATCATGACTTAACCTGGTTCAAAATTCTGGCAAATCAGAGGGGAGACATGGAACCATGGAACCATGGCCATTTTTAGCACTTCTTAAACAAAATGAATAGGAGGAGTTGGTACGGGTTTATGGATATCGAAACGATCTATAATTTGCTGTCGTCGTTTTGGTGTGTGCCTCTTCCTCCAGGCTCGTGGCTCACTACGTCTCTCGTGAACCACCTCGCCGTTATTAGAGAACGCCGCCAAGGGGTGGAAGAAAAACACCACACACCATAAAGCATTGACTTCCCCTATGCCTTCATAACCAACATTAGGACATGGATTGTAGATAATTTAGCCTGCTTTAGTAGTAATGTTATTCTACGATTCAGTTATTACTTGTTTCTAAGAGGAGCGAAGGGGTGAGTATAGTAGAAGAGGCTAGGAACTGTGTGGGTTTTTCTTCCCCAAAGGGCAACATAGAGGCACGGTGGCATGTCTTGGGGCTTAGAAGAAACAACCCAATCATGAGGCACCAAAAACCCACCAATTTAATGGCTTAAGTTGATTCTGTCTTTTCTTGGTACGTAATACCAAGTGTCGTAATTCAGCGTGTCCCCCCCCCCAAAAGACCAGTGCTATGTCTCACTTTTGTCTTTATGAACGACCTCGTCGACGCTACCCTATACAACACTATGATGTCACTGAGACACTCGCGACATTTGACACAGCAGCAATTCGTGCGCACGGGTTGTTACTCCACTGTTATTGAAAAATAAATCCAAGCATTCTTTCTTCATCCATGTTTTCGTACGGTATATGCCCGAGTTCAGACGCAAGGTCCCCATGCCCATTAAAGCATCCCAACCAGTCCCCCTTTCGTTACTCCATTTCATCACCGTTTCGTGTTGTATTGTTCTGTAATCACTGTAGAGGCACTCGCTCTAGTGTATCCGATAAGATGCCCAGCTGCATCAAGACCTCGCCCTCCATTCCCTCTCCATCAATTTCCTTTTTCTCCACTGCACTCTTTAGTGTGTTCGCAGCGGCTAGAAGAGGACGAACGTAACGATGCTCAATGGCCGCCGCCATGCCTGCCGGAGCTAGGTCTTTGTAGTCCTTGCCGCCAAAAAGGAAAAGTGCAAAATTTGCGACCTGTAGATGGAAAGGCGCATTCTGTACCCAGTACTCCCAGAGGGCCACGGAATCCGTTTCGTTGAGATAAACGAGATCCTGGAAGAGTGTGTACTGTAGGGCGTCTAGGCATTCCGGGCTCGAGAAGCGGCCGTTAGAGCCTGCCTGGCGGGCCGCGATTATCTCTTCACGAAGCCATGTCACCGCGCAGGCCTGTAGAGACGAAAACATGCAGTTCTCGAGCAAGTCCTCCATGATGGAGAGCCGGTCGTCCTCTTCAGGATCCGCGTGCAGAATGAGACCCGCAAGTATGGTGGCAGCGTTCCGGACTCGGATCGACGGGTGGAAGACGGACACTAGGGTCAGAAGATGGTGGTACGACATGAAGTTCACCTCCTTTCCTGCGCTGGCGTTGGAACCGTCTGATATACGCTTCTTGTCGTTGAGCCATAGAGCCATAACTATGAGCGACTCGACGGTGCCAGGGTTGCCCACGATCTGGGCCTCGGGTTCGGTTTCAAGAAAACGTTTCAGGAGAAGATGGTGGTCAGGAAATATGTTTATGTTATGATGGTCGTAGTCAGCGTCGAATATCTCCGACGCAAACATACGATATGCAGTAAAGCACAGAAACCCGCCTGTCGAAAGCTTGGTATCTTCTGGGTGCCGAGAATCAGGCTCGCTAGAAAATGGGTTGCTAGAAACCGGGGCTTCGAGGATCTGCTTTACTTGGGCTGATGTCATTTTCGACAAGCCAAGATCGTTGGCGACGGCCTGGAGAGAGTCAATGAGCGAGACGAAACCGAAGGCATGGTGACAGCTGACTTACCACGAGTTGTCCAACCAAGGCGTCCCTGGCCTGAAGCTCTGGCACTTGATTGAAGCTTTGGAGCATTGTTGGCCGACCAGGCACAATCCTCTCTGGGGTGAGGTATTCCAGCATTCTCGACGCCCACTCCATGCTGTTAGAGTTCACGTATGCCTCGAGAATGCTAGTGATGAAAGATTGCAACATTCGATTGACCAACTCATGCTCTCCTGGACTCGTCTGCTCCGTCGACTCGGCCTCAGGATCCGGGGCGCTCTTGGAGGGGTCGCTCTCTTGGAAGGGCGTCTCTAGCTTGGTGCTCGACTGGCGGGTGGGCAGCGGAGGACGTCGGCGGCCCGATAGAGACCTCACGAGTTCAATGACTGCGGCAGTGGTCTCTGCGCCGTGGGGGTCGTAAGCTCTGTAGACGGTCTGCAAGGTAGAGTGGAGAAAGCGCGAAGGTGCCTTGACCTTTAGGCGGCGATGCAGGATGGTGAGCATGCCGACGAGGGTGATGAACTTCGCACTGGCTTTGGCATCTCCGGCCTCAGACGACTCGGAGTTGGAGTCAAGCACCTCGAGGACCTTGAGGATGACCTCACGTGGGTTGCCGAGGCGGGCGATGATCTCGAGGCATAAGGAGCTTCCAGGGACGGAGATGAGCATCTCGACGAGGTCCCAGCCGATGTCGCTGGTCAGCTGGGCATCTTCAAGGATATCTTCGAGGGTTGGGAGGATTTCGGGGGACAGGGACTTTTCGATGATGGTGAGGTAGGTGAAGCCGTCGGTGGCGGGAGGTCGGGACTCGTGGAGCCTCTTGACGGTTTCTTCGAGAGAAGCCATGATTGTGATGGTCGGATTGTATCGGTTGGTCGGTAAACTAGTTATTTACCCCTCCCTTTCGTCCCGATGGGTTCAATTCGTCTGCCTTGAGGTGGTATGGGAGTCTGTGTTGGTTGGAAGTCGTCCAGGCGGATGTTGCTGAAGCGAAGGAAGGCTAGCTTCGGGCTTCAGAAGGCGCGCTGTCGTGTAACGAGATGTGGTGAAACAGGTCTTGGAAAGCGAGAGGACGAAGGAAAGATAACAAATAATAATGAAAGAGGCGCACCCAGCCGAATTACAACCAAATCAAGTCACGTAGGGCTGGCCTGGGACTGTTGAACTGGATGTCGAATGTCGAGGATGATGTAGGGTTGAGGAGGCTTGACGATGACGATGACGATGGGATAGGATGGGAGCAGAGCAATCACCCCTCCATCTGAGCTGAGGATTACAGTACGGAGATGGAGGACCTACCTAAACAGCCAAGCATAACCCACTCCCCCCACCTAGCAGGTGCCCTGATGACGAAACACCCCTGCACCGTGAAGCTTGTTTTTCCAGCCAGCTCTCAGTGGACTGCCACTGAAACCCACTAACCCAGCAGTACCACCAGGCTACCGCAGCACCGTAACTTGGGTACATGTATTCCGTACTAGGTACCTACAAAAATCATCCCACTCACGCGACACCGTCCTTGCCATCTTGACCCTGTAACATCCAAGGTGACAGCGTTGCTTAGGCCTTTGTTCAAGCCAATCGAGATAAAGCACTCCAGGTACGATGGGCAATGCAGCCTGGATCGGATCTCCTGTGTCCCGGCCCCTAATAAATATGGAAAACTCCAGCGTCGGCGTTGGCCATCACAGCTCCCTTTCCGTTGGCACTACTCGATAATGTGCTGAAGAAGTGAGTATCCAGATATTTCATTGCATAGTACATCATATTGATACATTGCTCTACCCAAAGTAGATAGGGAGCTAGATATTATATACTCGTACAGTGTAGACCCTCATGCCTCATACCGAGGCCGTCTCTTTCTCGTATCATGGCAACGCCGATCATGGTCTATCCAGTATAAACCCCCCCCATCGTCCCATGCAGATGCAGTTATACATGAAGTACATACAAACCCGCATAATATCATACAGTTGCTGTAGCGACAATCCCCCTGCCCCCCAAAAAAAACATACAGGTCCAACAGTCAGTGTCCAAAACTGAATCTGCTCAGAGCCTCGAGCTGGGGCTCGAGCCTCCTTTTGTTGGGCTCTTCACCCAGGGCCACCGGTTTTCTCCTCCCTTGTACCCATTTCGATACTTCATGCCCATAGCCTCTGATACCGAAATGGGCTCGTCCATCGGCATTAGATGTGCTTGCGAGCGATACGGAAGCACTCTCTGCAGCGCCTTCTTGCTTAGGGGCTTCTCTGTCTTCCCCATGGCCGCCGTCTTGGCCTTCTGTACATCCTTGACAATGTCGCGTAGTTCTTGATCGTCACTCACGATCTGGGCTTTGATGAATGGCATGGTGTCATTACCAGTGTCCTGGATACCCTGCATGATAGGCACACGGGGAGTATATGTTATGTGATCCAGCTTAGGTGCATGCTTCGGATCAGGAACAATGGCTAGATCAAGCCTGGCCTCGTCGCCCTTCTCGAGCAGTGACATGATATCGAGGCTCTCTCCATGAGGAATGGCGTCTGGGTGACTCGGCGTGATGCAATCCATATCCACCTCCTTCCGGAGAACGTGGTCGATATCCACGGCCGAGAAGTAGGCGCACGACTGAGGAAGATCTTCGATGCCCACTTGTTGAGCGAACATGGCTCGAGTCCAGATGTTGGCCACCTGGAGCGCGAGGGCCGCGCGGTATTTGTCCTCGTTCTTAACCAAGTACCGAATCTCATCATGAACTGTAATAGACAGTCGAGCGTCAAGGCTGAACCGTCGTGTGAGGTAGTCCATCGCGACAACGAGAAGATGTAGGTAGTCAACTCCAGATGATTGAATTGCCCAGTTGATACGAGATGTCAGGTATCCGCCTTTGTTGATAAATCGTGACATGAGTGCTTCCGTGATGCCGGCGCCGAGCACTGGCGTTCGGGGTCGTTCCTGTTCCGCAAACTCCTCGAGCTTGTTGAAGACAAATGACTCAGTACCGCCTCTCCAAAAAGGTCGCTTGTACAAAGTCTTTCGGTTCGTTTTGGTTCCCTTCGTGTTGACGTACAGTTTTGAAGCCGTTTCGGTCGTCTGCTGCTCCGACAGGTTCGGGTTGAACTGCCGTAGTAATGTCGCCGCGAATTTCAACCCCGCGCCGTAGATACGCCCATAATTGAAGACTTTGGCATCATTTCTCGTGATGCCTAGGATAGACGCTGTCCGTGAATGCAAGTCGGTGCCTGCAGCTTTTGTTCCTTCTAGAGTCATGAAACCAACCGCGTTTCCGCCGTGCAGCTTGAATGTTGCGTCACCCACCAAGCTGGCAATCCAGAGCTCTTCCGAGTCGACATCAGCTCCCACGAAGCTGTAGCCCTTCGGAGCTTTGACCATCGCCTTCAACTCAGAGCCCACTCGGTTCTTCTTAGCGTTGCTAGCCGTGAGCCAAGTATTCTCCACGGCTCGGCGGGTGATGGTGCCCATCGGGATGAGTTGCGGCAGGATGAAGCCGTTGCTATTGGCAGTGCTCGCCTTGCTCTTCCGGCATTTGCCTGGCTTGAGATCCTCTTCGTAGACTACCATTTGGGATTTGATTCGGTCTCGCGCGCTGATCCAATACGAGCACGAAGCGTTCATCTCAAGCGCCTCCTTGGCATACGAGTACTGTGATGAAAGGGTTCCGTTCTCAAAGTAAGCCAAGTACCCCTTGGCCATTGGGTTCACACAGCGGGCAGTTGGCCCATCCTTGTGTGGGAGCTTAAAGTAGGAATGGCCTCGGTCGTCTCTTAACGCCGTCTCGGTTTCGTCAAATACGCACCGTAGCATCTGTTTTGCAGTGTATCTTGCCGCTTCCGCTTGCGGAACTCGAAATGTCCAACCATACTGGTCCGACCAGAACAAAGGGTGATCGTCCCAGCAGAGTCTCAATAGTAGAGGCGCGATTCTTGTTCGAACGGTAATGCTGATGGGCGCATCGTTCTTTTGGAAGAGGTCTTTATACCATTTGGGCATTCCCGGCTTCTTCTGCCTTGCTGCAGGTCGCGGCGGGTCGTTCTTTCGCTTGCCTTTGACCATTTTGATTTCCTGACCGGACCAGTCGAGTTGTCGCATCCATGGGTCGTTCTGCCACTTTTCAGCGTCATCCTTCACCTCCAGTGCCTTGTCTGTCAACTCGACGAGCCGTTCTTGGACGGCCTGGGAGAGCTTCTGATAGGTTGCCTCGGCGTTAGTAAGGTAGGTACCCCAGGATTTGTTGACTGGCAAGATAGACGAGGAGAGATGGCGGAGGGCTGCGAAGCTGACGGGATGGGGACACACGTCGAGAAAGTTGGGGAAGACAATCTGATAGATCCGATGAGTGATCGACACATCTGCGGCGCAATAGTCCATGAGATCGTCTAGCTTTGCCAAGATTCCATCCCGATCTAGCGTCCCAAAGTCGTCGCGGACGGCTTTGTCGATTGTGACGTTTAGATGAAACTTAGCCACATCTCGGAGTGAGTTGACCGAGCTTCGCTCAACCCACAATTCCTCTTCATCATGCATACTCTGATTGCCCAGGAGCTCCGCAAGTCCATGATCTGGCGTCTGGCTGGCGACTCGTTCCCTCAATTCTCTGTTCTTCTTGTGTTTCATCCAGGTAGGGCGTTGCTGGGAGCACATGCCGTTGACAGCTACATGTAGCGACATGGTGTCCATAAAGGCGTTCCTCGTTTGCTTGATATCGTATTCCTCTAGGATCCTAGCTCGATCGAAACCCACATTGTGTCCAACAATAACCCGGGCCTTGGTGGGATCGCCCAATGGGATGAGCTGGCGGTCGTTCTTGGTTTCGCCGAGGAGCCATGGAGAAAGCCACGCATACCATGCGGTCGGACTCGAGGCACACGCCATCACAGCAAAAGGGCTCTCTTTCCACATGACCTCAGTATCGAAGCAAAGCATCGTCTCGTCTGGCGCATCTACTTGCTCGGTTCGCCCATTCGGATAGTATTTAGTCCAACCGCTACGGCGCACCCACTTCCGGGGCTTGGGAGGAGGATTTGCGCGGGCGAATTCATTGGCGTAGCCGAAAAAGGGTTCTGCACTATCTACACCGAGTCGATGGAAATGTTCATCAAGAGTGCGTCCTTGCAACGGCGGTAGATCAAAAGCGATAGGGTCGGATTTGTCGGTGTTTTTGCCGAGTAGATCATGACGGCGGAGATGATCTTTGGCGAGTTCCACAAGCTCAGGGGGAGCGGGTTTGTTGCCGTCGGGGAAGATTTGTTTGAAGACATGAGAGCTGAGGTGCTGAACGCCAATTTCGCTGTGTCGAGCGTGCGACGGGACTAGAAAGCGAGTGTTATGGATGGTGTACAGGAAATCAATGCGCTGGAAAACGTACTGGCAAGAGTATTGCGCTTCTTCAGATCGGCTGTGTCTGCGACGGCAGCCAACCATCGCACGTGGGCGCGCCAGGCATGACGACGGAAAGCCTGGTGGCGGGCGGTGCGGATGAAGCTGGCCGTCGAGCCGTGGTGAATTTTCCCAGCAGCGGGAGAGAACATGGTTTTAGTTGAACGAATGTGACATCACGAAATGATGGCGAAGGGTCTGATGGGGATGAAGCTGGTGATGGAACTGGTGATGATGCTTCTCGCGGTACTGGAAGCGCTGGCGGGGTAAATTAATTATCGCTGTGCGGGAAGGTGCAAACGTGATGATGAATTTGGCGTTTTGCCATTTCTAAGGTAGGGGCGCCATCTGGTGGATGACGGACGGCTTTGGCATGGTGGAACCAGAAACAAGTGGGGAAACTGCATTAAAGTGGAGATGACTGGATTGCTGGGATTCAAATGGGCGATCTGCCAATAAGAAGCCCGGGATGGGAGTTAGTACCGGGGGTGGAGGGGGTGGTAACGGCACCAAGCGAGTTTCGCGTGGTAACCATGGATAAGGTGGGAGGGAATGGGAAATGCTTTGTGTCGAGGGCGTTGTAATTAGGTTGGGGATAGATTAATCATGGCAGTTGCGCTGCTCGACGTTCTTCTGACTCGCATGCATCTCTTTCTTGGCCCTACAAGTCGCCTGCAAATGGCAAATTATATTTATCAATTCGTCATGCATTGCTTGCAGTAGCGCTACCAGGGCATGCCAAAGTTTCGAGAGCCGCGGAGGCATCTGAGTTTGAGAATTCAAGATGAGAGCCTCACTCTGTCCATGACTGGTACGTTAAACATTGCCCTGCTCTACTTTGCTTGTTAGTAAATTTTTTTTATAGAATAGCGGTTTTCAAATTGACGAAGTTAATCATGTTGAGATGGTGATCCCCAGTGAATTCATTCAGGCGTGTTAACATGGCAGAGTTGACAATGTAACGCTCGGGTTGTGTGCGTCAATGACAAGTCCTGGACTGGACCGTTTAGACTGGGTGCTCGTCGCTCACGGTGGAATGCAGATTTTGGCAAAGCTAGATTACTGTAGAACCTCGGATTGACTCGATTTTCCGTGGAGGTGAGCATGAACTTTGAGGGTCTCGTTGGTACCTTAGGAGCTCTCCGTTGACCTCGAGATGATGATGGTCCATTCGAATGTAGTAGTCCGTTCCGTCGCGGGTAAGCAACTAGCACCCTCGTTGGACACCCGCGCTGGCTACTAGGAAGTACGATAGACCCGAGGAACTCTTACTCTTGCATGGTTAGACGGCCCAACAAGAAGCGAGCAAAATAATCAGTGCTCAGTAGGTATGCGAGACAACACCTCCCGCCAGCGCCAGCGAGACAGCCACGCCAACTGCTTCTCCCATTTGACGCCTCGTAGTCTCGCAAGCGAGCGTGGCGACACGTACAGTTCCCGAGAATGCCGAAATGAGGCGTACGCTTGTGGTACTTGAGAAGCATGTCTGGTGCGGTGTTCTGGTGCTGGTTCTAACTACGATACTTTATCTAGTGCCGCAATGTCTCCGGGTCATTGTATCCATCCGGTACTTCGTTGTGGTGGCCTGATCACGTTGCGTCCATATCAGCCGTCCGTTCTGCCTTTGACCTGTCCCTCTCGAATTCATGGGCTTCCCCGCCGCACCCAGACCTCGGAATAAATGCAAAGTTCTCCCTCAAACTGCATCACCCGGAGCCTGTTCGCTTGTTTTCTTTCAATGCCCACTGTTCATTGCCTTTGAGGCGAAATCTTCACTGGACGCAGACTGGTTGTCGCGTCATTCCTTTGTGCCTGCTGGCCTTCTGCCGTTTCGGCGCCGGATGACCGTGCTAATACCAAACACCACACACTGACCCCTACCAGTGACCACTACCTAACCACCGAACCGCCTCCGCCGTCCCTCTCTGTAATCAGGTTCCTCGACCTGTACGGCGGCACATCAACAATGGACCACAGTTACCTGCTGATGGACTCGTTCGTCACCCGCTTGCTGCAAGGTTAGACACCCAAGAGCCGCGTCTTTTTATATCTCATCTCTGCTCCCTCCTTGGAATTTCTTGCTCCCTTGTCGCTCCCTAATGTGTCGTCGGCTTCTGACGCCCGTTTGTCATCGACCGAACAGACAACGCAGCCCTGTTGTGGAATACGACGTGGAATCCAAACCGTCCCCCGATTGCCATCTCCATGGCCAGCCGCCTCGTCTCGTCTACCGGTCAGAGTCTGGCACCGGCACAAGAACAAGAACAAGAACAGGCACAGTTACAAGCACAAGCGCAAGCGCAGGCTGACGCTGCCTTTTCTGGCCATGATATTCGTCAGCCGCCATTGCACTCTTTGCCACCCGCCCAGCCGACCGCGAACCGATCTCAACAGCTTCCCTCGAACACGACAACCACTGCCTTGAATGACGCGATTCCAAATTACTCGACGCCTCCGAGAAATCGAAACCGACCCCATCCCTCCTTCATCACAACGTCGTCCAACTTGTGGCATCCCGAGCACGTCGTCGATCTGTGGGACGTCGATAACGACGACGAGCTGTTAAACCTCGCTGACCCCTTCGGCACCTCGCAGCCTGGTAGCGCCTTTATCGACGACGACCTGTCAGGATTTGCCGACGTCGATTTTTCCTCGCCATCGAGTTATCCCCCATTCACCGAACAACCGGCTCCCCGAGTCCAGCGCTCGAGCCAGAGCCAGAGCCAGACGCTTCCGTTAGAACAGTTAGAACAGGCTTCTAGGCCGCTGCCTTCGGCCCCGTGCCCCAGCGCATCAACAGCCCCACGCAACAACCCCTCTGGCGCCTGCATCCTCAACCTCGACTTCACTACACCTCAGCCTCAGCGCTCCACGGCCCAACTCTACTCCTCCACCACCGCTGGCGAGTCTCAGTCCACGCTGCAGACCTTCGACTCCTTTGACGAAACCGGCCTCTTTGACAGCCCCTTGAGCTCCTTCTCCGACACCATGCCCGAAGTTCGCCGGAGGGCCCAGCCCGCCCCTTCTCATGATGCGCTGCACGCCAGCAAGCGCCGCAGGACTTCGATAAATGCCTCGACCCAACCGAACTCCAGGCCGCCGTCAAGAAGAAAACACGGTTCTATCGAATCTAAGGATTTTGATGATTTACTGTTCGAACCAGGCCAGCCTCCTACCACGCCTGGAGCTGAAGCCCGCCCTGGGGAATTTACCACTATCGACCTGACCGAAGCAAATGAGGTTCCCGAGGAGCTCACGAAGCCAATCGAGGACAAACGCATCAAGCTTGCCGCGTTCCAGTGTGTAATTTGCATGGACGATGTCAACATTCTAACAGTAACGCATTGTGGTATGTCGAGGTTCTTTGCTCTCACTACCCCATCCCTTGCCACTCGCCACCTCCCCGTCATCTCACACAAATCTCTAGGTCACCTCTACTGTGCCCAGTGCCTCCATTCATCCCTGCACGTTGAGGCAACCAAAGGAAAATGTCCAATGTGTCGCCAGAAACTTGACATGAGAGCCCGGGAATCATATAGTGGCAAAACCAAGGGCTTTTGGCCACTTGAGTTGAAGCTGATGACCGCCACTCGAAAAGGCAAACGCAAAGCCAACACTCAGCTGTGAGGTTCAGAGACCTTAACGATCAACCTCGCGCCCATAACACGCAATTTCTCAACGAGGGTTCTTGGTCTTTACCAAGGCCCTCCTTTCATCTCCCGAGGAACTGGCTTTTCTCATAGTACCGCTGTTCAAAGGACTACGGAGTATTTGGCGACTCCTTCACCGGAGATGTGCTCTAATAATCGATGACGCAGCACGGAATTGCTGCTTCATCATCACGCGTTGAGGGGAAGGACATGGGACCGTCCGGCTCAAGATACCCAGCATTTGCATGGACAAGGGGACTCAGGGGGGCTTGGGGGGCATTGAATTTTATATCACTTTGGCATACGGCGGGAACAAATCCAGATCGCCATGATGTCGGCGTACGGAGTATCAAGGAGACGACCTTAGGGGGATTCGTACGGCATGCCATGTCTGCTAAGTTGGGCAAATGTCAGGCAAGCAGGCGGCGTAGACTTAGAGCGCGTTGCAGGCAGCCCACTAGGGCACACGTGATCTGATTTTATTATCACAAACATTTTTTCCTTCGCTACATTGTAAGTGGTTTTCTTAACGGGATCGCAAAAGATGTGTGAATCGCTTTTTGGGGTCTCTTTGTCTATCTATGGTGGCGATTTGCCCACTCTCCTCCATAACGCACACTCATACACGAGATTTAAAACTCGTTCCCAACGCCGCTGAAGTTTGCGCTAGATCAATCCAAACTAAATACGCGCAACATAGGTACTCGGTACATCCCAAGTGAGTTTGTCCATTCCTCCTCAAGTCAAACTAATGGAAAAGTCCAAGGTTCTGTTGCTGCTTGGGCTCAGGCATGGCGTCGTTCTCGAACTGTGATGTGCCGTTAGTGAACTATTCCTGCTACGGTTTTGGTCGATAATGCAGAGCTGCTTACCTCTAGGAACCCTGTTGCTGCAATGATAACCATGAGCCCCTCGGCCAATTCCTCTACTCGTAGATCAAGCCCGTCGTCGGCGGTGCCGCTACCAATACCGGCGCTGCGCTTGAGTGTGTGCGTGACGAGCATGCGGTGATCCGTGAGGAACCGGCGGCCTTGGACAACGTTGTGGCTGCCGCGGCTCACGAGCGCGGCGCCGACGATGCGGACCATCTGAGCGAGCAGGTCGTAGTGCTGCTCTAGTGCACGCGGATTGGAGCCATTAATTTGGAGTTCCGGATCCGCCGCGAAGAGACCAGAGATGTCGAGCGCGCGGAGAAGGTTGGAGTGAAGCACATATTTGGCGCCCATACGGGTCTGTGAAAGCTCCAAGAGGAGCGCAAGGCGTGCGTTTTGGTAGTTCTGCTGTTCAGAGAGGCCTATTTGGGCGGTAACCAGTCAGTGAATGATAACAAATTGTAAGTATTTGAACTTTGTGAAACATGCCTGATGTGAAGACCTCATGCCATTCTTGCATAATGTTTCGTAACGAGTCTACCATGATGCCGATAAAGTTGAGTCGGTTCAGTGTCTCCACAACATGATCATCACTCTCTTGACGACCCATGCTGATCAAGGCTTTGAGGAGGATGAGGGCCGCTGTCTGACACTCCGCCTCGCCACCATAGGCATCATCGCAAATCACGTTGATGAGTCTCTCTCCGTACACCTGAATCGTCTTGATGGTCTTGGGGCGATTCGAGGTCAGGGGACCCTGGTCTGAGATGCCAGTCAAATAGCGATAGCAGATGCCGTAGTAGACCGACCTGAGTTCTGGAGTGCCAGCCCACTTGCCGATTGCCTGGAGGCAGATTTGGAAGAGTTGGTATAGCTTGTCACTGATCAAGTTACCGATAGCCTGGCCATTCTGGCCGCCGTCAGATGCAGACAGGTCGAGCTTGAAGAGGAGAATCTTGGCCAGTTTTGCCAATTCGATCGCTTCTTCTGGTCGCTCGGAGGCAAATGCCTCAAGGCTTGGGAGAACTGACTGGAGCGCCTGCAGAAAGAATGAGGTCTGCGCTGTGCCCTTGAAGTCGTTGGACTCGATCATCACAAGCAAGAGTTTGGTCCAAGTCCTGAGAACCTTGAGGCTTTGGGTGCCGAGCTGCTTTTGTCGGTTTGATGAGATAAGGTACTCTAGAATCATACCCTCTTCCCTTTCAAGAGCAGCTAAGTCCTGGGCCGCGATCAGCGTACCCGAACTCTGAGCCTCACCACGTTTCAAGAGTAGAATCTCCTTAACGCGGTCGATGTTGTAGATTGAGTTTGCGTCAACATCAATCTCTAGGCACACTGACAAATCAATATCTTTGTAGAACTGGAGCGGGGGCAGGGCGATATCCCAAGTTCCCTCGGGAAGAAGGAAATCGTAGAGATCAAAGATGGTTGGGATCTGGATAGGGGTATTGCTTTCTCCCATAATTTGCCCGTTTAGAGCTTCGAAGATCCGACGCTTAATACTAGGCATGCGGTTCTGTGAGATGCTGCAAAGCTCCATGGCGATATATTCTAAGCCAATGCTTCGCAAGACCAAGAAGTCGATGAGGGCGACCGCGCCGTCTGTCATAGGAAAGTGAACCATGCTCACATTTTCTCCTTCCCAGGGCAGCTCCGGGTTGATCACTACTTCACGGAGAAGGATGTGGAATAGGATCTCATTGTCGCGCAGCTCATCGATCACGACTGGCGCAGAGAGCGGTGAGCTCCAAAGGATGTGAAGAATGCGCATCACTCGTGACTTTATGGCAATAAGCCATTGACGCATTCCCTGGGCATCACCAGAAGGAGCCTCTAGGAGAAGTCTCAGCAGTGTATGGAACAGAGATGTCCTGTCGGCATATGCTCCCTTGGGATCGACTGAGAGTGAGTCAACTCCGCACTTGAAGCCTAGTAGCAAATGCGCAATGGTAGGCTTCCTGGGAGTTTCCTGGAGGCACTGGTATAAGAAATCGAGGATATAGATCTTGGTGATGTAGGCTGGCGATTCTGCCTCTCTGCCAGACTCAAGGGGGGTAATGAGTTCGGAGACGAAGGAGCGGGAGATGGCCTCATGTTCACCATTGGCCTCCAAGGCAACAATCGCCTTGTTGCGGTGGGCGTGTCGGCTAGAGCCTGACCAAATGGCGGTGATTTTGGAAGAGGACGACATCTTCTCGAGAAGCTTCAGGCATGCGAGAGTGACCTCAGGGTGCCCTATTCCACAGTAGTTACCAAGATCGACAACTAGATTCAACCTAGTAACCAGCCCGTCTTCGAATGAAGCGAACGCTGCGTTGGCCACAGGAGGTCGGCGCTGATTTGACTGAAGTTTGATGATGGGACGCACAAGCTCCAGGTAGGTAGCCTGGAGTTCCAGAACTTTCGTGATAACCTCGACAGCACGAAGGATGCCGAGAATGAGTGGTGAGTCAGGGGTAGCATTTCCGACATCAACAGGTTCCTGGTGGATGGTGTTGAAAAGTGCTGTCATGACCTTGTCGTTGAACATCCACTCCATCACTCTAGCAAACGGATGCATCCTAACATACGTTGCGAGGTCCGTAGTAGAGATGACAGAGTCCACGTTTATGCTTGTTTCGTTTGCCATTACGATGAGGTCCTCATTGAAGGTGGCTAGGCAGGTAAGGATAAACTCCAGGCAGCTAAGCCTGAGTACGCGCGTTTGGTTTGCGTCCTGGAGATCGTTTGCTTTTGAAGAAAAGACAAGCCCCATGACGAAATCCACGTAAACTTCGATACCGGGCATGCGGAACGCGGATCCGAGGGTTTCAGGAAACGGCAGGCCGTCATTTAGGGGACTGCTATCAATGGCTGGGCACACCAGTACGAGCAGGAGCTGAATGAAGGATTCTGGATCTTCAAAGCCATTGCTAATCTCTTCGAAGATACGGTCCATGGATACGGTGGGAGCGAGCTGGGCTTGGCGATGAGGGCCTGCACCAGGCGCGGGAGCATAGCCTCCTGCAACCCACGTGTCTAGGCAGTTCCACATGACATGTCCTTCCTGGAGAGTCTTCCTGGCCATTAGAGCCTTCAGCGCCATAAAGGTGCAGCCGCGCAACCGTGGAGGAATAGGACTGCTGGCCAATTCATAGAGGGTTTCAACCAGGTTGTAGTTTGGGTTGTGAAGAAGGAACTGTCTTGTAGTCTCGCTTTCGCTTGCTAACTTCGACATCAAACGAAGATAACACTCAAGCATCATGGCTGACTCAGGTTCGGTCTCTGCTTGGTCACTGGTCGGTTTGTCGCCTCGGAACCTCGATTGGGGAGTTTGGGTTGGCTTCTGCCTGATCTTCGCAGAGAAAAAACCCAGTTCCCTGAAGATTTGTGCCCATGTCAAGGATTGCGATCTTCTCATCTTTCCAGACGAATGGTGGCCCTCGTCTATGAGAAACTCATGAGAGGCGGTGGCGCACTCCTCATTCTCCGATATAGCTTGGAGCATCTCACAGAAAGCTGTTACAAGCGGGGTTGACGCTCTGCGAGAGGCCCAGTGCATAAAGCCAGCAAGATTGCTTTCAGGATCGGACCAGAAGTTCATGGCTGCTTCAGGTCGTCCCTCATATGAGTATGCAATAACGAGCAGGAACCGTTCTAAGTCTAAGTCTTGTTCATGAGCTTGACTTAGTTGGCGCTGCTCGTCCTCCTCAACTCGAAGCTTTCGGAGAACATCGGGCAAATTCGAAATGAAGGCATCGACAAAGACTTCCAGTTGAGTCATGAGGCACAACTGGAAGAAGTCGGAAAATTGGACTGCATCGGCAGCTAGAGCAGGAGATTTTCGTTGGAGCCATTTGCGCATCCCTGCTCTCACTGGGTCATGCCAGTCTGGAGACTTGACATCGGCTGCGATGGAGAGTAGGAAATCGAAAGCGCCATCCTTGAGGGATTCTAGAAACTGTTTCGATCTCTGACGGTCCTCTATTCCACTATTAGCTGATATCGATACAACAACATGATATACTTACCTTCGTCTAGATCCGTATGGGGTGGAATCGCCGCCTCTGGGGGATCGTCCACGTAGAAGCCACTGTACTCGGCGAGCCACCAAGCCTGAAATGCCGCTTGCAGGTAAGAGAGCGTCCATGGCGTGTCGTCGGCGGGAAGAAGCTTGCTATGCAACTCTCGAGCCTTGATCAAGTCGTGGCCGCCCTCAGCTGAGCCGAAGACAGAGATGTAGGCTCCAGCTGTGGGCATCAGATGAACTTAGATGGTGTTAGTGCGTGTTTGAATAAGACAGTTAGGAAGCATTTACCTAGTAGTGCATCGTATTTGTCAAGTTTCCTCAGTGCGGATACAAACTCCATAAAGTCCGAATCCGAGGCCTGTCTCATTTCGACACTGCGACAAAGGATGACGCCAAGGAGCTCGTGCTGCTGCATCAAGCTAACACGAGAAAACTCGACAGTCTCCATTTCCTCAGATATCCGACCTGGCCCAGCCTGCCCAAGAGTTTGAGCAGCCGCGATTTTGTCCGCTAGCTTCTGCAGCCACGCCTTGATATCTTTCATAGCAGCCACGCATCTTGGTACGATGCGCTTTGAAGCGTCTGCGCCCATGGCGGGCTGAAGCAATCGTTCTGCTACATAGAGCTTGATACCCTCCAGCGCCTCAGAGTCCGCAAGTTCCCCATCTAGGCCCTCGAGCTCTAGGAGCAGGCGCACGGCATCAAGAACGTACTTGCGCTGCTGGTGGAATCTGATGATGCTGCATTCGAGGAGGGAACGGCCGAGGGTGGAAGGGTCCTCTTGCGATTCGAGGAGGCATCGCGTCGCTTCGAGTTCGTCGACATCCACTTCGTCGGAAAGGGTAAGGGCATCTTGTTGGAAGTTTTCGTTTATCGAGTATTCGTCGCCGTCAATGACGACCTTGCCTGTCTAGAATCAGTCGTCATGCCCGCCTCCTCACAAACCGAGGAAACATACCAGTTTTTACCAGATTGCGACTCTTGTCACTTCGTGGCGGCTTGGACCAAACCCTACCAAGCTCCTTCTCAAAGACTTGTACGAGGAATTCGTTGTTGAGTGCCTCAGCGCCATCGATGCGACCCTCGCGTAACGAAAGAAGCCCTTGGTGAAAGGCTTGGAGGGCGTCAAGTGCAGTAATTTCGGCCATGTTGGCAGTATGGGGCTATCGCATGTTGAGCGGGAAATGAACAGCCTCCAGAGATGAAAGCTGTACGAGACAGCACCGCGGTGCGTATATTTCGTCGATTCGCGGTCTCTTGAGGAGTGCTAGCGGTCGCGAATTTGAGATTCTGTAGCCTTGTTGCCTTTATCCCAGTCACTTGGTGATGGCTGAGCTCTTGATTGGCTGCGGCAGCGGAAATGGAGATGTTGCGGCCCGAGATAAACAAGCTAGCTGTTGGGCGGTGAGAATTCTGCCGCCCAGCTTGTTTACTGCGCTGGGAGCTGCTATGTAGAGCTGTTCAACACCAGGCTGAAGTTCTAGGCAACATTCATGTTTCTGAGCAATTAAAACCCCGGCGCATCAGCAGAATGCTTAAATTTTACAGTAGCCGGTAGCGATTTTACCTTCTTTTTTTTTCTTAGATTTTGGACGAGCTGGCTAGTTTTCATGTTGCTCTGTCTCACCACGCCTTTTTGAGTTCCTTGAAGCTCAGAGCTGCGAAGGCGCCACTAAGACATCGCCTTTTGTTTCCCGAACGGGACTTGTCTCTCCATCGCTCGCCGTTCTCCTTAGGGGGCTCGAGACATCTCTAAAGCGCCGATTGGACGCATATCGCGAGGGCCAATCTCCCACCACGTAATCGCCATGGCGTCCTCTCACAAATCGAACGTGATGAATCTGGCGCGTCTGTTACTTCTGTCCCTGCTCTGTGTGGTGCTAGCGTTGACATTGTCTTAGGTGATGTCAAATCCGGATCTCTCAAGGACCGAGAGAAGGCCGTTGACGGTAGGTTCTTACTTCTAAGCTGCAAAGTCTTCATTGGTTTAACATGATGCAGAGTTGGCACATCTTCTCAACCCACGTCACCGCTCTGCCAACCTGTGAGTTTTTTTATGCCAGTACTCAGCCAGGCTTCCATTTTCTGATCTTGGTTTAGCTCGGATCTTGGCGATAAAAGCTATCATGAGATTTTTGAAGCGATCTTCAGCTTTGTCTTGCGTGAGAAGCCAAACTACTACGACAAGCGCAAGTCCCAAGCCACAGCGAACGCCGCTGCGTCAAGGCTATCGAAATGTGCTGCAGCTGTGAGGATGGCGGCTGGACGTAGCGTCGCGAAATTGGGACGAAAGACGTTACTTGCAATTATCGATCACATCACCCAAGTCCTGCCGGGCCCAAATGAAGACTTTGTGCCACCGTTACTGCAAGATTACGTCAAGGCCTTGACCGAGGTGCTCTCTAGACAAGCTCACGTTGAACTCTTGTCTCGAAAAGATGGCCTAGCCTGGGAGATTTGCGTTGACTTCTTCCTTGACGTTGCAATTCACATCCTTCCTGATGATGGAGAAAACTCCCTCCCGATATTGTCGCGGTCGTCTCCAGCCCCTGGCTCAACTATTGGCCGTTCAATAGGCCGTTCAACCCCCTCAACCCAGAGCCAGAAGCGTATTGGGCATGGAGAGGGTGGTCCTCTCAAGGATGTCCTTGAAGGCTTGTTTCATTTGGTTATGGCAGCCAACGCGCCTATACTGCGACGGTCCGGGGACATTGCTCGAGTTGTTCTCCGAGTTCTGGGAATGAAGCAGTTGAGCCTTGGTTCAGTACAGACCCTGGGGTTTTCCATCATCAATGTCATCTTCTCATCTACCCATGCGGATGATTTGACACATGCGAGCACTTTGGCTCGAGGCCTCTTGCCATTGATGAGCTACTGGTGGAGATCTGAGAAAGTATCGCAAGACGAAGTTATCAGGGCGCTCAGAATCGAGATATCCAAATGTATCTTTGTCACTCGCCTCCACATTGAACATTTGGCCCTCCATTCTTCTGATGATACCGTTCACAGAGAAGTTGAAGATTTGGCAGAAAACCTCTGGATCGAATACTCAAAGCGTGGCGAAGCGTTTCGTCTGCAATTAAGCGATGTTACCTTCTCGCGATCTAACCTTCCCCCATACTACCCTCATTTGTCACAATTTGGCCTCCGCCCACATAACTTGTATGGGGAAGGCCACTGGGCATTGGTAGAGAATCTAGGGTTCTTAGAGCGCATCATGGTTGTGTCTCGCGAACAGAGGACAGGGGCTATTCCCGTCACCCAGGAACAGCCGCGTAAACGACGTCGCCTGCGTCAGGATTCAAGCCGTGTGAGGCTCAAACTGAAGTCGGTGGACATTGCAATACGGCGAACCGCTCTGCAAGTTGTGCCATTCATGCTTGCTACCGAGTCATTCGGGCGCGATGAGATGATCGACCTCTTGCCGGATCTTGCCACACTGGCTGGCGACAAAAACTCCATCACCGCTTCCTGGGCTCTTGTTGCATGTGCTAGGTATTTCCTACCCTTTGATGTCGTTTTGCCATGGCGCCTGACTCTTTCTAGTTGTGCATTATTCCCCGAACACTACCGTGATCAAGGGGATACCTGGAGACAGTTGTGGTATTTAGCAACGCGGTCTATCGGCTTGCCAGGGACGAGCAGGTCTGCCTGCGTTTTGTTACATGCCTTGCTCGAGGTAGATGTTCTGCCATACCATTTAATCTCGGAGGACATCAACAATATTGTAACAACAGCGGATGTCAACGGCCCGGGGGCTTTGTGTGACGCCTCAATCGCACTGATGCTCCAAGTGTTGCATATTCGCAATTCTAGAATCCCGAGCGCAAGTCAGAGCACGTGTAACCATATCGTCAGATGGATTTTCCTTCGTTGGAACCCAGGTAAGTGCATCGCCATTTTTCGTTGACCACGGCTAACCCTCGCTCAGGCGAAGCAAATTATGCTTCCTATCATTCAATCCATGTAGAGCCTCTTGATCTTGTGAATTTGCTACGCGCATGCTGCGGAACCCAGCCTCTAACCGCAGTGCCTCACCAAGACATTGTCTCAGGAGGCACACTCGGAGAGACCTGGAAGTCCTCTCGAGAAATCGAGCCATTCAGTCGATATGCTCTCTTGCTCAAGGATGGACAACAGAAGAAGCCGAGTGAGGGATCTTATGATTTCCTACAAACTAATACATTAATACCAATTGTCGATCCCAGCACTGTCTATGCCTCGAAGAAACTCATTTTGGAGCTATTTTATCCCAAACTTGGGGAATTAGCCGAGCTCTGCATTTCTTGGGCCAAGAGGACCAACGAAGGAGGCATTCAAATTTCATTTGATCGGTTTCAGAGCCTCCTCTCAGCTTCCTTGATCGGGACAATGCTCCTGCCTCAGATTGGCGACCTCAATTCGACACAGTCATCATCTGTCGAGTCAACGATAATGGATATTGTTGAGAAGAGTTTGGGTGTCGCGATGGACTCTGTTGAACCACCCGCCTTCATTGAGTTGATTCTTCGAACGATCCGACCTTTGTTGCCTGATCTTAGCACCACCAGCTTGAACAGGATGCACACTGATGATATTGGGCTTCTACATTTGTTGGCCAAAATATGGGACATGATCGAACAAAAGACGACTCAAAATGCATCTGGGGACCGCGTGGATTTGATGGACCTCGATGACGAATTTGACTCGCAAAGTAGCAGAACGAGCTCTACGTCTAGTTCTGGCACGATCCCGCGATTGAACGCTCAGATGTCCATGGATCCTCGTGCTTTTTACATCGACACCAAGACCCGATTGCGCCTTTTCTTCATGATCGACGAAGACGTCAGCCAAGTTGGTCATATACCTGATCATTACGTTGATTTTCTCTTGAGTTTAGCGGATGACGAGCTATTGATGTGCCAAAAACTCCTGGTGGAGCTATTCACCTCTGACCTGGTTGTCACTCCCCACAGTGCTTCGGGCATTGTTCAGAGAATGGGTGAACTCGTAAGTCGGTTAGACTACCAGTGCTGCGAGGTGGCATTGAGTATCTGCATTGATGTTATTGACGGGCTTCACCGGGTTTGGCTCAACGACAAACAGGATCTCGCAGATAGCGTTGGGGATTTGTACAATCACTTTGTCAAGGTCTGCTTGACGTCGAACATCTTTTCACCAAACGCTCAGATCTCAATGGCGAAACTCTTATTCACTCTTCTCCGGGCGGACTCGGATTATGGAAAGGACCTGGGGATCGACTCTTGCCGAACTACGCTACTACAGATCCTCCAGAATGGCCCGATGGTTGTCAAATATGCAATCGCCGAGAACATTGCTGACTTTTTCGATCTCTTTATCCTCACGCTGCATGACGGGGTCTTTGTGGATGTGCTGGGCAGCTTGCCTAGGGATCCTAGGGATACTACTGGCATAGCTTTTCGATTGCTGGTTTTGTCCCGACTGGCGTGTCGATGGCCAACTCTCCTTCGCAGATGTACCTACCACATCTTTGAAACGCCTGGCAAAATCACCAACTCTGCAGAATACGCAACCCGTTGCTTGGATGAAGTGTCTCGCACACTGCATCTAGAGTCGCCAAAGGCGCTCTTTCGCCTCTTCTCTCGTCAGCTCTTATATACATGGCTCGAGGGCGACTCCATCGAGGATATACCATTTTCCATATTCGGGTTCGACAGTTTGCCTGACCTTCTTCGGTACGCCCAAGCTGAAGCCATCGGCCTGACAGTCATGCGCGGTCAAGATGAAACCTCCACTGAGCTTGCCCGCCTGCTGGGGACGACCGAACGCGAGCTTGTACGCCAGAACTTCACTACAACAGTTGCCTACAGCATGATATTTGGAGATGCAAAGGGCGGCGCTGACAAAGGGAGGGGCGTGGAGCACATCAAGAAACTTCTTGGCAATAAGAGCTACGTCGAAGCGATATATATCAATTTCGTTGACATCGTGGCTCTATATTTCGATCTGATTGACCAGGATAATTCGGCGGAGATGATATTCGCAAGATATCCCAACCTGGATTGCGCAAGAATGATCATGGAAAAGATCACAGGAATTGCTCATTCCCCAACAGATCTTCCAGCTAACCAACAGCCAATGTTCAAAGCAAGACATCTTATCCGCGGACTCAACCGCCTCTGCCAAACTACAGAGTTTCAATTCCACGAACTTTGGACGCCAGCCCTGGTGGTGTCGGTTGCCCGAAAGCTTTTCAATACAGTCCACCCTGCCCTGGGACCCTTGCATGCCTGTGCTGTCCTACGGAAAGTGAGGTTTTTGATTTCACTTGCCGGACCTGCTGTTCTCGAGTCGTACCCCCTCGAAATGCTGTTGAACTCTGTCCGCAAATTCATTGTAGACTCAGAATGCGCTGATGATGCTCTGGGGATCAGCCAGTACCTTCTTGCTGAAGGATCCCAGCATTTGATCAACACCCCACGCTTCCTAGCTGGGTATGCTTTATCGGCCTTGGCCTCTCTGAGAGTCTTTCTTGAGTCGAGCCAAGCAAGCACAACTCAAGAGAGCATGTTCAAGGCTACAATGAGCAAAGCACAGAAGTTTCATGGATGGCTCGGAAAGTACCTGGAAAACTATGACTCGCCGAGTTTCAAATCGGCTGATCAAGGTAAAGCCTTCAAATCTATTACTCAATCAGCAGCCCGCATTCGGTCTTCTGGCAATGCTGAACGTGGCACCTTTGAGAGCAAGCTTTTACTCGACGTTCTGGAAGATGGGAATTCGGATCATCAGCTTCTCGATGATCCATCTCGTCAGCTTGCCCTTGGACTCCTTTGCGGGGACTTCAGTATCCCAGTGTCAAGCAGGGACGATATTATCGAAACCGACAAGGATGCAACGAAGTATGCCACCGCCATTTGGAAGAGCTGCAACGCCCAGAATTTGAGCGATGAGTATCTGTCATGGGCCGGCCGGGTCGTTGGGCGTTCTTTCTCGGCCTCTGGTGAAATCCCAACAGGCATCCTGCGCGAATCACATCTGGCCCAGTACCACAAGATGGCTCCCGGATCTAACGGGTCAGAAATGGGCCTCTTGTATCTGCTTCAGGAATTGACTTCGAACCCGGATTCTTCGACTGCAGGTCTTGCAGAGGCTGCCCTGAGAACGGCAGTCTCCCAGGCGGCGGTGCAAGAAGACGAGCCACTGATAGTAGCCTGCCAAAGAAGCCTCTCCGAGTCTCTTCTACTCACGTCTCAGTGGGGTGCATACACGTCCCCGCCATCAGACCAAGGAACAGCGGTATCAACCGTGAACGACCGGGACGTGTGGACGGAAGACATAACGTCAAAACACTGGCTTCCACTGTTGAGTGCCCATCTAGCTCAGTCTGTGCCTGACTCCACTATCCTCTCTGTCTTATCACCCATCCTCGCTAAAGTAGAGGACTTCGCAGAGGATGCCTTTCCCTTTGTGATACATCTCGTTCTTTACTTTCAGCTGAACCAGCAGCAGGCCTTGAAGCGAACTATGTCTGGGGCTTTGAAGGACTGGCTCCAATCCAAAACTCCAGCTGCCAAAGATAATCAGAAACTGCTGATCAATACTCTTTTGTATCTAAGGACGCAAGAGTACCCTAAAGAGACATCGATCGCTGACAGATTGAACTGGTTGGAAGTTGACTACGGTCTAGTTTCAGCATCGGCCTCACGATGCGGCATGCACAAGACGGCGTTACTGTTTGCAGAGCTCGTTTCTTCCGAAAGCTCTCGGTCTTCGAGACGCTCTTCTGCAATCAGGGAGACAGACATCAGCGACACTTTACTTACGATATTTGAAAACATTGATGATCCCGATGCCTACTACGGCTTGCCAGAGGAGGCGAGCCTTTCGAAAGTCTTGGCTCGCGTGGAATACGAGAATGATGGATCGAAGAGTCTAGCTTTTCGAGGGGCTCAATATGACAGCAACATCCGCCTCAAAAACCCAATGTCCGAGTCTGATGGGCAGTCCTTGGTCAAGGTGTTGGGCACACTTGGTCTGTCTGGTCTGTCGAACTCGCTTCTTCTAACACAGCAGACCCTTGAGGCGACTCCTGAATCCTTGGAGAGCACATTCAGCACAGCACGGAAGTTAGAAATCTGGAATCTACCTGCTCCAGCAAGTGATAACCACGCCGTTACCGTCTACAAAGCCTACCAGAGCATCCACCAAGCAACTGACGTCACCTTCGTCAGATCAGCAGTCCACGACGGTTTTAGCCGCACAATGAGTAGCCTAAAGGCACATGGTCTTAATGCCACTGCTCTCAGAAAGCGGCTTGGTGCCTTGGCTTCTTTGGCAGAACTTGATGATGTTCTTGGAGTTTCCGACTCCGCAGAGATGGCAAGCCTTCTAACGAAGTTCAAAAGTCGGAGTGAATGGATGAGAAGCGGATTGTGAGTGGTTGAAACAGGTGATAGTTTTGTCGACGTGCTAACCTTTCATAGATATGACAGTGTGAGTCAGATTTTGTCTTGTCGTGGAACTGCAATGAGCATGGTCAGTCAACGAATCGCTCTCCAAGCCAACATCAAGTTATCGACTGCGGTGGCTAGACAAATGGAGGTAGAATCGATGATCACTGCCTCAGGAATCTACCGCTATCACCAAGCGACCCAAGAGAGTCTCAATATCTCGACTGCCCTCACGAACCTCATCGCACCTTGCGCGGACTTGGACCTGCACGTTGATGCCGCCATTCAGATTGAAGCAGCCAACTCACTCTGGGACTACGGAGAAATGAGCACGTCGATCCGGATGCTTCAGGGAATTGAAAAAGATGCATCTCTCAGAAGGCAGACCATCCCTGTTAGTCGGTCGGACCTGCTCTCCAAGATTGGTTTCCAGGTCTCCGTTGCACGGCTTGAGAAGCCTCAAGATATCCAAAAGAAGTACCTGGAGCCAGCCCTCAAAGAACTCA
This sequence comes from Dactylonectria alcacerensis, assembly GCA_029931735.1. NCBI lineage: Eukaryota > Fungi > Ascomycota > Sordariomycetes > Hypocreales > Nectriaceae > Dactylonectria > Dactylonectria alcacerensis. The sequence continues at coordinate 2,235,872 of JAPMUZ010000006.1, read as the reverse complement.
AGGGGAAGGGCGAAGGCCGCGAAGCAGGCTTGGTATTCCACCAATTTGCCACGTTCTGCGATCAGCAACTTCTGGACTCAGACGGATTGGAGGACCTCACCCGGCTTCAGAATCTGAAAAAGGCCAAGGGTGATGAGGTGTTGGAGTTGAAAGCCTTGGTATCTAGTACAAGGGATACACAACTCAAGGCCCGCTACTCGCATGTTCTGAACAAGGAAAAGCAGTGGCTTGATCTGGACGAACAGGAGTTACGCAGAGTCGAGCAGACACGTAGCGAATTTGTACGCTTGAGCTTGGAGAATTACCTGCTGTCTCTCATCGCCTCCGACAAGCACAACAACGATGCTTTGCGCTTTACAGCCCTGTGGCTTGAGAGATCGGCAGAGGAGACGACAAACATGGCAGTGAAGCGCCATCTCTCACAGGTGCCAACAAGGAAATTCGCCGGCCTCGCGAACCAGCTCACCTCAAGACTCCAAGACCAAGACAATGCTTTCCAGCAGTTGCTGATGGAGTTGGTCTACAACATCTGCGTAGACCATCCATACCATGGGATGTACCAAATCTGGTCCGGCACCAAGGCCAAGGCTCAACAGAAGGACGAGGTAGCAGTCAGGCGTGTCAAGGCGACTGATCGAATTGCACACCGACTTGCGTCAACAAAATCGGTCGCAGATATCTGGCTCTCTATTGACAAGACCAGCAAATACTATCACGGCCTCGCAATGGATAGGAACCCTAACAAGTACAAATCCGGAGCAAAGATTCCACTGAAGGACTCCTCGGCCGGCCACAATCTGGTCAACTGCCTGGCAAGATACAAGATCCCTTCTCCGACAATGCACATTGAGCTCTCGGCCACGAAAGACTACTCAACAGTTCCGACCATATCCAGACTAGAGCCCGCAATGTCAATTGCCTCTGGTGTGAGCGCACCGAAAATTATAACTGCCCTGGGCAGTGACGGCGTGCGTTATAAGCAGTTGGTAAAGGGAGGACATGATGACCTTCGACAAGATGCCATCATGGAACAGGTGTTTTCGGCTGTCTCGTCGGTTTTGAAGCTTCACAGAACCACTCAACAACGCAACCTTGGGATTAGAACCTACAAAGTCCTGCCGCTTACCGCGTCCTCTGGGTTGATTGAATTCGTCCCAAAGACAATTCCATTGCACGAATTCCTCATGCCTGCACACGAAAGATACTACCCCAAGGATCTCAAGGGCGCGCAGTGCCGGAAGGAGATTTATAATGTACAAAGCCGGACGGTGGAGACCCGAATGAGCGCATATCGCAAGGTCACAGAAAAATTTCACCCAGTGATGCGATACTTCTTCATGGAAAACTTTGTGGATCCCGATGACTGGTTTGTCAAGCGGTTGGCATACACGAGAAGCACAGCAGCGATATCGATGCTAGGCCATGTCCTAGGTCTTGGCGATAGACACGGGCACAACATCTTGCTCGATACAAAGACAGGCGAGGTTGTGCATATTGATCTTGGTGTTGCTTTCGAGGCTGGCCGAATCTTGCCAGTACCAGAGCTGGTACCGTTCCGACTCACCAGAGATATCGTCGATGGTATGGGAATCACCAAGACTGAAGGAGTGTTCCGTCGTTGCTGTGAGTTTACGCTGGATGCTTTGCGAGAAGAGCAATACTCGATCATGACGATCTTGGATGTGTTGCGCTACGATCCCTTATACACTTGGTCGATTTCTCCATTGCGACTGGCAAAGCTCCAGAAAGCACGACAAAACGACGACGGCACAATGGATGACGGCGAGCAGAGTGATGCGGAGACGAAGAAAGGCAAGAAGACGGCTGGCCATGTCAACGAGCCGTCTGAGGCAGACCGAGCCTTGGAAATTGTGAGGAAGAAGCTGTCCAAGACCCTGAGCGTGACAGCGACGGTCAATGATTTGATCAACCAAGCAACGGATGAACGAAACCTTGCAGTGTTGTATTCTGGTAAGTTGAATTGTAGCTTCTTTGCGTGCCAGTGACTAACATAGAATGAATACAGGATGGGCTGCGTATGCGTAGAATCCTTGGTTGATTTGAGGCAACTGGTCGTGTCGGTTGGCGATGGCACATGTGTGTAGGCACTGAAGCTGGGTTGAGGAGGGAGCACGATAAAAATGACTCCTGTCACACTTGATTTGGTTCTGTAACGTAATGGCTAGCGGAAACTGGCGTGTGTTTGTGATTTAATCACCTGCTAAATAGTGCTGTAGGCATATGTATACCTAATTGTAGAATAGATGGTGGAGCAAAGATATCTACCTAGGAAGCTGGCACCGGAGTTAAGAAGGAAGGAATCTCCACCAAATTCCGTTATCTTATCGCGGGCCAACGCCTGCCCATCTAAGTGACATAACCACCCCAGCTTCCTCTCCCTCTCTTGTGCATCCAGCGTACTCGTACTCCCAATCCCTTCATCACTGACAATCTCTTCGCTTTACGTGCAGCCATCCCGTTGTCACCAATCAGCAGGACAAAAACGACATACGACGTCATCATTTTGCCTGTCGCCGGGCCGCGAATCCAGCAACCCGCGTCGATCACCTGTGAAACCGAGGCCTGCGTGACAGCTCGAATAAGGTTGTTCCAGGCCTCGATCGCTCTAAATCTCCAACCCTCCAACACTCTATCGCTTCTGCTACTACTCCCTTCACCCCTTGCTCCATGCAATCCGCCTCGGCTCTTCCGGCTTCACCCTCCCGGCGTCGTCCGCGCCTCGACTCGTCCTCGTCAACTTCCTCGCCGTCCGCCGTCTCCGTTGCGAAGCGTCCCCGCTTCTCCGACACGCCCATCATGGCTACCCCCAGAGCGCGGGGCAAGTACCCGAATACCATCGACCTCACCAGGGTGACGGCCTTCCAGCCCTATGCCGGCGCCAAGAAGCTCGTCATCAAGAACCTGCGTACCCCGACGAGCCGCGATGCACATGTGGCCGAGTACTACGCGCGGACAGACAGGGAGCTCGAGGGGGCACTGGAGGCCATTTTCGCGGGTAGGAAACCAGACGTGCCGCTGGAGCGTCTATATCGAGGTGTCGAGGACGTGTGTCGAAAGGGAGATCCTGGCAAGGTTTACAAGCTACTTAAGGATCGAGTCGAAATTCACCTGCAAAGGGTTGTCCATCCCAGGATCCAGCGGGATGGAGGCATATCGAATATCGACACCCTGCGGAGCGTACTCGCGGAATGGAAGACCTGGAACACCCAAACAGTTCGTTTTATCGGTGTGGGTTTGTCAAGGTTACTAGCTAACAGAGATTCTAGGTCTTGATTCGATCGACCTTTAGCTTCCTGGACCGGACCTATCTCCTCCGAGAGAATCTGCCTTCAATCAACGACATGACTATTACCCAATTTCGGAGGACCGTCTTCCCCTCGCAACTATTTGCTTACGAGAGCTCTGCTGGGAGCAAAGCCATTGCTGGAATTTGTGAACTGATTGAGTATGACAGACGAGGAAACGACGAGATGGATGGGACTCTCCTCAAAGACTCGATTCGGATGCTGTTCATCCTAAATGTGTACACCAAGAATTTTGAGCGCGTGTTCTTGCAACAGTCCGAGGCATACTTTACGGAATTCGGAGAAGCTTGGAGCACCTCGAGCCTCAAGGAGTACATCTTGGTCTGCAAGAAGCTCCTCAACAGAGAAGACTATCGATGCATTGCATTCAACTTGGATAGCACAACGGAGAAACAACTAATGGACTCTGCACACGCGACCCTGATTGACAACTATTCTGAAAAGCTATTGAATGGAGGAAGTCTAGCAAAACTCTTGTCGGACCGAGAAGTTGAGTCTATGAAGGCGCTCTATGACTTACTCAAGCTGTCAAACATCCAAAAGAGAATGAAAGCACCCTGGGGCGACTACATCCGCGCCACCGGAGCGGGCATCATAGGTGATAAAGCGCGGGGTGATGAGATGGTCCTTCGTTTATTGGAGCTGCGACGGTCCTTGGATCTCATGATCCGAGATGCCTTTAGCAAGGACGAAGAATTCCTCTGGGGTATGAGGGAAGCGTTTGGCAAATTCATGAACGACAGAAAGGTTGCTTCATGCTGGAACACAGGAACGTCCAAGATTGGAGAGATGACGGCCAAGTACATTGACATGCTACTCCGGGGCGGTCTTAAAACACTACCAAAGGAGCTTTTGTCAGATGTCAAGGATCGCGCAGCGGCAGAAAAACAGGGTCAGTCGAGCACAGGCGACGAGGATGCCGAGTTGGACAGGCAACTAGACCAGGCCCTTGAGCTCTTCCGATTTATTGAGGGCAAAGATGCCTTCGAGGCCTTTTACAAAAAGGATCTTGCTCGACGATTGCTGATGGGGAGAAGTGCAAGTCAGGATGCGGAACGAAATATGCTGACAAAGCTTCGGGGCGAGTGCGGCTCAAACTTCACCCATAATCTGGAACAGATGTTCAAGGACCAGGAGCTCGCCAAGGACGAGATGGAGTCGTACAAGCAGTGGTGCCAGGGCAGCGCCGATCGAAGGTCGCCCCTGGATCTTCAAGTGATGATCCTCTCAGCCGCTGCGTGGCCTACCTACCCTGATGTGAGACTCAACATACCGGATGAAGTAGCCACGCAGATCGAGCGGTTCGACAAGTACTATAAGAACAAGCACACTGGGCGAGTCCTGACCTGGAAGCATTCGCTTGCTCACTGCGCCATAAAAGCCACCTTTAAGTCAGGGGCAAAGGAGCTCCTCGTGTCAGGCTACCAAGCGGTTGTACTTATGATGTTCAACGCTGTGCCTTCTGATGAATTCCTGGCGTACGAGCAGATCGCCACTGGCACCGGCCTCCAAGGCGGAGATCTTGACCGCACCCTGCAGTCCTTGGCGTGCGGCAAGGCTAGAGTGCTCTCAAAGCATCCGAAGGGTCGTGAGGTCAAGCCAACGGACACCTTCACATTCAACAAGACCTTTACAGACCCCAAGTATCGCGTCAAGATCAACCAGATCCAGCTAAAGGAGACCAAGGAGGAGAACAACGCGATGAATGAGAAGATCGTGCAGGATAGGCGGTTTGAGACACAAGCGGCCATTGTCAGGATCATGAAGAGCCGAAAGTCGATGGGACACGCGGAGCTAGTCGCCGAGGTGATTAACCTAACCAAGAAGCGAGGGAGTGTCGAGCCGGCGGCGATCAAGAAGGAAATTGAGAGGTGAGTCTCGATTTGATGAACTCAAATCGTTGCACGAATACTGACACAGAATCGCAGTTTAATCGAGAAGGATTACATAGAGAGGGAAGGAAACGCGTACGTATACCTGGCTTAAACTCGGGAACAAGGCGTCAAGGGTATTCGTATTGGCACATGGGATAGCATCTCTGGACGATTGATGAAATGCCCGATATAAAGAGAAAGACAAATTACACAACTTAGCAACAATAGCTGCCCATTAATACCACAAGCCAGCCAAGCACGCGCGTCGTCCCACTCCTCACAATGAAGATACCAAAAGCCACGAATCGGAAACGAAAAAAAAGAGCCATTCTCAACAGCGGGAATTGAACAGTCACGTCACAGGGGTCCCGCCAAGCTCACCCCAAGACGGAAGAAAAGCCAAAAATAGGAGGGAAAGCGAAGAGTGGGGGGGCCATGGGGGACAAGGTAAGTATATCAATAGACAGTTGAGTTATGAAGCTACTTCGCTGAGAGAGACGGTCTTCAATTTGATCCATAAGGTACCCTACTGTGTGTGCAGTGGTGCTGGTCAAGGGAAGGTGCAAAGGGCCATTTGGCTGCCTGGAGGGCTGAGGATTGTCCTGACTCCCATCATGGACCCTCATTGGCTGCTCCCTTTTTGGCTGGGATGTCGACGATATGAAAGAGTCCTTAATCTGCCAGAGCTTGAATATGCTTGATAAGTGACTAAATTCTCCGGGATAACGCTGATCTAGTCAGGGTATCCCAGAAGCAAGTTACAACGGTCTATTATTTCGCAAGGTTGTCAATGTTTGCACTGCAAGTCGCTCACCCTGGACTCACCCCAGGCATAGTTTCAAAGACATCAAGCATGTGCAACCACAGTACGCCGGTGGACTAAGATTTCCGTGTGCAATATTATTACTAGAACACGTCCGGGATGACCTTTTGAGGGATAACCCGGCATCTACGAATTTTTGGGGCAAAGTGCAACTGACATCAAGTGGCTATAAGTAGGACAAGACAATGCGGACGCCAGCCATGCCAACCGAACACTCAACACGATTGGCAATGAAGAAGGAAAAGGACACTGTGTATTGATATCAGCGGCGGGTATCATATCAAGGTTGTGCATGACAGCAACGCCGCGTATGAGCTCAACCCCACATATTCGATCGGCATTGTCGAGCCTCAGACGCAAGAGTGAGGCCACGTAACTTGCCACTGCTCAGATTTGTCATAATTGCACTTTCAAGCCGACATAATCACTGCTCTTAGAAGCAAAAGCAAGAAAACGAAACAGAGCGATAAGCTGGGTTGCATGAATCCGCACAAGGCGGCCGCGAGGCAACCGTGATAACCGGGGTTAGGTTGAAACTACTGATCAGTTCTGGATTCGGTGTAGAGCTCTGCCGAAAAGCCAACCATGCAACCCTTAGTCTAGCTATTAGTCTGATTGGTGTTCAACTCTTATTTTGTATGTACAACGTAGTATTGGGATGGCATGCAGCCGGACATATCCTGAGTCATTGTCGCAGGAACGGGTACATGGGCGTGGGCCGTTCTTCGAGAGACACAAACAGGAGTCTAGACTCGCAGAGATACGAAACAGGCAAAAAGACTCACATTGGGATCGCTTGACGCGGCCGAATGTGGGAGTACAGAGGAGGTCAGCACGGCACCGCAGACGAGGCAGCCGCTCGCAGGTGAGACAATGAGGCTTCCGAGGACAGAACACGAGGCGGTAAAGGCTGCACTTTGTACGAAGCGACGAAGTACATAATAGCTTGTATGTAGTTTCTGTTGACGAATCATCATATGACAGTCGGTGTTCATTGGAGCAATATCTTGGTGACCAGACAAAGAGTTGGCAGACACGGATATCTGATTGCATCAGATGCCTCCCCCGAGACCTTGTGCCATTGGTTACCTAGGTAGGTACTGTGAGAAGTGGGTGGTGTGCCCCAAGAAGTTGGTGCATCTTCCGCCTCGTTTTGAGGCATCGCGTCACAGCACTGCAGCTTAGATGCAGCCACACCAAGAGGCTGCATTAAATAAAAATAGGGTTGAAAGCATAAAGCATTTCGTGCAGCTTGGCCGGGCGAAAGCTGACCACAGATTGCAGTAATGGAGTGAGGATTGGGATGGTGCGGTTTCAATCGATGAATGATCTATGAATCAATCCCTGTCGACTTTTGGGGAGCTGTGACACACACTCAGGTGATGCACTGTGCTACCCGCTGTAAATATGCCTTGTAAACTCCCCTCGGGGCCTAATTAGGGAATGAAGACCCTGAAAACCCCCTACAAGCTCAGTGGAACAAGGGTACACGCTCCCCACTGTACTCTCGCCGGGCGTATCATCTCTGCCTAAAGTATGGGGGGGCGTCGCTGGTGGGTCACAGGGCTGGTTACAGGAGCAGGGTCCCACTGTCGGGGCCAGGCAAGCTGCAACTCAAGTGGACAGCTGCAATGCAAATGCACCTCTGGGATGAAATCGGACCAACAAAGGCTACAGGGGATCGGGCGAATTGATGAAATTACTTGCGAAGCACTGACGGCTGACTGATTGACTTGCAGCAAGCCAGTAGGACGTACATGTATGCAGCTCTAGATATGCAGCCGATTGTCCACTAGGAGTCGCGCAGTAGAACACCCAGAGTCCCGTTCTTGGGACTACTGTACCCAGGGTTGAGTCCGCTCCATGTAACATGTTCCATCCAGCCCGGCTTGGCCTGGTTAAACAGGTTTTTCTCCTCTGTACCGTCGTATCGTCGGTGCGTTGCATATGCACCTGGATATGTCGGCGAACGGATGGTTCGTCCATCAAATTTACCAGGCGAAGGGATCGGGCGAGGAGGCTCCAGGTGGGCCTTGTTAAGTCGGAGAGGGAGCCTGAGAGGGTGGCTTTCAGGATTCAGCATATCCCTCGTTACAGCCTGTGTCTGCGTGACCTGTGTCTCGTTACTCTGGTATGGTCTTTGTCGAGTACGACTTATGTCTGCCTTTCTGGTACGACTCATGCTGTGTTAGCACATTAGGCACCACGAATCGATTTCTGCCCTGGCCTGATGAACTGCCAGGCGTGTAATCGATTGTCAGGCGTGTAATTAATCGACAGGATACCCGGTATAGCACCCAAATGGTGGCAAATGCCGTCTTCTTTCAAGCCCGGAGCATTTCAAAGACAAAACGCCACGGCGATTCGCGATTCAACCAAAGGACATGCAGTCCGTCTCTCCGTCTCTATAATGCGTCGTCATGCCTCGGATGTTATGCATGACAAAGCTTGGTTACGCAGCATCTATTCGCGTGATTCACCTATCCACGTAATGACCCTCTCAGCCGCAGCGTTTGAAGGATTCGTCGCAGGATAGTCGACCAACTCCGCCTCTTCGGCAGTCATCCAGCGCCCGGGCGAGGCATCCCAGCGACGCCCGGTCTCGTAAATGGTCAGTTGATGCCATCCAATGTTGACCAATTTCCAGATTAGGGCTTCAGTGACTCTTAGCAGGTGGTTGATTGGGGCATTTAGATGATGCGTCGTCGAACAGTTACATCCGGGTCGCCCAGCCGTCCATTTGGAGATATTCCGCGTCCCAGCCAACGAGTTCGTCGCGAAATAGCCGGTGTTGATAGCCGGGCGCTGGGATGGGGGAACTGGATGTACAAACACACCGTACCCAGAAGAGGGTGTCGATATGAGCTGGCAGCCTCCAGCTAAAACAAGCAGGGTGGCCACAGTCACTGGGCTGGCAAGCTGGACGCTCGGCTGCCTCATCGACTAGAGTCGAGGAATTGCGAACCACTCCGCCAGGAGACTATGCCGATCATCTGATGTTTTGGACTCGCACTGCCGGAGCTGTAGCTTACTCGGATACGCCCGAGGCGTTGGTTGACTCGTCTGCTATCTGCATTCTGCTTTTCACTGTCTGCTGTCTGTTGTTACAGCTGGATTGGATCGCAAAGTCGGGTTGAAAAAGCCAGATCCCAATTGATACCCAACGATGCCGTGTAAGTCAGTCAGGAAGTCGATTGGAGAGTCGAAGACTCAAGGGCGAACTCGACGGAGTTGATAAATCGTCTGGACACCCATCGCACATGTCAAAACATTAACACTCACCTTCGCAACTCTAATACTTTCCCGCCCTCTCAGACCAAGTTCAATTCCGCTCTCGCCCCCCCTTTTCGGCATAAGCTCAACTGCACTTTCGCCGTAGCTTGTAAGCGTCCTAGTCCACGGTCAACACACCCTCACCGAACTTGGAGTACCCCTCACCAAGGGTTGCCTCGTTTTGGACGATAACTGCTCCCCACCACCATCTTGATTAGGGACACACACCTCCCCAGACGGGACAGCCTCACTTTTGTTGTTTGGTTCAGCGTCGTCGAAACCGGGCTCCTTGGCCATCGGCCGCGTGTGTTTGCATGCCGTGCTAGTCGTCGCCTTCTCAGCCGTCACATTGTTTGGCCTGCTTGACCAGACAACTATATCTCGCCCTATTCCCCCAGCCTCCTTGGACTTGAAGAATTGATCAGTAGATCACCTTTTCAACTCCAAAGTACACAAGGCAAATCCAACATGTCCGGAGAAATCCCCCCTGGTGTCATCCAATTCCCCCCTAGGGACGGTCCGCCTCGGCCGCCCCAGGGGCAACCAGGGCCTGCAATGCACCCTGCCAACAATAGACCCATGCCCTCAGACATGCATCAAGGGATGCATCCAAACATGCAACATCAAAACCAGCCCATGATGCACCCGGGAGCGCCGCCAAATTTCCCTCCCCCTCCCCAGCATATCGTCCCCCGGGATTTGCAACCAAGAAACACCATCGAGATCTCTGACATACGAAGTGAGCGGTTCACCGAGGCCGATGCCCGCGAACATCTGTCCTCGTACGTCGTCGTTCGGCTCGAGAAGTCAGACAACCCATACGACGTTGACGATGAGGGTTATCACTTGACACCAACCTGGGAGAGAGTCCGACGCATCACACAGACCGACATCTCGCAGCAGGAAATCAGACGCCAGGTCCACGTCCTCGATAGAAACACCAAGTCTGTAGCCAAGAAGAAGGCTGCCTGCACCCTCCCTATCCAGCGCCAGTTAGAGTGTACCCAAGAGAGACTGTCTCAAACCGACCCAGACAACCGATACTGTTACAAACTAGTCCAGTTTGAGTCGAAACTTCGGAAGCTCGATAGCCGAGAGCTTCAGTACATCGACAAGAACAGTAAGAAAGATAAGAGAGACAGAAAGGAAAGGAAGTATGTCACCACTCACTCAAAAAAGTCCAAGTCCAAGCCCAAGTTTGAGCGAGTCTCCATCACGGCATACTTCAAGAGGACTCCTGTTCCTGAGATTAGCAGTCTCAGGATGCTAGAAGAGCATGAGAGAGAGCAGCAGATGAGAATGGTTCCTCCTCCTCAGCAGCAGATGCCGGTTACCTTCCAACCCGCTGCTCATCCAATGGTTGGCCCAGCCCAGTTCCCAATGCACCCAGCCAACACAGGACCTCCCCCAAATCCTGGGCCTCCTGCTGGTGTCCAAGTCATGCAATCGAAGCCGAATCCTCAGAACAGCCAACCAAAGCAGAGCCCACAGAACAACCAGCCAACGCAGAACCCACAGAACAACCAACCAAAACAGCACCCGCAGAACAACCAGCCAAAACAGAACGTTCAGAACAATGCGCCAAAACCCGGTATGCCCGCCAAGCCTCTTGTCCAGGTCAAGAAGCCAGGTACCGGTGGCAATGACGGCAATCAGAAGTCCAACCCAATGAAACCAAGCGTTCAAGTCATCACAATTGGCAAGAATGTCAAGCCTTATCATGATTCTAGTCGAAGCTCCAACAGTTCCTTTGGCTCCGCAGACTCTACTTCGAGTACTTCGACTGACAGCACTCCTCGATCTTCCCTTGGGTCTCTCCCAGACGCTCCAAAGCGCGTCCGGGGACGGAGCCCAACTCCTGTTCAGCGAAACACGTTTCCTGAGCACTTTGGTGTTCCCGCGACTCGCCAACACCCCATGCACGACGAGGATTACATTCTTGACAGCTATCCTCCCAAGTTCACACTCTCTGAGCAAGTCCCTTTGCCCTCACATCAGTTCGTCCCCATGGGCATGGCATCCACACTCAGGCAAGACCGACGCCCGGTGATCCATGAGGACGAGCCATTCAGACAAGACCGACGGCCTGTTCATCGTGATGATGAAGCATTTGGCCGGGATCGAAGGCCTAGCTTCCATGAGGATGAGACATATAGACAAGACCGACGCCCCTTTCGTCGTGAAGACGAAGCATTCGGACGAGACCGAAGGCCTAGCTTTCGTGACGAAGATCCCTCTTACAAGCCACGAACTACGTTGCTGCCGCTTCGTATTCATCAAAAGCGAGGAGGCATCCGTCTTGTGGACCCATCCGAGGCACGACAGGAATTGTTCCAGGACAGTATGGGACGTATCGAAGACCGCCTGGAGAGATTGCGCCTTGACGCTGCTTATCGTGATGATGAGTTTCGTCGGGATGACGAGAGATCAGAGCGCCTTCGGGAAGAACCCAGACGACGGGTTTTGTTACCTAATAGGCTCCGTGACAGGTCTGGTGATGAATCGATTCTGAGAGAGCGCGAGCCACGCTGGTTGGACCGCGATGCTCCCGAATACAGGCGTCGGAGAGAACCAGATCTGTGTAGAGAGGCTGCCCACTCCCTCCAAACTCAAGGGAGACGAGATATTCAGAGAGGATACTGAATTCGATGAACTGGAAGGAAGCAGGAGGAGTACGAGGATGAAGAGAAAGTCACGGGATGCTTCTCTATGATGAATTGTTTGACACAAGACATGAAATACCTTTCGCTGTACGACAATTTGACATGTACTTTGAAACTTGGGATGGACTGAAACAACGGGGATTGGAAATGGAGTTATGAAGGATGGTATTCATTGGACCAGTATTTTTCTTAAAGAGGATGCACAGTACTGTACAAGAAACAGAACACAATAATGAAACATCATGACCAGGATTTAAAGATTCACTTGCTGATGAAGAAGTCAAACTGCTCTTTCCAGACACAGGCTGCGATGCGTTGAGCTTCATCTGGTTTTTGTGGGCCATCAAGTCAGGTGATTCAGCGACAACGGCACTGAGGGGGCCCTGTCGCAAGTCGCGACCACAACGCGTCAACTTTTTGATTGACCTCCCCAAGCCAACCATTCGGAGAAATCCATTTCAAACGCCCCGACGCGTTCTGCAGCCATTCAGAGGTCGACTTCGGGGCCCTGTTTGTCGACACAGCCTGGGATTAGTTACCAGTGAGGTGCTGACCTAGAGCTTGTGGTACCTTCAGCAGGCGTCCCCTCCCTAGCATCCCGCTTCGCCATCTGTTACCACATCGCACACAACTCCCGTGATAACCTCGTCACGGCCTAGTTTATGACGGTCGGCATTGCCCGTTTCTTGATTCGATCCTCGCCGACCTGTGGTCACTTTCTCGGGCCTACTGTCCACCTGGCTCATGTTCACACCCTTGGCCCATCAGTCTCCAATCGCCTCGACACCATGCTAGCCAAGGCGAAAGAGGCCTACGATGCCAATACACCTGCCCACCCGAAAACATTAGCTAAACAGCTCTTCCCGTCGAGTAGCCCCAGCTCTTCAAATGCCGACATCCGTGACCAGCTCAAGAAGCCAGGCTTCGGCCCAGCGTCGGCGAGGACCCCTCAACCATTATCGAATCTTCACAATGCCCGATCCACGAATGCGACCCCCTCTACCGTCAAACTGCCGCCGACGGCCACGGGCCGTTTAGCCTCTCTTTATAGTGCACCACACACAATTAGGCAGGAACCCAAGGTTATTGACCTCACCAAACCCGACGCCTTTGCCAAGGCCAAAGAAGCAGTCTTTTTCGCTGAGGACGACTTCAGTGATGACGACAACCTTGACCTCGATTATGAAGCCCCCATCGCTCTTCCGAATCTTCCCTCTATGCCTGCCTCCAAGCCCATTTCCTTCAATAGCATGCCTCCGCCACTCAGATCTACCCAAAGCGAGGTCAATATTCCCTGGTCTTCATCCCCCGCACACCATTTCTTGCATCCAACTGCACAGAACACCATACTAGAGAACGACACAGAGACGTCCTTGAAGCGCGTACCCTCGGAGGATCAGGATCCAATTGACTCTCACGTTCCAAAGAAGGCGAAACGCCGAGTGCTTCCAGCCAGCTTTCGACAAGATGATCCTGACGATGAGGATCAAGGCCCAACAATGCAGACCCCTGTTCGCCAGCAAAAGGTCTCTATATTCGACGCAAGTGCCAGTGCTTTGAAGGAACAGAAGAAGCAGTTGAAGCATCAACGGCAACAGAAAGAGGATGAGGCTGAGCAAGAACTCGATTCTCCGTTAGGGGAAACCCGGCAAGCTACTAAGTCTAAGATGGCATACGCTCCCATTTCTCTCAGTGACGAACAGAGGCATGTCATGAGCATGGTTGTCGACCAGGGTAGAAGCGTATTCTTTACTGGTCCGGCTGGTACCGGAAAATCTGTTCTGATGAGGGCCATCATCAGTGAATTAAAGAACAAGTATGCCAAGGATCCGGAGAGAGTTGCTGTCACGGCGTCAACTGGCCTTGCTGCGTGCAATATCGGAGGAATCACTCTCCATAGCTTTTCAGGTAACTTGCTGCGGTATTGTGCTTCATTGTCCCTTAGCTAACCCTCTCGTCAGGTATCGGTCTCGGAAAGGAAGAGGCTCCAGTTTTGATCAAAAAGATCCGGCGAAATCTCAAGGCCAAGAACCGCTGGTTGAAGACCAAGGTTCTCATCATCGATGAAGTTTCAATGGTAGACGGCGCTCTATTTGACAAGCTGGACAAGATCGGCAGGACTATTCGAAACGATGGCAGACCCTGGGGTGGAATTCAAATTGTCATTACTGGTGACTTTTTCCAACTTCCACCAGTCCCCGATGCGGGGGCGAAACGTGAGACCAAGTTTGCATTTGACGCTGCAACATGGCCTACGTCAATCGACCACACCATCGGACTTACACAAGTCTTTCGACAGCGAGATCCTCAGTTTGCAAAGATGCTGAACGAAATGCGTCTGGGAAAAATCAGCGAAGATACTGTTCGCGCTTTCAAAGCTCTATCAAGACCGCTAGAATTTAGCGACGGCTTAGGCATGGCTGAGTTGTTCTCAACTCGGGCCGAGGTGGAGGGTTCTAACGAGCGACGACTAAGAGATCTCCCGGGAGTTGTGCGACGGTACGAGGCCGCCGATTCCGGCGACCCAGCGATTCGGGAAAAGCTGTTGTCGAATATGATGGCTCCCAAAAGCATTGAATTAAAACTCAACGCTCAAGTCATGCTCATCAAAAACCTAGATGAATCTTTGGTGAATGGGTCTTTGGGCAAAGTCATTGGGTTTTCGGACGAGAAGACCTTTGACATGGGCACAGATGACTTTGAGGAAGATTCAATGTCCAAGGCGAAAAGGAAGCTGAAGGCGTTCGGCTACGATGGAGATTCGAAGCCCGCAAAGTCTGGCGCCAAGTTTCCTGTTGTGCAATTCATGACGACCCATGGCACGCAGCGTGTCATCCTCTGCCAACCTGAGGACTGGAAGGTGGAGCTCCCGAATGGAGAAGTCCAAGCAAAGCGGACACAGCTACCCTTAATCTTGGCATGGGCTCTGTCCATTCACAAGGCCCAGGGTCAGACTTTGGAAAGAGTGAAGGTCAACCTCGGACGTGTGTTCGAAAAAGGACAGGCGTATGTGGCACTCAGTCGAGCCACAACTCAGCAAGGTCTACAGGTTCTAGGCTTCGACAAGTGGAAAGTTCAGGCTCATCCTCGGGTCGTTGATTTCTATAACAAGTTGTACAGCGCAGAGGAGGCCAATGGCAGAAAGATTGGTTCTATCAACGACTTCCTTACGAACCGGATTGGGGCTCCAGCTGCAAAAAAGGAGGTTCCAAAAAGGGAGGTTACAAAGACCGAGGCTCCAAAAAGGGAGCCGCCGAGGAGGGAGGTACCACGGAGGCGAAGTCCCGAAGTCGTCAATTTGGACGATGACGAGGAGGCAATGGCGTCATACGGATACTGAGAAAAACCTGTCCAGGCGAAAGGTCGGATATAGATTTGATGTCGACTGGTACATACATATTTTCTTGGGCTTACATGGGTGGTAGGAATATGGCAATCAAGGCGTAGGCGTTGAAGCTACCTCTGAGCACGGAGGCCGGAACTGGAAGTCGATGAGGTAACCGACAGGCACTAGACATTCGATCTCGGGTGCGCCCGAGAAGGAGACGCGAGATGCATCAAATCCACTCAAACGTCCAAAGCCGGAGATTTTTGTTGGTGACCAACCGCTGAGGGCGTGTGCCTCGTGTTGAGACGCCAAGGCCCCTAGATACTTGGCCAATGACTAAATGTACAGAGCAGACTACGGCGATTTAATAGCAAACCTAACAGCTCTAGGAGCTACATAGGCGGGAAATTATATACGGATTCGCGTAAAGAGCTTGTTAGACTACAAATAGGGGCCTCAAGTCTTCAGGGCCGGACCAGTAAGTTTCGTTTAAACCCCCGACCTGGAACCGACAACGTGTATGGTGGAGAGGAACCTCGTCTATGTGCATATATCACTCACAACGATATTCTATATGAAATGTTAGTGCCAAGCCCAGTGATTGGCGAGCAAAGTTGTCGATGTATTCACCCGGCCTGCGAAATATAATCTCTTGCGACATGTTAGAAGTTGAAATTCGCCGCTATAGCCTTGAACTCAAGCTGCATTTCATGCGCCAAAGCAAGGTTCTCCCTTTGCAATCCTGACACATCGAGGTCAGACGACCAAATACGGCCGAACCAGTCTTATCGATAAGAAAAAGGTTGGCGTGGTGGGAGACTCGCTCCAGTCGGGTATGGGGCAAGCTTCTGTGTGGGAATCCGACCTTACAAACCCCATCTCCCACAATACGTCACAGCCATTCGACCAGCACCCTTGAGAAACGCCTTCCGATAGCACGAACTTGTTCCCCAGTGATATTTATCCCTTTACTCCAGCCATAGCCTCGCACGGCCCTGGTTCCGTGTCGGTCTACCGCCGGGTGTCCATTCGCTGCTCCAGTCCACGCTCAAGAATCTCCTCCACGTCGAACACTCAGGTCGTCGATCGGCCGCACGTTCACGAGCCCCCTCGACACATACGCACATAGACTTCAAAGCGCTTGCAATTCTCGACGCGTGTGTTCGTGGTTCAGTCGTTAGGTCGCCACTCTCGAGCCTTGGTGAGGCATTGGGGAGTAATAATCACCGGATATTGGGGCTGTCGCTTGGGAAAAGGGAGCATCATCATCAATAAACTTGACCTACGCACTTGAAGCTACCACTCAATATGGCGAGTCAATTCATCGGCTTGCATATGCGGGTGGTGCTGAGGGAACCCCCCGCGTTCCACATCACGGGCACAGTCAGAGATGTTGAGGCTGGCAGTTGCCTGACTCTGACGAATGGTGCATATCCCCTAACAATCTGACTGAGGGGCTTCACTAATACTCATGTTGTAGTTTTCGTTTCTGGAACAAAGCAATGGCACCCTCAGATGAGGATTGATGCCAACAATATCGCGGATCTCTCAGAGATCAAAACGGAGGATGCGCAAGTCACGAATGCCCCGCCTTCAACTGAGCCCGTCGCTACGCCTGTGTACTCGCAGCCGCCTTCTCAGCCTGCGTTTGTTGACCCAGCGATTCTCAGCCTAGGACGACGACCAACATCCGGGACACCATCAGCTCCTGATGCTAAAGCGATCTCTGTTGATAGTGGAATGGCTGAGATGCATGCACCCTTACCCGGTGCAGTGTCGTCCGTTCATTCCGCAGATACCCCGGTGAAGCCTACTCCTGATTTCGACATCACGAGTCCGTTGAGCACCCTCGCTATTCAAAGTTCAATGCCTGAACTGGGCAATGGTCAAGCTCCTGAGCTACTGGAAACCCCATCTCAAAAGAAGAAGCGACGTCCACGGCAATCGAAGCAAGGAAAGGGCCAGCGTCCTGATGACGATGGGCGAGTAGTTGAAGGCTCGCCCCTTGTCGAAGGCGGCCGTGGCAAGGGTTGGAGGCAAACACCAATTCTGCAAAGCACTGCTTCGTTCCAACCATTCAATTCGTTAAAGAAGAATAGCAAAGGACGCAAGGGGGGTGCTGACAACGGGTGGGCGTCGGAGGATGTCACAGAGGAGATGGGCGAATTCGACTTCGAGAACAACCTGGCCAAGTTTGACAAACGCACCATCTTTGACCAGATGAGAAGAGAGGATCAAATTGACGACGCAAGCCGCCTAGTATCGCATAACCGCCGACCTAAGCCAGGGACCGCTGGAGGAAAGAACCTACATTATACGGAGAATGTGCTAGATTTACCATCAGCGGTCGGCAAAAACGCCGACTTTTGGAACAGCGAGGCGGACGATGGGTTAAATGAGGCGGAGAGACTGATGGGCCGAGACTTGCGAAGCAGCCAAAGCAACCGGAGAGCCGATAGCAAGTCTGGCCCTTCTCGGCGATCCCAGTCACGCAAGGCTAGTGCAGTTGCCGTGCCTGGAGGTCTGCCGCTGAGCCGAGTCAACTCTGGCGTACGTTCCAGTCATCGTTCTCGATGGTCTATCTCCAGGCCAGAGTCGCGCAGTACTGACAGCAGAAAGCAGCAAGGTCGCCCGCCTGGCCTATACTTTGTGTCGTCGAACCGGCGACTGGAGACCGTCTCTGCGCTTCAAATGCTAAATCTCGAGAACATTGCTGCCAACGAGGTTGGTCTGACAGAAGATCTCATGGCGGAGAACGCAGGTCGAGGCATCGCCCAAGTCGTATTTACCGCATTATCAGAGCCCGCCATCAAAGTTCGATTTGGACTTGCAGGCGCTACTCCCTCGGCGAGCGCGCTCCTTAGCAACCCAGCGGTAATAATCCTGGCCGGTAACAACAAGTCCGGTATCCGGGCCATGGCTGCGGGTCGCCATCTGCGGAACAAGAACGTCAACGTCCTGTTGTGCCTAGTAGGGATTGAGCGAGAGCGGGATCTACTGGAGGACCTTCGACAACAAATCCAGCTATATCGGAACTTTGGAGGCAAGATTCTAAGCAAAACAGAACTCTTTGAGCATCTGAGGAAGAGCTCAGTGTCTGGTTCTCCAGTATCGATCTCACTCATCGTGGACGCCTTGCTCGGGCTGACTATTTCTTTTGAGGAACTGCGTACCGCGGACCAGGCTACGGTGTATGAGCTAATGGAGTGGGCGAACCGTAACGAGGCATTTGTTCTGGCAGTCGACGTTCCCACAGGCATCGACCCAACATCAGGCAAGGTCGCAGTTATTGATGGAGGGCGCCTCTTTGTGAAGCCACGATACGTGGTCGCCATGGGTGCCCCAAAACGAGGACTACTTGAGGCAGTCACGCCTCCGAGTGACGATGACCCTGAGGCGCTGAACAATAGCACACACGAGGACGAGTGGCGACTGTTCATAGCAGACATTGGACTTGGCAGCGCAGTATGGAGGAAAGCCGGCACTAAGATCCGTCGGGGAATCGATTTCGATGAGCAGTGGGTGCTGGAGATGCGGTACCGAAATGGACAAGAGGAATCAGACGAGGAGTAGAGGAAAGGACGCCTGCATCTACATAGGACAAGGAAGTCTGGAAGGTAGCACAAGGGGAAGCGATTTGTTTTCTGTTACACGTGGTGCGTCTGTTTTTGTTTCGGCGTTGATGGCTTTTGATCTGCCGTGAGGGCAAGATGGCGGGTTGCATACAAGTGCATCAGTTGATACCAAATACCCAGGAGTTTCCTGTCTTGTTCGCCATCTCAATTGA
Source organism: Dactylonectria alcacerensis (assembly GCA_029931735.1). Taxonomy (NCBI): domain Eukaryota; kingdom Fungi; phylum Ascomycota; class Sordariomycetes; order Hypocreales; family Nectriaceae; genus Dactylonectria; species Dactylonectria alcacerensis. The sequence goes on along the minus strand of JAPMUZ010000006.1, from coordinate 2,216,798 downwards.
TATCACCATGGCGACTTGCATCCATCGGCAGACTGATTGCAATTTGTAGAAGTCTCAATGTATTGCATGTGACTTGTTCGACTTAAATAAATCACCATTGCACTGGATGTCGTATATTCGAGTGGGGGAGCATTCTGACCCGACAGGATGAAAGAGCCAAGGCGACTTAAGCTTTGCCAAGGCTTCAAATCTCCAGCACAGGCTTGGCGAGCGGGAAGCTTGTCGTGTTCATGTCATGCACGACACCATGTGGATGGCGGAACTAATTTTCCGTGTCGGTCGTGATGATGAAGGAATCATTAAGGCGGCTGGTCTCGGAATGTTGTGTCAGGGGGGGAAGGCACACGCAACGGTTTCAAGACGCCGTATTCACTAACACCTGAGGGGGTAGCTAGTGTGGGTGAGGCACAGCATCGACCGAGATTAAGCATAAGCAGGCTAAGTCGCAAGGAATATCCGCCTCCGCATCCTTGTCCGGCTAATTGAGATTAGGAAGGTGAGAAAGAGGAGAGCCGCAATTGTGTTCAAGATTGTTCAAGGGCATGAAAGTCGTGGAAAGTTAGAAAAGAGTCATCCAGACGAGAAGTTGCAAAGGGCGAGAGTCGAGACCACGATTGTCGGACTTGCCGACTAATGAATACTTACCTACCTACCAACCTACCCACCTAGGTAGTAAAAGTTACCAGGGCCGTGACGATTTGACACTGGAACTGTTTGGTGCAGTACAGTGCGGGGTGGATTTGTGGCGTGTGAGGTGGGGCGTGGCTTGTGCCCGCTGCGTGCTGTACTTTTGGTCCGAGTCTTAGTGTGTCTTTGGGTCTCGCGTTGAGCCGCGGGCATTTGGTTAGAGGCTGACGAATGATTGAAGGGGAGTGAGAAGTGGTTTTCAATCAAAAGACCCGATCCCGGCTGGTTATTACCGTCAAAATTGTGGCATCACTTTTTAATCCACAACCACACTCAACTTGGTGGCGGGGGACTCTCGGCTCAGCGCAGGCGCAGGCACAAAGCCACTGCATTACGCAAGATTAGTAGTGTACGGGAGACTGCTCGATTTGTAGAGACGCATGGCGGCACAGTGCCCGTCCTGTCTAATTTTTAAGTTGCATACGGGATTTCCCTTTTCCTTTTTTTTCTCTCCTCTCCTGCAATTAGGTGAGTGTCATCGCAACGGCTGTCCCGACCGTCCGGGTTTCCATCGATGAGCCTCCCCATTTCTCCCCAGATTCTGCGTGACCGTTGACGGGCCGGAAAGCTTGCCCTGGCCGTGAATGTTGATCTCGACCTTGGCATCGTGCACAAAACACTGTCCATCTGCAGAGCCATCCGCGCCTACCTTGAGCAGACTAGTGACCGCGTAGTAGTTCGGCTACGGGAGTGTCTCTTTGGCTAGTGCAACTTTTAGTCCGTGGGTTGTGAAGAACGCACCATGTCTGTCCCACGAGTTGTGGCGCATGATCGTCGCTTGTTGTTCGTACGGTGCAGCAAGGAGCCTCACACAGTGCGTGGTGCCGCTCCTGCTACACCACCACGGGGTAACCTGACTTGTCCTATGTCGACTGACCAAGCAAGGCCTTATTCAAACCTCACCTAAAACCAGTTTCCTGGATCCAACGGTCGATACATCTCCACGAGTTATCAGGCGAATCCTGCTCCCTCTCGTTACTGCCGTCGAACCCACGTTGCGACAATTCACCGTCAATCCTGCTGGCAATCACTGACGTCGCCGGCTCCTTTCCCCATCGCCACCCCCCAATCAACTTGCGCGACTCGCACGTCCGCCCTCACGGAAGAGGGCCAAGACTCTGGGCGCACAGCCTGCCCATCATTCATCCATCCCCCACTTGAGTCGAGTCTGGCCTGGTCTGGTGGATTTGTGTCCAAGCCGCAGCACATTGCACGAATCTGAACCGTCCTCCCCGTCTGCGTTTGTTTCCGACGCGCCCGTCATCCCGCAATCGAGTTCCCGCCCTGAACCCGCGATCCTCACTCAACTCGAAGTCCAAAGCGGCCTCATTGCCGTTGCTCGATCCACGCCAAGACTCACGTCCAACTGTCGCGACTCTTCCCTCGCTCACCCAGATTCGTTATCCGACCAAACGAGACACCGCGACCAACGACGAGCGAAATCAAATCCAGTCGGGTCGGACCCGATTCCAACCTCATTCGAAAGGCTTCCCAACGGGTATCCGCCATTAACCGATTCTCCTATGGCGACTGCCTAGTCGAGGGAAAAACTCCCCGACTCGCAGATCGCCGTCGCCCGCGGCTGGCCGCTTCGTTGCTTGTCCCATTGATCCCCGGCCGGCCGCAATCATGGACGTCAACCAACTAGCTACCACGACCCTTACGACGGCGCTCCCCGCGCTGTGCACAACAACAATATGGCCCGGCGTCGGGGTCGTGACCTGGGGACCCGGTGGCGAGCAGGTTCCTGTGGTTGAACCCATCATCTACCAGGCGCCATGCTCAGCCGACCGCCTCCGTCCCCGGAGAGACATGTCGATTACCGTGGCTGCCGACAGCAGCCTCACCCAGCACGATTCGGAGGACAGCAACGTCAAATTCTCCGACTTTCGCGACCCGTTTTACGCCTCGATTTTCCCAATATGTTACGCTCTCGCCGCGACCACTGTCACAGCTTACATGCTCGTGATCATGCTCTTCGTCACGCCTCGCTCATTTCTTGATGGAGGCATCGTCTACCTCGGTCGGCGAGGCGGATTTACTCACAGCTCAGGCACCGGCATCAGCATTGGTGGCCGTCCGTGGCTGCAAAAAGTTGCAGCGCTGACTGTGGCCATCTCACTCACCGTGGCCAGCATTGATACGTTTAGTGTTGCCCAAAACCAGTACACGTGGGGCATTCAAAATGCAAAGGAATTGCAGGAAGAGATCATGGGCAGCACCGAGCTCAAGGTCATTCGCCTTGTTTCGGATACCTTCCTATGGTTGGCCCAGGCACAAACGTTGATCCGTCTTTTCCCTCGACAACGCGAAAAGATCATTATTAAATGGGTCGCCTTCGCCCTCATCATCCTCGACCTCATTTTTAGCGCTCTTAACAGCTTTCAGTACTCAGAAAATGGTATCAATTCCACGGTTCGACCCAAGAATTTCGTCCATCCCGTCCCGGCTCTCAGCTACCTCTTCCAGTTGGCCCTGGGAGTCCTATATGCGGCCTGGGTCCTGTACTACGCCATAATGAAGAAGCGATATGCCTTCTATCATCCGTTCATGAAGAACATTTTCTTGGTGGCCATAATCTCGATTTTGTCCATCGTGATCCCCATTGTCTTCTTCATCCTCGATATCTCAAAGCCCGACTTCACCGGATGGGGAGACTACGTTAGATGGGTTGGCGCTGCAGCAGCCAGTGTCGTTGTGTGGGAGTGGGTGGAGAGGATAGAAGCATTGGAACGTGAGGAAAAGAAGGATGGCATTCTGGGCCGAGAAGTCTTCGACGGCGATGATATGCTTGAGGTCGACGCGTCCGAGTTTCCTTGGCTCCGGAATCGAAAGAATCGAAAAGGGGGGGTTTCCGGCGCCGGTGGCGCCGGGGAGCGGCAGCAGCCGTCAGCATCCATGGCGAATGGATGGGTCAATATGTCTGCCATTGCCAACAGATATCGCGGGGCGAGCAACGATGCACCTGAGACGGCCGCTGCCGTGTCTACTCAACGAAGCATGGGTACTATACTACGTCCGCCGATCTGGCCGACAAGGCCAGCTCCCATAGCAACACCCGTCAGCCGAACAGATACAGCCAGTGCGGCAAGTACAGTCTATGCTGTCCGATACCAACCATCATCAGAGGCCACGACCAGGACACCTGATCCACTGCCACAACAGAGCGCAGTGGACCTCTCGGGACCGAACAGCGATCCTCCAACGCAGCCCAGCAACGATGACGGATCTCCGTGGACTCAAACCTCTCTTTCCCCGCAAAACGGACATGCTGTGGCGCCCGTAAATGCGCGATCGGCTGATCTGGAGGCAAACAACGCAACACAAAGCCAAGATGGTTGGCGGAGTCTGACCTTTGCCAACCCCTTGTTCCGTCAATCAAATGAGGAGGCAACCAACGAGGCGCCTCCGAACCGCCAGAGCCCAACTCCCGAACCCCGTGCTACAGGCAGATGGGATTTGAGGGCACGTCTCGAAGACTTCGCAGTACACCAGGCCGACAAAGTGCGAGAGCGAATGCGAACTGCGCCTAACACCGAGACCCTCCCTGTTACAGTAATACCCGCACCTCCTCGGCGAGGCGCCGCGCTGCAGCAAGTCCTAGAGGAAGAGGAGCTGATAACGGCAGATCATTCGCTATTAAGGGATGAAGGGGCGAACAGCAATAGCAGCCCATCGAGAGATGCATCTGGAGAGATCACACAGCTAGACGCAAGCAGGAGCACATTTTCGAACAGCCAGCAGGGAGAAGCAGCGATCCCGCCGAACAACCCACCATTGTGGCGAGGTGTGCAGTCACGGATGATCTATCAAGATGGATACTACTCAGACGAGGATGTCGGCTCGATTTCGGAGACATCCTCGATAGATCATCGACGACAAGACTCGGACTCGTCGAGACGATCACGGGTGCCCTAGGTGCGTAGGCCTAGGGAGAGTGCTTTCTGTGCCGTTTAGTTTGCACCTAGCGAGGCGTTGATTGGTTGTTTGACTTAAAAGGGTCCCTAAGAAGATGTGGAGAGATAGAGCATTGCGAACTGCAAACAAAGATACCCCAGGGCGAGCGTGAGAGAAAAAGATGATGGATGTCAGCCTAGGAAGGAACACAGCGGTCGGTGTCTGGCATTTAGGTATGCGCCATTGCCAGGATAGGTCAGTTTATTGATCAATAGTTAGTCCATAGACTTGGTGAATCCAGTGCGCCTTTGTAGTCGCACAAGACGAATCGATGGAGATGGCACTTGATATGCGTTGTCCTCGTTGTTTATTGTGATGGGAAGTCTGGCGTAGATGCTAACGTTTCCGGGAGGTGTGATGGATGCAATGCGATTGGCGCTTTTGGCCCTTGATCAGGCAGGGGGGTTGAGATTTACACAGGGTCCAGCTCCGGAAGATTCGTGTGTGATGCGATTTATGATGGGATCGAATGATGATGCTGTCCGCTCCAACTGCCCGCCGGCCCTGGGCGTGACGTACCATGGGTGTAGATGCACGGTATTCGTACGTCGTACATCGGACATCGTACATCGTACATTGACAAGGGATAGATCACATGGGCGTCTATCGACCATCTGAAAAACCAAATGCAGGAAGTGCCGCCAAGTCGAGGCTCTAAGCCCGCACTTGCCGAGAACTAGCTGAGTCGAGCTGGCGTGGGACGATGGTGATGCGGTTTGATGCCAGGAGCTGTCGGCCATTCTGCCCGGCCAAGAGAAGCGAGGTGGTACATGGGACCAGAAGAGTCGGGGCCCCAAAAAGCTGGTTTCTCACTGGTTCACATGTGAGGATGTGCCAGGGAGCGGGCAACGGAGAGCAGGAGCTGAATGGGAGATTATGCCCGCGTGACCCGCGAACGATTCTTGACGAGATGGTGGTGTCGTCGCCCGGGATCGGTACATTTTACGGATTTCGAATTCCCATGTACTATTTCCTGCCTTTATAGAGAAAGGGATCATTACTGATACATAACTGAGAAGAGAAGATGTAGTTAGAATTGGAGTTGGCGGCGTTGTTGTTGTTGGAGACACAGCCGTAGGTAATAAACGGGTTGCAGCAGCTGAGGCAGAGACGGCCCGTCGGAAAGAGGACGATGATACGGCCATAATCATGTGTGAATTACTACCTACTTCGTATGTATACAATTAGTACAACTTGGTGGACAGGAGCGAGCGAGACCCGAACGATCCGTGCAAGTGCCTTGTTCTCTCGGCGGAGTTGACGGATGTGCTCAATCATCAATGATAGGTAGGTAGGTAGCCGGCTCTTCCATAAAGTGGCACGGTGACTTGTGATGGCACCAGTGTTGGTACCTCCAGCGCCTGGCTTTCACTGTAGGCATCGCTACCATCCAGCGATTTTGCACCCTGACCCTTCCTTCTTCCTTCTTAATGGCAAACAAGCACTTGTCACAATCTCAATTTTTTTAGTTTATTAGTTGGTAGGGTAGGAAAGGGGGGAGGGCTAGATGGGAGGGGCCACTCATATAACCGGAACGGGGAAAGAAGCCACTCCTAATTACTCGGCGCGGGGGACATTATGTCCTCCGGTCTCGACGATGACCTCTTATTAATTATGCCGAGTACCGCCCTAAGTGAGACCCGCGGACGTCCACTGTGGTCCCTAAATCGCCTAAAATCTTCCCCAAAAGCTGTCCCGCGGGTGCCGAGGCCGAAGTATTGTACTCGTAGATCAAAACCGGGCGTTTTGGGCTCTTGAATCGTGCCTCCTTTCCAATGTTCTTCTAGCGACTCTACTTCGTACCTTACCTTAATAATACGCGTACACGCATTTTTAATTTTTTGGGCCCCAAAGTTCAGGCTGGCAATTCAATCAACCACAAACTCACGCAAAAGGAAGGAAGGGACTGCTCTCTCAGCCCACATTCTACCTAGCTCCTACATCATCCCATCGCCCAACCTGTCAGCTTCTCTCACTCAATCTTACGCATCACTGATCAGACTTCACGCGTCACTGCTTCGACTAATCTTCCTCCCTCCCTTGCCCATCAAAAGCGGCCGCCACCCGCTCACTATCCCGGCTCAGCCCAGCCAATCAGCCACCCGCCGCCTTTACTGCTGACCCTCCAGCTAGCCTCTCCACTACCTCCACTCCCCCGCGACTCTTTTACCTACTGGCTAAGGTACTGCTGCAGACTCCGCTAGGTGGGAAAGGGGCTGAAAAAAAGAGACGTGCCGACTGACGAGACGGAATTCATCAAATCCATCCCCTTCGCCTGGTCGGATGCCGTGAGATTTCCTCGACACTTCGATCCTTTGTCAGCACTCTTATCTCGAATACTCCTTTCCATTTTCCCCCCTCCAGTGCTTTTGGACGCTTGGCTGGTGCTAGAAACTACGGAACGAACGGTGCAAAGGAACACATATACCAAAGTACAGGAACAAGAACCTCCTGGGGCAGAACAAGGCGCTAGAACGGCCCGGCAACCAATACTCCAGCGCTCTTCCGCCCAACGTTACCTCGGACGTTGGACGAAAGAGGTTGACTCGATGGCATCGAAACGTACCACCAGAAGCTCCTCCCGCAAATCCGCAGTCATGACAGACGCCGAACCCTTCCCCGCGCTCAGCTCGGCCGCCGAACAGCTGCAGCATGTCAACGGCACCAACAGCAATAGCAACGGCACTGCTTCCGGAGCCCATGCTGCCGATGGAGCCGCTCGGAGGCGGCGCAAGAGCAGCGCTCTCGGAGGCGAGATCCGCGCCGGTGATACGGGAGCGCCTGCTATGGCATCGAGCCGTGTCAGTCTCGATGCCAATGATGTCAATGTCCACGTATGTTTCTTGGCCGCCATCTCCTATTTTCTCCTCCTCTACTGACCATGGTCTCGCCTTCAGCATGCTAACGGACACAAGCGCATCTCCAAGCGTCGCCGAGCCCGCGGCTTCCTCGCCCGTGCCCGCCAGCTTATGATCAAACGAACCTTTGTCCTCCCCGCCATCATCCTCCTCCTCTTCCTCGCCGGATACGCCGTCAACCCGACCGAGTCCAACCCGCTCCACTACTTCATATTCCTCTCCTACAAGCTGCCTCAGCATGACCCCAACGTCCCGGCCCAGTACGGCAAGGGCCTGTGGGACATTGCTTTCGTTTCCTTCTACGCCGTCGTTCTCTCCTTCACCCGCGAGTTCATCATGCAAGAAATTCTCAAGCCCATGGCTCGTCGAGCGGGCCTCAACAGAGGCAAGCAGGCCCGGTTCATGGAGCAAATGTACACGGCCGTCTACTTCGGCGTCCTCGGCCCCGCTGGTCTCTGGGTCATGAGCCTCACGCCCGTCTGGTACTTCAACACAGCCGGCATGTACGAGGACTTCCCCCATACGACGCACCTGGCCCCCGTCAAGTTCTACTACCTCTTCGAGGCTGCCTACTGGGCCCAGCAGGCCATTGTTCTTGTCCTTGGCCTGGAGAAGCCGCGCAAGGATTTCAAGGAGCTCATCGGTCACCACATTGTCACCCTCGCCCTCATCGCTCTCAGCTACCGCTTCCACTTCACCTACATTGGTCTGGCTGTCTATGTCACTCACGACATCAGCGACTTTTTCCTGGCCACTTCCAAGACGCTCAACTATCTCGACTCATCCTTCACAGGTCCGTATTTTGTCCTCTTCATGGGCGTGTGGATCTACCTCCGTCACATCATCAATATCAAGATCCTCTGGTCCCTCTTCACCGAGTTCGAGACCATCGGCTCCTTCGAGATGGACTGGGAGGCCGAGCAGTTCAAGTGTCGCCTCAGTCAGGTCATCACCTCTACCCTTCTTGCTTCGCTCCAGGCTCTGAACCTCTTCTGGCTGTTCTGCATCGTTCGCGTTGCCTACCGCTTCGCTTTCCAGAATCAACTCAACGATGACCGCTCGGACGAGGAGGACGAGGATGAGGAGACGCCGGTGCCTGAGCCCAAGGCCATTGGTCAAACCAACGGCCACACCAACGGCATCGCCGTCCAGAATGGTAACCCAAAGAACTAGATGACGATTGTGTTGTGAGAAATTACAAAGCGAAAAAATTGCATGCTTGGATCACTCACCGCCGCACGAGCTAGTTTCACAGTTCCATGACATACAGGGCAGGGACGAGAAGGAAAAGAATGGATGGATTCAGCCATTTCTGGGACGACTTAATGGAATTATCATAATAATGACGACAACCGAGGAAAGGGAATCGGACGTGGTTGCATTCTTGACAGTCAGCACGGTGTTGATTGAATCAAATCGGACGGGGTTTCTTACACGCGTTTTTTTCAACATGGACATGCGGGTGTTCTGGGAGGTGGCCGTGGCAACAACCGTGGCAACAATTGAGGTTGCTGTTGTGGTTGTTGCCTGGTTACGGAAAGGACGCGAAATGGAAGGGACACGGCGCTCCTTTACCTCCCGGCCATGTACTTGAACACTTTGAAATACCTTCGTGTACTATCATACCTTGATCTATGTACGGTCATTTTAATACTATTATACTTCAGATACTAAATATCATATGACGTCGTTGGAGATGCTACACTGACGTGTCTCCACCTCGGGAACCACGCGGTCGTAGCTTAGAAAAGCATTCTAATTATATCAAGAAAAGAGTCCACAACTTATGTGAGAACGACTAGCGAGATTCACACGAGGGAGAGAGAGCCTGGGCATTTTGAATCATAAAGAAACTAGTTTTCTCCAATGTTGCCGCGCCAAACCGCCAGCGCCAACCAGGCATCCGCAGAGTTGCGCGAAACGATCCAACGATACAAGAAAGAGCACCGCCAAATTCTCCAATCCAAAACACTAACCTTCCCCTCCCCGGCATTTATTCTAATCCTTGCCCATCAACTGGTGCACAGCATATGCACAGACAGGGACATGCAGAAACACACAATACACACACCCAAGACACAGAATACACCCCCTCCCCTTCCCATGCTTACAAGTCGGTGGAGTAAGAGTTTTCGTTTAACCCACTTTGCCACCTCCAAATGGCCATGTGTTGTGATTTTGTATCTGAACAGAGGGTAGGTAATTATTAGTGCGATGCCTACCTACCTACGCGTAAGCCGATACGAGCAAAGAAACAATAACGATGACGTCGGTGCCCCGAAAGCGACCCAACCGCCTCCCCTTTTCCATCCAAGATGCAGACAACGACGACGACACCTCTTAAAAAAGAGGCTGGGCAATCACATGGTTCCCACTTTTCTGACGCAGGCACCACTCACAGCAGGGGTGAAAAGTGGAAGGAGTGAAAGGAGGAGGGAGGAAGGGAAGGAGGGAAGGAGGGAAGGAGAGGGAAGGAGGGAAGGAGAAGGAAGGAGGGAGTATGTCGCAAAAAATGTGGACCTGCCATCGTTCAAACCCGGAACTGGTTATTCTTCGCCGCCCGCCGGGGCCGCCGTCGCCGCTCGCCGCCGTCGCAGGCCTCCGGTGAGGCGCAAGTCCCGGGATCCGGGATGGCGGGTCTTTGCACTACTGCGTCTCGGCCTCGGGCCTTTGGTATTGGTTTCTGTGTGTGGAGCACACCCAAATGGAGCACCAAAACAAGGGGAACAAGGGGAGGGGGCAACTTGATGCCAACACGGATGTCTCCGGCTGCACAAGGTTGGGACTGGTGTGTCAAAGCCGGACGCCAGAAATAGTCATTGCAACGACACTCCCAACGTTTTCAACGCTCGACGTTTCTAATGCTCAAAAGCACAATGCAACACTACCTTCGGACCGCTCCGGTATTATGCCCACGTCTATACGTAGGATGTTGGTTAGCGCTGCTACACCATCAACCAGTGAGGTGAGTGCTACGTCCCTAATATTGGGTAAAACCAATCTGTGAATTCATCCTGTATCACGCAGCGTACGACGTAGTAGTGCGCGGGTCGAGTAGGGAACCAAGTATAGCCCCCATCATTGGAATCGATGCGACGCCCAAGTTTTCAGACAACATTGTGGAGAACATCTCGCTTGCTTAAGACCGTCAAATATGAATTGAAAAGACGCTAGGACTGTTCTCGCTGACGAGCTTGCCACATTTCGTACTACCTCTTCAATTTAGTTTTGTCGCATGCGTAGTTGCGGTGTTGGTTGCCCGTGCTTGTGCGAAGTCTCCTCTTACTCTCTTTCTCTCACCAAGGTGGTTTTGAAGGTAACAAGTTTGGTATCAAACTGCTCCTCCCATCCCTCGCTTTATTTATTTTTAAAGATTCTCCGCCCCGCCTCGAACCCTGGCAAGGACCTTGAAACGAAGAAGAAAAAAGAGAAAAAGAAAAGAAATCAATCATAATCGATCTCTCCATCAATCAATTGATCAATCGATCAAAGGCGCCTCCCGCATGAGCGGTCCGTCTATCTCTAGAGACCTAGCAGTCTCTTTCGGGAAAGGCTCCGACGTCCCCGTCAGTCGTTTCTCACCTCAGTCTTGGCCCTTCGTTTTAGTCCCATTGTGGCATTTGGTCTCCCTCTCCGTGCCTGTGGGAAACGCCACATCCTCCGGCCCGTCCTGTGTAGCATTTGCATCTGCCCCCGGCCCCTTCAAGGCCCCGAGCCAGCAGTGACTGAGTCAAGAACCGAACGAACTACCACGCCCATCATCCCGAGATGGAACTGCCCCTCTCCAGCAATAGACGTCAAGGAAACCGTAGAAGAAAGCACAGCTTCATTATTCGCTCCGCCATTCCCTGCGGGTTGCCGTTGGCTCCACATGCCCCCGGGCTTCTACCGTCCAAGAAAAATACGTAACCACACAACACACATTATTACTCGCTTGAAGATGTTGCTGCGGACTGGGGGACAAACCCACATGCCTCTCCGTCGAAACCCCTGTGTTCTGTGACAGCCTATCCCATTCCCCTCCTCTCCTTGCTCGCTCTCCTGCCATGGCCCTAGTACCAAGCATCAGAAGCTGCGCAGTCCAAGTACATGTGAACCCTCGGAACCGTCCTGTGCCGGCCCCTGCGTAAAGTCCAGTTCATCATCTGATGACGAGGTTGAGAGCGAATGTATTAGTTTACGGGTAATAACCCGGTCTTATTAACCACGCAAAGAAACAAGAAACAAAAACTCCACGGCGCCGATTCCATGCTGTCTTGTTGTCGAAACCTTGCTGTAAGATCATAGACAACGATCGTGTCTTTTCATAAACCGAGTAACATGCCAAAAAACGAAGCCAGCAAACGGCCAAGTAACCTCGTGGGAAGTCTACCTGGATGCGATGCCCCAGCAAAGCGGGACAGGAAAAGAAAAAACTGTCATTCTGACCCGCTCTGAAGTCCAGTGGACCCACTCGCGGGGCAGTATTGGTACGCAGTGCGTATAACAGACATGTACGGATCGTCTGTCATCCGCCTATTGTCGCTCTCTAGAGTGTTCTTCCGTATGACTTGATTCGGCGTCCGAGGACGAGGACGAGGAAGATGATGTTGATTCTCCCCCTTTTCCTTTGCATGTGGCATTCCCAGAAAGTGTCCCAGATGAGGCAAGACTGTTGTAGCCGTCCAGAGGCGCATCTGACTTCTTCTTGCCGCCCATATTGGCTCTTCGGAGAGCCTTTGCAGCCTTCAGGTGAGCTTCGCGGGCCGCATCCAGAGCGCGCTCAGCTCGGATCTGCTTCTCCCACATTGAAGCATATCGACCATTCGCTGCCAGAAGTTCCTCGTGGGTGCCTCGCTCAATAATAGTACCCGCGTTAAGGACAATAATTTGATCAGCGTGGGTAATCGTGGACAATCGGTGACTGTTAAGTGAGTGTTAGTTTCAGTTTAAAGGTAATAGAGGTGAGGGAGGGACGTACGCAATGATGAGGAGTGTGCGCCCTTGACCAATATTCCACACATTGTCCTGAATCTCCTGCTCAGTATGGGAGTCCAAAGCTGACGTGGCCTCATCTAGCATGATAATCTTGGGGTCCTTCAGAATGGTTCGGGCAATAGCAACTCGCTGCTTCTCGCCACCGCTAAGCCTCAAGCCCCGCTCGCCAACCTGCGTGTCATACTGGTCGGGGAACGACATGATCCGATCGTGAATGCTAGCGGCACGGCAAGCGGCGTAAACCTCTTCATTGGTGGCTGTGGGGTTGGCATACTTGAGATTGTACATCAGGGTCTCGTTAAAGAGGGTGGTATCCTGAGGCACGACTCCAATGTGGCGTCTGACAGAGTTGATGGTAAGGTCCTTGACATTTTGGCCGTCGAGTTCAATGCTGCCCTCGTCGCAGTCATAGTAACGGAACATGTGACGGAAAAGTGTCGATTTGCCACCGCCTGACTCACCCACAAAAGCGGTAGTGGTACCAGGGAGGCATTCGAAGCTGATGTTTCGCAGTGCTGGCCTTCGTCGGTCATACGAGAAGCTTACGTTGTTCCAACGAATGCGGCCCTTGAAGTTTTCGAGGGGAACGGCATGGGGTGTATCGACAACCGTAGGCTGGATCTTGAAAAGCTCCAAGAGCCTCTCGCCGGAGATCATGGCCTGCTGAACCGTACGGTAAAAGGTGCCGAAGAAGTTGAGGGGTCCTTGGAGCTGCGTGAGATATGAAACAACCATGAACCAATCGCCAGTCGATCGCATGCCGACGGCAACCTGCCAGCCGCAAACCAGAGCGGCGATAATTCGTCCCAGGTTGAACACAACCGTTTGGCAAATATTCATCATCATCATGCCCATTTGGACCTGTGCTTCAGCTCTCTGGAAAACTTCAACCTTGTCCTGGTAACGGCGAGATTCAAATTCCTCGGCGTTGAAGTATTTCACAGTCTCGTAGCTTGATATTGAATCGTTTTTGACTGCTTCTTCCTCGCGATCAGCATTCGTCATTTCACGACGCTGATCGGCTCGGGTCGATGCCATCTTGATAGTCATGTAGAGGTACCAACACGTGTCCACCAAGTTGATCTCGGCGTAGAGCGGTCCATATCTGTAGTAGAAAAGGAATATGGCGAGGAAAAGATCCATGAGCATCGGGAAAACTTGGAACGTCACCTGTTCCAGAAATTGGTTGATAGCTGATCCTTTGTTGAGCGCAGATAGGACCTCACCAGTGCGCTTTGAGAGATGGAAATCGAGGCTCAGGGAGTGCACATGGTTGAAGGCGGCTGTGGTGAGTCCTCTGTAAGAATATTGAGAAACAGGAATCCACAAAAGCGACCTACACGAACCCAGCAGGCCTGACTGGCCCTGCAGAATCCAGAAGAGTCCCAGCAAAGAAAAGTCCTTGAGGGGAAAGTTGTGCATAGTCAGCGGCTCGCCCTGAGAGACGAGCTTGACAACTTCGACGAGCTTGTCGACAACGGCGCCAATCTGAAATGGCACCGCCGCGTTAACCAGTCGTTGCAATATGACCAGGCCGAAGCAGATGAGAACGTGTAGCTGGAGCCGAATAACATCCTTGGGCCATAGGTAGGGGAAGAATAGCGAGTATCCTCGAAGATATTCCCACCACGTCTTGTGAGGGAGCTTCTCAGGGCGGTAGAAGGCTGCTGGTTCATCCTTGCGGGGCCCGGCTGATCTGGTGGCGTTGGAAATGGTTCGGCCACGGGATCGACGGCCATTAGCCTCTCGACCATTGACCTCTCGACCATTGGCTACCTGTCCATTCTGGGTTTCGTATGACCGGCGATGTCCATTAAGCAGCGGGGTAGACTCGCCTATGCGCCCCTCTTCGAGCTTGTCGTCGGAGCGGCGCACTTTCAAGATCCACGCAACGGAAAACACACCAATGAGGGCAAGTAGGTGTAGAATTCGTACGAGGTAGAGGACCAAGTCGAATTTGGTCCAGGAGTCGATGCAGCTCCCATCCTTCTTGGGTTCACTGTTTCGAACGGAGCGAAAGAAGTGGCAATCCGCGGCGGCAACGAAGGTGGTAGATGCCATGAGGAGCTCGCCGGCAAAGCCGAGGACCCAAACGAGGAGGTGAACCACATTTGGGCCCTTGCGCCAGTCGAACAAGGAGATGAGTATGTATAGATAGAAGAAGAGAGCGCCGGTAACATGGACCTGGGCAAAGCGGGTCAGTATAAGCTGCATTGAGATTCTAGCAGCCAGCGCGCCGGGGTCTCACGTACCACACTCCATTCGCCAGCCCACGGAAGTCCCTCCTTCGACCAGCGGTACGGGTCCTCGTGCCAGAAGGCATGGTTAAACATGATGCAGGCGCTGGCGACATAGCTCAGGAAGACAATGGCGGCGAGGTATCGAAATACGTTCTTCGCAGTGCGACCGAAGCCGGGTCCAATCTTACGGGAGCCATCGGCGCGGGCGTTCTTCTTCTTTGTGATGGGCAATGGCTTGCCACCGGGACCCTTGACCTTTGGTTGAACAAGGTCCTCTTCTTTCTTGGCATTGACGACACTGTACCAAGCGGCGCAGGTGATGAAGGCGGCCAGGAGGATGAGAGCGTAGAGGTATTGTGTATGGCGGAGAATGTCGTCGACGAGAGGGAGGGGGTCGCGGTCGAAGCCTGAGTCGCGCAGGACGAAAGGCATGTCGTCGGGAGCGTTCATGACGGACTGGGTGCGGGTGAGCGAAGTCGGAATAACGTGGAGCGACGGCTCATGTGACAGAGGGAAGAGGACATACAAGCGGGAAAAGAGACGGAAGAGCGCGAAGAGAGAGGGGAGAGGTGGAGGGCATTCACCACGGACGAACCATTGCCCTGCCCGTGGCAATTGGCAAGAGAGAGAGGGGGGGACGAAGAGGAAAACGAGCGAGTGGCGGGTAAAAAAGAGGCACGAGATGCTGTGATGTGAGAGAGACGAAGTCAAGTCTCGAGGCTCGAAGTCGAGTCTGGTCTAAGTCTAAGTCCTGCTTAGGTTGGCTCAGTAGGTTCCTTCCGTGGCGGGTGAGTGGTACGTAGTGTGGCAGAGGTAGTGGAGCGGGCGCCAGTGGAGTGAATGGGTGTGGGCAGGCGCAGCTGCGAGGGACAAGCACCGGGACCAGCGACCTGCGTCCAGCAACCAAGTGCAAGAGCACACCACGCGTAGAGCACAAGCACAAGCACGATGAGGTGGGCAAGAGCGACCTTTAGTGGGGCAGCTGACGGGTCAGTGGCGAAAGCCACCCGAGCGTGCCCTGGTCCCTGTTCCGTTTGCTGCCCGGAAGAAATACACACAGAAATAGTACGTACCGTGCTGTTCTCGAATCCAAGATCCAATGGAGCTCGGGGACGGAGGATGGAGGCCTTGCCTGACGTCCAAGGGTCCACGGGAGGGGGGGAGCCTGGATGGAGGGGGTAGGGGAGGAGGGGGCAGGCCAAGGGTGCGACTGGTTTGGGTTGTTTGGTCGGGTGCAGCCAAGGGTAGCCCAAGGGTAGCCACCAAGAAAAAGCTCCCGGCGTGTCGACCAGTGTGTCGAGTCGAGGGAAACAAGGATACCGAGGTCGGAAAAGTTGCTGACTGGAGGGGGGAAGAGCAATGAAATGGTTAAAGGGAAAGGGCCGAACGACAGAATAGTGAGACGAGGAAGACGAAGAGGAAGTGGAAGAGGCCAAGGGGAACCCTGTGCCTGTGCTTGTAGTCGCTAGCAGGCAATGGAAGGCAGGAAACGGAGAGGCAAGAAACGGAGTGCGTACGGGCGATGGGTGGTCGTCGCAAGATTCTGGCCCGGGGAGTTTCCAATGGCGTCTGATGGTGTCTGATGGAGTCTGATGGTGACTGTTGGAGTCCCCTGTTCGTCCCAGCAATGCCTCGTCTAGGCCCTCTGAGCCTCCCGGTCTTCTCCTGGGTGGTGGACTGGGTATGTTCGTAGCAGTGGACTGTTGGCTTTGGCTGGCTTTGACTGGCTTGACTGGGTGGTGGACTTTTTTGGTGGGCACACACTTTCTCTCAGTTCTGCACACTGCACGCACTCTTGTTTGCCCAAGCTTGGCCGGACTCGTCTCTTGCACGCCCTGGTGGCTGTCGCCCAGTGGGGCGTCGCTGGGGTGTGTACTGCGTTAGTTGAGGGTCCTCTAGCCTTCTGGGACGGTTTGGCTCCGCTGGGGGCGCTTCTTGGGCCCGCCTGCTGGGTCTGCTGGGTCTGCTGGGGCTTCTGCTGGGTCTGCTGGTTTCTGCTGGGTCCTTGGCTCTTCTTTGGGGGTGTGGGCGAGGGAGCCACGCGAATGAAATGCCTGACGTACTCCGTACTGGTCGACGTTTCTCGTGATCCAGGCGATCCAGATGGGGATGGCTACTCCGGGGGGCACGGACCGGAGGCGGAGAGGAGTGAGTCTTGAAATTTGTTCGGTATTGGTTTTGGTATTTGGTATTGGTAATTGGTAAACGAGTGACAAGACTGCTGAGGCGGCGGGATGAGAAAATCCAAAAGTCAGATCGGCAGTGAGTGGTTTCTCTCTTTTCGTTCCCCGGTTTAGCGCGAACAAGGACCAGAAGAAAACGGCCGACACGGTTTGAGGGAGAAATTGATCCCGCAGATAATTTATGTCCTGGTGTTGGAGGAACCTGGGAAAGTAGGTGGTATTTTTAGGGGGATTGCCCCAGCTAAGTATGGTCCGCTTCAGGTGAGGTCGTTAGGTCGACGACCAGTCAGGTTTCCCCCAGACGGTAAGGCAAGACTAAAAGTCTGCGTCGGGCCAAGAGAAAGGGGAGATGTTGGTCCAAGGTCTAATCGGTTGGATCAAGATTGATGATGAAGTCAGGGTGCCCTATGAATGTCCCTGCCTCCTTTGCTCCGTCCAGTAAGGTACTATGTATCAGCCAGCAACCCGTTCACACGTCCTACGCTGGTAGGTACGTAGATTTTCTAATATACACGTCGCTCAAGCAAAGTAACGTCAGGCATGAAGTACCGAGTACAGAATATGCCACTTTCCAGAATCAAGTTGGCTCCCGATGGCTGTACTGACGGATCATTCGGGCAATGGCAGCGGGAGCGCGTCAACAAGTCGTTGCGACTGCTAGGCGACGGGGTGTTATACAAGCACTCTCGATCCGTCCTAAATGGGGAAAACTTAGGCGCCGAGGCCAGGATCAAGGCAGAGAGGGAATGAGGGGCAGAGTTGGGCTCACAAAAACAAAGCAGATGCAGCACGGGGAGGAGGGGTGTGGTTTCTCGTTGTTGAGGCCCGTGATGATGGTGTGTTTTGGATTTTTGGCCCGACAGTGCCAGTGTCCCGACCTTGCCGTCGTCTTCTCGTCAAACGTTTTTGTTGTGACGATATGGACGCGGAGAAATAGTAATAGGGTGATTGCTGAAGACGGTATTGGTCAAGGTCGGGGGACGTGATGACCGTGGTGGGTGTTGAAGCGAGCGGTGATGTAAGTGACAGGACGTCGGTCGACCTAGTGGATGGTAAGAGCTGGTGGTTGTGTCCGTGGTGGTTGCACAGCAGCCAACCTCATCCACCGACTAGGTAAACTAGGGATGGAACTCTTGTTGTATGTCTACGTTTTGAGTCTCTTCCTGCGTCTCGTCCCGCGAGTGCCCAACCGTGCTCGTCTTAGCTCGCCCATTTACACACCGCGTTCGCCGTTCTTCGTCATCCGAGTCAGTCAGATGCTGCCGAGTCAGGAGGTCTAACTAGACTACCCTCCCACTACATACGTAGTAGGACACCACCTCCGAACCGTCGGCCGTTGACATGGGACTCGGCCAGCCGCGGCCGCAGGCGCACGCCAGCAACCAGCAACCAGCAACCAGTAACCTAGACGCCAGCAAGCAGCCCAGGAGCCCAACAGCCCAGCAGCCGACACCTTTCCAGTGCCTTTGTACTGGATGTAAGACCGTATGTAGTCTACAAACACGCATACCTTTGTTGGTAAGCCAGCTCGCGGCCACGGCGGTTTGTTGTAGAATATTGGCTCCCCGCCACCGGAAACGAAACTGGAGAAGCCGAACTAGAGGGGCGGCTCTTCTTCTCTGACCGGCAGCAACACGGATACGCAACAATGCGCATCCTGTCCCGAGCCATGGCCCTCTATGTGCGGTATGTATGTACGCCGCCGATTCACGCCGTCCCTTACTTTACCTCACCTTGCCTCCGCCTACTGTACGCTGCTGCAGGTCCCCAGCGCGAGAAAAGAGACAACTTGCAGAGATGAATTGACGAATAGGCGCCCATGCCCTCGGCCGTCAGCCACGGCACGGCACTGCGATGCGCGATGCGCGATGTGCTGCACTGCTGCATGGCAAGCCACCAAGGGCGCGGAACGAGCGAGGGTGCCAACCAACGGGCGACTCTGAATCTGCGAGATGGCACAGAGTTGCATGCCGGTGTGCGTCAAGTGTGTGTGTACGTGCGCATCCTCTAGAGATGAAGGTATCCGCGGATTCCCTTTCTCTGGGTAGACGGGAGCTGCCTCCAAACGTTGGCCATTGGGCAAGGCACATGGTAAATGTACTGACTGTTTCAATGCCAGTACGACTTCGTCTATCACAGTTGTTAATTTGACGGATTGGCGACAAATCCCTTCGGGCGACTTGCCTGGGCTCGGATGTCGTCGGACGGGACATTGCGGATGGTCGTCAAGAGAAGCTTGCTGGGATAATCAATGGGTCATCAGCTCTTCTTGATTCCATCCGTCTTCTTTTTCTCTCCAAACAAGAGCCAGGTATCCATCATCCTCAAGCAGCCTGACCTCATCATCCTCCACCACATTCGGCTCCTCTTTATGAGTCCTCCACTCCGGGTCCTTCTCGACCCACCGCCATCGCCATGCCCGCCCAGCGTTGGGCTTCTTCGGTAGCTTCTCTAGCCTTGTTCTTGCCCATGTCCAGTGCTATCTTCCCCGGCTCCAGCCAGCCCCGGGACAACTCTGTGTGTTGCTAGTGATACGTACTTCGTAGTACTTCGCAGATGGTAATTAGTTAGTCTCGGCCTGCCTACCACTCAATAATTACCTTACCTAGACAGGTACGTACCTCGGTCGCCTGCCTCGGTTATTATACCAAGGGGGCCATCTTCTGGTGAGCTGCCCTGGCATGTCGGCTCTCTCGCTGCCCGTCTCCGCCACAGAGGTTTGGTATGGACGCATCGCATGGGACAAGGGAACAGGGGAGGGGACACTGGGCATGGGTATTCGCACAGACATGGGATGGATGGGATGGGATGGGAGTCAGAACGTTGTAATGAACATACCTGGACGACATGGGGCTTCGCCATTGATGGAACCCTTGGTGCTGTATCCGGAGTTTGTACCTCGTACTGACCATTATAGTGCCGTTCGGCATCAAAAAGTTGTTCATCAACTGTACCTTCAAGACGTGAGCTCACTCAGGCCAACCCGCAGCGAGAGCGTAAATAACTTCCTCTTCACCGCCTGCCGGGATTGCATGAGTGCGTCTGCACGCAGCTGGAGTCTGCCACCCGTATCGTCGTCGTCCACTCGCAGGTCGCGACGGTCCACCGGCCGATTTTGTCGAGAGACGCCATGATGCAAGCCCGCACCCCCCTTCTCACAATCATCGGCCACCGACGACAGGCCGACATGGATGTGTAGCTAGTTGACAGGCCAAGTCGCCTCGACTAAACATGGGAGCCACGAGCAAAGTGACCAAAGATCGCTTGTGAATCCTGTAGCCCATCAGCCCAGACTGCCTCTCATCAGTATCCAGTCCCCTGTGAAGCCCTGTACAAAGTACGTGGTAGAGTACGAAGTACGCTCTTTGTGTCGCCATCGAGATCCCTTCAGCCCATTCGTCCATCTATTTCCACCGATTCGTCCAATTCATCCATCCGTATTCCCCATTCCGCCAATCCAGTCAACCCACTCTCGTCTGCCTCCGCGTCCGCGGCCTGCCGAGCCGGTGCTAGAGCTGGCAGCAGCCCGTAAACGCTGGAGAATGGGCTGATGCCGTCGGGAACCAGCAAAGGAGAATAAAAATGGGGGATATGGAATGCTGATCCAATCCATGGTCCACGTCACCTGTCCCATCTTCAAGTCATGGCGCCGGCAACCATGAATTGGGATGAACCATGGATGACTGGCTACAGTGTGCGTGACCCAGTGAGACTAGGTGCAATGAGGCCAGCAGGACACTCCCCCCATCCACCTTTCTTCGCTAGCCAAGGCGCAAAGAGCCGCTCCATCACGATCCTAGTGCTTGTTTAGGTAGCCTGCGCTGTAATAATGATTTAGCCCAGACATATGCGTGCCAATTATTGGCACACTGTTGACGGGCACGGGCTTCGGTGTGAGCACGATTGGGACATACCTGATCAACTTGAGGAGTTGATAATTGATAGTGACTTTAGCTGGAAGTCTTACTCCCCGTTTATCATAGTCAGCCTGGGGGCGCCGCCTCCGTCCAATATTAATGTCTCTTTTCGGACAGCTTGGGACGATCCTGGACCACCCCTTTGGAGTCCTGGGATCCGGGGTAAATGTACAAAGTCAGGACTCGGTGGTAACGAGTCAAGTGAAGGATATCATTACAAGCAAGGGCCGGGTACGGAGTGGCGGTTGACTTCGTCGTACTTCACGCGCATCCCGCTGCATAGATCAGTCAATTAGTCCCTTGCCTCAGCACAAAACCCTGACCTTCCAGATCCTGGATTTTGGAGGGGTGGTGGTAGAGGTGGCGGTTCGGGTGGTGCTTGAGGATCATGGTGGTGTCATCTCTGCATCTGCAAGTTGCGAAATTCGAGATATGACAGCTAATGTCTCGATGCTATATTCAGCATGCCTTACATCCTTACCCCGGGGACCGGTGAGTCTCACGTCTCGATGCGGAGGGACACCGGTTTCTAGAGCCATTCGCGGAAAGCGAGACATGCAACACAATGCAACGCACACCTCATGGAAGGTGAGAGGTCAGTTTTGGTCAGCCAGATGAGCAAGTAGGGATGGGATGCGTGGTGGTGGTGAGGCAGAGATGAGATGCAGCTGTACCTGGCCTGTTTCGGAGTTGTCACTGTCGTATTGTTGCCCAAGCTGCAGCGGTCGCAGGTGTTGCGGGTGTCGTGTCTTCGCGCCAGCCGGCTAATCATGACGTTGTAGATGCCGGCAGGTCTATCGAAACGTGCTCTTAATGCGTCGTCTCCCGCATCAATGCCAAACTTGCCAATGCCATCATTTGTCCGCTTTGCACGACTCGCATCCATGCTGCTGACGGCTCCGCCAGGTGGTGTCCAACAGTTTCATCCCAATGGGCCTGGCCCTTGCCTAAGGAAAGCTACAACACTGGGAGGAACGACCAGTGTACCATCCTGCTACAGCCACTGGTTTTTCGATTTCGACCACAGGCCGCCTGGGCTGAAGTCTGGAGAGCTGCCTCAGTCACTTATCACTGACCTTTCACAGGCCGTGATCCTGAACGGCATTCGTCCACATCCACCTCCACCTCCACCCATCTTCATCAGATCTGCTTCTCACTCGCGGAGACAACCCCCCCTCCATTCATCATTTTCGATTATGCTTCGCCTCCACTGCCGGCCGGCATCAGTAGCTCTAGCCCCCTCTCGTCCGTTCTACTCTTCTCTTCTCTTCTCTTCTCTCGTTCAAGTCTCGACTTCTCCACACAGGCGCATCGCAACTGGTTGCTCAATCTTTTCTCTCATATCGGCCTCATATTCGGCTCCATCCTTCCCAGCTCAAGCTTTCGCTCCCGGTTCTGTCTCCCGCCTCCCGCTTCCACCTGGCGTTCATTGTGAACCAACTGCGTCCCAGCTTCTTCCCCTTCGATAAGCCACGCTCCAATTAAGCCCCTGGCCCAGCTGGTCAAAGCAGTGGACCCTCCATCGCCAAATCAAAGTGACAGGTCGCCTCTCGTCGATCTGGCCCCTTGTCGCTCGCCCACTGCTAGCACGAGGCCATCTGGCATCGGGGTCAGCTCACTGCCAGTTGCCATTTCAAATCACTTGGCTTCAGTCACAATGGAGGTCGCTCAATGTCTCCGCTCTGACCCTGGCCACAGTTGACTGAATGGACGCTGTCCATGATCCACGATCCACAGACTATTCTCATCCCTGCGCTCTGTACCCGCCACGACTTATTAGCCCGTGTTGCCTCTGCATTGTCTTTCCGCTACTTGGACAACGTGTCAGGTCGCAGCCGTACACGGATGCAGTTGGTCTCTTCCCCATCTCGGCAGTCGACCACATTCCTCCATTTGACATGATTTGCTCCGTTGAATACAGCCACTCGAGCTGTCTACCCAGAGATTTTCTATCACGATTCGCTAGTCGATAGCCTCCGCAGGATGTGTTGAGCAGCTCGCCATCGGGCCGTTCGCTATCGAACTCCGCACAGGACTCTTGTCCATTCCCAGCCAATCGATGTGTCACATCCTCATGTGGCCTCTCATGCGATGCCATCGCGTAGCAGGTTACGCAACAGAAGGCTTCTCTCCTCTCATAGCTTGAGATTCACCTGCGAGGTGGAGTGATTGCTCCGCAGGTGAAGCACACAGGTGAGCCTGGGTTAAGGACTCGCCAATACCTGAGAGTTGAAACATTAAGTCAAGTACTGCTTTTACAAGGCCCGTGCTTCTGACCTAACGGACCTGAGCGTCTCAGACGTCATTGTACCTTCTCGGCGCCATGCAACTGGATGCACTCCATATGCGAGGCGAGGTAGCCTTGATTTTCCGGGGAAACGTGCGTGTGCCGCCTCGTCTCGCTCTGGGAGTGGGTGCGCACTGTCGCTGTGGAACATTCGGCAGTGGTACCTACAAGGGAGATGGGAGACTTATCCAAGAAACACCAAGTTCCACCGCCCTAACATCTCTCTACAGTACTGGATAGTTGAAGGCCCCTACATTGTCCACATTGCAAACTGAGCTTGATATCTCAGCCTCATCGCGTCGAGACCGTTATCCGATATCCCTCCACCCCATACCCTTAGTCACCGGGTCACGAGCTAGTCTGGGGCAACATGCCCTTGGTTGGTCTTGGCGCGGCAGTCCCCAGGTTCCCACGCCTCTTGAACCGATCATCCCACCACGGGTGGATCGTTTGGTTAATTCCTAACAGACCAGCATGGCAAATAGGGTTGGTCCCGACGTTCGGTAACAACACATTGGTGACACAAGCCTGCGGGATCCTACCCAATAGGTCTGGTTGCCCACCCCAAGAAACAAGATTCGGGCCTCCCGCCGAGAATTGGGTGTAGCCAGACGTGGCACTTCTAATAATCGTTTTGTACGACGAAAGTCCAAATGTACGGAGTACGAAACAACCCTCCTTGGGGCCCGAATCATAAGCGCCTGCGCAAGATGTCTCACTGTCTCATCTCTCAGGCCGCCGGGAAATCTGACACAGCATTTTGATCGAAAAAGCAACGTGGTGTACGAAGTACGTACTACTTCGGTTAACGTATCGGACAGGTACTTGCTCTAAGTCGGGGTCTCTCTAGTTGCATGATCTTCCACTGATGCATCACTTCTTTTCCCTTCTCTCGCCAAGCTATGAAATCGATTGGTCTCTTTTCCGGCGCCGACGGGCTCAATGGTACAGTGTACCCTTACGCCTCATGCTCATAGGATGCAAGTTTCTGTCCGCTGCAATGCCCAGCGGCTTCCATGCAGGCAACGGCCTCTTCACCATCCTACCGGGATGAATGCGCCGGCATTAGTGCTGTCCGATATAACGTCGCCAACCTCGTGGCGTCTAAGGGCGAGCGCAATGCGAGCAGGGTAAGACTGGTCAGGCGTCACGGTAACCCTGTCGATGTCAAACTATGTCGTCAGCCTTGACCTTGAACCCGCGCTGACCCCATCATCTCCGATTGCGCCCGTCTCGAAAACACTGAGCCATTGGAGAGTATGGGCCCTTGGATTATCACAAGCTTCCTCGCGCAGACGGCGAATGAGGGTTGGCGGATTGGGCAGCGCACCCTCATTACCAATACAACCCACAGTCGTTGTCAACTCTGGTGCAACCCTGGTAGTTTCATATTCGGCAGCTTCCCAGATGAGTTCCCCAACGGTTGATTGCGTGAGAAGCCCAGAGTACATTGAGGCCGGATACAATCCTGATTCTACAGCCCAATCTCGGAGTCTCATGAGTCCCTGCAGGATGCACTCTCGTCACGGAGGCCACGTCTGCCCATCCTTCAGCAGCATATCGCCAGAAAAGAACGCAAGAAACCCCAGTCAACCTTGTGCGTCACGGAGCGGTCAGCGCCCTTATCTCGGCCTCCGTGGAGCATCAGTTCTTCTAGGGTCGGTGAGTTGCTCCTCGTCCAACTGGTTGTCGTTGCTTTGTCTCTCACCGCCTGGTCGGCCGGTCGGGCGGCAGCCGGGTGATCCGGGGTTTAGAGACGCGACCCCCTTGATTGAGCACCGCGACTTGTTTGCTCCAGGTTATCTCATCTCGCGGCCGCAGGGGCTCATGTGACGGTCCGGCGAGCGGCCGTGCAGGCGCGGGGTGGGGAGACGAGCCGGTAGTAGTGGCGGGCTTCCTTGGGCGATGTAAGACAAGCACGCCCAAAGGCAAACGCAGTCCTCAGGCAGTGTCATCGTGAGTCGGTGTATGGGCGAGGGACGACCAGACAACAATTCCTCCCCGGAGTCTACTACCGGGGAACTTGACGGGCCGAGCCGCGGGCCGGCTGATGGGACACGGGATTTCTAGAGCTCTTAATGGTTCCAGAAGCCAGAGGACTCTTAGTGCGGGCAGACTCATCAGGGATTCATTCCTACATGGTGCTGGTCGAAGGCACAGATACGGGAGGCGATGAGTTGCCATGTACGACGGGCTGACGAAGGGGTGGATGGCCTCACCACTGGCCTCACTGCTGGTCTGTGTCACTTCATTGCGCACAGGACACCGCTGGTTCGGAAGTTTGTGTCGGTTGGAGTAGTAGTGGTGCCGTATTTTAACTCTCCGAGTGCCGCCGCCGGACGCTGGTACGGTACCTTTGGCTGGTGTTTGCTCGTCAGTATTGGTGTCAAGAGCAATCGGGTACCGACACATGGTGGAGAAGCCTACGCCCGCTGGACCAGCAGGATTCAAGTCGTATTCCTCCGGTGACATCGATGAAATTGCCGGCGGCAGACTGGTGGTAGAATGCCGAGTCACTCGGACAGGGTTGGTCAAGGGTTGGTTGGCTCCAGTGCGGTGAAGTGGTCGTTACACAAGGGATGCAGCTCGGAAGGCAACATCGTCGTGAATGGATATGGTATAGGGTAGGAGCCAGCAAGAACAACCTGTGGTCGAGAACAGAGCACATATATCAAAGCATTCCCTAAAGTTGCTTGCATCTCAGCACAGCAGTGTTCTTGGATGATGTATACTCCATGATGAACTAGTATGCCCGGGCAAGGCTAGACCGACCAATGCGGATGATTTTCCATTCTTCTCACATGGACAAAGTGAACAAGGGTAGAATATGTACCCAGTCTGCTATAAGGTAGTTGGCCCCCCCAAGCCATCACTGGTGTCGGCTCACTACCCCCCTCGCAAGAGACAAGTAATAAAGTCTTGCCTATCCCGGCCAAACAGCTTCTACGAATGGCTCAAACATTTGGAAATCTTTCCAGCCAGAGCATGATCCAAGGATTCGTCGTCGAAGAAACAGCTCTTAGCAGCTGTCTCGCCCCTCCCCAGGACGTAGCGAAGACTAAGTGGGCTGAATCAGGAGATGATGGTCGTGTGTCGGCGGCAACAGAAAGCAATATGTCATATATGAGCGGTAACGCGGTACAACACTGAAGGGACCTGCTGCGTATTGACCCAGGCCGCCACAGCAAATCGCATCACCGGGCAACATGTGAGATGACGACAAAGAACTTCTAAACTGGGCAGTGACGCGCAGATCTGGATCGGGCTGAGAAATGGAAAGAATATGCAAATCATGCATCTGAAACAACTGGGGAATTTAGTAAAAGAAGAGGCGACTAGGTATGGTGATGTGTCGCTGAAGATGGGCCTTCCTCCACCTCCAAAGGTTTCGAAAGATCCACGACGGATTGTCGGGCCTCGTCGCATGGCAACCCCCATGAACAGACCGGGATTCCAGCAATAGGCAGGGTGGGCGTGGGGTATTAGTGGGCAAAGGTGGGAGGAGACTACATTCATGCCGATTGTAAATGATTCGCTTGGGCATGAGGCATAGAGGTTGGTGGGTGAGCGTTGTTCGTTCTACTTGAGACGATGATGAATATGACGGGGTGTCTTGCGGGCGGGCATAACGATGCTGGGAGATGAACTGCCAGGCCGAAGAAAAGGTGATGAGTTTTACATGGAATGATTTTGTTGAGTACATCAAACATATGTCTCTGGGCTCCCTTCAACTTGTGTTGCATTATTCTGAGGAGATTACGAACCACAGAGGCAAGGTGGTTTCCTCAACACTGGTGCATCTGGTTGTGATTGGCATGTTATCCCGGGTGGTAAATGACAGCTAAATGCTTGGGTTTGTTAGGTTATCCAAGACATTCCATTCCATTCACCTCATTCAACATATCTACCGATCAGACATTTCGCAACTCTTTGCTTCCATGTCATCGGTGTAAGTCTCCAAGCTTAGCCCCTCTCCTACCCAGCGGCCCGTCGTTCATCCCATGCACTAACAGGTCCCCACACAGCGTGGTACTGGGCCAACCACAATCCATCCCTCCGCGCCTCCACCTCCCTACCTGAGGGCTCGGTGCAATCGGATTGGCTCACTCCTCCCCCCTTCCCCCATTTGCTCCAGGGAACATGGGCTCTCCACCTCGAGTGGCACTTGCCAAACCATCAGTCCTCTTGTTGTGCCTACCTTACCTAAAATAATAATGCGCTGTGAGCCTGTGTGCTGTGTCTGTAAGCTGAATTGCGCTGTGTTGTGTCTGCTGTCCCGCCGTCGCCTCAGCCTTGCGCACCCCGAAAACCTTCCCTTGCATGCTGGAAGGTGCCAAAAACCACCCGCCCCCCAGCCTCAGCCTCGCCACCGAAAACATTCATTCCCGACTCGGAACAGCAACCGCTCGCTTTCGCTTCTGTGTGCCGCTCCCGTTGCCCGGCCCGACCCGACTCAATCCGTTGCACATTTCAAGTCCGCGCCTAGACGTCGCTTTAATCAGTCCTCAAAGAGCTGTTCCAATCTGACATCCCGGCCTGCGAGTCTGCGACCCCGTTTCCAGCCTCAGAACCCGACGTCACTCTTCGGAACTAGATCCGTCCAGCGACTCTCGACTCTCGACTCGACCCTCGACCCTCGACCCTCAACCCTCAACCCTCACCCCTCACCCCTCAACCCACTCCAGACGAAAACAGGCCGACCGCATCCTTTCACAGAGGCGAGGCCCAATAATATAACGTCGAGGAGAGCTTCAAACACTGCCAATAACCACCATTCATCGTCGCTCGTGACGCTGCTCGCTCTCGTTCCCGCCCAAGTTTAAGCTCCTCACGACGACAAGATACCCTACCTCCCACACACCCAGTTCCTCCATTACAACCATCACCATGACCAACATCCCGTCAACCCCGGTCAAGGTTCCGTCAAGCGCCGCAAACTATACTCCCGCCACGCTGGATCCGGACCTGCGATCTCAGATCAACACTGTCCTGCTGCGAGATGGGCACGTCGCCAAGTAGGTTCATTCCTCAATCTTTCTCTCCCTCACCTTCACCGTCCTTTCATGCGTTCTATCCACCTACTCGTTGCAGAATCACAGGCCTGAGATGAAGATGATACCCCCCACTAGTCAATTGCCGACTAACAACTCTCACAATGTAGGATCCAAGAGGCTCTCCTCCACTCCCTCAACTCGAACAACAACAACTGGCCCACCGCCATTCAAACTCACGCCCTCGCTCTCCTGCGCTCCGGCGAGATCACAACCTTTCCTGCGCTCCTGCATCGCGTTCTCGAAGACGTCCGCCACGACTCTGCCCTTAACCCGACCACCACCAGCGCAAACGGTAGTAAGCCTGCCATTAACGGCGACGCCAAGTCCAACGGCGCCGACAAGGAGGCCAAGGGTGTGGAAAAACACAGCCTCGCTGTGCCCCAGTCCGTTGTTGACGAGGCTTTGCGGGTGACACGCGAGAGCCTCGAGGCTGTGTGCGAGATTGAGGACAAACCTAGTGCTTGAGGAATGGCAATACGATGAGGCGAGCCGATAAGCAGTGATGCAAGCGCACACGGCAATGTGGACGAGCGAGCACGATCGTCATGAGCGAGCAGGAGCAAGCTTACGTAGCAAGCTTATGTGCGAAGGCGCATCTTTGTCTACAGTGGCAGAGGACTCAAGGCCAGGGGAAATCTGGCCGCCTGTGCTGGCACCGGAGGCGAACCGGCATCTGGTAACCGGTGTCTTGGACCGAGTCCACGAGCAATCAACAAACAACGAGAGCTCCATTATCAGCGAAGGGGAACGATACCAATATCTATACGAACTCATGCATGAAACAAATAGACTTATGTTAATAATTATCTCACTTCTTTCCTTTCATCAGTCTAGGTGTATCTATGCCATGCCACACCCAGAAAGGACATTCCCATTTCGAAAGTCGGTGATGTGTCTGCAGGGGACCATCCGTAGGCGCACATGGCCTACAGGGCTAAGATGCGTTCGTAAGAGGGAATCAATTTCATCATCTATCAAAGTAAAGAACCCTTCGCGGCCATGAGACTAACATAACCATGTTTGTCTGGACCATCACTTCAGACGGCCACGCACGAACACGTGCCTAGGCCAAGTCGCCATTCCCTCCGCGTCTACCATTCTACCAACTCCCAGTCCAGATGCCAGCTGCGAGAAGCTTGTGTTTGGATGAGATCCGACCACTAGCTGTCAGCAAGCTAATGCAGAGATGTGCGAGCGCGAAAATATTAGAATACAGTGGACCCGCCGAGTCGTGTCCGATTATCCATTGCTGCCTTAGTCGTAGAGATCATCATCGTTGCCAGCATCACCGAAAGCGTTGCCGCTGTCGGCACCCCCGCTAGCCTCAGCACCAGCTTCGGGGAACTTGAAGTAGGCACCGGGACCGGCGTTTTTCATCTGCTGAGAGAAGGCCTCGTAACGACGGACTTCGACATCAGTGACGGATCGGCGAGCCATCTGCATAGCCTCCTCAAAGTGGGCCTTGGTCAGCTCGGGGACGGGGTCCTCAGCATCCTCATCAGTATCCATTTCATCACCAGCCGCCTCACGAGCCTTGGTGCGCTCAATATCGAGGGAGATGGCCTCCTTGATGGCAATCTTGACGGCACGCTGGGTGATGAACCCAAGATCGGCACCAGAGAAGCCGTGGGTCTTGGAAGCGATGTATCCAATGTCAATGTCCGATGCAAGAGGAGTCTTTCGGAGCTGAGCCTTGAGGATACCAAGACGACCGGGCTCATCGGGCAGGGGAACGTAGATGAGGGAGTCCAGACGACCAGGTCGGCAGAGGGCAGGGTCAAGCTGCTCAGGTCGGTTGGTGGCACCGATAACGAAGACGTTCTTTTTGGAGGTCATGCCATCCATTTCTATGTGTGTTAGTAACTGGCTTTGATAGTTGGAAATTGAATGTGGCGGCGACTTACCAGTCAGAAGCTGGTTGACAACTCGGTCAGAAGCACCGCCGGCATCACCGACAGAGCCACCACGAGCCTTGGCGATGGAATCCAGTTCGTCCAGGAAGACGACGCAAGGGGCTGCGGCGCGGGCCTTGTCGAAAATATCTCGGATATTGCTCTCAGACTCACCAAACCACATGCTGAGAAGTTCGGGGCCCTTGACGGAGATGAAGTTGGCAGCGCACTCGTTGGCGACAGCCTTGGCCAACAAAGTTTTACCAGTACCGGGAGGACCGTAGAACAGGACACCACGCGAGGGCGAGAGACCAAACTTGAGGAACTTCTCGGGATGGTCGACAGGGTACTGGACGCTCTCTTTGAGATCCTGCTTGACGTCCTCGAGACCACCGATATCCTCCCAGCGCACGTTGGGAACCTCGACAACGGCAACCTCGCGGAGGGCAGAGGGGTTGGAGACGCCAAGGGCGAATCGGAAGTTTTCCATGGTGACACCAAGAGAGTCGAGGACCTCGGCATCGATGGTGTCTTCATCAAGATCAATGAGATCCATTTTCTCACGAATCTGCTGCATCGCAGCCTCAGAGCAGAGGGCAGCAACATCAGAACCAACATAACCGTGGGTCTCGGAGGCAATCTGCTCGAGATCGACGTCATCGCCAAGCTTCATGTTCTTGGTGTGGATTTGGAGGATCTCCAGTCGGCCGGTGGGGTCGGGAATACCAATGTCGACTTCGCGGTCAAAACGACCAAAACGACGTAGGGCAGGGTCGATAGAGTTGGGTCGGTTGGTGGCGGCCATGACGACAACGTTGGAACGGGCCTTCATGCCGTCCATGAGAGTGAGGAGCTGGGAAACAACTCGGCGCTCAACCTCGCCATTGGTCTTGTCACGCTTAGGTGCGATAGAGTCGATCTCGTCGATGAAGATGATGGCGGGCGAGTTCTTCTCGGCCTCCTCGAAGGCTTTGCGCAGGTTCGACTCAGACTCACCAGCCATCTTGGACATGATCTCAGGACCGTTGATAAGGAAGAAGAATGCACCAGTCTCGTTGGCAACGGCTCGAGCCATGAGAGTCTTACCGGTACCGGGAGGACCGTAGAGCAGGACACCACGCGGAGGCTTGATACCGATGGACTTGAAGAGCTGAGGGTGGCGGAGGGGCAGCTCGACCATCTCTCGGATCTGAGCCATCTGCTTCCGGCAGCCACCAATGTCGTCATAACCGACCTCGTTCAGGTTGTTCTCCTCCTCGTCTCGCTGGATGGGCTCGCCTTCGCAGTGGATGACGGTATCTTGTGCGACAATACCATACTCTGGGGGGTCGACCTCGACGACCTTGAACTCGACTTGTCGCATACCACCACGGACGATGAAGAGGTCGCCTTGGCGGACTGGTCGGTAAGCTTCCCTGAAGTAGGGGGCTAGGAATACGTCAAAGAGAGAGCCTGTGATACCCTCGACGGTGTCGGCGATGGGAAGAACAGCAATTCGCTTGGCCTGCGAAACAGTTAAAAAATGACATCACCGAGTGAAATTTTGTGGGGGACTGACATATTTGATATCAGGGCAAGGGTGGATGGTAATCATGTCGCCGTGCTTGACTCGCAGGTTGTGACGGACGACTCGGTTGATGCGAGCGCTGCCGTCATCGAGCTCATCATCCGCAAGGACGATGAGGACTGTATCCTTTCTCTTCTTGCCTCGGACGAGGACGGTATCGCCACGGAAGAGCTGGAGGGAGTCCATGGTAGCCTCGGACAGGGCAATGATGCTGTTGTCATCGTTGACAGCATCCGTGACGCTGGCATTGGTAAGCACCTCGACTGTGATTTCGAGCCTTGGAGAGGCCGGGCGGTACCTACATCAACTGATTGGGCTTCTTTTTCTTCTTGAGGATTGCGGTCGCGGTGTCATCTTCCTGGGAAAAAAGTTACTTTATGCTCAGTCTGATCGTGTGGAGGCAGCGGAGCGCCAGGGCGGACGATACGAACGTTCTTGATCTCAGCGCCAGAAGCGTCACTGTCACTCAGGTTAGCCATGATACATCGCACAATCACGCCCCAAAGAGGCGCGAGAAACTGGCAGGGTGCTCATACTTGAGGTTGACCTTCTTGTGGGGGTGCTCGTCAGCCCCAGCCATGGTGTTGTCTGTAGTGCTTCAGGGAAGCTGATGTGGGTTCGGTTCGGAGGAGAGGGGAAAGTGGGAGGCTGAAAGTGAGAAAGCCGGTACTGGCTTTCTACGTGGAACGGCGAGAAGAGGGGGGATGCAAGTATGCAGTGAGGGAGGACGGGGGGGGAGGAGCTTTTGAATGGAGAGAGATGGATATGGGAGATGGATGGAGGAGAGAGAGACAGATGTCGGAGTTGAAGCAACAGGTCTAGGTTTGAGCTGTCCAGAAGGCCACCTTCGGAACGGAACCGCAACCACCACCGCACTGCACTGGCAGTCAGTCACTGGTGACCGCCACCTCTGAGAGCCAATAGAAAGTCCGGAAGCCCTGTCTCGGGGGCGGAACAATGATGTTACGTAGCAAACAGGCTGCTTAGCTCAGCCGCGAACAGGGTCCTCACTGGGTGGGACCCAGCGTCTCAGGCACTAAAGTACGTATGATACACCAAGCAGGCAGGGCAGACAGGCACCTGAGAGTGACGAGTGCAAGCGGCAAGTTTACAAGTGGAAGCTTCTGCCGGCTTCCACCTTCCGCCCCAGCAATAGCCTACTGACCCCTGTTCAATGGCCCCAACGCATCAGCGAGCGAACGCACCTACCCGGCGAGCCTCGTTGTGTCATAGCGGGCAGACAGGCAGCTGTGGCCGCGCAACCTCCACTTCACCGAGCCTGGCTCTCTAGGGTTGCTAAAGTGTCCATCGCAGTTATGAGAGGCTAACCATCTCTAGCCATTCATTAATTCTGAAGCCATGCTATAGATGTTGTTGTTGTTGTTGTTGTTGTTGCTGTTGTCAGTGAGGCTCCCTGAAGACATGGATGGCAGATCGGATCAGATCAGATCCACGCATCAGGCGAGGTACACAGAGAGAACCCATGAGTCGTGGCGTGCGCTATAAGCATGATGAGCACATATTCTTTTATTGTTCTATTACGCGAAAACCAAAGAAGCCTTGAAATTGGACGCCGCCACCAACATCACCATTTGTGGTTCACTGACATGATTTCAACCGTTCGCCCTCTCCTGCAACTTCTGCAAGCAACCAAGCAGCCTCGTCCCGTTCCGGTAGTTCCAAGTCAACGCCCTCACTGGATCACGCAGGCCAGGCTCTTTAGTTTGAGAGACTGCAGTACGTACGATGTGTCTCAAATCTAACCAAGTGCCACCATGTCCATCCGCCACCCCAATTTCCGAAAGCAGGTACCAGACTGATCTATCCCGTTCCATTTATCATTCGTCATAAGCGTCAAATTATCGCCTCGTCTCTCACAGCGCACCCCACGCATTCTCCCATGCAGGCCTGTTCTCACCCGCGCAGCACCAGGTCGCCACCTTCGGCCGCCAACCTGCAAACGTCCCTGTCGCTTCATCAAACACCAGTGTGACTTGCGCGGCGGCCCCGTCTTTGCGTACGCCCGGCAGCCGTTCGATCAGCCCGTCCAAGGCCCCGAGGCCGATAACGCGGGTGTCAACCGGAGCCCCGCCCGTCCGGATCCGCTCCAGCCGGTCGGCCGTGGCCAGCCAGGCGTCGAGCGGCGACGGCGATAGTGCAGGCTTTGTAGAGTCGAGCTCCGGGGTGTAGTTGAGCATGGGCCATGTGCCACGCCTGCCATTGGTGATCGTAGTCCCCGAACTAGGAGGATTGCAAAGAGAGGAGGAGCATGAGAAGGATCTACAGTAGTGAGCCCAGTTAGTTTTCCGTTCCCCATGTAGACTATCCTCCGGGATTGGAGGATGCAATGCTGCGTGAAATATGCCAGCTTGTGTAACTAACCTGTCGGTACGTGTCACACTCGACCCGCTCGATTCGGTTGTTTGCCTGGAGGCGGGAGAGCACACGCGCTTGATGCCGTTCATCATCATGGCAACGGGTTGTCTGAGTGGGCAATAAAAGATCCGCGGGGTACGGACTCGAGAGGCATTCAAAAGCCTTGCCTTACGAGTCAAAGGAATCTCGGCTGTGGAATAAATAGAAACGATGCTATAGTAAAAAGCCTTTTGTGTGTGTTGTTTGTGTGCTATTACAGGCTCGTCCATGAACACGATTTGGGCCTATTATATTCCCATCTCATCATCATTCCATCCCCTCCACCAAACCGGCTCCCTCCCTATGGTTTCGTTTCTTTCCAAGCACCACACCCAGGATGAAGCCCAAATACTCAGTGGAACTGTCCAAGAGGGGAGCAAGGCATACTGCGAGTCCTTGTCTCTAGGAGGGGTGCTTGGCTGTTTGCGCCCTTAGCCGCACAATCTGCAGCCCCCATCTGCTCAAAAATGGCAGCACAATCATGGCATGGCAACGCTCATCGAATTAGATGACGACAGTAACATCCTCTTGATCTCTTTTTGGCGAACGGCTGGAACTTGGCTTGCCTCGCGCCCCCAATAGTGGTTTGGTTTGGGGGCCAAACCTTCGGCATGAGCGAATGACAAGGGGGTTGGACCCGCAGCCAAGGTAGACTTGGGGCTCGGATTCTTATCACCGGTGTCGCCGCGAGTGCGAAAAGCCAGCCTTGGCCCCCAGAGTCCAGAATCAGGTTAAGAGGGTTTCAGGGAGGCTTTAGCCATTGAAGTTGTTGAAGTCGTTCTTTCGCCATCCGTATAGACTCTCACCTCGAGCGCTTCGGGTTTCCTTCGAGAACAGCGGACGCATTTCAATCGGCTTGTCCGTCATCAACTCATTGCTGGCAACGGGCCGGAGGCTGATGACACTCTGGATCACAGTCCACACATTTCCCTTCCGTGCCTTGTCTTTAGTCGTCTTTCTCAAATGCGTCATTCAGGTATCGCACAAACGTTTCCCGAATCCTCTGGGCAGACATGTTGCCCACCGTCTCCAGTCCGATACCCCCGCGGTTCAGTCCCATGTACGCCCGTCGCAGCCTCTGCAGTTGTGGCAAACCAACTTCGCTGCCCGCTGGAAGATCCACTATGAGGCCGTCGTCTCCTTGGGGGCCACCCGAGCTGCGAGGGATTCGGACCTCGTCCACGCCGTCACCGTCGCGCTGCGCCTCCACGATGCGCTTGACAATGTCCGACGTCTCGCGATCCAAATTATAGAGGTAGTCGCCGCCGGCATCGCGACCGCGCTGGATGGTGGACTGATTGGGACGGACAACTTTGCGCCCTTCGCCGGCGATGGTATCCCAGAGGTCAGAGAAGACCTTTGTAGCTTGTTGCTCGTCATCTTGCCAGATCAGGGTGAAGAGGGGGCTGTCCCAGCGGGTCATCGGATTCGGCTCCTCGTAGCGGAAGACAAGATTGTCCCAGTTCCCTTGCTCGTAGGGCTCCGCTGTGTCCTTCTCTTCGTCTCCTTGTCTCTTACTGACCTGTTCCTCACTATTATTGCCGTCTTGGGCAGTTTCTTGCCCTCCAGAATTGGATCTTCGACGAAGCCTCTCTTCGTTGACTTGCTTAGCTCTATCCACCGCACACCCGATTTGTAAGATACAGCTTGGTGTACGAACAGCTTTAGCTTCGCAGTGTAGCTGGTAGCGCCAGCCTTTTATGTAGTTGAGTCCATCTAGGATGACAATGTCCTTGTCTGATAGAACACGCTTCACGGCACCGTAGATGGCGGCGCGCGCATCCTTCTCCGAGGCGTTGGCGGATCGGGTGTGAGCAGGGACCTTGTCGGGGGAGAGGTCGTAGACGGTGCGGGAGATGGAGAGCGAGTCGTCCGATATAAGGTGCAGACGGTACTTGGAGTCGACGATGCGCTTGGTGAGATACTCGTGAAGTTGCTTGGCCCGTGTTGATTTGCCGGAGGTGGGCAGCCCAGAGACGATGATGAGCTACAGCAGAAAGAAGGTTAGAAACGAGCGTAGCAGAGGGTTGGAGGTAGTGCTGGAGTGGTTCATACAGGCATCGTCTCAATCTCGAGACGTAAAGGACGGCACGAAGAGACCTGGCGTAGCGAGTGCGCGAATTGGTAAGAAACCGTAGGACTTCTTGTGAGTAAGGTTGTTTGGTGGGGTTGCAGATTTCCATTGGAAAAATTGCAAGGCAGACGTCACCATGGGGGGTTGGCCCGTCGCAACGCCAGAGGACCCCTAAAACCTACCAAAACCCGAAACTCAATGCACTGAAGAAACAAACAACCTTATCATGGAATGCACACTAAGGACTCTGCTGTGCGCCACTCGAATGGATGACTCAAATGGGGTGGAGATCTTCGCATTTGCTCGAGCAAAGATAACATTGATATTAGTCCTTGCAGTAGCCCTTGCCTCTTTTATGCGTTTTGGTAAAACAACTCATAGCTGATGTGCCATCCTATGCGGACGCGTGTTGGGCCATGGCCATAATAAGTGTCAGTACGAGTACCTTGCAGGCTGCATACTCTCATTTCTCGTTCTGCAGCGTATCATCATTCACCGAGCTGAGCAAAGTACTCGGCCGGTTGTTCGGCACCAAAGTGAGCAAGAGGGGGGGGGGGACGATGAGAACCACATGTGAGACGAGGAGGCGTCACTTTTATTGGGGTTTGAGTTGTCGAAGGAGTAGTAGAAGACCCAGGTACAGAGATGAAGATATCATTCTACCGTGTGCCGCAAAGCCGGAACACCGCCTCGTCATGAAGAATGGCAGGAGTCTGGCCAGATAGATCGATCAGGCCTCCCGGGCCTCTGTCAGTGCTAAGAAATGGAGAAATGGGGCAGTGAGACGGAGGTTTGGCTTACCCAGCGCCGACTGTGGAGCCCCGGAGCCCCGGAGCACCACAGGGAAAGCGCCCCGGGTTGCATGGGTTGCTACTTCAGTCTAAGCCCTATCGCCAGCACAACGTGCAAAGTGCAATCCATTCGAGCTCTGCGCCAAGCCCGTTTCGGAATGCGATTCGAACATCGATTCCCGGGCCCAAAACGCCGCAATCGTGATGCTACCCTGCTCCGCAAATGCTGACGTCGCCCAGGGCTGCGTGCGTTGTGGCTTCGCCTAGCCGCACCTCGAATCGCTTGCCAATTGGCGCAGACCTTTTTTCCATTCGAGGTGCCCAGGGACGTGTAATATTGCAGATCGTGGGGACTTCGTTCGCGCTTAGCTTCATGATGCTTTCGAGTTTGTGAGGCTTTGCAATCGCCCTCTCCGCTCAGCGTGCCGGATCCCGAGTTGTTGTAGAATCTGGATATCGGTAGTAATTGATATAAAGGTAGCTCTAGATCTCAACTTGAACGTCATACTATCTCCATCAGCATCTTCTAATACAATACATCAAGCCTTACACACCAAGAAAATCTATTATCCGCTCCATACATTCCTACCTCGTTATACCTCCCAATCTTCTCTTTTGAGTTTCCAAGACCAGTTCTCTATCTTTTCTCTCTACACCTCTTTCAACCAATCTACCAACAGTCTTACACCTTTCTCGTTCAACCTCACTTACAATGGCCCGATCACTAGACACCTATGACCGCATCGCCATTGCCGAGATCGTTTTCTACTCCTTCTTCCTTATCAGTGGAATCTTCCTATGCTTCAAGCATGGCCTCAAACGCAGCTCTGGTTGGCGATTCCTCGTCATCCTCGCTCTCGCCCGTCTCATCGGTTCCTCCATGCTCCTCGCCACCATCAACGACCCCAGCAACGTGAGCCTCTACGTCGGCTGGATGACTCTCAACGGAGTTGGCTTTGGCCCCTTGATCCTTATGCTCCTCGGACTCGTCAGCAGGCTCTTCGACTCGATCAACCGCGACGGTCGTGAGATTCTCAAGCCCTTGTACCAACGCATGATCTCGCTTCTCATGCTTGTCGCCATGGTCCTGCTTATTATTGGCGGTACCAACGGTGACTACACCATTGTCAATGGAACACCAAAGATTACCTACCCTGTTGAAAGCCGCGTGGGTGCGGGTCTCATGATTACTGTTCTAGTCTTTCTTGTCATTGAGACTCTCTTGGCCGTCCGCT
Source organism: Dactylonectria alcacerensis (assembly GCA_029931735.1). Taxonomy (NCBI): domain Eukaryota; kingdom Fungi; phylum Ascomycota; class Sordariomycetes; order Hypocreales; family Nectriaceae; genus Dactylonectria; species Dactylonectria alcacerensis. The sequence continues at coordinate 2,178,664 of JAPMUZ010000006.1, read as the reverse complement.
ACAAGAGCTTCGTGGCCAAAGGAGAGCGCCGTATTCTCATTGCCGTCCTCACCTCGCTGCCCTTTGTCATTGTTCGCCTCGCCTATACCTGCGTCCTTATCCTGGGTGGCAAGTCCCAGTCTGTCTGGTTTTATCTTGGTGGTGGAGTCATCATGGAGATGATGGTTGTTGTCATCTGTCAAACCGTTGGTTTCACCCTCCAGCAGGTACCTCCCACGACCCAGGCCTCAGAAACCGATCAATCGTCTTACAAGGCATAAATGTTGCAAAGAATGGGAGATGAGCAGAAAGGGGAATGGGTGCCCCTGAGGCAGCAGAGAGCTTGAGCTGGGAGTGGCGATTGACAATGGTTGGCTATATGTTTTAGGATAGTGTGATGGGTTTCCATGTACAAGGCGTCTGATGTATTATATAGTATAGCCAAAGGGGTTTGGCCCTTGCTATCTTTTGACCTCGAATGAGAACGTATGTGCCCTATTAGATATTTTAATGCATCAATCCGGGAAGCCACCTCATCATGACGGTTCCCTATCTATGTCTAGGACCCCTTGCCTTGAGTAAACGGAAAGCCGATTTCCTCATACACCTACCGAAAATTCCCACACTCTATTCAATGTAGATTCTCATCAACATCTCAGCGCGTTAAAAAGTACTTACGCAAGAAGTAAGGTGTAAGCCAAATGGCCATTACCACCTGCTCACATAACCACACAGCAGTTCTTCTCCAGCTTCCGCAAGATCCAGGGTAGCTGTTTTCCGACGAACTCTGCCACTTCGTCGTTCTGGGACTGCTGTTGCTGCTGCTGGTGATGCTGCTGCTGCCCATGCTGCTGCCCACCATGATGCTGCTGTTGTCCACCGTGATGTTGCTGCTGCCCACTGTGGTGGCCCGAGTAGCCGCTGTTGTGGGGGGGCGGGATGGCCTCGCCGCCCTGGAGGTTGATGTAGATGCGGCCGGCATTCTCCTCAGTCTGGTACTGCAGACCCAGCTCGCGACACAGCTCCTCAACCTTAGGCTTGATCTTCTGCACATGGTTCGCGGAGTGGTTGCCCCTGCCGACGATGGCGTGTAGGTGCGTTTGGCCGGCGGCCTGGTCGGCGCGGATGCGCTGCTCCAGGATGCGCTCGGCCTCCTCGACGAACTGGCCGTGCAGGTCGATGCAGTCGGCCTCTACGCGGCCGGGGGCATTGTTCTCACGGAAGATGAAGTCGGAGGCCTGCTGGTTGTAGTCGTCCATCTTGGCGTCGTGCGCCTTGCCCTCATTGGAGAGCTCTTTGGCGCGGGCGCCATCGCCATCATCGTACGCCTGTCGGGACTATAGCACAACACGTACGGTCAGCGCATGATATTGGGGGCGTCAAAGAGCAGCGCGGGTTTGCATAGGCTAAGGGAGCTTCATGTCCAGGGGTTCCAGTTGGAGGGGGGGGGTCTGAGTAGGTTGGCAGCTTGGTAAGTAGCATAAACAACATAACTTACGCGCTGGAAGCACTGGTTGCGCTTCTCGGCCTCGGCGCGGGCAAGGTCGCGCAGGCGATCGTATTCTCGCTCGGCATCATCGTTATCACCACTGTGAAGAGCTACAGGAGGCACACGTCGTCAGTTGATTCGGCTCCAACCCCTCGGGTCAGGCCATCGGGCACAATGGCTTGCGGCGCAATGGGGCAGTCTGTCGGGACCGGGAACGCACCTCGACCGCCGAGGCGGTTCATAGGAATGGACATTTTGTCGAGGCTTACTAAACGCGTATGGCTATGTTTTCTTCAAGCCGTGTTACGAAAGCAGCCGAGTTGGACTTCCCGTCTAATGCGGTGAACACGCCACACACGAGTCGCGAGTGCGGGCGGTCTGGGTTGGGAGAAGTCTTGGCTTGTTGGTGATGGTTTTGCCGATCCGCACAGGGCCTCGGGATGGAGGGTTAGGGATTCTCAGTGAGTGTGGCGGCGCTACTGCAGTGGGTATAGACCACTCCAGCTCAGTTGGCGGCTGGTACAGTAGGTGACTCCAGTTGGTTGCTCCCCTAAATCCCCGCCCGTTCAGTGGAGTTATGAAGCTCTAGCGTCCTCTCTCCGCTAACGCTACCCTGAACCGCAGTAGCAACCCGCCACAAAGACTCCCGCAAGATGCCTGATCTCCCCAATGTCCGTCCATCCGATTCTCTTATTCGAGCACCCCGATCGAGATCAGAGATGAATTCATTTTGGTGCTGGCGAACCATCTTTCGAACGCTTTTATGTGAGTGTCTAGGTACCTGCACTTTGTGGCTGAGTAATTGGAACCTCGGAGTTGTGATAGTTTCCTCATGTTCTGCACAAGGCCTCTCGGTCAAGCCTCCTGTTAGTCGGCTTTGACAAACACAGAATCTAAACAAAATCAACAAGAACCAAACACGAAAACATCGACAATGCTTACTTCCACAACCACACCCGAATTCGAGTCCCGACACTAGGCAGGCCCTGGTTGGTGGAGAGTCCGATCTCAACTCTGCTGAAGCCATTCGCAAATCCAAACCTGCGGCACCAGGGCATCCCCCCCGAGTCAACCTTTGCGCCATGCCGAACCAACAGCTGGCATACTTTTAAAACTGTAACTCAATCGAGCATAACTGTATTGAGAATCGCTGGCGCACTCAAATAGCAAATAGGGCATTTAGAATTCCTCTTAAGCATGTCGGCATTGAGGATGCCGCAGCTTCAATCTTGGCGCGACGAGAGGCGTGTTGATATTGATTGCTCTGGCACTGTGCGGCACAACCAGTCGTACCAACTGCTTTCCAAGCCTAATAACGCTACTTTTGCTACCACTAAATTCGTCAGCTTGTCGAGTGCACCGATGACGCTCCATTTTAGGAGAAGTGCCGAGATCTCATCGTAATATATCGTCGGTTCAGACCTCTGGCGGTTCCATGGCACTGATTGTCAAATTACCACTGAAGCTGTTAGTGTTCCGTCTGGCTCCTTGCTGACCAAGGACCATCCTTACTAACCCTCACATTGCGAAGTTTGCCATATCCATAACATGTAAATGATAATGATAAATATATTGCTTAAGGGACTATCATCAGGCCTCTTAATAGGCCAAGACATACTTGGTCAATTATCGAGACAGTTTTAGTCGCTGTCATCTCAATCCTGGAATGTCGTCTTTTGGGAGAAGAGGGGGTTCGCTGACATCGACCTCTCGGATTGGCGCCGGTTAACGTCGGATCATGGTTGCCGTCGAGCCCTACGACAGCCACCAGAGGTAAAGTGATTGTTCCGTCGATTGAACTGGTCATCGGTTGGCGTGGTATGTCTACGACGTAGCGTCATGGACCACGGTTTGTGACTGCCTAGTTCCTAATACCACTTACTACGTACAACACAATAGTAGTCTTCAAGAGTCCGAGAATGGAGATAGAGCATGACCTGGTGATAGGAATAGACGAAACATATCTTGTTTTACTATAGAAACCCCCGGATCGATGAATTCCAATCGATTGCATGACAAGTTACCCAGGCTGCATCTCAAACACAGTCCCTTCTGTCCACAACAGGGAGATCCATGATGCGTTCAAACCAGACAGACCAAGAGTGTGAGCATTTGCATCCCGGTCCTAGCATCTTCCGAAACGGAGGGGTTCAGACAACACACTCAGTGGAAAGTAGCTGGCATCAGTAACGACAAGGCAACAATGTGTGCTGCCATCTGTTGAAATACAAGTGGCCACGGACAATCCCCACTGGCATGAATAAGAAGGTCACTTCGCGGCAGCACCCGAAGCCGCACGCACGTCTTCAGAGCGTGGCCATAGCATCCATTACGTTCCAGACGGGTTTGAGGTTTGTGGACCAGACCATCTACGGCTTCGTGTGAAAATACTTCGGGCGACGGGTGGCTTAATTGCACTCTGATGTGGATGGGAGGAACTCGCCGGTTCGAAGTGACAATAATTAGGCTTCTTCTTATCACGTACATGAACTGAATCGTATTCAGACGAGGCCAATATCTCCGACGGCTCTTGGACGAGCCAATGTCCCATGTGGTGCAGGGGCCAGAGGCAGAGGTTTGCCATGTGGCCACCTTGCCCGGGGGGACCCACGTCTCCACACATTGTCCAAAGAAGCACAGTGGCTCCGAGTATCTACGTACTGGGTATATAGTATCATAGCTCGACGGAGGTGAAATTGCTTTATTTCGTCGCGAAATGAAGGTCAGCGGAGGGTCTGAGACCCCAGGAAACCCCAGCCCGTTTGGTGATGGGCTAGCAATGGCGCCCTCGCCTCACTAGCTGTCTTTGACTTGGTAGACTGCAATCTACGGGAATCCCAGGACCGCCGCTTTTTGGTCTAATTATGTCGATGAGATATATCCGTGCAAAGCCCTGGATGACTACATCATCATCGACGAAACGAGCGGTCAACCGATTCAATCTGGCCTCTGGAGTTCGGGATCCGTATCATGTTGGACAAGGTCAGTCGGCTTCTATTGGGTCATTGGGTGTACTCATGTGCACCCGGATCAGATCCATTGCATACAGTCGCTCCAGATACGCGTTGGACTCGAAAGCGGAACATGTCTCGAGACCTGTATGTTAGGACTGAATATGCAGCCCATATTTTTCGACCTGGGCTGGGTCTCTGGCACTTATTAGGGAACATAGTCCAAGCTGCTGACCATAACGTACTCATTGAGCAGCGTTAAAGCGTTAGGATGCAGAAGGTTGTGGAGTCCAAATCTTGTCTAGCAAGCGGGAAGCTGCTGCCTGTGTAACATTTGATTAGTGGGACAATGACTGTTGGATATTTCTGGGTCATCGTAACACGAGAAAAGCAGTCATCAAAAATAGAGGAAGCCTCTTTGCACGCTCCGTCTGTCTTCAAAATCCTCCATGGACGCTGTTCACGTCGGTCATCTGGTAGATGGACAACCCAGATTCTGAAGTGAGAGAACGAGGGTAGCGAGGGCACTAAACCTGATCTGCGCGCCTCCGAGGGGTTGATGGTCCCTTACAGGGAGGAAACGGATCTCTGGCGTTGCTCGATGCGCTGACGCAGGTTCGCGCCGAGCGGACCTCTGGCTGTGGAGTTTGAAATAGCTAATAGTGCACGATGATGAGATGCTACGAATACGTACCTTCACCTGGAATAGTTGATTACCACCCGTAGCCCGAGTCTCCGGAAGGGTCTGAGCGTGAGACTTCCAGAAGTCGGGACTCCTTCTTTCTCCTTTCTAGACGATCGACACTACGCAGTGTATAGGGAAATAGAGCACATGCTGCAAGGGAGAGATCCAGGTGGGTCGTATTTGTTTTGGACGTACGTATCCGTCGAATGGTCGGAGGACGGCCAGCTGACGGATCCCCTGTGGCGTAGCGCGTTTGCGTCCGTGGCCCGGTTCCGAGGCTCTCGTGGACCCGAATATTGGTGTTCATGGGCTAGATATGACCCAGCCAACGGAAGTCGGGCCCGGCCACCCAAGTCAGGTCATCACGAGTATTCCTACGTAGGACATACCAGGAAGACATGTTGCTATGAAGTACGCACGTAAATAGTAATTAGAGTAGTAAGAGAAATAGGAAGACATGGCCAACCCTTAGACATCCTTGGCTCGAGCAATCATGACAATGGCCATTTCCACGACAAACTGTGGCGTCAGCTAGCTAGCGGGTTGGCCGAGGCCACAATATACGAGTTCCAGACCTGTGTCGTCGCATATCCAAGGTGAGAAGGGTGGTGAAAAGAAAAAGAAAAGAGAAACAAAAAGCCATGCCAGGTGAACAGCTCTCGGAGTCAGCATACCGCTTTTGGGTAAGGTTATGGAACGTTTTCGTGATATATCATTTTCTAAATGATGTTCCATTGATTTTCTGCTTTTTCTTCCTCAGCATGTGTCTTTCAAATCAGTTGCCCCTCCAGCCAGTCATTCAACCATGCTTGACTCAGATGTCTGGCTGCGTGATCAACAGAGTCTCCTGCATCTCCCCGTCCGTTACGGAGCAGCGGTAATTGATTTTTGCTCAAAATGTCGGACAACGTCAATGGTGGACCCAGTGTTTGCACAAGTCGTCATTTTCAAAGGCTGGAAGAGGTATTGATAGCCCATCATCTTGAGATCGATATATCCTAGCCCACATAGTGGGCTGGTCCTGTCGTGCTGGAGCTCACAGAACCCAGTCGTTGATCAAACGCGACACAGTGTGTAGTACAGTATTCGTAGGTAGGCTTTGCGGGTGCGATCGGCAAAGCACTGATGAGGTTCATTTGTTAATCAAGTTAACTGAACCAAGTTAACATGAGACTCGGGTCTTAGTGATAAATGGTGGTCCAACAAGTGAACAGCAGGGACCGATGCTCGTGTTCGAGCGTGGTGGGCGCACATCTGTGGGCCGTGACGTTTTGCATCAAAGTTGGCCATTTGGCAGCCCAGTTGATTGACACCAGCTGACTGAGTGAGAAGAAGGGTATGTCGGTCAACATTTACGGAATGCGTTTCCCGAGCTCGACGTTCTTTATGGCCAGTTGCATAGTCACAATCACAAGGGAGAAATTTGGTTGGAATGAGGCGGTTGAGGAAAAGCAACACTGATTCGCTTCAGTCCCATGACGCGACACCAGCCTTGCATGGGTGTCATCACATCGAAACAGCCGCGCATTCTAGACTCCTTCTCTGCCACACGCTGCTTCTGGTGGCAAGCTACATGGGCCAACCAAGGCGATCCTCCTCATTAGTGTCCCTTTTCGTTCCCTACTAATGTGTGGCGGGGTCTCTCCTGGAAGTATCCTAGTCAGGGGACCAGGGACACAAGGGGCCGGTGCTTGCGATGGGATGGAGCTTGTGGGGGGGAAGAAGATTGAGCACAGCCGATGAGGCCACCCGCAACATGTTTGACTCTTATGTGGACTTGCTGTTGCAAGATAGGTTCAGATTTTGAGGGCCGCGTCAAAGAGGGTGCAATGCGACAAGGCGATGTCATAAGAAGCCATTCAGGAGAAGAAACAAATGGAGACGGGAACAATTTACTTTGTTTACTGAGTACTTCGGACCTTGGTACGCAAATGCAGTTCCAGGAAGGAACATTCCGGGCAGAGAGGTTCATGACGTTGGCGGAGTTGGCTCTCTATCAAATTAGTGTCGAATTGTTGAGGGGATTGTTTCCAGGCGGGAGTTCGATGTAGACGACTATGAAACAAACATATCTTTACACCAAGCGGATTGAGCTCAGAAGCAAGCGGCTGCTGGCTGAGCTATACGTAGCGGCTTCCTATTTGGGCATCTCAATCGTGGCAATTTATGGCAAGGCACCATCTGTAACACACGAGAGGCTCCGGGGTTTGAATGCATCGGACTCAAGGCAACGAAGACAGATGAAACTAGTAGTAGTCAGTACCTTACCACGCTTTCGAGCAGCCGACTATCGATTGGAATTTCGATACGATGCCAATACAGCGCTTATTGCTGCCAACCTAGATATGTAGTAGATACTACCTGCCCATAATCACTGCACAGGGAACCATGGCTACGCAAATGAGGTCCATGTTATGAATGGTTCCTGTGGTGGACTTCCACCGTTACCAAGGCCCACGAGCGACGGACGCCGCGGCTTAAAGGCAAGGGATGCCGAGTATAGGGCTCCTGATTAACGGGACTTGGATTGGGAGACTGGAGATTAGGGACCTGTAGGGACCTGAGGGACATGAGAGGGCCCTTGTCTTTGAATCTCCGACAGCCAAACAGACTCTCGTCGTAGTGGAGACCGGCTGCCACGATGGCACGTCACGATGTCGCAGGTCTCTTTGCGAAGTCACGGACCATTTCCAACGCCAGCCAAACACCTAAATTACCTACCTTACCAAGTAGGTAGTTGGCATAGTTTGCCCTAGGTACGGAAGCGACTATTTGGCTAGCAAGTCAGAGCCAGTTGCGGAGCATGCGCATCTGGATGGATGCTGTTTCGGGGCCAAGAGCTGCTAGCTAGTTGGTGGCTGGTGGTTGGCTGCTTGTCTAAACCAAGCCTCAGCCGTCGTGCATCGAGTTGGATCAACTCCACTGCTCACGCTTCTGCGAGCCCTCTACTGTTCGGGCGCTCCTCGAAGCGAATCAACGTCCATACGGGGCGCTCGAGTCGAGCGTAGAACATCGATGCATCCGCGTCACTTTGCCGTAGATGTGCTCTGCCTACTCCGGTGCTTCGATGCGCCCAGACGCCGCCACTGGCTGCGCGCACTCTCTCTGGTACCGACGGGAGACGGGCGAGCCGCAGAGGGGGACGGGCGCCTCCAACTATGACTGAAGGAAGCTCTTCGGGATGTCTCACACCCGGCAGGATTGCCCATCCGACGACTGAGTGTCAGACAAGGCGACCAGCCAACCAACGGTTGACGGTCAACAGACGAGGAAATGGACATGGCAACCTGCCTTGCTTGTCTGCAGCTTTCGCCATGCTTGCTGTGCAGACAGACTACCGATGCCAATTCCCCAGACCCCCGTTATTACCTCGTCGAACGGCCATGATCATCTGCTGCTTTCGCCCTGGGCCCTGGTCATCTTTGCTGGACATCCCGGCCGAGCTGCCAGTAGGGGATGAAACTATGCCCAACAAGGATACGCAATCGATGGATCAGTTGGATGAGATGCTCCACCCACCAAGAAAAGTTACTCTGCAACCGGCCATAGCCCACAGTCCATCTTCATGGCGTCGTCCATGGGCGTGTTAGGTTCTCATCGTAGGTTTTAGGTACTGTACAGTGCTGGCACAGTACTGAGCAGCGTCCACACCTAATAGTACCTCCGCAAGTCAAGATTCTTAGCGGGCGTACTGAAATGCACCGCGGCATTAGCTGGGGGGCCGTTGCGTCAATGCTTGCTGCCAGGGACGTCCACCAGCCAAGCAGATGGCACCATTTCTCCACCGTGGGCCTCCTTTAAGTCCTCCGAGAGGAACACTCAGAAGTATCCCGGACTTGGCCGCACTGCCTGTGTTTTCTAACTGGTTGCTTGATTAGAGAGAGGTTTGCTGGCCTGGCACCCCAAGTCGCTGCGCGGGCGATCCCCCTCATGCTCTTGCGCGGTCATCGTCCTGCTTGCCCCCGCTCCTCCGGCCGCCACCCGTCTGCCATCTGCGCACTCCCAGTCACAATCACAGTCACAATGGATAAAACCGAGACGTACATACACTGCTTCTTACACAGTGCGTCACGTTTGCAGCGCATCGCCGAGGAATCAGTGGTGGCGTCCGGGGAGCTGCTGGAACGACCGCAATGTGCTCCATAGCAGCGTCATCTCAGCGATTACTGGGAAAAAGGCGTTGCGAGCTCAGGGCTGCGCTCGGATAGTACGCACTGTGTACATGGTTGGCCTAGTGGGACTGCGTACCTGCGCACCCCGGACGAGAGGGTGAGCAACCGGACGGTACCTGAGGCTACAGGGGCTGGCACGGCCTGGGAGCATCCGAGGTTGGGTTAGCGGACCCTCCACTTGTCGATGGTTGCTCGCAGTGCTTTGCAGGGCCCCATAAACCACTGGAGGTCCCCTGAGGATCCGCCTGAGGGGCCGACATGCTCAGGGCCCTTGAGCAGCATTTCTGGTTGCCGTGGAGCGGTTGCCATCATCTGCACCCACTTTGGCACGGCCTGCGGTACTTGACCTTCGCTAGCGGACCAGGTACCTTGCCAGGACAGGCAATTTTGTGCCTGGGCCGTGAGTACCTCCTGTGAGTACCTCAGTACTTCGGCGCCGGCAGTGGCTACGCTCGCTTCCCGTTGTCCCCAGAGCGAACACCAGGCGGGTGGCCCAGCGCTGTCGGCCGCTAATCATTGTTTTCACCTCGCTATCCCGGGTGAGCTCCCCAGTCCACTGTGCAGCATAGCACCGGAAGAGCGTTTGGCTGCTGTTCGTGCCCGTCGCACACCCACCTTCCTACCTACCTACCTAGCCCTTTCCCCCTAATTTCGCCCTCTTTCGGCCACCCCCCTCCTCTCCTCCTCTTCCACTTCCCAGTCATCCATCCATCCTCTTGCGGAATCCCTAATTCCCCGGCCATCCAGCCATCCAACCAGTCGCTGTCTCTCTTCTTCCTCTTTTCTTCCCTTTCGCAATTCTCACAACGGTTCGAACCTCTCCCCATTCACTACCGGGATACCTTTGGACTCGCAGCCACTCAGACGTCCACCCACTCGTCCGCCCGTTCCCCTCTCGAGCATCGCCATCTGCATCGGCACCGAATACGTCAATTAACACCTGCCCTGCACCTGCAACTGTCGCTTCTCTAGCTCCTAGAGGTCAGTCAACTCTCCGTTTTCATTTGATCGTCTGCGTCCGCATCGCCGTCAAGCCCTCGCTGGCCCTTCTCGACGACGCTCGCTCTGCTTGTTTGGCTCTCCATCGAAACCCACTCGCCCGCTCCCTCTCACGCTCGCTCGTTCGCTCTCCCATTCTGTTTACCTCAGTTCCATCGCTCGACCCATCTTCGCACACCCCTCCCCCCCGGCTCCCGCCAGGACCACCCACTCCCCCCTGTCCAGGGGAGGCGCGAGAGATTCCGCCCTGGGCTGGGCCTTTGTTGGCACGACTCGTGTGTCGTGCTCCAAATTGCAGCCTCCTCCCCCCAGCCGCGACGCTACACCAAAAGCTGCTTCTCCATCCTCCATCTCCTTTTCTCTTCACTCCACCTCGCCTTGTCCCGACTCACCTCATCCTTTTTACATTCGCCCCTTCACCCATCAACCTCCCACTGCCTTTTTCACGGCAACCACTCTCACTACTATCGGGTCCTGACATCGCTCGACAGCATCTAGACCTGTCAGCAAACTCATCGTCCATACACCCGACGTGTCCGCCGCCGAATCGCCCTAGTTTCATCAAGATACATCTGAGTAACGTCGAGGCGACAGCCATAGAACCGTCACAATGGGTTGCGGAATGAGCACGGAGGAGAAAGAGGGCAAGGCCCGGAATGAGGAGATCGAAAACCAGTTGAAGAGGGACAAAATGATGCAGCGAAACGAGATCAAGATGCTGCTTCTCGGTACGTTGTCCTAACCGTCACTTGTCAAACCGCGCCGGAATGGGACATCAATCACATCCATCGCGTCTTGAACAGTGTCTAATCCAACTCACAGGTGCCGGTGAATCCGGAAAGTCTACCATCCTCAAGCAGATGAAGCTCATCCACGAGGGTGGCTACTCCCGCGATGAACGAGAATCCTTCAAGGAAATCATCTTCAGCAACACGGTCCAGTCGATGCGCGTCATCCTCGAGGCCATGGAGTCGCTTGAGCTTCCACTCGAGGATCAGCGCATGGAGTACCACGTCCAGACAATCTTCATGCAACCCGCACAGATCGAGGGTGACGTCCTCCCCCCAGAGGTTGGCAGCGCCATCGAGGCGCTGTGGAAGGATCGCGGTGTTCAAGAGTGCTTCAAGCGATCTCGCGAGTACCAGCTCAACGATTCGGCTAGATAGTGCGTCCTCCTCCCTTCGCTTTGTCTAACCTGCCTGTGCTCACACTGTCTCAGCTACTTCGATAACATCGCCCGAATTGCCGCCCCCGACTACATGCCCAACGATCAGGACGTGCTCCGATCGCGTGTCAAGACCACAGGTATCACCGAGACCACTTTCATCATCGGCGACCTGACCTACCGCATGTTTGACGTCGGTGGTCAAAGATCTGAGCGAAAGAAGTGGATTCACTGCTTCGAGAATGTCACCACCATTCTGTTCCTGGTCGCCATCTCCGAGTACGATCAGCTCCTCTTCGAGGATGAGACCGTCAACCGAATGCAGGAGGCATTGACCCTATTCGACTCGATCTGCAACTCGAGGTGGTTCATCAAGACCTCGATCATTCTGTTCCTCAACAAGATCGATCGGTTCAAGGAGAAGCTGCCCGTCAGCCCGATGAAGAACTACTTCCCTGATTACGAGGGTGGCGATGATTACGCCGCCGCCTGCGATTATATCCTGAACCGATTCGTGTCCCTGAACCAGCACGAGACTAAGCAAATCTACACTCATTTCACTTGCGCAACCGATACCACCCAGATCCGCTTCGTCATGGCAGCAGTCAACGGTATGTTATTTTGGGGCGCATCAGAAGCATGTGCGCATCTTGCTAATTTTTCACAGACATCATCATCCAAGAGAACCTTCGTCTCTGCGGTCTCATCTAAATGATTTTTACCCTCACCAAAACACACGAATACCCTCGATCTTAATAACGACACCGCTTAGATGGGCCACGGGGACATGGCTCACGATTTTTTCATTGTATCCGTCATACCATTGGGCCGGAGGCCTTGGGGCGCACACTAGCACGATTCCCCTTCCCCGTGCCTACTATATCGCCTCATTCGCCACCCCAAATTTAGTGCTTTGGCTGAGCCCCGGGTTGACCTTGGTTCCCTTTCTTTGTAAGGATTTCGCGGGCTGATGGGAGTTGCTCTGTATCACAAAACGTCATTTGGGAGGAAGACCAGGAGGCGGCCGAGCCAGATGGGGCGTCACCGCAAGAGCCAGTCTTCGGTAGGACTTGGACCGACGGGAGCAAGCCGGATCGGAGAGAAGATGACGACGAGGCACTATTGCATCTGACAGTATGGACGACGGAGAATGGTGGCCATTTATTTTTTGTTTAATTACGAAACTCTTTTCCTACCATTTGCCTACATTTGCGTCCGCTCGGTGTCCCTTTTCTTCTCATTTATTCCCTTTTTAGCCGAAAGATCGCCTCAGCTCGTCTTATTTCTTTTTTTTTTCTCAGTTGAAACAGGGAGGGGCGGGGGATTACACGACCGGTCATGCATGCGTGCGTGGCGAGCACCTGGGGCTGGGGGGCTTGGTGTTTTGTTCCTGGCTTCTATGGCCTTCTGGGCCTCGTCTTTTCTTCTAGTGCATAGTTGAGGTCATTTTATCAAGCAAGACAAAAAGAACACAGACAGGCTTCCTGATGACTTAATGATTGTGGTTATCTCTCCCCCTTCCAAAGGTCTGTGAATGTTCGATTCAAGAATGTAGGACGTTCGGTACCTATGCAATACACACAAGGTGAAGGTGCCAGATTGAAGGCTTCGTGATTCATCCCGACACGACGTGTGGTATGTCTACGGAAATAGGCGCCGATGTCTTGGGAAGAGGTTACAAATGACAGATTCTGTTGACGTTGGTGATGATGTATTTCTGGAGGTTGGCCAAGAAAACTTTCTTTAGGACGGAGTAGTCTATAGAATTCTAGATACTACAGTGCTCATCGCCTTTCATCGACGGCAATATGTTCCGGCCCTCGTCCACATCGCCGTCCATTGGTAGATGCAGTTACATTTGATTGTACATGATGCGTCTGATGACATTTCCGAAGCTGGAGGTGGTGAGTTCAGGATCCAATTGAGAATATCACAGAGCAGAAAGGAGTAGCAGGCATCTTCAACGAGAACATGTGGCGTGATTGTCATTGCCAACACAGAACAGGCGCTTCATGTCATCTCGCCAGATGAGTACGTGTCTTCCACAGGCGGCCAAACCAGGCTGTGGCTTCCAATACCATGCAAACTTCCTGTCTCGGTTGGTGGCGCATCTTGTGTAGAAGACCAAAATGCTTAGTCCCCGAACCCAGAGATTGTTGGTCACTCTGAACAGTATTGCGCAATGATATTCGCACCATGCATGGATAATAGTTAGATCCTTGGAGGGTCCCTCTAATTTCAGGGCAGGTCACAAGCTCGAATCCATTTGCTGCAATGGGGTCAGTGTTTGAAGGAAAATGAAGAATGAAATGGAAGGGAAAAGAATCCCGTACCTTGGGTGATCGATATGAAATGTAAAACATAGGTACTTCATGACATGTGTCGTTGAAGTTCCGGTGGACACTTGTCCATCCTTCGCTGGAGCGGTGTTGAAATGATACAGAAGATACAGATACACGTCCTCCCAGTATTGAAGCTTGCTCAACTATGAGCAAAAGCCCAGCATGGCTGGACAAGAGGAATGGTACAAAATCAACGCAGTGGGCTGGCGTGAGAGGACGAGTCATCGACCCCGCCGTCAGAAAGTCGAGCTTGGGCTTGCTCTTGGGCTTGTTCCTGGGCACGCTGGTGCTCGGCCATGCCTTCTGCCGTGCGGAGATACTCTTCATACTCAGCGATTCGCATGCCGAGCTCCTTAGCAGCAGCTTCGATTCTTGCGAGATGCCTTTCCCTCCGAGAGAAACCAACGACATCACCCATAGCTTGTGTGACCAGCCGCCCAGTCGGGTCAGACAAGCCCCAGTTACTCATGTCGGGGAAAGTTCTGGGCAGCCCCGATTGGGAAACCTGGGACAAGTTGCCGACTGCTTGGGGTTGATGTGGTAACGGGACAGGCGTCTGCTGATAGATGACTGTACCAGGAGCTGTCCCGGAGGCAACGGCGCCATAAATGATATGTGGCTGAGGGTGGTTATTCTCTATGAGGAGATGTCAGGGCCAATTTCAAGTTAAACAGTGTATCATGTGCGCGAATGCGTGAGGTAGAGGACGCAACAAGTTGCGCGGCAATGCAAGGGGACGCAGGTGAGGGCAAGCAAGCAAGTTGACTGACCATGAAAGGTGCATCTCGCCCCACTAGCGTTATACCAGCAGTTCGTGCAACTACCACACATCTGACCTTCGTAGACGATGCAGGTGGTCCATGGCCCATGACCTTTCCTGCAGTTCTTGCAGGGGCTGGGCGCAAACTCGCCCGTGATGTGGGCGAGCACTGCTTCGACATTGCTGCGCCGCTCCATGTTAAGCCTCTGGCCAGGGCGACGCTGAGAAGGATCGTGGACGGCCGGTTCGGATGCCAGCTTTCTGCATAGGGCGCTATCGATCTTGATCGAATCTCCGTAAATTTCCAAGGCCACGTCTTCAGCGGTGGGAGCCTCCTGCTGGCTGCTCATCGCGTTCGGGGGCATGATGAAGCTAGTGCGAGGAATAGCGCTTAGTCCATTGTGCCCATTGTGCCCATTGTGCCCATTTTGCACCAAGCCGCCCCCGTTGCTAGACAGCTTCGTGTCCGAGTTGAGGATAATCCCGAGGGAGGCCTTGTCGTCAACGTCTTCGCCTTCGGCATCGACGTCGTCGTCTTCATCTTGGAGGGCCTCAAGAGCTCTCACGTCAGCGGCGTGCTGGGCCAACCGCTCAAGCTGCTCCTGGGAAACGCTGTGAAAGGACGAATTGCGGCTAACACCCCGTCTTCCAGCGTTGCTGGTGCTGTCGGAGCTGGTGGCACTGGCACTGGCGCTGGTGCTGTCATTGCTAACACCGGGGAGTTTGGCCAACCTGGAGCTGCGAACCCGAATCGGCATCGCAACTTCTCGTGTCGTCACCGACGCGGATGCAACGCGTATTCGCGAATTGCGAGTCGCTATAGAAATAGAAACGGAAACAGGAGATATCGTGAATCTTTGATAATCGTCGTCGCAAGGCTTGATCGGCACGGACGGTGGGGTGGCGTTAGATAGACGGGATGGATGCTTTGACAAGTGGTGCTGCTGCAGCGACGTGACGAGGTGCAACACTGCGAATAACACTGAATTGCTAGGGCTACTCAGGTGTGGGAAGAAGAGACGCGACCCTTGCATGCCCCGGGTTTCTAGCGGGGTAAATGCACAGTGTGGAAGATCGAGAAATTGTTGCGGCTTTCGCACCGTGCTAGCTTAAGATGTTTAAGGTAGACAGGTCTTCAATGGCAGACTGGCTGCAAGCGCCTCATCGCTCTTCATTCAGTTTTGAAAACTTCACCGGCAAGATTCAAAGGGTTTGCCTGTCAAACATGTCAGCATAAGCTTGCCGTTCTAAATATTTGCATCGTGGTATTTATTTTCATCCTTCGTTCTTTTCAGCCCTTCTCCCAAGGACACTCAACAAAACCTTCATCTACCTCGTCGCATTGCTTGCTTGTTCCCATATTCCATCGCCTCTCCCTTCAGTAATCTCCTTCCATTGCATAGCAAACTCTCGCAATCCTCCTGAACCTGCCATGCTTGCATCAACAACCTCTTTCGGGAGTTTGTGTGCAGAGTATAGGGGGCTGCTAAAGTTGTGCGCTGCTGGGTCATCTTTCTCAATGATTCGAAATTCGGGCCCCAGATCAGGTCGATACTCAATCTCATCTTCATCCTCTCCCTCGCTGACCGTGTCGTCGCCGCTGGTCTCGTCGTTAACGGACCCATAGAGTGGCCTGGGAACATCCATCTCCAGCAATTCTTGCCAAGTAAACAGCAAGCCATCTGTCCGGGGTGCCCATGGATTGATATCCATAAGTCTTACTTTACCCAGGCCGTTCTTCTCAAAAGAGTTTTCTGGCACATAGACATCGAATGCGAAACTGGCGTCAGGAAACGTGAGTCTCAGCTTTTCCCGAAAGAAGATCTTGATCTTCTTCCAGAGCTGCGGTCGAATCCCCTCCAGAAAGGCATAATGGTTGAGATCTCGCTGCGTTATTCCAATGAGGGTTCGGTGCTTGACGAAGCAGCGGAATTCCAGTGCGACGTGCGGCGAGAAGAATGGCCGCAGAACAAGGACTGGAGCGTACGGCCGCGAAGGTGGTGCTGGGGTGCAGTCGTCGAAGGCGTGTTCGAGATCGTGAGACACGAAAGAGGATGACTTGAGGAGCAAGTAGATATCATTTGGAGAAGTGCATTTCAGTGTGTTCTGGTGCGGCGATATCCACTTGGCATCCTTGGGTGACGACCAGTTCAGCTTGGGTGCTACCGCACCACCGAGTTCAGCGATCTTGTCCTTGATCATCTGGTGGGTCTCGGGGAACCTCTCGTTTGGTGGCAGCGGCTCGGGGTCATCTTCGTCGTCGTCCGAGGAATCTGGATCCCTCGCAGGCGCCTTGATAGTCGTGTTTCCTGTTGAATGCCACTCTTCTTCTGGTTCATCTCTTCGGTGGTCGTCATCGGCCAAGACGATGCCGTCCTCGTGAAGGTAGTCAACAAAAGATCGGGGCAAAGGAATAATCCGTGACTTCAGACACGAGGTTCGGTACTTAGGGAACCAGGAATCGTATGAGCAGTTCTGAATGTGGTCCTTGGTAACGGGTGGGAAGACGATCTCGCCCGCCTGGCTCGCTGGGGCATCCGGGAAGTGAGGCATTGTAATGCGTTGGCAGGAGTATCAAGTTACGACTGAAATATTTCGAGATAACGGTGCCGCAGTTCAAGTTGATGTTTAATTCAAGTTGACGTTCAACAGTTGATATGAAGCTCGTATGGCAAGGAACGAACCAAGAAGTACGAGCAAGTTGCTTTGAGTCACACTTAACAAATGGGCTATAGAAATTATTCCCTTTTCCCATGAGCAGCAAATCATTACCCCACCATCCGTAATCAATTCTGCCGCCACTATCACTTTATCTGCGCCACACCGCCTGCCAGGGTCCTGCGTCACTGGCCCTACTGCACGACCCTTGCAAACCTCCATCCTCCATCAATCCAGCCTTCACTCGCCCATCCTTCAACTCTCAAGAGCCCGTCGACATAAACTCCTACGAACCCAACTGTCGATCCATCTATCAATATGTCTGACAACGTGGGCCTCAGCACCCCCCGCGGCAGCGGTACCTCCGGATATGTGCAGCGCAACCTTGCCGCCATGCGGCCCCGTGACTTCGGCGCGCCGTACCCCAAGGACCTAGACAGCTTGCGACACAAGCAGCGACAGCCAGACAAGGGCATTCTCGAACACGATCGCAAGCGAGAGGTTGAAGTCAAAGTCTTTGACTTGAGGGATAAGCTTGAAGAGGACGAGTATGTCAACTTGCGTCGATGTGATTTGGGGACACCATACTAATTGGAGACAGGGTGGATGAAGACGAGATCGAGCGACAATGCGACGAACTCCGACAGAAACTCCTAGCTGAGATGAACTCTGGTAGAAAGGGCTCTGGTCTAAGAAAGACCTTCAAAGAGCACCAGGTACACGAGATGGCCGATGCCAAGATCAAGGAAAGCGAACGTCTACGGAGAGCCCTCAAGATCAGTGCCAACTACGAAGAGGGTAGCCATTGGAAACGACAAGAGGAAAGACTACGCAGTACCTTGGAGAAGGATGAAGGGGACGTGGAGAAGAAGGATTAAACGCATCACACATCACCTTCTGGCGCGATCCAGCTTGTCGGGCACCTCCTAGGCGAGATGTAGCATGGGGCAATTCGCGGTTTAGGACACAGTTGTCAAAGCGCAGCCTAGCTAAAGCTCTGCCTAGTTTATAGGCCGGTTGCGCGTTCTTCATCACGAATAACCGCATGATTTCGGCCATTACACACCGCTTACCAATGGCCTCCGGGGCCAAGTACGACATCTCCTCCAATAGGTCATTTTGGCTCAGCCCATTTGAAAGAGGCTCGGTTTTGATTTTGTGGAGTTGGGGAGTACGGAGAATATTTTTTTTGGAGGACTGTGATTCTCATATTCTTCCTTGTGTCCAGCGTGGCCTGTGAACAAGGGTCTAGAGACACAACATCGACCGTTAGCCAGAATCAGGATGACGCTCGAGCGATACGAACGATTTGGGAATATCGAACATGGGGTTTTTACTGTCTTGCCAGCTGCGAATGTAGCAAGAATCACTACAACCTGATCCGCATACTGTGACAAGGTGCGGAAGGAGAGAAGTAAGCATTGAATGGGGACTGGTTTCACGGTTTGGGTCGGTGTTCCATTTAAAACAGGCTCTATTCAGCTGTGTTCTTTGTGGTGTTTGACTCGGTGGGCTGTGAGTTCACATACCTTTCATGGGTATTTATTGCTTCGTTGGTCTCTCGCGGTGTTAGTCCGCAGTTTATATTTGTAAAGCTCCCAGTAATTATTGTCAACGCCTCAACCTCGACCCACTCGTTACTCGATAATCAAACAACAGAAAATAGCCAACACAACCAACCCAACTGTGCAATACCTACTGCATATTGATAAAGTGTTAATTTCTTCGATGCCTAGTCCTTCGCAATTCGTTCATGCGTGGCGAGGTCCAGGGTAGTGGTGTGTGGCGCAAAAGGAGCCTCAGCCACAATTGGCCGCAGTGTACCAGAGCTTCTTTGAATCGCACACGTCACTAACACCACCACCACCACCTTGTGGTCTCTGCAACAACGAATTGTTCACCAACACACCATGGCGCGATTATCGCAACCTCCAGGTGCCCCCATCAATCGAAACGCCATCGATTTGGCAGCTTCTGAGCTGGGGCATCTACTCCTGCGCCTACAGCAGACCATACTCCATGCCGATCCAGACCGCGAGCGAAGACTGAGGATCAGCGAGTTTGAGAGGGCTCGAGTAGCAGCCGTGAGCATCCACTGCGACGATTTCAAGTGTGTACCCGAGCTGGCGACACTGACACTTCTACACACAGAACCTCGAGTATGCGCGCACATCCCTTACGACACTAGAACAAGATGCGCTTGGAATCAAAGCTCCAGGCCGGAGGTCAGAAGTGCAAGGGGATCTGAACCGCAAGAGGGAGATGCTTGAATTGCTGCTGGATCGACTGGAAGACCTGCGAGAAGTACATGTAATGTGGTCCCTGGAGGATGCATGCGCTTACAAAACTACAGATGGCTATCGAAGACGACGACGCCAGTTCCGACGGAGAAGACATACTCTCAGAAATAATCCCCACACCCAGCGACAGCATGGCCGACTCGATATCTACAGATATGCGTTCAGAAAGCTCTGGGCAGGATGACCCTGCAGACTCAGAACCTCCAGAGTTACCGGCCGGGACGCCGGTTGAACCAGAACCAGTAACACCAGCAGTGTCATGGACGCAAGCCCCAGAACCGGCACCATCCACAGACTCGAGCCCCGAACCTCCGACCCAGACAGAACCGACACAGACAACACAAATACTTCGATCCCGTGGTGGAGCATCAACACCTGCGGGCTCTGGCCGCTCGACCGCCCGCGCCGCTCTCTTCTCCAACCGGCGCAAAGCCTCTGCTCCGGAGACCTCGACGGCGACAGCAGAGGCCATCCTCGACCGCCAGCGGGCTGAACAGGACGAGCTATCAAATTCAATTCTCAAGATGGCGGGCGCTCTGAAGGAGAGTTCCCAACGGTTCTCTAACACGCTTGAGTCTGATAAGGAAGTCCTCAGCCGAGCAGGCGATGGCATGGAGAAGACAGAGGTGGGCATGGAGGCCGCTCAGGGGCGAATGGGCACGCTGAGGAAAATGACGGAGGGAAAAGGGTGGTGGGGGAGGATGATATTGTTTGCATGGGTGTATGGACTCATGGTTGCACTCATCTTGCTGGTGTTTGTGATGCCGAAGCTGAGGTTCTGATAATGACACAAATGGGACCATGGCTGCAGGGTAACAGCTGGATGGCTTATTAACGTATGTATACGTGGTGTATGGAATAGTGATGTACTTATGCTGATGGGATTTTGGAAATTGAACAAGGACACATATACCAACCTCTAAGGGAACCATGACGGCCAGTCCCCGGCAGTTAGAGCCTATATTCCTGTTAATCACAATATACCATGTGTATCCAGGAGCCTACCGTCCGTCACTTACCACCCGGAGCAGATATATGGCCTTGAGTGCGTGACATAAGGACATAGTCGGTTTGCGTTGATGATACAAAGTCGTTGCTGCCTTCACATCTGTAGTGTATTGATTTGTTGCGTCTCAAGACCGCAGTGAGAGAAAAGTTTTTGGCAACTCGGTTTCAACGCTATAACTCTGCTAATTGAATAGAATACTTGAAACCCATGACCCCTTACTGCACTATACCCGTGTCTCCCACCTTCGCTCCGACTTGTGAACAATTCTAGCTGTCTTGGCGAGACTCGTTTCCGACGTAGAACCGGGGACCCTATTAGATGCTGAAGAGATTCAACAAGGAACTCCGAAAGATTTGATCATGGGAGACGAAAGTGGCATATGACCTGAAATCGTGGCCCTGAAGATCAAATGCACCGCCGAAAATGAACCCCTTGCTTGAGATTTGATCAGCTTTGCCTCAGTCCAACACCTTTATGACCTCCACTCCCTCCGTGAGCTCTGGATTCCCAAGCAACTCTTCTATTTGAGAGTGTGCATCAGAGGGCTTTGGATGAATAGAATTCTCTCGATCCGAGGTGTCCTCATCGTCATTCTGAGATTCACCGGCGCACGCAGCGTCCTCTGGCGATCTACAGGTAGACTCATCGAAAGAGAGTGCTAGAGACGGAGTGGAAGACGGCGATTCAGCGCCACTCCGTTCAGAACTGATCGAAGTAGTATCTTGAGACGAAGAAATATAACCATTGTCAGGAACATGGCTGGCGGTCTGGGCCTGAGTGCTAGTCTCAGGGGCTTGTTCATAATCTTCCGCCTCCCCATCTTGAGAGAGTGGATGCTCATCGTCAATGTCAGGAAGTAATGGTCCAATCTCGGAGGTATCCTGTTCGGGTGGCGTGGTATCTTCTGGTGGTGGCCATGCCAGGCCTCGAAGTTCGGCATTGACCTCGCGACAGTAGTCGTAGTTAAAACGAAGGCGTCGCCCAACTGGCTTCCCCCCGGCCTGTCTAGATAATCAGCAACATGTAAGCAACTATGCCAGCATGCACCAGACTTACCGGTGGAGAATACTGAAAGAATGTGTGTGGCATCGTATTCATCTTGGTGACACGGTCCTCCCAGTCGAGCCCCGTCTTGATACGGAAAAACTCCATGAAAAGGTCCATCTCGGTGCGCCACTTGCCAGAACACGGGCTTGGCCGATAGTAGCTGGGCTGACTGTTGCCTTTCTTCTTCAAGAATTTGGCCGTGAACCAATAGAGACGTGGCTTCGCGTCCGATTCCCACAGCTGTGTTTGACTGTTGGCATATGATCGGGAAGTGGAAGGCGGGCTAACTTACACAAAGCGTATATCTCTGTCCGAACTCTCCCGCAGTCTCATCATCGCGAGTGATATCAATCCGGTACGGAAAGAATTCTCGATCGATGTAGATGTGAAAGAAGTCTAGGAGAGTTGGTTAGGAAAACAGACGGGGAAAAAGACAATTGGGACAACAACGGCATACTGGCATTGATAAACTTCTCTCCTTCTTTCTTCCCCTTCTCAATCCTAGCTTGCTCGCGCTTGGCAGCATTCTGTTTCGCGATGATGTTTCGCATAGAATATTCCCTTTCCGGTTGTCTCTGCTCCGTCATGGCCGAGAACATGAACCAGTCACAGTGGACGATATGGAAGCGCTTACCACGTTTCAAGGCCTCTCTAACTGCGTGATTGTCAGTTGCATTTTTCAACACTGGCGAATAAGAAAGCACTATGGGATGGAATACCTAGGGGAACTTTCTTGTTGAACTGCTCCCTCGTACACAAGAGATGCGTGACATGCTGGTTGAAATCATTCGTGAACCGCCCTTTGCGAATCTGAGTCCACCGCTTGAGGTTTTCGACGGTCAATTGACCCGGAAGAGGGCCTGCCGCGGCAATGACATAGTTTTTGAAGATCTGACGAGGCATGGTGATGAATGGTCTCTACATGAGAGAGGTCGGTGCTGGAGAGAAGTTGGGGGAAGGATGAAAGGTGTAGGTAGATGGTTAAAGTGGGCAATTGAGTACCTGTAAATCCTAAGGCTCGGGCGAGGATCATAAGTGACTGTGAATAGGTGATAAAACATTAGAGGAGAAGACTATGAGTGGGGTTGGAGTGGCCTCCCATGCCGACCGAGCAACTTCCCGACAAGAGAACCTGAATTCGCAGTTACAAAAAACGACATTCAAGGCGAAAGGGGTTGGACCAAAGGAGGATTGGATAATTTGTTAGACTTGGGAGAGTACCAGAAGCCTCACACTCTTCGATTCGTGGTGTGCATCTCGCCGGGTTGGCCCCTTTTGAAGACTAATAAAGATAACTTTTTCATTGACGTCTATTGTCTACCGAACTGATTTTGCTGCCTTCACGAATGCCTCGATCTTGGCGAGAGACTGTTTCCCATCCTCCTCGACGCCGCTGCTCACATCAACCCCGACCACGCGCTCGCTCAACGGACCCAGGGCCTTGACGGCCTCGGCCACATTATCCGGGTTCAGCCCTCCAGCCAGGAAGACCCTGAGCTCGGGGTCGCTCTCGAGCACTGCCTTGACGTTGGAGACATCCAGAAGCTTGCCTGAGCCTGACCCCGAGTCTAGGAGGGGGATGGTATGGTAACCACGGCGGCCAACGCCAACCTGACCCGGCTTGAAGCACCGGATTACAGGTACTGGGATGAGATTTGCCCACTCGATAGGCTCTTCCCCATGAAGCTGTACCAAGTCTAAGTTATACTGCTTTTGTTTTTTCAGAATGTCACTGAGAGGCTGGTTCTGGAAGACGCCGACAAGCTGTGTTCGCGTGTTGGCAAGCCTTGTAGTAGCTTCTGCGAAGAAATCGGTAGCCTTCGTGTTGGGAAATGCCGCCTCTGTCTTGGCCTCAGGGGTACCACCACTCGAGTGTACCGCCTTTGAGATGGATAGCGCTGTCTCGTGGGATATGCAGCGCTTCGCTCTAGGGACGAGGCAGATGCCAATAAAGTTTGCGCCTGATTCGATAGCTTTTGTCGCAGCCTCGGCACTCCGGGTGCCGCAGATTTTGGCGAACAGAGGAGCGGCAGGCTTGGCTTCCACCGTTGTGCTAGACCCCGAGCACAGCTGGGAGATGAAAACACTGGCGTCGGGTGCCCTCATGATCGCCTCGCCAACGAGAACGGCGTTGATGCCATCGTTTTTACACATGACAACATCCTCATGGCTGTTGATGCCACTGAGAGCGCAGATGATGGTAGTGTCAGGTACCATGCTGCGTAGTCGGCTCGTGGTGTTGAGGTCTACCTCGAAACTCTCGAGATTCCGGTTGTTGACACCGATAACCTTGGAACCTAACTGGACCGCAATCGTCATCTCCTCGGCATTCTGTACCTCAACTAAGGGCTCCATTCCCAAGGAAAGTGAGTACTTGTACAATCGCTCGAGCAACTCGGTCTCCAGCATTTTCACAATGAGGAGAACGGTGTCGGCACCGGCTAGTCTAGCCTCAAGAATTTGGTACTCGTCAAACACAAACTCCTTTCGCAGAATGGCGGGCCGGTTAGGCATACTATCCAAAACTTGTCGTACGGCTCTGAGATCCTCTATGCTGCCTTTAAACCACTCAGGCTCGGTCAACACCGAGATCACACTAGCTCCAGCCAAAGCGTACTTCCGAGCTTGGGCTGGGGCGCTGATGTTTAGGTTGAATATGCCTTTTGAAGGCGAGGCACGCTTGATTTCTGCCATCAAAGAAACATCAAAGGGGGACTGTCGGAGTCGACTAACGAAAGGGATCTGCGGAGGAGCGCCGTTTAAGTCGTAGGCAACTTGCAAGTCTGACATTCTCTGTGACGGGATCTTCTTCTGAGCTTTGACGGCGGCCTTGCGGTGATCGTAGATTTGTTGCAAAATGTTGTTTTTCTTGGGCGCGGCTGAGTCTTTGGCTAGGGGCTGACTGGCGGTTGACTTCTGGATTCGAGTGTTTTCTTCCCAAGTGCCACCTTGCATGTGCAAGAAGTTGGTAATCATTGCACGGCCGCCCTCGGTCAAGATACTCTCAGGGTGAAATTGAACACCCTCGATCGAGTACTCCTTGTGGCGAACACCCTGGATGACACCCGGGGACCCGTCAGGCTTGGCCACCCAGGAGCTAATTTCCAGACATTCGGGCAAGGTAAGGTAAGTACCAGCGAGAGAGTGATAGCGGGTAACTGGGATACCTTGCTTGAGTCCGGCAAAAACACCTTTGGCATCGTGTGTTAAAGGAGAGGTCTTGCCGTGAAGCCACTCTCCAGCAGAGCTCACTTCTCCACCGTAAACGTCGAAGATACACTGCCTGTGAGAGTGTAAGCAGCAGCCACAACATAATGCAGACGGAATTGAGCCTACAAGCCCATACAAACTCCCAAGATCGGGACCTTGCTAGCGAAATGGCGGATGACATCGCGGCTCACGCCTGAGTCGGTCTCAGGATGGCCAGGACCAGGACTGATGATGATTTGTGTAGGATTCTTCTTCTCCAGCTCATCCACAGTAATCTTGTCATTTCGGAAGACGTGGACGGTGGCACCAGCAAGCACAAGGTATTGGTAAATGTTCCAAGTGAATGAGTCGTAGTTGTCGATGAGGATTAAATTGGATGCGGAGGGGATTGGCGGGGAAGGGTCTGCCTGGTGAGGCGAGTGATCGATGATGTCGGATGAACCCATCTTGAATCAAGGACGAGCCCCTTTTTGACTCCTTGTGCAAGTTTGCAAGGTTTAACAGAAGAAGTGAGCGTTGTTGGCGTAAAAGGTGACTCAATCGAGGATGAGGCGACGGCGCCTTTGTAAAATCTGGCCGTCCGCCACGCCCTAATCGCACTGTGTAACATTTGGCTTGTGCAGGCAGCAACACAGTGTCACTCCCAGGCTCCCACACCGATGAAGCTCCGACCCTCCTCCGCACCTATCAATTGGCCGGCTCAACCTCGGACGATTTGAGCTCTCCCAAAAAGTTGTCTTGCTAGCCCGAGCTCATCGCGACCAGCATCTGGCGCGTCAACAAAGACGACTTTTTGCATCCCCAACTACAGGTGATGCATCGCATGCCACTGTCGCCCTCCTGACGCTTTCTGCAATGGCGCCGGTGGCCGATCGCATCTATTTCCCCTCCCTGGAAGAATGCCTGACTGGGGAGCGGGTGCTTCTGTGAGTTCCTTTTCTTCTGCTGTCTCTGCTCTGCCTGAGCCTCTGTCTACAAACCATCCTTACGTTCCACTGACTTCAAGCTAGATCATGGAAGCTCATCGCAACTGCACTATCCGACAACTCTGGTCAGCGATCCACAAGCTCGGCCGTCATCGAATTTCTTAGCGACGAATATGTCCACGGACTTTTAAACGATCCTACCACCGCCTTCGCACCCCCAAACGAAGAAAGCAGGCAGAGCTTTGAGACAAAGACGGCCCCTATCAATGTGCCCTCCGGTCCTGACGGTCGATTTGATGTCGAGACAATCAAGAAGGATGCACAGTGGCTCAGCAAGAACGTCAAGATTAACCTTGTGTCTGCGCTGCGAACTGTCGTAGTCGAATACCAGTCTCGACCTGCCCGTCATCTAACAGGGCTTTTGTCCTCCCAAGACGCCACGAACCTGCAGGAGGCAGCTGGCCTCAACAACGGCCAAGGCTCAGCTTTTCTCTCGGACCTGGGAGCCGCGGCTGCCCTGGATGCCGAGGAAATCTGGAGCGACTTTGAGAGGTTGGAGACGAGACAGCGACGACTCTTTGACATCTACCTTACCGAGCGGCGCTATTTCATGATGGCTGCCGATTACTCCAACTCTATCAAACTCTACGAGCGGCTACCCACCTTCGCTAATGTCAAAATCGACCTGGCAAAGGCATATGGGTTGAAGTTGGCCGCCAGAGACGATGCTGAGCCTCTGTTTCCAGCCTACCTCCAAGTTATCACCGACTGCATGACTCAGATCGAGTCGGGGCTCGAATCAGTGACGGATGAGAAATGGGTAACAGAAGATGTGGAAATAGACTGGTTACGGACTCTTCTTACGGAGGCTCTCCATGCTCTGTCCGTCGTCTTCCAAATCGTGGATAGCTTTGGTGACGACTTTGCCCCATCAAGCGCCGTCAGTCAGTGGTTCGCTCTCATGGAGATTTACAACTTCTTTGATGCTGTGCAACCGGTTCGTGGGATTGTCCTTTTTTAATTTAACTTTGCTGACCCCCATTCAGATTCATGAGATTATTGCTCCCCTGGTCTCACCCCTCAAGACTCTTTCAGCAGCGATTTCTTTAATCCTACTAAAACCGGCCAGGTCTTTGACCTACCTCTCGGAGCGGGAAGAGGATGCAGCACAAGCTGATGCGTCTTACGACACTTACTTGCTGTCATCCGGAATTCTGGAGCAGGTGCATAAGAGCGTTCTCAAGTCCGCAGAATCTGACTGCGAAAGCGCAACTCCAGTCATCTTTGCTTGGACTTTGCTACTTCATCGCATGAATGTCTCCTACCAGATCAGGTTAGAGAAGCGGGACAATTTGTTACAGCAAAACGCCCGAGAAACCTTCGAGACTGGAGGTGTTATGCGACCAGTGGCAAGACGTAATTCTGCAGGGAGCATATTTTCTATCGAGTCGTCGAAGTTCGACGGCTTCCTCGAGAATGCGACCACATCAAAGGATTTGGTTGTTGTGGAGCAACTTGCTTCCGCAGTCACAGCTCATGGCCGCGTTTTTGACGTCATTTCTAACATGGCCATGGGACTAGGTCCCTCAGATGAGGGAAGCATGACACCATTGTTAAGCTCGCGCATCCGCAACGTCTTTCTCGAGCTTCTGAAGGTCTCTTACCCACTCGTGGGTTATCAATCAGAGCCCATAAGCGCCTTGTCGTCAGTCCTTTCAGCTGGCCGGAGCTATTGGGACGTGTCGTCCCAAGAGAATCTCACAGAAAAGCAGGATATCCTTGCATCCATGGTCCATGATGACCATGCTCTGGAATTTTTCTTCCAGCAGGCACTTGACCGATACCCCTACGAATTCCTCCCCTTCATTACCCTCTGTAAAACCCTGGCTAGCGCAACGAGTCTCCACGATAGTGACCGTTCCGACATGATCCTGAACCTCCTTCGATCAACCCCGTCTTTGACATTCACACTCCCTGAGCACTTCCAAGAGTACGAGCTCGTTCAGGAAGATGAGAACACGAACACGTTCTGTCTTCTCCAAGATGTTCCTCTCATCTCCCTCTCACCGTCCTGGAGAGGACGTCGGATTGAGGACGACGCATACCGGATACCTGCAGGAACCTATGGGCGCTTTGTCACAGATACCGGCCGTGTTGTCTTGATGGAATACTCCCATTCAACCATCTCCCTTCTCGGTCGACGACTCGAGATTAATCTGATGAAGGAGGGTTATCAGTCCGAACTTGGAACGCTCCAGCCGGATGAAACTGCTGAGGTCATCTCTCTATTCGCAACGCTCATTCGTATGGACTACCTGAAGGCCAAGAAGGAGGGTTCTAGCACCGTGCTCGTCCACGCTAACAGCGACATTCTCCTCGAAGCTAAAAAGCACATTGATGTGGGTGGTGGTAGAGACCTCGTCACAGTTGTTTGTGAGACTATGGATTACTACATGCAAGTGGAGCTCGCAGCGAGCGAGGAAGACGTTGTCGCTGTCCTTAACTCCTGTATTCAGTTTTTGGACGCAATTCTGCCGATCTACCCAAGTCGAGTTTGGTCGTACTTGGCTCGGTGTGAGCTGCTGAATTCTGAAGCAAGGGCAGGCAAGCTCACCAAGATTACTGGCAGTCTTGACTTGGTCTCAGGCAGATACGAGTTTTTAAGCTCCAGTCTTCGCTTATTCTCGAACCTCGTCGACACGGCAATGACGTCTGCTGTGCAACGCAGAGCTGGCAACCAAGCGCTCGGCCGAAACAAGTTGGACGCCAACCCTTGGCAGGGAACTGCTGACAAGGTCTTGTCGATTGTTAGCTTCTCTATTGCCCAAGCTGCCGTGGACATATTTGAGAATACCTCGACCTGGAGATTCGCCTCTGATGTCTATCGATCATCTCTTCTTCGGGATGTTGTCCCAATTCTTCAAAAGGTGATACTTTACAGCTACAGTATGGGCGACTCTGCTAGCTCGGAGAACCTCACGTCTTGTCTTCGACCCGCTGCCACATATGTCATTGATTGTTTCATCTCACCAGCGACCGGGTCTCTGAGGTTCCAGCCACTCTTGACCTCCTTTATTACGGCATTCACGTCGACGGACAGCACATTATACCCAAGGAGGCTTGAGATGATCCAGACCCAGCTGAGTTCGGTCCTAGAATTTTCAACAACGCTTCTGCGAGTTGCGAACTACTTGGATAAATCATCAAGCATGATTGAGACGTACCTATTCAAAAGCTCTACCTTGCTTGCACGGTTATGTGCGGTCTCTGACCACTTCCGCAAGCCCACTACATGGCTGTTGGAGTCCCTGGTGGTCAATGCTGGAAAAGCAACTGGCGAGCCTCCCTCATTGCTTGGATATTTGGGGCCTCAAGTCTCCAAGTCCTTCTTGCAACTCCTCTCAACTCTGGGGAAGCCATTCGAGTTGGCTGATGATGTGAAGACAACCTGGAGATTCTTCTCTGCTATACTCAGGAATAGGCAACAGTGGATGTCTAACTGTCTCCTCACTGGACAAACCCCGCGGGAAGCAATGAACAAGGACAAGAAGAATGCCGAACTCTCTGCCAACTCGGTTTTCGCAAAAGCTCTCGCTAAACTCGGCAAGCTGAAAGATATTGACTCAGGTGAAGCCCTCATGGTCCTCGACTTTGTCGCTTCCGCTCAGAACTTCTGGCCATGGACTGTTTTCACCCTTCAGAAGGACACGGCGTATCTTGACGGCCTGCGTGAGTACATTCGTGGCTTGAAGTCATCACACATTACCCTCAAGACGGATGCGGTTCGCGCGGGAGTAGAGGCCAGGTTGGCTGCTTATGTTGCCGAGACGTTCGCGATGCAGCTCTATCATTCACGGCATCTTGGTAACTCTAACACACTAGCACAGAGTCTTGTCAGCGATCTTGACTATTTCCTGCGAGACGGTGTCGAAGCTGCAGGATACAACAAATCACTGCACAACAACTTTGCAAGGAATTTCTCTAACAAATACTCTGGGTGCCCCGTGAATGACTTCAAGCGAACCCTTCTCGAGCCACGTGAGCTGGGAAAGAGCTACTATTACGATCTCGAGCATGCCGATGAGATGCTCAGATTTGACCCTGGATGGATCGGGCGGAAAGACAACGGGTTCAAGATGGAGATGGAACTTGCAAACACAAACCTTTCTTTGGTCGATGGTCAGATTGTGAGTCACTGAACTAACTATGGTTTCGGTATCGTGGCTGACTCGTTTCATAGGCGCTCTTCCACGCCTGGGAGTTTCTCCTCGTGGAGCTTAGCACATGTCTCCCAGACAACGACAATGTTACGAAGCAGATGCTGCAGGTTTCGCAGCAATGCTTGAATGCTAACCAAGGAATTCCCGGACCGGAGAGCATCTTCTTGAAGCTTGTGGATGCCAGAGCCAACCTTGCCTTGGTGTTGATTCAACGATCTGCCAAATCTTCGGCTCCGGTCAAGGACATTAACCGACTTTTGTCAACTTTGATTGGCACCCTGAATAGTGTCGAGGAGCCGTTCGGACCAGAATCTATCTCGTACTATCGCACTTTGCTGAAGTCGCTCTTTGTCACTCTTCGCGCATACCATGTCCGGGGTAACAAAGAGGGAGCCGAGGCCCAAGATGAGATGGAGGGAACCACTGTTACCGTGGTGCAGACTGTCTTGAACGTCCTTGATCGCGTGGTTGGGAGAGGGTTCCGTGCGCTGGTTAGCCTGATTCACGACAACCAGGCTGCCATGTCTCCAGAGGATCTGGCACTGCTGACGGCTATCTTGCAAGCTTGTTTGAGTGTCCCCGGCCTTGATCAGTCGCAGACCCAAGTTCTTAATATTATGGCAGAGCACCAGGTGATGAATGCTGCCACGTCACTATACTCATGGGCCGACAAACTGGCAGACCAAGGAGACCCTATCTACGGCGAGCTCAGCATTCTTTTCTTGCTGGAGCTTTCGACCCTCCCACTGGTTGCTGAACAGATGGCATGCGATGGCATCTTGGGCAGCATTCTATCCGCCAACTTGACTAAGTTCATGCTCAAGTCTAACATTTCGCCGTACTCTGATGCTCCAGTGGCCCAACGTTGCTACGGAATCTGGGCTAAAGGACTGCTCCCCTTGATGCTTAACCTGTTGACTGCTTTGGGGGCGACCGTTGCTCCCGAGATTTCCTATGTGCTCAACCAGTTTCCTCACCTGCTGGAGTCGAGCGTGGATCGGTTTGAGGCGCCAGGGGCCAGTCGAACTCAGTCACGATCGTCGCCGCATTACCTGACGCTGTTGACGATATCGGAAGTACACTCATTGGCCCTTCTGACACGAGTCATTGAAGCTCTCCGAGTCAACAACAACCGGGATATCCCGGCAGTAGAATGGGATGCGGCAAGCCTGTTGGAAAACGTCGACTTTTGGCTCTCGACTAAAAAGTTGCTGAAGGAGCGTCTCATGCCCTTGGGCCAACGGGAGGTGGACTGGCGGGGGATGAAAGCCAGCACAGCTGGATGCGACAATCTATTGGAAGAGAAGGCAGTGGCTCAGTTGGATGCTGTTCGGGACGTACTGAGCGAGGCCCCTGAAGTCTGAGGGCTGGCGCTAGATGGATGGGATTGGCAGCGATGGGTGGAGATGTAAATTAACAAGGAATCATAGGTCAAGGGCGTTGGACACCGGGCCGCGATATGAATTGTGGGAAGATAACTGTTTGACTCGGAAATGTCAAGAAAGAAGAACAAAAGAAGCGTCATGTCTAATCGTCATAATATAGCCTTCATGACTGTTCACTCCCACAAGGTTGTATGGATTCGAAGGTCAGAGTTGGAGAGCGTTTTCTGCCATGCTGTCCAAGGAATAGAATTGGAGGAGTTGAGTTGAAATGGGTAACACGTTTGAGACCACTGAGCCACTTCCGATGTCCTCTTTTCTAAAATCACATCGTAGCTGTATAGTAATAGGTTGGTGCTACACGGCCGACACGGTTCGGCTCACCACTCATTGTCATCCCTCTCTAATGCCGGCCTTCTCCCACCTAAGACACGGTCTTCACAGATTTGTCCTTTTTCGGTCCGTATTAATACACAGCCACACACTAGAAGCCCAATGACGTCCCCCGGGCCGAGACAGAGTCAGGATTGCCCTTTTTAAAAGATTCTCAGCATCGATCGTACCGGATGGGATCGAAACGGATGGGCGAGCGGCCGCCATATGCCATGTTTCGTTGCTCGTTTGAGATTATTGCTGGTTTTGCATCTGAGCCGAGAGCTGGGCGTTGTGCTCCTGGAAGCGTTCGCTAACGCGCTGCTGGGTAACCATCCACTTGGTGACGCATCGGTTGATGCAGCCACCTTCGCGGGAGGAGATGGCCTTGGAGGTGAAGTCGTCAACGCAGGACATGAAGCAGTGCTCAACAAGACCACCGAAGGCCTAACAGGAAAAAGAAATGAGTTCAGGCGCTTGGTTCAAGATGACGAGACTAGTCGGCATGCAGGGGAGAGACGTACGCCCATAAACTCCTTGACCTGGCGCTTCTGCATGCGCTGCTCTAGCATGCGCTGCTCGTTGGCGGTCAACCTGAGGGGTCGCGGATCAGCATTTAGGCGATTGGACAACAACGAATATGAATAGAGCATACATATCCATTATAGCGGTTTGAAGGGAGGTGAGCTTCGTTGACGAGGGTTGGGGGTATCGCGATCGGTGGGATGTCGATTGGACGCTGTCGGAGGGTTGAAATTTCGGCATGCGATCGGGCTGTCGGGAGGTGAGGCAGGCTTATCAGCGGGATCGCATTATCGTTTTTACCCCAGACCACTAGAATTGGTAGGAGTTTTTAGGGAAGATGGACCTTGTGTTGCCGCTGGAGTTGGCTGGTGGCTTGGGTGGTCATAGCGCTGGGAAGAATGCATGAGGGCCACTGATGAAGGCCGCTGAAGGCTACGAGTGTAACATGGAAAAAAGTCACTTCTGGCATCCTTGAGCTTGGCCTTGCACACGCAGATTGCGAGATGGTAAAAAACCGAGCACTTATGCCCACACCGGAGGAGTTGTTCATGTTCTCCTTTTCGGTCGTGAGCGGTCTTGGACAATCGAACAAAGAATCCCGGACCAAGGATTAAGGACCAAGGACCAAGGAAGTCCCAAGTGTTCTATTTCGGCGCCGTCTCGTTCAACTGCTGGTATCAGGCTGGGAGCCGCACTATGGGGACGGCTGGACAAATGTCTTCCGGGTTGAAGTTGAGCCTGCACCTATCCGAATGAACGAACTTTAACAAGACAATACGAGAAGTGTATCGCATCTTTGAAAAACCTAACTACCTTGTGGGAAAACTTCATAAACCTATGAAATACCACGCGCACATTGAAGCAAGGAATCCATGGCTCCACGGGCCGTCTCCGTCAGCATCGATCCCTGGCGAGTGATGACCTCATCTCACCTCCCACTAGGACACCCCGTCGTTTTCGTCTTCGTCAGCAACGTCGCGTTCGAACAATGGCCCTGGCAAAATCGCCTTGGCCGCCACATCAAAATCGCTGCATCTGGATGCTATTCCCGTGTTCGCCACCTCGTTTCTGCCGCCGTGTTTCATCGTCGCGGGCTGCGACTGTAGATTTCCCTGCTTTGAAGCTGGCCCAGCTCACGAGACGTTGGTAGATGAGAAATCAGGTTTAGTATCCGCGCCGCTCTTCGCCTCGTATTTGTTCCCGGTCCTCATAATTCGATACTTGGTAAACGACGTTGATTGCCGTTCTAGGAAGCCATTTTGGGAAATCAGTCATGTCTACCAGAGGTAGGCATCATTGACACGTAGTTGCGTAGTGTTGAGTACGAGGAGAACGGTGACTCTGGTGAGAGACATCATGGATCCTTTGGGAAGCAGCAGGGTAATAACAAATAAATGAAATTGCTGCATAAACCTCAACAAGTGACCAAGTGGGATAAAAAGCAACAAAAACATCCAATAGAGGGGGTCTCTGAGATGTGTCTGCGCTTGTTAGTGAGCTGGTGTGTTTCCTCATGATGGAGGATAGCTTTATAACCATTTGAAGAGGGAGATTAGTCATAACCAGCAGTAGTCACTTTGGCGGAGTGGTTAACGCGCAGCCCTGCTAAGGCTGTGACTTCGGTCGCGTAGGTTCGAATCCTGCAGGTGACGTTCTTTTTTGGCGTTCTGGCCAATTCCTTCCTGGCCATTACCTTCCAGGACATCTTGCTCATAAGCTCTTAAGTTCCTTTTTGTGCCTGCTCTTGCCGCCATGAAGCGGTGCTTCAGAGAACAGCAGTGGGGAAAGCTCGTTTCTGTAGGTAGCGTAACAGCAAATATCCTAGGTAAGAACCTTTGTACAGTCCACTCATTTGTCCTATCGAGGCCGCAAGGTCGGATCTACACAATCCTTTTTAAGTGCTAAGTTTTTGCTTCGAATATATATGATGTACCTTCCCTCCACTTAACCAGCCACTTATGAATTGGGCTGGTCCAATGCAGTGTAATTTTGGACTGTTCTGTCAGAGGCAAGAGGCACTAGGCGGGCTTCAAACTTACAACCCCAAGATTAGGCACACCCGTCCTCGAAGACTCGCCCTGGAAGCAAGCTCAAAAAAGCGGCAAGGAAGAAGTACGTACCTAAAACATGCCGTCAACATACAGGACGGCAAACAGCAGGCTCCGTCGGTCGGGATTCTCGAAGACGTCGCTACGTCGAGTGGAGGGGGAATGATCGTCAGGGTAGTCTGCTGATCGCCCATCTTTGGCTGGGGACTGGCTGAAGAGCTGCTCTAATGGTGATCGGTGGCGGGTAAGGACGACGAGGACTGGATCTGTGGAGGCTTAGCTGAATACCTATATGCTGCACACATGTACATGGGCATGAGGTGGAGTGAACCCGGATCCATTGCCATTGATGAGGGTCATAGAAAGGTATTGGATACGGGTGCGTATGTACCGCATGGGGAGCAGTACTGGGTGGAAAGCTGCAAGGGTCTCGATGTGTGATGCGCATTCCCACTGGTTCCCTGTCTTTAGCTATCCCGACAAGCAAGCTGATCCAAATTTGGAAACCGGGAAGAATGGAGGACATGGCAGCCCCAGAGCTGGGATCTCAGCGGCAGAGCGAAAACAACCTGCACACGACGGCGCAGGAGGCCTATGTATGTCGATAGCCACATGGTTAGATAATCTGCTTGGCACCGTCAACAACTGTCCATGTCAGACGCAGGTGTTGAGGTATACTAGTACATGACAGTACACATCTTGAAATTACCTGGGCTGCGTCAATGAAAGAAACGGCCGATCGGGCTCGTAGTAGTGCCAGGCTGGTTGGTGTGATTGACTGGGATGGCCTGGGTCAGAACTTGAACTGGGGTAGGATGCCGTCGAGTTGAAATGACAAATGACACTTGACCAGACGCTGGGGAAGTGTGTGTTACCCCCCAGTGTGTGTATGGATGTTAAAGCTGCGCTCCCCTGTGGACGACCTGCGACGTACCAAAATTACGATGCCGTGCTGTACAGTACGGTGGAGCCTGGGATCAGGTTCAGGTTTCATCCCATCCACGTCGAGCCCCCCACGCTCTGTTTCTGCGAGTGTTGGAGTATCAAGTATTATATAGGTACTTGTAGCAGCTGAGCCCGAAGACATATGACATAGGTA
The DNA here is from genome assembly GCA_029931735.1 of Dactylonectria alcacerensis. Taxonomy (NCBI): domain Eukaryota; kingdom Fungi; phylum Ascomycota; class Sordariomycetes; order Hypocreales; family Nectriaceae; genus Dactylonectria; species Dactylonectria alcacerensis. The sequence goes on along the minus strand of JAPMUZ010000006.1, from coordinate 2,143,326 downwards.
TTCGGTACCGAAGCGTTTCTCTTGACGTATAAAAACATGAGTTGTCGTTTGGGGAAGAGGACGAAGAAGGCACTCCGGTTTTAAGGTACCGCCACCAGAGAGCTGTGCGGGTACCTGATCCCCAAGTTGCATCGACCAGTGCCAACCTAATGTGCCTGCTCGTGGATATCCAGGTAGACCTACAGCTGTGTACAATACAGCGCCCGTCCATCCGCAACAGGTCTGTCTCTGTCTATCTACCTAGGCAGAAACCGCCCCCCCCCCCAGTGTCAGGCCAGAAGAAACGTTTTCCCTTCCAGTCGCGGGGGTCGAAACCGGCGCCATAGGGCAGAAGGTTCCACAGGCGGCTTCGCTGTTGGAGGTGGCTGCAGGTGGTGTTAGCCAGGTGGTGTTAGCCTTGTGGTCTTTTACGAAGGCGTGGGCTTCCTAGTGGACGAGGTACAAGTTGACACTCCACTGGCTCCATTGGGAGGCATGGGGCCAAGCTCCACTGCGAGCACCCCCACTGGAGAGACTCGGCAGGGACTCCGCTGGAAAATGGAGCTCTCCGCTCTCTGGCTAGCGGAGGGAATCACTAATTGATGCTGACCTACTGCTAAAAGGCAGAGTCCTTTTGTTCCTTTTTTTAGAGGTTGAGAATGATAAGGTAAGTTTGATTATGGTTGGAGGGATGGGATCTCTAAAACAGGAAGAAGAAGAGACTCAATACCTGGTAGCTGGTTTCTCTCAACAACCATACCTACGAATACATAGCAGAATGGCAGCACGTAATTTGGTAGCCAGAGCTAAATGCCTATCTACCGACGCCGATGCAACCCCCAGAGATTGGACAGGGCTTGGTTCTCCATATCTTCACCGTTGGCATCCTGGCCGCCTCCATTCAGTCATCTCCATCCCGGAATTTCCAATCGCGCGCTGAGACTTTCGGATTCGCATGGTTCTATCTTTTGACTCTGTTCACTGCCCAGGCACGGTAGATCTCTCAAGGTACTGGGTAATTCCAGGCAGGCAGGCAGGCACCTTATTTTTTTCCCTTTTTTTTTTTTCCTTTTTCCATCGAGTAGCCGCTTCCCAATCTTTTATCGTCCCGTCATATCTCGCCTCCACGTGATTCCCCCATCAACCAAGCTTCCCACGCTTTCGCGCTCCCACCTCACGCTCCAACTCATCGTGGTCCAGGCAATAGCATTCCTGTCTCACTTTTCACACGCTCCTTGCAACGCTTTGAGCCCATCACCCTCGAGCCGTGGATATTCATTTTCGACGCAACCCCATAATAGACACCTCGTCTATGTGCTACTGCCTCTTATCTTGGTAGGCAGGGCATTCCTGAGGCTGCCTGTCCTGCTCTTACTGCGTACCACCGACAGAGGGGTCTTACCTTGCCCGCACCTAGAGCCAGCGTCTCCCAGGACACCCTTCCAGGCTGCCACACCCCCCTAAGGTAAGGTACCTTCGGGACTGGACGCCTCTGCTACTGGACATATTCATATTCCTTCGCCCACGACACACACGCCCTCCCTCACCCTCGTTTTGCCCTCCCTGTGCTCCGCCGCAGCGTCTTCTCTCTCCCTCATCCAACTCACTCAACCCTTTCTATCCCTCTCCCACTTCCCTGCATCTGGGCGAATTGCCCATTTTCTCACTCGCACTCGCTTCTTTCTCCCTCTCTCTCGCTTCAAGACATTTGCAATCTTCCCAGCGCACCCTCTTGTCTTCCGTCGTAAAGGTACCGTGCAGCCGCACCTCGACATTGATACCAACCAAATCCAGCCCAACACCAGCGCCCAGCCGCCCCTCTACCAGGTACCTTTTAAGTTACTCGCCTGACATCGTCCTGCACTACCAACCTACCCAGGTACCTCCAAGCACTTCGCCCTGGTACTGGACGAATACGTACTCCTACGACCAACCCCAGACTGTGCACAGCTCTCTTCTCTTCCCATCTCCGCCCTCTCCAACTCGACTCTACTGTTATGCGCTTCTACTCCATCGCGATACCCTCATCGTCAACTTGGTCCATAAACCGCGCCATACGTCCCCCCCCTTCGAAGAAGTCGATCCCTTGAAGCTCGACCCTACCTGGCCCACCCGTACTCCAACAAACACTTGACGCCTTGACGCCCTGGCACTGCCAATCATCGACCTGACTACTCCTCCATTTAGGCGCGCGGACGGTGTTCAACTCCTCGCTCCCATTTCTTGGGTTCCCAGCTTCCAGCTCCCAGCCTCGCCACGTTCAACTCCTATCGACCCAAACGTTCATCCGCCGCCCTACACTGACCAACCATCGTCGTTCCCACCACCGCATCCTCGAGATCGAGGCCGAGTCGAGCCATCGTGAGTCAAACACCTGGGCCGGCCCAGCTGTTACGTCGTCACCATCACCATCACCGTCATACCTGTCGCCTCCTCTCGATCTGTCCCCGGACTTGACGTCGCCCACCATGACGTCCGCCGCCCACAACTCCAATCCACCACCTCCTCCTGCCCACCAGATGAACAACGCCACATCGCCCCAGAACAAACGCGATCTCAAGTCATGGTGGAAAGGCTTCAAGCTTCCTTCAAAGCACCAAGAAACCCATGGTATGCCTTCTCCTCTCTTCATGAGCCGCAGCGCGCCATGCCCAGTTTCCCATCTTGTATTTCTCACTCGAGCTGCCGATGTTATTTCGCTTCAACGCTGTCGCATTGCACCCAACAACGCAATGTTGCAGGGTGCCTATAGCGAGGCTCAAAGCGCATGCAGTGATTTTCTTGTGCAAATGAATTTGAACTCTAACATCGATTTTCAAGAAACCCGACCACATGGCATCTTTGGCGTTCCGCTGCGACAGAGTATAACATATGCAAACGTAGCCATTTCGCTCATCGACGAGAGGGGCCAAAGCTATATCTATGGCTATGTGCCCATAGTTGTTGCAAAATGCGGCGTCTTTTTGAAAGAGAGGGGTACGTGCATTTTTGACGTCGATCGACCTGGATGTCTGCTAACTGTATTGTTAGCCACTGGTGTTGAAGGAATCTTCCGACTCAGCGGCTCAGAAAAGAGAATCAAGGAACTCAAAACTGTCTTCGACTCCCCCGACAGATATGGAAAGGGCCTTGTATGGGAAGGCTATACAGTTCACGATGCTGCCAATGTCCTCCGCAGATATCTCAATGATCTCCCCGAACCCGTCGTCCCTCTGGATCTTTACGAAAAGTTCCGGGACCCTCTACGTGGCGCGACAAAGCAGGCCGTGGGGGATGCCGAAGGCCCTCAGTTCGTGGAACACTTCAACGAGACATTGGCTATCAAGGAGTACCAGAGGCTCATCACTGAGCTCCCGCCACTCAACAGGCAACTGCTGCTATACATCCTCGACCTCCTCGCGGTGTTTGCCGCTAAGGCTGATGAGAACCGTATGAACTCGCAGAACCTAGCCGCTATTTTCCAACCAGGCATGCTTTCCCACCCGGCACACGCCATGGCCCCCGAGGAGTATCGGTTAAACCAATGTGTCATCATCTTCCTGATCGAAAATCAGGATCATTTCCTTATTGGAATGCAAGGAACCGCAGCGGACGAGAAGACTAAGAAAGAGGTCGAGTCTGGACATCCCATTAACCCCGTGATTCCAACCACGCCGAATCCGAACCGAAACCCTAGCATCGGCCGATCTGCATCAAATGCAAGCGCTGGTGCGAATAGTGTTCGGAGAGATGGGCAGGTTCGAAGGAACCGATCTGTGTCCTCGAGAAACTCTAAGAACGACGGTACCTCGACCCCCAACAGTCCCGCTCTAGCTGCAACACCAACAACCGGGGGTCTTGCGAGGAGTAACACGGTGCCGTCCAAGAAGTCTCCAGCGCTTGTTGGTGGTCGTTTCCAGAGGCATGAGGGCTCTGGTCCCCACTCGCCATCCCATCTTGAGCCACTAACTCAGCTGAACTCCGGGGAGACGCTTGGCCATGTGAACCAGTCAAGCTCCTCCCAGGAAGCTGCCGGTAGTCACTTAATCGCTTCAAGAGTTCCCGCTACTGGTCGGAGCCAGGAGAGGTTGCTCGATGTTCCGGATCCTTCCACACCGTCCAAACCCCCGAACCTACCTAGTATCTTTCAACGATCACCCACAGACACAAGCGACAAGAGGCAGCCAAACAAGCTCAAGAAGAAAAGGATACCCGGAAGCCTGAACCCTAGTGCACAGAGTTCCAACGCCTCGCTGCAATACTCTCAACACAATGCGACCTCACCCGGGTTTGAAATACAGAACCCGCTGGACCAAGTGCAACACAAGGACTCCGACTTCCAGCCTCTTCAACAATCGATGCCTCCACCAATCCAAGAGGACAGGCAGCAAGAGCATTTGCAAGACCGTCAACTCACACCCCCAGCCTCTGTCGTCCAACAAAAGAGCGAAGTGTCGTCTGAGCACACCCCTAGGGCCTCGCAGGTTTCGTCAAACCCTAGCCTTCATCCTGATAACACACTGAAGGCGAAGAAGTCGCCACCGACTTCTTTGCATTCATCATTCAACGAAGGATCAGACATAGATCAAGTCCTCGAAGATCAGCCCATCACATCAGCGGAACAAGCAGAACAAGCAGAGAGGGACAAGAAGAAACGCTGGCGATTGTCGAGAAGTAAGAACGCCGATAACGCCAGTGGATCGACTGCATCTGGCGTAACGTCTCCTCGCTTGGCGCTAGGTTCGAACGACAATGCCGACATCAGCAGTCTCTCTATTTCAAGTTCCAGTCGGCCCCGAAAAAGTGAGAGCTCGGAGCCAACTGTGCTCGGGGCCGAAGCACATGCCATTTATGACGCTCGGGGAGAGAAGGATGAGTCCAAGGGGCCAATCGGCTGGATCAAAAACAAGTATCGTGAGGCTAAGGAGAGCGCAGAACAAAGGAGGAACAAGTCCCCGCCTGCCGATCGCCCTTCTTCCCTGAGCTCCAGCTTCCTCCCACGTGGAAAGAGCCTAGATATCAAGCGGGAGACAGGAAGGGAGCCCGAAAGGCAAACGGCGCCGCTCCCAGCGAAAGCTCCTCCAGTGTCAGCTCCTGCCCCTACATCGGTTCCAACCGCGGCTGCGACCCCTCCACCAGTCGCAGTATCAGATCAACCACAACCTCTATCTCAGCGACAGAATCAGGAGTCGCAACAGTCGCAACAGCAACCCTTAGCCCCGAAACTCGTCTCTGAGCCTGTGCCTGCTTCCAACTCCCCGCCCCTACCGCAACAGCACCAGCAACAACGCCAAGAAGACAAAGAAGAGCTGAAGCAAGATCAACCTCCTGTGCTCACACCGGAGGCCCCACATGCACAAGAGCAGCAGACGCCTCAAGTCAAGGAACAGACGGCACCATCAAAACAGGAGTAGGAAAAGAAGGGCTATATCTAGGGATTGGTAAAGGTATATGGGCAAGGCGAAATGGTATCATGACAGCGAAGTATATGGCGTTGGAAGGGTAAGGGATGAGGTGGGATGGATTATTACGGGATTGACATCGGGTCATAAGTTGTCGAATAACTCCGGGCCCGCCGCCACCCTCATATTCGATTATGTTGTGTAATGTAGCGTGGTGATCCCATTTTATTTCATTGGAGCGGGTGAATGATGTTTAAACTCGGGGGAGCATGGATCACTAAAAGAAAGACATTGGTCATGGCTCATTATGAGTGACTGTCCCAATGGGATTGCTAGCTTCCATTTGCGTATCGCTTTCTCATGGTGTTCTTCCGTATGATAGGGTATGCTAAATTTATCTTCTAACTGAAGCCTTTACTCCTTGCTCGCCTTGGCGTCATCATTGACGCCTGTATCCCAAACGAGCATCTTGCCTGATCGTCGCCAGTCCTCGTTGAAAAGGCCATTGAATCCACTCCAGACAGGACGCAGAGCCTTGATGCCGAGAGTCTGACCCTCGGGAGTCTGTAGAAACTCGTCTAGCCAGATCTCGATGCCCTCAAATCCGATTATATATCGAGGTACAGGAAGAGGCCCAGTTGGGGCGAAGAGCTCGTAGCGGAGAAACTTCATGGGATCATCGTAAAAGCGGTCGGCCTCATCGCGGTAGTTGTCACGCTCTGGGGTGTTGGGTTGGGTGTGTAAGGGAGGTTCGCAGGTGAGAGCGTAGGCACGGAGGCCGGGATAGACTAGATGAGAGCGCCAAGGGGTGGTGTGACAGGGCATGAGAAACAGGGCAAAAAGAAGATCATCTTCTGGGGAAGCTGTAGAGAAGTGCGAAATGTGGGCGAGGCTGACCGAAGCCGGATGGATGCGCTCGTACTGGTGGCGGAGGTAAGTGAGGACGGATATTGGCGCAGGCTGGTGGAAGAAGGAGAGATAACCTGCGAGGAAGAGGTTGACACCGAGGGCAGTGAGGAGGTATGGTGTGTTGCGAAAGATGGGACGAGGACGAGGGTTTCGTGTTGTGGGAGTCGGTTGGGATGAGAAGAATGAGGCAGCAAAGGGTGCAGCTAGGACGTTAAGGGCAGGGAGCAGTGGGTAAATGAAGCGAACTTCCTTGTGGGAGATGAGAGAGAGGGCAACAATGGTGGTCAGGATGGTATAAGAGAGCGTCTTGAGCGTGTTGGCTTGATGGTCCGAGGAGCCAGACGATCGGTACAAAGCCATGACGGCAAAGGGCAAGCTGGTGGTGCATATGAGAGGCAAACCTTGCAGAAGGTAATAATGCCAGGGATTTCGACCATAAAACACAGCTAGTGATTTGGAGATATTAAAGTTGAGCCAGTTGTAAGGGGGAAAAGTCCAGAAACCAAAGTACATGCGGTCTGAGGCAATGGAGACGGCCAGGATGAATGAACCGCAAAAGATAGCCTCACGGACGAGTACGAGGACAACCGATGTAGTGAGAGGCGAGGAGCCCCGGAGGGAAACTCGGGTAATAGAAACGAAGATGATGGTGGCCCAGATCAGGATGTTGGTCGGACGGAGGACAACAGCGAGTGCGGCGAAGCACAGCGAGGAACGGAAGGACCACAAGCTGTAGAAGACAGGCCGCGGCTTGGGGTTCTCCTTTGTGGTTTGGGCGGCGCCGAGAAGTTCCCATGGCCAAAAGTAGAGGGCCATGATAGTGAGGGTCATCTCAAGCGAGTTGGAAAAGGTGCGTGTAGAACAGTACCATTGCCAGGGGTTGAAAAGGGTCAGAAAGAGCTACCACGATTAGCATCACAACTCTCGGGATGGGGCACAAATGTTTCTCGCTTACCGCAAAAAAGGAGACATTGCTGTTCGGGCCGTAGATGGAAACGGCAAGCTGCCAGGTGAACCAGTCACCGAGGGCGGCAATGACAGCTTGGACGGCACGAGGGGCGGCAACCAGGATGGAGGCGCGGAGGACGTTGCCTGTAGGGAGGAGGGAGGAGATGAAGTCGGCGAGGAGGTAGGCGCCAGAGAAAAGAGCTGGGTGGAGGGAAGATCTGAGTTGGTATTTCCATTCCTGTTGAGTATGGTTAGTGAGAGGAGGTTGCGAGACTTGGCCTCGATGCTTGATAGTAAGGATATCGATGAGGTTCACAGAAGAAACTGAAATCAAGGGATGTAGAAAAACAGTCAAAAGTCCATACCCAAGTCAACCATGCACCGCTCTGAGAGCCAAAGGCCAAGTCCCAAGCGGGTTCCAATGCTTGAAAGTACTCATCGGGCTGGAAAAAAGTGGCTATCCACCATGCGTTGATGAGGCGGATGATGAAGATGCTGCGCAAGAAGGATGGCCGGTTGATTCGATTACGCGTCTCGTTCACGACTGCATCAAGGGCAGATGGATTGGCGGTTTGGCTCGCAATTGGGGGCTGGGGTTGGGTTGGCGATGCCGCTTTTGGTGTTGACGCCATCTTGAGCTTTTGTCCCCAAACTCATGAAGCTCGGTGGTGGACAGACAACTGGATGAGAGTGAAGTGGTCTCTTTCCTCGTTAGTGATGAGTACGAGTTGCTGATTGGTGGCAGACTTACGGAGTACGACATCGTACAGTGCGATTAAGAATGCCCAGTTACTGTGGATGGCAGTCGGAGTAACCCCTCCAGAGCCTCAGCCACACCTAGCGCCGCACCTGCACTTTCCATCACGTGGCACTCTATAAGCAAAACCTCACTCAGCCGCCACCATGTAGGATGAGAATGACGGTGATGACGGCGATTCCCTGGGCAATGGTGTAGGCGGTGTGTCAAGGTGTGCTCTGCCTAAAACCAAGCAGCGGCAATATGACCATATCCATTGGATTGGACCTGCCGGAGCCGCATTTGGGTGGTCGCCGCCGGCGCAGGCTGCTTCAATAACACCGACCTGCCCTCTTGGTTCGTACGTAATAGCGGTGGGCACTCAGCGGCCGCATCGTACGTAAAAGTGTGGTGCAGGACCAAGCGCCTGGTGTCATGTGGCTGGGGAAGCACTGATTCAAGACTTCAGGGACTATGTAACAGATTTCTTACGTGATGCCTCTTGGACGAGCAAGGTAATCCATCGACTTGGAGCCGTCAATCGTGCCCGTAAACCCGAATTGTGAGAGCAGATTAGCAGCGAGTGGAGGGAATATTAGAAGGGTTTCCATTGACAGATGTGGTGACGGATCTGATCTCGTTGGGTATTTTCATCATTCGTTCGCTCGGTCTAGAAGTATAGGTGAAGCAAACTGTCTCAATGTAACGAATGAGCCAAGTGTGGAAATAAGAAGAGCTGGTAAAATCTCACAAAAGGGTCGTCAGGGGTTGCCATGCTGTATTTATGTAGTGAGATTCTTCTGCGTTTCCTGGCTGATCCCTTACGCTGTTCGATGATACTGCGCAGAGCCCCCGAAGGGGCTTTGTAAGCCTGTGGCTTGCGGCTGGAGTTGCCCAACGACATGTGGTTCCTCACTAATAAAAACCGTACCTGCTTCGCTGGCTGCCACAATTGCCACCACATGGTTAATACATGGTGCGCCCGTCGATGGCTTTCTTAGCCCACCTTGCCCGGTTCGGACACCATTTCCTGGGCAGCCCGGTGTCGGCCGGGGTGGGCAACATCGGCACAATTGTTAGAGCGGAGCCATCATCCCACGCTCGCCGGGCGGGTCGGGATCTAGATCTCCACTAAGGCCGGCGGGCGTTGGAGAGATGGCGTCTTAGATAATAATGGTCATGTATTTTTGGGTAGTAAATGGGGGCAATCAGGTTTTTCTCTCTTTTCGTGGAGGGATGGATGGATCTCGAGGGGATGGCGCATTATCGGCCGCCGGCCACGTTGTAGTTTTCATTTGCGTTGCCATCCAGAACTCTCTGACAGGAGGCGTGTGGGTGTGTGTTAGGCCCGGCCTAGAAGGATATCCACGGTCCAACGCAGGTCAAGATCGTCTCGAGCAAGGCACCTGAGCAAGGAGCCAGTATTAGACCACGTCAGTAGTGAATTCTCTCGCACCTGTATCTCCCCCCTTTTTTTTCTCTCTTTTTTTCTCCGACTGGATGCACCGTCCCCAGGCATGATCGAAAGCCTGGTGTCATTCTTGTCTCAGAGCCGTCTACAATGAAGCAACGTAATTGCCGCCCTGTAATTGGCCCTACTCACTTCGCCGTGGGATCTGTGGCCCGCTCCCCCTCCCTTCAACCCCAGATCTTGCTTGTCAAGGTGCCTGCCAGCAGCCCCAAATCTAACGCCGTAGACCGAATGAGGTAGTCGGGCTGGGAACGTGGAATAGGACCCCGAAAAAAAAAATACCACATGTCAGACAAAGCCAGTTCGGGGCTCAAGCTGTCCGACCCAGGCCATGACGCAAATGGCCGTCCTGACCCCGGAAAAACGAATCAGCCCAGTTATCCCAAGATCCAAGCCCATTAAACATTCCGCACGCGGCTGGCCACGGCAGAATCCTCTAAAAATCCGACAGGCCTTGTAGGGGGTGTGGTCACTATGGCGTGTGCGACTCCTGTGCGCGCGCTGTGCGTGTGTCTGATCCATCCGCCAATGCTCAGGTGGCCCTATCGTCCATGGATCATTGGATTCTGCCGCGCCTTTTCGCTTCCAACTGCACTTAGGGGAATGGAACGAACAACGCCTGTCACTTAGAGGTAAAGCGCATTCAGTACGACTCAATCATTAACATGGCCTTTGCAGTAATAATTACATAACATCATCTTCTCCACGCTACCATCTACTCCCTCGTCCGTCGCCTGATGAATCCTGCCCGCTTCTCGGTTCACCCCGTCCATTCTTTACTCCGTTCGCGTCCTCCGTGTTTCCTCCGATTTCGTATCGCCACGGCCCATTTCGCCTGTCCTTAAAGAGCGACACCAATTCCTGTTCCAATTGTTTTTTTTTCTCCTCCCTTCTCTCTTTCTCTTCTCCAAACCAAGCCAAGCCCTTGTAGATACCCTCTTATCTCTCCGAGCCTTATCTTTGTCATTAGTCTCCTGACTTCTCAGTAAACCTGGGTAGCTCTTTCTTCCTCGTTGCCAGCACTTGCACTTTCAGTCTTGACCGCTGCCCCTCACTTCCCCCCCACCATTACTAGAACTGTTCATCAACTTCAACCACCATCCTCAACCACCATCTTCAACCGTCACAATGGCCCCCCACGCAGACGTCACCAAGGCGTCCTCCAACGGCTCCGAGTCGCGATTCCACTCCGCTTCCACTGACGGTGCCATTGCCACCGAGAATGAGTTCGCCGCTCACAACTACCATCCTCTCCCCGTCGTTTTCGCCAAGGCGCAAGGTGTCCATGTCTGGGATCCCGAAGGTCGCCAATACCTCGACTTCCTTTCTGCCTACAGCGCCGTCAACCAAGGCCATTGCCACCCCGAGCTTGTCAAGGCTCTCACCGAACAGGCCAGCCGTCTAACCCTGAGCTCTCGAGCCTTCCACAACGATGTCTTCCCCAAATGGGCCGAGAAGGTCCGCAGCGTTTTTGGCTATGACATGGTTCTGCCCATGTGCACCGGCGCCGAGGCTGTTGAGACCGCGATCAAGGTCGCTCGCAAGTGGGCGTACAAGGTCAAGGGCGTTCCCCAGGACAAGGCGTGGATCTTTGGTGTCCAAGACAACTTCCACGGCCGAACCGTACGTTATCCTTTCCTGGGTTTTGGGCAATTGATAAATACTGCAAAGACATCAATGACTAATATTTTACCTTGTGTTTCAGATGGCTGCTATTACTCTCTCAGTCGACCCAGAGTCGAGAGCCAACTATGGTCCTTATGTTCCTAACATTGGAGCCTTTAACCCCACCACGGGTAAGCCCATCCGATACAACAACATTGCCGATCTAGAGGAGGTCCTCGAGGCCCATGGCAAGGAGACTGCCGCTTTCATCTGCGAGCCCATTCAAGGAGAGGCCGGCGTCGTGGTCCCCGATGAGGGGTACCTTGCTCAAGTTCAGGCCCTCTGCAAGAAGCACAACGTCCTCTTCATTTGCGACGAGATCCAGACCGGTATTGGTCGCACAGGCCGCATGCTGTGCTCGCAGTGGGCTGATATCAAGCCTGATATCATCACCCTCGGCAAGGCCATCTCAGGTGGGCTGTACCCCGTGAGCTGCATCCTCAGCAGCAAGGAGATTATGCTGGTCGTCGAACCTGGTACCCACGGCTCCACCTATGGCGGAAACCCCCTAGGATGCGCTGTGTCTATCCGAGCACTTGAGATCATGGAAGAGGAGGATCTGACAGCCAAGGCCGACCGTCTAGGCAACATTTTCCGTGACAGCCTTGCTGCACTTAACTCACCCATTCTCAAGACAATCCGAGGAAAAGGACTGCTCAATGCTGTCGTGATTGACGAGTCGGCTGCCTCTGGGCGAACAGCTTGGGATCTCTGCCTGCTGCTGAAGAGCAAGGGCCTCTTGGTACGTTCCATATTGATACTGTGAGGTCAATAGCATGCTAACGTTGGTGCGTCATAGGCCAAGCCGACCCACGGCGACATCATCCGTTTCGCGCCGCCCCTGGTCATCAGCGAGGAGGATCTGCGAAAGGGCTTGAGCATCATCGCTGAGGCCATCAAGGAACTCCCCACTGTGGAGAAGGCCAAGGGCCATTAAAATGGCTCCTTGAACATCACCAACCGAGAGGAACCTGAGCGCGAGCTCCGAAGGCACTTGGATATTGTGTTTTCCCACAAAAGAAATCGGGCATGCTGCCAAGAAACGGCACTGGGTACCGAGAATGAGATTATGATAAGAAACCGGCGAAGCTCTGGGAGGCGTTTTTGTCTAGGGTCCGATGGCTGCCGTTAGGCGTGTACGACTTGGAACAAAGCTTAGATACCACGTCGGTAAAAACGAATACAAAAGAGCACATTCTCAACATCCTGCTTATCTTGATGAATGTGCAGAACAACGTACGTGGAGACGGGAGGTGGAATTCCTATAAGGATGAGCGAGGAGCGGGGGCATAAACGGGACTCGAGTTTTGGATGAGGGGATGCGAAAAGGACCGATACCGGTTTGGCGCAACCCAAAGATCCGAGCCTATGAGGTTCTCACTTCATTGGCATGGTACCGAGACATGGCGCTGCTAAGCGATAAGTATACTGAGACGCAGTGTCTGACTGGCATTATGCGCAAAGCGCCGTACAACTCAGTCACCCTCCAAAGGTACACTTCAAAGAGGGGTCGGAGAGTTGTGACTTGATTTCTCTTTGTGGAATTCAAGGAATCATTCACAATGACAATGGTGATCTAGAGATGAATCTATCCTGATAGGGATACACTTTGCCTAGCCACAGGCACCAAGAACAATGACACAGCTTTCATTGATAGACTGCGAACACCATGCATTGCTTTAACTGAAGAAACAAAATGTAAATAGAAATTTATTGTTACTATCATTCGCAGAACCTTTACAACATGATCTTTCTGCTAACTACTCCAACCCGGAGTTTTGACCTAACCGTAGAGCTCATTTTCATTTTACTTTGCAGAAGGGGAGTCATAGAACATGATAACAAGGAGGCTTGTGGAACAAACGTCATGCAATTAACGATTTATGGCTGCTGAACCTAACCAGCTGATTATTCACAGCATATATGTGTTGACAAGCGGGATGAACCTCTTGTAGAAAACATGGGAGTCCAGCAGGATCGCAAGCGAGCCTCGAAACCCTGACAACTAGAGCAACGCGCTTACTCCGCACATGTGATTGAGGGGACGGAGGCGATAGGACCCATCGTCATTGAGCGTAACTAGCAGACAACATCTGTAGCATTATTCGTGAGCGGCATTTGCCATGTACGTGGAAGGATTGCATCGCAGTGTTACAATATGTCGAGAGCGGGGTGGATGAAACCGGATGGGATTGACTCAGACGGAGCTCGAGGTGAAGAAAGCTGCCTGCCGATCACTTAGCTGCATATGGGGCCGCAGTCTGCGCATACGAAGCATAGTCACAGCGCCGTGAAAATGTATTTACTAAGGTCGTGATGTGATGCACAGTCATGACATGTCTTGACATAATGCCAGCTACTAGGCTATCTACGTACACAATAGGCCGGTTGGTTCAAAGGATGCGACCAACGAGGGGATTATGCACATAAGAACATACGTAACCCTTGGAGACAGTTGATAAGTCCTAAATTCATGACGGCTATTCCAAAAACGCGCCGCATCGTCCGGTGGCTGGATGAGTTGTTCATCCTCATGTCTGCTGCCAAGGGCCTCAGATGCCGCAGGGTCACATCGGAGAGGGTGTGGGGTGTAAGTGTGTTTTGGAGCCCGGATGCCACCCCAGTCTGGTTCTAGCCGCTGCCGACAGCCCCAAATTTGATAATAGATGCATCGAGAATACTATGTACAGCATCTTTCTGACAGTTTTGCACACCATCTACTGGTGGTGATTGTCTGACGGAGAGAGATGCTCGCAGATTTGGTGGCACAAGGTCGGGACGCTGACCATTCAAGCCCTTGTGCCAAGGCTTCTCCCCTCTTGAAGCACACACACCAACGAGAACCCGGAAGGGGATATATCATAAGTTACGGGACAGCAAGTGGGAGTAGCATGTAGGAGTGGCTTGAGTGGCAACTACGAGTGGCACTGCATGTTTGTACAAAAATTACAGAGTAGTACCGTTTGAAATGATACGGCAATGATGGGTGGTTGTGGTGTGGGAGGTGTGGGTGGTGTTAGTGGTGATTCGCCCACGCAAGTCTCGAGGCGGGATGGTTTGAAGGAGCCCGTTCTCGGCGTGGGATGAGGCTTGAAGAGAAAGGGAAAGGTCACAAATCGTTATGGGAAATCATACGTTGAGCATCCTCTTCCCATGGGAATGATTCGGGCCTTGGGGGTTTGAGTGGAGAGGCATTTGTTGCACGCGTCACGGTCGTTTTGAAACGGGCTCACGGCTGCTTAGCAAGACGCCATCCCGGAGCAGCGTGTCATGGGCAAGGTGGTTCGCAGGCTGAGATGCGTGTCCAATGAGTCAAGGGCGAGGCATGCAGGCCAGGGATTGCGGCTAATGTTGCGTCCAGTGATCCGAGCGTGAGAAGGAAACACGGAGAAAGAAAGAGAGAAAGGAGACAACACAGCAGAGCTCAGACGACTCAGACGAGGAGGCAAGAGACGTGTGTACGAGACCAATCGGGGACTCAGTCAGGAACAAGTGGTCACAGGTCATGCGGTGATGGTGAATGGGCCAATGGGCGACGGGCACTGACTCGATGTGCGATGTTTGGTGGCTCGTGGTTCCCTTTTGAAGGGGGTGGCCGGGCTATTATTTCCATGTACCAGTAGGCCAAGGTTATGGTTTTGTGTGTCGTCTTCGATTAAGGTATCCCACGATTGCTTGGTTGCACTACAGCGTGGTTGCGCTACTGTCCAGGCCCCCGTGAGTCGTGGTTTTTTTGCAGCCATGGCGATACAGCAGAACCCGAGACATTGCGGGGTTGCGTGGCGGTTGCTGGGTTGCCGCTCTGCGTGGGTTGGACGGTGCCTCTGATAAGTGCTGATACGTAGGTACTTCATTGCCAGGCAAATCCAATCCGCGTGTAGGTAGGTACCTACTAGGTAGGTAGACAAAAGAGATAGCCGATCTGATATGACATGATGCTCCAACTGGCCCCTCCCTCCATCTGACCCGGTATGGGAATGCGGGCCAGCCTCAACCAAGCCCAGACCATGCCCGGGCCAAACCAGACTAAAATCTCCGAGAAACGCTGCGGCGCAAGAGATAAGAGGAGGGCACATGGACACATTCTCAGCCAACACAATTCCTCACACTCATCCACCTACCTACTCTGTACAAGGCTTTGTTCTCCAAGGACCGCTTGCATTGGTCTAATGGTGCGCAACCGCGACATACTTGAAGTGTGTAAGCTCAAAGCGTCGAGGCTTGAGGCATGTTGTTGGCCCGGCAGGATTTGCCATGCCCGTGGGGCAATCAGGCCAACCCACGTATCCAAGTAGCTGCCTCACCATCACATCATCAATTTGCACTTTGTATTCTAGTCTAGGTACCTGATATTTGAGGCAACTTATTATTCTTTTTGCGGGGAAATAAAAGAGAGTGGAAAGGGGGAAGGGGGGGGGAGGCGAGTTTTGCGGCACGACGAGGTAGAGCGGGATGACGCCGCTTGTGAGAATGATGACGGAACCGCCATCGAGTCTCCTCGCCGTGATCCGCGAGGGAGAGACGGGCAAGACGGATAGTACAGTCATCACATCTCATGCGGAGTTCTTTACACATAAACATCCGTGGCGCCATCTGCGGAATATTAGACGTGGATTAGACTCTCTAGTTGCCTTGCATCTATGTCTCATCGCCATCGGTTCGGCTTGGCTTGGCGTAGTCTCTACCTGATTTGGTTTGACGGGGGGCTCTAGGTGGCTACCTACTCTCTCACCAAAAGGTCCGGACGGATATTTCCTACGTCTCCATCTCCATCGTCCCTTATTCTCAGCCAGTCTCTCTCTCCTCCATCTGTATTCTTTCCATGTCTCGCGCACCTCCAACCCCTGTCATGTGAGTACTGTTCGCTCCCCTGTCTCGATGCCTATCGCGCTGGATCCGCAAATCCCTTCCGTCTGTTAGTTCGCACCCGCAGAGTCCTATCCTGGTGGCTCTCGTCCTGCATCTGCGGATCCCCTTTGGGGAACCCGCTCAGTCCGTTTGGGCGGGCTGACCTGGAGCGGCATGGTGCAACTTCGTACACCATGTACGGCGATCGGGTGTGTGGGCCGCGACCTTGCAGAGTGTCAGTGGGTATCAATGAGGCGTCCATTCGCCTTTGATAACGTTGGTTTGCTTTTGCATCTGTTTCTTCTGGCTCTGGCCTTGTTATTGTGACGCCTCATTGATGAGGTGCTATTCACGGTAGGAGATACTGATTTAGCTGTTGTCGATCCTCCATCGGTTGTTGCCGGGGAGCATGCGTTCGCTTCCTCGGCCCAAATGTCTGACCCAAGCAGATTTCCACCCTGGTGGTCATTCTGGCGTGCTCTGTGGCGAGCGAACACCTGTATGCTGACGCCATCTCGCCGGCCATACAACCTTGACTTGCCTCAGAAGGCGGGACAATTCCACCATCACGAAGCTTGAATCGTTCATGCAAGCGAGCGAGCGACTCGAGGAATTTCTGGCCAGGCCCTGATATTATCAGGCAAACGTCGGTCAGGCCCAGACGCCCATTTTCCTTCCATTTTTGCTCCTAGCCGCGGGAAGAGTCACAAAAAGAAGTCGACTCAGGCGACTCAGACGACTCTTAGTGAACCACACCCCATGATAAGCACTGGCCACATCGGTGATCCCCATCAACCCCGGCCCGGGTTTGGGGGGTTGGGGGGAGGGGGGAGGGGAGGGGATAGGGACTAGTTGGCCTGCCAGGGCTTATCGGAGGAAGAATATGGAGAAGATACGTAGATGGTGGCAGGCAGGCAAAGCGTAAACAGAACGCCCAGGACACAGCTAAGGACAGACCGTGAGAGAGCGGCGGGTAGCAGACCAGAGAGACAGCCACAGGAGAGGAGAGGAGGAGTGACCTGCAGTTAGTGGTGGGCTGGCTCCATCCAGGACTTGGTTTTCTTCTGCGCGTATTTGCCATCTACAGTACTTTACCTAGGCCTCAACTTCGGCCTTTCTGCCTGGGACTATGCATTTTACAGTCCCTACCTGCATTCTTTCTGCCTATCTTACCTAGGTAGGTTGTCTCCAACATAACCTTGGTAGGTCGCTCACAAAAATCCAGTCCATCTATTGACCAAGTATTACGTACCCAAGGCACCCATCAGGTTGAACTTACACTCTCGAAGCATGGGGATAAGCACGCTGGTAGGTCGCGGAGCTGTTGCACAAGGCGAGCGAGCCACAGGCCCACAGCGCACTGGACTGGCTGGATTGGACTGGACAGGACCCTGCGATTCCCAAGCTTGAAGGGGTGTGGTGGGGCAGGGGAGCTACTGAGTTAGCGCTGCTAGATTCGCCAACTCCAGGCCTGTACCTACTTGTAGGCACCTGCTGTCGCCTGCCCGTCTACGCAGTGGGTGCTTGAGTAGGCCATGTCTCGACGGCATCGTGGTAGGCAGCCTGATCAGAAAATGGAAAGGATGGCGGCGAGCCGGATTGGATGCGTGAGGGCCGCCCTGTGGCCTAGGACTGGGCGCGGAACTGTGACGAACTGTGACTCCCCGGCATACTGTGACTGTTGGCCGGAGCTGTTTCGCTATTGGGCTGCCTTGTCGGCCTGTCGCTGATACGACGCCAAAGGATGCTGGGAACCTTGGAATATGTCGGGCGAAGACGCACTTGATGCCGCTTTGATGCCGCTTGAAATGCCCTTGGTGGTCCCGAGCACGTGTGCATGTAGCCCTTAGGTACCCACGCAGTACCCTTTGAAGGGCCTCCTCGCCGAAATGGTTGTTCTGCTAGGTGTGTATTCGCCAAAAATATTGCTGCTGCTGTTATTGCGGCCGCCTGACTGACTGCTGGGCGGGCTGGCAGTTTCTGGCTCCTCGCTCCTCTCTCTCCTCTCTTCTCTCTCCTCACCAAAAAACGTATCACGAGGTCATCTGTCCATTCACCCATCATCGACATCGGTCACCAGCCCGTAGGCTGTAGGGGCTGTAGGGGGGTAGGCGGTCCCAAGCGAGAACCCCTGCGTCCAGGTGGTGGCAGCGGTACCTGATGTTTCAGTGCCGATGTCACGTCGAGGAAAGGTACCTCTGTGGGTACCCTGAGGACACCGCTAAAGGGTGCTGGCCCATGCCCCCCATGGCCCCTACCAATACCCCTGTCTGCGCCGCCCAATGCGCCAATGCGCCTGGAGCAGGTCCCGCTTTGGTCCCCAATCGCTCGCGATTACGGTAGTTGGGGCTTTGGTACAGGTGGAGGACCGACAGGCGGGTGGAGGACCCTACAAACGTGTTTCGGCCGCTACCTTGTTGTTCCATGTACCCCTTCGCTGTAGAACGCACCAGATCGGTACCTCTGTCAGGTATGTGTCACCACCCAGGATAGAAAACCATCATTCACGCTCCTCTTCTAGAAACCCGGCAGCTTTACCTTTAGCTGGCCTGGCAGTCCTGGATCCTCGCCTTCTTCTCGCTTTCTTGCTTCCCTTACGTCCGTCCTCTCTCTCTCTTAATCCATCCCCATCCCCTTCACCATCTCCCTTTTCCAGTTCACTCCCCCTCCAGGCTTCTCCCCAACATTCTTCGGCTTCGGCTTCTTATTCTTATTCTGCTTCTTGTTCTTCTGGGGCCCTTCCTCTTCGTTTCCCCACCCTTCGTCCCTCTTTAGGTCAATCTACTACTGCCCGCCCCGTCTGCTGCCGCTCCCGTTCAATCGTGACGCAACTTGGCAAAGGCGCCAACGGAACCAAAGCACAAGACAGAAGCCCGACAAGACGCACGACGCCACCAGGCCCATCTTCAGAAAAGAGAGTCTCCCGCTTCCCGTTTACCGCCTCTCTCTCCTTTATCTCCATCGTCCATCGCTTGACTCGTCGCCATTGTTGAACCCTCCCACCCCGGCCCGGGCGTCAAACCGTCGTCGACAGGACCTCTCCGATTGCGCTTCCGACTCAACTCAACGGCCGCTCTAGTCTACGCCTCCGCCGATATTGTGTTAGTCACCCGATCTCCAACCCGGTCTTTGCGCTTCCCTTTCCCTTCCCCCCCGAATTGCTGTCACACGCATTGCCCTGTCTTGTTCGACCCTCGTCCAACATTCACCCTCACGCCTTCGCTCCCGCTCGCATCTGCTCTTTGCTTCCGTTCGCCTCTTTTACCCTCGCCATCTGGTCTAATCTTGACTGACTCTTGTGCCTCGGCCGCCCAGACGCGCATCAGCTCTTTCATCTCTGCATCAACTTGCTCTGAGCTTATCCCGTTCACTCTTTCTTCCATCCCTGGACATTCCATCCCGTCTCGGCTGTCCCCCGACCTCACCGACTACTTGTCCACCCAAGGCCAGCATCTCTCCTGACACAGTCAATCCTCTCGCCACCTCAACCCGTACATTGTGCTCCCGCTCTTCTTCTTCGTCTCGCCGCCCTCTCCTTCAACCGACTCTACCCTCGACACACGCGACCACTTCTTGATCTCATCGATTACATGACGACCCCATCCGCAGCCGACGTATTTCGAGTTTTATAGGCCCGAGGGCTACCATCCACTCCGACTGTCTTCCTGCCCTCGACAGCTTTATCAGGAAGTCATGGCCAGCCAGCAGGAGGCTTCCGCCTCCCAAAGCTCCAGGAGGTCGGGAGGTCGTACTGTGGGACAGTTCAACATCGGGTCCGAGATTGGAAAGGGTAGCTTCGCCCAAGTCTATCTGGGCTGGCACAAGGTATGACCATCCATCCCCCGACCTCTGTTCCCCCGCGTTTGCCTGTCATCAGCGCATCGAGTCGTCCCGTCAACTCGACCGTGTCGCCCATTCGCGTCTTCGACATCATTGGATGTTCCGCCCTTGGGTGCTACGGATGCGCAGAGCAAGCCCTGTCCAGAGACGGTCCTTTGTGGTTCCCACTGGTTAACGTGCATCAAATAGGAGAGCAAGGCTGCCGTGGCCATCAAATCCGTTGAGCTAGAGCGGCTTAACAAGAAGCTCCGAGAGAACCTGTACGGCGAGATCCAGATCCTCAAGACCCTTCGCCATCCCCACATCGTCGCCCTCCATGACTGCGTCGAGTCGACCACCCACATCAACCTCATCATGGAGTACTGCGAGCTCGGTGACCTATCTCTCTTTATCAAGAAGCGCGATAAGCTTGCCACCCACCCCGCCACCCACGACATGGCCCGCAAATACCCTAGCGCTCCGAACTCCGGTCTTCACGAGGTCGTTATTCGTCACTTTCTCAAGCAGCTAACCAGCGCCCTCGAATTTTTGCGAAGGAATAACTACGTTCATCGCGATGTCAAACCCCAGAATTTATTACTACTGCCCTCCCAAGCCTTCCGGGATCACCGAGGCCGCCCTGTCATGCAGGCCAGCCAGGATTCCCTCATCCCCATCGCTGGACTCACCTCCCTACCCATGCTGAAACTGGCCGACTTTGGGTTTGCCCGTGTCTTGCCTTCAACTTCCCTGGCCGATACCCTCTGTGGTTCTCCTCTGTACATGGCACCCGAAATTCTCCGGTACGAACGCTATGACGCCAAAGCAGATCTGTGGTCAGTTGGCACTGTCCTATACGAAATGAGTACTGGTCGACCTCCTTTTAGAGCCAGGAATCACGTGGAACTATTGCGAAAGATCGAGGCAGCTGAAGATGTTATCAAATTCCCCAGGGAGGTGACCATTAGCTCAGAGCTCAAGGCACTCATTCGGAGTCTACTGAAGCGCAGCCCTGTCGAGCGACTCAGCTTTGAGAATTTCTTCAACCACCAGGTCGTTACGAGCGATATCCCTGGACTTGTTGAGGATGATATTCCTAGGCCCGTGAGACAAGAGCCCCGTGAATTGCGAACGATCAACCAAGGAGAAACGTCGTCACCTCGGGTCAGGCGATCTTCTGGAAGTGGATCTCCACGAGAAGCAGGTAGTGCCAGGTCACCCCGCGAACTTCACACCAGGTCACCTCAGACTGGAAGCCCCGGCGAAGGTCGATATCAGCGGCAACCTGCCGAAGCCCATCGCATAGGCAACTCTCCCCGCGAAGCTGGTGAGGGTTTGGGCATCCGTCGCCCAGTTCCTCAACACACAGCGTCTCTTCCTACCCAGCACCGGTTCCAAGAAAGGGGTAACACTCGGGACAACGGCTCCCCCCCTAGCTCGCTTCTAAACGAAACCCGCAAGGCTCGGACCGCCAATAGGCCCTTAAGTGAGGAAGAAAAAGCTGCCCAAGATGTAGCGTTGGAGCGAGAATACGTGGTCGTTGAGAGACGACACGTGGAGGTGAATGCCCTTGCCGATGAACTAGCCGCGAATGAGAAGCTTGGTGCGCAGCAAAACGCTTCTTCCCCGAGAACAGGAACGGTAGTCCGCCGACACACACAGGGATCTCCTGGTGTAACGACGGGCGCAATTCCTACTCCTTCGTCACGAACAGCTTTGGTCGCCCAGGGGCGGCATGATAGGCGATCGTCCTATGAAAAGGCCCTTTCCGCCAGCCCTGGGTCTGCCTCCAGCGCAATCTCGAAAGCCATCCAGGACGCCAGTCTTCGCCTCTTTGGTTTCAAGGTCCCGCCCCTGCGCGGTACCAAGGGCCAGTCGCCCCCGCTATACCAGCCGTTTCCAGCCTACCCGACGCCATCGACCACAACATCGGCCGGACTCATCAGCGACGGCAAAACTGTTGAGAGTACCGATGAAGACGGGCGGGCAGCCCAGACGATTGAAGAGTTTGCCACCAGGAGCGACTGCGTCTACGGGTTTGCGGAAGTCAAATACAAGCAACTGGTTCCCATGGCCCCATCCGCTGATCACGGACTGGGTGGTGTTGAGGCTGAATTGATGGTACCTGAAGATGATGGGTTGACTCTGGAGGCAGTGGTCTCCCTGTCGGAAGAAGCTCTCGTCCTTTATGTCAAGTCACTCACTCTTCTTGCCAGGGCCATGGACATTGCTAGCCTCTGGTGGTCCAAGAAGAGCCGAGGAGAAGCTAGCAGCGGTGTCTCAGCCGCGGTCGCCCAGTCAGTCGTTCAACGAATCAACGCAGTTGTGCAATGGGTTCGACAGCGTTTCAACGAGGTCTTAGAAAAATCGGAAATTGTGCGACTCAAGCTCATCGAGGCGCAGAAACAGCTGCCAGAGGACCACCCTAGCCATCCTTCCAACCACGGCACTGAATCCATTGCCTCCTCCACGGGTTCAGGTGCGAAGCAGGTCTACCTGACCCCTGGGATAAGTGCCGAAAAGCTCATGTACGATCGCGCCTTAGAGATGAGCCGTGCCGCGGCCATCGACGAAGTCACGAACGAGAACCTCACCGGCTGCGAAATCTCGTACATCACGGCTATTCGGATGCTTGAGGCGGTGCTGGACAGCGATGATGAGACTCACGCGGACAGAAAGAGACTAGCCTCAGGAAAAGAGGTTGAGAGAGATGCCGCCAAGGAGACGAACGGCGACCTTGATAGCGACGAGGAGGCTCATGTCCGAAAGAGTATGCAACCCCTCCACCCCATGTTGTAGTGCGTCGGCTAATCATTCATACAGTGATCAAGATGATTACGGGCAGACTTGGTGCCGTCCGGAAGAAGCAGCAGATGATTGCTGAGGCCAACAGCAAAGCCCATTACGCAACCCGTAGACGGAGCGGCGATGTGACTCCGCGCAGCGTTCCCTCGTCATCATGATTTCCACGACCCACCATGTTGGCAGAAAATCACATACGATGCAACGATACCTACAATACCATTCTGCAGAGCCCCACGGCTTTCTTGTTTTTATTTGCTATCCCATTTGGACTATCATGGCGTCACGGGAATTTTGGCCCGCGACTCGCAGGAGCAGGCCCGCAAATTGTCGCCGACGTTAAGTAGCGGGCGTTCTTATCTATTTTTTTTGGAACATGACACATTAAGGACAGACGAAACTCATCGGTTGGCGTTTTGGGAGGTTTACATTGTGCTTCTTTCTTTGTCTTTGGCCGTGGTTCTTTGGAATAGCGACTCGCTTACCGCTCATGAGCTTGTCAGGAGTTGCCCAACCCAACTGGGCGGAAATATGGCGACAGTGTGATTAGATATTCAGCAGCGAGGGGCAAAGGAGAAATGATACGGGGTTTCCCGACATGTATGTTACGAGAGGGCAGCAGTGTTTCGGCCATGTCACGACAGGTCGCAAAAAGTGGCTGCATGTCACAAAGAGCGATATACTGAGCAGAACAGCTCCAACAATTGACATTTTCAGGTTTGGAATTGTGTTTTCTGGCTCATGTTGGAGTGAGATGACACAATGACGCTGTAGCTTGCTAATGTGTCGAAAAGTTGCTTGAGGATTCCTTTGTCCAGCTCGGTTTGCTAGCCTTTTTTTGGACCTCGGGTGAGTATTCAGGTTTGTTCCCGTTTCAGGGGCTGGTGGTTAAGAGTGCATTCCCTTTGTTCGCTGAACTGGTAACTAGTCATCTAGGCCATCTGTTGTGTTCGCAAAAGTTGACGACTTGGTTGGGGTATATGCACAAGGCCCCGTCCCAGCCCATTCCAACTTTCCCTTGAATATCTTCACTTCAGAATATCGTTAACAATGTCTTCTGAGGAACAGCCTCTCAGGCGCCCCAGCTCTCCGAATCTCCTCACCACCAACACTCGTCCCGCTATCGGAGCTCTCGACCTCCTCGCCACCGTCTATGCCCTCGCAAAGCGCCGCCGCGAGGCTCTCCGCGCCAGGGCCGACGCGGCGAGGCTTGCCAGAGATGCCAAACGCAGTGCTCTCGACGCCCAGCAGCGCAAGAAAGTCGAGACAGCGGTCGGAAAACGCCTTTCATACGACGCCGAGATCAAGGCCCGCAAAGAGGTGGCCCAGCACCGCGTCCAGGCCCGCCTCGAATACGCCCGGACAATCCCGGGACTGTCCAGCACGGACCTGCATCGCATCATGGACGAGGAGTTGTACCGGGTGAGGCAGCGAGGCATGTGGCGGGTGCAAGGGGAGACGGGCGAGGAGTGGGAGGCGCGCGTCAAGGCCATGGCGGACTGGCTGGATCGCATCTGCAGCGAGCTGTTCTGCCGCATGTGGACGGAAAAGCTGCGCTACGTCGACGGCTTCCCCATGAACACCATGACTGTACATCAATATTTCCTGCCCCGTGTCATGCCAGCCTGGTCGGAGCGAGAGAAGTGCCTGCAGTGCCGGGCGAAGCGGATGCGGTGCTCGCACACCGTCCGGACCGGTTATAGTTGGGATGCCGCGCCAGAGTGCTCGCGGTGCCGGCTAAACGGCGACGCGTGTATGCAGAAGGAGCGAGGGCAGCCCGACGACGAGGAGCATTGGCAACTGGCAGTCCCGGAGAAACGACTCCAGGGGCAGACTGCGATCGGCAACGGACATGAGGGTTTGGTGGACAAGAAGGCCTTGTTCTGCGAGTTGATGGCCAACCGGCGTCGAGATGGGATGAAGATGGCATTGCCCGCTTGGCATGAGAATGACAAGCCCGCAAACAAGAAGGATTGGGAGTATGAGCCCACACAGTGGTGGAAAGTGTTAAATGGCCGACCCGCCAAATGGCGAGCTTCAGACATCAGAGGTCTAATTCGCTGTACCGAATCAGCATCCATGGTTGACGAGATGGAGACTTATTGAAACGATCGAGAGTTCCATTTGCAATCATACATCACAGTAATTAGCCTAGTCTTTCCTCTGAAAGAGCAGATAGCCAGTCGGGACGCCGTATAGCAAACCTAGTCGCCCAAATATCATCAGCCGCGCCATTATGCCCCCCCCCCCCCCCACTGACAGATTCCAGTCACCCCCCAATGCCAATCCCATGTAAACTCGCCACGTTCCCAGCGCTTTTCTTGGTTCCTAAGCTTGCCATTGATGCAACATCGCAACAACTGTGACCCAGGGTTCCAGTCAGCCTAATTTGATCTGCGACACACTCAGCTGGCCTTTGCCTTCCGATTTGTCCATCCCATGACGCCCTCTCTTCTCTGCCCGAGGAGCTTCTGGTGTCTGCAACGGGGGTATCACGTTCAGGTGGGTGTTTGGGATGATACCACCTGGGTCAACAAGAAATTTCGTATTCGACTTTTCAAGTTCTTCGAGGACCTGTTGTCGATGATGCCGGTTGTACGACGGTCTCAAGTGTCTCTCGAGGCCAGGAAGCGGAATGGAGCTATCACGGACATTCATCCCCGGTCCTCTCCTGCGTTTAGTCCGAAGCTCAGCCTCTGCTGGATGAGTTGGTTTCCCAAACCCCTTCCAAGGTAATCGCAGCTGCTTTGCTGGTTTTTTCGGTTGTCGATTTGTGACATCCTGTTGGTGCTGCTTTGGGAACTCTTCCTTTGGCAAAGGCCCCGGCGCTGGCGACTTTGGCCTTAGCACTAACACACCAGGATGAGACATCATGTCGTCTTGGATTCCATTCCCTGCTTGGCAAGTTTGTTTGTCGTTCGCGATGAAGTTTTCGATAGTCTCAGAAGGCCTGAGTGGCGACATCGGCGTTTCCTGGGTCGCGAAGTACTGGCTACAACGGAGCTCCGGCTTCTTTTCTGCAAGTTTCGGGCCATTCATGAGGCTAGGTAACTCCCATGGCATTGGTTTGAGTTCGTCGTGGGGTTTCCAGTCCAACATCATCTTATTGTCCAACAGTCGAAAGAAGCGAAGGTATTTCTCGGGAGTGCACAGCCAGTCATGACATTCCGCACCGGTTGCGCTCATTCTCGCGCCGGGCGCAATCTGTAAGCAGTTCCAGATGAAACCCCGACCATCACGGGATGGCTTGTTGTTCATTGTAGCAAACGTCTTCTTAAGATACTCTGCAATTTCAGTTTGATTCATGCGATTGAGATTTTGCACCTCGGGGTCAGGACTGCATGCTAACAGAACAAGAAGCACAATTCCGAGTGACCAAATGTCAACAGCAGACGTGTGAGCTTGCGTATTCGCTAAAAATTCCCTAAACAAAAGTCAGTTCTGTGGTCATCCTATCCTCGCGGCGCTCTTGGGGACACACGGTGCTTGGTAGTTCACAGTCCCAACTTTTGTAACCATTCTGCTTCGCCGAGGAACGGCTGAGTTTCCAAAGTCGGCAAGCATCACGCGATGGTACGCAATTTTTGGTGAATATGCCAGAAGAATGTTCTCAGGTTTGAGATCACGATGTACGATGCCCTTGTCGTGAAGGTATACAAGACCCCGGACCACCTGGCGGATAATGATTCGGCAATCAAATTCTTTGACCACGTCCTGTCGGTATAGGAAGGACATGAGGTCACCTCCCGATGCCAGCTCAGTGAAGGTATATCTGGAGTGTGTTGGCTCAGTTGCTATAGGTTGGAAATGAAAGTCACTGACAGTGAATGTGGAGAACTAATTGTGTCGACATATGGAAGAATATTTGGCTGCGACAACGTCAACTTGAACTCCCTGTGCAAGGTGGGTTATGAGACGCACGTGTCGGAGTTGCCGCAGGATGTCTGCCTCTTGAAACTTGCGTCTTAATTCCTCGGGGGCATTTTTCTTGTGGAGCTTGTCTAGATTCACCAGCTTACACACCAACTGCTTTCTTGTCACGGAGTCAAGGGCTAAATGAACGGCAGCCTCTGCTCCTTGGCCGAGGCAGCGGTTCGTCAAGATGAATCTGTCTGCGAAAAGCTGTGATGGTCAGTCCCTCACTGTCAGCAGCTGTAACGATAGACATTCATACCTTGCACTCCTCGATCTGGAGGCTGTCAAGGTCATGGAGAGGAGGCGGTCGTTCTTGAACAACGACGAATGTCCAGTATGGACGGATTTCAATAACATCACCATCTTGAAGGAGGTAACCAGGGGATATATCTGGTCCCATACCAATCAACTCCCCATTGACATACGTTCCGTTAGATGACTTGCGATCACGGACGTAGACGTAGTTGACGGTTGGCTCGTAGGTTATCACATAAATTTCACAGTGGTTCCGGGAGACGGAATAGTCTGGATCATTGTCGACCGTGAGAGTGCTAGATAGGTGAGTAACTGAGAAGGGGTAAAGTCACACGTTCCATACTTTGATCGTGGATCCCGCCCAATCTTGAAAATCTCTCGGTCCCAGATGGGGAGCAGTTCTAATTGTCAAGTTAGAGGAGCCACCCAGGAGTGGAGAGCGAGACACAATTCTGGGAACAATCAGGCGGATCACGGAAATACCTACGCTGAGATTGACTTTCGCTCCGACTATCGAAGAGGCAAATGTATGCTGCCGGAACTTCGTTTGGCACCGATGGGGCTGGCTCTTCGACATCCATCTTAGATCTCACTTGAGACGTGATGTGCAGCTTCGTCGTGTAAGTGGCTAGAGCGTGTTAACGAGGCGAAATTGTGTGTAGCAAGTTGGTCAAACTCGAGAGACGATACTGTCGTCGTTTCGGTCGTAATTAACATTTGAAAAATGAGAACTGGATCAACGAGGTTCTCACAATGACCATTCCCAGACCCGACTGCCTGATCAGGCCGTCAACTGCCGTTCCTTCCCCTGGTGAGACAATTGCACAGTGCATGCGATAGTGCTAGTTACAATTCACTGTGCTGACGTGCAGCTAGCCCACAGAATTAGGGCGGGGTGGTCACGTGGATCCTGGGGGTTGTGTGCCCTACAATGACCTTGCTTAAGCTCTAGAAATCTCCCCTCATTCTCCTAGAGTTGTTCCTTATCCCAACACGATTCTCATCCACGAACAAGTAAGCCCCCCCCCCCCAATGATGTGCATTTGGCGCAAGAGGCTTGTTGATCAAGGGCGGTCAGTGAGCAATTATCTCACCTACTTGATTGACTCTGCCTTGCGCCGCCGCAAAGCAACCGACTAAGTGCTAACATCGCGTGACAGCGTTCAAGATGAGAGCCAAATGGAGAAAGAAGCGCGTTCGTCGCCTCAAGCGCAAGAGAAGAAAGATGCGTGCTCGCTCGTAAGTAGCACCAGTGTCATTGCTCCAATTTATCGTTGCTAATTTTGATGTTTCTAGGAAATAAACAACTCGCCCCTCAACCTGACTCGACTCATCTGGCATGATCTTACGATTTAACACGCCTGAACGACATCTGTGACGCCAGTGCTGGGCACTCTCTGTTTCGACGCCATAGAATCTTCCGCTCGGATTTGACTTTGGAACCACGTCAGGTGGCTGAACCCCGCACACGATCGGCTCTTTGGTCGTCACAAGGAATATCATGGAGGATGGGATTGGCAATTGAAAGGTCGGGAAAAGGACGGTGTTTAGCTCAACGAATACCACAAGGCACGTTTGCCTTTGCAAGATGTACCCACCTTTGAAAACCAAACCGCGAGGCCTACGCTTTTCTTTATGTGTTGATTGTACTTTCACTGTGATGCCCCACATCCGAGCTTTGGACGCTCTGACAACTTCCATCGTTGTCAGAGCTCAAGGATCTAAGTTCCAGCGCCATAAAGGAACTTCTCACCATACCCCCTGGAACGTTGTCTGGCTATTCAGTGACGTGACGAGACTTGCCCACGAGGACGGTTTAATACATTTTGTGGGTGGATCGCGAAACCCTCAGTTTGCAACACTACAGCTATTTGAACACGGTGGAGGTGAAAAAATAAAGGAATAAACAACTTTTTTTATCCAATTGTTTTGCTATTCACTTCGCTAGCCACTAGATTAGCTTGTGCAAGTTGCGACGGTTGTTGTCAGACTGGAACGGTATTGGGAGCGTGAGTACCTGAATACAGGTAGCAGATGTAGGCGGGGAGCTCCCGGCTCAGGGAAGGCCTAGTGAGGTGACGTTGTGCACACAAGGAAGCTGTTTGTGAGTGTGTACCGGTGGGGTTCGTTTCACCGCCCCCGGCAAAACAGCGGCGACCATCTTTCTGCCACTTGCCGTCAAAAAATTTGGGAAACGGCGCCATCCCACCTCTCGAATTGGCAGATCAGATGGTAACGACGAGTACAATTGAACATGGCCCAGGCAAGCATAAAGAAGCGCAAGAGGGACGGCGAGTCAACCGTGAAGCCGAAAAAGAAGGTCGTCATTGATGCATCCCCAGAAGCGGCTGCGGTGTCGTCAGTCCTGCGCCCCAAGTTCTGCCCACCCGTGATAGGTACAGTATTGCTATGAGACTTGACAAACTTTGCGGTGCTAATTGACAATTTGTAGCCACTGCTTCCGGATTCCAGGTTCCGGCCGACATCTCGTTCCAGTCCTACGCTCCTCGGAATGATGCCAAATCGAAATCGAAGCAATCCAAGTCCGCTGGCGAGAAGGACTTCCTCCTCCACTCGACGGCGCACCGAAGTCTCGACTACACAGTCAAGGATGAAGCCCCCAGGGGCACCAAACCGGCACTAAACCACTTCGTTGGAATCTACGACCCAAAGACAGGCAAGCTTCAGGTGGTGGAGGCCAAGAAGATGGTGATCCGAGGAACAGTCCGGGCCAAACAAGCCCCCGAAGCTGCTGCAGGCGGGCGCAACGCCCAACAGGTACGACTGCCACACTATACTGCTGAAAGGATCAATATGATTAACCAGACACAGAGCATGATGGAACTCAGGACCGATCTTGGACAGACATTCGGAACGAAGAAGGCAAGGAAGGTCATCCAGGAGAACGTCCTGAATGCAATTGCCCCCCAAAGGAAAGCTGGAGACTTGCCGACCAAGATCGATGCGGCAGCTCGCGCCATGCTGGAGACTGTTGGAGAGGTCACATCTACCATGGCGTCAAGAGAGGAGCTGCAAGCTGTTGTGGACGAGGCGAAGCCCGTTCCCGTTGCCAATGTGGATGCTACGGAAATCCAGGACGTTTACGACCCCAAGAAAATTATCGGTGCGGATATTCTCAACCTTGTGCCAATTCGGGAATGGCAAGAGAAGGTACGACACAAGGAGGGCGTCTCAATTCCATCACGATTTGTAGCTGCGCGAGTCAATGCCCTTGCGAGCAACGACGACGCGGATGTGGTGATGCGACTCCGAGTTTTGCGGTACTTCACCTTTGTGCTGCTCTTCTATCTCAACAGCAAGCCCGGCAGAGTCCGTGGCACCCGATCGCTACCGTCACGAGAAAAGCTGCGGGAGGTTCTCGCGCCAGCGCCAGAGGCCGTCATTGAGAACATCCGACGCAAGTTTTCGGATGCGGGCCAGATGCGGAAGTTCCATATTGATCTGCTCATAACTCACTGCTGCGCATTTGCTTGCATCATCGATAACTTTGAGGTGGATACGCAGAACCTGAGAGACGACCTGAAGCTTGACCAAAAAGCGATGAACCAGTACTTCCATGAGATTGGCGGTCGAGTGAAGCCGGTTGTGAACAGGGAGCTTAAGACGACGGTGCAACTAGCGCGACTTACTCTACCTCTGAACTTCCCCAAACAGAGACATATCGCCCCCAAGCGACGATAGATGGATGTTGACGACGGACTTGGAATGGCGCATTGGGAGTGAATCGACCCTATCGAGCAGATGCATCTGAGTTTGAGGAGTTGAAATGAGGGAAAAAGTGGCTTTTGATGGAGAGGGATTCGTTGCGCATAGGACGCAGTCTATTCCTAGATGGCATGGCTTCTTGATTAGATCAATCAATAGTTGATCACTTGCTTAGCGGGTAGATATTGGCTGGGTTGACGGCATGAGATAGTTTTCATATACTACCTTCCCGAATACACAACCCCACGTTTCTGATGACCAGAATGGCCACAGGCTGATGGCCCTTGGCATATTATTTTACTGACTCATTAGCGTTTGTTGTAGTGACGGCTAGAGACCATCATGCCGGCCCCCGGGTTTGACTATGCCCCCGCAGCCGAGGCCGAGGCCGAGGCATCTCGGCGCCGGAGTGTGGGGAACCCATGTCACCTTTCAACGGGGATGATTACCCTGTAATAAGATGATAAACACCACGTTTTCTATCTTACTCCCTTTATTCTTTTCTGTTCCTCCTTCTCCCTCTTTCTGTTGCGCATTCTTGTACTTTTGAGATATCCACCACCTTGTCCGTATCTTCCCCACACTTAGACGCCCTGGTACATTAAATCCATCGCAATCATGTCGGACAACTCCATCATCAAGCTGGACTACCGTGGTCGTGTGGCGGTGATTACCATCGACAACGACCGTAAGCTCAACTCGATGGGCTTGGAGGAATATTACGACCTGTCAAAGAAGATGCGCGAGATTGCGACACACGATGAGGTGTTCATCACGGTTATCTTGGCCAAGGGCCGGTATTTTTCAGCGTATGTTGGCTACTCGCTTTGCCTCCCATCTATTTACTTTGGACAGCAATTGTCTCAACTCCTTTGGCAAGACAGGATGGCAGCAATTCAGATTAAAACCGCCAGGTGTTGTAGACAATCGCTAACGCATCAATAGAGGCGCCAACGTCACCCTGGCCGAAAATGCGCCAACCAGTGGCCCTGAAATGCACCGGCACTGGCTCCAATCCTTTGCCGCCTTCAACCTCAACATCACGCATGCGTTCACCACTCACCCCAAGATCCTCGTCGTCGGCCTCAACGGGCCCGTCATCGGCCTCACGGCCGCCCTGGTGGGCTTCGCCGACTTCATCTATGCGGCACCGCACGCCTTCCTGCTCACGCCCTTCTCTTCGCTGGGCCTCGTCGCCGAGGGCGGCGCATCGCGTGCGCTGGTTACGCGCCTGGGCATCGCAAAGGCCAACGAGGCCCTCATAATGAGCCGCCGCCTATCGGCGCAGGAGCTGGAGCGGTGCGGATTCGTCAACGCCATCTTCGACGTCGGCAAGGGCGAGGACGCCAAGTTCCGCGAGCTCGTCTTGAAGGAAGTAGACGAGCGCCTCGGCGAGCACTTGATTGGCGAGAGCCTGCTCGAGATCAAGAAGCTGATCCGGAAGCCCGAGCTGGAGGTGATACACAACCAGAATGTGCACGAGGTCTTTGCCGGCCTGGAGCGATTCATGAAGGGTGTGCCGCAGGAGGAGTTCCGCAAGGTTGCGAGTGGCGCAAAGAGGCATAAGCTGTGAGTAGTTATAGACAGGTAGAGAAGGGGTACATCATCTTGGTCAGGGTCAACGAGATAGATAGGTAGAGACACTTCATGCGTTTAACGATATACCAACACACAGCTTGCTGGCGTAGCAAAAGGAAATGAGACAGGCTCCGTGCAATTCATTATCATCCGCGTCTTAAGCATCAGGCCATCTAATCTATTCATCTTTTATGCTAGCAAGCCAAAGAGTAGGTTGGTTCTTTGCCAAAAGTCGTTTGCCAACTTCGAGATGCGCTGGCGCGCCGCAGCATCATCAAGCCCCGTCTGGTCATAGACCTTGTCTTCGAGGTCCTTAAACTCATCGATGTCGCCGTCCTTGGTCGTGCCGATGCATCGCCGCAGGAGGGCAATATCGAAGAGCCACTGGGTGAAGAGATCCGTCCTCTGCTCAGGCGTGAGCGTCGACTCAACCGACTCACCCTTTGAGTCGGCGTTTTGGTTTTTGCTCCTGTCCTCGCCCTTATCATCATCGTCTTCGTCTTCATCTTCATCTTCATCTTCATCCTCCTTTCCCTTTTTCGTGTTGGGTTCAGGTTCCCCGGAGCCGTTTACCTCCTGAGGCATGTTCTTCGCCAATGCCTCCAGCCATTTCTCGCAGAGTTGTTTACTAACGTGGTTCTTCAGCACCGACACAGCCGCCGATGTCCAGAGATCAACACCTGTATCCGACATAGAGAGCGACAATGTGCGGAGGAACTGAAAGATCTCGGGTGATGGCTGATTGGGTAACGAAGGCTCGCCTTCCCACAGCGGTCTGCTCACGACGGTCGTATTTGCCAGGCCGGTGCTGACAAACTGCTCTAAAGCCGTTGTCGACGTAGATGTCGCCACTTTGCTATGTAACGAGGGCACCATGGCGAGACCAAAACTCTTGATGGCAGGGCGCTGTGGAAGGCGGCCGCGGATGTCGCGGATGACGCGAAGGAAGTAAATGGCCATGGGACCGTTGCGTGGTGCCGACGACCGTTCCTCCCACAGCTTCTGGATTTGATTCTCGAGCTCTTTGAATGAATTATCGAGGGTGGCATCCAGCTTCTCCTGTAGCATCTGTGGATCATCCTTGCTCAGCAGTTGCTGCCGTGCCTCGATTGTCTCTTCATCTTCAATCTCGTCATAGTCATTGTCCCACCGCTGTCGCCTTAGTTTTTCTACCACGTCCTTTACGTCGTCTATCACATGGTACCATGACTTGTAGCAATTGGCCGCCTTGGACACGGCGTCGTTTCGTCCGTATAATCGAGAGATGACTTCTTCGACAAAGGGCGCGGCGCCGCCTGCCAGAGCCTCCTCGTAGCCATCTTCGTCCCAGAGGCTCACATGCTCGTCGGTAATCCCAGCTTTCCATCTTCCGAGAGTTCCTGCAATTTCGGATCCTACAAGGTGTAGCTTTCCGACTTTGATGTCCAGGACGGCGAGCATCCGGGCGTTGATGGCCTCACGCAGATCGTCTTGCATCTCGGATGGGTCGATGCCCTTTGCTTTGCCTCCATCTCGGATCCAGAGTTGTAAGACGCTGCTACGAAGCTCCACGATGAGCTTGAACTCCGACATCTGCTCCAACGTCGTCTTCAGTCCCTCCAACAAGATCTCAGAACATGTCTCAGACCAGTCCATCAACATTTCCCGAGCCTGTGCGCCGTCGAGGTCGTCATGACGGATATAAGGGGTAAAATATTGGATACCCTCGCCGCACCAGCGTTCGTAAACATCCAGCCGCAAACCCTCGAGTTGCTTCAGTGCAGGATCTGCGAATAACGGCTGCTTCTTAAGCCCCGCCAACGCCAGTGAAAGCTTTCCTGGTACCAGAGCTTGCACGTCTAGTAGTGTTTTGGTGTAGAGCTTCAAACTTTGAACCACGTCGTCGGTGCTTCTCTCAAGCTCGCTCTCCTCCACCTCGAACGACAACGCTATGGTGTCCCTTCTGACCTTGAGAAGATGCCGTAGTGCGTCCTTGGACCCCGAGCTGGTCACTAAACTGTACGCACACAGCGCGTTAAGAACGTCGTCTCGGTCGACCTCTTGGCCTGGTCTCTCGAATACCTTGGCTACGTTTCTCAACAACCTTAGGCGCAGATTGTTTAGCGAGACTCTCGCCGTTTCAATGGTACTGAGGCTGCTAGAATCGGTTGCATCCTCAGTAAGATTGTTGATTAAGAGCCGACCCAAGGCCCATATCTTGGTTGACAAGACTAATCTGTCTCCTCTCTTGACTTCGTCGCCTAGTCCACCCTTGCTTTTCAGTATTCGTCCTCCGATCAGCACACAGGCATCGAGCAGTCTCAACCGAGCCGCAACAGCCGCGTCAGACTTGTTCTCCTTGGCGACGAACTTGGCCAGACCCGACGCCTTGGACCCGATGACGGCTCTGCCACAGCGGCCCCCCATCTTGCCAAGCAATTCCTGGACGGCATCGTTGTCCCTGCGCATCTGGACGATGGTGTCTGCGGTGCCTAGGAGGTCGCGGTATGAGCTGCCGACCTGCGTCCGCAGTCGGGTCGCCTTCTCCTCGATCTGGACATGGAGGGTCTTGTGGATGGCGCGGATTTGCGGGAGAGTATGGTTCGCGGAGAAGATCTGGGTGGAAGAGGTGAGGGTAGACGTGTCGAGGTTGGCCATCTTGACGGCTGCTGCTCAGCGTAGAGTAGGGCGAGGGGATCGTGGGGTCGTGGAAGGGCTACCTGGTCAGAGGCATTGAGTAGGGTGCAATTGCGGTGATTCGTGCAGAGCTGCTTGTAGGTTGGACCAAAAAGCCCCAAGACTAGATGTATGCAGTGGTTCGTAGTCGTGGTGGCGGCTTGGGCTGTCGGAGTAGAACTGCAATGAAGCAACGTGGGATTATTTAGAGGGTTGGCGGGGCGCACGACCCCCCCCCCCCCCTTGCAGCAATAGCTCGCCCAACACATAGCTTCCACCGAGGTCAGCTGAGACATGGGCGCTGAACAAAACATAAAGTTCGAATAAATGGAAATGGAGATCAAGCAGGTATCCAATACAATGTTATCAAAAAAAAAAAAAATCCAACACCCTAGCTGGTTGATCCCAAATCATTGGCCAAAGGAGAGAATCAACATGCTACATGGATATCTTGTTACACTTTTCGATGATACGACGAAGTAGTCATGATCGTCTTAAGCGCAAAAGAAACGCCACTAATAAATTCCTCAACGGATCCAAATCTATAGTCTTGTGCTTTTGATGACGGCAGTGTTGATACCTGACAACTCTCCTTGGTATCCTCCCTTGGGCTCGCCACCCTGCCAGACGGGCTTCATGCTCTTGAGCTTCTTCTGCTTTGCCTCGTACTGCTTTCTCTTCTTTACCCTGGGGTTGCGGACATCCTTGCCTCTCTTTGGCGTCAAGCCCTTGTTTTTTTCAATGGCATACGTGATCTTTCGCTTGCCGTCCTCGCCAATCACCTCGTTCTCTACCACACGATCTGACTTGCTCGCGGCGGCGTATGCCGCATATCTGGCTGCCTTTTCGTCCTTGTTCTTTTTCGACTTGTGTGCCACCATGTCGTAGTACTCATTCTCATCATCGCGAACCGCCTTTGCTGTAGTGGCATCTTCCTCGTCACTGTTGTCGCCGAGGTCCGCGCCGAGTTTATTATCCTTTCCACGACGCTCCGCCTGAGCGTTCAATCGGGCTTGGCGATCCCTAAGACGCTCGCGATGAGGAAGATCCATGTCGCCACCAGCATCACGTCCTGCATCGGCACGGCGATTGGACTTCTGCACAATCTGCGACGTGTAGAACTTGAGACTCTTCTTGCGCGCGGCCTTGTCAGCTGCCGTTCGGGCGTCAAGCTCGTCTTCCTCGCCGAAGTCGGAGTTGTCGTCGTTCGTCTCCGCACGCGATGACTTCTTTTGCTTCTTGGACTTCGCTCCAGCCATGGGCAGGTCGTAGAGATCTGCAACAGCCGCCTCTCCCGCCTTGAATCTCTCGAAGGCCCTTGCCTTCTTCTCGGCAGCGGCTTTTACCTGCTTCGAGGTCTTGCTCTTCTTGGGTTTCACCACGGTCTCTGCCAAGGCAAGTTGGGCGATCTCCTCTTCATCAAGCTCCGAAGACTGATCTTCGTTGACAGCCTTCGCTGATTTCGAATGCTTCAATTTCTGCCATGCCTCGCGACAACTCATGAGCGTCTGCATGACGTCGTGATCCCGCAGTTCGGTGGGATCAAGAGTCTTTTGCGTCTTGGAGCTATCTCGTGCAGGAGAGGTCAAGATTGCGAAGTAGCTGGCAAGGGCTGCGACGTAGCAGCCGAGCACCCAATATTTGATTGCCTCGAGCGACTTCCCTGACTTGCCCTGAGCGGCGTTTTTGACGTCAACTAAGACATGCTGTAGAGTCTCGAACTCTCTGACGAGATGATCGAATTCCGGGTATCGGGTCTGTAACAGCGTGTATCGTTCTTCGGGACCCATGTCATCTGTGACCTCAATATCCTTGAGAACCTCAGTGACAGTTTCTTCGTCCTCTCCTGCTCCAGCGCCATCTGCAAGCCACTCGTCACCATCAAATATGAAATCTTCTTCTGCCATCTTAGACAGCTTCTTTTGCTGCATTCGCTTGGCTTCGGCCTCCTCCTCGAGGGCGTCGGCTTCGGTCTCGATATTGTCGGCATTGTAATACTCCTTCTTGGAGGATCCCCACCAGCCGGAGTCCCCTTCCTCGCCCTCTTCTACTTCTTCGTCTGACAGAGCGCCCTTGGGTGCTTTTGATTTCTGTGGTTGTCCATCATCGTCGTCCGAGTCGTCGTCCTCGTAGCCAAGCACTTCCTCATCGGACATCTCCATATCTTCCTCAGCCTTCCTCCGACGCTTCGAGCCATGTTCATCCTCGAGAAGTATTTGGTCACGTTCCATGAAGAACTCGTCCTCAGAGTCGGCGACGTCTTCGAAAGTGGTAATGGCTCCCAGGCGAGCGTCAGTTGCGTCGAGTTCCTTGGGGCCGCCGGGCTGGGTATTTCGACCCGATGCCTTTCTTTTCTTCGCCATGGCGGTTGAGTAAATCAAAGGGACGTCAGTAGGTAGCGAGCGGCTTATGAGAGAGATGGATCGATGTTGAAACAGGTTCGATCAGTTGCAGTGTTGCCAGCGTCGAGAAATCGGCCTTGGTACTTTTTTTTACCTTACCTTAGTGGAGTCGAGCTCTGAAAAAAAGTCCCCGATAAGATAAGCATTTTCACACGCCACAGTCCGGCCGGCCACATCACAATCATGATCTCCAATTGTGGCGCAAAACGAGATACCGATTATCTGCACTGAGCGTAGGGCCCCACAAAGATTAAGTACTGGGTACGTATGTACGGCGCCGAGAGCCAACTTTCCGACCACAGAAGACGCTCGTGCCGCTGCCCACCACCCAAGACCCCGACATGAACCCCATGTGACGCCCGTGTCCCCGGATCCTAGCGTAATGTCTCAGGAAGGGCAACAAATATCGAGGTCACCAGGTGCTGTGATGACGACCTCGCCGCAGTCCGAGTTGTGCCATGTGTGTTATTGTCCCCACAAAGCGGAGAGTGCGTGTATTTGTACTTGTACCTTGGTTCAAGGCGTCCCAGTAAATAAAGAGAATGCGTGGCAAGTCTCAATTGACTGAACAACCCAGAATGAGCCGCAATCAGGAGTCGTTGGAAACAAACGTTTGACAAGGGAGGCGGCACGATGAGTCCCCAGCGACGGTGCCTTGCAGGCTGGTGGCCCGTCAGACATTGGGCAGGGACCGCCCCAAACGCTGAAAAGGCAACAAAAAGCAACTGCGAAATTAAGACACCACCTTCAGTAGCGACCCCCACTACCTTCTAGGTACTCTGTAGCAGCACTGTGGCAGTACAACAGTCCCAGTACATAGTACTGTGTGCACAGCACATGCACTGTCCGTTAGTCTGCCCAGTGACGTCTCAGCCTCTCAGGGTCCAACGGTGCTGCGGGCCTGCGCTAAAGTTACTGAACACTGGTGCAATGGAGGCCCCAGCCACAGCCGGGATGATGATGAAATGCCCTCCCCCAAGGCTCGACTCCCCGAGTCCTGCCATTCTCCTTTGCCTCATCGGTTCCCCCTCCACTCGCTCAAGTATCTGGAGACAACGTCGTCTTCAGAGGAACCTTACGGGGACCATAGGATCGGGGAGTTGCCACTCAAGACGCTTCCTTTTTCGGCAAGATCGCGACTTACCGAGTTGTACCCGAGGGATCGGAGGTGAACTTGGAAGGTATGGCTCCCAGTCCACAACAGATAGATGCACCACACTTCTGCAGGAGACTGACGACACAAAGACAGAGACACATCCCCACATCAAGCCTCGATTCGATACAAGTTCTTCCATCTAAACCCATCCTCTTCATGGTACAATTCAGGTCACTGTTGACTGTTGTACCTTGGGCTTCGCACCCACCCACAGCCCCGCGACTGGTCACCTGTGACGCGAAGTTGACAATCACGGGGGACAAGAGCACGGAAGGTACGGTAGCACGACACCTTCGAACGCGCGCCATCTTCTCATTTACATTACCACTATTCGATCTTTTCCCGTAGCCGCCTCAACGATCATCATACTCTCCGCGTCCACCTTGAAGCTCGACCGATCCCCCGCCGGCTCTCTGCTGATTACCTCATCGCTGTTGCCTCCCAAAGGAACTCGGAGGCCGAATCGTCATCTCCCATTGTTCTCACGCCCTCATCCAGCATGGCGGACCGTGGGGGCGAAAGCACCGGCTCCCAGCCGCCCTCGCCTCGGTCTGTTCGTCGTCCTTGGCCTCTCAGCCGAAACCAATCCACAGGGGAACCGGACGAGCGATCTCCCCTTCTCGTAACCTCAAGGTCTCGCATCCGTATCAGCGGCCCCAGCGCCTCGAGACTTCAGAACTCGTCCATCTCTCGGGACCAGAGTTACACAGGTAAGACCCTCTCAAACCTGTTGCTGCCCCGCCGTGCCCGTAATTCGTCGTTAAATCTTTGGCCCCAGCCGGAACATACCATGGCTCTCGGAACCACAGCCGACACCCATCGTGGGGTCAACGACTGATACACGCCCTCTCTGATCGCCAGGAGTCAGCGATGTCTGAGTCCAAGGGAAGCATCTTCCCTGACGAGCGAGTATGGTACGATCAATTTACCAGTACCGACTGGGTTCACGACGCAATTGCCGACTCCTATCGCGTCAAGCAGTTGCGTAGTCGGAAGGACGTCTGGGGGCGAATACGCATCATCTTTGACGGTGCACAAGGGTGGATCCTAAGTGCTCTGAGCGGTTGCATCGTTGCCTTAATGGCGTATACTGTCGATGT
This sequence comes from Dactylonectria alcacerensis, assembly GCA_029931735.1. Lineage (NCBI taxonomy): Eukaryota > Fungi > Ascomycota > Sordariomycetes > Hypocreales > Nectriaceae > Dactylonectria > Dactylonectria alcacerensis. Next base: position 2,103,981 of record JAPMUZ010000006.1, on the reverse strand, counting down.
TGCCGAGTCCTCGGCTTTTGACTTCAAGGACGGTTATTGCGCTCGCGCGTGGTATCTCAATGAACGGGTGAGTGCTATCTCGTCAATTAGCACGCTGCCCGCCTCGTGCTCATCTCGTATCAAAAGCTGACTGGTTTTGAATTTAGAATTGCTGCCCAGACGATGATTGTGAAGACTGGAAGTCTTGGTCTACAGCTCTCAACCATCCCTTCGGTGAGGAGTGGACTAACTTCATTATCTACATGATATGTGTCGTCACCCTCGCGCTGACTGCCTGCTGGATAACGCTCCAAACGAAAACAATTGTTCCATCAGCCTACCGCCTTACGACGCTCGATGAAAACTTAGCTGCCGAGGATGTGGCCCCCCAGACATACGACGATGCTCATAGTAGTGAATCATCTACTCCTCGCCCGCAACCAGATCCAACTTCGGCGGACCCTCCCATGATTTACTACTCAGCTGCTGGCAGCGGTGTCGCCGAGGTCCGAGTCATTCTGAGTGGCTTTGTCCTACACGGGTTCCTTGGTCTCAGGACACTGCTGATCAAGATGGCGGCCTTGATTCTTAGTGTCGCCTCGGGCATGAGTCTCGGCAAGGAAGGTCCCTACGTCCACATGGCTGCCTGCGTGGGCAACATTCTCTGTCGACTTTTCTCCAAATACGATCGCAATGACGGTAAACGGCGAGAGGTCATATCGGCAGCGGCTGCCGCTGGTGTCGCTGTTGCATTTGGTGCACCACTCGGTGGAGTACTCTTCGGGCTGGAGGAGGTCTCGTACTTCTTTCCAGCAAAGACCCTATTCCGCACCTTCTTTTGCTGCATAGTCGCCGCCTTGTCCCTCAAGTTCTTGAACCCTTACGGCACTCAGAAGATCGTCCTCTTCCAGGTTCGCTATTTGGTGGACTGGGAATACTTTGAGATTGGGAGTTTCATCTTTGTGGGCATCCTAGGTGGCGCAATCGGTGCCCTATTCATCAAGGCGTCCAAGCATTGGGCACAGAGCTTCCGCCGGATCAAAGTCATCAAGAAGTTCCCAATGTTGGAAGTTCTACTTGTGGCCCTTGTCACGGGCATGATGAGCTATTGGAATGGGTTGACTAAGCTTCCTGTCGCCGAACTGCTCCTTAACCTGGCATCTCCCTGTGAGGGCCCCGACGTTGAAAGAGAAGAGCTCAGCCTCTGCCCTAAGTCGATTGAAGATATCCCCCCGATTCTAGTGCATCTCTTGCTGGCATTGCTAATCAAAGGGTTCCTGACTATTATCACCTTTGGTATTGTGAGTGATCGCGTCTACCTCCTGGGATATTAACCTTACTAACTGCGTAACAGAAAGTGCCAGCTGGAATCTACGTTCCATCCATGGTCGTCGGCGGCTTGATGGGTCGGATTGTCGGCCACCTAGTCCAGTGGACTGTACTTCGCTTTCCTGACTGGGCTGTTTGGGGAACTTGTGCGTTCAAGTCAGACGGCACTTGCATTCAGCCTGGTGTGTATGGCCTCATCGCAGCCGGAGCAACCATGTGCGGTGTTACCAGGCTCTCTGTCACTCTGGCTGTCATCCTCTTTGAGCTCACCGGCAGTCTGGACTACGTCCTGCCTTTCTCATTGGCCATTCTTGTCTCCAAGTGGACAGCTGATGCCATTGAACCAAACAGCATCTATGTACGTCACCTGTCAAAACATCTTATCCCAGGGATCTCTTGAGGCCAGTGGCTAACTCTGTATAGGATCTTCTTACCAACATGAACTCATACCCGTTCTTGGACAACAAGCACAAGCCTATGTTCACCGAGGATCTTGGTGACATTGTGCCGCGTGTCCGACGGGAGCGGATCATTGACATCACAACTTCGCCCCTTGTTCCTGCCGCGAGTCTGCGTGTGAAGCTCGAGCTATTACACAGAGCTGGTGAACTCGATGGCGGCCTTCCGATCCTCCGCAACGGCAACCTCGTTGGGTTGATCCCCGCTCCGGACCTCGGATACGCACTAGATCAACTAGAAAGTGAAAGCACGGATCTCTGTTTGATGGACCGCATACCAAGGATCGATGAGGACGACGACACAATTGACCTTACAGACTTTACGCCCTACATTGATCCAGTAAGTGGTCATGTTTAGATCTTTTCCATGAGTATCATGCTGACATGACTCAAGGCACCGGTCGCGCTAGATATCCGGTCACCAATGGATCTTGTGTACGAGGTTTTCTCCAAACTTGGCCTCCGATATATCTGTGTTTCCAAGGACGGCAAATATGCAGGCATGGTGAGTAGTTGACCGATTCTCAGAATCACTTAAGTCATGGCCAGACGGACTGATAATAGGATGCAGACCCACAAGAAGACATTCGTCAGGTACATGCGAGAGCAAGAGAAGAACGAGTGACACATTACATAGTAGGCAAGGAATGTACAAAGTTGAGCACGACGCCTCACTCGGCCTGACAAGGGGAGCACGACATGGTCCTCAAGCACCGCGTCAACACCCATCATGCAAGGCAGACGTTGGAGCCGGAGAAGAATCGGACTTTGAGCGGCCATATGTTTTAGAGCGTAACATCATGACGAGGTGGAACTGGGACATTTGCATTGGGTTCTGGCGCACTGGTTTTCACCTATCATTTTCTGGGCGCTTATTTTGCTTTCGATGAAGGAGACATGTTTCAGTTACACATGGCCAGGCTTTGTGGCATGCGATATACTATGACATGGCAATGATGGCATTGCGTGCGACGGGATTACTTGCTTGATTTTGTTATCACATTACACGGCATTATACACCAACACCACCTTGGGGGCACCGCGAGGGGCCAAATCGCATCACATGGCCCGCAATCGCATTGGAGGGGGAGAATGTGGTGGCAGCGACCGATTCAACCTGGGGATTTGAAATGAGAAATACAAGAATGGCTAGGCTATTTGCAGAAGGCAGAAGGAGATACTTGGCGATTAGATAGTGGAACGGCTTAGCATCGCAGCAGCTAGCCATGCTCTCAATCAGCCTTCCCGAATAGGAAAGATATCAAACATGGATCTGAGATGCCGCACCCCGAAAATCGGCCTGGACGCGCCTAATTGGGGCGATGTACGAACTATGTGCTACCTACTTCGTAAACCGGCAATTGGTCTCTTCCATGATTCGCACAGTTACCTTCCTAATCGCCGTCAATGCCCCATTTCCAGCTGATCAATGCCAATATAGCTCTTGCTTGGCCATCATGGAGAGAGGCGGGCAAGGCAAGCCTTGGAGTCCAAGCAATACGCAGTGACAAGCTGGCCGACAACGGATGCCGGGACCGGGACCGGCCCGGCGGTGGTAGGGCGTCTGGGCGACCCGGAGAGGGTCGTCTCCATGACGGGTATGGAGCTTACGATAGCTCCAAGGTATTGCGATGGCCTAGTTTTGTTTTTAGTATTTTTTTATTTTGTATTTTTTGCTTTCATTGGTGATGATATCCCACGTAACCCCGCCGCAATGGCGACCAGGCTGCTAGACACAGTACTATGAGATGCGCCGCAGGACGGCCCATGCATCGATTACGGATCGAGGAACGATGACCGGGGTTGGCAGGATCACGGGTAGAGGCTAATTACCACATCTTTTGCCGGGTATGTTGGTGATTGACCAGATCTCAAGGCTTGCGAGAGTGTGTACCTAAGGTACATATGTCTTGTACAAACATGCATTACTTACCCAGAGTGCTACGTCGTCTGTACTCCGTACGGTAGGTAAGGCATCCACATACAGCAGCAATGCACAATGGGAAAGTCGGCTTCGGCTACTATCGTGACAACATGACAGGGTCGGGGGTTGGGGTTGGAAGGGGTGCGCAAACGTCACCGATTGGGTGCATCTCCACGCGATTGTGAACGATTGCCTAACAGCGGCCGTTGGATGGCCGTTGTAGAAGATGCAAGAGGGGGAAAGCTGCCTGAAGCGTCAACACGGCACGCGCTACCGACGGAGCAGACGAGCTAAGGGAGCTCTAGAGCCTCTCTAGTCGCGTATCCACGCGGACGTGGGACTGAGAGCACCCCTCATGACTCCATCTTCTCCCCCGCAGTGGCTTTGGGCTTGACCGAGCATAGCCAAAGACAAGCAAGGAGGGGGGATTGGGAGCGAAGGGCGAATCTGGGAACTGAGCAAGGCGAACTCTGCTTGATATAAAAGGACCGAGACCTGCCCTCGCTTTTGAGAGTTTGGTCTCGTTCATATCACGGTCAACCACCTAGCGGATTGAACAGGCGGAGGCAACTACCCAGGTAGGTTGAGACTCAGTGAGGCCTTCCTTCCGTATCGCATTCCTCCAGCCCCAACCTTATCTCGACGTTCTTTGATTCTCCCAATTACCTAACTCCTCCGTCACCACATATGCACATTTCTCTCTCCCTCCCCTTCTTCACTTCCCTCTCTCTCTCTCTCTCTCTCTCTCAAACACACACACACATACACTCACCCACACTGATCCAATTGCTAAACTAACATCCCCCTCCAGACGAAAAAAAAAGTACTTCTCTAGTTGTGCTTCCTTCTATCCCTCCTCCTTCAAATTACATCTCCGTCGTCATGTCGGCCCTCCGTGCTGGCATGGCCTTCCGGCCCGTCTCCCTCTCTCCCGCGGCCCGGCGCACCTTTGCCTCGTCGCGAACCCTCAAGGCGGCCTCTGCGGCTCCTTTCTTCTCCAACGAGCCCGATGGCCCTTCCGTCAAGACAGCCATCCCCGGCCCCAAGACCAAGCAGCACATTGACGAGCTCAATGAAGTCTTCGACACTCGCAGCATGAATATGCTTGCCGACTACACCAAGAGTGTGGGCAACTATATTGTCGATCCCGATGGCAACACGCTCCTCGATGTGTAAGGACCTGCCACCGCTTGCGCCTTAGAATAGGCCCGAGAATCAATTGCTAATCAATGTATCGCAGCTTCGCCCAGATCGCTTCAATCCCTGTAGGCTACAATAACCCCAACCTCATCAAGGCGGCATCTACACCTGACATGGTCAATGCCATCGTCAACCGCCCCGCCCTCGGCGCGTTCCCCTCGCACGACTACGCCTCCATCCTCAAGACCGGCATCCTCAAGGTCGCGCCTCGCGGCCTCAACCACGTCTTTACGGCCATGGCAGGCTCTGACGCCAATGAGACCGCCTACAAGGCTGCTTTCATGTACCGTCGCCAACTTGAGCGAGGAAGCCCCGATGCCGACTTCACCCAGGCCGAGCTCGACTCTGCCATGAACAATCAGTCCCCTGGTGCCCCCCAACTCTCTATCATGTCCTTCAAGACTGGCTTCCATGGTCGCCTATTCGGCTCCCTCTCCACCACCCGATCCAAGGCCCTTCACAAGATCGACATTCCTGCCTTCGACTGGCCCCAGGCTACATTCCCCCAGCTCAAGTACCCCCTCGAAGAGAACGCCACAGAGAACGCTAAGATTGAGCAGGCCAGTCTCGACGAAGTGGAATATCTCATCAAGACCTGGCACCTGCCCCCGGCTGCCATTGTCGTCGAACCCATTCAGAGCGAGGGTGGTGACAACCATGCCTCGCCTGACTTCTTCCGCAAGCTCCGCGCCCTGACCAAGAAGCACAACGTTCTTCTCATCGTTGATGAGGTTCAGACTGGTGTCGGTGCTACCGGCAAGTTCTGGGCTCACGAGCACTGGAACCTCGAAGACCCTCCGGACATGGTTACCTTCTCCAAAAAAGCCCAGGCCGCCGGCTTCTATTATGGCAACACTGCTATCCGGCCTAACAAGCCCTATCGCCAATTCAATACTTGGATGGGCGACCCTGTCCGTGCTCTTCTCTTTCGCGCCATTATCGGTGAAATCGAGCGCCTCGACCTCGTCAACAACACCGCTAAGGTCGGTGATTACCTCTATAGCGAGATCGAGAGTCTTGCCAAGAAGTACCCCGACCAGTTCCAGGGTCTCCGTGGCAAGGGCCAGGGTACTTTCCTCGCCTTCGACAACCCGCGCCGTGACGAGTTCCTCGCAAAGGCCAAGACTCTAGGCGTCAACATGGGTGGCAGCGGCAACAGCGCCGTCCGCCTACGACCCATGTTGATCATGCAACAGAATCACGCTGACATCCTCCTCGACACTCTCGAGAAGATTGCCAAGTCGTGGTAATTTGTTTTCAGTTTGGGTTCGGAGTCCACGGCAGGTATTCACAAAGTATGAGGCAGAAAGCCAAAGGGTCAGCCAAAAGGTCAGCCTCTCAGTCCAAAGTAACGGTTGGATTCCTAGGCGATATGATTGGCAACATGGTAAAAACGACAATTGGCCAATTGGTCTAGCTATATGCGTCTAAGGACGAAGAAGCTATAATACAAGAATAATTTGAACACTCTCCAGGCAACACCGTACTGGTGTGCTTACACGTTGATAATTTGTTGGGCAGAATATGACGCCACTCATTAAGTCTTGGTTGTAAACGTCTGTGAGCCAATCAATTAGGCTCAAACTATATGATGGGGTGGAAGGGGGTTGCTGAAACCAAGTTGAAAGTCGTCAAATGGCCATCCAGCTATCAATACAACGTATCGCGCAACCGCAAAATCACATAAGGTAGAAGCGGCATGTAAACGTCTAATACAATAGACTGGGGGTTCCGTCTCGCGGAACCCAAGGGCCTCAAGCTCTTCGGGCCAGTGGCAGATTACCTATTTAAATACAATTTCCGTTCCAACATAATGAGTAGAGAGAAGAGAAAACGAGAAAAACAAGAATGGCGTGGGGGAACGGTCCTCCAGGGTCCGTCCAAAGCAGAAATAGTCTCATAACCTCCAGGTATAAAGAGCCGCAGCGCCGTTTCCAGAATGCAAATGACCATGTTGAGGTTCGTATCAAGCCGTTAGCTCCGTAAAAAGAAAATGATAGAAAAGCCATTCCTTGAACCACAGGATTTGGAAAGGGAATAGGAGAAGAAAGAGATGCTCCGATAACTTTAGTGTAGCTCAGCGTAGCGTGATGTTGAAAAAAGACCACCGTCTATGTTGTCAGAGAGATAAAACCGAAACAAGCCTCTAGAAATCAATGATTCCCCCCTCCCCCGATTATCTTAGATAGTGACCGTTGTTGATGCAGGGTAGAGCCTGCGACAATTATAGGTTGAAGGTTAGGCTGCCAGAGCCTTCTTCACAAGCCCTATAATGCAGTTCATTTATGATCGCAGTGACGGTCATCAAGAACGCGAAAAGCGGTAGTAGTCACTCCAATCTCGGCAGTCATCTTGCTAAGCTGAATTGGTTACTGAAGCTTGAGCTTCCACGCGTGAGGTACCCATGATGATACCGACTTTACTGTCGGCTTCGAGGAGGGGTGGAAGTATCGTCGGTTCTTCGGGAGGGCCACCTGACTGGGAGCTGCTAGCTCTTGGTTCAGGTTCCATTGGAACAGGGCCCGGTAAAGCCGTTGGGCGTGACGCTTCAAAGTGTTCGAATGCTGGTTCAGCCATCACTCGCTAATTCGCTAGTCAGAGAGCGTTCATTTAGGAAAGGGGGATATGGCTTGCCGGATGAGCCGTCTCATCTACCGGAGTTCCTCCTCTCAGCAGACTTCTCCGACCAATCGCCGACCCAGCATAGAATGTACTATAGTTATTTGGCGGAGTCGATGTAGAATCCTGCCCAGGAGTGCCGGATGGAAGGATCGTTCGCGGCGGTGCAACTGGTGCTGAATTCTGCTCCTGATTCTGATAGCTGTGTTGGCTCAGAGGACTGTGCTGGCTCTGTTCGACGGGACGAGGCGCGGGCGCGATATGTTGTGGGAGGATGGGGCGGAACCTGGCCTTATCCGCACGAGCTGGTCGACCCTTCTTTTTCGGGGCTGTGGGAGGAGGTGCCTGAGGAGATATCGTCGAGGGGATCTCAGCGGTATTGTTGGCTGGGCGAGGCAGGATAGCCACGTGGGTCGGTGCTGTCGAAGGAACGCCTGCAAACATCGCCGCTGGTTGTTCTGTGTTCCCTGGCAATGCGATTCTTTTGGCAGCCGGCTCACTTTGATCACCCGACATCCTGCGCTTCAGCCACGCGTGGTGGTGCTTGAAACCAAGCTGGTCCGCTGCTTGGACGCACTGGTCCATGTTTCGACCTATTTGGATATTAATACTCTCTAGCTGGTTGGGCAGGCGTCTTCATCATACCCAAGGGTAGTTGCATCTGCATCCAGTTGGGCTCGACCACATGAGCCTTGACGAACCTCCTTATGACTTCAATTTCCAAACAGTTGGCCTTGATCATCTCGGCCAGGAGGAACCGCTAGCGTCGAGTCAGTAACGCCTTGTGTCATTTGTTTCCGTTTTATGCTTACCTTCTCCTCGTCCGTGAATCGGGAGCCCATTGCTCCCGAACTGCTCGACTCAGCGTGGAAAGAGGGAAATGGCGTGGGGGAAGAAGACAAAGGGGGGGAGGAATTGGCGTGGTTCACAAGCAGGCATTTGTGGCACGAGGTGATGAAGAGAAGCGAAAGTGATTCCAGCCACAACGAGAATGGAAGCCGATTTTGCAGTGCCCAGACTCAAGGAAAAGCCGGGATACAGTGCTGGCCGTCTGCGCCTAGCCAAGAACGAGCGTCGGTTGGAAGTGTTAGTTGGACCTGTTGTTTCGAGGGGTAAGATGAGGAAGGCTGTGGAGGGGCGCAGAGGGGCGAGCGGGACACTGCTTGGGAGGCCGTCGTCCCACGATGGCGATCGGAGTAGCGGCGGTAGTTGATAAAAGGACTCGCTTGCCAAAGGCGCGCGATAGAAGCACGCAAGCGCGCGTCTTCGGGGGCGGCCGTTGAGAAGCGGGAGCGAAGGTGGGAAGGAAAAGGTGCGGCGTCAGTTGAGGCGACAAGAGCGCGGGCGATGACCAGGTCCAAGTCCAAGGCCGTCCACAACCTGCGACGGCAGCCTGCGACCTGTGCTGCTGCTGGGGCTGCTATTACTGTTGTTTGCTGCTGCGCGTTGCGCGTGGCTGGTTGGTCCCTGTGCTGGGGTTGTGGGCGCGGAGTTGGAGCCGGAGCCAGGTGATGCTGGGGCGGGCAAACACTGGAACCAAACAAGGGTGGCCAGCTTTGGTGAAAGACTCACCCTCCACGCCCAAGGATGGCCTGGTTTGGTCGGGTCTGGCCAGGGAGGTAGGGCTAGAGATCAAGGGTGGCTTCTCGGAGGCTCGCAGGATCATCAAACACGGGCCATGAGGAGAATAGGTGTAGGGATCCAGGTTCGAAACATTTGCTCAGTGACGAGTCGAGTTGGGGGATGCCCTTGCGTTTGTTCTTTGTGCTCTGTGGTGCCCACGAGGAAACAGCCGGCGACCAGGTGCCAGATGTGCGCTGGTGTCAGGCAGGGTTAACGTATTATCAGGTCAGCCCAACCAGAGATGCACAAATGCGCCCCGGCCAAGATTGAGATGCCCTCTCTCATCGAACTCCAACCTGTTCAGATGGCACACGCGCTCGTTTGCTTGTTGGCTGGTCGTCCGCCCTGTCCGGCAGCTTGTGGACTTTGACGGGCAGGCAAACCCCTCGGCTCAAGCTGCCAGGGCTGCATCTGCATATACCGGTACCCCAGCACGGTACTCGCCGAGTGAGTGCTGCGCGAGATGCGATCTGGTCCTCAAAACAGGGGCCCCGTTTCGTTTCCTTGGGTTAGATGTGCCCGTCGCACAGCTCATCAGGCCAGTTCAATCATCCGACGCCCTAACCAGCCGTGTCCGTTTGTGGCGTATTGCTCTTCCCGAGCAACGTGCGCAATGCGAATCGTTGTTCAAAGGCTCCCTCCAACATGATGAGGTAGCCATCCTTCAGTCTCAATCCGGCCACCTGCCGTGTTCTCAGACCTACAGGCCTGCACTTGTCTTAGTTGACGGATCCCGATTTGTCGTCCTTTCGTGCTAGTAACACTGGCCCATCCACGACTATGCAATGCACAATGCACAGCTAGAGCACACTCTCTGCGCCGTCAAATGAACTGACATTCGCCAGCTGGGGATGCATCGGGACGGGGCTTGAATGTTGTCCATGGCCAATCCAACTGAGACCTGAGGCCGCCTGACTCGCCTTGTTGACTGCAGTCAGCTCTGAGGGTGTGTCGCCCCAACCGGCTTCTTCTCACATGCCCACGCGCTTTGGTCGCAAAGCTAACCCGCTCCCACCCATGTCGAATTGGTGTGGGTGGTGCCCATGCGGCCATGCGCACACTGAATCCGATTTCAACTCGGTACCACCCATAGTTCGTCAGCGCCCAACTCGTTCGCCGCTGGCTGTTTAAGCCTTCCAGATAGGGCACCATCAGAATCACCCAAACTTCGCCCAAAGGTTCGTCCCGTGCAACGCAGCGTGACCTGAAAAGACATCGGCACGCCTATTGGCTCGTTGGCGACCGACGTTGGCGATTCGGTCCATCGCTTGCTCCCGGGGGCGGAAAGGCTCGAAATAACTGGCTCTGGTCTCGCCAATCAGGCCACAAAGGTGGTTGGTTGACTCGTCGCATTTGACCACTGCACTGTCCACGGGTTCGTCACAAGGGCCGACGGGTGAGCCGCATGTGCTGTGCTTTCCCGTTACTGAGCCGTTTGTCGATCATCGCATTTTCATTGATGACATCGTCGGGCCTGGCACACAACGTCGTCTTCGTCAATGAAAGGCCGAGGATGCAGTGATGATTTTGAGAATCAATCTGCCACGACTGACGTCGACCGCTTTTTATAATCAAGCAGTGCCGCTCCACGGTCGCGCCTTCCTCTCGGCGTCGGGGCGTTCTTGCACTTGTATGCACAGTGAGGTGGCAGCTTCCCACTGGGACCCACTCATGTACAACACGTCAGTCCTTGGAGTTCAACGGGTAGGTAGATAGATTGGAGAGAAAAGAAATGAGATAATGACTTTTTCAGCATGGCTTTCCTCGGGCTTCGTCGTCGGTTTCATCATCGCGGCGATTCTGTCTATATGATTTGTTCAAGAGCCCGTGTCGACATAACCAAATCCTTTGATGAGTGTTCTGTTGCTCCCACGCCGTTAGAGCCTCGTCACCGCTACTTTCTCCGTGGCAAGGCAGTGTCGCTTCCCTGCTCATAAGTGCGGAGAACTTTATGTGTGCATGACAACGGCTCTGGCAGGGTTTATTGCTTTTTTGGCTGAGTCTTGCGTGGGATCGGTTGATGTCGCTAACCCGTCTCGCGGATGGTGAGTATGATCTAGGCACGTCCGTTCAAGACAGAGACGAGGTGTGCAGACACGGTATGACCAGGTCCAACCGGCAGGATTGGGTTTATCGATTCATATTAGGACGGTGGATAAATAGTACATATTTCCAAGTCAGCGTATCTACCTGTGTACCTGGACTAGACTGTAGGGTAAATGCTTGACCTACCAACACGGGATGGCGACGATTAATGCGACAGAACTTCCATATTTGTACATTCAGGTGCGCCTATACCGTAGTCGACTCCGTGGCTGAGAAGTTACTGTTCATGTTTGGTCGAGTTTCTGGCAGTTTGTTGTCAGGGAATTATATCATGTACGTAAAGGCGTGGGGTTGCCTTTCAGGCATCTTTTAAAAAAGAGAGTTGAGATAAGAACATGATTCATTGTAGAGGACTTGGATGAGGCGAGTTTATCCTGCCTCAAGCCTAGCAATGCACTCCAAACCACCAAACCCGTGGAAATTGAGTAGTTGTAATTGTTGACTGCTCTAGAACAAAGAAAGTTGGGGTTCGAATGTTGGCTCCCTCAGGCATGTATCATTCCCGAACAGTGAGATGGACTTGGCGCAACCGAGACGTACTATTGGCTGGCTGCACCTGAGAGAATCTGGGGAAATCGTGGCGCATGTGCCATCGCGGCCTTCCAATTTATGGCGCGTCGGAGGGTCGGGGGCAAGAAAGTCCGGCCTTAACATGCTATTTCGCCCAGTTTGGCCGAGTCGGAATGGATGTTCTGGACTCGAGATTGGCCTCGTCAATCTTTCTCCGTCCGTGGATCTGTGGATGCAAGGCCAAATGCATTCTGCACTCGCTATTTCTCGCCTTTGCACCGCAGCCTTTGCTTAATAAAACTCCACCTGCGCGCTCGGCTGCCCACCCATTGTTCTGTCCTTCTCACTCATGCACGGTTCCTCGCTCCACCACGACGCTCCACGCTCCCTTCGCCCTCGGAACAGCCGCTTCCACTTCCTCGCAACACTGCTCTCGCCGCCTCAATTTGCTCCACGCCGCTCGCGCTTCTCAATTCTACCGGAAGTTCATCCTAGCGACGGCGACGACCACCCTTCCCTCATGCCCTAATGGAGGATGACGAGTATACGACTGGCAAAATGGGGGAAATCAAGCTAGAGGAGGGCGGCGCGAACGGCGCGCGCCTGAAGCAGGAGAGGAGCGCTTCCATTCCCACGCCCAACGATAGTCATGTCGGTTCTCAGTCTCCAGCATTGTCGCAGGACAGCCTCAAATCACGCAGCGGAAGCGCTGAGACACCATCGTCGACCAAGGCCGCTGGGCTGTCGCGAAAGGCGTCGCAGAAATTGGCAGTCAAGCGCGAACACGTCCTCTACACTCAGCTCCCCGACGTCACCGCCGAATCCCGCAAGGCTTTCCAGATCATCCCCGACTGCCTCTATGGCTCGAAGCACCTCGGATCCACAGACAACGATGCTTTGGACTGTGATTGCCGAGATGACTGGCGTACGTGGACCGATCCCATCCCTCCCACACCTTCACCGACTGTAGATTGCGATGGACTGCTAACTCACCAAATTTAGGGGATGGCGAAAACTTTGCTTGTGGCGAGGATTCAGACTGCATCAACCGAGCTACCAAGATGGAGTGCAGTGGTGACGCTGGAAATTGTGGCGGTGGCTGCCAGAACCAACGATTCCAGCGCAAGCAGTACGCCAATGTTTCAGTTATCAAGACCGAGAAGAAGGGATTCGGTCTTCGCACCGATTCCGACTTGCAGGCTAATGACTTCGTGTTTGAGTACATTGGCGAGGTCATCAACGAACCCACCTTCCGCCGACGAATGATGCAGTACGACGATGAGGGCATCAAGCATTTTTACTTCATGTCGCTGAACAAGAGCGAATTTGTCGATGCGACGAAGAAGGGTAACCTTGGTCGTTTCTGCAACCATTCCTGCAATCCAAATTGCTACGTCGACAAATGGGTGGTTGGCGACAAGCTTCGGATGGGCATTTTCACCTCACGCAAAGTCCAAGCAGGTGAGGAGCTCGTTTTCAACTATAACGTCGACCGCTACGGCGCAGACCCTCAGCCCTGTTACTGCGGAGAGCCCAATTGTGTCGGATTTATTGGTGGCAAGACCCAAACTGAGCGTGCCACCAAGCTCCCTGCGGCGACCGTTGAAGCACTTGGTATCGACGGCGCGGATGGCTGGGATACATCAGTCGCGAAGAAGCCTCGGAAGAAGCGGCCCGAGGAAGATGATGAAGAGTACGTTAACAGCATCAAGCCACGCAGCCTGGATGAAGAGGACACTCGAAAGGTCATGGCCGCCCTCATGCAGTGTAAGGAGAAATGGATCGCTGTCAAGTTGCTGGAGCGTATCGAGCAGTGTGACGAGGATCGCGTCATGCATGTTGTGATGCGGATGCATGCCTATCAAATCCTGAAAACAACTCTCAACACCTTCATCGATGATCATAACGTTGTTCTCCAGGTCTTGTCGATTCTTGATAAGTTCCCGCGCCTGACGAGGAACAAGATTCAGGACTCCAAGATTGAGACTACGGTTGAAGGACTAACCCACTCCGAACACGAAGATGTGTCGAGCAAATCTAAGAAGCTCCTAGATGATTGGAGTAAGCTGGAGGTTGCGTACCGCATACGACGCCGCAAGTTTGACCCAAACGCACCGACTGCAAACTCCTTCGAAGATCGACGGGGGCAAGGACGAGAGGAAGAGCCTGTTCAACCCACTTCTAAAACAGCATCACCCATGACAATCGATGCGCCCAAGGGACCTCGGAATACTGTGCCACAGCGAAACAACGCATTCTTCAATAATGGTGTTCGGCCGCGCCGGCAAGGTTTCAATGCTCCACTTCCTCAGGGTTGGTTTACTGCGAAAGACGCTGGAGGTAATACCTACTTCTACACGAAGCAAGGAACTACGACGTGGCAGAAGCCAACGCAACCGGCGACCGATAACACCCCGAAGGCACCGTCCAAGGCCATGCAGGAGCAACTCATGATCCAAAGTATCATCGACCGAGTCACCAAGGATGGGACACCCAGACATTCTGCATCACTTACGCCGAAAGCGGCAGAGACTCCCGTCAAAGATTCCAAGAAGGAGAAATGGCGAGTCTTGCCTATCGAAAAACAAATGAAGATATACGAGAACACGGTATGTTTGCCTCCCCATATTAATGCTGGCCCCATTCTAACACAATCCAGCTCTTCCCTCACATTAAACATGTCCTGGACAAGTTTCACCACAAGCTTCCCAAAGAGGAGCTGAAGCGGCTTGGCAAGGACGTTGCGAAGAAGCTTGTGGCGTCGGATTACAAGAACGACAGGGTTGGAGATCCAAGCGCAGCCCTCAGCGACAAGCAAGCCAAGAAGATGAAGAAATATGTCAACGACTTTCTCGACCGGGCGCTGGAGAAGTACACTGAACACCAGCAAAGAAAAGCTGCCCGGGAGACACAGAAACCAGTACAAGTTTCACGAGTACCCCGCGATAACTTCAGACCCGATGACGGTGCTGGTAGTTCCTTTGGCTCCCTTCAATCGAAAGTGGATGGGACTATAGGGGGGAATGGTGCAGACATGATTTTGTCCGATAACGATGCAGCTGAATCTTCAGGGAGTCCTGATCGTAAGCGAAAACGCGAGACTGAGGTGGTAGACTCTCCGAGTCTCACGCCGTCTGATGGCCCGTTGAGAAAGAGACCAAGAGAAGACGATTTGGACGACGCAAGTCCTCCCCCACCACCACCACCGCCTCCAGAGTCGGACATGGATGATAATATGGGCGCAGAGCAGCAAGCTCTACGGGAACAAGAGGAAGCACTTATGAGGGAAAACGAGGAAGCCCAACGACTTGAGGATGAAGCCAACAGGAAGAAGGGCTTGGATGACGCCCTGGCCGGGCCTTGAAGTCAAGCTGAAACTAAGGAGAGGCGCCGGCATCACAAATCAATGCATTCACAATGAATAACCGCGCAAGGTGCCCGGAACAGGAGTTGATAATAGGGATCCCGAGGTACGAAGGGTTATAATAGACCTGGAGCTGGGTTGGGACCATATAATTCCGAGAGATACATCTTTCATCTGCATTTTGGGAGTTGCAGGACCAATACCAGTGGTGGCGCATTGTACAATTACTATATAAAGGCAGGCATTTTCCCCAGGAAACACACATCCATCACGGAGGAGGGCTTTCGTTGTACGATCTTTGCTATGTGTCTGAGGGAGCGGCGCAATCATGAGGCCTCTAGCTCAGCTAATTTTGGGTCGCATTCTAAGGATTGGCCTTCACTCCCAATGACGAACCCGTGCGCATCTACTTGGCCGGGTATGCAATCACAGCGTCAAAAATACTCGTGTTGGAATGGATGAGGGGGTTAGCTATGGTGCGCGCTAGGCCAATAGTTAACGTTGGAGAACACATGGATTCTTGCTGCTGGGATCAGGTTGAACGGATGAGATACCCTTGAAAGGAAGGAGAATCATGAGACATGGAACCTTTGGCTGGTGTGCTTATATGGTTGACGACCAATTAACTATGCCATATTTAATATCAAATGCTGTCTATGCTCTAGAGTTGTACGTGATGGTATCATGCCGTCCTACGCCGCCATATGCGAACTTCAATCTCTCATTGGAGGCCACTCTAATTTTCTTCTAGCCACCCAGTATGGATTGTGCCTTGTCTTAGGCAGGCAAAATGAACATTGGGTATCAATTTTGCCAGTTTCTCAATTACCTTCATCGTCCGAAGAATCATCTCTGGGTCTTTTCTTGCCCTCCGGAATGATGTCTTCCTTTCTCTTGAACACATAACTCCTGGCAACCCTCTCCTCGCCTCTCCAGCCGCCGCCTGTCGCCTTGCCCTCGGCATTGCGCACAACGCCGAGGGTGCGGGCGTGCCGGTACCCCGGGTAGACGGCGGGCTGGAAGAGAAAAGAGCGCTCGACGTGAAGTCCGGCGTGGCGGGCTAGGTCACGGACATTCCAGAGCGTGTAGGGCTCGCCCTCAAAGAGAGTGATGATGATGGCGCCGCGGCGTGCGAGGGCCGGGAGAGCGCGTTGGAAGAAGGCGACCAGGAGGGATTGGTTGTGGCGGACCTGGCGGTTGACATCGGTGGACTTGCCGCCGACGTGGGGGAAGTTGAAGATGATGCGGTCGTAGGGGGTGCGGGTGAGAGAGACAGGGAGTTTCGTGGCATCGATGTTGTAGAGAAGTTTGTTGTTGCTGGGTGCTGTTATGCGATTGGGCCTGGGACCATCGGTGTGATTATCGTCGTAAAAACCGTCTTCGTCTCCGTCTTCGTCTTCGTCTTCGTCCTGGTCGTCGCCATCTTGATTGTCGTCATTGTCGTCGTTGGATGTGTCCTCGGCGCCGTTATTACTTTCAACATCTTCGTCACCCTCCTTCTTGTGATCATGTTTGCCATTGGCATCCTCGTCCTGGTCGTTGGATTTGCGCTTCTCCCCACGAATCACGGCAGTATTGTCCGCGACGTGGGGGTACTTGTCGAGAAGCTCCGCTGCATCCTTTTCTAGGACAGTCGCGGTGACATTGGTGCAGCCATGATGCTCAATGATGGAAGCAGAAAAGCTTAGGTCCCCCTCACCAATCAGAAGAATGCGATGGTGCGGCTCAAAGGGAATGGTGGGCTTCTCATGACGATGCTCCTGCTTGTGCTTCTTGGCGGGGCTATTGGCGGAGGATTGCGATGGCTTGCGGCGCGAGAGCTTTTGCACACGGCTTCCTGCTCTTGGGGGCCCATGCAACTGCAGCAGCTTGCGCCTCTTGCCACCCATTACGACGTTGACGGCGTGGGAATGCAATAGGTGAGATGCAAGAGGTTAGATGCAGAGAGATGAGGTGCAGGAGATGGGATGCTGAAACGTGGGACAGGACGGGATGCACTCGGCACAACGTCACTTTGCGCAGGGCAAGACGGAGGCTCAAATGGCAGCGCAGCACGTGAACGGCGCGGGAGAATCAACCTTTTTTTTTTCTTCTACTGCGTCTAATTTATCTCGTCTCACGTTGGGACGATGCACAATGATTGGCCAGCCGTCTGGACGCACCGTTACCTTACTGTACTAGCTCCCCCCGGCAGCTCGGGAGCGCCCACCGCGGTTAGATTTGGCTGCGCAGCCTTGTGCAAGTGCGGAGCACAGCAGGCGCCGCCAATCAGGACATGTATCTGGTACTTGACGGAAGATCAGGGCAAAAGCTGACGGGTATTGATTCAGTTGCCGATTGTGATTATGGGTACGTGTACTGTACCTACCTAGGTATGTACTGTAGACTGTATGTAGCACACAGGGATGGCGGGATGGCTGGCGTCAGCTACGGGTATGTACAAAGTTCAGTTTTTAGGGGTGCTACGACGAAACATTCTGGGTGAGAAGCCACGACAACACAGAGAGGCGAGACAGTTCATGGCTGCACCCAGCTAGCCCCATAACTGCTCAATTCATTAATTACCTACGACTTCAGCACGGAACAATGGGTACGTAGTGCGTGCACCGCGTTACCTGGATGGATGGCCAAACCAAACTAGTAGACTTGCAAGACCCCCAAAAGGAGCAACCAGCCACAGTGGTGCCGGTTTGAACGAGACAAGACAGTATGCACCCGACCAGTCCATACTCCTGAGAGATTTTCATTCTATCAGCACACCATTGGCGGTCTGAGATCTTGTGACTGTATGCCGTAGGTTGCCCGAACCTCCGAAAGATAGTGGAACTGGTGGTGTGTGCCTTGAGTCTCCACCGCCGCTCATTGATGAGTGGTCCAGGTTGCCACGGCGCAACGAGAGCCACAGAAGAAGCAAACGGTCGAGGTACAGGCCTTGGCTGTGCAACAGTGTAATGGCACCCCCGCAGCTGAGTACAGTCAAGTTTTGGGATTGGGTCTCGTGCGAGTGAGTGACGGTCAAGCTCGGAGCCGTAGCATCAGCCCATTCCTGCTCGTTGTCTAAACAGCCGGGACTAACATGAACAACAATAAGAAAAAAAAAAGGTTCTAAAAGCTACGCAACAACTAGGCACAATAGATCTGTATCCTGTGTTTGGCCATTTAAAATAGTGAGCGGAATCAAAGAGCCTAATAAAACAAAATTCGATTCACTGTAGAGCGCAAGCACGTGGATGGCTGCAAACACGCTTGCATCGGGAACCAAATAACGTGTTCACAGTGAGTAATGCCAACGAGTGCTGCCCAGCCGCGCCGAGGGAATCCGGAGAACTCCTTGCAGGTCCCTGGTACCTTTCAGGCGAGAAGTGCAGGGGTTGCGCATCAGCGGCGATCGGAAAAACAAGGTTTCCGGACCAATCATGCAGCCCTAAATCACAACAATCGTCCCTGAAGAGGCTTAGGGCCCCTTAGTCGGGGCGTGGCTGGTGGACGGGGCGACCCCCAGTGGCTCTGGGACCCGTCACACCCCCTGTTGGCTTCGCTGGGCCAGGGTGGCTTCCAGTGGACTTACAGCGGATGGGTGGCCTGGGGAGCCCTGCTGGGGCCTTTGCTGTGGGTCACCCCTCGGGCTGGGGGGCCAAGGCTGTGGCTCGGGCTGGCGCTCCTCTGTCTCTGCCGCTGCCATTCATTCATTGTGCTCCATTCTGCATTGGTATTATTGATGCAGAGCGAAAAAAGGGTCACTGAAACTTGAAGCTCGACGCTCTTTTCCGTCTCATTGAACCCGCGCGCAGCACCACAACCACGATAGCAGGTCATCACTGTCACCGTCGCCGCTGCTATCAAAGACTGCTCTGAAATCTGATTCTGCAGCTGATTCTGCCACGCGCGCGCTGCTGTTGTTACTGCCGCCTGCCGATGGGCAAAAACTTCTAACCCTCACCCTCAACCTCACCTATACGTACCGCTCTCTCTCTACTTCTCCATCGCCGGCCCTTCTCTTGCAACTTCACCTTCTCCCTCTCCTCCCCCCACGCACCACCACATCCGGGGCCTCTTCATCTTACGCGGCCCTGTCCTAGTCTCGCTGTCTGCTTCGGGGCTTCGGGACCTTCTTGTTTTTCCTCTCCCTTGCTGCCCGTCGTCGGCGCGCCATTCTCTCACTCTCACCTAAAGCTTTGCCCCCGGCTTGCCGCTTAACCATTCTCTCAACATCATCTACATGACCCGCCTCCGCCTCATCAGCTATGCCTGCTGAGAACGAGTCCCCTGCGAGAGAACCTGCCACTCGCGGCCGAGGCCGTGGTGGACGAGGTCGCGGTGGACGAGGTCGTGGTGGTGGCCGTGGTGGTTCTAGTGCTGCCGTGGCCAAGACTGCTGCCACCAAGACCGGTCGCGGCGGATCGCGAAGAGGCCGAGCCAAGAACTTCTCGGACTCACGCGTCCAGGCCGCCTATGAGCGTCAGAGGCACCTCAAAGCCACTTATCAAGCCGTTGCACATGCGCTCAAGCCGGCGTTGCAGGAGCTCGCCGAGCGCAGTATCGACGAGGCCATCCAGAACCCTGACACCTACAAACACGCGGATGAGCATTTCCCTGTCATCCGCCAACTCCAGCGCAACCTGCAACGCAAGCTCGCTGAACATGAACACCGTCTGAACTGGGATCTTAAGCTCGCCGAGGATATGTATCGCGCTGACAATTACGTGGCCGAGCAAGAGTTCGCGGTATGTCTTTGCCCTTTTGCACCTGACCGTTCGCCTCAACCACGGAAATTTCCATGAGGCTCCTGGCGTCTAATTTATCTAACCCCACACAGAATGGTTTCAACGACATCGAAGAGCAATTCTTCCAGAGCCAAGCAAACCGTGCTCGTATTCTTGCTGCTTTACAGGCAAGAGGTCTCCCTGTTGATGTGAGTCTACTCTTTTTTTTCTTTTTTTTCTCTCTTCCTTTCTCCGTCTTTTACCACTTCCCTTTATCCGCCGCTCCGGAATCCTTCACCATCGCTTCCGATCTGTTGCTGACACACGTCATCCATTCAAGGTCCGCGATGACCAGTATGAGTACAAAGTTATCTCAGATGAGCATTTTGACAAAGACTTTGGCATTTATGAATGCTATAAAGATAATTATCTTGTGCCCTATCCTTCGCGTGTCGAGGGCACCGAAATGTGGCAAAAGGCCCGCGATGCCGATGCCGCCGTGGCAGCAACCACAGTAGTCCCCTCCGCCCCTACCAGGGGTGGCCGAGGCAGAGGTCGTGGCGGTACCAAACGGAGAGCCCCAGAGCAACCCGAAGGCCAACCCACGCCTAAGAAGACCACCAGAGGTACGTCGGACCTCCTCGGCGCATCAATGGCACCGGCTCCCGCCAAGGGCCTCCTCGCTTCGGCCGCCGAAGTCGAGGATACACCTGAGGGAACTCTGGGCGACGAAGACTCTGTTCCCGCATCTCCCGAACCGCCTAGTTTCCTCAATGGCGTCACGCCTGCGTCGTTTGTCAAAGCCCAGGGCAAATTACCCTCTCGCGAGAAGAGCCCTCAGCTGCCAAAGAACATCTCGGACCCAGATGAGTATGGATTCCGCATATACAACCAGCGATCAAACTTCCGAGAAAAGGGAGGCAACAGTCGTTTAGTAACTCCTCACCTTTTCTGGTTCGAGGACTGGGAGATCGGTTTCCGGGACACGACAAATGATTCCACCAAGGGCCACCAACGCGCGAAGCGTGGCAAGTATCTCGATACTCCCAACAGCAACGGCATGCATTTTGATCATTGGTGCAACGGCTACGACTTCTCATCCACAACCCCTGAGGATTTTGATCTGGATATGGTTAAGCGCTACGGCGTACATCCTAAATACGGTATCCTCCTGCCTAACCGTCCAATCGTTCATGAGGAGCCTTCGCCATGTGTCATGCCTGGCAAGCCGGTGGTTTATATTGCTAACCCATCTGGCCGAGTTCACCACGCTTCTCGTTCGTTACTCAAGGTCACAAACCACCGTCGCTCCGAAGACAACCCGTGGCGGGCCAAAATTGGCGCTTCCATGAGACGTTTCTGCAAGATTGATGACATTGACCCCGAAGATGTTTCCGTTTCCGACTACTCCCGACCTGATGAGGAACTCCAAGCCAAGTCATTGGGTACTGGAATTAGGGAACTTGAATCCAGGCCCATCATTAAGGAAGAAGAGTCTGAATCAGAGGAAGAAGAGGTCGAAGAGGAGGTGCTCGTTCAGCCTGAAGGAGGATTCACTGATCTCTCTGTCTTGACATATGCAAGTGCTTTCCTCGAAGCGCAAGAGACGGCTAAGGCAGCGCGACCTGCGCCCAAGCCGGCTCGTTATGACGCGATTCGTGATGTCTTCACAGACTCTAAGCCAGCCGCCCCTCCCGCTCCCGAGGCAGACTCCCACCTCGGGCTTAACCTTCTCGCCCAGCTGAGCACTGTCGTGAGCTCCTCGGATGACCCAAATGCCGTCAATGGCATGGGCACTGCGCAGACTCACCACTCTACCGCCCCTGAATCGGATCTTCGGAGTACCATACCTCGAGGTGTTGAACCCCTCCCAATTGCACCCAGCCAAGTCCCTGTGGACTCTCGGTTCAACCCTACTGAGCTGCCCCAAGGGTACATACACTCGCAGACTCGTGCGCAACCCCCGATGCAACCTACCGGTCCGGTGCACCCCCATCCTGCGGATGTGATGCCGTACCCGCCTGTCCACGACCACAGCGTGACACAACATCAACCCGTGCGCCCATCTGACTATCCTCCCCCCCCTCTGCAGCAAGGGCATCCCCAAGACCAGGGTGCATACATGTCGCATGGTGGGTATCCCAATCCAGGCCATCGCGATGTTCACATGGCAGTGGGCCGCCCAATGGACCCTGGTTTTAGCACTCGCCGGGTGAGCGCCTACGGCGCCGAGAACCCTGATTACCACCGATCGTACTGGTCACAGCAGCCGCCTCCTGGCCCGCAAGCACCGCCGGCGTCGGCCTCTGGGCCTTCTCCTCACTATCAATCACAAGCCTTACCCCCCTCGCGCATCCCCTTCTCCCACAATGCTAGCGCTGAACCGTTGCCTCCACTGAGGCCGCCTAGAGGGCGAAATCAGTCTGTGGAGGAGGGTATGATTGATCCCACTATGCGGCCAGGCGTCCACAGTAGTCTTGGAGGCTCTTACTACCCACCGGGCCCATCTCGACCCTACCATCGAGGTTACACAGCCGAGCCACATGGGCCACCGCCGTTGCAACCTATTGTCACAGATAGGATTCTTCCTAACCCGCAAACGAGCGGCCAGGGATACATAACCTCCCCTAGCCTGGGTTATGCCCACCAGGTTCTGTCACCTACTTACGGAAACCCTCCATCGATGGCCCCCATGGCTCAGAGTCCCCAGGAAACCCCGCCAGGTCTCCCAAACTCGATTCACCGCCATCGATCTACCCCCTCAGGATCCTCCGACGCAGGGAATAAGTACAGAAAGTTACAGCCTGCCCCGGTTCCAGCGCACCGCGCCTGGCCAAACAAACCAGAGCTCAAGACGATACCCTATGACCACAAGGAAACTGGATCCGCCGCTGCACTACCCAGTTCAGGGCCGACCCAGATTAGGGGCTGGAACGTGAACCAACCCCGTAAGCGAGGTAAGGCTGACAAACATGAGAGAGGCGAGCTTGGGCAAGACCGAGAAGACTCCCGATAGAGTAAGGGTGATTCCTCGGATGCCCCTGGCCAGCGCACTCAGGAGCAGCCTACCTTCCACAAGATAAGATTTGCGAAGCCCTTTGAGGGGCCACCATCTCAGACTGCTCGCGGTGGATCGAAGGAACCCGTGAAAACATCCTCGAAAGCTGGTACGAAGAAGGTGCCTCCGGAAGTAGAGGTGGTTGAATCTGTGACGCGACCCACCCAGACGAAAGGATCGAAGCGGAAGGCTCCTGCGACAACACAGGAGCAGGACGAGAACCCTATGAAGCGACGACTAAGGCCTAGAAAAACCGTAGAACCTGAAGTTGTCATTACGGCTGTGCGACCGTCGTCCAAGGGCCGGAGAAAGACCCAAGCAGTGAAGGCGAAACCTGGGGCCAAGAAGCTGTTGCTAAAGAAGGAAGAGCCACAGCAAGAAGCTGGTGGCAGAGTTATCAACAACGAACAGGTCCCGATTGTTGTTGAAGAGACGATGGTGAACCAAAACAAGGCTGGCCACAATTTGGTCACGCCTGTTGATATTACTAGTACAGATGAGGAGGAGCTCTGAGGCTCAACTTCGAGAAGAACGGGTGCATGCTTCGTTATGTTAACAACCGGTCAGAGCCAGTCTGCTTTTTAGGCAATCTATATTCGCTGCCACGATACCCTTGTTATCGGCGGCTCCCACCAGTACGAGGAACGGCGGCACAGATGGTCTTCCCATCGCATCCAAGGCGTTTTAGGCGAGCATTTCTCGTACGACCAGTTCTCTTCTCGATACTTTTTTTCTTTGGGAACTGGTCACCTGCATACACGTCTTTCTATCAATGTTTTCCGAGTACAATAGGCTGCGACTTTTTTTCTTTCTTTCCCGAATAATTTTTGTCTCTTTTCGCCACGTTTTCCTTTTGGGTTATCACACAGCATTTGCGGCACACATAGGGGGCGGACGAACATGCATCTTCAGGCCTATTTGGGTCGCTTCTCCTCTTTGATCTGCTGTATGGAATAGTAGTTTTTGCTTTTCTTCTTCTTCTCACTTTGGTATGGCGTGGAATGGCATTGCAGACGAAACCCACGGAAAACGAAGCTTTCTGGGTTGCGCCCGCTGAAAAGGGGTATGGAATTGGCTCGTGGAAGGAGAACACGAGAGTGGGTGTGAATTAGAGGGCGACGGTAGAAGAGAGGAATCGATACGAAGTACTGATATGCATCCAATGTTGCACATGCTGGGCGATGAAGTCATCTACACGTGTGTATCGCGTTCACAGGTGACCCACAACCATCAACGTCACGTAATCTTGTTGCCATACCTTACAGTTAATGCCGTACTTTTTCAATTCAAATATCTTACAAGGTATCATCTATTCATTGCCGGCATCTGCCTTTCTGCTTTCAACTAAATTGTGCGGCATGATGCAATGCATATCCCAAACCCCGGCCTATATCGCCCGTACGTGATGTCAACTTTTCCCCTACTTCATTCCAGATGGCAACGTGCCGCCGCCGCCACCTTTAAGCACCCTGACTTACAATCTAGTCTCTGGCGCTCGTGGCACCGTCAGTGGCGGGCTTCTCGGTCGTGGTTGGTGCCGGCTGTTTGGAGGCCTGGGTTACGGGCGGAGGCGCGCTCAACGATGACGGGTCGGTGGCACGTGGAATGGATGCAACAGAGCCACCAGGGAGAGGCAGGCCACCTGGGATCATGATGGGATGGTGTGGGAGAGCGCCCATAGCAGTTGGGTCGATACCCATGCTAAGGAGGGCGTCCACGGATGGAGCCATCATGCCCGGGGCGCTGCCGTTGGGCACTAAGGATGAGTCTGCGGGGTCAGTCAGGGAGAACATACTGGCGCCGAGAGAGCCCTCTGGATGGAGCGGGTACATGAGGCCCTCCATGGAGTTGCCGTCAAAAACAACCATGTTCTGGATAGGCTGCTGGGTTTGACCGAGGACGTTGATGACATCTTGGGCGAGCTGGCCACCGAGAATGGCGGTGACGGGGGCGAGCTCGCTGCCGAGGTTCTGGAGGAAGCTGCGCAGGAACTCAGGTTTAAGCGTCTCGCTGGGGAGACTGAGAGCCTTGTGCTTTTGGGTGGCCATCTGCGTAAACATCTTGAGGTCGTCGCGGGTGCTGGGTGAGCGTCCGCCTTGGAGCTGCATGAACTCCCAGAGGGCGCGCAAGCACGAAAGGGCTGGAGTGACGCTCTTGAGGCGGCGGCGCGACTTGGTGTAGTCACTGGGAAGGACGGCGACGTCGCTGGCGAGGTACCAGGTTGAGTAGAGCTCGCGCTTGGTGACCGATTCCACTGTCTTGGGGCCTTCCTTGCGCGTCTTGACATCCACGATGGAGCGGGTGCGTGTCTCTTGACCAGGAACGGTGGGAACGTTACCAACGTCGCGCTGGATGACGTAGTCATGCTCAATTAGGTCGCTGAAGATGAAACCGTAGAGACCATGGGAACCTGCGGCGTAGAAAGACTTGCCATGGAGGCGCGTGGCCGTGTTGATTAGGTTGAAGGCGTCAGGGTCGAGGTCTGTGGCGATGACGATGTCAAAGGCGGCAAAGTAGCTAGGGACCTTGGACTTGACGCCATCAGCGTCGACGTGAACTCGCACGCGAGGATTGAGCCTCTGAATGGCGGCACTGGCGGCCTGGGCACGGTTTTGGCCGACGAAGCCCTGGTGTTCAGGAACGAAGAACTGGGCGCCCAGATCAGCCTCGGTGACAGTTGCGCTGTCAAGGAGGGTGAGCGAGCCGACGCCAGCGAGGACTAGGTTCTTCGCGATCTCATTTGCGAGCGCCTTGATGGTGATGAGCAGGATGTTGGCGCCTTGGATCTTGGCTTGCGCGGCCATGCCCCAGAGGCGGATTTGACGATCATAGAGAGCGATTTCGTCTGTGAGGGATGTTTAGCTGGCGGTGGTCACGCAAGCTGTGAAATGGAGAGATTTGCTTACCAGCGCTGATGGCCTTGGACTGGGATACAGGCACAGCATGGCCATTGCCCACCGCCATGCTCTGTTGCATCAACAAAGCCGTCGCGGGGTCAGCCATAGGGAAACCAGCTGGGACGGCCATGGAAGGATCCTGCAGGAGAGGCAGGATGCCAGCCATGGCCTCGGGGTTGACCTGGTTGACGAGGTTGTCGGCGAATGGAGCGAGGCCGTTTCCGTTTCCGTTGGCAATGGGAATCAGAGCGGGCATCGCACTGGCAGGAGCGGCGGCGGCGACGGCAGTAGTGTGAGTGTCATCATAGAGCTGCGGTTGAGGCTGCTCATTGTGAAGCTGCTGGGCTTGGGTGGGAGGCTGCTGCTGAGCCTGGTCTTGACCTGAAGAGTCCATGTGACGCGGCGGCTGCTATGAGACGAGATGGAACGAGATGAGACAAGTGGAAACGGGATAAGAGAGGTGGTGAAGGTAGATGAGATGCGATAAGTGATACGAGGGCGGTTCGGAGATGGCGCGAGGCTGAGGGCGAGGCTGCCTCGTCGTTGTGAATGGGGAGAGCGGGTGAGTGTTGTTATTCAGATGAGCCGTTGTTGCGCTTGAGCAGGCAGACGAAGAAGAAGGCCCAGCCGGCTGAGAAAGAACGGCGGGGGGAATGTCGAAAGACTCATGGATCGGGAGTTGGACCCGCGTGATTACTGAGGATGTCGCTGAAGGGACGGCAGGCTGTTTGCTTCCTGTTGGTTCTGGATGGGCTTTTTGCTGTGATTTGATATATGGCATCGAATCTGAGGTGCAGTGAGAGCCGGGGATGGTGGGTACGTACCTTTCGGTAGGCGGCCTTGGCCATTGGTCGGGGGTCGGTGAAATTTGGTTGGGGTGCGGGCCGGAGGGAGGTGCCTGGGGGTACCTACAGTGCTACACCGACCGGAGTTAGCACTAAATCATTAGTGCGAGTAACAAGCGCTACCGCCCGGGAGAGATAAAATGGTACCTGGAAATGCGCGTGTTCAGCTGGGAGTGGTATGGTTACTGTGTATCAATGACCTCCCGACGGACGTGGGACAGACAGACCCAAGGAATCAGACAGATGGGCGTTTTGACATTGGAACGGTGTTGCAACACAGAATGAAATAAAGCCATGGTGTCTGGACCGTAGCCTCGCGTGGACAATGTTGCTAAAAAGACACTGTGTGTGGACAACGATTGCCGCTGAAAATGCCCGAAGCGTGTCAGCCAACGCCCCCCAAGCTGAACAACTCGCCCCGCCATCCTCCGTACCATAGGTAAGGATGATGCAACGCGATGGACTCCCTTGCTTTGCTCCAAGACAATTGGTCGGCTCCATAAATGGGAAACGAGAGTGCCATACCTAAGTTACAGTACATATGATACATGGCAACAGAAAAGGAAAAAAAAAAAGGGAGCGGAACGGCATCTTCCATTCGGGATGCATCCGAAACAAACAGTTGGTTGGGTCCAGACAAGAAAGGTCGGGTGTACATGTGACACTGACACCTCCGCATCTACCTACCTACACGGGCAGGCGCGCACAGTGCAGCTTTTGATGGTCCATCCTATCCTAATTCACGGCTGGCTGGCTGCCGAACTTTCAACTTCTAACATGAGGCATCTTGTTGGGAGGTGCTTTTTTTAGTTTTGCTTCTTTCCAGGGTCTGATCACCTAATTGCTTCGAAGGAATACAGTGTTAGTTACCGCATAACTCTGTCATCCAGTGTCTATAGTTACAGAGTTACGGAGATTCAACGATACGTATCAGCACGAACCATTTGACCCCGTCCACACCTTCATCCACATCTGCCTCTTTTGTCCACATCTACCATCTGCAGCTTTCTACTGCCGTTTCCACAAACTCTTTGAACCCCCCCCCCCCCCGGCAGCAATATCTACCCCGCGTCCCGTTCCGCCATCTATCGCTACCATCGTCGTCCCTCCCAACCCGCATTCTGCCGGCTCGAGCCATTTTCACCACCAGCCTGCCCACCCTCCAGTACGCCAGAGACATCCCCAATCACAACCGACGGCCGGTCCTTTTTGCCGCCCTCTCCGCCTCTTGGCTTGACTTGGGCCTTGCGCCTGTCGTTGGTGTCGCTAAACGCTCTCTGGACGGTGAGCCCGCCCGCCCGCTTGCCGCCGCCTAAAGCCAGCCCCAGGCCCCAAAACGCTGTCGTCGATATGTTGCTGCCCCCGCCTCGGCAGCCTCGCTCGTGATCTTTTTTGACCTCTCTTGACCGTTTGGCTCTGGGGAGGCGCATAGGCACAGACACAATCACCACGTACACGTATCAGCGGTAGCCAGCCGAGTGCTTTGCGACAAGACAGGGCTAAGCCGTGGCTCACAGCGGCTCACACATCCCTCAACATTCGAGCCATTTGCGTTGTATCTGCACGCAGCCTCCCTGCATTCAAACCTTGCCCGATCTCGCCGCCACAATCCCGACACCTGGCTGCGACTCGAAACCTGACACTTCCAGCCGCCTCCAGCAAATGGTAACTTGCGCGACAGAACTCCCGCTTGAGCACCCTCCAGCTGTCTGTTGAGTGCAAGGTATCGTCACCTCACGTTTCTGGAACCGTTATCTAGACATTACGGCCATCACCGACCGCTCGCACGCCATACTCACCCGCCGGCTCGCCCACCACATCACCCACCACCTCGCTCACCACCAGCTCTCCAATCACCAACGTGCCGTCTTTGCGACCACGTCGTCCACTCCATCTTAGCATCCGACTCGCATCCGCTGGCCATCATGTCTTCTAGGTCCGGGTCTAACTCCCACCGTCGCCACTCCAGAGAGCCTGTTGAAGACTTCCCGCCGCTGCCTGTCCCCAGGCTTCCCTCCCTTCGAGCACTCGCTGCCCAGCGCGATCGAGACAGCACATTACCGACTTCGTCCAGTCGCCCTCAGTCCCGGCATTGGTCTGCCGCATCCCGCCGCGCTGAGCGTATCCGCAATCTCGAGAACACAGACCCAAGCTTCGAGGACTTCTTCCGTCCATCGGATGAGGGGTGGCCCACGATGTCTCGCCGCGCCGACCGCATGCGGACCGCCGCCGCCGAGAACAACCGTTCCTCCAATTTCGAAGACCTAGATCGCTCTATCGATGAGGCTAATTCCCGTATTCGACTTTTGGTTGATCTACAAAACCAACTGGCCCCCGAATACCCAATCCAAATCCCCAATTTCTCTCCGCCTCTTCGCCCTCAAGATCTCTCCGACTCCAATCGACGACACAAACGCCGGAAGCTGGATTCGGATCGTCTGGTACCCAGCTTCAAGGGATTCCGTTATGGAAGGTACGGTCAGGTTGAACCTGGCCAACTTCAAATGGAGATTGTAAGCTGCGACGGAGGCATGTTCTCCAACGAGTCTTCTTATGCCGCCGAGAACGTCCTCCGAGATGATAATTCGGTATACTGCACAAAGGGCAACCGCTGCAATATAGTTCTGCGACACCAGGGAGCGACAGTCTTCACCTTGCAGGAGCTGGTCATTAAAGCACCAGCATCTATGAATTATTCGCACCCGTGAGTCTTCGGCCTCGTCCCTTGAGAGACCCCCATGTAGAGAGTCCCCGCTAACGGAGACTAATAGCGTGCGAGAGGGAATGGTTTTTGTGACGATGAACCAGGATGACATCCTCAGCCGGACGGCTCAATATCAGATCCAGTACACCCCGAAGCCTAGCAGCGAGTCCCGTCCCCAGCCCGGCGATATTCTCTCCATCCGGCACCACGAGGACGGCAGCACGACCATGCGCTCCCGTTCCACGGCCTTTTCCTACCACGGCGCTTGTAACGACGACCAATCTCGGATGCCCCAGATGCCCCGGGAATTCTCGAGCCCGCTACCCGAGTTCCGCGTCACTATCGAGTGTAGCGAAGAGGAGGAAGAGGATGAGGAAGACGGCCTTCGATTCTTCCGTCGTGCCCCAAATCACATCGGCTCACTGCCCTTTGAGACAGCCGACTCAGACTCGGAAGACACAGCTGGCAACCCTTTTGGCTCTGAGTATCTTGACGACCCCCACCACCCATCTCACTGGCGCCTTTATAACAACACCACCTCCTCAAACCCTGGCAGCGCCGCCAACGTACGTCACTTCCAAGAACGAGACCGTGAGCGCGATCGCGATCATGATCGCTCCACCCTATCACTTTCCGAGGCTTGGGAGGCCCACGCCTCGGCCACGCAGGACGCCGTCCGCGCCGTTGGTGGCGAGCTGCTTACGCCGTATGCTCGCTTCCACATTGAGAAGAAGAAGAGCAAGTGCACTATTCGCTTCGACCCCCCCGTGTCAGGCCGCTTCATCCTTCTCAAGATGTGGAGCTCCCATCATGACCCGACGAGCAATATCGACATCCAATCCATTATAGCTCGGGGTTTTGCGGGGCCGCGGTATTTCCCTTCAGTCGACTTACGATAAGGTGTCAGATATACCACCACGGCTCAAGGTATGGAAGCTGGTTGCCGGACACAGACGTGGAGCCATTGGTTAGCATCGGTGTATGCAGAGTGTTTGAAAAGGAACGGTAGAGCGGGTGTTGGGGGATTTCTGCTTTCGCCCTCCTCGAGAAGGCGTATGTCTTAAGTGGTTGCATTTACAGGAGTTCTGGAGACGAACACGCAGTTGGATCGGGACTGGCCATCGAGTCAGTAAGACAAGAAACTGTTGAACCTTTACCTGAATCGGAGAACTGCCACTAGCATCGAATTGTGCTTTGTTATAACCGTCTATCACATAATGAGTGCTGATTAGACAGCATTGAATGGACTAATGCCCTTGAAGCCTCTCTTTTCCCTCCATCTCGACATACCACCCAAGTCACTCTACTATTCTAAATAAGTCAGAAACTCCTCCGTCACCTTTGTAAACAATAGAAAGCACCAAACCATTCTTCTACCTCACATGGGCTGTGCGAGATCATGCGGCCATGCTGACATCCCCGACATGTGCGGATTCAACACTTGCGGGCCGAACAACCGGTTGCAGGTCATTCTCCTCTGCACTTGCCCGACGAATAATCGGTTGTAGGTCAATGTCCTCCGGAATAGGCTCTGGAGCAGGCCGCGGAGTCAAGTCTAGGATCATCGTCAGCAGGAGAATCACAAAGGCCCACGCCCTGAGGAACATTAGTGATTCAAGTTATTTGCCGGAAAGGAAATGGATGACTGACATATTGCAATGGCCGAAGGCAAGCGTAGCGTATATAAATTTCGAGGTTCCGGGTTGGGCGTGTTCCCAAAAAGCACCGTCAGATTTCCATCCGGCGATGAAGGGAGCCGACAAAATGATGATGCTAATGACCATGATACCAAAGGCGTGCTTGACCAGAGAATACCTGGACCCCTTTGGGTTTGCCGAGGAGAGTATGTAGGTGCAGAAGCAAAAAACCCAAATGATGGCAGAGGTGACCGCGAACATGCCGTACGGGATCCAAATGTGTTTGTTGCATTTTCCATCTTTGGTCTGAGAGTCTGCGTCTTCACAGCGTGAGAGCTTGGATGCCACAAAACCCGAAAGGTTGGTGACGACTATGTTACTCAGGATGAAGAGGGCGAATGCGAGGTTGATCGTGGTAGGGCCGCAAGATCGACCAAATGGAAGCTTTGATGAAAGCTTTGTGAGAAAAGGCATGATGAGTGGCGGAGGGGCCGCGTCGTAAAGTTGGATCGTCTTGTAATAGAATAGAGCGAGGAGCAGCACGACGATGAAGATGCAAATGGAGAGGATAATACCGGACACGATAATTGTAACTGCGATGCGGGCTTGTGATTGCATTGCGGGTGAAAGATGGGAATCGGATCAGAGAATGGGAAACGAAGGACATGGCTGGGTTTCTAGAGAGATGGTGAGTCTATGAGGGTCTTTCCTTGGATACCATCACTTCAAGGGGTTTAGGGAAGCTGCAAAGAGACTAAGAGGGGAAGCAGATGGGAGGTTTGGAGCAAATTATCTAGGTACCTACCCAGATACCTAGGTAGGTATTTAGGTTAATCAAGAAGGTCACAATGGCGATACTCACGCCGAGTGGGCAACTGCTGTCTATCACAGGTTGTCCCCAAGGGAGTTTGCATAGGCGTCTCTCAGGCAGCTGAGTTGAGTCGAGTTGAATTGAGTTTGTGAGATGGAAGGCAGGATGTTACCATGCTGGGAAAGCCACGATCACGAAGGTTAGAAAGATCTGTACACATGTTTACGCAGGTGCACAGCTGGTAGTCAACCACCTACTTGGGTAGGGAGGCAGTTATGTAGGTAGATTCCCGTTGATAAGTGGCTAGGTACTCGCTGTTGGTAAGTCTTGAATCATCTTGTAAATGTAGGTAGACGATGGGAATCATATTGACAAACGAAGGGGGCTCGTACCTAAGGCGGGGTTAATCAGAATAGTAAATGCCGAAAGGCGAATGTGCGACGGTAAATGCTGTACTAGGTCTTGATGGTGTTTGAATATTACAAACTTCCTATACCCTCTTATGATGGAAATGTCACGTCCGTTGCGTTACATGTCAGGAAACTCTGTGCGTGTGTCGAGTTTCTGAACCGTGTTTGGGTGAGGTAAAGCAGCCTAGTCGGCCTAGGTAGGTAGGTCGGCATAAGGGCAGTACTACCTAGGCAGTGGATGGACGACCCCTGTAGTTCCTTCGTCACAGCCCACATATCTACTAGCAGCCACTAATTGACCACTGAATCATGACGACCATGTGAAGAACCCACTGGCTTGTGGGTGCCACCTGCTAGATTAATCCTCCCGCCGAGCTGCAGCACGCTGATAAGGGTCCATGAGACGGCTGCAGTGTCACTGCAAGTTAATTACTAGGTGCTAACATAGTCCAACCGATAGACAGCATTCCTCACCTTTCATGCATAATCCTTGCCCGAGGAGCGACCGTTGACAGGCATTTAAGAGTCAGGGTTGCTCTGAGCAAAGGTCATGAGAGGCAGAGACTCCATCGGCAAGGCGCGACTGGAACGAACTCAGCTTCGTACCAGCGCGCATTCCAGAGGTGGCAAGTATTGGCATCGTCTCGGCAGTCCTCGGTCAAGGCCGATGCGAATTCTGAAGCCGTCGACATGATTGATCATCAGGTGGCGTGTGGCGTCCATTGCAAGCATTCCTCGCGGGCTTTGCTTGCCCTCGAGAGCGGCGTGAGTCCACTACGGAGTAGGTAGTACATGATTAGTACCTTAGGATGGCGAGACAGACACTCTGTGACTGGTTTCTGCGTCATGTTTCAAGGCATGATCGTGGATGTTTTAAGGGCGGGGCGAGCGGGTGAAAAAAAAATGGCACACTTTAGAAGCATGACAAAATTACTCATGCACACTAGCTAGTGTCGAACCGTCAAGGTGATCAGCAATATTGTCAGCCAAGTATCCTTACTACAAGAGGTGTGCCATTTAATTTTCACCCCGCTTGCGGGGTTCATCGACTGATGGGTGGTGGCTAGGATGGATGTATGGACGGATGCATGCGTTCTGGCTGTGATGGACGGAGCCATGTTACTGCGATTAAGTCCTTCTTTATGTCATATAAACAAGCAGGGACCGGGAATACGGAGTGTTATTTTGTGTATTGATGCATGGAACTTGCAAGGCCCGTTGCCCATTTTCACCACCACCACTGCAGGCCTGGTTGGTGCTGCCCATGCCCCATCATTAGGAACCAGTCAAGAGCTCAACAAAGTCTCTCAATCACTCACCTCACCTCGTCTCGTCCTCACTCGCAAGCCACAACTTCCATCACAGACAAAATCCTAATCCGGTCGTGTTCCCTCCCTAAACCGGGCTTAGCCACGCGCGTGGCTTCCTTCTAGCCTCTGCTTCTTTCCTTTAGCCCCGGCTTCTCTGCACTACTACGAAGTAGCCTCTGCTTCACACCTCTAACTTCTGCTTCCAGTGTGTGTGCGGGCATTCGATCATCTGTGCGTGCGGAGTAACTTGGGTACTAGTGCGTGTTGTTGCTGCTTGCTGCTGCTGCTGCTGCTGCTAGGCCCAACCTGCAGTACACACACACACTCGCTGGATTCCCTTCAACCCAACCCGTTGTTCCGGCTGCGTCGTCTCTCGACATCCCTCGAGCTCCTCATTCTTCGCCCTCGCCTCGCTATACCCTGAAACCTCGCAGTCTCGCGGATCACGGGTCTATACCCATACCCGTACGTACGTGTACTTCGTACCTGGGACAACAACCGACTAGGTACGTACCAGGACATACGTAGGTACCTACCTACATGCCGAATCAATCCACGTTTCCGAACGCCCACCCCTGTCTCTCATCTCCGCCGTCTGGATCTCCCCAACTGTCTCCTCCTTGAACGGTTCCACCTGGAAACATTAGCACATCATGCTAGACTCCAGATCGCCCGGCTCTCCTGGCTCTCGGTCTCCTGGCTTGCCTGGATTGTCTGGCTCGCCTGGCCAGGGGCAGAATCACCTCAAGCTACGCCTCGATTGCCGTCCTCGTCCTCCTGCCCCTGCATCTTCTGCTCCCATCAATCTATCTGCAACCGGCTCCGCTGCCCCTGGACCTGCTTCCTCGCGTCCTGTCGACTCTCAGCTCCGTCAGACAGAAACGGAAACACTTATGCTCTTCTCTGGCCAGAGTCCAAGTGCCACCACCAGCTCTAGTGCCGCCTTCACTTCCTCGGCAGCCTCATCATCGTTGCCTTCGACTCCTCAAGTGCTTCAATCGCCTCCCATCTCTCCTCGACGCCGCGATTCGTACTTCCATGTAGACGCCGGATCTCCAAAGCACCGTTCGCCCTTGCGCAACTCCATCTCGTACTCCGACGACCTCCAAAATCTCCAAAACCTTCAAGGCCTCGACCACTACCTGACCACCCCCACCTCAGGCCCCCGACTTAGTGAGGACTGTTTTGGTTCTGTCGACATGGCTTATACTGGCGATAAGAGGACGCGCAGTCCGAGGATATCCGAAACGACCACGACGTTCACTTCATCACCAGTCCCAGAAAGCAGTCCCCTCACGAGGTGGTTCTCACGAGGAAGCACGCCGGCTTCTGACACCCAGTCAACTTCATCCGTTACGGCGAGTCCCTCAAGGACGCGTAGCGCTTCCTCAACGCCTAAGATGGGTTCACCTGCTGGAAGTTCTCGCTTTGCCTTCTTTACGTCACCCGCCTCGACCCTCAAGGACAACTCCGGTTCTCCGGTTAGCGTACCCCAGAACGACGAGCTTATGAATCTCAATATCGAAGCCGCCCTCTTCCCCGGTGGACCACCCATGGATGGACTAGCCTTCTCACCAGCGGCTTTCAAGAATCTCCAAATGAACGCTACCGGGTTGCTCGGCAAGTTCCAAAGCGCCTATCAACAACGAACTATTGAATTCCAGGAGTTGAAATCCGAGCGCGACGCGCAGGACGAGGAGAAGGACGAGGTGGAGATACGGGTCCAGCATCTAAAGATGCAACTGGAGGAAATGGCTCGCAAAGCCGCCGAAAGAGAAGAGATTATGGCCTCACTGCTCCAGGAGCTGGCCCAGGAAAAGCGATCCCGAGCCGAGGAGCAACAATCCGCCCGATATAAGTGTGTCTCGTCCTCCCAGGGGTCGACGGTATCAGAAGACCTAGGCGTCGACGAGGATCGCCAAAAACGGGATTGGAGAAAGAGCACTGCCACCTCAAAGTCTGATCTCAGTCTCGATACGGACGAGGACAGCATGGACGAAGCCAGCATCTTTTCTCGCTCTCGAAGTCCAACGAATGCCACGACTATTTCGGAAATCAGCCCTTCTCCTACCCCGACTCCCCACGCAAAGCCGGCAATGTTGGAACCACCACGCTCCACTAGATCCAGCAACCCTCAGATGACTACTTTCCAAAAATTGTTCAAGGGCTACTCTAACGAGGCACCCAGAGATGGAGACGCGGCAACTGGGGCCGATAGCTGCCGCAACTGTCAGGGACAGGATGCCAGCATAGCTTGGGATACCGTCAGTCTCCTCAAGGACGAAAATAAGGGACTCAAGACGAGGGTCCAGGAGCTAGAAACTGCAGTTGAAAGCGCTTTGGACGTTGTCAACGGTATTACACTATGATGTGGACACAACATCTTTTCTTTTATGGGCGGCGCTTATGGATTGGCTTGTCGCCTTATTTCGGTGTTGGTTGGTGGGATACATACGGCGTTGTGAGCATTTGATACCATTCTGAACTGGAACAAGAACTGTTTATACATTTTTCAACATAGCAAGTAGTGGAGCAAAAGACTCCTTGATAGGTACTCCCAGGCCCTTACCTGATAAAAGAAAACTTTTGGGACTATGAATTTAAGTCTGAATCTAATGCCCGTCTCTCGGGCGTGAGGCAGGAGTGATTTGACTTGAATTTCTGGGAATCTTGGTGATTCTGGCCAAGTCAGAAAACGTCACTTGACGTTGTCAGCGAGAGCAGATGTGCTATGACCTCTATCTGGTATGATGAGTCGAGGTAATACTCAATCTGCGACATTTTCGGTGAGCGTGGATAGACATGTCACAGAGGCTAAAGCTATGGCATGCAGGCTGCAGCAATGGCAGAGGCAATTCTAACCAACGGGCCAATACATGCAAATCAATAACACACGCTCTTATCGCGGACAGCTGTTGACTTTGAAACACTGTTAATTGGCCGGTTCCGTAGCCTGAGAAAATCTACCCTTCTCATTGGGCGAGATATATGTACACATTGGCTTCGCTCGTTACACCATCTTTTCCTCCCTTGACCCGTTCGTCCCTTTTCTCTTTCGTACCGCGGCTCGAATCTAGTGGTGGGCCTCACCGTGGCCGTCGCCGTGGTGATGGTCGTCCTCGAGGAAGAAGTGCTCGTAGGCGCAGTAACCGGCAAAGGCAACGGAGGCGATGCCCAGGCCGGGGAAGCCGCTCTTGAAGCGGTTCCAGCGAGAGAAGGTGCCGGTGTATCGCCAGGCCTCACTGTGCGCAGGGGACGGGCCATGTCAGTATACTGCATGTGGGAGGGACCAGAGCAGGAGAGGAACGGGTGAGGGGATGAGAGGAGGATTCAGGATAGGATGCAGGAGAGAAAGGTGACTGACTTGCGCTCCCAGGGATCGTATCGGGGCTGGCCGGTGGACTCCTTCAAGGCCCGCATGTTGAAGCCGGTGATGTTGGGCTTAGGCCCGCGGGCGGCCGCTCGTAGCAGTCTGCAGGCTGGAGTCAGCGACAACGATTCAATTGGACGATGGAGACGGAGGGCATCGCGAGATCCGGCGAGGAAGCCGCAATGGGTTGAGGGTGGGCGTACGCGGTGGGAAGCATCGTGAAGGGATTCGCGGGCTCGTTGGTGATGTGATGGGACGACGAGACAGGACGCTTTGGCTGGGCGAATGGAGAGCGAGCCAATTCAATCCAGCCTGTTCCACTCTGCAGCCCGATGGCCGTGTTGCTGGAAGCGCTGGAACAGAGATAGAGGGATGCCCGGAACAAAGGTATCCCGGTACCCGGCTTGTCTCAACTGGAACTGCTAAAATGCCCCCGCACGGACCAGAGAGTCACAGAGTATCTCTTGTTGCACAGTGTGCGTGCACAGTGTCTCCTCAGCCAAGTCTCCTGGGGGCTCTTCTGGGCAGAAAGCATCTGGGTCTCAATCCCATCACCTCTACATCACCCGCACCATCGACAAATCTTTTTTATTCCCCCTCGCCCACGCCCACGAGCATCGCTCTCACCATCATTCTCAGTCTCGCCGTATCGTCTCAGCTTCAAACGTTGCCGTTCGAGCCCCCGGTCTTCGCAGCGCCCTCGCCCGCAAGCATTTGTACACATCATATCTCCCTTTCGTCCTGCACTCGCCTCGCCTCTCCCCGACGCCGACACCGCACCACTCTGCGCCGCTCCGCGTCACTTCCCTCCCAGCCGGCCTGTGGACGACCTCGCCGAGCATTCTCCGTCTCCGTCACCCCAATGAGCAGCCGTCGCGGCCGTCGACACCCCGAATCTCCCTCGCCCTCGCCTTCCTCGGGGCGTTAGATACCGTCCAGACCACCAAAAGGCGCCGCCTCCGACTCTCCCCGCCGCCCAAGATCACATTTCGCCCTCCCAAGCCTCCGTCTCAACACCTATCCCCCCATGCCGCCACAACTCCGCGGCTTCAGCGCCGGGCCTGGCGTCGCCGCGCCCTACCACCAAGGCGGCTTCCCCTCCCATGGAAACCCCCAGGGTAGCCACCTGGGCGCTAACCAGTATCTCAACGCCAATGCGCAGATGAGCCCCTTCTCCGCCGGCGCCAGCAATGCCTTCGGTGGCGCTGGTCTGAACGGCGGTGCTGCCGGGTTCGCCGATTCTGGTTTTGGCAGCCAAAGCGCGCGCATGGGCTTTGCGCATGGCCCCGCTGGTCTACAACAGCAGCAGGTGCAACATAACATGATGATGGACCACACAGGAATGAGGACGCACCCTAACAAGGGCAGAATACGGGAGGTCTGGAAACACAACTTGCATGAGGAAATGGCCGTGTTGCGAGACCTGGTGGATAGGTACCCCTACATTGCTATGGTAAGGAAGACGGAGGCGCCTGGCATCCACATCACCGCCACCTGAGTTCCGCTAATGACGTCGTCTCAAGGACACTGAATTCCCCGGTGTTGTCTCGAGACCGATGGGTGGTTTCCGAGGGAAGAGCGACTACCATTACCAATGCCTCCGCACAAATGTCGACATGCTCAAGGTCATTCAGATCGGCCTGACTCTCTTTAACGAGGACGGCGAGACCCCTCCTCCCCGCCCCGCAGCAAACGATCCCGACCTTGGCATGGCCGCACGAAGGACGGCCAACCAAGGACCCTTCCCCTGCTCCTGGCAATTCAACTTTAAGTTTGCTCTCAAGGACGACATGTACAATGAGAAGTCGATAGAGTCTCTCCAGCAGGCCGGCATCGACTTCAACCTTCTCGAGCGCGACGGCATCGACCCCCACGACTTCGCCTCTCTCCTTATCCCTTCCGGCCTCGTGTGTTTCGACAACGTGCGATGGATCTCCTTCCACGGTGGGTACGACTTTGGTTACCTCACTAAACTCCTTATTTGCACCCCGCTCCCCAACGACGAAGTCGACTTTGACCACAAGATGAAGCTCTACTTCCCGACGACGTACGATGTGAAGCACTTGATGAAGTACGCTATCAAGCTCCACAACTCAGGTCTTCTCACCCCCAGCGATCCTAGTAGTGCCGAGATCTTGCAGAAGTTCGAGCACAAATCCGGACTGGAGAACATCGCCGAGACGCTTAAGATCAAGCGGATAGGCTCCGCCCACCAAGCCGGCTCTGATTCCCTTCTCACCGGCAAGGTCTTCTTCCAGATGCGCGACAAGATCTTCAACGGCGAGATCCCCGACGAGCACGTTGGCAAAGTCTGGGGTCTGGGGATCCCTGACTCCACTCTCATGATGGCGTCCATGATGAATCACGCCGGCGATGGCTCCAACGGCCAGAACGGCGGCGCTCCGAGCACGCCCAACACAACCAGTGCCGGCCTCGCCACTACACCTGCGGCTCAGAGCCACAACACCAACGGCCTCATCAACACGGGTCCTATGACCCCTGGCGGCGGCGGTGGCGTGTTTGGCAACTTTGCCTTTGCGGGGAACAATCGATAAGGCAGAAACGCCCTGAACCGAGATGTCTGGCTCCCTAATACTTGTCTGGGATACACAAGTTAATGTCTGTTCTGATCTCGTCCACTTGGTCGTCGCTATAACCCTGCCACACCCTTCCATCCACCAACATCGCCCATCCGCATAATATTACCACCCGCAGACTCGTAGTGACGGGAGACTGAGCAGTCTCATTTGTGTTTCGCGTCGTTTGTGGTACATCATTCGCTGGATCATCGCAACGACGTGCTTTTGTCAACGGTGACCGTGCGAGGAACAATTGGGAGGCTTAGCCTACAGACGGGTTTTTATTCGTCTCCAGTTTCTTTCCAACGTTCTTGTCTGTCAGTTTTGAATTTTTGGCCTCGCATTGGGAAGGAAAGGCATGGTGAATGGGGGAGGGAAAACAAGGGGGACTTTATGAGGTTATGCGTGGTGGTGTTAGTACCACTGTGTATTGTACGGTCAATTGGTATCTTAGTACAATCGGATTATTAAGAATCCCTTAAGCGCAAAAATTACTATCCTCGGTTTTCAGTGATAACGTGTAAGGCACGTGGGCAAGATTTGTTTCGTATAATCGGTATATATAAAGGTGTGACACCAATGTAACATAATATCCTGAGTTGACTTTCCTAAACGCCGTGTCCCTCCATTGCCCTTTCAACGCCTGTGCCAAATGGAATGATAAAGTTTTGATGTGATGGAACCAATTATCCCAGCTAAGCTCATGATGACCGTCTCGAACACAAAGCCGAGCTCGCTATGGCACACACCTTCCTAGACAGAGCTGCTCTGGAAATGCCCAACCACGGCGTGGTCCTTAAAACGTCGGTTCAAGAACTGAAACTGGGAAAAACAGGAAACTAAGTGATAAAGACCTTCTTCAGATCGTCGATCTGGAACACCTCGCCAGTGCGTAGATCCTTAACCTGATCTGCAGGTAGCCCGCCCTTCTTGGCCTGCAGCTCGAGGCGATCTTTGCCGTATACACAGCCGTTTGGAAGGAGACGCAAGTCATGCTCGACATGGCTCTTCGTGTGGTGGGCATAGGGGACGTTGCGGGCGAGCTCGTTGAGCTCGGTTGAACAGATGGGGCAGACGCCGTGGCCGAGAGTAGAGGCGAGAGCGGCGGCGGGGTCTGAGGAGGATGAGGCGGAGTCGGGCGACGAAGAGTGGGCGTGGCAGGCTGGGGTCTTGAGGGCTGAGAGACCTGATGACAGGGCAACGTGCAGAAGGGGCACGGCGGGGAGGGCGAGGAGATTGTTGTGGGTCGTGGTGAAGAGGTTGGCGAGGTCGGTCCAGCGGGAGGACTTGTAAAGGTCGGCGTAAGCGGCTGAGGCCGGGGAGCTTGGGGGGAAGGCGAGGAGACCGCAAGCTTGCTGTACTTCGCGGGGGAAAGCGGTGCGGAAGGGAATGAGATGCTTCTTGGCATGAGCGATGCCCTCGGTGAGCTTGGTCGAGGACTGCGTGCGGACTAGTTCAATGTACTGTTGGAATCGAAGCATGAACTCGAGTTTGCTCTGTATCGAAACTGTTATTGACGCGTACGGTATGGGGAGAGGCGAATGTGTCAATGGACCCCAGTACATACCTCCATCTTTCGCAACTCCTTTTTGTTCTCCGTGCACCAGCTCAGTGCCTCGGTAACACTCCCATTGATGAGGGCATCCCGAATCCGACTCATGGTAACGAAGGTATCCATGTCCACCAAGTTCTCCATGCCACGCTGCTGGGCCAACTCCTTGGCACTTTCGTTGTACCCATGGCGCAGGAGATAGTCGGCCAGCAGGCGATCAAGCCGCTTCCGGCTCCAAGCCTCGTACTTTACATCGTCGACGGACGTCATGGTGTACAGTTCGTCAAGATGGGCGATTCGGGCAGCGGCGTGGGCATGGAGGCGAGTTTCTTCGTCGGCACAGGTAGCGAGCTTGCGCTTGACGCCGCGCATGCGGGCCAGCATGGAGTCGAGGTTGCGCAGGACATCTTGCTGGGAGGCACGGCCGGAGACGGCGGCGGTGGCAGAGTCCTTGAGGAGCGTCTTGAGGGCCGAGGTGTCCTTTTCGATGGTGAAGTGGGCGGAGCGGAAGTTCTTGCGGAGGAGCTCGGATGGGAGGCGGAGGAGGGGTTGGTCCTAGATTGGAAAAACGTGTTAGAACAGAGCTGGCCCTCTCATGGCCGGTGTGTACTTTGGAGGGTGTGGAGGAGGACGGACGAGCAACAGGTGATCGCTGTGTTTGATAGTGGAGAACTCGTGATCCCCCATGATGGAGGTGTGTGGTGAGCAGGGTGGGTGTCGCAGATGAGGCGGTGGTTAAGACGTGGAACGCTAGACGAGGCGGTGATGTCGAGATCGGAAGCAGGACGTCGAGGTTAAAGTCGAGGTTGAGGTCAAGATGGCTCCGATTACAGGCCGCCCTTGGCGTTCCACATCGTGAGGTAAGGTGACGGGACGGGATACGGGACTATCGGGTACGTACCTCATCGGCCGTCGGGCCGCCGGATTAGGTAACTTAGGTAGGTTCCATTGGTGACACTGGTACCTTACGGATTGCAGGGCCGGCATTGGGGTGAACGTGAATATGGCAATCACCTACCCCAACTGCCGGAGTGCATAACGTTATGATCTGTAGAAGAGCATATTTCAACGGGCGTTTATCATCTGCGGAGTCTATGCTACGCCTCTTTTCCCTAGAAGCACCAAACGATACCTACATACCTATCTGCTGCACTCAACTGCCTCCAGCAGTGTCTTACCTGTCTCTCGTATACGCTGACCCCCCACTCGCTGTATGGGTGGGTGGTGTGAGTGGGCGGATTTAATCTTTCTACGGCTGCATCTACATAAAGAGGACATGCCGGTTTGATTCTGACAGGATTGATGAACTCATTTGCCTTGAAAGACGGGTGTAAAAAGGGAAGGGGGGCCTGCGAAATACCCCAAAGTGCATGCCATGAAACGTAACACACGCACGCATCTCTGTCCTACATCTGCAGTTCGTTCTGCACTGAGGGCGGATTCAATCGGCGAACCTGCAGTTCAGTAACACCTTGCTTGCGTGCTAGTTATCACAATCTATCAGCCTGCTTCGGAGTCAAACCCCGCCTTTCCCTGCATCTCTGACAAGCAGCCCCGACGGTTCGCCCGCGTCTCAGAACCGATCCGACTTCCACTCATACAAATGTCTGATTTTCAGCTCCGCTCAAGTCAGACGAGCAGCCGCGCTGGGCCGGCTTGGGGAGCCAACCTCATAAAGGGCGCAGCCTGTTTCACAACGCGGGCGTCAAGTGATGCGACGAGCTGGATCAGGTGATTGCGACGCCTGGGATGAATGCGGTGTGGTGTGAGTGCCCCGGAAGTGGGAAGGCTGCCGGGCCGAGCATGGGATTGGTTGACCATGGCCAGCTGGGGCACAAAGCAGACCTAGGCGGTTATCATGAGTGCTAGGTTGAGGTGGGGGAAGCACCTAGACTGACTTGACTCACTACCTTCCGTTCAGGTAGACAGCCCAAAAGAGACGTGCATCTTGCTCTGACTGTATCCCCGTTTGCCAAGGTGAGGCCGAGCTGAGTAGGACAAGTGTGATGAAGAGCTCGGGTAACACTGGGGATGCCTGTGTTGCAGCTGCTGCTGCTTGCATGCACATATCGCGGTACCCTTGTCAGCACATCATTTGACCCACGACCTGACGGACTGTTGGTCATGATGGGGGTACTTGCGTCGCAGGTACCTGCCATACCTAGGTAGAAGCTGCCTCCCGTCTTTATCAACAATCCAGCGCGTCGACTTCTGCCATGCGCATTCAACACAGCAGGAGTAGACTTGCCTAACTACTACCTGGTACTGAAGCTTCAGAAGACATCATGGCAGGTCGTGCTGTAGTCAACAGGTTCCCGTCCACACCTACCTCGGATTAGTATGGATCGTAAGTGAGGAAGACAGATGCAGGCGAGTTGGTTCTAACCACCAAAATGCCGCCATTCATTCCCTTCTCCTGGTGCAGAAATGGGAGTTGGAAGAGGCACTAGTCCACATGCTCCATGTCCTTCCCCTCCTCTCATCTTTGCTCTTCCCTCCTAGCTCCTCTTTCCCGTGTTGCGCCTCTTTGGGCGAGGCAACCACCCCCCCATTTCCAATTCACATATGTGGCACTCCTACGCTTCTAATTGGTCGGGTCTGTTCTGGAGCCTCAGGCACCGACTTCGACCCCCCCCGGACCCCTTCCCGCCCGCATTATTTATCTGGGCAGGAGCCTTCCCACTCAAAGCACGTGTTCCCTCCTCCTCTGCCGCGTGACCCGGGTCGTTCCAGCACTCGCGCCTGCGCCCAGCTTGACATCTCTCGCCGCCTCTACCAAGGAGCATCATCTCACTCAACCCCCCTCCTGATAACATAAAGACCCTCCTCGACCATTACGCATCGCCTCCTGACGCGTAGATTTTTATTGCAAATTTTTTTTTTTGCGCTCCGTTATTGTTTGGTTTGTTGACGCGACACTCGGCGCTGTCACTTATTCAAAGGGAAGGGAACCGCGCGATATCACGACGCCAAACACGTGAGACGACAAACTCGTGATCTGGAGGTCCCGGACCCAGCCGCGGAGCACATGATCTGACAGGTATGTCGGTTCCTTATGCACATCATCATATCGTCAACCTCATACTTCCCGTCGTCGCAATGATGGCTCGCATTTTGTCACGCAGCATTTCTCGTCCGCGGCCCTGCCGTCGCCAGTCGCGCGGCTCTCATGGCAAAACTCTTGTCTCTTTACTCCCCTCAAAGTGCCAGTCGCCTCGC
This sequence comes from Dactylonectria alcacerensis, assembly GCA_029931735.1. Lineage (NCBI taxonomy): Eukaryota > Fungi > Ascomycota > Sordariomycetes > Hypocreales > Nectriaceae > Dactylonectria > Dactylonectria alcacerensis. Next base: position 2,059,774 of record JAPMUZ010000006.1, on the reverse strand, counting down.
GCGCTGAGTGCTCAACCGCGAGCGGCTCTCATGCGTCACCTTTTTGCAGAGCTGGCTGTCGGCCTGCGTTTCCCCTCTTCATCCCAGCTCAAGTGACTGAATCACCACACCGGTTTTCTTTCAACCTTTCCCTCACTCTGCTGTCCAGTCACCGTGATCGCCAACGTGACGGCTCGGGCTTGAAGTGAGACGCGATAGCGTCAACTCACGCGCACCCTTCTCACATCATCAGATCGTTGTTCCTCCACCCCAGACCCTTCGGAGCAGGATCGCAACAAGCCTCTCAGGACGCACTCTCATCAAGCCTGGGCTTGCCTCCCCGATGATTCTGCCGTTGAGCGTCTGATTTCCTGAGCTCTCGTTTTCAACTTCCCCTCGAGCGCAATTCTTACCCTAGCCAATGGCAACTTCCTCCCACATCTACTTTTGCGCCCTGTCCACCATACCTGAGCCGCTCTACCTTTGGGGAAATCTGATCCTAACAGCCACGCCCTCGTTTTAGACATTGCACCGATTGCCTACATCTCTCATCCGTAGGCTTGGCCTCGCTACCCTCTGTCCAGACTTGAGAATCTGGCGCGTACAGCCATCTCATCAATCGAAATACACCCTCAACGCAGTCAGCTTGACTTTCCGATAGCAGCGCCTTGCTATATCAAAACTATGGCTGATTCGCTCCTTGCCGATCATCACGATCTTTCCAGCTTGACTGCATCCCCTGGTCAGAAGCGCAAGCGAGAATCTAACAGCCCTGGCCACTCCAGGAACAGGCGCCCTGCGCCAGCCGCGCACATGACGGACACCACCTTCATGGACAGTGCCTTGGACCCCAGCCAGACTGGTGGCGTCAGCGTTGCTGACTTCAATGCTCTCCAGCAAGCCGCCCAGGCTGAGCATCCCGAGGCCCCTGATCCCACTAGTGCTACTAGCACGGCCCAGGCTGCCCTTGGCTTATATCCCACCCTCCATGTCCCTCCATCAACAGAGGAGCAATTTGCAGCTCAAGCTAGCGAGGCTGATCACACTCACGATACCTCCTTCAATGACGTTCCACCACCCCCGGATAGTCTACTAGACCCTCCCCAGATCAGCCCGCCACACCACCAGCAAACACCACCCAATGGAGTACAGCAACACTCCGTAGCTCGCTACGCGACATCGGCCTCCAACCCCAAGCCGACTGTAGGGTCAGAGGAGTGGCACAAGATGAGGAAGGATAACCACAAGGAGGGTAAGTCACCAACCAACTTCATGGTTTCTCTCCCCCGCGTGATTCGGAGATGACTAACACAGGCACAGTTGAGCGACGTCGCCGTGAAACAATTAACGAGGGCATCAATGAGCTCGCCAAGATTGTTCCAGGCTGTGAGAAGAACAAGGGATCCATCTTACAGCGGGCCGTAAGCTTCATCTCGCAACTCAAAGAAAACGAGCAACAGAATATCGAGAAGTGGACCCTCGAGAAGTTGCTCACTGAACAGGCCATCACCGAACTAAGCGCTTCCAACGACAAGTTGAAGCAAGAGTGCGAGCGACTCTACCGGGAACTTGAGACATGGAAACGGGTGGCACAAAACGCTGGTCTAGAACCACCTCAACCTAAGGAGGAGAATCCTGCCGCTCCTGTCTCAAACTAGGAAGATGTGCCCGAGCTGGCATCATATCCTCCATTGGCGTCATCTCCTTCATTCTGAGCTATACCCTATCTAATCTCCATGGATGCTGCTTTGGTGTCAAGCAACTGTATCGAGTGTTTTACAGAGGCGTGGGTTTTTCTGTCATGGTTGCTCCTTTTCGTTTTCTTCCACCCCGTCTAGGTGGTCATAACATGTGCTCGCACTATAGACGCGTCTTCTAGGGTTGCTTTAGGCGAGCATGCCTAGAGGCTTCTCAGATAGTCCTGGGACAGTTTTTCCAGTCAGGACACGGTGGTTTTTTCAGCTCGAGTCGGTTTGGAGCTAGGCGTTGGTGAATGGATTTGTACCCAAGTTACTGGGTGCGAACAGGAACGGGACATGAATGAAGGTACAGCACGGTAGTTTCGGAATTGAATGAGTTTTGTACAGTGTGCGTGCCTTGTTGTCGGTTTCTCCGTCTGCCAATAGCCAGCTAGCTACCTATTCATTGGTCACTTCATCTGCCCTAGATTGTGCCTGGTCGTCTCCGACGTTGCATCCCGTATCACGAGACTCTCAAATACCCCCCCTGCGAGTGCGACATACTCGCAAAATTGCACCCGCATGGCAGAGAGCAAAACGTTGGGTCCGGCATAAAAGGGACTGAGAATGTTACGACTAGGTTGAGCATATAACCTCCCGCATTTTTAAAGCGAGACAGTTGAAGGAACAGACGTCGCACACGCAGATTGCTCATTTATCAGTCCTATCACGTCCGTAAGTCTGATTGCCTGCTGTTTGTTGCCTGTTGTCCATCGTTGTGTTTTTACTCACATCCCCCTATCTGTACCATTCAACTCCGGAGCCCTGATTCATAGCCTCCAGAGCAGACTCAGGCGTAGTACTTTGCCATCCCACCCATCTTGTCAAGTCCTGTTTCGTCAGAACACATCTCCTCATCACCATTAATCTGTCCCCTTTCCGAGGCCATGTACAAAGACCAATATGCGCTCCTCAGGCTGCGGTGACCTACCCAACTATGTAATCCAAGCGGAAAGCAACCCGAGGGCCTAAGAGCTCGTCTCAATGGTATTTATACTCTTAAAATGAAGGAAACAAAACTCCTAACAACAAATGTGATATGCAGTCGTCGAAGACAGAAACAGCGAAACAGGTCAAAAATACATCAAACAAGGCCTGTGACAGATACTACCTACTGCCATAAAGAGTAGGGGCAGATGAGCTCCAGTTCACCAAAATTAGAGCTTGGATGTTGGTAACAGATACTTCCGACAAATATGCGCCCGCTGCGGGGGTGTAACAAAATAGCCGCCACTGTGAAGCATTGCCATACTCCGGGTTTGGTATCATGTCGCTCGGCCGAAAGGCGGATCAGGAAGGTGCGAAGACAGAAGCCACCCACTGCCGTCAAATAAGACGATATACATAAAAAAACCACCATAAGACAACGAAAGGGAAAAAAAAAACTCAAAGAGTACTAAAATTTCCCAAAAGTTCCATTTCTTTCCTTTTGTCCTTTTTTTTTTTTTTTTTTTTGGATGTTTTTCGTTTTGGATTGTTTTTCCTCGGTCGAGGGTAACAGAATTGCCTGGGATCGATGACCTTCAAAATTCGTTGTAAGCCGATCCCAAGCTAGGGTATCGTTGCCAAAAAAGATGAAAAGCTGAAAATGATTCGTTCAAGCGCCGTTCGCATTAAAGACCTCGAAAAGCTATCAGTTATAGCGGAAGTCAGGAATTCATGTATCAAGACCCCATAGCTGAGATGCCACCGTTCTGGTAAATCATGCAAGGGCGCCGTGTATTTGCATGCAGGTTTTCCGTCGAATTCGAAATACTGTTGTCCTGTTGTCCCTTCCGGTCTATCAAGGACCTGTTCTGTGTAACCAGATCCGTCGTCATCATGCGTAATCTATATGGACGTTATATGCGAGGCAATCGAGGTGCGGCCCAATTAGCTAGGCTCCCGTGGGCTGCTTCTAAAAGAGTGCGATCCAAGCCCAGGTCATAGTTCAGTGCAGGTTGCTGCGAGAAACAGGTTCTACCTTGGTTCCTGGGAGTTCTCGACCGTCGTGGGGCAAGTAATTATATCCCGGCGAAGCATGCACTGTTTGCTGTGGTACGCCTCTAGCCTGGAACATCGAGGCTTGGGGAGAGTCATAACCGCGCGAGACGCCATCAAACGAGCCTCCCATATAAGTCTGACTCTGGTTTATCGGGACGCCAGGGTTGACAAATGTCGTTGCCGAAGGGTTGGGTTGTTGTTGGGTGAATGCGTACATAGCTGACGCGTTTGGTGCAGTGGACCCAGGCTGCCACGGTTGGGTATATAAGCCGGTCCCAGGCTGCCCAGAATAGTCTGGTGGAGGACTAAAAATTGACGGTCTTCGGCCGGAGTCTTGAGAAGTAGCAACCCCGATATCCAGGGCGAGACTCCCAGCTGTGGGATGAATGGAGGTTTGGCCACCAACAGACATACTGCTCCCTTCAACGAAGCCATGTTGCTCTGGCGTCATCTCGTGGATCATAGAAGGAGTGTAGTGAGTTCCTCGCACCGGCAAGTCACTTAGAAATGGAGTGCCATGCAGCGCTGCGCTAGATCCATGATCCGGTGCTGGGGGCATCAAACTGTGAACAGTTGCCAGTTTTGTCACTGAGTTGTCGTCATCCTCGTGCTTTGTGATGACTCCGTCATCGTTTTCGGAGTACGCCTCCGGGATTTTATCCTCCGCCATGACAAACACCTCCGTGGTTGAATCTGCATATTTGTTAGCGTTTGATCGCCATTGTGAGTACACGGATGTCACGCGTAGCCTACCAATTTCTCCATTTCTAAACCTCTCCTCTTGCCTTGCCACCATGAAGATCTCGTTCAGGTAGGGTCGCTTTTTGGCATTCGCTGGATTTTCCTTGTCTGCGAAAAACGCAGACAAGGCCTCGGTGGTGATCTCCTCAAGTTTCTTTACGTTGAGGTTCAACTTCTGAATGTCAGGGTGTTGTTTGTGGTTTGGCTCCATAACCATGCGCAAGATGTGATTCAATAAATAGACGCGTTCTAGAATAATGTTAGAGCGGCCCGGTAGCCTAAACCGCATTTGCGAACTCACCCCTTTTGTAAAGATGATCCGGCTCTTTGTGGCGGACCTTTTCTTCTTTGGTCAGACCCCATGGCTTGGGCCACCAATCTGGCGCCTTCTCGTCGCTCCCAGTATACGGATGGGTAGATTGCTTCTTGGGTTCGACTGCCTTGACCCACGCCTTGGCGATGACCTTACATGCTGACTGCTGACAACTTTTGAATCGGTTATCATAAAATTCTCCCACATCTTTGTTGTTGCCGATCTGAATGCCCCTTCGTTTCTTCGAGACGATTTGAGGAACATCCTCTTCATCGTTGAGTAGGCGACGAGCTCGGGCTCTCTTCCGTCGCTGACGTTCATCCCAGTCGTCGTGGTTTGGCATGCGCCGACGATCAGACATTCGGTTACTAGAAAAGTCGACAGGTTGCTTGTAGAAGCCTCCATCAAACCCGAAGGAATCATCAACAACGGGGCTAGCTCCTAAGCAGATATCAGCATTGAACTTACCATAGACAGAAGATAATAAAAACTTACCCGTGTCCATGCTTTCCATGACTCTCCGGTACTTGTCGACATCGAAGAACTGCCGCACGACATCGTCGGCAAGTTTCGAATCCTTGGGGCCTGAGAAAGTCAAGGTCTTTCCATCATCCGAGATTACTACAACAAAGTATCGTTTCGCAGAGATGCTGCAGTGAAGACGTAAAGCCTCGTCGATTTGCTGTAGTTCATCCATGTTAGTTACTTCACCGTCTTTCATGGGAGGCGGGCATACCATAGGTGGTTGTCGACGATGCATGTCTTGTGTATCAGCAAACCGATTGTCATCAATACTATCAGTGGCAAATCGATCCGCCCCAAGATAGTGATGGTGACGAGGGTGGTCTCTCTGCCAGTCCCGAACCATGATGGGCTGGGCGATGCTGCAACTTGAGGGTCGTAGCAAGTCAAGCCAGGCCCTTTTGTCAATCTGATAGGTTCGTGCAGGTGGACGCTTGGGATTGAATGGTGGGACCAGGAGAGTGATCCGGATAGGTGCGGAGTAGGCGATTCGATGAAACAGGAAATGGGCCTAGTACCTACCGTCGTGGAAGAGTAGACTTTGTAGCGTTATTCCAATGTTAGGAAAATGATAGAGTACCAGATGATCACGATGTTGGTAGGCGCTAATGAAGCTCAGGTTCATCAGACAATAACGGGTCCACCAGGAAGAACTTTGGCCTTTCGGGATGACCCAGTCGCTGATTACAGCGGAGGTCCAATGTGCACCTGGCCGGCGTATGTTTATTCTTCCTTTTCGAAGAGTGCCTTCTTAGAGCGCCCGGGGATACCAAGTCGGGTGGACCACTGCCTGAGAAAACCAAGATGGAAATTTGGTTCAGGGTGACAAAAGTTGTTGGAGGATGTTGGAAAGGCTGCGAGTAGCGGGAGCGAATGCAAGCACTCAGTCGCCGAGATGTATGTTTTTTCTGCGTAGATGTATCTCGAGGAGAATAGCGAGGGCGCTGTTTGACTGTGAGACATGGACCAGCAGAGCTCTCCAATTGTTGAACTTGATATGTCTCGAACCAAGATCTGTCGGAAGTCTCGGGGAGGCCACGATTAACGCAACATTCAGTAGATCTATTACACAGACCTAGGAAACCAATGGGGATGCTGGTGCGATAGGCAGTCGTCCAAAGTGGTAGAGGCAAAAATCCGAGAGCAGAGGCCTGTGGAAGAAAAGAGTCCTAGTTGATGCTGCTGAGGTGGCAAGACGTGTCTTTGGCTGGCAAGCCTAGTGAGGATGGTGGAAATAACAGGGTACGTCGTGACAGGAACCCGTTCGAAAGTGGAGATTCGGTGAGATCGACACGGATGCCGAAGTTGAGAATGACTTGGTGGGATATATGAAGATGAAGGTGGGTGATGGTGTTTGATGTTGAGAACAGAACGGGAGTTTGAATGGCAAAAATTGCGAGACCGACACAGTTCCAGGCTTGGGGATGAGGAACAGACTGAGCAAGGGCCCCGCACTAGTCGTTGTCTCTCTTCTCGGTGTCTAGCTTGCAAACTCCAGGTGCCTGCCACAAATGCAGAAAGATGGATGCTTTTTTCAGTCAGCGGATGAGGGCTGGGTGTACGAAGTAGGTGACTGAAGAATGAAATAGGTGCCGGGCAGGGGAGGCCTTAATTCGAAAGAAGCAGGCACACCAAGCGAGGCACTAGATGCAAACCGCAGGCTGGGACGGTGGGGGATCAGGGACCAGTCGTATACTTACGATGATGATAACAAGGGTCCAAGATCGCAGGTCAATCCTAGCTGGTGGTGTACAGGCGATGTGGATGGATGTGGGTGGATGTGAGCGACACGGTCTAATATCTTTCAGCTAAGGCCCGAGCAAGAGACACCCCAGTTGCTGAAGCTGGCGCAATTCGACAGAAAAGGTCATTCAGCTTCCGCCTGGGCGTCGAGTGGCGGGGGGAGGTGTTTAGAGGCCAAGGGCGAAGGCGAGGAAGAACGAGAAGCGTCTTCAGTACACAGAAGGTGTTGCAAAGGCACAGGCCACTAGCCAGTACAAGTCGAGTCTTGTCTCAACTTGGGTGTACACTCCCATGATCCACCCAGCGGCTGACAGGGTTCTTCTGCCTCTGAAGAGGGTGTTGTGGATTGGGATGGACTGCTTCGGGCAACGAAGTAGGTAGGCCAGGTCCTCAGTTAGCCTGGCAGGTTGGACCGCCCCAATCCCATGGCGAATGGGCTACTGCGGAAGATGGACGGCGCACAGGCAATGCTAGAACAATCGCCATGATGCTAGGTCAGTTGGAGCATTGGGCGTGGGGCAAGAGTAGAGACCACGGTTGAGTCTCTTGTGTACACACTACATAGTAGTACGCCCGAAGGAATTGAATTTCATGGGATTAGCATTGTCCCCGTGAGGTCCACGGGCTCACACGTTGTTAGGATTCTCCTACGTATGTGCGTAGTACTTCGTAGGTTTGCAGGGGCACGGTAGAAACCCTGTCAGAACTGGCCGCCCATGAGGAGGGAGGCGACCAGGATTGTGCAGGGGTTGCGTTCACCATGGCTGAGAGAGAGGGTGGGCCAAGGGCGAATTTGGACAACCCCAATGGTCGCAAAAGAAGGAAAGAAAAAAAAGTAAGAAACGAAACCCGCCCGTCCTTAGAGACGCATGACTTAGGACGGGGGCAGCGGAAGGCGACAACGGAGGCAAGATGGTGAGACAAACAGCGATATTGGGCTTGTCATGATCCAGGTAGTGGTCCTCGGCTAGCCAACCAGCAATGGGTCGACGATTCTGGCTGCATCCTTAGGCAGAGTGATTGCATCATCTGGTGGACCATTTTTTTGCTTCTGCAACAGACAAGATACGGAACTTTTGAGACCTATGGCTACTGCGAAGAGCCTGGAACCAGTCAGTCATGCTCGTGTGGTCTTGGTCCTGAGAGAGCGGGGGGTTCCGAGGCGTTGAGTACGTTTTGCTTTTTGGCATTTGCCTGCGTCGTAGGTTAGAGGTTCGACGATTGAGGTCAAGGGTGGACGGGTGGTCATAGAACTGTCCCGCCGCCGATTCGGTGCAGCGAATAAGAATGGAGCTGTCACTGGTCTTCAGAGACTTGAGGCGGAACTCCGTTGGACGTGTTTGTCGTCAAAGGAGTCTTGGCTTGATCAGGAGAAACCAGGTACGGTACTAATGTGACCTGGGTGCTCAAGTAAGGTACATAAGGTACCCGGCAGGTTGGTGCTTTATTTACCCAGGTACTTCGTATGTTAGAATGTTGGTCATCATAGGATGGAAGAATGGGCGGAAGAGGACGGGCTGGAGGAAGCACTAGAGGAAGCAATGTGCCTCGTCTCGTCCATTCTCGGCCAGTGGGTGGCCAGTTGTTGTCGCCTTGCCAATGCCATGGATATGACTTTAACCAATCTGATGTCTGTTTGTTGTCTCCCGTGGTATTCCCGCGGAAAGAGACGTGATAGACGTCCGCTCATCCATGGATGTTCTGTATGGTTGGTCCAGCTCAGCTCAGCTCATCCAACCCAGTCCTAGCAGTCTTGCTCTGTCATGCGTACTTTGTAGACTGCTATCCTGTCCAGTTCCAGGACGGGCACCCCTGGGATGGTCATAGCCGTCGTCGACTCGTCATGTGTGGAAGATCTGGCGCTGGCGGGCTGGGCCGCTGAGCCTGGGGCATTGGCTTTGGGGTTATGGGGCAATTGGATGGGGCATATGGAGCAATTGAGGGAGGTAATAGGTGTTGGAGCACTAGGACACTGGGGCACTGGGGCATTAGAGCCCTTCGGATGCTGTAGGATCCAGCAGCTTGCTGAAAACGTGTCGAGCTGCAGCGCCCGTTGCCCACAAGGGCTCAAGTCAGCATCTCATATGCAGAGGAGAATTGACATCCGCCAAGCGAGATCTCAGATCATTGCTACAAATGACTGGTGGTCGTGGCAGAGTCCTGTCGGTGGCTGGCCTAAGGCCATCAGTGCTGTCGACCATTCCGGGTTTGGCCCAGGAAGGCACGGGTCCAAGTGCCTGCCATGGCCGATCCCTGCCAAGCTACCACCCATTTGGTCCTCACTGCCCACCATCCGCTCCTTCCATGGACTTTGAGGTTAGAAGAGGGGAGGAGCTACCTACGAAGTAGGTACTGTACAGGTAGGCGCGCATGACAGGCCTTGTAGCGACGCTGGGGCAGGCACACAACTTCTCACCTGCACAATTGCCCTGCCGCTACGGTTGCAGGTCCCGGCAGATGATCCTTCATCGACCGACATCTACCTACAGTACCTAAAGTATGCAGTTCAATGACTACCGTGCATCACCTTGTGACCAGTCAATGCGTGGTCAAGCCCTAAGGTAGCAGCAGTGCGTGGTACCCTTGACTTCGAGGCTGGCCCCTGTCTCTCCGTACCCGTTCGAAGCAAAGTTTGGGCCAAATCCGATGCCTCTCCCTCTGCTACCTATGTAGACCGGCGGTGGATTCGCAAACGTGTGGTCCCTCGCACCAAGCCCTGGCCGATGATTCTTGACAGCCGCCGGGCTGCGGATTGCGGGAGGTCCGGCTCGGCTCTTGTGCTTGGCTCAGGGCTTCGCTCGCAAACTGGTCCCAGGCTCGGTCCCAGTCTCGGTCCTCTCCTTGCCGTTCCGGGCTGTCTAACCTCAATAGGATTCCAGCTCATGTTGCGCCTCGCCGCTCTGGAATTGGTAGTGGGGAGACGGACTGCTTGGCGACGCGTGCACATGCAGCAAGGAGTCAAGAAGGTCAAGGAGGAGTCAATGTGGTCAAGGACCAGGTGTCGCGAAGAGCAACGACCGGGGCCACTGCCAGTGCCAATGCCGCGCCGTTCAACACTGAGGAAAGATTTCGGTGGCCACGGTAAACGGAGGACATATCGTTGGAGAGAAACCACCCGGAGACAACACTGCACAGAGCACCATGCACGAATGGGAGGGCCGGACGAGTGCGGCCGCCAACGGCCCAGGATCTCCGCCCCTGTATACATTCCCTTGCCCTGTGCTGACACTCCCAGGGCCAATGACCCATCAACAGGGAGTCAACAGGGAGCGGGAAGCGCACGCACACACACCACACACATACACACATGCCACATGCTAAGCAGAGGCATGCATCGGACACAAGCTTGCTAGGTGACGGTCAAATTCTTCCCGACTTGGCTAGGGATTGTGCAGTCAACCCACAAAGCCCACCTAATGAACGATGAACGGCTCTAGCTTCGCTCTTTGGCGCTTTTCACTTTCGAAATACCTGTTATCCTGGCCTATATTCCACGCAGGTAGATCGCTATCATATCTACCTTTCAACTCAACCAATACTCTCCCGAGACCCAGTCGGATACGTAGGTAGTCAACGCCTACCATATTCGACCTTTGGAAACACCCTCAACAAGTCGTTCTGTTCAATCCCTGACTGACGCACGAGGGTCATGCTGTTGCCCGGCGCGGGGTTGTCCTCACAACCGCGAGCTACTCTGGTAGTTGGTCCTGCACCTGCCAACCTAATACGGCGCCCATCAGCGGCCCAATTGCACTGCCCAACCATCATCTTAGTCTTCTGCGGAGGAAAAAGAAATAGCGGCGGTGGCGCGCTTGCAGGGCATCGTCTCGTGTATTTTTATCGCCGTTACCGAAAATGAAGGTCCAGCTCATACCCCGGCGATGGAGGGGTACAACGAAGGCCTTGCGTTTTGTCACGTACGGACGTACTACGTACTACGTAGTAGGTATGTAGTACGAAGTATGACCTCAGGTATCTATTTACTGCTTACCTACTAAGTATGTCGGTACCTTCGTCGACTAGTCTCTCCTCCAAGCCTGGACCGGTTGGGGTCCGTAGAATCGATTCAACTAGCTGTGAATATTGTGCCGTCTTCAACATGATGATGGTCTTCGACAGTATCATCACCATCCCCGTCATCATTCAATACGCAGATGAGGCCACTCCTTATCATGTGACCAGAAGCAATTATAGATTCCCCGAGGAAACTACACTAAGCGGAAGAAGTCTCTGATCCAGTCATTAGCCACAGGCCAGTGTGGAACGTACATAATACGGAGCACACTCATCCGCCCACGTCTTGAGACGGCCACGAACCCTGTATCATGCGGTTCTCTTGTCGGCTCGCCGCCCAAAAGCAAAGAGTCGAGTGGTGTTATCGCAACGGGACCACCTCCTCTTGGCTCTGCAGGGTGCTCCGAGCCATCGTCATGGAGGGGCCAAAGAGAGCGCTACCGTTTTCGCACTGCGCATTGTGCATACACGCACGGTACACACACACATCATCGGTTTGGTTCCAGAACTCCAACAACCCCCACGCCTTGAGTCCCTCAACGCTCCGACGACGGAACCTGATGGTCATGGCAGGCTCTCCCTAATCGATCTCGGCACAAGCTGACAAGGTCATCACATTCACACGCGTCTATCCAATGTCTCCTCTGTCTCGTCTAGCCAGGACAGGCCATGATCTTCAGTTACTCCCTCTCTCCCCGCGTCCCTCCTCCAACATGGGCTCTTCGAGGCCGGGCGTCTCTCTCCTGCAACGACCCCACCTGAGGGGTCCAGTCGCAGATTCACAGCCTTGCTCTCAGACCCTTCATGGCGTCACATGTCGGGCGTCCACCAGTCCAATGTGCACAACACCCCCTGCAAGAAACAGGCAAGACACTGGGGTAATGGGAATGTGCTTGACCAAAACGATGGGTCGGCCACGCTCCCACACAGCCACGCCTCAAAGCTTCGCAGAAATCTTGAAGTACGTGCCATAGGAGTGAACCCCAGCTGGTTGGGGGGGAAAAAACACCGGAATAGAACGGCCTATCGCAGCCGTAAATAATATCCACACACCTTCCTACTAGTACACTAGAAATCTGACTGGCTTATTTTGGCAGCTAGATGTTACCTATTACTTCAAACCTCATTATTTCACGCTAAGAAAATGAGAAATAAATTAAATAAAAAGACTCAGTAGTAGATTGAGCTCTATTACTTTTCCTAGTTAGATTTTTTTCCCCAAATAATCAGAATTTATTATATGAAGAAATTATCATTGCTTTCTTAGGTATTAGAGCTCACCAATTTTCGCGTGGCCTCCATTCCGGTGTTTTTTTCTCCCAAGGGGGCCTGGTACGTAGACTTTACTTGCATCCTTCGCCCTATCGATAACTCTAGAACTCCTTTGGCCAGCCAGCGCCAGTCCGCGGGCCCGGGCCCACTATTTGCTCTTCGTCACTTCGCTGGTCCACGCCTCGTCATCACATTGAGAGGCGACGGTGCCTGGCTATCGAGATCACGAAATATGCACGGCTGTCCTCCCAAAATCATCGTTTCGTTACAGCCGTCCCCGTCTACCAAGAACACACAAGGTTTCCTCGCGTCCTTAACTCAATTCCAAATTCAATACTGGCTTCCACAGCATTGACTTGCATGTCTTAAAACAGTAAAGCGTAATGGTATCCGCCCGAAATACCCTGCTGCTCCTCTCAGCACGTTAGTAAATGATAACTCCTACGTACTACCTAGTGCGGACGTACCGGTTTACCGAAATGAAGGCCAAACACACACTTCGCCGTTTATAGCCAGCGATGATCCGCCTTCTAGAGATGGGCACCATGGATCGACGCCGACGGCGTGGTAACGATACAGGTCAACTTTCGGGGGTCTCGACCTCCACACATCCTTGTCGGTACTTCAGCAGATAGCCAATTTACGCAGTCCCTCACACCTCTATTACCACAGTATGGAGTACCACGTACTCCTTTCCAGCCTCCACCTGTCATTCTTGCTCTCACATGCTCTACGAAGAACTCAAGTGTTCCTGGCTGACCCATTGGCATCTTGTTCATTCAAAGGGAGCTCGAATTGACCGGGGGAAAAAGGTTGTGTAATCTCCAAATGCCAATCCCAGAGCCAAAAGCCGGGACAATTCATGCAGTGACCTGCAACCTGCATCCCTCGTCTTCAAAGTCTCGTTGGAGCCAAGACCTGCACAGGCCCAGACTGTTTGAAGGCCCAATCGCAACGCGCAGGGCGAACTCTTGCTGTCACACGACGCCACCACCAAAACTATAGCTGCAGCATTGACCAGCATGAGTTAGCCTCATCCCAGATCTGGGGCATGGACATGTTCCCCATGTCGCTGATTCGATCCTCGTGGTCCCGGGGAGGCAAGGTGTCTCTCATCCCCTCACTCTACGAGCACCCGGTCAACCGCCTTGACATCTTCAGGCAAGCCGCAGGTAGGCTGAGAATTTCTGCACTGGATGGGTAGCTATCATTGTCTCGGGCACCCTTTATTCATCATTCAGTTGCAGTGCCATCCCATCCGAATGCGATGTCGCTCCCGAGGCCAGGAAACACGGTTGGGTCCCTGAACCAGTGAAGTTTCGTCTACCTGGCTGATTCGGGGTACTATCAAGCCGTTTTGACGTTCGGGTTTGGGACGTTTGCACAGTAGGTAGGCTACATCCCTGGGACGAATTCCTCCGGACCAACGCGAGTGAAACTCGGCTCCGTCACCCGTCAGCAGGAGTGTTACACAACACCAACACCCAACCAGATTGCACCCACATTCATAGCGTCAACGATCCTCGTCCACTCACTTCCGCCTCGTTAGCCTTCTGTTTGGATTATGCCTCCTAGCCATCCGTCAATACGTTAAGCCCTTGCCCGTTGCCTCCCAGACACAGCGAGGCGAAGGATCCGCAGCCTGTGGGGATGGTTAGCGAGTGACACAACATGTCTCACCTCAGAGCGCCAAAGACGATAGTGCGTAACGATATCCTCCAACTACACGCCACGGACATTGCCCAACGGGGCTTGTCTAACCAAGTTCCGCATCATGGCCAACTGGCACGGTCTTGCGAGCCATCATGTCTGTGGAGCCGACTGAGTCAACCGCGCTGACTCTTCACGCTGCAGAGGTTGTGCGTACCGCATTGCCTAGTTGCAGAATCGATTCAGAGTACGGATATGTGCCTATCATACGCGTTGAGACGGTGCTACAAGCAATTCCAATTCCACCAGCGTTATCTCATGGCCCGTCAACACTCCAACCCCACTCCTTGGCAAGCCGGATCGTTTGAATAGCAGTATCCAAGAGTAGTAGCATCTAACGAATGGCAAGGGTCCCGATGTCACTCACAAATCGGGTTTGTCCCCAGGCTGTGCTACCCCCTTCCCCTTTCCTTCCTCCTCCCATGCGCCACAGTCGCATTCTCGGGTTTTGAAGTTGCATCCTACTCGTGGCCATAGCCTACTGCGAGCTAGGATGCTACCCGATCAGCCCCATAGCGCGCAACACGAGGCGTGGACCAGATCCAACTGTGCTGTAGATGATGCACTTGCTCATCCAGCCCTTGTAGGTGTGCTGGCCAGCCACACCGCAGGCTTCCGAGAGGTCCAACTTGAGAGCTACCAACACCAGCATTTCCACCTCCCACACACCTCCCACACGCGGCTAGAGGTTAGTCTTGGCGGCCATGGTCGCGGATTCGCCGGCGTTAAAGATGCACTGTGGATAGCGGACATGAAGGGCGGGGAATGCGAGACTCCTTCACGGGGATCGTTGATTCATGTCTTCCAAAGCACATGCTCGGACTCGTGCAAGAGTCTTGTCTTTCTTTTTGATTCACTATACAAATTTGATCCCTTTTTGCCATCTCATATACTTCCCTTCCACCGAGGGACAGCGCGGCCCCGTCCGTTGGTCAGCACACAAACCTACCAGTGCAACCCTCCGGGGCGGGCCGATTCAGTGTATCCATACTTTTCTAGGATTCCAGCTCTAGGCCTGCCTGCTCCATGAGGCCGTGGAAAACGCCTTTCTTCTTGAACAGCTCGGCGGGTGTATCAAACTCAACTACCTCACCCTTGTCGAGGACCACAACGCGATCGCTATCAAGAATGGTGTTCAGACGGTGGGCGACGGTGATAATGGTGCGGTTGGCGAATAGGGGCGAGCGCAGCGTGCTCTGGAGCATAGCGTCGGTCTCTATGTCGACGGCAGCGGTGGCCTCGTCGAGCACCAAGATATTGGACGGGGTGAGCATCGCACGTGCAAGTGAAACGAGCTGGCGCTGGCCTTGAGAGAGGTTGGAGCCTGTAAAGACAAACGAGTTAGCCGCGTACCACCGTTGATGGAATGGACAATCGAGTCGGCGCCCATGTTGTCAGGATACAATGGTGTCATGATGACGAGCGGCTGTTGTTGACAGAAATGGGGGTCCTGTCAGGTCCTACACAGCTGACCACGAGACTTGAACGCCATGCGTGGCACGCATGCAGGAATATCTGCTTCCGGGCACTCGGTGCCCATCGATGCTGACAGAGTTGTCTGCCTTTGCGGCAACGCAGGCAACTATTCGCAAACCACCAACTATGAGACATGCTGGGTGCGCGCGCTTGGCTATGGCGGCATAATTCGGTCATGCCTAGAAAAAGCCGACAGAAAGCGAAAGTATTGTAGACGTACCTCCTTCATTGATCTTGGCCTCTAAGCCACCCCCCATGCTGTTAATGTGATCTTTGAGTCGAGCGTGTTCTGGATCGGGTAACATAGGTTAGCAGGATGTAACATCAGTGCAACCACTCCAGCCTTGGAGACTGGCGGGGTCAATCTACAGTGCTGGGTGTAACGTGGCGCTTACCTAGAACACTCCATAGTTCAGTGTCATCACGAACGTGACCCGGGTCGAGGTTGTCGCGCACAGTGCCCTCAAACAGAGCCGCGTCCTGAGGGATGATGGCAAGTCTGCGACGAAGATCAAGAAGGCCAATGGAAGAAGTGTTGACATCGTCAATGCTCATGTGGCCCGTGGCGGGTTCAATTAGGCGGAACAAGGCGAGTGTCAATGACGACTTGCCTGCGCCAGTGCGGCCCACCACACCAATCTTCTCATGCGACTTGATGTCAAGATTGATGTTCTTCAGCACCAGGTCCAAGCCCTCCCGATAGCGGGTGCTGTAGTTAACAAAGTCGACCTCACCCTTAGCCGGCCACGAGGCCGATGGTCGCTTGTCAGCGATAATCTCGGGTGCCTCGCTAGGCAGGGCTGCGTACTCCAAGACACGCTCCACAGAGACAATGTTGGTCTCGACCTCGACAGTCTGTCGAACAATCCAATTCAACGAAGTGGTGATCTGAAGGGCGTACGACATGGCCAAACCAACCCAACCAGGGTCGAGTTCGGTGCCGCTGGCCACAATGATGATGGCAAAGCCTGCAGCAGAAAGTATAACGATAGCGCCAATGAACTCGAGACGCACGGCGAGCCAACGGTTCGCACTGATGGATGGGAAGTAGGCTCGGAGGTTGGCGTCGACGCGCCATTCATTTTCCAGTTCAAATCGCTGCTGCTGTCGGTACGCGCGGATCGTCGAGATGCCACCAAGTGACTCCTGGAAGTGAGCATAGATGGGGCTGCGACTAACGCTGTCCAATCTCTTGAGCTCTCGGGACGTTCGTAGATAATATCGCTGAATCCAATAGTACATGAGCCCAAGAGGGATGATCAAAAAGACGAAAGGCGGTGTCGCTATCGAAATGACAACTAGTGTGAAGCTTGATCGAGCCACATTGACAAAGAGCATGTTGAAAGTTCGGGCAAGAACTTCATCGACGCGGTAAATGTCACTATGGGGTTGTCAGCACCGTCCACGGGCAATGCAAGTAGTCCCAGAACGATGATATTAGAGTGTGCGTGGTGTTTCTTACCTCGAAAATCTGTTGAGAATTCGTCCAGCCGGGGTGGTGTCAAAGAAGGACATGGGTGACCTGAAGATGGCGTTGGCCATTCGCTCGTGAAGTTTTCGGGACGCCTATGTCCAGTGTCAGACCAGTTGGAAACGAGTGCGATAGTTCAGCACAAACCTCGATAGAGCAGAAAATCCACAGGATCAGGGTCTGTATAACGGTAAGTGCGGACGACCCAATGCCAAATGCAAAGTAGATGCCGATGTATTTTCCAATATGGTCATTCGAGCCGGTCTTCTTATTTTGGTCCGCCCATTCCCTGAGCCATACGGAACCACCAATGTTGGCTGACTGCGCAGCGAGAAGCATGAGCAAGTAAAGTCCAACGGCGTAAATGTTGTTCTCCTTAGCATATTCCCAATAAACGGACCATTTGACCTTGCCCTGCTCGACAAACTCCTTTGCCTGCTTGGTTTTGGAGCTGCCGGCCACCTCCTCGTCCGTGAGTTTACCACGCGGACCTTGGAAAGTAGCAGTGCTAGCACGTCGGAGAGTAGCCATGCTGCTTGACCGAGGCTTCGAAGGAGAGGGTCCAGTCTTAATGGGTGCCATCTCAGGGACACGCTCTTGGGCCTCTTCAATCTCTTCCTTAGCCTGCGTGGAGTCGGGTTCGATTATGGTTGCTGCCTTGCTGCTAGAAGCGCTGGAGGATGTCTCACTGTTGCCACTGCTACCGGAGTCGTGACCAGCAGTCTTAAGAAGATCCGCGACCAGGCCCTTCATGGCGACGAGCTGCTTGTATGTTCCCTTCTCAATGATTTCGCCATCCTTGAGCAAAGTAACGAAGCTGGCTCCGCGGAGGACAGCGATGGCATTGGTGGCTAGAATACGAGTCTTGGATGCCAGGAGGCCGCGAGGGCCGAGGACGTTGTCAATGATGTGGCGTCCGACATGAGAATCAACAGCGGAGAGGACATCGTCGAGGAGGTAGATGTCAGCCCGGGCGTACACAGCACGGGCCAGAGACACACGGGCCTTCTGCCCACCGCTCAAGGAGATACCTCGCTCACCAACGACAGTCTCATCTCCATCTGGAAGCTGAGCAAAGTCGTCTAGGAGAGCGCATGCTTGAATAGTTCTCTCGTAGAACTCAGGGTCGTATCGATATCCAAAAATGATGTTCTCCTTGACGGTAGCGTTCAAAATCCAAGTCTGCTGGGAAGCGTAGGCGACAGTTCCCCTGACCTCGACAGATCCCTTAACCTTCCACAAATCGCCGAGAATACTCTGGAGAAAGGATGATTTTCCAGACCCGACACGTCCAACGATACACGAGAGCTCGCCCTTGTAAGCGGTGAAGTGGATGTCCTTGAGAGCGTTCTTGTCTTCATGGCGGTTCCAAGAGAAGCTTCCATCGCGGATCAGAACAGTCTCCTCACCGAGCTCCTCAGGGGCGGGCTTGACCGTAATGGCATTAGGTTGAAGCTCCTCAGCGGTAAGGAAATCAGTCAATCGGCCAACAGCAACGGAAGCTTCGACGATCGCCGTAATGACCATAGGAAGAACAGCCAAGGGGAAAGTCAGAAGGTTAAAAAGAGTCAGGGCGGGGAAAATGATCTCCGTAGTAAGAGGGCGATCCTGGGTAAGGACAAAGACAGTAAATGTCGAGCAGGATACGAAGAAAGGAGCTGTAGTCCATGTGAAATTGGCGAAAGCCTGGGTGGCACCAATCTTCCGAAGGTTTTTGAGCTCCTGCTCATTCCGGACGAAGTTTAGCTTGTTCATAAAGGCCGAGCCCCAGGCATAAAGCTTGATGCTCTTCATGTTGTTGATGATTTCGTTGATCAGCCGGCTTCGGGCGTCCTTGTTCTTCATCTGATCCTTTTGCATGTTCTTCATGATTCGGGCAACGAAACCTTGCATAGGCATCATGACGATCATGACGACAATACCAGCCATCATCGACCACCCCACGAGGTTGTACAGAGAGATCATGCAGATGGTGATCTGGAAAGGCGCAGACCATGCCTGCTGAGCAAACTGGGTAAGATCCTGGAGTCGCTGGGCGTCCACAGCCATGTAATTGACAATGTCACCTGTAGTCTTGGATGACCGTCCTTCATTAGACAAGCGCAGCGACTTGCGGTAGATGGCTGAGCCCAGTCCACCCTTGATGCGCATTCCCGTCACGAAGGTGAGTTGAAAGTATTGGTGCTAACACTATGTTAGCTAAGAGGGGAACATCGAGTTGGATTTTCTTACAATCATGGTAGTCTGGAAGACAGCACAGCCGAACATGCCGAGCGCAATCGCAGCTCCCTTGATAACAGGCTGCGGGGTCTCGCCTTTCTTGTACGAACTAATGAAGTTGATGAGGAGGCGGAGCAGCTGAGGCTGGAGATATTGCGAGACGTCGTTTCCAACCTTGTAGATGGCGGCAACGCAGTAAGGGCCACCGTAAGCTCCGAACAAGGCAAGCCAGAGAGAAGGTTCCTTGCGAGTGTGTACCTGGTGTTGCCACGCATCGTCAAAGGCCGCGCCAGTGGTTTTGGTCTGATCGGTCTTAGCCAAGCCCCATAGGTCTTCCTCGGTCAGGAAGACCTTGTATCCATATTGCATCAGAGGGGTCATCCAGGAGAAAGTAAGCTGGGAGAAGACGTTGGCATACTCGACAGGGCACTCTTGTTCTTCTTCGATAGCATCGTATCCATTGGGTGCAATGCTTCGAGGCCAAAGCCACTCGATGAGAAACTCGACGAGCGAAAGACCCGCCCCGACGCAGTATGTAATAAAGTACGGCACGTTTGTCTCGTAAAGCTGCTGCGAGATGAGGGATCGCAGTTTAACGGCGAAAGCAAGAAGGAGGAAGAGCCAGTAGAGAAGGGCGACGCCGCTTGGATATCGGATTCGCGATTGCTCAAGCCATTGGATTGCAAATATAACAAACATCGACAGGATCGTCAGGGCGGTAGTCCATACTCGGAAGTCGCCAAACCAGATGCTGGGGTAGTTGATTATTTGGATGGCAAGCTGAACAGCAATATCGGCGATGATAACGGCGAGGAGGAACTAGAAGCGGCGAGTTAGCCAGCTACGTACCAAGCCTAGTTCGCGCCATTGGCGATCGAGGGTAGGGGATGGACATACCTGCTTGATGTAGAATTGTGTGGTCTTGGACTGGGCGGCGTTCTGTTGCTTCTTGGTGAGCCACCATACGGCAATGGAGCCGATAAGGAGACCGAAGACGGCGACGGCCGCGATCCAGACGTCAATGAAGCACGGGGTGAAGTCGTATCGATGAGGGCTGATGGGACCCCATCCTTCTTCGTTGCCGCATAGCGGCTGCTTGAAGGCAGAAGCCGAGAGATAGCTGCTCCCCAGCTCTCGGAGCGGGCGGTAGCCGGAGAAGGAGCCGGACTCCAGGAGGACCTTCTGGCTATCGTGGAGAGCCATTGCGGGTTGCACGATGGTGACCGATCGTGGTTGCGAGCGAGAGTGAGAGCGAGAGGATGGTGCTGTCACCTCATGCTCTGATGAAGGAAGCCAGGCTGCGGGCTAATGGCGCGTCGTCAGAAGCGACAGGGCCCTTGGCGGAGCGTGGGTACGCAGGTAGACGAGCTCCCCCGAGAGCTAGAGCGTCGTGACGCTCGCGAGATCGGCGCGACGGAGGACGAAAGACGGAACTCGGCCGGGTAGGGGGTCGGCAGCACGTTATTGCGTCTTGTCAGCCTTCGGATTGCGCAAGCGACCAGGTCCAGATCCAAGTTGCCAGGAGCGTGGAGATGGAGGGGAAGGTTTACAAATAATTGGGCGGCGAGCCGACAAAGTCGGACAGAAACTTGTCGAATGCTCGGCAGCGGTTTTGTTTGTAAGCCTACGACCAGAAAGTCATCCAGTGACGACGCTAACGCAAACTGGTTCATCTTCTGGGATCTTCACGGTGGAGCAGGAGCAACGGGAAAGCGCGGCCGGCGTTAGCGGAAACATCGCATGCGTCGGCGCTAAATTGCCGACGGAACCTGGACCTACCCTGAATATCGTACACAGGGTCCCAGAGTGCCAATTAGATGCCTCAGGTTGCTCCTTTTCAATGCCTCTCCCTTCACGCTCATTCGGGCGATGGAGGGAGAGGCGCTGCTCACGTTGGCATATTCCCTTGGTATGTCCATGAACGCATCTCGGTGGATCTCAGTTGATCTGTCTAAGCTCTGACATGCTTAAGTGGGTAGGTAGCTTGGGTGATGACGTACACTACTAGATCTAGCTGTCTTACAGAGTTTCCGCCAAATTGCCAACGACAGATAGCTTCGTATCGTCGTCATGGCATTGAAGACATGCAACTAGAAATCAATTCTAAAGCGTCGCCAAGAAATCACCAACCCTTTTTGCAAACCACTTCTGTGCCTCTGGTTCTGCGACCGTGTGGCTGGCCCCTGGAATCACTCCCGACAGAGGGCTGACCATAGCGCTGGCGTTCTGGTATCTCTTGTTCAACGCCGCCTGGTCAACTCTGTCCGGCACATACTCATCCTCAGCTGAGTGGAGAGCTAGGACGGGTTTCTGGAATCGCGCCCAGAATTTTGAAATTGTTTCATCATCGAAGTCGTCAGAGAAGTAATCATCGTCTCCCCTACACGCAGATTAGTTACCTCGGTTGCAGCAACAATGTGGGTGGTGCTAACATACCCCTTTGCGGTGAGAGACTGGAATCGATAGGCAGAAATCGGAGCGTTGAGCACTGAGGGTATCATGTCCATAGGCATAACATCGTTCGCCTTTCCCTCAGCAATCATCTTTGCTGCCAAGTCTAGACTCGGCTGGGGATTAGGCATCACCAGTTCGAAGGCTTCTCTGTCAGAGACACAGCCCTGCATGATGAAGGCATCTACGGGTTCATTGCCATGCTTGGCGTAGTCGGCGTATTCCATGCAATCCTAGGGTCTGTATCAGCATCCATCAGTTGAATACAGGTTGGAAACGGCACAAGCCTACCTGGCAGCCAGTTGAATGTCCCAGCAGGACAATCTTCTCCTTGCCTAGCCCTCGAATGTACTTGACCAGTGCAGAGATGTCGGCCACGTCATTGCTCAGGTTGGATGTGCCAAAGCCAATGAATGAGCTCCTCAATCGGAACTCAAAAATAGAGAAATCAGAATCCTGGGCGTCCTCTAGATGTTTGGCAATGGTGCGGATCGAGGGTAGAGTATGCGGCCCGTCGCCGAGACCGCCAATGACAACGAGCGCATTGCGAGCCGAGGTCGGTCCAATTTCGTATGCACACGACCTCCGAACCAGGGATTCGTAAGGGTGGACAACGACTGAAAAGGGGCCAGAGGGAGGCATGGTAGAGATAGCTGTGGTAACTCGAATGGTGCTGTTTCGCGATGATTGTCGAACGGGAGCTCTGGGAGAGTTAGCTTGAGCTTTATATGAGCTCCGCCGTAGTCGGAGGCTTCTGGCTCTGCTTGGCCAACCATTGAGCTCTTGGGCACAGCATACAAAGATAAGGCAGCGGGGCGTCAGGACAGCTTACCAGGTGATGAGCTTAGCTTACGCAAACCGCTATACGTGTGTAATTGTTTGATTAAGACCCCTCTAGCTGGTTCTCTCTGGGCGTCGCATTGCGCGGGGAGACATGACGATGTGGGGCAACTTAAGAAGCTTGACGTACGGTTTTTCAGATTTATCCGCACTGTACGAAATTTGTTAGGACCTTCCACCACTGAAATTCGTCCAACGGTATCGTCTCCACCAATTTGGGAACTCTAGGCAAAACATTCAACATTCAACATCCCATTACATCACATCCATCCAACCTCATCCTCGCCTAGCAACCGGACTCAGGCGCCGATATAACAAAATTCATCACTCATATTCGGCACACTCAGC
The DNA here is from genome assembly GCA_029931735.1 of Dactylonectria alcacerensis. Classification (NCBI taxonomy): domain Eukaryota; kingdom Fungi; phylum Ascomycota; class Sordariomycetes; order Hypocreales; family Nectriaceae; genus Dactylonectria; species Dactylonectria alcacerensis. The sequence continues at coordinate 2,036,952 of JAPMUZ010000006.1, read as the reverse complement.
ATCCCTGCCCCTTCTCTTTCGGTTCCAGGCCTTCACAGTGAGAACATGCACCTGTAGCCAAACCCGAAGCGTAGGCTTCCAGCAGCGATGGAGTCAACCCCCAGCAGCCAGGAAAGGAACGAGTTCTTCCAAAAGGTTAGAAGCTACTCTATCGCGTACTAGACTCTTTTTCTGACGTACGCCCAGCTCAAACCATGGTGTGTCAAATTGAGCCAGCTAACCATCCGAGAGCCCGATGGTCCCGCAACCGCTCATCAGCTCAACGAGTTGACTGGCCGCATTTTGACCATCCTCAATTATCAGATTCAGCACAATCCCACAGCCTTGGATGAAAAGCTTGCCGAATATGTCTTCTTTCCACTGTATCACATCTTCCGCCAAATGGATAGGTACCCGATGTCCTTGATCGAGAATTCTCTCAAGTGTCTTACCATTCTCATCGTCCATGGTTGGAAGTCAAAAATCACAGCCCAACTAGTGCAGCAGATATTGAACCTTCTGACCTTCATAATCGATGGAACGCCAGGGTCGACCGAAAAACACACCGTGGATGAAGAGAGCGTGCTCGAAGCCTTCCGTAGCTTGGCAGCTTTGCTCAATACAGCAAGCCTGTCCGCCTCTGCCTCTGCAGGCCTATCCGAATCGGACTCTATACCGGCTTTGGGTCACAGCGTCAGTGTCATGCTGGATGGAGTTGTCGATGGCCTCACACCTCAAATACAACAAGAAGCCATGCGTGCACTGCAGGCGGTGTATCTTACCGTCAAGGAACACGAGGCCTTGGCCAGCTTCCTCCCAGGCACACTATCGTCTCTCGTCAAGGTATCTTCCACGCCTGCTAGATACAAGAAGAACGTTCTTGCAAAGTGTATCGACACTGTCGGCCTGGTGTTGACCCGCGTGTTGTCCGATCTAAGAACTAGATCCATACTCGCCAAAGCCGAATCAGAGGATGCAGAGGAGACACAGAAAGGAAGGTCTCTGTCACCAGCTTGGTTAAAGGCTACCGTTGCTCAAGTGAAGCGGGCGCTACCGACAATTATGAAACTGCGGACACAAGATTCTCTCCAAATCAGGGCCTCGTTGAATAAACTGTGCATCACCCTCTTGGATGAATGCCACAAGTCGCTGGAAAATAGTTCAACTTTCTTGGTCGAGACAGCAATAATCCTTGACGAAGGTGGACCTAGCACTTCTTGGACTGAAACAAGCCTCGAACACCTCGTGAGCATTTATCCAGAGCTCGGTGAGACTGTCAAAACGACGACATATAATTGGATGTCGAGTCTGGCTAGAATCATGCAAGCTGCCGACGAAGGTGTCAAGCAACAGGCGATACATAACTTGCTGAAAGGACTCGAACTAGCCAAGCGCTTGCAAATTGAATCGTCTACCCTAGAGGACTCAATCTCGAGCACACTAACGAACAGCATCGTTTCACTACTCCAGGCATCAAAGTCCACACAGCTTGACGAGAATGTCAACATACGGCTTATCGGTGGAAGCGATTCTACAACTGAGAAAATGAGCTTAGAGTACCCGCCGGTTTTGCTGCCCGCTGAGAGTCAAAAAGGAGTGCGAAACGAGATGATGTCCCTGATTGGATTCCTGGGTTCCTCCTCCCAGCAAGTCAGACTTGCTAACAGCTTGCTAGAGCAGGCGCAAGAATCAAACCCTACTAGTCAGGTCGCTTCATTCTGGCTTTGCTTTCAGATCTTCAAGGCTAGCCACGCTTCCTCTACCGAGGATGAAATGTTCCTAGATCTCTCTTCTCTGACCGATTCACCTGAGGACCTTGATGTCGTATTCAACGAGCTTTACTCGACATCGGTGCAAATCCTGGACCGCCATTCGGAAACGGAGCCCATTGACTGGCGTTTGGAAGCACTCGCTCTCGAAGTTACTGCTTACACAGCCCAAAGGGCAGAGAAGTCGTTTCGTCCCGAGCTCATCGACGTCCTATTCCCGATCGCTACCTTTTTAGGGTCCACAAACCAACACCTACAGAAGCATTCCATCATCACACTGAACAGCCTCGCCGCATCCTGTGAATATGGAAACGTTTCAGAGCTGATCATCGATAACGTTGACTACATGGTCAACTCCGTCTCGCTCAGGTTGAACACCCTTGACATCTCACCAGCGTCCATCAATGTTTTGACAATGATGATACGACATGCGGGACCCCGATTGGTACCATATCTTGACGATGTGATTGAATCTGTCTTTGGTGCACTTGAAAACTACCACGGATACCCAATATTTGTGGAGAGTCTCTTTACGGTTCTAAAGGAGGTGGTTGATCAAGGGGTCAAGTCAGATATGCTCCTTCTCGAACATCAGAAGACGACAAGGAAAGACCACCGAAAAAGACGCCCCAAAGCGAACGGAATCTTGAGGCTTTTGGAAACACTAGCAAAGAGAAAGGAGCAAGCAGGGTTTGATGATGTCGAGAAGGTCACTGGTCATCCAAAGACACCATGGAAAGTCGAGGATGCAGCCTCTCAAGGGGAAAGCCCGCCGGATCCGCCGGAAGAAGAGAAACCCCCAAACTCGCCAACGTACCAACTGCTGTTGCGCGTGGCGAACCTAACCCAACACTACCTCACGTCTCCCACACCAGCCTTGCGGAGGTCGTTGCTAGAGCTGCTCAACACAGCGTCTGTGGCCCTTGCCCCCGACGAAGAAGCGTTTTTGCCCCTCGTCAATGCTGTCTGGCCTGTTGTTGTTGAAAGGCTGCAAGATGCCGAGTCATTCATTGTCATTGAGGCATGCCATGCACTCTCAGGACTTTGTACTGCAGCAGGAAATTTCCTCTCGTCCAGGTTCAAGACTGAATGGCGTGACTGGCTCAGGGACTGGTGTCGTAAGGCAAAGCGCCAAGCTTCCAGCTCTTCGGGTCGCCCCAGACCCCATGGGGATCACGGTAAAATTATGGGCCCGACACACGACAGTACCCAAATATTGATTCCCTTCCGTGGGAAAGATGGCCTTGGTGGCAAGATCTCACTGATGGGGGCCAGCTCCTATTCTGGTGGTGGCCTAGGTCAGTTTGGATCACCTGCCAAAATCTGGGAGGCGACAATTGAGCTCTTGACAGCCATGGTGCTACATGTTGATGTGGATGAGGAGATGTTCGACGAAGTTCTAGATCTCCTCGCAGAGACTCTTGAACATAACAAGCAGGTGCGGGACGCGCTGGAGACGGTCAATGCGGATGCTGTATGGTTGGCGCGGTATGAGAGAGGAGCTGTTGAGTGGCAAGAGACTCCTCAGACGGACGGCGTTGAGTATGTTGAGATGGAGCGACGAGAGTGAGTGAAATAGACCCACGAAGCGAGGACTGCGAACTACACCTTAATAGGGAGGCAGATAAGTGGAGGTGGAGTACTGATGGATCATTGATGGAGCGCTGATGGAGTGCTGATGGAGCAAGAGGGGACCACGATAGCTCCTGGATATCAGGCCAGGGTTTAGAGTAAGTGAGCCCTGAAGCTTGCCTGTGATAGTTCCCGGCGGCGATTCTCAAAGGAGTTGGCCTCTGAGCTAATATGCGGACGCTGTGGGAATGATTGAGCAGCGATGCGAACCTCACGATACGAAGCAGGTAGACAAGATATGGAGAATATCATGCAATCTGGAGGGTCTGACGATGAGAAGCAGAAGCGAGACTGTGTGACCATCTACAGGCCTAGGATGATTGGGGAAGCTGATGGTTCGATGAAAGTCAACGGCGTGGCTCGAAATAGGACTACGCATACCACCCACCGACGCGACCGTTGCCTTGTCGCAAACGAGATGCAATGTCGTCCAGGGACCTAGCGCCGCCGAGGTGACAAAGTACGCGAAGGAGCATGAGGGCCCGAATGGAAAAGCGATGATATCCGCAAATGAGTCTGGCGCGCTATACTCGATGCGCATTTCGATTTCGACGCCTGGCCATTTCCAAGCGGCAGGGATGTACGGCGATCACACGCTGGATCTGGGTCATGCCATTTTGGAGACTTGGAGCTGAGAAGCGGCCCCGCTATGGGCAAGTGGATGAGCAATAGCGAATGCTTCTCGGCACCGTCAAAGAGTCAACTGTATCCACCTTCTTCAAAGAGTTAGCGCAGCCAAGACGATTGGGGAGGTGGTGTTTACAGATTACGTATTTTCCATACCCCCGGGACAAGAGCAATGGTTGTCCTCGCGTCCCGTGCCCCTGGCCAAGGAGCCTAGAGGCCGTGAGATGCTGAGAGAGGAGGCGATCTGGATGGATTCTCTGGGGGTGGATTTTTGTCTCGTAATAATATCCACGAGCTTCAGCCAAAGTCTGGGGATATCTAGAGATGCGATGGAGCCTTAGTCCCAAGCATGAATGGGGATCTTACATCAAACCCCAGAGCCAAGCCTTTGCCCAGAATTTGAGCCTCAAAGCCAAGACCTGTCTGTAAACTACATCCGCGTCTCTAGCGAGCAATGCCAGCGACGGGGCTGAGATCGGGTATGCACGAAGGGTGGTCAAGGTGTGTGCCTGGTGTCAAACGACCTTCACCGGGCGGCAAGGGCTTGATATCGTCTCATGCCGTTTTGCTGCCGCCTCCTAGATCAGTGGCCCAATCAAGGCGTCGCCGAAGATACGTAGGCGCAAAGTCTGTGTCGGGGGTGGCGCCAATCGGATATGACGCACCTAGTATTGTCAGGAATTTGTCCTCGCGGCCAATGGTATCCCATTAGAAGGACGACTAAAACAGGAGGGACAGGGACGGACAACATGGCCCTTGTCCGCATGCCCGGACACCAGCAGTCCCAGATTCAAAGTCCGTTTGTATCCGCCTTAGTTATCTCGGAGGTGGACCAGAGTTATCACATCCAATCAAGGGGCTGTCGCAAGCGATAAGACTCAAAGGGCCAAGGTCATTCGGATGACACGGCGGAGGGTCTAGAAGTTTTCGAAATATTCTAGCGCTGAGGCTAGCAATAATCCCAGCCCTTACAAGGGTCCACACCACCACACCAGCAGGGAGGGTTGCCTAAGGAGGCTACTGTACTCCGTTCCACGTATCTAGGATGTGAGATGTCGTGTGGGAGGGGCGAGAGGGGGAAGGGCGGGAGAGGGACGAGAGGGACGAGAGGGGAAGGAGGGGGCAAATCCCGGTTGGCGCTTGGCGGATGGACCGTGTGGGGGAGCATCGCGAGCGGCGAGACGGCGGCCTAGATGGTGTTGGAGACGGCGTTCGAGACCTTGGAGGTTGCGTGTGTGCAAGTGCCATCTTCATTGACGTCTGGGCGCCCAGGCCTTGGCAATCGCCGAGACGGGAGTTCGCGAGATGCCAAGTGTCTTAGCCTGCAAGGCACAGCTAGCTACCTGGCCTCGACGATCCTGGAGGGAGTTCTGTTGGTTGGTCGTATCAAGGTTTGCCGTTATCTTCGACGCCTGGCCAGTACGGCAAACTGAGCATCTTGGGGCAGGCGATCGGACGGATAGGCCTGTACCGTGGTCGCCACGCCGAATTGTACGGCGATGAGAAGGATTGCCGTCCCGGATGCGGGGGGTTTGAAGTGAGCGAGGGAGGCGAGAGTAAGACGGTGAGACTTGGTCGAAGTTGTTCGGAGGACCTTCCCAATCCGGCCCAGCTTGCTTATCGTCGCTGGCACGGAAGCCTTGAGCAGCAAGCCAATTGGACTTTCTTGGGGAAGGGGGAAACGGCGACAATTCGGGACAAATGGTAACTGGCCACTGGGGCGTAACTGGGTGTTGGCCTGGCTAACTGGGGGGCAACTACCCGCTGGGGAGGCCGGGACAATTAGCCTTCGTTATGCTTCTTTGGTGCTTGTTCGGGCGTCTGGTCATGCGCGTCCCGCGCTGCAGCCCACTGGGAAACCCACTGGGAACCCACGTTGAAACCTGCCAATCTGTGGTCCCACCCACAGCTCGACGACAGAGCCAATCCACGTCCTACACTCCATTCTGAAGGCTTCATCGTTGCACTTTGAGCATCAGCCAGCCCCATCTAGTTTGTCTTGCTTGAGCAGCTGAGCTGCCTGAGCTGGCGTTGGCTTACTTTGGAAGAGCCAGATCGAGGCATGATGCCTCAGAAGCTGAGCCACGAGTGTGCCGATAAACGCCTCCGTGGCGGTAGCAACACCAAACTGCGAAACCATTACACATCGAACGGTCCCGTCTCACAGGCGTCCTGTCCGTGTCCACGCTACTACGACCGTGCGGATATCCCCAGTCGAAAATTCCAACGGCATTGCGCTGTGACGATGACGGGATTAGAACCCTGCACACGCGATTCCCGGGTGCGACCAACCATACCCTAGGCTTTGGCGTACATATGTACCTGAAGGACACTACCTGAGTTACTGTAGCCCCCCATAATCGTGTACATGCAAAGAGGGGATGCAGGGCAGGGCACAGGGCACAGGGCACAGGGAAGAGAGGGCAGGAGGTGAGAGTCGCATTTCTCACGTACTGCGCCCGACGTCCGAATAACCCATGAGACGCAGTCCACAAGGAGACGGACACCCATCTTGAGGACACCCACCTGCGGGGACCAAGGTAGAATACGATTGCGAGTTATTGCATCGCCATCCATAACACACGCGCTGCGGGGTGGTGATATCTTTCCACAGCCAACGCTAATCCCCAACGCTGATAAAGCCTCGACGAGCCATTGCCCAAGCTCCAAAATCCGGACACGGCGCGGCAAAAACCCATGGGACCGGGAGACACCCGGCAGCGAATACCTTACTTCGCCGTATGCCATGGCACCATTTGCAGGAAAGGCGCGCCTCCAGACAAGGCTCTCGAACACTCGCTCATGCCGAGACGGCTGAGCTACCACTAGCCTGACCAACTGCCCACGGAACCTGCTTCCTGAGCGGCACCGAGATAGCGGCAAAACCACTGCGTATCACACCCTGCGGCTACGTGGGTGTAAGCTGTTGGAGATCCCCACCTGATGCGGTGCGAGCGACGTGTGCTCCATACCGGTAGTACCGTAGGATGAACCGAGTCCGGGACTAGTTCCATCCACCACCCACAATCACCTATCCATACATCTTGAGAGATAGGCTTTGCGAACGAAAGATGCATGGACACCCCCCTAGTCAATGGTCACATTGCCCGGGGTTCCCTGGTCGCACAACGTGAATCAACTTGGGCCCTCTCTGCCTGGCTACCATCGTCCTCGAGTTGTCTCGGGTACCACCATGGGACGCTACTCCACTACTAGCAAGTGCAATTCTAGAACTTGACCCATGTCGTTGGTATAGCTAGGGAAACAGGAGCTTCCCTCCTTGCCTGCTCTGCCTGATCCCCTTCCGGACAGCTTATCGAACACATACATAAGGCTTCGGTTCCCCCTCCCTTTTCAGAAAGCCAAGAGCTCGTTTGTCTCTCATCCTTGATACCCATCCCACAGTTACAGGACACTTCCTGGAAACACATCTTCACCATGTCAAGCACCCCGCCTCCCAAGGACTACGAGAAGGAGGCTGCTGTCGACGCCCATCCTCAAGATGTGGAAGTCGGCTCCACCCAGCACGGTGGCCTCAAGAAGGACCTCAAGAACCGTCACATGCAGATGATTGCCATCGGCGGTGCTATTGGAGCTGGTCTCTTCGTCGGTTCTGGTGGTGCCTTGGCCAAGGGTGGTCCTGGTGCTCTGGTTGTCGGTAAGAACCCAATCAAGACAGTTCAAAACAATTTGGATTGCACTGGAAGTTACTTGAAGTGTCAGCTGCTAACAACATTTAAATAGGCTGTAAGGAATATCCGCCCCATCGGGTCCCGAACGAAAGAACTGACCAAATCACACAGACATCATCATCGGTATCATGTTACTCCTCACTACCCTGGCTCTGGCCGAGATGGCCGTTCTCTACCCCGTCAACGGTGCTTTCTATACCTACATTGTCCGCTTCGTCGATCCTTCGTGGGGTTTTGCTGTCGGCTGGGAATATGCGCTTTCTTGGCTCACTGTCCTCCCCTTCGAACTCATCGCCGCCAGTGTCACTATCAAGTATTGGAATGATACCATTCACATGGCAGTCTGGGTCACCATTTTCCTCTTTGCCCTCACTGTTGTCCAGATTTTTGGTGTCAGGGGATATGGCGAAGGTACGAATGACGATGCTACCCGGGTCCTCAAAAACTAACCTTATCTTTCACAGTCGAGTTCGTCCTGTCTCTCATCAAGATTATGGCCTGTCTTGGTTTCATCATCCTCGGTATCATCATCAACTGCGGTGGAGTTGGCGACCAGGGATACCTCGGAGTCAAGTACTGGCACGACCCCGGCGCTTTCACAAGCTTCAAGGGTTTCTGCTCTGTCTTCGTTGTTGCCGCTTTCGCCTTCGGTGGAACCGAGATGGTTGGTCTCGCCGCTGCTGAGTCTGCTGAACCCCGCAAGTCCATCCCCACTGCTAGCAAGCAGGTCTTCTGGCGTATCGCTCTCTTCTACGTCATCAACCTGTTCATCGTCGGCACCATCCTGAAGAGCACCGATCCTAGACTTGAGTTTTCCAGCGGTGCCAACACCAGGGCCTCTCCCTTCGTCTTGGCCATCCAGGATGCTGGTATCAAGGTTCTGCCCTCCATCTTCAACGCTGTCATCACCATTTCCGTCCTCTCCGTCGCCAACTCTTGCACATTCGGATCGACCAGAACTATGCAGGCCATGGCCGAGCGTGGTCATGCTCCCAAGTTCCTGATGTACATTGACTCCAAGGGTCGTCCCCTCTGGTGTGTTCTTATCCAGCTTGGTTTCGGACTCCTGGCCTACATTGGAGAGTCTTCAAAGAGCGGTGATGTCTTCAACTGGCTCCTCGCCCTTTCCGGTCTCGCTTTCCTCTTCGTTTGGGGCAGCATCTGCCTGACCCACATTCGAATGCGCGCTGGCTTCTCCGCCCAGGGCATTAACCAGAACCTCATTCCTTACCGAACTCCCTTTGGCATCATCGGCAGCTACGTCGGCCTCGGTCTCAACATCCTCGCTCTAGTTGCTACCTTTTACTCTTCTCTTTACGTAAGTTTCTTTCCTCACCTAGTCACACTATCATCAGATCTAACATGATCTACAGAACGCTGCCGGTGATCCCCCGAATGCCGAGGCCTTCTTCTCGTCTTTCCTGGCCGCCCCCATCATCCTCTTGCTCTACCTCGGCTACAAGGCCTACACCAAGGACTGGAAGCTCTATGTCCGGGCTCACGAGATGGACTTGATGTCTGGTATCGTGCTGCTGGAGGAGGAGGTGCCGAAGGAGGTGAAGAGCTTGAAGAGCCTGCCCCTGCGCCTCCTGAAGGGTCTTTTCTAAGACAACACGGGGAGATCCGAGACAGGGAGAAGTTAAATACCCATTTGTATGAAGGAGTAGAGGTGACGCGGCATAGAGGCGTCGCTGAGTATATTTAAGATTTGCTGAAAACGAGCGACGGATGCGCAATGAGCGAATTCACAATTCAAGCAAAGTACATTCAACTGGTCGCTGTGTTTTCAAGCTAGAGAAGTTTTACTAATGTCGGTGGTAAATTCAATTATCTTACTTTCACACACGTTGGCTTCAAGGCTCTCTCGTTTATCAAGGAAGTCTTGTGTCAGAATCCGTGGCCCAAAAAAAACACATCGACACAACGGAGAATGACAAAAAATAGAGTGCCTCGCAGTCGCTCGCAATCGTGATATAGGAACAGCCCGATGCGGGGGTCGAACCCGCAACCTTGAGATTGTGAATTCTTGGTAAGAGTCTCACGCTCTACCGATTGAGCTAACCGGGCGTGGCTCTTGCTTGATGCGTCTCCGGGCACGAATTGTCAATCCATATTCTATCTCGATGAGTTTCAGACGTGGACCTACAGGATTCAGAGTAACAGGCGTCCTCGAGTAATCTGTGAGGGGAGTTCTGACAGTACTTTGGCATCTTTATGTTGTAATTGTATATCCCTTGGGTGGGGTTGCTGGATAGGACGGTATGAGTTGCCTACAGATTGATGCCAACTTAGGCAGAATCAGTCAATGGCGAGCAACCCGACAGTGCCCTTGGACTTACAACGGCGATCTGCGATGGTTAAATTCTCATCGCCAAGTAAGCAATCGTCGTTTAATTTGGTGTTTGCGATCTGGAGTATTTAGTTGCTGTCTACGTCCAAAAGCCTAACTTACGCACATGATACTAGAGTGCTTTCAGGAGAGTAATACAGGCGAGCCTACCAGTGCGTCAGATCATGTTCTGGAGGAGACAAAGACTCTGTTCATGGCTTTTTCTCTATCTCTATGTCTGTGTATAAATGCAACCTGGTTTCCCATACTGGCTACCTACTCACCTACTCCGGGCACGAACACAGCTAGTGAGCAGATTTTAAAACTACTTGTAACTTGCTGGAAGCGATACTAGGACAGTATGGATTCTGATGTCGTTTAATTTGTTGTCTTTTTTCATGGCGTGCAATATGCTAAGAGGGTGCCGACAATTCAAGTAATCCGAATCGCTCTTTTACGGATTGGGGACAAACGTTCTGGTTTACCCACCTTCAGAGACTATTCTCAGTGGAGGACAAGTTGAATGGTTTTGAAACAAATTCATTGAGTTCTATTGTCTATATTATCTCATAGTCTCATGTCTCAAATCCTTGATGAGTCTCCGTCCCTTCACAGACGTATATCTGTGTCTTTCGTATCTTGTATTTGTGATTAGATCTTTGGAGCCGTCGTCAGAAACCCATCAGCCACGGCATTTATCAGACGGTTGGCAATAGCCTGCGGTGGTGGCAGACGCAAGTCGCCCTCGGTGTAGCCCTCAGGAGCTGGAGCGCCCAAGCTGCTAGTCCCAACCTCGAGGGCCTTTCGAACCTCGTCCATAGTGAACCACTTAGCCACCTCCAACTCCTTGTCGTTTAGGTCGATCTTCTCGCCATCCTCGGGGAACGCTTGAGCGACGGCTCCAATCATTAAACTCGCGGGATAGGGCCAGGGCTGGCTGGAGTGGATCACAACTCGACCGACGCGGACACCACTTTCCTCCCACACTTCACGTCTCACTGCCTCCTCGATGGACTCGCCTGGCTCCAAGAATCCAGCAAGTGTGCTGTACCAGTGGGGGGGCCAGCGCTTCTGGCGCCCGAGCAGGATTCGCTGGCCATCGGCGGAGACCACGGCGGCAATCATGGTTGGATCCGTTCTAGGGAAGCAGATGTTAGAGACGCCGTGGCGGGTAGCGCACTCCCCTCGAGACTGGGCCTCAGAGCCTCCCTTCTTGTCTGTGGGAGGACAGACACGCTTATAGCCGGCATGGACGGACAAGTTCGGGTTTCCACAGCCGGCGCAGAAAGGGCTCCGGGCATTCCAGTCTATCATGGATCTAGCCTGAGCATATAAGGCAGCTAGAATAACGATTAGCGACGGTGTCAGTGAGACAAGTGTCTGCTTTAATGTACCTGCTTCAGGGTGGAGAGACATTCCTCTAGGGTTCTTATCTACTGACAGACCCTTGGCTTCCTGGGACTTGAGAAAGTCGATAGCCTTCTCAGTATGCGTTCCTCGGGCGGTGATGTCAATGGCGAAGTAGGGCTGGCCTTTGATATCGCCATGTTCGCCAGACTGGATATGACCAGGCTCGTTGCCCTCTTCCAGCATGCCTAAAAAGACAATGAGGGGCACTGTCTGGGCCGAGTCGTACGCCTTGATAGACTCATCCTCGGTGAGGTGGAATGGTTCTGAGCCAATGAGAGGCTTGACGTCGTCAAAAGTGAGATACTTGAGGGTGGTCTTGTCAATAACGAGGGCGTTAAGATCGTGGAGCGCAAGATAACGAGCGGCAGGGCTGGCGGCGGCGCTCCGAAGGAATGCGGCATCGGCACGCAAGAACGAGTAGCGGTTCAGGCGGCTGCCGGCGTAATAGTTGACAACCTCCTTTCCGAAGCGACGAGTCAGCATCGAGTCGTCGTTTTCCAGAGCTAGAAGCTCGGGCAGCAGAGGCGGCGGGGCAGCAGCGGACATATGGATGGTAGCGTCTCGGAGAGGCGATGATGCGCTGCACGGATGCTGCGGAGGTGAGATAGCTCGCTGAATGCGGTGAAGGTGGGGGATGTTGGGAGAATATTCAGGGTCGGTGAATCTGGTGAGTGTCTAGAGAATGTCTAGAGGATGTCTGAAAAATATCTGAATAATATCAGAGCGTTCTTTCTTGTCCTGGTTTTGTGTGCGCGTGCGTTGCGTGCGTGCGACTATCGGGCAGCAAAAGGCAGAACAAGATTCACAGAGGTGAGCGATGGCAAGCGCAACCCGACCCCGTTCGGTCACTAGCACTCCGAAATCCGGGGCTCCGAAACCCGGGGCTTCCTTCTTTGAGCACTGGTGTTGGGGGGTTTCAATTTGGCGTCTTCCCATTAGAGTGGATGAGTGGGTGAGTGGTACCTGAGATACCGAGGTTTGGGATTGGTGTAGTTGCGATAGCGGTGAGGGGTTGGATGGAGAGTGCCTGCACTAGCTAAGTTATCGCGATGGTTTAACTGGTTGAAGGCGTGCTTAGGATTGGGAACAAGAAATGGATGTACGCATGATGAGTAAGATGAGTAAGGCGGTCCGGGATTTGGCAAAAGATGTTCTTTTATTTCCATGCAAGGGTTGGTTGCAAGCCATCATAGTCCAGTTTGGGGATGTTGTTCCGTGGGGTTTCCTGTTTCCTGTTCGTCATTGCATCAACCAATAGCCTAATTTAGCTGGCCTCCATCCTGTTGGAATCGTGCATCTGCAGTACGACACAAGCGGGTGTGATGCGCTACCTAAATTCAATCTCAGATTGATGATCCAGAATCGTCTACCGCGTTATCCTAGCCATTCGCATATTCCTTTTCATTGACTACGTACTGTGTGCATTAGTAGTAGGCTGCTTTGGTTGATTCGTAAGATGTTTCGTTGGATCTTCAGCACCCATGGCGGCGAAGAAATGCATGGGCCATTCCAATCTAGAATCCCCTTCGATCTACATCTTACCAGCTTCGGCGCAGCTCCGAAAACTACACGCCCTAGATCAGGTCACGGCGGCACATGGCGCAAGGGTGGTATATCGAACCAACCAGCTCTGCATTTTATGAGAAAACTAGAAATGGGATCATTGATGACTAGGTGCAGTCGACAGGAGTTGAATAGTTCCTTAGTCATTGCATCATACAGACAGCGCCCTAAACTCGTCGGCTCCCGCGTGCTCAAGCTCATGACTCTATAGGGGAGATTCATGACGTCTAGGTACTGGGTGTCTACATAGGCTTCCGATGCACCCTTCACAGCGCCTTCAGCCCCCCAAAGACCCTCTGGGGGTGCCGCCGTAGCACGTCTTTTAGTGGCTGCTCCCCCGCATTCGCCTCTGCAGTGACGGGGGCGCCGTAGTTCCGGAACTATATTCGGGGCATGTGGGCCAGTTCTGGAAGCTTGCGAGGAAAATTGTGTAGGTAGGTACCTGCAACGTGCCATGGAAAAAAGTCTTCTTTGCCCCCCATTTCCCGGCGAGTCACGCCTCTTCCCCATCCCTCCCTTGCTTTCTTTGGCATCATCATTTGCTCTCCTTGGGATTCACGTCGCCATTGTCACTACGTTATCTGTGTTGTATATGGAATTCTTCGTGACGGGTACATAAGAACAACGCAGGCTCGTCAACGGTATTCCTTTTCACCAGGATCCGAATTGGATCCATCGTCATCACGTCATGATCCCGCCAACCCAGACTCTCAACCTCGACGTGGAGGCCATCTCGGGAATCTGCGGGTAAGCACAATCCCTCATACTTCAAAGCCATCCATCGACTAATCATATGTTTTTCTTCGCGTTCAGTTCCATCTCCATTGCCTGCTGGGGTACGTCCAACTCGTCAGGCCCCTTCCTCCGAAGCGTCCTCAGCTGATCACCTCGCGCAGTCGTCGTCTTCTCCCCTCAGATTATACAAAACTTTCAACGCCGCAGCGCCGATGCTCTCTCGATTCAATTCATCATCGTATGGCTACTCGGTGATGTCTTCAACATTCTCGGAGCCGTCCTCCAGGGCGTCTTGCCAACTATGGTAGGTCCTCTTGCGACATCTCGAGCCACGTTCAAACCCCTAGACCAATTGCTCATTCCGACGGCTTTATAGATCATCCTCGCTATATACTACACGATCGCCGACATTGTTCTGCTATGTCAATGCTTCTATTATCGAGGATTCACATGGCGTGACCCTCCAGCTACGGCTCCGAAACCGGCAGCCTCATCCTATGGTGAAGCCAATGAACGTACCGGTCTATTGGCGAATAATAACATCGGCGATCGTCGTGGCTCGGACTGGTCTGGCCTCTCTCCTGCCGTCTCGCATATCCCAGAGTCTCCGGCGCCGCCTGCGACCCCCACAGCACTTCAGACCATTCTTTGGAACGCCACTGTGGTGCTGATGGTCTGTGCCGCTGGTGTTCTTGGGTGGTTCCTTGGCCACAAGCCCTCTGAGAGCAACGAAGACGGTCCCAGGGGTGGTGAGGATCTCAAGTTCAACGTCTTAGGACAGGTCTTTGGGTACCTCTGTACGGTCGCTTATATCGCCTCCCGTCTGCCGCAACTCATTCTCAATTGGAGACGCAAGACGACCGACGGTCTAAGCATGCTCTTTTTCCTCTTCGCCTGCCTCGGCAACATCACCTACGTCCTCTCGATTTTCGCCTACGAGCCAAAGTGCACCAATAAGACCTGCGAACCAGGCGAGGCCGGTCATATCTACGGACGATACATCCTCGTTAATCTCAGCTGGCTTGCCGGAAGTCTTGTTACACTTTTCCTAGATTTCGGGGTCTTTGCCCAGTACTTCATTTACAGCAAGCAGACCGAAACTAGAATCGTGTTTGGCGACGAGGATGATGCATATAATGATGATGCGGAAAGCATCGAGGAAGATCACTGGGATCATCGGCCTTTGCTCCAAAGAGGTGACTCCGTGTATCCCTGATGTTCGCGATCCAGAATCCTGTTGGGAAGGGTTCTTGCCAATGATGTGCAGATATACTTGGCCATTTTTTGGCCATTTTTCTTTGTTTTTGGAAATATTTTGTGGAACGGACAGGACACAATCAGGGGAGTTTACTGTTTACGAACAAACTGCGTCAAAAAAAAAAGGAACTGGGTTGGATTAAGGATCACACTGAGACGGAGTTTTTTGACACATACAAGACGAGACATCCAGGCATCAGAGGGTCGCCCCCAATTGCATACTTAATGTAGCATAAAAGAAAAAATTTGTCACTTCCGAATACTTATGTCTGAATGACCAGGGACTTTAGCCTATGAGGTCTGACTGCGCAGGAGTACGTGGTGCGACTCGCGGTGCCATTGCCCAGGGTGATCCAGTCCAATTGCTCACCACCTTTCATGCTTGCGCCTTGCGACTCACGTCTAGCCGACAAAACTCATCAATAGAAGCGAGTTTAAATTGTGGTTTCAGTGTGGATGGGCTGCTTCATTTATTCGCTCACACTTTGACCCCTTCACAATTGGTGTGAATGTAATTTTGGGTGACTCCAGGGTAGCTACGTTCGCATTTAGTATTGACTGCTAAACAAGTAAACTTATCCAGGCTGTTGACTACAAAAGAGGAAACAAGGGAATAATATGAGAGTGGAGGCGTCTGATCTATTATTTGCGTATTCTCTGCCATGTTTAATTATTCGCTTGACACACGCTGTTCTAGGGGATTTTGGCAGTGGTACTGTAGTGTCAATTGTGGTTGCTTATCGTTTGTGGTGAAGGTATCTGTAAGTTTGAGGGGAATTAAGATTGCCAATACACACCATAGACGTACCTTATTTGTCAAGCTAGTATCTGAAGCAATGTAATAAAATGGTGTTGTTGACTAGCTGAGAATCCAATATGGAAATTTCAAAAGCTGGGAATGAGTAAGGGCATGCGCTGCCATTCTGCGGCATTACATGCACACGGACTTAGTATGAGATACAACACTGGCAATGTTTTCTGCGGCGAGAGCTTCACACAATCATCGTGAGGTTCACCAATACCTGAAATTGCTGTGGGTTGTGTGAACGGGTATGGCTTTCATCGAAAGTAGGTCTGTATGCAAAGTTTTCACTCCTCTTCGAACAGACTAGGGAACAAACGAAACGGCTTGGATTGCCCGAGTATACAACACTGGGATTCGCATGATTCGCAATGAGCCTTGCATCCGTTAGCCATCCCGAATGCTGGATGGCACAAAAATCAGAAACCATTGGAGGATCTAGCTTCGCATGTTTGGCTTACGCTTACTTACACGTTATCAGGGTCGTCGCTATATTAATGATAGGCCAGCGATAATTCTCAACATAACTACATTGCATATGATTTCTTTCGGGCTCATTTGATTTTCAAAGATGAATCGATAGAAGGACTCATCAAGGCTCCCATGAACAACTTGCTCATCACATTGTGAAAGAGAAAACCTCGAGTTCCTCTGCCGTCTCGTCCCCAACCTGACTGCACTGTACGGTTGCGACTGATCCTGTTGGGCCATAACTGGTGGGCCAAGGTTGGCAAGGACACCCCTCGAACCTGGACTTTGATCCACAGACGGCTGGATTACTGGGGGGAGGGATGAAGACTGGTAATATTCTATGACTCATCTCCCCACTCATAGAGACTTCTCTTTAGTAATTACTCCGTTCTTTGTAGATGTAGATGGAGAAGCTAATCGTCTCCATACGTGCCGGTATTTTTGTGTAGAATATTAAGAATCTGCGCCCTCAGGTTTAGGTGATACAGCACTCGGATTCCTAAGTCTTTATGTGTTTGAAAGCACGAAGTTTGCTATAGCACAGCGCAGGGTCCGACTCTGTTCTTCTGTCACTGTATAGGTAGGACTAGATAAAGAATGACTTTGCGTATGAACGCATTGTGGGTACCATCAATAATTATGCAAATGAGAGATTGGCCCCGTAATCCGAAGCCGTAGCGACGGAGGCTGGCATCATGAAGTCTCCACCACAGGCATGTCTGACAAGAGAAGAGGCCGGGAATTGGTGACAGACCCACAGCACGGCTTTTCACTGCTCTTGAGGACCCGCCATTGACCCGCACTAGCAGTTTTTTTTCACTTTCGTCACGTGGATGCCCGAAAAGAGGATAGCGCGATTTTGCCTCGACACTTCTATAAAAGCACGTCCTCTCGCGGTCCGTTCATGTTTTGAACTTCTCTCATCAATCAGTAGGGTTATACTATACTATGTATAATATAATCTAACGGCGGCTCCGCATTGCGGCTTGCTGAGGGTTATCCCATTTCTCCTTGGATCTTCCTCCGTTCCCGGCCTCCCAGAGTAACGTGAACACCTTCCTATCAGCCACTAGCGACCTCAGAGGTTTTTGACTGTGGGGTGTTCTCGACACTTCTTCACGGAATCCTTTCGGCATGATAGATTTGCCTCGTAAATTTCGCAGTTGAGCGAGCGAGGCGCAAGCTTCGAATGCATGTAGTCCCAATGAGAGGACTTGAGAATGCTCAGGCTCTACCATCGCCCCTGGCATCCATGGAACCGCATATTTTTTTTTTTGCGTGCCGAAAATCTCGTACTGGACCATCTGTGTTATGCTTGATGGGCTTTCCACTGAGGAACGCGCATCCTGGATGAACACCAGCGATCATCTCGATGTGTTACAACCATGAGCCTTGCGTACGACTGCGACGCCATTTGGAGCAAGCGCGCCCCTAGAACTTCTCCAAGCTTCAATCCAGTTGGGTTGAGCGTGTACGGTTTACCACCGCCCCTTCACATGGATGCTGTCCACAGGGATACCACTACGTAGCACAAACTACCAGGATGAAAACAGTACTGCCCTGCTCGGATGTTTCAGACCAAGCAGGCCCTCTGATAGTAAGAAAGTCGTGCTCCTCTCAGCGCTCTTCAGTGGTCTTCCTTCTCGTTCTTTCCTTCGGTGCAATGGGTGGTTCCCGTCACGTGCCTTATCGCAGCATCGGTGTTTCCGCAGCGCACAGACCAGCTCACCGGCGGCTCCCAAAATTTTTCTGAGCGGGTGGCCATGATTGGGGTTCCCCGAGCTTCGGAATAGATCTTGCGACTTCAAGCCCGTCTCCATCAAATCAATTCCCCATCGCAACCGTTGCGTCCGGCCCCCGCTGTCCACGACCCTTCACTCGCCATCATGTCATCTCTCTGGAACGCCTTCACCAGCGGCAACAAGCCCGCTCCCCAGCAGCAGCAACAGCAACAGCAGACCACGATCCAAGAACCTACTCACAGCTTCTCGTCTTTCGATCCCTCACAGGGTCAAGGCGTCGAGTCATTTTTGCAGAGCTCTGCCTTCGCCGACCCCTCACAACTACATCCCCTGGCCGGCCTGAACCGCGATACTCTTGAATACATCTCTCTCGAAGACTCAGCCCTGTCCGACTTGCCCGGTGGCCAATCCGTTTTGCCCTCGCGAGGCTTCACAGATGACCTGTGCTATGGCACTGGTATCACATATTTGGCTGGCCTATCGATAGGAGGCGCTTGGGGCCTGCAGGAGGGTCTGCGACGTTCCTATGGCCAGCCCCCTAAACTGCGACTGAATTCGGTCCTCAACGCCGTCACGAGGCGGGGTCCATTCCTGGGCAATTCTCTTGGTGTCGTCGCTATCATCTACAATTGCTTCAACTCCCTGGTGGGCTCTATGCGGGGTAAACATGATGCGCTGAACACCATCGTCGCTGGTGGTCTGAGTGGTATGGTCTTCAAGAGCACACGAGGCCTTCGTCCTATGATGATTTCTGGCGGCATTGTTGCTTCTGTCGCTGGTGTCTGGGCTGTGCGTACTCCCTACATGTCTCTGTATCGTTTGCCCTTACTGACAAACCCATAGGTTGCTCGGCGGTCCTTCTTCCCCGTCCCGGAGATTGCGCCGGCCTCTGCCTCTGAAGAGCTAATGCTGTAATGCAAGAAAAATGATGATACGATATCAGTCGCTGGCGAGGCGCCGGTTTGAGCGTTGTTAATTGCGGACACGTGGATGAAAGGTGGCATTCAATGAGGGTAGAGGATGGGATACCTTTTCCCTTGTATATGCTGGGACTACAGCGTTGGGTGGAGTTTGGTAGCATGGTTAACGGACGATCTCTCCTCCCATGGGCACTGTATATTACATCGGGGTTGGTTGGCAAGCATTAGACCATGCAGATGGGGCGGGGGTCTCATCTGTAATGACAGCACTTTTGGATTTAAACGGCAAGCATGTCCTGTATCATTTGTGACTGCCCGGGAATGGTCTCGGAACTGCTCGAGAGGCTGGATCGTTCAGAACCTGGAAAGGCAGAACCTAGAGTCGGT
Source organism: Dactylonectria alcacerensis (assembly GCA_029931735.1). Taxonomy (NCBI): domain Eukaryota; kingdom Fungi; phylum Ascomycota; class Sordariomycetes; order Hypocreales; family Nectriaceae; genus Dactylonectria; species Dactylonectria alcacerensis. The sequence continues at coordinate 2,017,637 of JAPMUZ010000006.1, read as the reverse complement.
GCGGCATGGAGACATGCCTACCATGATCCTGTCTGAGCTTCCAGGGGAACAAGAACACCACACACCAATTGACCTCTTCCACTAAACTAAACCCATTTCTTCCTCTAAGAATAAATATTCTCTAAAGCAATCTAAATCATTCATAATTCATGTTTTAGTGTTCTTTATGAAGGTAGAGGAGAAGCTGGTGGTGTTTTATGAGGTGTGGTGTTTGACTCCCCCCCTTGCTGAGGTCCGCTAGTATCGCAGCTGGGGTCCGGGCGAGTTGAAGCATCGCTGGACAGCTGCCAGCTCCCGACTGACAGCTGGCATGCTTCGAAACTTCCCCGCACGTGCTTGCTTTTCCACTTGTTTGTTTGTTTGTTTGTTTGGCAGCGACTGGCCCAAACAATCAGTCTTGGTCATATACAAGGTACCATTCAAGACCATTCAAGCTGAAACTTTTCACGTTCGTTGCCTGCCTTAACAACAGATATCTTCTATCTGTAGCCCTTTAAGTCCCTTTTATCATTCTTTTGATTCTCTTTCCTAGCCGATCCTTTACTCTATGCCCTTAACTATCTGAAACCACAGCAATGGGAGACGATACAATAGCACCAGCTGGAGCAGAGCTGATTAAAGTTCCATGCGATGCGACAGCCACATTGAAACTAAGCCCCCTCGCGCCTCGCCCGCCTGAAGATGTTGGCCAAGGTAGTGAGCCCCAGATTGTCAACTCAAATCATGTTGAAACGGGGGGCGAAGAAGCCCAAGACGAGAAAGCCGGCGTGAACCCATCGAAGAAGACAAAGGGAGTTCAACAGCCGGGAGTTAAGAAAGCGCCCCGACTCCAGAAGAGTGAACTTGTCGACCCAAAAAAACTCAAAGAGGAGTGGATCTCGTGGTTACTTGACAATTGGCGAGCTAGGGCATACGTTGTCTACGAAAACGGCCAGCTTGATGGGACCGGTCTATGGAATCCGACATACAAGCAAGAAAATCCAATAGAAGGGTTGAGCATATCCGATGGGTATGACCGCACATGGTTTGTTCCCACCAACGATCAATCTACCTTTCCCTTATTCAAAAAGGACATCGCTGAGAGCCTTAAAAGAAGGCAAGATGCACTGGTGGCAGCATCTTCTGGCAATGGCAACACTGTATTATTCAACAGCAAGTTCAGGCTCCACATGGAGCAAGAGGCAGAAGCAAGGTGCCAGAACGAATGGGATCGCAACAAGAATGACCCAAACTTGCCCCCTTCGACCTGGGCGGATGTCAAGTCCACACTCAGTACCCCCGTACTGCTTAGAATCATCGCTAAGGCTCGTCTTATTGACGGAAGGGCACTTCTCCCGGGTTACTACTCGGTCAACGTTTTGGAGTTGTCAACAGAAGGAAAGCTCATGCAACGGCGCGCGACTATACCTTTTGATCTGGACACGGCAGGGGTTTGTCTCCGTCTTGACACTTTGTTTCCGGTACACGGCGAACACACACGACAAGTATTCGAGGCAGCCTGGAAGAAACTCAACATCGCGTTGAAGTACGGCAAAGACGAGGGGAAAGAAATAGCACAGTCGTACCTGAAGGCCCTTGAAAAGTCACAGTACAATCTTGACGGCGAGGGAGCTAACTGGCTTTTCAAACTTGCTGCCCGGGAGAACTACACACTGCCAGTCGGAAAGGGACCGGGAAGGCCTCACACGTGGGCAAGTCTAATTGAGAAAGGTGCACTCGACGCTCTGAAAGAGGGAGGTCGTTCAGGAAAACACCCTGTCATGATTCGGGTATGGTCCTGTTTCGACCAGATGCTGAACCCCTTCGGATGCTAATGGATTTGATAGTTGTGGAAACTTCTGCTACGCCGGATGTGGCAAAAGTTTGACGAATTAGAAGATCACCTTCTCCCAACAACGTCTGGTGAACCAGAGCTCACAGAAGAGCAGTATGACATCCTGGACAGGTTACTGGCAGAGCAAACCAACGAAGAGAGAAGGATGGGCCGGCGGATGGCGCGGGTGCTAAGTTGGTTGAACAAGCCGGCGTACCGTCTCGAGTTTGCCGAATGCGATAATGGTGTCGATTCTGGAAAAGAAGGTTTGAATGAAGAGCCCAGAGATGTTAAGGAGTAGTGTGCTAGGCCGACTTAGTTGTGCGTTGTGGTGTGTATCGTTGTCACACGTGTAGCCCGCTGGGCTTAGGTGATGGAGGAGGCTAACTGAAGGATGCGATTGTCGCACAGACGAGTAGCTGACCGAACTGGAATATGCATGATGTAAGAAGCTGAAAGTTTTGATTGGAATGAACTTCGGAGTGATGTAGTTACAGTGCTGTTTTCGGGCCCTGCTCACATCCATATTTTTGCTGTGTTGAAAGTGGTGCTAGACCTCAACGTCCCTTCTACAACAACCCTGCCACTGCGCAACGACCGAGTGACATTTTCCCAGCTGCCAGCCCAAGAGCCATCCTTGAGTCTAGCCACCAGACTGATACAGAAGAATCCGTCAAAAATGTGCCTGCCGTGTTTCCCTTGGAGTTGGTCGAAGTTCGAAGACCCCCTGGATAAGTTGAACAAGTTGCCCGAGCAGTCGGTTTGGGTGCACGATGGCCACGATTGGGCCCTGCAAACGATTGTGAGTGCGCGTGTTTTCTTGATTCAGCTTGTTTTTCATTTTTATTTCGATGTGCATGAGAATTTGCAAACGACTTGCCGGAACTGGCACGCGTCTGGTGGATGCGTACCGTTGCGTTTGGGGGCATTCCTCGAGACGAAAGCGAAGTCGCAGCCGACCCTCGATGGTCAGCCATCTCTCATTGGGTCCTCTATTTTGGTCCTTGTTTATCTTGACATGTTTTGCGGAACCTTGTTCAGACACTCGAACTCTTGCACACTGGCACACGGCTCGGGACACAGGCTCTTCAAAATACCACACCCTGAAGTAGCTCGCACAACTTCTGCTTCCTGCATCTTCGAAGCACGCATAGTGTTCGTGCACTCGAGATCTTAGGTCCACGGCCTCCTTCCCTGAATCACGGCCGAGTTTCGGTTTCCCCTTCCCTCTTTTCCACCACACCCACAAAAAAAGAGGAAAGATGCCCTCGACTCCCGGTGCAGGCGCGACCGAGTTCAAGTCTCCCAAGTCACCCCGTCGCTACAAAACTCCGGAAATTTGCCAAGTGCACTTTGACTCTGAAGACAACGTGCCCTCTTCCTATGCGGATCGAAGTACCACCTACGGCAGCAAACCCACCGGCTTCACCACCGCCAACTCTCCTAGTGGCGGCTTTTGCACCCAGAACCGTGGCATCCTCAAGAACGGCAACAGTGGCGAGGTCGATCCCACGCCTACGAGCTTCCCTCAGGTTGGCCAGGCACCCACCAGCCACTTACAGTGGCACACAGGGCTCGACCCGTCGCAGAGCATCAGTCACCAGCTGCCTCGCACTTGGAACTACGCCACGCTCCAACAACATCAACAGCCACCACCACAAAACCCGCAAGTTTTGGTCACTTCGCCTCAGTTTCCTCCCATAGCTTTCCCTCAGCCATCTGCACCCGTCACCTACATCGGTCTTCACCAGCAACCACCGCAAGCAAATATGGGCGACTATCAGAACTCCGCTCCTCCTCCTACTGGGGTGCACTTTCAACCTCCTGTCCCAGACACGACGTTTGGCCCCATTCCTCACGTCTACGTGCCTCGCCATGACGGGGGCCTCTTCCCTGGTGTTCATGTCCGTTACCCTTCTGTTCAGTTTGTTTCTGCCCCTGTCTACCCGATCGCTGCCTGCACAACCGTCATCCTCCCAAAGACTTTCTATCTCAACGGCTACACCAGCTATGCAAGTAGAGCTGCTAGTTTTTGATGTTCCCCTCCCCCCTTTTTCTTTGGCTGCCAATTTCCTTGGTTGATTTTATTCGGGGTCGAGTGATTCAGCGAGTTCCACTTTGCAGCATTTTACGAGCGCTTTGTCACCAACTCACCCAGCCAGAATTCCATTAGACACTGTGCTAACTTTCATTTGCAGCAGCAGCCAGCCCTCGGTGTCATGCCTCCCCAGGCAACACAGGGCAGCTATGTCATCGCCCAGCAACCGTACATGATACAGCAACCGGTCATGGGACAGCAGCCCGTCATGGTGAACAACCAGCCGCAATTCATGCCTCAGTTCGTTCCAATGGCGGGTATGCCCGCTGTCGGCCTCCCAGCCGGTGCTGCTGTGAACCCAGGGTTCCCCGTCATTGCAGGTAATACTGGCCATATCCCCGAAGTTGCTGGAGTTGGACGCACGGCTGGCGAAGAGACTCTGCATCAGATCAAGTTTGCCATTGCGAACGGTCTCTATGAGCCACAGGACTTCAAGCCCTCTGATGATGACCCCAACCGTTTTTATTTTGTGCGCGAAGTTGACGGGAACTGGACTCAGCGCAACCGATATTCAATTGATAACATGGGCGAGATCCGTTGGTTCGTGACCAACGAGGGCTGGTTCTACGCTGTCCGACTGCCCTCTTAGTCTCCGAAGCCCGCCTGGTGAGTTTGAGCGTTGCTATTTCGCTGTCTGCTCATGGTTAATTGATGCCCGCAGCGATCCGTCGTCGCACAAGTTTCACAAATTTCACGAGCCTGAACCACCCTCCTCTGTGTGTTACTATACATGTAAGTCAAGAACATACCTACTAGAGACTTGCAAATTGACAGTATGAGATAGTTTGCTTTCACGAGGCTTCCGCTTAATTTGGCCAATTCTTGAGATACTTCCAAGTACCAGGTACGTGGGGTGGCAAGTATTGAAGGGCATCCAAAGCTCAAAGCTAAGCCGAGAACAGGACGATAACTCTCGGCTATGCTGTGTTACATCAGGTTGGACAAGGGCCATTCTTGTGAATGGCGGTTGAGTGGATGGATGTGCTCGGTCAAAATTGGTTTCGTAGGGAATGAGCTCACGATCTTGCCTAGGGCACTTTGCAGAAAAATTTGCCCATGGTTTGGAGGTGAACGATCCTAGCATTGAGCAACATACACTACTATAAATGACTTATCCTGCTATGGCTTGCTTAGGCCCTGATCGGCGAAGTCGGACAGAGAGTTCGACGCAAATCTAACTGCATAAAACAGCGCCAAGACGCCGCCTTCCCCGATTAGCACTGTAAATCCGGTGCACAAAGGAGGACCAACCGTCGCAATTGCACAAATATCAGATTCGTGACTTTGGCTCCTGTCACCAATGTACCAGGCTAGCAGGGACCGCTTACAACACCAAATACTGCATAGATGCCAAGAAACAGGGGTGTTGAGATAGCCGCCGCGCCCTATCTCTCACATCGCGCGAGGCTATCTCTCCTTTCAACACCACGAAGATGACGACCACAGCGGTATTGGGGCTCGATACTGACTTCGTGACGAGGCTCGTGATCGAAGATGACTATGACGAGGACTTCCGCAAGGCTATTTGTGTATTAGCATTTGTCTGGGCAGTTGTCAGAGAAGATAAGCGCTAAAAGAACACACCGAGACGTAACTTTGACTGGCGTGCGGCAGCTGACTTCTATGAGCAGGTTGTTGATGCTCCTGACATAATGTTCAAGCACCTCTTTCGACTAGAAATGGCACTGTTTTTCGACCTCTGCTGGTGGTTGCGTATCAACACCACAGCAGCCTCCACACGATACATGAAGTTGGAGCTGAAGGTCCTCATTTTCCTGTGGCTATTTGCGTACAATGAGCCTCAGAGAAACACAGCATATCGCTTCCTAGTGAGCCAAAGCACGGTCTCGTCAGTATTCCACCAGCTCATCGATCCAATGAGGCTTTACATCCCCGTTTTGTTCGTCAGCCAGAGCGGAAGGACCTGTCTCTCCTAGTTGAATTCAACCCCAATTTCATGCAGTTCAGTGGTGCAGTTGGTGCTGTTGACGGCACGCACATAGCGGCACATGTGCCGGTGCGATTGCAGAAGAGATTTTGGACCAGGAAGAATGCAGTCAGTCAGAACGTATTTGCGGCAGTTGACTTCGAGGGACGCTTTTTGTATGTGCTTGCGGGCGCGGAGGGGTCGATAAATGACGCTTCGTTGATCCGGGTTGCATTTACGAAGAACTTCAAGATTCTGGTCGGTCGATTTTATCTTGGTGATGCTGGCTTTGGCTTGCGGCGAGGTATTATGCTGCCATTTCCTCGCATTTTATACCACCTGCAAGATTGGAGAGATGTCAGCTAAAATCCTAGTAATCTAAAGGAATTATACAACCTACATCATGCCCGACTTCGCACGACTGTAGAGCACATATTTGGGCGTTGTAAGCGTCAATGGAAGGTCATCCGGTCAAGTGCAGCAGAATATTGCTTCCTCGACCAGGTTAAGATCGTGTACGCAGTGACGGGTCTGTATAACTTCATTCAGTTAGCCGGGGTCGAGCCACATGAGGAGAGACGAGCGAGATAGATTGCCCTTGAGCCCGAGGAACGTGAAGCTCTTAGAATAGCGGGAAAACGGTGCGATAGGATCGTGACTCGATTATTAGGAAAATAGCTGCAAAATGCCGTCGCAGGCTGGTTGTGGGAGAATTATGAAGCAGAATAGTAGGTCGTGATGTTGTGAGAGAGAGGTTTAGGTCTCTAGGTTTGCTAGGCTACGATAGAATGATATATGCAGCCGCCAGTGGCAGCCAGCTGTTGTGGCTTCAACGTGCATGAATTTTTTAGAAGTAGCAATTCTCTTTCTTAGCCATCTTTTACATAGTAATTTCTTAGTATTTCATGGAATTATTCATGGAATTAGATGCGTCAAACTACACAGAAGGCTATAGCTTCCACCACAACCCCTCCAACCCCCCCGCCTCCACCCAATTAAACCCCCACTAGTCAGCTATGTCATAACCTCTCACAGCTTCAACACCAACAACCTAACTTCCTACCTATATCTCTGCATTTCATGATGACGCTTCGAACAGCTGGTTTATGCCGTATTCTGAATCCTCTATGAATGCCTGCTTATTCTCTATTGATCTCATCAAATTCCAAATCCCTGGATTTAATGGGTCAGCTCTCAGCCAGGTTATGATGCGTAGGGCGGCCGAAATTCCTCCCCAAGAGCGGCATTCCTCATACAGCTACTAACTGCGGTTTCCAGGTCTTCAGCGCCCGTAACCCTCTTCGAGACCTGATACAGATGATTCGTTTCAGCTGGGAATAGCTCCTTCATGTCATCCGGCGTCATGTTGCCGGCAACTACCTTCTTCCTCTTCGAAGAGAATGACGGGCCGGGATTTGACGAGAACTGCGATGAAGAACGGGCACGCTTTCCCTTCTGCGAGGACCCGGTTGCAACTGGGGTCCTAGGGATGGATGACAGCAACTCAACGTTATCCTCGCTGCCGTTGTCGTCACTATCATCCTCGCCGCCGTCTATTTGAGTGGCAGCATCACCGCCGTTATCCTCGCTGTCGATCGCGAATGGATCCTCCTCGAGTGAGTCACGGTTTTCCTGCTGTCTGAAATCCTCGTCATCGCCGGCTTCAAGGACCATCCCGCCCGCGGGAAGGTCCTCTGAGAATATCAGCTCGTAGCTGCTGAAGTCGATGTCACCCCCGATCAACAGGCCACCTTGGAGGCACTATTTTGCGACCTTGGGGTACTTCTCTTTGAAGGTAGCCTCATTTGCATCACTCATCGCCAATTTCCCATTTTCCTCGTTGTATGTGGTGCCAGAGGTGTCCGCCATCTCGCGGAATACCCTCCAAAAATCACGGATTGTACGGTATTTGCTTTCAAGAGTCTTGACTACCCACTTTTGGCTAGGAAACCGCTGATGAAACGGTACTAGGAACTCCTCGAATACGCCCCGAATAATCGAATTTTTCTTGCTCTTGAGCTTATTCTCATTCCGTGCCTCGACTAGCAGCGCGATGAAGAACAGGGTCTGGTCCTTGTGCCATCGCCAACCCTTCGAATTCGTGGATTTCGCCTGTGGTGTGGTGGTCTGCAGGGGTGGCGGACGGGCGTGTCGGCATCGTGGCAGGAGGCACGGCCGATTTGGTGAGGAATTGTATGCGTTTGGAAGTCCCTTTGGCTAACGTTACGTCTTGGTTGTCACAAGGGTCACCACAAGTCCAGGAATCTGCAGTCGCGAGGCTACGATGGGGTCAAAGGCAGTGAATCGGTCGGTTGGAATGGGCTAGACGGGTAAGGCAGAAAGGTGGGATGGTAGAAGCCCCACTAATTTATGCACCAGAAAGTCACTTCGCCTGTCGGCGGTCTCTCAGTCCGGCGTCGCCGATCAGGGCCTTTTAATGGACTTTCATCTAACCTTGATTAGCCGATCTGTGTCGTCGAATGTTGGTGCGGCTCAAAACGGGCCCTTCCCCAGACTAAATAACTTATGGCCGATGGAGGTTGGTAGAGGCCGTGCGCATCCTCGGTAATTGCATCATCCCACATGGTTACAGCGACAAGCATCAGATCATCTCCATTAAGTCCTTCCCGACGACAACGTCGGTGATATTCGTCTCGTCAATACACAACCAAAATCATCTAGAAGCCAGCCCAGTATTTCAACATTCAATCATGCTTCTCATCGGGCTGACGGGTTCGATTGCCACAGGCAAGTCGACTGTCTCATCGATGCTCGCGTCAAGGCCGTACAACTTGCCCATCGTGGATGCCGATATCATAGCGCGCCAGGTCGTGGAGCCCGGCACCAGTGGCTACAACGCCATCGTGAAGTACTTTGGCCCCACGACGCCCGACCTCCTCGTGGACGCATCAGAGACCATGCCCGAAAACGGCCCCAACGGCAAGGGCAGGCCTCTAAACCGACCAGCGCTGGGCAGGCGTATCTTTGGAGACAGCGAGGAACGCAAGAAGGACCGACAGGTGCTCAACGGCATTGTGCACCCGGCAGTGCGATGGGAGATGTTCAGGAAGGTCGCCGGCTGCTACCTGAGGGGCCACTGGGCGGTGGTGCTCGATATCCCGCTGCTGTTTGAGAGCGGGCTGGACCGATTCTGCGGCGTGTCGGTGGTGGTGGGCGTACGAGATCCGGCGATCCAGATGCAGCGGCTGCGCGCACGAGACCCGCACTTGAGCGCCGAGGACGCAGAGAACCGCGTGCGCAGCCAGACGGACGTGCGGGAGAAGGCGCGCAGGGCCGAGGAGCGAGGCGCGGGCAAGGGTGCGGTGCTATGGAACGACGGTACGCGCGAGGAGCTGGCCGAGCAGCTGAAGGCGGCTCTCGCTCAGATGCGGCGAGAGCATCCCGACTGGTGGTCGTGGGCACTTCTGGGATGCCCACCGCTGGCAGTTTTGGTGACGGCGTGGCGGTTTTACCAAAATGTTCAGATTAACAAGCGATGGGAAGCCCAGAGCCAGGATCTCAAGGGGAAGCTGTGAGGACCCATATCACGATGGTCGGTTGCGAGGGGTCGCATCGAGGCGATGCATGAGCATTCGTGTGGTTGCTGCTTGTGGTGGTGCTTGTGGTAGATGCTTATGAAGAATGGGTTTTATGATGGCGTCTTTCTTCAGTGTTGTTGTGTTCCAAATCGGAAGGAAGCAAATTTACCATCGTTTCGTCCCTGCCATGTTTCCTAGGTTGTTTACCTACCTCCATAAATTATTGTCCGATTTCCCGTGACTCAGCAGCTTGCTTCTTTTGCAATAACTTTCCACTTTAGCACACTTTTGATGCTGCCAGTCGTTTTTTGTACCAATTAGCAAGACTTCCCGGCTTGTGTTTGCAAACTGGTCGTGGAATGAGCATCGATAGGCTGCCTTTCATCCTCCCTGACCTTTGCTCACTTCACCTCGCCTTGTTCTCACCTTCTCGGCACCCACCACCACAGACCAAAACTTGCAGCTGGCACACCAGCCCAATCTCTCACCACTTCATTTCAAGACATGAATCTTTTGACACCATAGCTTCCGACGGACCGAAACTCATTTGTAAAAATGGCCCGCGGTAAGGCTACAGGCCCTTCGCATTTCTGCGAATGGGCAATCGGCACCACGATCCCATCCATTCTTGGGCCAATTCCAGAGCAGAAGAGGCCCAGGCGCCGAGATGTGGTCAAAATTGAGGTCACCACGGACGACGAATCTGAAGAAGACACTCTCAAGATCACCTATCCCAGAACAGGGCGCACCAACCGTGCTCACAACAACGTTGGCTTCAACCACGCCAGGTCGTCGGCGGCTGATAATCACACGTCCAATAACCCTACACCCGACAATCCCGCATCTGACGATACTGCATCCGACAACCCAGACTCAGCTGTCAAAAAGGTTCGCTTCGAAGACAACGCCAAAGATGCACCCAAGAAGTCGGCCTTGAAGAAGTCGAGACCTCGTACGGATCCAGTTGAGACTTCTGACTCCAGTCCCAGTCAGGTTAGCGATTCGGAGGTTGAGAGCTCTGACAACACGTCCAAGCCTGCTCTCAAAGGCAAGAAGCAACAAACAAAGCAAAATCTCTCTAGCGATGACACCGAAATCGAATACGACCCTAATCCGCATCCCACTTGTAAATGCCAGCGCTGCGCGAATGGGAGACAGTGGCTAGGCAAACGATGCAAGAAATGTGCCAAAGAGTCGAGCGACAACAACAGCACCGAGATCTCTGAGTCTGAGTCTGATGTCCCACCTTCGAAAAGCAAGAAACAAACTCCAGACAACGGGAAAAAGAATGGCGGCAAGAAGTCCGCCACTGATGAACAGGCATTGGGATCAAAGTCTGAGAAGTCTACCAAAGGGCAAACCAAAAACAAGTCCGCAAACTTAAAGGGAAGTACTAAGAATGAAGAGTCAACCACCGAGGTTGAGACTTCTGGATCTGAACCCGACACTTTCTCCAAAGATAATAAGCTCTCCAAGTCTGCTAAGCCCGCCAAACTTGCCAACCCCTCCGAGAGGGGCAGCAAACAGTCTGAGACTGATGACGAGACAACGGAGTCAGCTAAGGAAACCGACGAGGACATCGAACCTATCAAAAAGAAGGATACGGTTAAATCTGGCAGAGGCAAGAAGAAACAGGAAAAGCAAAACAACAAACAGAAGAAGAAAGCCAAGAGTGAGACCAGAGACCAAGTCGAAGATGAAGAGGAAACGTCCCCAAGACGTGAAAAGAGCAAGCACAGAAAGGGGAAGAAGATTGAAGAGTCAGAGAAAGAGCTTTCCAAAACGTCAAAAAACAGGGATGGGCATCGAAAGGGAAACTACCCAGAGGCGTTTCCGTCACCGCATCTTCGGCGTCCCAATCTCATTGAACCTATTCGAGCCGAGGTAGTTCAGACGGAACGAGTTGTCGAGACACCCGAAGACCCGGCCCCTAACGCATACTTTGACCAAGCAAACAATATTGTTCGCGTCTACTACGGACCCGTCTATGGGAATCATCACGGCAATGCGTTGTACCCCAGCCGAAATCTCAGCGATCGGCCCCTTCCAATGGGAGTACCTCACCCTACTCAGAACCCCTACTACTACGGATTCAATAATCGGCAACAACCTCAGCACCCGCCCCCGCCTCCACTTCAGGGATACGACTACAACCAGGTTCCTATCACGCAAGGCGTACCTACTGGGCCATGGAATGCTCCGGTGCCTCCCGCTGGCATGCTTCCAGGTGTCCCGCCAGTATTTGCTGGTAACCAGGTCAATCAACCGTATGGCCATTGGGTGCAAGGCGGAGGCGAAACATATATGATGTCTGGCGGTGCTGGGGGCACTCCGCCAAGCAAGGACAAAGATAAGGATGGTGTCAATAACGTCGGGCCTGAGGTAGAATTTACACGACCATGCATTATTGCGGTTGCTAACATGTCCCAGGAGCAACAGAATCCTTACCTTCCGAAAAGAGCCAAGTCCCAGTTTAGTGTTTATGGAAATAGCCATCGCCAAGCGTCGAAAGAGACACGAAAGTCTGGCAAAGAGGACGGCCGACTACCTTCTAACCAAGGTTGGTCAAACAACGATGGGGCTGCCTCGCGGCAAGGCGGCTGGGGCGACAATTCAAAGGATAACGACTGGGGCCAGACAAACAACAGCCAGCAGGGTCAGGACGCCTGGGAGGGCTCGGCCAAGAATTCTCACAGAAGCAACGACACGGTGCAAAAGAAAGGCGATCACTGGGGAGAGGATACACACATGCAGACAAAATACACCCCAGACGACTGGAATGACTCCCGAAATCAGGGCGAAGAGAAAGGCAACAATGATAACGAATGGAACGTCAAGAAGTCCGAGGATGACAAGGGCGGATTTTCACAAGCAAACAATGTCATGCCTGGGAGCTGGGTGGATAACCCTTTGACTACCCCGGCAGTGGCTCATCCGTGGGCGGACCTATCTGCAGCAGCTGACACTGGTGGTGGTGTGTGGTAGTTGATTGCGATATACTCTTCGTAATGTCATGGGACATGTCTAGAATGTATGACAAAGTGGTATCAGCAAGAATAAAGTACTAGATGCAGTCATGGCCCAATTCCCTTCCCTTCCAGAGTTGCTAAACAGAAACCCTTTTTTTCTTTATGCAAAAAAAGCAAATGCGAGCCTGTCTCAATGGTCGGCGCTCATTCCGGGTTCTTGATGCAAAAGCTAACATGTAAAGCGAGAAAATCAGCATGTAAGAGAGCTCTTTTAGAGACACAAATAAGTAACACAATCAGCTAGAGGATTGTGCAGTCGCGGAGAGACCTGGTCGGCTGCTCATCAGCTCCATCCTGATGGAAGACATCGTTTTAGCCTGGGCTCTCTCATCGAGGACAGCGACAATGGCACAAACGGCGAATGTAGCATCGGTGATGGATAGGCATCTTGACGAGTTGTATGAATGCGGACGGAAGAAGCAGGGTGAAAATAGATTTGTTCGTTGTTGACTCACCATCGTGACGCTTCCCACTCGATGATCCATGAGCAGCAAATCTTGAGACGTTCGCGGACGCTCGAGGTACCAAGGAGGCGATACTTCTCCAAGTCCTTCACGGGAAGCATGCTAGCGAACCACCAGGGAAATATGGCGGCATCGTTTGGATGCTCACCGTATATGGAGAGAAGGCGCTCCGTCAGCCAAGGGACGCCTTGGGCGCGCATGCGGGTGACGAAAGAAGTGGTGAATTCCATGAGGCTCTGTGTCGACATGGTTTCGATATCTGCTGATGTGATTGGAGCAGGGGGATGTTCAGGGGGATGTTCAGGGTGTGGTTCTGATGATTCTTCGGCCTGGTTGCCGTCATCGATGATAGGCCGCTCGGAAGTAGTTTGTGGCACAGCCTCAGCTGCTTCCATAGATTCCTCCTCTTCGAGACTTACATCATCGACCCGCTCAACCTTTCCCACAATGTAGCCGTCGAGGTAGCCATGACGAAGGACTCGGAACCGGGACACGCCAATAGTTTCGATTAAACTCCGACCATCGGGATAGTACTGCACATTCACAATGCGCAGCATGGTCCCTAGCTCAAGGAATTCGGTCTGGCCGTGAACCATGGATAGTCTTGGCAGAACCATGCCAAAAGTACGGTCTCCTTCTAACGCTCTTCGAATTAGGAGACGGTATCGAGGTTCGAAGACGTGTAGGAAAGTCGGCATGCGAGGAAATGCAAGAGTGCAGACGAAGAGTGGGAAGTTGAGGTCCTCCAGCTGGCTCGCGCTCTCGGCTGCGACAGCCTCTTTACGAGCCTTTGCATCGTCGGACCAGAATGAGTTGATTATTTGATTTAGCGTTTGATTGGATGGACAGGAAGTGTGGTTGAGAAGTGGATTAATGGCGAGTTGGCGGCGGCATATGGGACAGTAGCGGGAATGGTCAAGGACGCGATGGAGGCAGGACCGACAAAAGGTGTGGCCGCATGCAGTTGTGAATGGGTCGCAAAAGAGAGCGTAGCACACCTGACAATCCATCTCAGCCCTGGTCATCTCTTGGGCTTTGGCAGCAATATGTTCGTCGTTAATTATGTCGTCTTCTCCGTCGGATAGGCTCCGGGCCCCTTGATACGAGATGTCGGCCTGGTATTTGAGATCCCCGTCCTCGGCGAGTGTATAAGTGGCAACAATCTTGCCACCATCAAACACCTGCGAGCTGCCATCTTCGTCTCTCAAGGACGCAACGCCAGCGATCGCCCAGGGATCCTGCATATAAATACGAGTGAAGACACCGGCAGTGGCAGCCAAGCTCCTTCGCAGGTCAATTTCCTCTTTGAGCTGCTGCGAGACCTTATTAAGGATGACATCTACGGCGCAGTCCTCGACAGCATGCTCCTTGCCGCAGTCTGGGAATGGGCACCGAAAGCCCTCGAGGCGGCCAGGAAGGTCGGGATAGGATATGTTTGTACGTAAGTGTGTCTGCGGCAAGCACCGCCTGCACATGCTTTTACCGCATGGGAGGCAGACGGGCTCGCGCAGCGGAAGCGAGCATATTTGACATTGGAAGAGGCGGACGAGATCGCGAGGCAGAATAGGCGTCGGGGCGGGAAGGGCTGTGGGTTGATCCGGATCTGTATCGGAATTTGCATCTGTGTCATCGTCCTGGCCTTGCGACGGCTCGCGAGGATCGGGAGGATCGGGCGGCCTCGTCGCTGGCGCCATTGGCTGGGCGTGGGGCGCCATGAGGGATCAACGAATGGCGGGTGTCGAGTTCGATCGGTCTGTCGGTTGGTCGGACAAGTTGAAAGCGGCAGGAGGTCTCTCACGATGCGCTCGAATCCATACGACAACTCGGCGGTGACGTTAGAGCGGGGCAGAGAGGGCCGCGAGAACGCATCTAGATAAGGATTGTAGAGTCCAGGGAGCAAGACCTGGTAGTGGATTGGGCGGCGGTCCCGGTTCACAGAAGGCTCTTGTTGGAGGCGCCGTCGGACACGGCAGTCATGGTTGAAGCAGCGGCGGCTAGAGGAGCGAAGTTGAGTTGAAAATTGGCCGTCTAGACTGTTGGAGCGAGACGAGCCTTGACTATGTATCAGGCGGTGGGGTGGGTTGGTTGGTTGGTCCCCCCGTCACTTTATTAGTGGGTGTTCAGTGGACATTGCCCTTGGAAGGAAGGACCTGGGATGTGGGATGCCACTGCGGCATGTTGATCTAGAAGCGAATCGTTGTCGTCATTGTCAAACTTGGTGGGAAGGTGTGGAACCCCGAGGACCGCAAAAGACCCCAAGACCTCAAGAAGGCACCAAGAAAACGGCAAGGCTGAGGGACGATGACGATGAAAAAGCCGCAGCCGGGCATCTGGGCACCTCACTGTTCCGAGGGCTACAGTTAATATGCGCAGCGAGCACGAGGAGCCGTTGGTCAAACATTGGGCTTTTGGTTAGCCATACTGTGAAAGCTTGGGGCTTGACGATGATTTGGGTGGATGCGGCGCGTGTGCTGAGAGTTGTGGCGCGGGGCGCATGCCCTCACTATGACTTATCCATCTTGAATACGGTGTGGCGGTCCAGATGGGATGGAGAACTTCAAGATGCGCTTTCGCTTTCGCTTGGCCAGGTGCAAGGCAAGAAGACGCACGAGCGTACCCCGGGCCGTCGTGTGCCTTTGCCAGGGGATGGTTGGATCGTACATATAGATGACGGCGATGATGCCAACGATAATTGTGCCACCCAATCCTGTCCATGGCTGACTGCGTATTTAATCGGACCAGCACCCACATCATTCACCGAAGCGTGGCCTTGCCGTGTGTACATCCTCGGAGGCACAGCATTTGGAGCATTTCAGGATATCGATGTCCCCGGCGTTTGTGCTACTCGGCTGGACATGTGTTCATCGTGAGCAGCGGCCCGCATCGAGATTGTCTACTGCGCAGGGCTGCAAGCAACGAATCCACCCGACTCACTACTAACATACCTTATTGGTACCACTGCCACGCACGTACATAGAGCGGGAGGAGAACAAAATAAGATATAAAAAAATTGATCCAAAGAGTCCAGACCACGTCGACCCCTTTGGAACATTAACACTGTCTGCAACTCCGCCCTGTAACTCGATCCTTGACATGGCTGATTCGGGCTGATCAGGGTGCAGAATGATGGTGACGGCAAGGTTAGTGCAACCATCTTGCCCTTATTAATAAATCACCGCGTCGTCCATTGTAAAGATCAGCCACTGCGCCGCCAAACTAGGATTCATCCAGGGATGTCCGTCCTGTCGTCTTCGTCATCACATGTCAATTGACCAAATCTCGTCCCCCCCCCCCCTCCTCATTCCCCTCCTTTTCAACTCGTCACCACCCATGCGTCCGTCCACTCTTGTCGATGTCTCGCCCGCATGGCTGGATCCTCAACGGCGGTTTGAGCATGCAGCAAAGCCAATTACAGCCAGTAACCTGGGTAGGTACCTAGGTAGGTAGGTATTTACGAAAAACACACGACCCAGTCCGGTGGTACAGAAGAATTCGCAGTGGATGGAACATACATAACTCACCGATACATATCAATCAGGTATAAACTAGACCCGGCCAGACCAAAGCAGTGCAGTCCCCACTGTCCTTGAGGCTGCAGCCACCGCGAATGGCCTCGTCTCGCCCCCGAACCGCCCATCCAAGTCCCGTATTTGACTGGTGCCCTGTCCCCAGTCATTTTGACTTGCTGCACTTGCTCTCACTATCCACTTCTGCATCTCGCAGTGTTATCTTCAATTTAATATATCCCTCCCCCCTCGTCTAGCGAGTCCGTTTTCACTCATCGTGCCCTAATTCTCGTCCACGGTATTCGATAACCGAACGCAATACTATGTACAGCAGCCCAGAGCATACCTTTAGCAGGGGAGTGAAGCTTCCCTGTCTAAAATCGCGGTGGCTTCTCCAGGCGAGAACTTCCCCGCTTATGATATGTCCACTGTTGAGGTACAGTGCCATCAGCCATTACAATGTACACCATCACATCAGCCTCTGTAGTTGGCACAAAGTAGACTGTGTGCTAGCCCAGGAATCAGAATCTAATGCTGCGCTGTTCGGGTACAGTAAGACATATTGTCGCTTCGGAGAAGTCCTCAAGCACTAGCCTACGCTTCTTTCACCCCCACTTGCTCGCCTGCTCCCTTACCAGAAGCAGGCAGGGGCTTGACCTTGCTGGCGAACTGGTCTTCATTGTCCTAGCCTGTGCTCCGTACTGCAACTATACCGGCAGTTGAGGCGTTCTGGGCCAGTTCCGTTCCTGTTCCAGGGTCTGTTATGTTTTCGGAAAGGGAACAAGGTCCATTCGCATTGGGATTGGGTGCATTCAGCAGTACATCGCATCCGTTTGGCCACCCTCTTAGGCGCTTAGTCGCTCGACTGCTCAGACTCCTCATTATTTTTGTTCTGATCCGTTGGCGCCATCCGTGTCCGCAGCGGGGAAGCTTTTCGGACAAGGACGCCTCCTCACCTCAGATCACACCTCCCTTATTTCTTCTTCTTCTTCTTCTTCTTCTTCTTCTTCTTCTCTTCTTTTTTTTTTCATCTTCTTCGTCGTTCAGTGATCCATTATTTCCCCACTTCTCACATCTGCCATCCTGACCTCGCCCACCCCCCATCTTCCGTATATCGTCTCACCGCTTTCAATTCCTCCCACTGAGCCACCGTGGTCATAGCTATCGCCACCATCATGCTCGCCTCTCTCCTCAACTCCTCCAGCGCCCCGGCGTCTGTCCCCGCCCCGGAGGTTCGTAAAGAAATCACTGACCGTCTTTCTGAACTTGTCGAATCTCTCGAGGCGCACCCGGCTTGGACCCCAACCAACCCGCCCCGCAGCCTTTTCTTCATTTGGGATTTTGTAAAGCGCTCCCATTACATCATGACTGAGCTCGACAACATCTCCAATGGCCGTCCTCTCAAACATCCCGAACAGATCCCTTCCAATAACGGAGGTAAGTCGTCCAAGCCCTCTTCGACCTCACTGCGCGCCCTCAAACCCCGGGTGTTCTTCTCCTATCGATGCTCAGCCTCACCTCCCCCTTTCTGCTCACACAAGTAGCTACTGGAGAGCGAGCCGCTGCCCTCTCCTTCCAGGATGTCTGCACACGCTCCATGACCGTTACCGAAATGATCCAGAACCCCCGCATGCTCGTCATGATCGGTCTCTCTAACGTCGACTTCAACGATGACATCCGTCAACGGTCACGTGCTCTTTCCGATGCCATCACCAGCGTCACTTCGCCCTCCTCATAAGATGGAGATGGGTTTCCGAGGCTGTAGGAAACGCATCCTCGGCTCCTATATGTGGTTTATAAGTAAAGAACCACGGACTGAAAGTCATAAGCAAAAGAAGGACATGGAAATAACCAAGTATCATATGTAACAAGAAGAATTCGAGCTGGGATTGGGCAAATCGTCAGGTTTGTTTATATGAGGGTTCTCGTATTTGAGCTTTCGAGAGAGCTCGAGTCCTCATGTGGACCAGCTCCAAATCTCGAAGATGTCATGCATTGCGGGATGCCTGCTGTGAAGTCATTGTCAACAGTCTTGCGAAATCTGTGTTCCCTGCGCCTCCCATCCAACACGCCGTCAGACCCCAGTTCCGCTGTTACAACCACAGAAGCCCATCGAACCAGGTCAAATCGACCAAACCGTAAATCAAAAAAAAAAAAAAAAAAACCTACACATGTGCATCCAAAAGGCCAATCCCTGGTACCTATGACAATAACTTCTAGTGGTTAGAAGTGCAAACAGATAAAACAGCAAGCCGTCAAGCGAAAGCTGATGAAATCAGTCAAGTCCATTCCGAGCTTGGGCATCCAAGCCCCTTCATCGTACACCAGCCCATCTGCCCCTCACTGCAGAAGTGCCCATAGCTAATCGACGGCCAATGTTGCCGAAACAGACACAGCTACAGAATAGCACGCTCAGCATCCATACACCTGTTTCGACCGTCTCCTGCCGAGCAAGTCCACCCAGGGTGAGCAAGTCTTCGTGGGACGATGTGCCGGTGACCGATACATTCCCATATAGGGATGCGGCAGGCGTCGGCATCATGTCCGGGTTCACACCGAGGAGGAAGGCAGAGCCTGTAAGTCCAACCGCCGCCGCGAGGACGAATCCAGGCTTGGAGCGATCAATAAGCCACCAGAGCAGAGGGTTCACCAGGGCTAGCGACAGAGACACCTGGAGAGTGGATGCCCAGGCCACCTTCCGCTTAAGCTCGAGTTAGCTCTTCTCTTGAATTACACGCGAACCGGAAATGTTGGTGAATAACTTACAATAGCAAAGACAATGCCGACGAAGGCACCCACAGCTCGGATCACAAGCGCCCAATCAGTGCTGGGACGAATGTCCTTCGTAGCTCCATCCTTTTCCACCACTACGACGTCATCGTCGACTTCGCCAAACGACTCCTCCCATACTCGATCGAACCACGGCAATAGAGCACCAAGAGCGACGCCAGCCACTCCCCAGAACCCCAAATGAGCCCAGTTATATGCGGGGCGAATGATACCATCCGTGAATGATGATATGTTGCCCGCGCCGCTGTGGAAGCGGGTGGTCGTGACGAGAACGCCATACCCGACACCAAGAAGGAAGAGCAGGAGACCTCGCAACGCCAGCGATAAAATTGACGGAGGAGGAGCAAACTGAATAGGAGCTTCAGTGGGACGGAAGGAGGAGCGACGCCGGACAGGGTGAGAGCGATCACGCATCAGCTCGTAGGTGGCTTCGTCGACGCTGGGACGCTTGATCGGGGTTTGGGCACCGGTACCCCATGGCGTGTCCAGCTCAACGCGGTCGTCAAAGACGCGATCGCGTGTGGAGGGGGTGGCTGGGGAGTAGATGCCAAAGAGCGTCGAGGAAGTGAGGTTCAGAAAAGACTGAGGCCGTGTGAGGGAAACTGGTTCGGGGGTTGCTTGAAGAAATCGTAGGCTGGACGCCAAATCCGAGGGCGCCGGAGTCGCGGGGTTCGAGTCCTGGTCCGGAGGAGTCGGAGTCGTGAGATTGAGATCGAAGGGCCTTCGGGGAATTGGCCGTAAAATAGGAGGCCCGTCGTCAGCCATGGTGTTACTGCAGGAAAAGAAGAAGTTCGAATGCGTTGGGCAATGGGTGAGGGAGACGGGTGGATGGTGGTTGCGGAGCGTCTATATGACTGGTCAGCGGTATGGTTGGAATAGGCAATCAGGCTGAGCAGAGGTGAGGGGAGCTCGACCCAGCCGGAATCACCCCACAGGTGGGCAGTCACTCACGTCGTCTACTCGTCTATCTGTGGAATGGAAGTTGAGAGATGTGGTGCGTACCCCTAGGCTAGGCGCGAAGATCCGAAGCAAAGTGGTTTTGGAGTCTTGGGCCAATATTAAACTGCGGTCTCGGATGCGAACCCTGTGGCCGTGTGGCTTTTGCGCCAACCACCCGGGGGCGTCTGAAACGAATCCGATGTCTCCAAACAGATGTGGGAATAGGAATATAACGATCAAGGGCGTGTCTTGTCACCGGCCCGGAGAAATATTTTCTTCCTGAAAATGTTTCGTTGAGGATGCCTCACGGTAGTCGAAATGACTGATACTCAGCTGTTGAGAGTGGAGGGGCCACAGTCTAGCAAGGGTGGATGCAGACGGAAGAATACAGGACGAATGCTGCTGGGTAATGGAACCGAAGGCAGAATGCGAATCGCGGATGATGGCGATTGATCACGAACTGATACAAGGGCAGTAGAGAATTGGAAAACCGAGAGCGGGTGGGAGGTAAGGGAAGATAGGGGAAGTGGTGGAAGAAGGTCAGCTATGCCCTGACTAAGTCACCTTGCTATATGATCTAGATAGTCTCCACGTGCTGGATGAGGACGTAGTCATGAGGCAAGCGACTGGGGCAAGAATTGGTTCTAACCAGTCGACCCAGCCAGAAGGTACGCTTGTCCCTTCCTTCCTCTCCATCGTGACGGCGGACGGCGGACGGCCTAATGCCAGCGGCCCACTGGCCCTGGCGGGCTGAGACCTTTGGAGACAGGGACCTAAACACGAAGGAAGGTGAGGAGGAGACTGTTGTCCGATCACATGCACTTGCAAATCCGTACCGAATTCGCATCAACCCCATAAACCCTCCACCGGTAGTGGAGCCCCCGAGCCTCCTTTAGCGGCATCGCCCAGCGCCGCCGCTCAAAGTTCCCCGCTCCAGCGGCGAACGCCCACTGAGCGAAGGCCCTTGGCAAGCTTGGGTGGGAAGAAGGCCGCCAGGGCTACTTCAGAAATGACCTCAGAAGCCAATGAAGCCTCTGTGATAGGTCCGGCGCATGCGCGGTGGATGCTCGCGCACCGGGTTCACTGAAGCTGGTCGCGACTGGGCCTCTCTAATTACCCCACACTCAACACGGCCCATCAGATCGGCCGCTTCAAGGCTTTGCGGTCCGACGCCGTCTCGCGCGGGAGACGCAAGAAACCTAAACTCCGGTCCAAGCTGACGAGGAAAATCAGTATTCTCTCAATTGAACACAGTATTGGCTGGTCAATATGGCAAAAAAAAAAAAAACAGACAACCATATCGAAGCGGCTGCAGCGGCTTTCCCCGCGCCCCCGAAGCTCTCCCAGATCCATTGGATCGGCGCCAGCGGCCCAACAAAGATATCTCCGGGATGCTGGCGACATGGGTTGGGGGGAGCCCTGTTGAGATGTCGACGCGAGACTGTGGGCGTCGGCAAAAGCCTAGCGCTATCAAGACTCAGCGAAGTAATTGCAACAATGCAACACACACTTGCAGAGAAATGCATGCCAAAGCTAAGCTTGTCGAATGAGGCTTGACCAGTTGGCCGGTCTAATATGCGATAATCTGACCGTTTGAATCAGTGTGTGTCGAGCTGATTAACATGTGATTTTTGAGGCAACCTCAAACTCATCATGACAATCCATTCCAGGCAGCTTGCAGATAGCGGAGCCCTCGTATTCTTTCGCAGAGTGCAGCCGGTTGTGCATGCATGAGTAAAGAGTTGCCTTGCTACCCAGGCAGCCAGCCATGGCTAAGCCGAAGCCACATTTGAACCGCGATTCCCTTCTACATTGATTGCATGCTCTTTCAACACAAGGTCGGAAAAGTGCCATAGAAATTACGTTGCTAAACATTGGGAATTAATGGCACAATCAATTGATCTCGGCTGCATTCAATTCTTGAGGCTCAGCTGGTACTGAGAGTGCACAACGACTTTATTTGACTGTGGGTACCACAGATCGTTGATTGACAGCTCTCCGGGTGAAATCCAACAGAGCCAAACAAGATACAAATAAAATGCGCCCCAGCCATATCAATATTGTGTGACGACAATTATAATCTTTATAAAATCTCCTCCTCTCCTCTCCTCTCCTCTCCTCTCTTCGCTTCCCATTGTTGGATTTCATCTCCTACTCGTCATCGCTGTCGTCGTCATCCTCATCGTCCTCCTCTGAAAACTCATCCTCACTATCCTCAGCGCCATCCGGCCTTGCTATCATCATGAACGCCGCCATGCAAGTGATTCTATTCTGTGTCTCGTACGTCCCCAATAGCGTCCCCAATGACTTCTCCGCCTTGGCGTCCTTGTTTGACGCTGCTTTGCTCTGGCCCTTGATTAGCTCCTCGCTCGTTACACGCCACAATCGAATCCGTCCGTCGCTGCTCCCGCCCGCCACATATAGCACGGACGGCGAGTCGGTGCTTGGGACCACCACGAAGTCCTTGATTCGGCTCTGCACGCCGCCCTCCTTGCCACCGATCTGGCCAACCAGTTTGGCAACAGGGAGCGGCGGCACAGCCTTCTTGTCGTCCTTGTCATCGGTCTCCTCTGGCTTCACGAGATCCTCCTCATTGGTGGAGAAGAATAGAATTCGACCGTCCTCAGTCGCCACTGCGAGCAAGGTCAACCCTGACTCCTCGTCCACGGTAATGTAGAAGAGCTGGTGGATCTTGGTTCGAATAGACCCCATTACTCGGCATCTGGGTACACTGTCCATGCCAAAGACCACGATATCCCGCTCAAATCCAACAGCAAATTCGTCGGAACCGTCGACCTCTCCCCACACCACCCGTCGGCCTTCTCCTGTTGAGTGCTTGCCCTCTCCAGCTTCCTGCAGCATTTGCCTGCTGAAGTTGAGCACACCAGCCTTCTTGCCCGTCACCAGGTTCCACAATCGCATTGATCGCTCTCCCTTGCTGACGCTGATCATCAACTTCATGCTCGGGTGGATCGCAAAGTCGTTGACACCTGAGGGAGTACCTCCAAAAGGTGCCGTGTCACCACTCGGTCGGCCCATAGCCTTAGCAATAGGTGCTTTGATGTTGCTGAGAAGAGACCAGTCGCGGGTTCGTGTAACAGAAATGTTCGAGTCCTCGCTGGACGAGAGCAGCTTCGACCTGGAAGGAAATCGCAGCGCCGTCACAGTCGACGAGTGGTGTAGTAACGTGCCAACCTCTCGGTTCCTGGGGTTCTCGAGAATCGGTCGCGGGGCCACCTTGGCCAGCATCTCTTGGTGTTTTCGGCTCGGGGGGTGCGCCGACAGATTGTAGACATTGATCCTCTCGTCAGTACTACCCGACGCGAGCATCACCTTCTGGGTCTGTCCCGGAATGGGGAGCGAGACCGGGGACATGGCAACGCAGCGAATCGCAGAAGTGTGAGCATTGAATAGGAACGTGTCGGCGAACTCGGTTTTGTCCTTGGGGCCAATCGTCGCCGTCAATCCATGCAAGATTCTGTCATAGGATCCCACAACGATCTGGATCGTCTCGGTGCCGGTTGCTGTGTTCGTGACGGGAGCTTCCTGCGCCTTCACAGGTCGCTTCGCTTTGACGGGTTGTTTCGCCTTCGCAGCACTATTCGCCTTTGACTTTTTGATAAGGACAGGCTCCGCAGCGGGCTCGCTATGCGCGACGGTTTGTCTCTTTCTCTTAGCCATGGCGTATTTTATGGTGTGTTGGATTGGTCGGGATTGGTTCGTCTGGTGAAGCTGCGAGATGCTGGTTGAAGCGCCCAGGGAAAAAAAAATTGGGCAAGGCGCTGAAGCGATAAGATAAGCCACTTTAGATGCATAACCCCAAGCATGCATACTTCCGAGAAACCATCCAAACGACACCACCAGGGTCTTCCGAGACAATTGTTAGTCTCCAGTGTTCTGCGCTGTGTGTATTCAACTGTAAATGCTGCACCAACTATGTAATTTTATCGCCACGCCCATGAACATCTACTGTGCTTTATTTCCCAGTGCGTCCGCTCTCAGAGCCGATGTCCCGTTCCACCATCTCAATTGAGCCCAGGCTGGGAAATCGCTTGGTAAAATCCTGAATATAGTCGTCCCTCTCTCGCGACGTCATGTCAAGCACGGGTCGTCCAGGAAGGCCTGTCCCAACAAATTGTTCCTGGACAAGGTCAGGTCGGCTCTGCTTAGGCGGTGATGCCGGGCGACCTCCCGTGGAGACACTGTTCAGGTGAACTGGCTTCTTTGGAGCAATTGGCTTTGCAGGAGGTTTTGGTGCCAGTGCCGGCGGTGCAGATGCTGAACCAATTAAACCACTACCAGCCGCTGCTAAGACCCGGGACTGGGATGGAGACTCTACCCGGGTCTTCGCAATGCTCAGCGGCTTCCTAGGAACCCCTGGCACCACCTTCTCGGTCTTGTTGCCATCGAGACGATCCGTATACTTTCCATAGCCTTGGGCGGTTCGCGCAACGTTGGAGGGTCGCTGTTCCTCGCTCAGCAAGCTTTGAACTCGGTTTTGGATGCTCGCAGCACGAGAAGCTCCGATGTTCTTAGGTGGAACGGCTGGTCCAGTATTACCCGTGGCAACACGCCTTCGGTATTCAGCCTGCCCAGCGGCTACACGTCGCTCTTCTTCTAACAATTGAAGTCGCTCCATCTCACGTCGCATCTCCGGTGTCATAGCGTCTTCGTCAATATGGCCGTCGTCACTGCGGCCATCGGTCGCTTCTGAGCCGGCGATGGGAGTTAGGTCGCGGCGTCCGACGTCCTTGCTAGGTGACGGTGTTCTCCTGCCCCCTTGGCTAACGAGAGGAGGGTTGGTTTCAAAGCGCTTAAAGGCATCGCCGAATTTACCCGCTAGAATATTCTTGTTTCCAGACAAAGAGGTGAGGCTTGACCGTTTACTAGACTTGGCTTTCTCTGAGTCTTCCATGCTTCTCAAGAAATCGATATCACTAGATGGGACGCGTGCATCCTCATCCGCCGCAGGTTCCAAACTCGGGGATGGAACCTGCGGCGAGTACTGCGGCGATGGTTGCATCGGTCGACTAGGAGATCGTCCAGCCGCCTCCCTTTCACGCAAAAAGTCCAGTGTTGTAGACTCCAAGTTCGTACTTGCGGGTCGCTGGCGGTTTACGGGCGGGTTTGGACGAGCAGTGGGCTCCAGAAAGTCAGTGCGGGGACGGCCACCTTCCAGTGAAGGTCTTGATGATGAAGGGTGTCGCGCATGGGTAGATTGCGGTCGATAGTCAGAAATCCTAGACTTAGACGCAGAACGCGTATCCTCCGTGGCCCATTGTCCTGCAGTCTGCTCAGAGTGCCTCGGAATACTTGTCGAGCGAGAGTAATCCATAGAAGCGCGTTGACTAGAGTTGTCTGTGTCCTTTGTGTATGGCTCAGGCGGGGACGCGGATGTCATGGTACCAGTAGAAACATATCTTGAGTTAGATTGAGAAGAGATGGCTTGAAGCTCGGGGTTGTTGCTGATGATGGATTGGGCTCGACTGATCTCCGGTCTACTCGGTAGAGCAGGGTCTGAGGGCGGTCTCGCGATGGCTGGCTGGTGTCCGACTGGCGTGACGGAATGTGGCCTTGACGCTGATCTTGAGTGAGAAGGAGCAGGCTGGGGCGTCGCGAATGCCGCATCAGCCAACCTTTCGGTAACTCGCTGATTGAGATCTGAGGGAGCTTGGCCCTGTGGCGAGGTTGGCGAGTTGTCAAAATCAAAATTCGCACCTTGATCGTGTAATAAGGCGAAATGGTCAAGAGTAGGGAAGCGCGATGATAGCTCATCAAAACCATTCTTGGGAGTCCCCTTAGAATCTAGGGCAGCAAAAGGATCTCCGTCAGTCTTTCTCATCGGGGATAGGTCTGGCTTCTGTACGGCTTTTGCTGCTGGAGCCGGGGATACTGTTGGGCGACCTCTCCTCATTGGCACGACGTCAGGAATTGCCTGCTGTTCAGGTGCTGCTCGAGAGAAGACGGCGCCAACAACTGGTGCCGTCTCTGCCCTCTGGCTCTTAGATGGTGGAGTCTCTGTTCTTCCTGGATCTGTGTGGGAACGACCAGCATAAATCTATCAAGGAGTCAGCATCGACAATCCGTGGCATATAATAAAACTTCTTACATCATGAATTGGGACGTCTTTTCCCTGCATGGCGCACCCTTCCTTGAGGACCTGGTAGATGGTTGGTCTTGCCTGCATGTTTTCTCTCAACATTGAAGCTACAACTGTCAGCGGCACGCAACTAGCCAGATGCGTTGGGGAATAGTACCGATCAACTTCTTAAGGCGGTCAGAAAATACCGGATGGCTTGGAAACCGGTAGCTAGCATTGAGAATAGCCAATTGGCCCTGATCTTCAAAGGGCGTTGTATAATAACAGAGCTTGTACAGCAAAACTCCCAGGGCCCAAATGTCTGACTTCTCGTTCATCGGTTGCTTGCGGTATACATCGATCATTTCTGGACTTCTATATTGCAGAGTAGTGTGTTTTTGAACATCTTCGTCCATCAGACGACACTCAACAATGGTGGTTGGGGCGGGTTTCGGGGGCGAGGCAGATCCAAAATCGCACAGCTTGAAGCGGTTGAGCGAGCCGTTGGAGCTAATGAGGACATTTTCAACCTTCAAATCGCGGTGCAGTAGCGCAGGTTTGAGATAGTGCATACACGCGACACCCTCGGCGATGTCTGTAAAGATCTTGAGGATCTCAGGCTCCGTCAGGCGATGCTGCAGTCGGGTATTCATGAAATCGATCAAGCCGCCGCCGTTGCAAAACTCCATGAGCAGAAAGACCTCATAACCGCCGTTGCTGAGTTCAGAGGCGTGGGAATCGATATATGTGACGATGGGCCGGTGCCCCTTGAGGCGCTTCATGGTCTCAACTTCGATGCGCATGCCCCGCAAGGATTCCTTATCAGGAACGGCGACTCGCTTGAGGACAGCCAGGTCGGTGCCATCGACGGGCTTGGGCATCTTGACGAGGTAGACGTGTGCAAAGCCACCCTCGGACAGGTATTTTTGAATGACGACACGGTGGCTGCCGACCTGGATCTTGGTGCCAGGGGCGAAGGTGCCGGCAGGGGCACCGGAGCCCGGCGCAGGAACGGGGACGCCATAGGGGGCACGATGATGATGTTTTGGGGCGGCATGCGGCGGTTGTTGGTGGCCAAAGGAAGCCATCTCGAGCGAGATTTGTCCTCAGGACGGCGTCGACGAGGCTGTATAAGGATACGAGGGAACGTGAGCGTGAGCGTGAGCGTGAGCGTAAGTGTACGGTGACGGTGACGGTGAGCCTGCCAGGCAGGGAACTCAGTCACCAAGTCGAAGGGGGGGCGCGGGGGCCAGGTCGTCGGAGGTCTTTAATCGAGGCAAAGGAATGGCGCAGTCGTAAATCAAGGCATTGGCTCAAACACAGTCAAGTGGTCGAGGTGTCAGGCCGGGCGCATTGTCAACTTGTCGCAGAGGCAGAGGCAGAGGCAGAGGCAGATACAAATGTTAGACGAAGAAACACATCACCCCCTTTGGAGATGTTTGGGATGGAACATGGACCGGGCTTCGACGCTTGCCTAGAGCTCAGCCTCCCGAGACTGACTGACTGCCTTTGGCCGGCTCCACGTTTCGGAAGAGCTGGCGGGACATATCCGGCTAAACTTCCAGGCGGTCAGTCAGCATGTGAGTTGCAGTTGGATTCCTTGCACAGGGACCGCGACGTCATTTTTGGCTCTCCTAGCACTCACTGTGATGGCCAATGAGTCGCTGAAGCGGAACGAAAATAGGATTAAACGCAGATGCCAACGCCATCGTAGTACAAGGCGGTACTCAGTTCCCGAGACATTGTTCCAAGCAACTACTTTAATCGCTGCTTTTTTTTCTCTTTTCTTACTTATTCTTTTTCTCTCTGATTCCTTTCGTCAGTAACCGACTGTAGTGTCACTTCTCCTCACCTCTCAGCCGGGGACTTTTCGGCTTGCTTGCTTCCCGCAACTCACCTGCCCCGGGAATGTGGCTTCACTTTGAATTTCGAGGTCAGATGATCCTACTATCGGCAGCAAGAATGCGAATGAAACGCAATAAAATACCTTGGACTAAAGGAGATGAACAAACTTAATATCATCAATCTCTAGTCTTGCAAGGCTCATCTCAAACCATCAACTCGCCGGCTGTCGCTAGGTTTCGTCCAATCCCAAGCTTCCCGTTCCCGGCTCTCGCGACCGTGTCAGACTCGGCCCGCCTCCGCTCCGCCTATAAATGCGCCATCATTGATGAACTGCTACGTACGTATTTCTCTGCTGCGTCCGAACCAGCACTGCCCATCACCAAGGTCCTATTCCATTCACCCCCAAGATCTCACCTTCCCCCTTCTGTGTATCCCAAGGATCTGCCTGACAACGTTCGATTCGTCCCCGCCAATGACAAGCCCCAAGGTCCCAGTGTCCGCGCCCCCTGGTGTGTTCCTTGCACTCCCCCATCCACATCCCCTCCCCCCCGATCTATTGTTCGTTCCCTCGCACATTTGAGACGCGCGGCTAAGAGAAAACTCGTCAATTTGCCGCGCTTCCGTGCTTCTAGAAAATCGGCACTTCTCGCGCCTAGCCCGTGGCAAGTGTCTCCATTGTTGGCGGACTGGCCGAGAACGAAACCGACTGCCAACCCACGGGCTACGTCATTAGGACATCCTCAACACGACTCACGGACGTTCAACTCTTCTTCATGGCAGCCGATTTTACTCTGGAAGTCAGCGGTCACGTCATCTATCCCGCCAGATCACTTTTGATTGAGACTCAATACACTCTTTAGAAATAAGTATCGGTGGTAACCGAGCGGGATGTCCCGAACCACCATACCTCAGCTCCATGTGGGAGGCTTGAAGCACGGGAGTCATTCGCCATGCTCACTGGAACGAGCAGCCACCCACCCTCCATCACACCTCACTCAAACAAAGTGACAAGGCCAGGGGTCTCCACCATCCTAGCACCGTCCTTGTTTCCCCTGCTGACCAGTCCGGACTCACTCAGAGGTCACGTCACTCCGCCACGAGCGAGATCCGGCCGGGTCAGGCGTCCCAAGTTGAATCCAACCCACTTGGTCCCTCGCCGTAGCCGTGTAGCCGTGTGGGCATCGTCCATACAGATGCGGATGAGGGACATGCAGCTTGAAACTCGACGCCTTATCCCAGCCCTTCCGTACCAGAACCCTGCAGCTCGTCAGCATTTATTAGCAACGCCGTTGCACTCTGCTCCTTCGTCCGAACTCTCTTTCTCTCTCACTTTCTCGCCCTTTCAGCCTGTGTAAAACGTTGTCGTTGCTTCGCGCACCTCTCGCTTCACATAATTTTTGGATTGTGATACCCTCTCAAACGACTATATACGTTTGTCGTCAGCCCGATACTCTCTATCGCGACCATGCCCGCCTCTTCAACGCCGATGCAGATGCCCCGTCAGCCTGCGCCCGTTGCGAACCCGGCCCGAAAACTCAGCACCACCCAACCGGTATGTCCGCATTCATCCTTCGCCTTTGGCACAGCACCCTCTTTCTTGTTTTCACCTATGTGCAACTCGATTCAAGTCGTCAAACTAACAATGATAGCGTGCTTTTGAGCCCATGACTATGGAGACGCAACCAACTGTTGGCCTTCGAGGCGGCAAGGACGGTGGTGTACGTCTGCCCTCAGTACTTTCGACTTCCCCTTATCTAATTATAATTCGTTCTAGGCCATTTGCTGCGGTATCTGTGCCGGACTCTGCTGCTTCGAATGTTTGGATTGCTGCTGCTAATTAATGATAATGGGTTCGGATGGTTTTTCCTTGGCGTTTCTGGGGTTTGATTACCCTGTACCTTGAGTTCACGGAATGGTTGGAACAGATATCAGGGTATAGTTTATGGCCAATGACCGACTAATTTAACGAAAATTTCTTGAGCAAGATTTTTTTAGGGGATTGGTAAATGAATTAATGCAATAGATTAATTGCAGCTTGGTACTCTTGGTTGCTCACCATCCAGATGATGAACTACTCGACGATCTGCACATGGATGCCAGCCTAAACCACAACGGCCTCCAGTCGTTTTACCACGTCCTCGTAGAACCTCATGGATAGCCGTTCCGCAACATCATCAGCCGTCTCATCATCGCCGTCCTGAAGTCCAAGCTCCTTACCACCAGCCAAGCACTTGCGAGTTGCCTCTTCGAATCGTTCCCCCATGTCGGCGCCCACGGCAGCGATCCGTTCCTCGATGAGGAGAGTCTCACGAACCCGGCGCAAGAGGTCCGGCCGGCCCCGGGCGCGGCGCATCTCGATGCCGAGCACCGTTTTGACTGGCTGCCAATGGGCGAGCTCGAAGAAGATGACACCTAGGCTGTATATGTCGAAACTCTTCTTGGAACGCTCGCGTTCGCGTCGGCGATTCGACTGCGCTCGCGGGTGCCGGTACAGGTCGTGCTCGGCGTCGACCCCGGGGGCGTCCGTCATCTCGTCAGAACCGCCGGGCCGCGAGAAGTCAAAGCCTGAAATGTACGGCTGGCGGTAGTCGACCTGCCCGCCGCATGTGCGGAAAAAGAGGATGTTGTGGCTCCGAAGGCCCTTGTGCAGCCAGTGTACCGCGTGCAAGTACAGAAGACAGTTGCTGATGGCGTGGGCGAGCTTGATGCGCTCCGTCACACGAGGTTTGCGGACTTGCGGGTCCTCGAGGAGTTCGCGCAGCGAGACGGGAGGAAGCCAGGCGTGCAAGTTGTCGTCGTCTGGGCGGTCGAAGATGAGGCCGAGCCGGCGATCGAGAATATCTACGTCGTCGTCTGGCACGTCGGGGTCGGCCTTGTCGAAGAAGCCTAGGCAGTGGGGGGTTCGAAATGCCTCCGGCTTGGGGCTATGGTTGAGTAGCGCGGCAAGCCTACGGACACGCTCGATCGTGTCGGCTTTGGAGAGCGAACCGGGCTGCGGACCAGTGTTGTCGTAGTCTTTCCACTCGATCCAGACCTTCTTCTTGCCGTCTGCTGTCTTCATCACAGCCTCACATCGAGTAGCATCGGACTCGTCGACCTCGGGGTTGAGCTCGATGAGGTATCGGGGCACGAGTAGATTCCGTTGCTGGTCTGGGCGGACGAGGTCGAGAAATTTGACGGCCGCCTCGTCGACAAGAGCTGGCGTATCAGACTTGGGATCGATGGTTTCGTTGAAAGCCTTGAACTTAGCCAATTTCGATAGCTGTCTCAACGCATCGGCGTTGGCTTCCCGTTCGAGATTCGACATTGGGGACGGGCTGACGGGAGTGCCTGCATCGAGCTGGGACTTCAAGGCAAGCACGAGATGACTCAAGTCTGCAATCTTGTGATGAAGGAGTAGGACGCCTCGGTTGGTGTCCTGCACCGTATGGCGGATCTCGACTTGAAGGGAGTGGTCGAGGATGTTGGTCATGTTGTCATTTAGGGCAGAGAACTTGTCTAGCAAGGCCTCGAAGCCGTCTTTGTCGAATGAAACCCACCGAAGCCTAGCAAGGTTCGCAGTAGACTTGGCCTTTAATCCAGCCATCGCCTTTTTGATAAAGTCTCTCTTCCTCTCGACCATGGGGAAGTTGGCTAGCTTGGCATCCCTCTCAGGGGCTTCTAGGATGCCATCCTCGTCCTGAACAATTTCTAGATTGTTGTGGCGGCGCTGGTGCTTGGTGAACTCATCAAAGAGACATTGTACCTGGACCAGGAGATCAAGGACAGTCTGGCGGTGCAGATTGAAAATATTCGAGTTGAGGACCTTGTCCTGGTTCTTCGCGTCTAAATCGAGCAGCCCTGAGGTCTCGCTCCACGCATAGAGGCGCTGTTGCTCCATGCGGAGGCGCAGGTTGAGATACCTGCACTCATTGTCGTACCCGAGCGCAGTAACAAGCAATTGGATCCCTGGACCACAGTACATATTAGGACAAGAACAGGACAATTATAGATACACAAGCGCCAGAGGAGGCATTTCAAAGCCTCACGTCTGTGCCATGCCTCAAGCCTCAAGCCCGGGCGTGACTAGATGTATCGGTGGTAGTGGACTGACATGCCTTGGATACAGCTGGTGTAGACTTGCAGGCTAATGGAAGCCACACCTAGTGCCAGGCCTGCCAGAGACACGGGGTCCATTTCCGGATATAGAACAGGAACAGAACAATGGAAGTAACAATAGCAAATGAGCTACGGCCCACGGAAGATGGCAGTCTGCACAGCGGTCGTCTGCACAGCCAACCCGGGGGCTTCCGCAGAGAGACCAGGACGAGGCGAATTTGAAGGATCAGGAACCAACGCCCAGCGATTCGCTTACGCCTGCAGGGGTGGGAGGGTGTACCAATAATTAGAAGATCCGGAGTACGGAGCAGACGGGAGAGCGTTCGGCCGACGGGTTGTGAGCACGGCTGAGGATGCGGCGAGCGCGATTGTTGGGTCAGTTGAAGAGTTCTGGCCAGCCAGCTGTCATTTAAGAATTGCGCGTAACAATTAATTGGGTGCGGGTAGTGGGAGTTGGTCAGGAGCAATTGGGTCATTGGGGTAAAGCTCACTGAAACTCTTGGAGTTACAGCGGGGGACCGAAGCGCGTTGGCGATTACAATTGGGGAAAGGGTTTGAAGGGTGAGATAATTAGAGGGGAGCTCTGGTGAAACAAGCGACTTTTCCAAAGAGGGTATATTTTTCGTGTGAACCTGGTCCATGCCTAGGCGCGCATGTTGCTTACAAGAGATTGGGTATTCGGGGCTGCGGGATGGAGAATACGAGATACTATTCACTGTCGTGCTCAGCATAGCACCTGGATATATGTAACATAACATGAATCAGTAAATTATACAAGATTCTCTAGCCGGAGTACTAAATTATGCTCAATTGAGACAAAATGTCATCTATCGACTAATTCATGAGATCCTATCATAGATGCTGAGTTTTAGTTTGAAAATGGGAATGTAGGGGGACTTCGGCCCGAAACTGAAGGTGCGTAGGTAGGGCTGGGTCGACAATGTCGATGGATGACAGAACACTGACTAACAATACGCAACGATTTTGCTCTCTTGATCTGTCATTCTGTCTCAATTTGGGAACGGTCTCGTGTAATATTCGCGGCGAAAAAGTGTCACTATTTTGGGGACTGTCATTGGTGATAGACCCTGTGCTTGGGGGCGAAGTGTTTGTAATTTCTTTGGCCCCCAAGCGCCGTTGCGGCCACACCCTCCCCGGTCTTTCGGGAAGGATTTATTCTTCGTTCCATTATACGATGATCATGTTGATCAATCTATTTTCCCTGAGATGTGGAATCTTGGAGGTGCGACGGAGGGCATGATGCACAAACGACATTGGTTGACCGAAGAAAGATGGGAAAATGAGGGATGACAAGAGAGAAAAGAGGCAAATAATGGCGGCAGGGATGTGAGTGAGTGAGTGAGCATGAGTGATGTGACACACGCAGTTGTGTTGGGGGAGGATGGGGAGAGTACTGGCTGGCACCACTTCGTATTTTGGAGAGCGGACGAATGGAAGAGCGAGGGTTGAGGATCGAAGATCGACGATCGAGGATTGATGAGAGGCGAAGGAGAGAAGAGACACTGGAATCATCATCTTTTTCTGCCCTTGTGTTTTGCTATCAACCCACACACTTGGCGTTGGTGTGGGCTGGGATGTCAAGGGTGTCTTGAACGTGCGCGCCTTAATCGGGTTTCGATCAGAAAGCCCAACGGAAGATTGTGTAAGGTTATTTTCAAGCCCGCATGTGGGTGGCTTTCTTAGTGGCTTCCTTGGTGCTGGAATTAATTGTTAAGCAGACCGCTCTTCTCAATGGGCCTGCTTCTAGAACGCCATGCAATGCTGGCTCAAAACGCACCCATGACATCATGGCGGCTTGCGCAACCCACCACGCTAAGAGGCGCAGGACCCTGAAAAACAAAACACTCTCGAAATGCCTATGATCGGTGTAATGAAGTGTCACGATTGCGTACTACGTACATGAGGCCGACGGTCAATTCCAGCGGCTGGCGAGACGAAGCAAGCTGCATTTCTGGGTCGGCATGGCATGTTACACGCAGACGGTGATTCCGGCTGGTGCCTAGGCAGCCACTTTGGGAACCGGCTAGAGCCATCGTGTGTCTAGGTCATCCGTCCTTGCAACATCGTGGGATGCCGTGGGACT
Organism: Dactylonectria alcacerensis; assembly: GCA_029931735.1. NCBI lineage: Eukaryota > Fungi > Ascomycota > Sordariomycetes > Hypocreales > Nectriaceae > Dactylonectria > Dactylonectria alcacerensis. Next base: position 1,983,406 of record JAPMUZ010000006.1, on the reverse strand, counting down.
GGGCTACATCGGGACATTGATGAAGCTGCCCATAGGCTCGCTAATTCCCTAGAGCTGCCGCTTGCAAAGGGGCGGGAGAAGGGATGGTGCTAGCTGTGTACAGTAGGGTTGGAGGAGCCAAAATAATGGCAATCAACTCCGAAGTTCATGGTATCCGAAACATGGGATAAGACAACGTATCTTACAATTCGAGCAAGAAATCTGGCATGGGATTGCAATCGACAGCTTGCCAACGACGGGGGTTCCCTGGTCAGGTGAGTAGTAAAGCTTGCTGGGACGGTGTTATTGCGAAGTGCCAGCAAACCGCATAAACTAGCAAGACTCAACTGGCGGATTCGCCTCTAGATGTCCCGGCATTGCAGCTGACCCGCCTAGTATTCTACTGGGTAATATGCTGAAACGGAGAGAGTGACGTGCTGAGTGCGTGTGTGTTTACCAGTAGCAATCTGTGCAGTCAATGGACGTGATGTCTGGAACAGCTCGCTTCGAGAGACATTGGATCATGCGCTGTGAGGTAGCTCTCGATGTTGACAAGCTGTATGTCACTTGTTGTCCACATGTGACATGTGAGGACACTAGGTAGGATGTCCTCATAACCGCCTGAACTTGATGAATTGAAGTTGGTAGTGCCGTTTGCCAAGGATGGGGATCCAGGAAGCGGAAAAGCTGACCCAAAGCATTGGACATAGGAGGAGCAAAGAGTGGAGAGCTTCATCGAAAAAGGCGGGATGCCCAGAGACGGTAGTCAGCTCGTCGGCATCACGAACGGCACCTCAACTTTCTCAACCACTCACATCCCAGTCCGACTGTCCAAGCACCGGCATACGTAGTAAGAGGCGCAGGCACTCCGGATGTAGAACCGATAGATGAATCATGGAGATTGTGGAAGAAAGGCGGGCATGGTTGTGGTAACGGTTATGTGGCAGGACATGTGCTCTAACGGCTAGCATAAAATGGTTGCAGGGGAGCCGCAGAATAGCGGTGACAGTACGTACCGACGGACAGGCAGCGGCCGTCTCTAAGGGACACGATGGTGACAGTAAATGGATGATTGCTTGGTTTAGAGCAAGTCAAGAGCTTCAGCCCCTTGCGCTATTCGCGAGGTAAGGCCGGGTGTGGATGGGGGTAGGCTTATTTGGTGGAGGCGCATTGAAATCGCAGTCACACGAGGGGCTCTGAATGGAGCGTCGACTTGGAGGGCCCTGTTATTGGGACAGGATGAGAGATGTGCTGCCCGCCATTTTGCCCGCCGTTTTGGGCTGAGAGGCCAAAGCAACGCACCCAAGCTCCTTGCATTGCAGCACCAGCGCAGCGCACTTACACAGACGACAACACCACTGTGGCGCACTGCAGCCAGTGAGGGCGAGAGGATTGTTGGAAGGAGGGCCAAAAGTGAGGTTCCAAGTGTGCAAGACACTGGCGAGCGCATGGGGGGGTTGCGTGGAGGAGGGGGCGCCAACCAGACTTTTGACTGCCACTGCACAGTGCACGCTGTAGGTAGTGTGCTGTAGCGCGCATGCCCCTAGTGGAGATCTGGGTGGATCGCTCAGTGGGCAGCTGCTCGAGGAGGCGGGAGAGCTGGGCATTGGGCAGGCTGTTGCAGTTAGCGGGTTTGGTTCCAGAGGACGTAGCGCACAAAGAAGCTGCGGCGGGTCTAATTAGCGAATGTGGTGGCGGGGTCCTGCATTAGACGGGCTTGCAGTGGTCACCCTGCTAGGGGATTTGTTCGCACCAGAGCCCTACAGCACACAGCAAAATGTCAAACGGCCTAGGCGGCCTTGCAAGGCTTTCCAGGGCGCTGTACAGAGTTGCAGTCATTTACAGGGGACCCCCTACCAGACAGCGCGGGCACGCCGGTGGCCCCGACACTTGGCGGGTGTGTGTGCAGTCAGTCAGTCAGATCCAGTTCGCTTCGGAATATGGGACCCGTAACCGTAACATGGACTCTCCTGCGATGCTTGACCTCTTAGCCAACTTCAATTCACCCGCGATTCTGGGGTTGGTGATTGGGTCTTTTACGGCCATGAGGCCAAACATCCGCGAAGGCGCAGCTCGGGGATTGGTCGAGTTGTTGCGTATCCGCCGCCCTCACCTTGCTGATTGGAGGCATTCGTCGCGGCGGGGAGACTCGCACACACGCGCGCAAGAGTCGTCGGCCGTGGCCGATGCAATGAATGTACTCATGTATGCTACTTTAGTTGGATCCTTTTACAACCCCCTTCTATCCCTCGGGCCCGTTTGATGAAGCCCTTGTATCCTGGGCCCAGGTGGCACGTTGCAGTTACATACAATCGGGGGGCCGAGATGGCATATGCCCGCATCGCCAGCACGCCAGCAACGCCGGTCCGCGAGGCTCCTCCCTTACAAGGCTGGTTCTTATTTTGGAGCTAGGGCTGAGAGCCTGGTTGAAGGTGCCATAGACCCGGCAGCGAGCCTAGGCGGCAAGTACCCTTAGTCAAACGCCCCCAGATAGCGCTGTGTGTAGCAAACCTCCACTCGACGTCCAGTCGTCGGCCGCTTTTAGTGGCTGCAACCCGGGATTCCATCTCGTCGTGAGATTTGCACATCTGACGGGTTCGTAGGTACCAGGGGCATATACCTGAGTTGGGCCGGTCTGCAAACGCACGCCGCATGCCTCACGCCTCACGCCTCACGCCGCTATCCGCAAGTTTGATGTGGAGGGAGGGGAGGGTTGCCGGGGGGGGGGGGAGGAGAAGGGTGGTAGTTGAGCCCCGACACGATGGGTAGATGGATGGATACTGCGTAGATGGGTCAACAAGGAGGAGGTTTGGTACGTGCGTGCTCGTGGGTGTGGGTTGGACTGGGCTGGGATGAAAACGAGATATTAGATGCCTCCTCATCCCCAGATCTCAACAGCCATCCCACTCCAGTCCGTCCTCATAGAAAAGGTCTCACACACATTCTCATCAAAACACAACACGGCACATCACATACACCTACATATTACATATATACCCACATACCCCCCGCCATCTTGGCCAAGCCATGACCGTTGCTTTTTGAATATCCTTTCCCCATCCACCAACCTTCTCCCTGTTGCTTCAACACCTTAAGACACAACTTCCCACTCTAAGTTTGGGACCCGTCTGGATTAGTCATTCCGTTGTCGCCAGAATACACTGCTAGCACAAAGTACTACGTACCCGCAACTGCCACTGCAGGGTGGTTCGGAACAAAAACAGCAACTAGAAGGAGCAACCCACTCCACGGGCTCGCTTTCTTCATGAATGCCATCGTCCAGCCTCTGGGTGGCACCAACGCAACCCACACCTACTACTCCACGCCAACCCCGTCGCCTCCGCCGCTTTCTCCCTACGATTTCTACGCTGCCCTGCCCAACACCTCGTACGTCTGGTATCCTCCAGTCATGGATCCCGTGCAGTCGCCCTATCTCCAGGCTCACTCTATGGGCAAGGACATGGACTCGTTCTCTGGGCCTGAGGACCCGCCCTCGAGCTCTGCCTCACCCAACTCCCACTTGCTTGGCATCGATAGCCTGCCCTCCGCAGCGCCCTCGCCTTCTGCCACCGAGGGTCGCATGAACACGCCTTCTGTCCCTGCTGCTTGCCTTGCTTGCGTGAGTCTTCATATATTTTTTTGCCCTTTTTTCTTTATCTTTCCATGTCATCAATCGCACCGCATCGCATCGAATCTCTTTACTCAGATCGTCGACGTTTGCAAGTACACAAGGATCACTAAGAACTTAGCTGACTCTGATTCTCAACTCTAGCGTGGCAAGCACCTCAAGTGTGATGGCCAAACCCCTTGCTCTCGCTGTACCAGCTCCAACTCCGATTGCGTATATGTTGCGTCACGCCGTGGCTACAAGGGCCCGCGTAAAGGGACTGCCCGCAACCCCAACAAGCGCCGCGCCTCGTCACCCGCTCGTGAGTCTTCCTCAAGCACCGATGGCCAAATGTTGCTCGGAGGCAGCAATGGCTGTCCTGTGCCCCCCTCTATCGCCTCCTCCTTCAATCCCAGCATTGTTCTACCGGAGAACAACCCCGTTTCACCCTTTCTTGCACCGGCCCCTTCTCCCAACAACAATGCCAATATCGCTGTTTACCGGTCCTTTGGTGGTGCTATTGACACTTCCAACATGGTCCTCGGTCACCATGGTGCTCATGTGCCTGCTCAAGTACCAGTGCCTACCCCTGGCGAGCGGTGCATCGACTCCTTCTACCACCATTTCCATGCTGCCCACCCCTTCGTGTTGCCGAAGGAATATCTTCTTCGGATAGCCAAGGAAGGCACTATTGAGCCTCTTATGGCTTCTGTGCGATGGCTGGGTTCGCTTTACATCGAAGCCGGCCCAACCCGAGACAGCTTCTTCGAGGAGGCTTATCGCCTCGTTTATGAGCCTGCCCGTCCCAAAGATGCCTTCCTAGTTCAGGCTATGCTGCTTCTGATCATTGGTCTTGATGGAAGCTGCCAGCAGGAAAAGGCCCGGGAGATCCTCGCTGACGTTGAGCGCATCGCCGTTCAGATCGGTCTCAACACTCGGCCCTTTGCTTCGCTCAATGGCCGAGGCAACCCAGTCCTCGAGGAGAGTTGGCGAAGAACCTGGTGGGATCTGTATGTCGTCGACGCCATGATTGCAGGGGTCCACCGTACAACCAACTTCCTCCTGTTTGATGTCGCCGCCGATGTTGGTCTCCCATGCGAAGAATATGAGTACCTCTCAGGAGTAAGCTCAACCAACAACTTCAACGACTTCACGAACTTCATGTGCTAATCTTTCGGCTTAGCACATTCCTCAGCCACTCTACCTTGAGGATCTTGAAGACTGTGACTTCTCGGGGGATGACCGGGCCTTCTCTTCGTTTGCCTATCGCATTCAGTGCGCAAGAAACCTGGGAAAGTTCATGAGAGTGCCGCCCATTTTTGGACCTGAGGATGAGAACCTCAGTCGAATTGAAGCCCTACTCACCAATTGGAGACTGCACTTGCCCGAGAACAAGCGTGACGCGATTTATAAGGATGGCAGACTGGATGAAATGATGTTCCAGGCGCACATGATGATGCATGCCACCTCTATTCTCCTTCACCAACCTCACTCACAGTTGGACTCTTCGCCGACTCGGAATGTCAACTCATGCGCGCCACATGCTTCGGTTCCATCAGGTGATACTTTCAACGCTCACACCAAGCACACAATTCAGGCGGCCAACGAAATCAGCAAGCTGGTCACGCATCGCGTTCCACTACTGTCACACACTCACTTCTTTGCTTGTGTTGTTACGCTCTCCTCGATTGTACACCTCAGCAAGTGGGCGCTCTTCTTCATTCCCCACAACGACGACAATCTCCGTCAGCAGATCCGTCTGAACATCGGTGCACTGGCAAAGTTGTCTCAAGTATGGACATGTGCGGACCGCGCAAGCGGCCAGGTTAAGGGAGTCGCGCAGGAGGTGTACCGGGTCAAGAAGCAAATACAGCTGACGCCTCAGTATTGGCTCGGCCTTACCCAGGAGGAAGTGATGGACAGCATCGCGACTGATGAGTCCATCATCAATGAGATCGAGAATATGCACAACATTCCGACGATGGCCAACCTGCTGGGCTAAGCCAGATGCGGGAACATGGGCAGTCCCGCAAAGGGTGTATGATGACCATTGCAGCTGCATACCCGCACACATGGGCGGTGCTTAGACCTTAGGGTGGGGGCTGAGACGCAGGCACGACGTTACATGGGGAAGAGCCTAAGGTATGAACTATTTTGAGACTTGGACAGGATTATGAAAGCTTTAGAGGAGTGTTTAAGACGGACATAAAGGTGTTGGATTTGAATGTGCTCATGGCGATTGGCGTTGGGAACTGGGTTACAAATACCCAAGAAGGCTTGGTGCCGGAGATTTGGATGTCTCACCTGGATTGATTGATATGATGGTTTGATATGAAAAGCTGTGTGTTATTTTCTCCATTCCTGATTTTTGACCCTTTGTCTTACTTTATGGTGCATTCATGCGATATCGGGAAGCGTACCAGTGCCTCGTGGCGGATAATCTAGGGAATGATCTAGGAGCATGGCGCGGCTACTCTTCGTGCATCATACACAGTCTGTGCCTTTGGTATCATGGCTGTAACGTCATTCATGGATGCCAATAATGAAAACCTGGTTTGTAAATTTAGGCAACCACATTGTGGTAGAGGGGTGTAGTTAGATGACTTTGTGCCATCAGCTTGAGCATTCTGGTACGACCCTGAGTGTAGTCTTTCGAAACAACCTAAGCACCCAGCACGAGCAGAATTTGGTCATCGATGTACGCAGGATCCGTGGTCTCAAAAGGGAAGGTAGGTTTGTAGAGGTTGCAACTAGAAGTCCTACGATTTGCTATGTCGGGAGGATGGAAACTAACTGAGTAGTCGGGTGGATCGCCAGTAGGGAGGTCGACTGCTATAAGGGCATAGGGGTGCGGGAGTTCTTTTCTTAGGCTGTGAGCTGGCGTTAAAACTTGTAACGGGTCGTGGCATGATCCTGTCGTCGAGGACTGATGGAGGTGGCCATTGGAGGCTAGGAGCTGGGAAGCAAAACGCCACAGAGATAGTTGCATCTTGAGAATCCATGTCCCCGGGTTTGGGGCTCGGCCACATGGTGTAAGTGAGTTACAGTGCAGGGTCCATAGCCCAGGAGCAAACTCACTAGTAGGGGGGGAAAGGAGCGAGACGTTGCTTCATGTGCCAAATCTCGTGGAAAGCCGAATCGAAGCCCGAGAGAACGGCCGAGCTCTGGGGTTAGAACGGAGAATAAATTACCTTGGCCATTTGCCTGGCCTTAGAGCGACACGGAGCAGATGGGGTGGGTCTTAGATATGTAGAGGTCGGCGACTAGCCAATCCTTAGAAACCGGTGAACCTTTCAGCCCTACTAATTTAGTAACTGTGCTTTGCGTCAATAGAGTGGATTCAACGGGCGGCGATGTTCAGAGTCGGCGACTTTTGTGTGGTCGGCGACCTTGAGACTGGAGCTGCCAGTGGTCGGCGACCTATGGCTTTCCCCCAGGATGGCCGCAACCAATCACAGAGCCGTACGGGCTTCTCAATCGCCGAGACGGGACCGGCGGGGGCGGCGGGGGCAGGGGCGACCACTTTTTCCAGGCTGGCCCGTAGCGGGACTCTGGTCGTTAGAGGTCCCCTTAGCCCCTCCCCTTGAGGCCCCTCGACACTACGTGGAGCTCTGAAGCACTGTGAACTGTGAAGCCAGTGTTTTCTAGTGGCCTATTGTGGCTTTCCAGGCGTGAGGTGAGAGGTCGCCAACATGCCTGCAACCTGTAACTTGGCATCGGCGACGAACCGATGGCAGTGCGGACCGTCGCTTCGGAAGACCCGTCTGACATGCTTCGCGGCCCTGCATCTGCTGGATCTAGTTGAAGGCACGTTGGGAGGCTCAGCCCGGACCGGCGCTTTAATAAAAGCGCTTTCGTGCCCATGTGACGAGCTGAGACTAACGAGAGTGATTTGCTGCGATTCTGCTTCATCTGTGTCTTGCGTTGCTGCGTTTTGTCTTCTCTTCTCTACCTAATCTGTGGCTGTCGATCCAAACCAACCAAACCAACCAAGCCACTTCGCTTTCCAATATCCGGCTTCTACATCGCCCGCAACCATCATCTGAGTGACTGGCATGCTGAGAAAAAGATAAACAACAAACCTTAGGAACTCGTCAGCGGCGGCTTGAACGGATAGCGACTTGCCCCGTATCACTTCCGTGGCTTCCAGCTACCTTCGGCCACCTGATCCACTTGGTTTGGTATTTGAACAGCGCGCCCATTTCTCGTCACTAGGGGGGATTATATATTTGAGCTCCGTCTCCTCTCCTTTTCCCTCGACACCATGTACCTCAACGAACAGTACAGCCTCATGTCTAACATTGACCGCGAAATGGACCCGGAGCAGCGACCTGTCGCTGAGAAGCATCTCATCAACACCACGGTCAAGAATTTGACCTGGCGCGGAGTTAATGTTACGGTGAAGGACCGCGAGTCGAGGGAGCTCAAGTCGATTGTTCAAAATGTCGAAGGCATCGTGGAAGCTGGTATGTACATCCCCGATGAAAACCCCTTCTTCGCAAGCTGGGACGCCTGAAAGATTGGGGCGCTGACGTGAAAATGGTATATAGGCGAGATATGTGCATTAATGGGCCCCTCTGGCTGCGGAAAGACGACGCTTCTGAATGTGCTGGCACGAAGGCCGACCAATTCCAGTAATGTCGAAGCCGAGGTCTTGATTAACGGAAGTACCCTCTCGCGCAGTCAATTCCGCGAGATATCCTGCTTCGTTGAGCAGGAAGATGCCCTCATCGGGGCCCTGACTGTTCGTGAGACACTCGAGTTTTCATCCCGCCTCGCCAGTACTAGGTAGGAATCTTCAGCCTCTTCAGCCTTCTTATCATGGAACCTCGATCTAACAATGACACAAATACAGCTCGCTCCCCAAACAAGAACGCCTCCTCCGCATCAACGGCCTCCTAGAGTCCTTTGGGCTCGTCGAACAAGCCAACACCATCATCGGAACGCCTATTCGAAAGGGCATCTCGGGTGGCCAGAAGCGGCGCGTCGGCGTCGCCAGCCAGCTCATCACCAGCCCGAAGCTGCTCTTCCTAGACGAGCCCACAAGCGGTCTCGACTCGGCTGCCAGCTTCGAGGTCGTCAACTATCTCCGCCAAGTCGCGCGCCGCAACAACCTCATCGTCGTGTGCTCTATCCACCAGCCGTCGACGTCAACCTTTAACCTGTTCGACAAGTTACTGCTACTGAGTGCCGGCCGGCCCCACTACTTCGGTCCCGTCGACGCCGTCGCCGACTACTACTCCGGGGCCGGCGCCGCTATGCCGCAGTACGTGAACCCAGCCGAGCACCTGCTCGAGATGGTCAACATCGATTTCGCCCACGACAAGGCGGCCGCGGCTCGGCGGCTCGACAAGATGCAGGTGACATGGCAGGCGTCTTCCCAGGCGGCCGATATTGGCGACCGCATCGCCAAGGCCGAGGCATCGGGCGGCCACTTGTCCCTGGACACAGTCGAGAAGCGTCCCAGCATGACCAGCCTTACCCTGACGTTGCTTCACCGCAGCTTCGTCAAGAGCTATCGCGACGTCGTGGCCTACGGCATTCGCGTGGCCATGTACCTCGGCCTCGCCGTCATGATGGGCACCGTCTGGGTGCGCCTGGACGCCGACCAAGAGTCCATCCAGCCCTTCACCAACGCCATCTTCTTCGGTTCTGCCTTCATGAGCTTCATGGCCGTCGCCTACGTGCCCGCCTTCATCGAGGACCGCTTGCAGTACGTCAAGGAGCACCACAACGGCCTGTACGGTGCTGGGGAGCTGATCCTGTCCAATTTCTTCATCGGAATCCCATACCTGTTCCTCATCGCCATGCTCTTCTCCGTCATCTCCTATTGGCTGTCCAACTTCCAGCCCACCGCCCAGGCTTTCTTCACCTGGGTCATGTGGTTGTTCCTGGACTTGCTGGCCGCCGAGTCGCTCGTCGTCTTTATGACGTCGCTGTTCCCCAACTTCGTCATCTCGCTCGCCCTGGTGGCCTTTGCCAACGGCCTGTGGATGTCCGTCGGCGGCTTCATGGTGCCTCCGACCATTCTCAACTCCTTTTACAAGTACGTCTTCCACTACTGGGACTACCAGAAGTATGTCTTCCAAGGCATGATGGTCAACGAGTTCGCCAACCGCGTCTACGAGTGTGGCAAGGGCTGTCGCTGCATGTTCGAATCGTCGCTCGCGGAACAGTGCAAAATTGACGGCCAGGCCGTGTTGGATCAGTACGGCTACAAGGCGGGACACATGAGCAAGGACGTCGGCATCATGATTGCCATCATTGCCGGGTATCGCTTGGCAGCATGGGCTGTTCTCAAGCTCAGGAGATGAAAGAAGCCAAACCGAGTGGAAATCAACATAATTTGTCATAATACGGAGTTATCTGGAACTGCGGCTGCACAGGACCTATGAAACCGGTGGTGTTTGTATAGACTGGGTACATTGGATATTTCCGATCTAGAATATGTTGTTCTTTGAGTAACCTGGCCCGGATCAATCAGAACCAAGTTGTGAGGAAGTAATCAAGATGTGCCTCAGTGTGAGTCAAGGCGAATCTCATTCGAGGGCTACCAGATCACGCATTCATATGCTCTCACGTACGCCGGTAAGTTCCAGTTCTCGAAAAGACGAACATCCATCATCACTATTCACCAGGTGGCGGTTGATCGATATGATTGACCACTAATAATACAGAAGTTGAATATGAAAGTGAGAAAACGCGACTTAAACTATTTTTGGGTCGCTATGAACGATGCATTGAACCCTTGATAGAATAGCGATGTTGCCATCAGGTGGCTTGTTTGCAAGCCATTTAGCAGGGGTTAGAAATGGTGCTCAGGTCTGTGGGGATGACACCGGCTTCGACGGCGGCTGCAGGCAGTTAGTCATCTTGATTTCTAAGTTTTGAGCGGCTTGAACTTACCTTTGTATGACCATCGGTAGTCATCGCCAAGGTTGGTCGTCCAGGACCAGAAGACCCAGCCGAGAGTCGACGACTCATATGCATGAACCTGGGCCGCGAACCACTTAGAGTAGAAGTCCTTTTGGGTCGACGGGCTCCACGTATCAGTGCTCTCTACATCATCGGGGACAGCAAGACTCCACTCGCCGACTATCGAGGGGCCGTCCGAGTTGCGATCGTCGCTGCATGAAGTCGAGATGTATACATCGTGCGAGACCTCAACTGAAGTATCCCACTTGAGGTAGCGGTGGTCATCGAACGCAGTGAAACTGGTGTCGTCGAGATGCTCCACGGGGTTACCGCTGCCCCAGAGAGAGCTCATCATCTGGATGTGGAGGCGATCGTTGGAATTGACGCCCAGGTTGTCTTCAACGGTACGTATGGCCTTTGCTAGGGTGAGCAGCGAGCTGTGATGATGATGACCAATGGAGACGTACCTTGTAAGCATCGGGGTAGTACGAGGAACGCAGAGTGTCAACGGCGTTGCCCCAGTTGAGCGGCTCATTGACGAGCTCGATCATGCCGACATTTCGATACTCATCGGTTGTGTGGACCATGTCGACGACCCACTCGAGCCACTCGATGGCGCGGCCGTAGTTGTAATCGTTGTAGAAGCCAACAGTGTCAGCGTATTGGCCAGTGAACGGCTGCCTGGTCTGCTGAGCACCAGGGGCACCATGAAGGCTGTACTCTGTAAGCTTCCTTGAAGTAGACTGTCGTTAGAGAGTACGAACTCAAGGATGATATAAAAACCCCTGTCGCTAGCCCAACCAACAAACTCAGTCAGATAGTCGAGCCCGCCCTATAAAACGGTTAGCTGATGAAAGGCGAGGAGCTGATCAGAGCGCTAATTGCCTTGGGAAAGTGCTCAGAGCTATCCACGAGCGACTCCTTTAGCCAGTATCCCAAGGGAATTCGAATGGTGTTTAAGCCATAGTTGACCATTTCATTCAAGTCTGTCTTACTGATGAACCTCCTCCAGTGGGCTTGGAAGTTGGTATCAGCTGTATCCTGGCCATTGTTCATGACACAGTCAAATTCAGAGTTCTGCCCTTCACATCCGGTGGCAGCCCACTCCGACGAGGACATCCACGGCTCGAAGACGAACAGAGTTCCCAAGTTCACGCCGCGGATCTTTCCAGAGCCAGGGAGCCATCGCTTGTCGGTGCGATCCTGTTGGGGAGGAGTAAAGAGACCGAGGTTCCGCTTGTCGACGGCCAAGATGGATGCATCGTTAGGGAGCCAAGCGTGAGCAGATGGAGCGAGGGCTGCAACTGCAACTAGTAGGGAAGAAGCAAGCATGGTGATGAAAGTCGAGCAGTCGAGACTCTAAAAGTGCTTGAAAAAGGGAATGAATGTGAGTAGAGGGTGTAAACGAGAGAATGACGAAGATGCCACAAGACGTGATGACCTGAAGCAGAGCCTGAACTAAAGAGGCGCAGATGGGCTTTCTTTATACAGGACATCATGACAGACTGATACCATGGGATAGACAGTAGGATGCGTATAGGTCAAATTGAAACAACGCCAAAGGGCGACTCTCGCGTTTCGGAAACGGCCTGATTGGGGCATATCATGTACAGCCGCAGTCGATACTACTTAATCATCCCAGTCTCCTAGAATCCTTCGATGGTGGGGACTTTGCTCAGACCTCATCAAGGGGCCTTTGGGGTTTAGGGTGGGCTGTTTCAGAGCACTAGGTAGCCATGTGTGAGACTGTTAGCAGGTATTAGTGGTCAATTTTGGATGACGGATGAAATGACATGCACTGTGAATAATGGAAGTTGAATGACGGCGATAAACTTCCCTTTTAAGGAAAAGAGGGACAATTTATCTGCTCCTCATTCATTGTACCTACGGTCCATATTGAAACCGACTAGATCACGCTGAGGATTCAATTGATTCGGCGACTTCATAACAGACAGCTCAATTGACGACTAGGCATTGCAGTTTAATCAAGGGGTCGAGTGTAACAGTACATTAAACAAGCTGGCGGTGGCCACAGCAATGGTTCTGCCGATCTCTGGACTGCCTCATTGCGTCTAGCAGCGGCGACATCTCGGAGCCGGGGGAGTAGTTGGTACTTCGGTGACACAGCTGAATGCTTGAGATGCCAAGGGGTGGACGAAAAACACCACACAACGTGAAGCACTAACTTCCTCTCCATCTTCATAAGTAACATTAGGACATAGATTATAAATAATTTAGGCTGCTTGAGTAAAATATTTATTGAATTTAATCTATAATTTAGTTATTACTTACTCCCTGAGGAGCGAATGGGTTTAGCTTAGTGGGAGAGATCGATTGATGTGTCGTGTTTTTCTTCTCCCGGAAGGATGCTGAAGCCACAACGTGCTGAACCGAGCTGCATGGATTGGACACTGCCTTGCAGGGGTAGATTATTGGCGTCTAGTTCAGGCGTTCATGCAAAGTGTGTTAGTAATACTATGCAATTGCACTATTAACTGCGAGCGGCTTGTGTATGCGTGTTTTGTTTATAGAAGGATTGGCATGATCGGGGCGGCTTCGGCAGCTCCTATTTGAAGTAACGTGCGTGCCCATGTTCAAAGATGGTTGGATGGATGGTCGAAGCGAATCACATGTCTCCACTAACTCAGCTTGAGCTGTGTCTTTTAATCACGTGATGATAAGCATTGCTGGGCCAGCGATAACCGCCACAGCACCCCACTTGGTACGAGCAGTCAAGCCACAAAAGTGCTGTCATTGCAAAAAGTCCAGGAAGGTTGCACCAAAGTCCCATCCACTAGCCACAGCTCGCGCCACAACATGCGTTGTTCGACATGGGTCCTGATGGTCGCCCCGCAACCAACACAGCATTGAGACCGATGGCTCCCTCCTCCGATAATCCTTCTGACCTTGCCAGGAAAAGATACTTGGAGCTTCAATACTTTTCCAGGCACAGAGCAGACGTCCTTTACCTTCCCCGATTCTCGATTTCGACATTGCTGGACCCTTCGCCAACACAAGATGCATCCTCCCCGGTGGATAGCCTAAGACATCTCAACACCGACCCACGCTCGACTCCTACCGCTTCTGTCACCCATATCATCATCACCTCTCCAAAATAGAACACACACATTCCAGTCTCCATCGGCTGCTGTCTCCACGAATTCCTCACCTTCCCGGATATCGAGAAACATCCTCACCGGGTCCAACTGAAACACTGCGCTCCGTCCCGTCGTCGCCGTCATGGCGCCGACACCAGCCGATGAGCTCTCTGCGCCCGGCGCGGTGAGCTACGATTCGGAAACCATGGTGGTTGGCGATGGAACCTGGGATTTCTCCAAGAATACGTTCTTACTGCCCAATCTACAAGGTCTCAACTTTGAAACCATGCGATACAATGGTAAGTCTCCTCGGAGGGCTCGATTTGTTTGGTGAAATACTAACACGCCCCTGTAGGTATGGGCAACAGGTTTTCGACCGTCTCACAATATCATTCGCTCGTGGCAGCTCACGCTGTGTTGGGCGCCCTAATATTTCTCCTCCTTATTCCCTTTTCTGTCATGACAGCAAGGTTCTACTCGCATCGCCCTGGATTCGCCGTCAAATACCACGCTCAAATCAACATCCTGGCTGCTATCATGCTACTGGCTGTATTCCTCCTGGGATACTTCGCTGTCGGGCCTGAGAGAAGCTTGACTAACCCCCATCATGGCATCGGCGTTGCCATTTTTGCCATGTTTTTCCTTCAAATTATTGGAGGTCGACTTGTCCGACACATCACCAAGTCTCGGTCTCTGCGTATTATGATCCACCAATGGAGTGGCCGCGCTATTGCGCTCTTGGGTATCACCCAAGTGCCTCTAGGGCTCACACTTTACGGTTCTCCCAAATACCTCTTCGTCCTCTACGCTGTGTGGATGAGTTTTCTCTTCCTTATCTACTTCATATTGAGTTACCAGTCGGAAGGCCGTCGTGAGTTGTACATGAACGGCGGCGGGGGCGACGGCGACCGTTCAGCATACACGCAAACAACCCGTACCAGAGTCACCGAATCTGAGTATTTTGCATCCGACCACAGGCCTGAAGAACACGGAGGCAAGGCGAAATGGCTCGGTCCTCTCGCGGCCGGTGCTGGATTGTTCGCATTGACCCGTGGAAGAAACAAGAACAGGGATCGAAGCCGCAGCCGCAGTCGGTCTCCATCTCTTGACCGCAGTCGCGCACCAGAAGTCCTCGCCTCTAGACGTGGCTCTGCCAGTTACCTAACAGACAAGTACTCTGAACTTCCACCACAGAAGAAGAGCGGCGGCGGGTTCATGAAGTTCCTGGGCGGCGCTGCGGCGGCAATTGGCGCTGGGAAGCTCGCCTCTGGCCTCATGAACAAGCGAGACCGACACCGGGATGACGAATATTCTGCCGTCTCTACCGAAACACCACAAAAATATCGATCTGGTCGCGGCGCCCCGACAATGACTGACTTCACTAGCGATGTGACCCAAACAACTAGACGTGGACCGGATATGACACAGACCTCTCTCTTCTCCCCCCCCAGAAACGCCAGAAACCCTAGAAACCCAGCCACGACGATTTTGAGTAGGAGCGAAGTTGATTCAAGAATGGATTCGGAATTGGACTCGAGATTGGATTCCAGATTGAGTTCTCAGCCGCCGACAACCCCAAGACGTGCCACCCACGCGAACCGTTTCTCGAGACGAAGCTTTGATGAATCCGATTACTCGTCATACGTGAGCCCATCCCGAAAGCCACAGGAAGTGCGTGCCAGTGGTGGCATTGCGAAGGGCTTCTTCGGCGGCCTTGGCATGGGTTGGTTTGCGAAGAAGCTGGCAGACCGGAGAGCCCAAAAAGAAGAGCAGCGACTGAGAGACGAAGAGGATATGAGGTCTGGTACGTCTGTCTCCAGATTTACTGGTGATGGATATGCATCGCCAACCCGCAAACCATCCCGCCGACCCCCGCCCCAACGACGCCAAACAGGATACGCGCGCGATACGGTCTTGTCTTCTGAGATGACCGAATCAAGTATTGAACCACGTCCGCACCGAGGACCATATATGCCCCACACGGAAATCAGCACTCTTCCCCCAAGCACATTGCCAGCAAGCACCTTGCCACCTAGCACCTTGCCACCTAGCACAATGGCACCTAGTACCATACCACCGAGTGCCCTGCTCCCAGTTGCAGGTGGCGATGGGTCTGGGTCGAGGCACGACGTCGAACATGTCTCTATGCCACCGATGCCTGCTGACCCCCAGGGTATTTTGGCAGTTGGTGGGTCGGAAAACTCTGGCATTTCACCAGGCTCTCGTCCTTATCAATCTCGACAAGGAAGAGCTCCGCCGTTGGGCGGATCTATGGCCACGAACAGCGATCTGCCGCGTCCAGAGGATAGGGTGCGATATGCCTCACCGGCGAGCTTGAGCGTCAAGTTGAAGGTCCATGATGATCGGGATAGAAACGTGACACTTCGTCGACTCACCGAGGAAGAGGCGCAGAAGGCAAGAGGTCGACGGGAATCCGAGAGCAGTATATCTGGACTGGAGTCGCCCTCCTATAGTCGTCGACGATACCGACGAGACTCAAGTCAAAGGAGAACCGAGTCAGCTGCTGAGCGAAGAGTGGAGGATGACGAACGCTTGGCACCCTTGTCCCCACCAAACCCGGCCTTTGCTAAGACGAGACGCGGTAAGGACTCGGCCTACTATTCAGGCCAACCGGCGCAGGGAGGGCCAGGACCCTCTGGTGGTTCTGGACTTCTCCCCCCTGTTACACCGCTGGGAGCCCCAACCGTGTCGAGTATTGGTAGTATGCTGGACAGTGGCGCCGGCACCTGGAGTGCCATGACTCCATCCCCGCCTGGTCCCGAAAAGCCCACGCCAGCGGGATCTGCGGCCGCCGATAACCGGAGACGACGACGGCAAGAACGAAGAAGACCTAGTGAAACGAGCAAGCCTAGCGGGCCGGACATGTTTGATTAGGCAAGTTGAGCTTTTATGGTATGTCAGTCGTGGCAGACTGAATCCATACGGCGCTCTCTAGCCCTGACGCAATATCGTGGTGGTTATTTCTCTTATCCGTTTTTGCATGCTCTCAAAAGCTGAGACAACTTGGGGGCGGAATATTGGTGCTGCACGGCGTTCTGGATACTCGGTGGTATTTTTGCTGCATCTCATCAATTTCGAATTTCGATTGTTAGACCTGAACGACCACTGAGACGTCTTGATGAATGAATCTTTGAATCCAGGAAAGTAGATCAGGCGGGCATAGGAGCAAAGAAACAGTTTTACAACTTGGAGTGGGCATTGAATTGAATAATGTAAATTGCTTCGACCATATTTCTTCCTAAATACGATGTGACGGAAAGTTGATCTATCTAATGCATGGAAGATTATAGCGGGGCCGCGATCATAATCATCATCTCTTCTCGGATTGGCACCGAAGCTCTCCCCTGGAACGGAAGTCGCGGCTGTCTCCACTCATGCTCCAATTCAACAGAGGCCCACCATACAAACTCAACTTCTACCATAGCCTCATTGTATGCGCTCAAAGGCCACGTTCGGCATCGCACCCTTCGACCTCATTCACGACGCCTCGCGGGCACTCAATGGCCCAGATTGCGACCGCAACTGCGACTGCAACCCCGAACCGCCGCTGAACCATGCCTTCACGAAGCCTCAAACCCAAGGCTAAGCCGCTAGGCCAAGCGTCGCCTTCTGAGTTCAGCGCCATCAGCGATCAATGGGCCAAGGCCAAGCGCGCTCAGGAGGCTCAGATGGCCGCCGCGGCGAAGCAGGGCCTGCCTCCCGCCATAGAGAACATCGCCGCGTTGGAAGAGTTTCGCGAGAAGCTCGACAAGAAGCGTCAGACCGTCTTCGAGAAGCGCTGGCGTTGGACTCTCGCATTTTGGGGCTGGCTGCTCGTCGTCCACGCCATCGGCATCTGGCTCTTCACAAGCGGCTTTCTCCTTACTCGCCTGGTGCTTGAGGAGAAGTCCAGCTGCACACAGCCTCCCATCGAGAACACGAAAGGCCTCTTAAACGTGGATGGTGGCTGCTGGCATCCCAAGTCGTTCGATCGAGCTGTTGTGGTGTTGGTCGATGCGCTACGATACGATTTCACTGTCCCCGAGGACCCGGAGCAGGCGCAAAACTTCCACAATGCGTTCCCGTTTCTTTACGAGACGGCTGTCAAGTTGCCAAAGAACGCTTTCCTGCGACCCTTCATCGCGGACCCTCCTACGACGACTCTACAACGGCTTAAGGGCCTGACGACCGGTACACTCCCGACTTTCATTGATGCGGGTAGCAACTTTGCTGGCACAGCGATTGACGAGGATAACCTCTTAATGCAGCTGAAGGATGCTGGGAAAAAAATTGCACACTTGGGTGACGATACGTGGTGGTCCCTCTTCCCTGGGTACTTTGAGGCTGGTATTAGCAAGGCATACGACAGCTTCAATGTGTGGGATCTGCACACAGTGGATAATGGTGTCATCGATAACATTTACCCTCTACTAAAGCCAGAGCGAAAGGGAGAGTGGGATCTGCTCATTGGACACTGTCTTGGTGTTGACCACGCCGGACATCGCTACGGACCGGATCATCCAGCGATGGCGGCCAAGCTTCAGCAAATGGATGACTTTATTCGAAAGCTGGTTGAACAGATCGATGACAAGACGCTCCTGGTCGTCATGGGAGACCATGGCATGGATAGCAAAGGCGATCACGGTGGTGAGAGTGACGACGAGGTCGAGGCTGCTCTGTGGATGTACTCGAAGAAGCCTTTCTTCGGCAGAACGTCCCCGGAGTTCGCAACGCCTCCCCAAAATGCCAAAATCCGACCGGTGAACCAAATCGATCTTGTTCCCACATTGGCCTTGCTCCTTGGAATTCCTATCCCTTACAACAACCTGGGCCGCCCTATCGAGGAGGCATTTGCTGGTGTGAAGGGCAACAACTGGCGGAACCTTGCGGCTGTCTCAAGAGTTGCTGCTGCCGGAATTGAGAGATACCAGGCGTCCTATGTCAAGGCCCGTGGAACTGGTCAGAGCACTGACGAGGGCTCGCTAGCGGCATTGTGGTCGACAGCCTTGTTGTTGACAAAGGATGACCGAGCCATCTATTCCGCGTTCAATGAGTTCCAAGCAGAAACACTCCGTGTTTGCAAGAGCCTCTGGGCTCGCTTCGATGTCCCCCGCATGGTGATGGGCATTGTTGTCTTCGGCCTTGGTGTCGTTATTTTGCTAATGTACTCGTCCCGCGATGAAGACGACGAGTATGTTGTCACCAACGATGCTGAGCTAGACCATGCGGAAAGAAAACTCGAACTCATGGGATTCCGCGGTGACATTGCGGCTCAACCAGACGAGATGCCTCACCGCGATTTGCTCAAGGGAATGTGGGATCCAAAGCTCCTCTTCACTTTGTCAGTCCTTATTGGTGTTGCCGTGTATCGCCAGCAGCCGATGGATGGCCTTGCAGCACTGGTCGTCACCTTACTGATGGTTGGTGTGGGATCTTCTCTTCATGAAGCTGGAAAAACCCTCCTCAACATCCTCCCGTCATCTTTCTGGGGCTGGTTGGCTGCCATTTTCACTGCCAGTCAGTCAATCGGCTTTGCTTCCAACTCATTCACAATCTGGGAGGACTCCATCTTGCTATTTTTCATCACCACGTTTGGCATCGCAAGTGCTATTGCCTCTTTCCGCATCGAGTCCAAGGTGAACCGCACCATGGCTGTATACCATTCGATCTCGTTTGTGATTTTTGGACGCTTGGCTTCGTACTCAAAGCTCTGCCGCGAGGAGCAGGTGCCGTACTGTACCTCGACATATTACTCATCGACTGCGTCGTCGACATCAGCCGCGTGGCAACTCATCATTCCCTTTATTGTCTTCATTGTACTCCCAGCTATCATCAAATCGTTCCTTACCCCAACAAGGTCATACGAGGGCCTCGCGCCTACGTGGATTGGCTATGTTTTCCGTGGTGGCCTATTCCTCGCTGCGGTTTACTGGGTAATTGACGCTGCGGACAATGGTGACTGGCTGGCTGGAAAATTCCCCGAGGGAATGCTCAAGACGACGGGAGTCTATGTGGCTCAGATGGTCCTCGCCCTGGCCTTTGTTGCTGGTACAACCGCCTTCATTTGGGCACCACCATGTGTGTCCATTTTGTCCTCGGCTTCTAGCTCAGGCCGGCCTACCGTGACTATTCTAGGATACGCCAATGCTATCGGCGCGCGATACCTGCTATTGCCTCTCAACATCTTGATGGCGTGTCTCCTCCTGACCAAGCCAATGGGCGCTGGGCCGCTCGCCATCTTGATGTGGCAGATTCTCTCGCTCGCAGAGATCCTGGATCTCAACGACCTCAAGACAGATCCCATTGGCCCTATCATGCTTGCTATCCTGGGCAACTTCTACTACTTCAAAACGGGTCACCAAGCGACGCTGGCTAGCCTCCAATGGGATAGCGCCTTTATCCCTCTCTTCACGATTCGCTATCCCTGGACTCCTATCGTCATTGCCCTTAATACCTTTGCTGGCCAGATAATCGCGGCTGCCTCAGTACCTCTCCTTGTCGTATGGAAGGTCGGCCCCAAGCAAAGGGGCGTCCTCGAGACGGTGGCGCGTGGCCTCGGTGTCTTCATTGCCTACTTCGCTATCGAGGCTCTGGCCACGATGAGCTGGGCTGGCTGGCTGCGTCGCCATCTCATGCTATATCGCGTATTCAGTCCGCGTTTCATGATGGCGGGCACCTCGCTCCTTGTGCTTGACCTTGTGGCCATCCTTGTCACGCTCACGGGTGTGCGTAGCAACACGTTGGCTATCGGCGAGGTTTTTGGGTTTGCCTAGAGGCTGGGAGCAATCAGGGATGCTGCCAAACGTACGAATTGTACTATATATATGTGTGGTCAAGTTGGGAGAAAATCATTGTCATGCCAATGAAAAAACATGGAAAAGATTGTCTGCAAATGGCGGAAAACGGCCAGCAGGAGAACCCACCCTCGCTTGTGTATTACCATGGGATATATAGATGTACGAGTCTTGATAGCCTGTCGGCCTTTTCATTTAGTTCAAATAGCTCATATCACATAACGTTGAATGAGATTAAAGATTCATTCCTCATAGCCGCTATCCTCCACCAACACCACTTCAGCGGTCCCTTTGACAGCCAGCCCGCCCTCAGGCCCCTCAACCCAGACGTCCCAACGGCCCTGGGCCTCGCCATCCTTAGACACATTACGCAGAGACACGGTCATGCGCTCGTCAACGTACAACGGCGCGTGGTTGCGGTAGGTGAAGCGACGCACACGAACGCTCTCACCTAGATGATCGACTAGGACGCGCAGCATCAGGGTGAGGGTCAAGGGTCCATGGACGAGAAGGGACCGGTGACCGTCAACGTTGCGGGCGTAGAGAGGGTCGAAGTGGATGGCGTGGGCGTTGAAAGAGAGCGCAGAGAAGTGGAATAGGTGAGTGGGCGAGGGCGTGAAGGAGACAGAGTGAGAGTGAGGATGAGGGTCTAGAGAGAAAGAATAGTCGGTGTTAGTCCGGGTATCTTGACATTGTATAAGAAGAGAAAGGGAGACATTCAGTTGATGAGACGTGATGGTGCGGCGGAGGATGAAGCCACCTGCTCTCGCATGAACACGAGGGTTCGTCGTTCCACGATTTCCCACTCTAGTCTCGACTCGATATCCTCGTGACCGAGTCCATACCTCCTCCACACATCCACGAATACCTTCTCGTCGCCCTCCTTTCCTCTTAGACTGACATCCTCAACCTTCTCTCGACACACAACGGCCCGCCCGTCCAGCCACAGCTCCTCGGCCCTCGCACCGAAGGTCAGCTCGCCGCCGGCCCAGACGCGGCGGGTAAACGGCGCGCCGGGCGAGTGGCCAGGATCGGCGCCGTCCGGGACGAGCGCCGAGGGCGGAAGCTGGATCGGGAAGTAGACGAGGTGGTGGCCGGGCGGCAGGAGCCTCGGCGGCGAGGCGACGGCCGGCGAAGACGGAAACGGGGAGTGCAGCAGGTCGGTGAGGGTCGTGGTGAGCAGGTGAGAGGGCATTGGCGTTAGGTAGTCCAGGATGGTCTTGGGTGGACGCGCTTTGATGGCGTCCATGGCTGCTTTGATGGACAATGGCGAGCTCACTGGTGATGAGGCCGAAGATGCAGACGTCGTATATGCTCGACTCTTGAGATGGACGCACTGGCGGCCCAGCCCAGGAGCAGCTCTCGAAAAAACCCTCATGTTTGCACTCCAAACTAACCAGGTTGCAGTCTCAGTCGCAAATGCCGCTCTCGACGTCCTCAAAGCTCAACAGAATGCACTGTCCGGTTCCGTATGGTGTAGCTCGATGTTGATGCCGAACTCGTCGGAGCTCGCCCGAATGGCAAAGATTCGTGCAGAATGACGACGTATTTAAGGAGTAGCGATACTTTAGCTCCATTCAGTTCTCGGATAGTTGTTTTGTGACGATGATAATGGTGATGCTGGGAGTTGAGTTCTGCTCAGTGTGCGTTGGTTGGACATCTACGGATGGGCAGTAACTTAAGTAGTAGGCTTAGCTGGCATTTTCACATTGCGAGGAGCCTTCCCAGCTTGAAGACTTCTGGTCATCTTACCCACTAGGCTCACATGTCGCCATATTTCAACGTCAGCTGAAGCAGTATCAATATTGTTCCACACCACAACAAATGTGCGCAAAGATGGTCATCAATCGCTTTTGGAATTCATTTCGCGATGGCGAAGCAGTCCCGCGCCCTTGCGGCGAGTATTAACATCAACTTCGCCATCGTCCATTTTGCGTCTACCATGATACAGATTGTACTCTCCCAATTACGTCAGGACCATCCCTAGCTTTCTAATCGACCAAGGGGGCGCAATCTGGGGCTCAAATAAGGTATAGATCTATCCTCCAATGCCGCCAACTTTTCAATGGCACCCGAGTCACATTGTCATCTGCTCTAGGGCCTTCCCAGAGAAGAGTGGTGGCTCCGCCAACCGCAGTCTTAGGCTTTTGAATTGTAGTCACACGCCCGAGTCTCCGTTCACAGTAGGTACTCCTTGGGGGACTTGACGTTGTTCTTGGCAGCCCAAGCCTGGAGATCAGCCCGGGTGTTGTCGAGCGCCTCAGACAGAGCGAACTGGGTGGGGACACCCTCAATTCGGTGAGTCGAGTTGATGTTCTTGACGAGGGTGATCTGGAAGCAGGTGGCGCTGCCCTGGCGGGAGACGATGGTGGAGTAGGCCAGGAAGTATTCCCAGATCTGCGTGAGATGTTAGCAAGCTAGTGCTGCCGAGGTTGCGGCAGCCGAATGATGGCCGGACTACAAGGTCGTATTTGAGGGAGACTTACGCGGAACCATCGCTTGCCGTACTTGGCCTCAACCTTATCACGATTGGCCATCCAGTTGCGGTACCACCTCCAGAGAGTGGCAGAGTAGTGAACGCCAATGGTGTCAATGTGCTTAATCTCAAAGCCAGTGGCCTCGAGCTTGTCGACAACCCAGCCGAGCGGAGTAGAGGCATCAGCACCGGGGAAGATGTACTTGTTCATGAACAGACCCCAGATGAAATCCTCATACTGCCAAGACTTGCGGAGACCAGCGTACTGAAGGAAGAAGACACCATCATCATCGAGCATGTTGTGGACCTGGGTGAGGAAGGACGAGAAGTGACGGATACCGACGTGCTCGGACATCTCGAGACTGGTGATTTTCTTGTAGCCACCCTCGGGGACAGGAATATCGCGGTAGTCCATGCACAGAATCTTGCTCTGCTCCTCGGGAATGCCGACCTTGCGCATAGCAGCATTGCCCCAAGCAGTCTGGTTACGGCCAAGGGTAATACCAGTGGCACGAGCACCGTAGTTCTCGCTAGCGAAGCGGGCGAGGGTACCCCATCCACAGCCGATATCAAGAAGGGACTCGCCCTCCTGGAGGTCAATCTTCTCACATACGACGGCAAGCTTATTGTCCTGGAGCTCCTCAAGGGTCTCCTCCTTGGTAATGTCCGAGATGATACCAGAGGTGTAGATCATGCGAGGGCCGAGGAACCAGCCATAAAAGTCATCACCGCGATCGTAGTGGTCACGAACCTGCTCCTCATCTGTGCGTTGTTAGTCACTGGCCACGGGAGGGGATGTGGGAGGAGAGCCCAGATTCAGAGAGCAACATACCCTGGGACCGGGTGTGCATGATGACCTCGGGAATCATGCCAAAGAGGAAGAACTTGATGAGGCTAATGGTGAAGCGGAAGCTGGCCCAGTCATGGCGGAACTCCATGACATCAAGGCAATCACCCTTGAAGTCAACCTCGCCGTCAAAGTACATCTCGTGGAAGGTCTCCATGGGGATTTTGCTGTTGCCACGGTACTTGAGGCGGTCAGACTCCTTCTTGAACTCGAGGTAGTGCTCGACGCCGCGACCGGGAAAGCGGGCCTTCTCATTCTTACGGGGGCTGACCGAAGAAACGATCAACCAGAAGGCGCCGAGCAGGGGAAGATCGACGATGAGAGCGAAGAAGATGGTAGTCTTGAGGCCACCACCAACCTTCCAACTCATGTACCAGGGGACGAGAACGAGCACAGAGATCAGGGCATAGTTGTTGAATGTGTCGGAGCCGGGGCCGTCAGCTGGGAGAGGGGCATTGTAGATGGCGGGAGACTGTGAGCAAGGTGCCAGGTCAGTATTGGGATTGTTAACGGGTTGACAAAGGTGAGGGAGGTGGGATGAGGTATCAATTGGTCTTTGGGGATGACCGTATTGACGTCGGAAGAGGCCAGATAGGTGAATATCGACAGTAGCATATTGTGTCACATACCTTGGTCGTGGGAACACCATAGTTCTCCTGCTTCTCGAAGTCGGGCTGGGTGAACTTGGGAGTCTCCACGAACTCGAAGTCCACGTCGGTGACGGTAGCGGGCTTAGCCATGTTGAAGATGAGGCCCAATTGCACCAATGGCTATAGAGGTGAAAGGAGGGAAGAAAGACGAAATCAACTGTCGTGGCCCGTAGGTAGTGGTTTTTTTCCGTGGGACAGGACAGTTTTCGTGGCGCGGGGGGGGGAGGTCAGGACGACGCAGTGGCAGAAGCAGGGAGCTTTGGCCCACCGACCGCAGGGGACGAGGGGCGCAAGGGCGGTGAAAGGGACAAGTGGGTCATGTATGCATTTAAAGCGAGTTTATTGGCCGAGGTGGCTGATTGGACATGAGAACCGTGGCTGGTGAGAGAAACTCCTCGGGGTAGTCCCCTGGAGTGCCGCATCTTTGGGTGCGTCGGTGGGCTTCGGTAGTGCGAGATTGGCTTCCCTCTTTAGCACTCTTTTGCAGGGGACCAGTGATAGGGGTCACCAGCTAATGGCCTATTATAGGGGCTCAACGCCCTGCGCCTAAGACCTGCCCGGGGGGCACAAAGGCGTGTGCCTGGTAGCTTCCACGCCGTTTCAGTACTTTATCCAGTGGCTAGGGCGCCAGGAGGCTGAGCTAAAGCTACCCCAACCCCAAGGACTCAACCACGTTCTCAACTGGTCGCATTGATTGTCGCATGCGATGTCTTTGCTGGCTTCATCGACACGCGACAGAACACCTTTATCAGCAGATTGCAGACATTCCAGGCCTGTTAAGTATCCTTGTTACTACCGACTCTTCAGCCCCCCGCATTGCCTTCCAGAAATGGTCGTTAAGTCAGCCGTCTAACGTCGAGAGCCGATCCTGTCCACACTGTCCCAACCCCAGCCTCGATGTAGGCCAGCGCCCGCCCCCACCAACATGCCTCGGCCTGTATCCTTTCCAGCTTGCTCGCTCCCAGTCGCACTCTTTTGTCCCTTAGATTGTTTCGTCTCCCCTTTTTCACATGAAGGGATGGCAAGTCGGAAATTTTAACAAATTCAGACGCCTGGATAGGCCATCGGGCCGCCTTTCCAACCACTCTCTCCAGCCTTCCTGGTTCAGCCCCAGCCACGCAACATTTTGCACACTGCCCAAGAGCTTCTTCACTGTTGATATTCCCTGCCAGTGGAGACAATCCATTCTTGTCTTGCTGCAGACAGTCCCATTGCATGCCTACTTGGGATGTTGAGATGCTAGCTAGCCCCGTTCCCCTCCGTCTCCGCAAAACTCTCAGAATTCAGGAAACGTGGTCTCTTCTAATGTCCAGGCCTACGCCATCGACGTGGTCTTGAGGCTAAGAACCGGTCTCGAACTGGCCGTCCCTAATTGCACAGCATCGACTAGGTTCAAGGTGCCATTGATATCAGGTTAACTTTCGTCAAGAGGCCAATTGAGTGTAAATGAATGAAGCTTCACCAACTCTACATCCCACATCTGCGACGAAGAAATGTCGGGTTTGAGATGGACCCATCGCCCCGCTGGTGTCCCAGTCTTCGGGACCACTCTCACGCATCTCATTTCTTCGCGTCGATCAGGCCCCTGGTCTCGTTGTTGGTGCAATTGTGATGGGCGGATGTCCCTTGTGTCGAAACACGGCGAGTCGCCGACAACCATCACGCTGGCAGTGCAACGGTTTCGCGTGCTCGGCGGCTCAAGATGGTGATCAAACAACGGTTTTGCCCACCCATGAGACAAACGGCGAAAACTCGAGTGAGGGCTAGTTGCATTAAACGCAGGCCAGCTGTCGTCGCGCCCATAACTGTCCATCCTGATGTTCCGTTACGGAGAGGGGTACGCAGTTTGTAACTCAGGCCTTGCACTGCCCTATCTTGCCCTCCGATGGGGATGCCTTCATCGTGAAAGTCAGCTTTCCCACTGTCCTGGGCTGGAATACCCTCTGTGTTGCCCCGCGCTGTTGGGTAGGTCGCAGCCCCAGTGTCCACCATTGTTGACTAAAATTTGCTGCGAGAGGACAAGGTGCCAATAACAGTGCCCGCTTGTCTAAGACCCGGTTGATATTCGCACGCAATTCACTCCGTTTTCCACACAGTAGGATACATCTCTCTTGTGACAAGCCTCTCATCGTCGCATCTCGCGTGAAATAAATTCAAGAAAATGGGAAGGCACTGAGTTATGTCAGTAGCCAATACCGCGTACTCATTTGTCTTTTTAGGCTGAGTGCATCTCTCCTTATCCTCACAACACGTGCACTCGAACTGCCGATTGGGTCAGGGTACATGACTTTAACGTGGACAGCCTTGCCCTATCCGTGTACTTGCCACGTGCAAGAATCATTAGCGCGCGTGCGAAAAGCGACAGCCACCTAAAAATGCCAAGAATCATCAGTAACTGTCCTGGTTCTTAACTCCAGACCTACCAAGCAATCGAGGGTCTCCCGCCTTCGTTTGTACCCTGACATTGACGTTTCGATCTGAAATTATCGCGAAGCAGACATGGGCTGCAAGTTTTAGCCGCCTTGTATCGCTTAGCCGTTTGGGCGATTCTGGCCGTGTCAGTAGTGTTTGATCTCCGCAACATCTCGCAGATGCCGGCCTGTGCTGGGATTGACCTCTATGTCACCCATGCTCATGGGCCTAGGGCACCAAACGGCGCAATGCGCCATCCATTTAAAAGCAGTCCGTATGCCCTCTTCTATCCTTCCGTCCACTTGCTCGGCTTCTGTCATTATTCTCACACATATTTAATCAAGTATTTACTGTTTTCGCTTCTTTGGTACCAGCTAACGCTGATCTATTGTTTGAAACTTTCTTGCGGGTCAAGCACTTCCAGCAAACAGCCTCCTATTTACACTGTCATTCACCCTTTCTGCCCTAGTTTCGACGCCATGTATCTCTCAAAGGCTATGCTATTCGTATCGCTAGCCGCCTCGGCGATCGCATTGCCGAGCCATAAGCGGGCCGATCTTCTGCAAGTTCAGGACTACGTCCAGTTCCAAATCTCCGATGGTCTTGCTGGCAATTCCCTCAAAGAGGTCGCTGCAAAATTTCCTGTACGCTCTTCCAAATGGACTGCAAGTTTGATAGTTCGGCCATGTCTGACATAATGTTAGGTCGAAGAGTTCCGAGCAAACCTAGCAGGCGTCAGCGCAAATGACCTCGCTATCCTCAAGGCGGCTCGGGAGACAGCCGAAGCCGCTGAGACGGATGCTGGAGGCTTTAATGATGCAATTGATCAGGTGGGAGAAGACTCCGATGATGGTATAGCCCTGCAGACTGGGTAAGTTTGCCAATGTCCGGCACCAACCACGAGGAGTCCAGAACAGGCTCCGATACCTCGCATGAAGACTAACACCAGCAATAGAAAGATCAAGAATAAAGTTTTGAAACTGGAGCTACAGGTTCTCGCTCTCCAAATCGAGCTCGCTCAAGGAGACGGCAATCAGGCCAAGATCGACGAGGAGCAAGCAAAGCTGGACAAGAATGTGGCGACGGACCGGGAGAATGAAGGTGACCAAAGTCAAAGTATCAACTTTTCAGGCAGCTCACAACCCTAAAAACGATTCCCATTTCCTTGGCTTGACGCCCGACAATACCGGGACCTGACGTCAACTTGAGTCTTGGGCGAGCATCCCAGGGTTCCAGCATGGCACTGCCCCGAGTCCAGAACGCACCAGTGGGGCCAGTGGTATCAAACGGTCCAGCACTTCTCCTCGATCGGGCAGTAGGGCCGCCAGGGAACAGAGGATTGCTTGCCGTTCAATGCAAGGAGAGCGTATGCCGGCCAAATAGACTTCATCACTTCGTTATGCCCGAATCTCTGCAGGAAACTGGGGAATGCAAGCCCGATCTTGACATCGGGCTTCGTTTGTAGGCCTCTCTCACCATCGGAAGTTATAACGAAAGAGCGGAGGGACCGTGGGGTTTCGTCTCGTCGCAATGGTGATTGGTTGGCCACATGGTCTACTAGGCTAAATGTGAGAAAAGATGATATTTTGACCTATGAACTCTCTGTTCACGCTTCTTGAAATCCAAAAGAGCCAAGTCCAGCGTGGAGAATTATCATTTTACCCGGCCCTACTGTACCTCGTCCACCTGTAGGCGGGTGAAGCTAGACTATTATCCTCCTTCCAATTTCAAACCATCCGCGCTATCCATTTATTCTCTTCCTTCCTTCCAAGTGTGAACTAAGGGGTGGCACGTGCATTATGAAGCTTTAGGTTTCGTCGATCCTCGCCAATTCTCCCAGAGCCTCAACTACACATCATCACACATTGCCCGATCCATGATCCTGGCTTCTTCGTCCCCAGATTCAGAATTTGTTTGTAGCCCTCTGTATCACTTCATATGCCGTCATACCAACTCTTTGCAGCCGGTGTTTCATTGCCGTCCCTGGTGAGGGACCATCGCCGAAATCTTTCTCCCCATGGACCACAACTCCCCCGACACCCAGATTCTACGAAAACCATCAATGGCACGCCCCAAATCGATACCTTAGCGAACGAGCATCGATCATGTGGCGGGTGCTTCCTGCTCTAGCTTTCATTTGCCAACTCACCGGGGTCCACCCCTCCCCCTTGGGCTAAGCTCTTACCACGTCTGTCTTGCTAACGATGGTGATTCCGACATTGTTGACGTGGGTTTGAGTCTCTGGTTCTGTAGCTGGCCCATGTTCTCGCAGGATAATCCCGTGGGCAACCGAGTTACAGGGATAGGAGCAAACCAGACTTACCCCTGATACAGTTCAACGAATAATTTCCAAATCGCCAACGCCGAACGAGCAGCTCAATATTCGTCGACCGCAACCGTGCATGGCCACCGACCACTCGTGATCCGATTCTGAATTAAGACCGCCGCAAGGATCATGGATGCTGTAACATTCCTTTCGACTCGTTCGGGC
The DNA here is from genome assembly GCA_029931735.1 of Dactylonectria alcacerensis. Taxonomy (NCBI): domain Eukaryota; kingdom Fungi; phylum Ascomycota; class Sordariomycetes; order Hypocreales; family Nectriaceae; genus Dactylonectria; species Dactylonectria alcacerensis. The sequence goes on along the minus strand of JAPMUZ010000006.1, from coordinate 1,954,137 downwards.
TACCCACGATTCGTTATAGTTATTCACCTTGTGAGGTTCCACTAGGCAAGGCGCCTAGGGTTGCCTTCTTGCGGTATCTGTACCAACATATCAAACACACGAGACTGCTGATAACACCAACCATACTTCTACTGGTGAGAAGGAAACAAGGAGCTCCTCTTCTATGCCATCAAACAACTACTAGTCCAGGGGCGTGTGGCGTATCCAACAGATGCCATCGAAACTCGCCGTCGCTGGGCACATCAATGTGGATCTACTTGCAGAGGCGGCGGCTCAACTTCCCTTACCAACACAACGGACATCTTTCGTGGATTCTATGCTTGCTGCAATCCTTGAGTAGTTTCATTGTTACCTAGAATTCGTGTGCTGAGAATATCAGTATCAAAGGCCTCAGTACCCACGAACCACACCAGCCCCATGAGATGAGTCCGATGTGCACCTGGGCTCCACCTTTGAGGGCTAGTACTGCCGTGTTACCAACAGATATCAGTGGAACAACTGCAAGCTACCCCGATATTGCCACCATCACAGTCAGCAATCTTGGGCGTTGGCTACACCATGATAGTCGTGGGCACAAGGTGCAGGACCTAATGTCAGACTACCAGCTTTGATGAGCGCCTCGAGCCACGAGACCTTCAAACCCCGGCTTAATCAACTGGCAGGATGAGTCGCGCAGAGTGGCCTGATATTGGCCCAGTTTAGGCTACCTCGCTGAGAATCGACAGCCTCATCAGCCCTGGGTAGCGACAGGTCCCCCGCTTCCAGGGTGCCGTGGCCCTGAGTCAATGTCACCATCGTCGCGTCCAGCTGTGGCAAGCTGGCATTCAGTCTCACCAGAAAATGATGAAATCTGACTGAAAATGATCATATCTGAATATGACCAACAAATAGCAATCGTTTGCTCGGTCAGCATTTAGGCGATTGCAGCCACGATGACGCGGATGGATGTTCAGGGCCGAAGCTCCCGCCCGTAGGGCACGGTTTGATTTTCTAACTTGCCTCAGCCTCCTCGAACCAAAACGAAACGGGTGTGTATTTCCCCTCAGGCATGATTTATTGCCAAGCCGGTACCAAAACCACTGGCCGACAGGACGGCGATCCCAAAAACCCACAGCGGCAGTGAGCAACTAACCGCAGCCGAGCATGTACATGCGAGTCCCTCCTCTGATATCTGGGCTGTGGATATCCACCCTCGGTGCTGCAACCAACCTCGTCATTGCCCGCAGCTTGCTCTTGTCTCAACAGGGGGGTTATGCATGGTAAGGAGTACATTACACAACACACAACTCCAAACATGATGCAGCAGAATGACCCAAGCCATGCAGCCGTGTTTTGGGCAACGGCGCTCTCGACGCTGGGTAATGAACTTTGAACCCCATAATTCCGGGATGCCATGGAGAGCAACTCCGCTGACCACAATGGAGCTTACGAAAAAGGAACTGGCTAGATGTCTAGTTATACAGGAAGTATAGTACGTATTGACCTTTCATCGGGTGATGGCCTGGTTGCTGCTCTCTTGACCACAAGCGAATTAGGGGATTGATTTGGCAGAGTCGTAGCCAAACACGAGTGGCGCTAGAGCAAGCAAGAATAACCGTGAATGGTTTAGCTCGCATTGAGAGGAGTTTTATCGGTCTAATTGGCCGAGAAAGTTGACAGGAAGAGGAACCCCGTCAGCCACGATGATGGGAAGTCTGTACCGATTGTGATGAGACCAATCTGGGGACGTGATTCCAAGAGGCCGGGCTCTCCAGAGAGAAGTCGTACGACATGGCAAGACCCTTGGCAGTTAAACTCGATGGAGCGAGCCCAGCATTGTGACACGCTCTTGGCTACAGATTCATCTGCATGGTGGCTTGTTAACAGGCTTTTCGATTGCGGACCTCGCCTCTCTTCTCATGCGTCTGGCCCTGACGGGAAGCAGCCTCAGAAAGGCCCCCAAGAAGAGGCACGACGCAGGACAATCATTCCCTCGGCCAACCGCGTAGAGCGACGGATGGCTCTGGGTCAAGCCGCTTATTGCCGCCGGCAGTGCTGTCAGTGGTTGTCACATAGACTCCACCACATACAAAAGGCTTGTGGGCCGTCAACGGCGGACAAGAACACAGGAAGCCCAAAAGAGCCAGCAAGCTGGCTTGCTTCGCTTCTTGCTTGCTGGCCCTGCGCAGCGGCATGGCAGGGGGCAAGGGTCCGGCTCGATGGCCCAGAATTCCCTTGGGGCTTGGCCACACCACCGATGCGTATGAATTCGTACCGTGTGTAACCAACAGCATGGGAAGAGATGGCTTGCGTTCAGCCGCAGGGAAAAGAAGGTGATCGATCTGATGCAAGTGAATCGGTGCAGCTCGGCTCACGCTATACAATATGGAGATAACACCGTCCCCTAATGCCAGAAGAAGGGGGCAGTGCTCCACGCTCTCAGGGACTAATGCTATCGAAGGAAGCATACAGGGAGGGTGAGAGTGTTCATGACAGTCATAGGAGTGGGCACGGCGGCCATGGTGATCCATGGCTGTCCATGGTGGTCCATGGTGAGGAGGAGGAAGTGGATGGGGATCATCCCACGATGATATTGGTGCGACCCACGCCAAGGGATTGGTGCCTTAGTAGGCCCTCAAACAACCGGCGGGTCTCTCTGAAAAGGACCCTCCTACTCCTCCGTGCACCACCTCAACCAAGGTGCGCAAAACGCAAAGAGATGGGGCGTCGGGGGCAACGGAGACAGAAACCACTGTTGGTGGCCGGCACGGAGAACAGACAAACAATGAGGAGTCCCTCTGACCCCGCCACACCTCGCAAGCTCACGGCAGCCATCCAATCAAGGCGCGGGAGGCGCGAGGTGCGCAGCAGAGGAGCCGTCAGATATCAGTTTATGTACAGTTCAGCAGTGGTTTGACGCAATTGAGGTCCTGCAGACTGGGCACTTGCGGGAAATCCAGTGTGAGGGTGGAGAGCGGAGAGCGCCCTCGCCCAAGTCCCCCTGAGTTGCGGGGAAGTGACAGCTTCTTGCTCTGTGTCTGGTCTGGCCGGATCGGCGGAGGGCTCATGACCATGACCACAGCCATGAACATGAGTTCATGGCCATAATCATGAACCCGTTGCCATGACCATGACCACGAGCCTGGCCACCAGTACGCGAGGGGCGCGAATGATAGTAAACTGCACACGCAGGTTTCTGACCAAAGTTGACAGCTCCGATTGACAGCTCCATGTCGAGATTGGGAAACCTTGATGGTGTTTGTGAAGTGAGAACCCCCTCATCCCAATCCTGATACTGGCGGGCGCTAATCCTGATACTGATCGGGATCCTTGAGCCAACACTTCTCTCCGCTCGATGCAGATATTAGCCGCGCTGGACCCCCGCGACATGGGCATGGAGTTCGGATCATGCTGCAGACGGCAGACTAGAGACTTCAAACTAGATGCTGCAGACTAATCACTGCTAATAATATGACCAGGACTAAGAACCGGGGGTTGGACCAAGGCTCAACACCTTGCTTGCGTCGTGTTGCTTGAAAGGGCATGATTGCATGCCCACCTCGCGCCGCATCAACGTCTCATCGCCTCGCTATTGGAACAACCTCTCTTGTCGCCTCGCGGGAGCCCCATAGTGGGTTCGGGAGAGAACTGCCAACTACGAAGTATGAAGGCGAATAGATGATGGATGCTCCGCCGACAGGATCCCGCAATGCCGTGCCATGACCATGATGCCGTTCTCGCCCACCTAGACTATGACATGGGACTTTGAGACGTGGCGGGTGTGCGATACCGATGATGGTGATGACCACCAGTTGTCCCCCCAGCTTGCACGACCCAACTTGTCACCATGGCCGTCTATCTCAGTGTCCCGACCGTTGGAGTCGGGGTACGTATGTCCACGGCCACTTCCAGAAGCTACGGGGTGCGAGACAAGCCCCAGACGCATCTGCGCGAGGACCATGGGACATCCCGCGTCAACGACTTGAGTGCTGGCCAACCGCATAACGTGCTCTGGCGGTGCTGAGAAAACAAAGATCCCTCTTCCGGTACTCGTTCGTCGTAACCAAGTCCGAGTGCGACCTCACCTAGCCGCAATGGAGAAGCGAACTTTGTTGTAGGCAGCCTCGTCAGCGAATGTGTAGTGGACAAAGCCGACTAGAGGACAGCTCGCCCGACAAAGCCGCATATGATCCCCGGTGCCGGCTTATAGCACCCCCGGCACAATACATACACATGCCATGTACACTCCAGGTCAAGTCCGTCGATTGGACCCTCTGCGGCCCATAAAAGCCGAAGGTCCCCGCTAACGAGGTCAAGACGTGCGGGACGTTGCGGCATGGTGCTGGGCGCCGTGGTGCGGATGATGCATGGCCTGCCTCTCTCATCTTTGTTCAAGTCGTTCAGCCCTACCTACATAACCATGGTCAGCCCCCGGGCGATTCATGACAACTGACAGCTCGGGTGCCTCCAGGTTGAAAAGGAGCCCATTGTACTCTCGTTTCCTGTCTTTTTCCTTTCTCATCTTCAGCATCTTTCTTCAATCATCTTTTATTTCCTGCTCTGGTTGGGTGGTTGCTGTCATTGATTGCCCCCTCTGTACTCTATTCAGTGCCGCCTTGCTTCACCTCGCCACACCTCGCATCACCTGCCACGCCTCGCCTCTTCTCACCTGGCTTCACCACACATAGCCGTCAGCAAATCCTTGTTAAACCTTCCAACAGCTATAACGCTCGTTCACTGATACTCCGGGACGTCTCGCCAACCTTGCTTGTCTGGAGCCAACCTCTTACGCAATGGCATACTCGATGCGCCGTATATCTAAGGACGGCATCCACGTCTCGGCCAGAGCAAAATCCATTGAAGACGCGGCAGGCCCCGTCAACTATGCCAACGGCCTCTGCCAACACAACGCGGTCCATAACTGCTTCAACCCAGCACAACCCAACGACAGCCTTTGCAAGATGTGCGCGATAGGTCAATGTCCTTGAGCGCCAGAAGCCTACCTCCACTATGAGAGGTCAGGGGAAACTCAAGCCGCCGGAGAGAAGGGAAATTGTGGTCAAATCTTAGCTCAAAATGTGTTCACATCGGTCGGAGCCTCAGAGAGTGGTGACCCCAAGGTTGCAGTTTCGACCCCCTGCAATAACGGGAATTGATGCGTTGTATGCGGAAAGCTGGAAACTAATTACGGGTGCGGGTGGCAAGGAAGGCTAGCCTTCGCCCTTTGGGAGGCGGGAACAGGCACGATGGAGACTTGTTCTTGCGGACTCGGAGCCTTGGAGACAAATATCTTCTCCACAATAGGTCAACACTGGACAAGCAGGTGGATGTGGGCAGGGGTATTGACGATGCTGGCGCGAAGGAGCAGTCTCTTTATTACAGCCCCAGCAGTGCACGAGTTGCTCTCTTAGGCAGGGTTGGCAGTCAGCTCTTCAGGGATCACGAAATATCATTCGATGACTATAGAGTACATAGTTCAACTAACTATTTAGCCTAGGTAGGTGGTATTCGGGTGCGGGCCGGCAAGCGGGGATAGGACGCAGGGAAACAAAAACGTCGACTATACGATGAGCGGCTGAACAAACTCAAAAGTCAGAACAGACAGATCAGAGAGAGCCGCACACGGGAAAAGGGGCAGCTAGACATTCTTAGTGGGAAAATCAAAAAGATTGCAGACAAAAGCCCCTGAAGAAAAAAAAAAAGGAGAAAAAAAAAAGAGAAAAACCCCCAAAAAAGCCATGCCTTTCAAAGTCGAATAACTTCACAAGGGGTCTAGAAAAACTGATGTTGAGCAATGGCGATCCACTTACACTCCTACGGTAAAGGGCCTGGGAAACAAAAAGGAAACAGGGTGCTAGGCCCTCGAAGTAGTAGCATCACCCGCCTCCCGCTTGGCCGGGCTGCCCATGGAAGGAGCTGCAACCACTTGAATCATGAAGCTGCAAGCAGCCGCAAACGGACGTCGAAAAGGACGCCTCAATGCTCGATGGTGACATAAGACTCGATGGTGACATAGACTCCAATATCGACTGGCGGCACATGTCATGCCCCCTTCCCTTCGCTTCCCTTCCCCTCCCCCCCCGAGAGCCCTACCGGCGATCAGGGTCCATCGCGAAAGGCCCGAGCCAATGCGTGGCGAGATGGTTGCCGCAAATAGTTGCCTGGAAGAAGGTGTCACTTTGTGTCACTTGTGTCACTGTATGTCTGCTGGTGCAAGCAAGTTTGCCGCATTCATCAATTCATTAGTGGACCAACCGGCGATGCGGAGGCCAAAAGAGACGACAACGATGAGACGACAACGATGAGACGTCACCCTACCTCGCGGGAATCTTTGCTCCACCGGAAACCTCTTTGCTGCCCGGTGGGAGGAGGAGGAGGAGGAGGAGGGTGCGTCAAAGCGTGCTGCCGCTGTTGCCTTTGTTACGACTTATCGTTTTTTTTGTTTTTTTGTTGTTGTTTTTTGGTGGGAAGGGGATTCTATCGTCTTCTTTTTCAACCTCTCTCAAGTACATGCTGTGTTTTCTCAAGTACATACTGCGTCTTCTCGCAAGTGCTGTTGGTACTAAACTTACTTGCCGCTGGTACTGTAGCAGTACCTTGCGGAATCGCGGGGCTTTTTCTTTTTGGGTGTGTTGCGCCTGTTGGTGTGCGTAGTAGCGCATGACATGGCGCATCCATCATGCTTGCTGACACGGCGCCCTCAGCTTGTCACTGAAAGAGGGAGGGCAAGCAAGAGGGGTCATGGGGATCGAGAAATTCGCATCTCGCATGGGCAAATGGGTGTCATCAACGCCCGCTGACACATGTCTGGAAGGGAAAACGCTTCTCTTCATTTGCCATATTACTCTCATGGCTCTGTGTCATAGGTAAGGTAGGTTGGCCTTACTCGGCAGCCGAGCTCGGAACGATGGAGGCGAAACTCAGCTCACTCGACGGGCTCCGCCTCCGTGTAACCCAGGCGTGTCGGGCGTGACAAGGGAAGGGAAAGAAAAGCGCACCATACGTCAATTAGTCAGTCCTGCAGGTTGAAAGTCCTGCTGAATGAAGCTCTTTGCAGCTCCCTTTGCACCCACACACGTCACGCGACGACGCGACGACGTCCCTGAGAAAAGTCTGCCGTCCTATGACATCCAAGGTGGCGAATTGGTCCCGGTTGGCGCGTCCAAGGAGAATGAGGCAGCATGGAACAAGGGAGTAGAAGCTGCTCTGTCATGAGTCTGTGTGATTAGCCCGTGTGATGAGCCTGTGTGATGAGTCTATGTGGTGAGTCTATGTGGTGAGTCTATGTGATGAGTCTATGTGATGAGTCTGTATGGACAGATGGAGGTCTGTGTCGAAGAGGATGTGAGGCAACGCGAGGCTAACCAATCGCATCATTCACCGACTAAGTAGTTAGTTGCAAACCGTGCGCGAATTGAAGAGAAGCACCATCGAAGCTTAACTAGACATAGTCAACACCAACCTCCCTACTACTACGGACTACTGTATCAGGTACATACCCTTACACGTCAAGGTTACATCACCTCACAATAGACCCAGCGGCACAGCATCAAGGGCAAGACGTACGCGGTACTAATGTCATCAAGTTGAGCAACTCTTACGTTTCCTAGCTTGAGTACACATCCTAGTATCTTCCAGAACAAGCGCAACAGTGCACACACACGTTGCCTCAGAGAACTCCACGTTGGTATAGTGCGCCAGTTCCAATGATCTGCAAGGGATCAAGTGCTAAGAAGGCAGAAGTCCCGTGGGGTGAAATAGTCTTGATTTCTCGCCTCCCAAAAAAAATAAAAAAAATAGTAATCCCCAATCCATCAAAATATGCCCCAAACGTCCGTCCCCAGAGAAGAATTTTTTATTCACAGGTTGAAATGAAGAAAGGTGAGAAACAAGTCATTGTCCCAAATTGTTCCTAGTTGCCTAGTACAGGGCGACGAGGGCAGCCACGACGGCGGCACCGACAACACCAGTCTTGGCGACGAGGCCGCTGGCAGCACCGGCAGCATCAGTGGGAACGGTGGCGGGAGCAGTGCTGGTCACGCCCTCGACAACAGTAGTGCCGGCAGGAGCCTCATAAGAAATGACGGTGGTGACACCGCCGGCGGGGGCAGTGTAGGTGTAGGGACCCTTGGTGGTGGTGTTGCTGATGGGGTAGTGGGTGCTGACAGCCTTGGAAGAGACGGGAGGAGTGTAGATGGGGGTGTAGACGCTGGTGTAGACACTGGTGGTGTTGACAACGGGAGGGATGTAGATGGAGCTGGACGAGGTGGTGGGGGTCACAACCGGCTCGGGCGTGGAGGTGGTGATGATGACCTCGGTTGAGGTGGTGGTGCGGTAAGGGCAGTCGACGACAGAGTCGGGGCAAGCGGTCAAGGTGATGACATGGGTGGTGGTCGAGGTCAGAGTGGTGGTGCCCTCATCAACGGGAGCCTCGTAGGCGGCAGAGACCAGCGAGCTGGCGGCGACGACGGAGAAGACGGAGAAGCGCATTTTGATGGTTGGTCGAACGACGAGTAAAGTTCTGAAGTGGAGTGAAGGGGGGTTGTTTGGCTCAGCGAGTCCGAAAGCAAGTGGTTGTAATGAGAGTGAGGTGCTGAAAGCGCAAAGATTGTAAAGAATGCGAGAACGGGTGAACAAGTCGTCAAGAGCTTGGAGAGGAGAAGCGAAGGAAGCAAACGAGCGGATTCGAGCGGGACTTGTAGTTTTCGACAGGCGGGAAATCTCTGTCAGAGAACGCTTGCGGCTTCGTTGGCTGGCTGGACGCCGGTGAGATCCTGGTGCGCTGTCACCTCACCCGCCCTGGATCCATCATCATCCTTGGGCAGTCCAATGGCCCGGTGGGAGTTAGCCCCGGCATCCAACAAGTGCCTGACCAGTGCCTGGTACCTTGCATCCACAGTGGGAGTCATGATTGGATCTGGCCTGGCTAGGAGCCCTGCCCTGGATCTTGCAAGGCCCAACCGGCTGCATCTCTGACTGGTGTGTTCCTGGATAAGACTCCGCACCCCTGGCCCAACGCTGCTTTGGTACCTGGGCCGCTCCTTGCAAGGACGCGTTGCCTCCTCCTTGGTCCGATAGCACAGCTTAGTGCCATCCCTTGCCAATCATGAGCTGCCCCGACTGACCACCGCCACGTTTCCCTGGGGCTACAGGGCCTTGCGACCATGCCCGGTCAAAGGGCCAAGCTTTCTTCGCTCTTCTCCTCCTTCTTGCGCGGTTTGTGGGATGGATGGCGGGATCCACCAATGTCACCACGGTGAGTCAACAAGTGAAAAACCAGCTTCCTTCGACAACCCACAGAAGAACCGGCACTACCCTCCAATAGGACCAGCCAGCATAAAGAGAGGGAACTATGGAGAAAGCGTGTAGAGTAGAAAAATTTAAATGACTCTCTGTATGACTTCACACAAGATCCCCTTGGCCTGCTAGCACGCCTGTGCTCTGGGGCTTCTGGGGCCGAAGGGTACACAACAATCTCCGTGGCTCCATGGCCAAACAGGGACATGCTATCCTAGGCTCTCAGTGTTGAACGAACAGCGCGCGCTGACCGCACCAGCCATGGCTATGAAACGCGCGACCAAGGTCTTCTTCTCATAGCGCAATTAATCCACCGCGGAGAGCCCAGAGAGGAACGGGGGAACTGAGCAGGGTACTCGTATGTAGCAGCGCTATGAGGCGAGGTGATGGGCGGTCGTAGAGGATTTCGCGCTTGCGGCACCTAACGGCAGACTACCGGACCTTCGAACAACGCCACCTGCGGGAAGACATCCGTGGCGTCGATTGAGGACCACACCGAAAAAGGAGGCTTTTTTTTTTCTTACCCCTGCGGTGAAGTGCTAACCAGGGGTTTTGTCGACACCCAGTGCGGCTTGTGCGAGCAACGCCTGGCGGAATCTTCAAATCTCCTCCAAGACGCTGTGGCACTCAACACAACATGGGAGGTGCATGACCGAGAGACTGGGAGACGGAGGCGAGATGAACGGCAAATAAAAAGCGGGCGAGTGTTCTAATATTAGAGGCATTAGCATAATAGTATCGACCAGTGTGCAACGTCCACCAGAAATATTAGACAAGAGAGATGACCGTTGTGGAGCACAGCGGCGTTGGCGACAGCAACGATGATGAAAGTCCAGCAAAACGGGAGAGATTCCATTTGGTTTCTTCAGCACCCGGTCATTTGGCTAATCTTGGGCAGTAAATCGGCTGGGTCTGCTTGCCCCAAAATAGGAGAAGATATCTGAGGCCTGAGCGAACAGACAGCCGAGCCCGTTCCATTGAGTCGGCTTGCTATCGGTGCAGTCCCGTGGTTCAGTGCCACCAACGGTAGCTCGGTAGGTGCAAGCGAAGGCACCCCTGGTAGGAGATATGATAACTGGCTGTTGGGCATCATGAAAACATACCGGGGTTGCGAAATAAGATCATAACAGAGAATGGAGAAGTGCAAATGCAAGAGAAGATGAGAAAAGAAGTGGTCAAGGAAAAGGAGGCGTCTGCAGAAAGTAAGGTAAGCAGGAGAAATGTGGCACTGTACCTACCTTACCGAGTCCTCCGTTAAGAAAGCCTTGATGGGGGGAGCATGAATAAGGAGAAGGTACGTAGTAGACTGATGCTCTTGCGTGGCAGCGGGGCAGCCACAATGCAATGCAGGGCTGCCAGTTCCAGGCTTCCAGTGACTTCTCTGACTCGCCCAGTTGCTCAGCGTCGGCTGGCACTGTGGATGCAACCCATCGACGAGGCGATATGATTAGCAGACAGCTAACCGATACGCTGATCCCCCGCAATGCGAACGAGACCGACTTCGAGAAAGGACCCTCTTCTTCAGCTCTTTTGTATTTTTCTTTCAGTCTGTACGTGATGCCATTTGTTATCCCAGACTACAGAGACACTGGTGCCATTTCGAAACATGGCTCTTACCAATACATGGAACAACTTCTCCTGCGTAGGTTCCTGGACGGTGTTTCCCGCCACTAGACCACACCTGGCCTTGAAGATAAGCCCGAACTCTGGATAAGCGCAAGCCAATAATACAGTTGCGAGAGATGGCACGTAAAATCGGAATCAAACGTCGCCAGAGAGAACAATCCTCAATGTGTAGAAATCCGGGCAACATTCCCAAACGCAGCAATTACCAAGTTTGCTGCTCCAGCGTTGCTTCCATCTCGCCATCAATCCATCAACCCATTCGCCAAGTCGGCCTGTTACAACAGCGTCTCGGGAAGGCAGACGCAGGTCGTTGCTGCCCCGCCCCCGCACCAGAATCATACCTCCTCTGAGTCCTCTCCGCTAGGTAGGTATGCAAAGTGCTCCGTAGCACCTCTAGCGACCTAGCTTAGTTGGTTACCAACCTCGTCTCAGGAGACTCACAGGAGCCAACCTGTCACCACTCACCACGCCAAACACGAATATCCACCGCTTCTCCTAACAGCACCGTCGATAACACCCTTTATATTTGCATTTATTAGCCACCATCATCTCCATCCAGACAATGCACACTGGCATTCTAGCCTAATTCCTGCCTCTCGAAACCCAAACAACGCCCCATCACCACCCACCTCACCTCGGTCCTTACCACGCTTCACTAACCATGACGTCCTTCTCGCCCGACTCCCCTGCTCTCTGGCTCTTCACCTCCCTGACCGCCGGCTCCTCCCATATCGTTACCGCCACCTCCCGCCTCGAAACGATCCTTCGCGCCAACCGCGTGCCCTTCAAAGCTGTCGACCTGGCCACGGATGAGCATGCCCGCAGGCTTTGGGGCCGGAGAGCCGGCAAGGACGAGGGTGGCCGCATGAGGAAGCTTCCCGGCCTCGTGCAAGAAGGCTTCGTGTTGGGCGTGAGTTGAGCCTCGCATAATTTTCTAAGGCTCTAAGGGAGCTGGCTGCTAACCGCGTACGACGTGCAGGACATCGTTGAGGTCGAGGACTGGAACGAATACCGCGAGCTCCAGATGCACGTCAAGATATTCTACGATGACTACACCATCCCTTCTATCAAAGACAAGCCTGCCGATCCTCCTATGAAGCCTAAGCCCGCCTTACCTGCAAAGTCCGTACCTGCAGCTGTCACCGCCGCAGCTGTCGGTGATGCCGCGGCCGCCACTGCTGCCACACCAAAGGCGCCGCCTGCCCCTCCTCTACCGACCGGAAAGGCCATCCCGATCCCTGCCACCACTGAGAAGCCCAAGGCCGCCGAACCCAAGAAGGAACCCGAGCAAAAGAAACTACCCGTCCGTTCCGTCGCCGACGAGGCAGCGCAGAAGGCTAAGGAGCTTCGCCTGAAGAGTCTACGGGAAAAGGTTCACGGCAAGGACGGTGCCAAGGCCAAGGAGACTGCAAAGGAGAAAAAATCCAAGGATTCGCCCAAGACGCCTAAAAAGAGCACATCGGGAGCTAACAAGGCCGAGGGTCTCCAGTCTCCCACCTCGGGATCATGGGGCGCCGCTGCTGATGACGACGTTACGCAGAGTAACATCCAAAGCCCAACGAGTGCAACCTGGAAGCAGGGTACTACTTTCTCACCTCTTCATGGTGCTACAGTTGCCGCAGTAACTGAGGAAGAGATTAAGGAGGCGGAGAAGGAGTGTGCAATAAAGGAGGAGCCAGAGTTGGAGAAGAAGGCTGAGGAGGATGAGGACAGTGAGGAGGACAGCGATGAAGAAGACGACGAGGAAGGAGAGAAGAAGGATACCACGAAGCCTGCAGCAGCTGTCAAGGCCGTGGATAACAAGGCCCAATCCAAGGATGAGGATAGTGACGAGGACAGCGAAGACGACGACGACGACGACGATGATGATAGCGATGACGAAGCGGAAGAGGGCACCAAGAAACCCGCAGCCATTGACGACAAAGCTAAAATTCAGGAAGGAAGTGACGAGGACAGTGATGAGGATGAGGATGAGGAGGAAGGGGAAGCCAACAAGCCTACAGAAGCGGCTCCAGCGGTAGACGAAAAGTCCAAGTCCAAGGGAACCGAGAAGGCCAAGAAAACGGACAAGGCTAAGAAGACGGACAAGTCTAAGAAGACGGAAAAATCCAAGAAGACCGACAAGACCAAGAAGACCGACAAGTCTAAGAAGACCGACAAGCCCAAGAAATCCGACCCTAAGAAAGCGGACAAGCCGAAGAAGACAGATAAGCCGAAGAAGTAGATGCATAAGGGGCTATGAGCGAAAGTCGATGTTTCAATTACCTATCTATGCTAGGATGTCAAAGGTGATCATATGGTAGTATACATAGCCCAAGATCCTGGGCTGGTGTCCCGTTTGTTTTTCTCTCGGGGTACAACCGACAATTATTGCCGTCTAGATTTCCGCTACTTTCCTCTCTTCCCCAATGCGCCTCTGGTGTGCTTTGTACCAGGCTCAACCCTAATATAGCCCATCGTCGTCGCTAGCAGTCCCATCCTGGAACCCAATGACGGCCTTGCCTTTGCCCTTCGACCGTCCATTAACCTCGCCTTCAACCACATCGTTATCATCAAACTCGTCATCGCTTGTCAAAGCAATCGCCTTGCCCTTGCCCTTGCCCGATCCGGACATGGCCGCCTTGCCTTTTCCCTTCGGCGTCGTCGAGGCTCCAGACACAACACGCTGGCCTCCCGTCTGCGACTTGTCTTTCTCACCACGGCCACCCTCGAAGGTCGCGCGCACGCGCTCATAGTGGGCAAGCTCACCAGCGCTAACACTGGGAACAAGTTCGTCATTGGCAGCGAGGAAGTCAGCCTCGGTGACCATGACGGCGATATCCTCAGGGGTGGCATAGTGATCGAAGTAGTATGCCGTAGAGATGGGGATGGTAGTGGCAGGGTCCGCGTTGATGGCACGGATCTTGGCATCAACGCCCGAAGCCTGGCGGGTAACGGCCTTGAGCATGGCATCACTGCACAGCGCGTAAAAGTCGGCACCTGTATACGTGAAGGGGAGCTTCTCCGCGACAGAAGCAAGAGAGACGGATGGGTGGAGAGTGAATCTGAGAGATATTAGTCACTAAAGCTCCCGAGAGTTTGTGGTGATAAACACTTACTTTCGGGATAAGGCCTCAAGAATGGTGAGCTGCTTCTCGTTGGTATCCGAAACACCAAGATAGAGCATCTTATCGAAACGGCCGGGACGCAGGAGAGCCTGATCCAAAAGATCGGGTCTGTTAGTTGCGCCAATCACGAAGACACCGCCGCCACCGTCATCTCCTCCAGACATACCATCGAGCTCGGCAAGGAGCTGCGACACAATCCGGTCCATGACACCGCCGCTATCTCCTTGGTTGCCTCGCTTGGGTGCGACAGAATCCAACTCGTCGAAGAATACAACGCACGGTCGGGCATCGCGGGCCCGCTGGAACACTCGCCGGACATTGGCTTCTGACTCTCCGATATACATGTTGAGAAGTTCCGGACCCTTAACGCTGAAGAAGTTAAGACTGTACTCGGTCGCAATGGCCTTGGCTAGAAGCGTCTTTCCAGTTCCAGGAGGTCCGTAAAAGAGAATACCGGAACGCTTCTTCATGCCTTTTGCAAACAGCTCGGGTCGCTCCAGCGGTAGTTGGATAGTCTCTGTCACAGCCTCCTTGACGTTGTTCAGACCGCCAACGTCGTCCCAGGTAACGTTCGGAATCTTGGGAGCGCCGATAGAGTCGGAGAAGTTCTTACGAGCAGCTTCGACTGCCACCTCGAAGTCGGCCTTCGTGAGACAGCGAGCTAGCGGACCACCGGCGACCTGGACGTCTCGAACAGTAACGGTCAAGCCATCCTTTGTGTTCTTAGCTGAGAGTTTCTCAAGACGGGATTGCTGGGCTATCGAGGCGCGCTCAACAACATCAACCAAATCGCCTGCCACGAGAGCTGCGGTTTTCAAAGCAATCGAGTTCAGATCAATCGTCGGCTCCAAGCTAACCCCGCGGTCGCTGATGATAGTCTTGAGAATGGCCTCACGCTCGGCCTCATCGGGGGCTCCCATTTCCAGCTCGTGGGTGAAGAGCCCTCGTACGCCATCGGGTACCTTGTCAACATCGTTCGTAGTAGCAATGATAACTCGAGTGTCCTCCAAAATCTCTTTCAGAGTCGCTTCGATACGATCAGCAGTCAATGCTTCAATATGCTCAATGAGCAATGCGCAGCAGTCGGGACCGCAGCTCATCGCTCGATCCGCTCTAGTTCTGAGGAAGCCCTCTGTTTTAACATCACTACCACTGCCACTTCCCTCGCTCAAAATATCGTAGGCGTCAATGGTGTATGTGTGAAGGCCCATATCAGCACAGGCATTTGATGCAAGAGTTGACTTTCCAATGTTCCGGTGTGTAGAAGTGACCAAAATGGCAACGGGTGGCATCTTGAGATGGATTGCCCTTTGGCTGGTGGCAGCAGCAATCAACTGCCTTATTTGATGTCTCAACGGAGACACGTATGGGGCTTCGTGTTCTTGAATCGCTGGCGGGGTAGACTCAGAGCCTCTTCTAGGTGTCTTCTTGAGTCCAAGATAGTACTGCCAGGTGCTCTGCTTGATGCCTGGTATCCGACTGGTCTCAAAGCCAGAGCCATGCATCCCGACAGACGAACTGTCGATGCAGGCCACCGATCCCCAAAATGTCTCAGCAGTGCCATCCTCATCGTCGTCTAGCTTTTGCATCTGGATATGTCCAATCTTGAACCATGCGACACTGTCGTATCGTGACTGTTGTTTCCCAGTCTCCTGGCCCCCAGCAGTCAACGCCATGACATCATCCACTTCTGAGCCTCCGGCGCCAACAGTTTCCTGAAGAGTCCGTCCAAGCTGCGCATCCACTGGCACCGCGATAATGTCACCGCTTCGTACAAGGCGAATCTTTTGAGCAAAGTACCGTTTCAGCCCACCAAGCACGGCGGTCTGAAAGGCTCTCTCGGCTGAAATCGGTGTGCGAATATGATGGATGGTGATATCTCGAGCGTATGGGGGTCGAATCGCGCTCGTAAACCTGGGGAGCGTTCCCTTTCCTTGGTATGAGGCCTTCTTAAGTGGCGAAAGGCGTAGATACGGAGTGTCGTCGAGGTTGGCGAGAAGGATGGGGGAGGCATAAGCAGCTGGACTAGCAGGACGCTGGACCTGCGACTCAAAGAACGAGAGTTTTCGCTCGCCGTGCTTGGCACTAGGTATCCTAGTCATTGGTCGTTGTGAATAGCCTTCTGGCAGGCCGTAGACTCGAACAGGTCTCCACTTGGAAGGCTCTGGCTCTGGTTGTCCAAAACTTCCGAGACCAAAGGCGCCGAATCCATTCAGGGGTGGCTCCTCGGCAGCTTCGACCCGAACCCAGTCGCCGGAAAAGCACCCAATCTTAGGTAACGACGAAACGTCAACATATATTCTAGCTTCCTCATCATCCTCCGATGACGGCTTCGGATGCAGGATATCAGACGCAATCGGTCGCATCAGACCTTGGGCTTTGAACAAACGGCCACGAGGCCTGTCTGGCCTGGCAGTAGTTGCGGTAAAATTGGAGAAGACCGAGCCAGGTGTATTGATGCCGTTGGTTTTCCTGCCCCGCAGCGTGCCCACTGTCATTGGGGTGCCTGGCTGAAGTGTAGACATTCCACTTGCGTTAGTGGTAGGCAGCGAGGGGGCCTGAAGAGATATCATATCATCCATAGAGTCATCTGAGAGATCATCTTCGTTGTCTGACCCAGACAGGTCAGTCTCCGTCTCCGTAGCCGACTCGGTCGTTTCGGTCAGAGCATCGGTTTTGTAGCGTTCTTCGGCGGCCGAATAGAATTGATCAGTCCCATTGCCATCCTCGTCCTCAGTGACACCATTGAGTCGTTGGCTTGCCGTCATTGAAGTCACACGGCGAATTTGTTTGGTGTGAACTCGTCCTCGCATTAAGACGATCTTTGTCGAGTCGGTCAGAGTACCCTGGGCTACCGGCTCGCACAGCATAATCTTTCCAGGATTCGGGGGAACATGAGTCAGGGGATGAGGCGGGAGGGGAAGTGGGAACAGGTCCCCAGAGTGCACGACCTTGAGGCTGCTCAAGGCGACTCTCAGGGCAGCAACCAACCGTTCTTCCGACGAGGAGTTGGTCACATTCCTGCCTTTGGGATTGGTAGGGTGCTCTCGGAAAAAAGTGCCCTCTCCATTCTCCAATCTCTTTGTCAATTCGCTCTCAAGGCTAACAAAGACAGTCTCAAGAGGCACCGGGGCGACGTCGAGGACAAGGATCTCAATGCCACCACGACTATGACTAGATAGCTTAGAGGGCGCAACCTGCTGCAGTGTCACAGCGAAGCTCTGAAGGGACGGCGAAGACGGCGAGAACTGGACGGTCGAGTGCGGCAAGCCGGAAGATCTAATAACAGGGACGACGGACCAGGGGCTGTCGACGGGGCCGGCGTTGGGCGCCCACGGAGCGATGGCGATGTGATGGGGGTCGTCGGATCGGGAGTCGTTACCAACAGCTACAGAGGATTGTCCAGTTAGCAATCCAATACCCGTATGTCATGCGCTTAGTGGCAGTAGTAAACGCGGTAACATACTGTGCTGGAGGTGCGGGAAGAGGTCGCAGAAGAGATCATCGGATACAATGCCGACATCGCTCTTGATGTGATCGTCAAGGACAAGCTTAGCGGTCACAGCGGGCTTGTCCTGGCGGCGTCTCCGGTTGCGTCTCTTGGAGGACGCGGAAGCCGAAGCAACTGAGGCCGTCATGATGACAACAACACGTCAAGGGGCGCAAGTATGGGGAGGAAGCCGGTCGCGGTCAGATTCGAAGGGATCGGAGGACAGATGAAGCTTAACCACCCCTCCGAGATAGGACCATGGCCAGCTGAAAGGAGCGGGTAGAAAGGAGTCGCAACTAGAAACAGAAAGGGTTAGATGAGTATTCTGACAAGAAAAGGGAAGACAATGGGTTTACTCGGCGGTGATAAGGGTAAGGTAGTTGGTGATGTTGGAAGCAAGCCCAGGCCGAGTTGCGTTGCACTGTCGCGACTGTCGGCTGCGGCTCAGTGACAGGAGAATTGGCCTCGGCATTGGGTGGCGCGAAAGCGCAGGTCAGGCCCCACCCGCACCTGCTTGCACTTTGCGCTTGCATCCCGCTTTTTTTTGTCTGCGCCTGAGGTGGAGGTGCCATGGGGACGGGACAAACTAGGTACGTACCGCACCGGCTCAATGGCCGAGCTTTCTCCAGGGCAGCGGCGACAAGCAACCATCCTTGCTTGAAATCCTGTTTGCAGCTAGTGACAGGATCCAAGAAAGACAGAGACTCGAGATCTGCCTCCTCGTATAAAAGTAGCCAATTATTATTGGCTCTCAATCCACCAAGTTAACAGGAGCAGTCGGGTTTCTCTTAGCGGGCACCGAGTCAATCTTCAGAGCCTACCTTCTCATAGCAGCCGTCTTCGGTGAGGACTGCGGGGACGGACGCATCCGAGGCTCGGTACAGCTCCTCCATTTAATTCGAACAAGGTCATTGTGTCAAAAACGAATGTTGGGGTAGCACGGCACTTCTTTGGCAGAACATCTAACGTTCCTAGTCGTGTCCGGATACTCTGGTCTAGGTCCAGCATGGTATTGCTGCCCAGCTGCCTTCCACACCCAAACCTAGACACAGCTGAACCCAAAGCCCCTTTTATCGGTGCTCATTATCACATGCTTTCCTAGCAGGGGCCAGTTCGATCACTCTGGAGTCTGGACACAACCCTTCTCCCTGTCCATGACGCAACCATTCACCAAGTCTCGACGATCCTACTGGATAACCATGGGTCCTATTTATCTCTTGTCGACTTTACACCGCTGCTAGATCGTCCCTTGAAAAGCACCAAGCACCCTTATTTGACCTGCGCTGTGATCAAGACCATCAAAATCCCCCGAGAAAGTTGGCCCATTGATGCGCAGATCAGATGTCATCGTGGTCCAATCACGGCTTTCCCGCGACTCGAACGGGCAGTTGATTAGCAGCTTACCTTATTCGTTCCTTGAATATTGATCCATTCCTTACTCTTGTCCTTGACATGTTTTTCTTTTACCGCTCTCCTGTTTCTCCCCTTCGATACTCCTCTGCGCCACCTGCTTCGACATGACGTGAAACATTCTTCAATCCCATCACTGCCTTCGTCCATGCGAGATCACCGTTGCTCCTGGTCCATCGGATTACGCCCACTTGCGCTCCCACGATAATCAACGCGACACGTCCTAAAGGATCGTCGTATACCAAACGAATCCTCGATCAGCACCTCTAGGGCTACTCAATTCGAGTCGTCTGCATCCTTTCACTCCTCGCCACTTCTCGCGGAGCCAGCAATGGCCCAGACCTCCGGTTTTCCCGATGCGACTGAGCAATCCCGGCCCCAAGCAGCCGATGTCGAGCTGAGCAAGAACGCTGTCCAATTCACTCAACAAGCTGAGAAGCTCTCATATCAACCGCTCACTGACGATGATCCTTCCATTGCCGTTGAGGCCCAGTTCGTCACTCCTCACGATCCCGTCATCATCACTTCGGATGGCAACCGGCTTCCTGGCGTGCCCTTCCAAGAGGCCCACCGTCTCAACATCCTCCGCAAAGGAGTCGAAAGCAAGCCTGAGACAATGGACGTTGAATCTGGACGCGAGACCCAGCAGGGTAATCATGACATAGCGCAAGGGGACGACACGGAGCGGCAGGTCATCAGCCTGTCGACGCAACAGAATGGTGCATCCCTCCAGAAGTCTGCCGATAGTACATTGCAGCGTGCCATGCCACCATCTCACACTAACCCCATGTTTCCTCCACTGCCGCTGTACGGTCCTCCCTCAATGTTGCGAAACCTTCAATGTCTATTCTTTCGGATCTCTTCTTTCTTCCTCAGCCTATCATTCCTTGCTGTCATCGTTCTGGGTTCCCTATTCACAAGCATACCATTAACATGCAAAAAGGTCATATACAGACTTACATTTCGCAACTTCGACAAGTCACGCCCATTCTACGAAGAGGAGAAGTTGAGGGCTGAAGCCAGGAAAGAGAAGGAACAACTTTGGAATGAAAATCAGTGTCCAAATACCACGGGTCTTGAACGAGAGAAACCAGTCGACCCATACCCGCCAACCGAGGGCGGCACAGATCCTATCATCTGCGATGTTGGTTACTACGCTCGGAGGGTTGGGCTCGATGTCGAAACCTTCGAAGTACAGACAGAAGATGGATTCATCATCGACCTATGGCACGTTTATGACCCCAAGGAGTACACACAGCTGGACGAGAGCGGACGATCTCAGCAGGGACCAAATGTGTTCCCAAGCTCCAAGAAGAAGCTCAAAGACTCGGACAGCAAACGTAAATTCCCAGTTCTACTTCTCCACGGCCTACTTCAGAGCTCCGGTGCGTACTGCTGCAACGATGACGAGTCTCTGGCCTTTTGGCTTTGTAAATCGGGATTCGACGTTTGGCTGGGCAATAATCGGTGCGGATTCAAGCCCAAGCATGCTTTACTGGAGTACAACGACCCCAGAATGTGGTGTTGGAACATCCGCCAGATGGGTGTGTTTGACTTGTCAGCACTTACTTCCCGCGTCATATCTGAGACGGGCTTTGCGAAGATTGGTCTGATCTGCCATTCTCAGGGGACGACTCAGACGTTTGTGGCACTGGCCAAAGAGCAGCGTCCCGAGCTAGGCGAAAAGTTGACGGTATTCTGTGCTTTGGCGCCGGCTGCTTACGCTGGGCCCTTGATCGGCAAGATGTATTTCAAGTTCATGAGAATCATTTCTCCTGCGCTCTTTCGGCTCATGTTTGGCATTCACGCATTCATCCCTTTGATGATGCGGATGCATGGTTGGCTGAATGCACACTTATACGGGTGGCTAGGCTACAAGGTCTTCTCCTTCTTATTCGACTGGACGGATCTGCGCTGGGATCGTGGCCTTCGAGACCGCATGTTCCAGTTTGCGCCTGTGTACGTCAGCGCCGAGTCCATGCGATGGTGGCTCGGTCGGGAATGCTTCGCCAAGCATAAATGCATCCTGGCCACCAAAGAGGTCGTCCAGGCCGAGGACCAAATGGATGGCAGCGCGGACAGTCATGATGCAACATCACGGACGAATCCGGCAATTGAAGCGCACCACAAGCACTCAAGGGGGGCGACAGCGTGGTACAACGAGCAGGCGCCACCATTTGCTCTTTGGGCCTGCGGCAATGACAACCTCGTTGACGGAGAGAAGCTACTGCGACGATTTAAGAAGGGACGAGAACCACACGTTAACGTAGTACACAGTAGAGTCATCCCGGAGTATGAGCATCTCGACGTGATCTGGGCAATGGACGCTGTCGATCAGGTATTTAAGGAGGTTCGCGAGGTGTTATGGAAGACTTGTAACGCGCGCGATGTGTGCCGTGTTCCTGAAGGATGCGAGCATGTTGAGTTATGGGAGCCGCCTGTTAAGAGTTTGCCGGTTAACGCCGACGACGATGTTCAGTCGAGCAGCGGTGAAAGCAAATGACGAGAGCAACGAATCAATGGCACGATAAACAGGATATGGAATAATCAGACGAACACAGGAACAAGGAAGATCTCAGGACAAATACATATGGGCCAGGGTTAGCATAAACGATTTAATACACTAGTGTTCTAATCAGTTTCACATTTTGACTCATTGCTTTTTGTCATTTTCTGGGAAAATAATGATTTACCCACCATCTCGAGCCAACGAGCAATAGAAGATGTTCTGAGTTTCCAACTAAGGTGCCGCACTCCTTAGATCTACGTTTGCACGAGTTCGATATTTATTCTGTGAGGGAATCAACGGTGAACACGACTGATCCCAGTCATGAAGAGGGTGGCGGTTTTGGAAATACGAGGCATTGCAAGAGGTATGTCAGGTACATGCTAACGTGTAGGACGAAAATCGAGGGTTGAGTTATGAACAATGAAATGCCGGAGCCACGTCTAGATCCGGTGTCTCGTATCGTATGGACAGCAGTCTCCCTCACAATTACCTATCTCAATCCATAACCGTGACGCAGTGGCAGCAACACCTTCTAACCTCCGACGAGCCGAGAACATCTCACGGCTATCCCCAGACGCCCAAAAGTCTAACCCTAGTCGGCTCAGGATGGGTCGAGATAGCTTGAGACGGCATGATGCTTCCCCGCATCATCCCCGCTTCCTCCATCTTCCCGCGTTGCTCCCCCCTCCCCGTCTCAGTTCTGTTCTAACCTTATCTCCAGGTGGCCTCAGACATTCAATTTTCTTAGTGCGCCCATCATACCCTCTTAAGAAATCTGCCCAGTCGCCTAAGAAACAGGGCTGTCGGTGGCACAGGCACTAATGCAGACTTGCTTGCTGATTGTGTTGGACAAATGGAGGGTCTAGGCCTGTTATTGATGTCGAGTCGGAATCATGTGGCTCGGCATGGCGCAAACTCACATCACGGGCCACAGGCTTGGCTTGGAACGGCTGAATCATTAATTATTAATTAGACAGGTACGTTCCGTCCAGACTTGGCATGTTGGTCGGTTTCACAAGTGGTTGCCTCTTCACCAAGTTGCCGCCCATCCAGGTCTTAATTTCTTGTTCCGCTTCAACAACCCATCAACCAAGCCCATCATGCCATCGAATTCACGCTTCGCTGATGTGGACATCCCGCCTGTCGATGTCTGGAGTTTCTACATGGAGGGATCGAGGGAATTTCCTGATGACCATGGCATGAGCTCGACTTGCGTTTACATCGCGCAAAGTGTAGGGTAGCTAACAACGGCACAGAGATCCTCGTCGACGGCGACACGAATCGTTCATACACGTTCGGACAGGTCAAAGAGCTCTCTGTTTCATTCGGGCGTGGCCTCAAACACGTTCTCAAATGGAACAAAGGCGATGTTCTTGGCTTCTTCACACCCAACCACATCGACACTGTTGTCGTCAACCTTGGTGTCATCTGGGCCGGCGGTGTGGCTAGTCCTGCGAACCCGACGTATACGGCCGAAGAGCTTGCGCACCAATTGACAGACTCGAATGCAAAAGCTCTCGTTACCCACAAGGCCTTCATTCAAACGGCTTGCAAGGCTGCCGAGTTGGCTAGTATACCACCAGACAAGATCATTCTGCTGGGCGATGGAAAGGACGAGCATGGGAGATTCAAGCATTGGACTGAGGTGACGGCGGATGAGACATGGATCAAGCCAGGAAAACCAAGTATCGATCCTCGCAAAGATCTCGTGTACTTGGTGTATAGCTCGGTACGTGGAACCTCCGATAGGTGGCTTCCATCATGACACTCACACATGCAGGGTACAACTGGACTTCCAAAGGGGGTTATGTTGACGCATTACAACATGGTCGCCAACTCATGTCAATTCTCTCGTTTTGACCCTAAGCTAGTAAGCTGGGAGATGGATTCTCAACTTGGAGTTCTCCCCTTCTTTCACGTTTACGTGAGTTTAGAGACACTCCCAACGAAGCCGCCGGCAGCCCACTAATCATATTAGGGCCTTGGGGTCGTCCTCAACGTCACCCTCTCCACAGGCGTCAAATGTGTTGTCATGGCAAAGTTTGACCTTGCCCAGGCCTGTCAACTCATCCAGGACAACAAGCTGACCTTTATGTACGTGCCGCCGCCTATTATCCTCGCCCTCGGCAAGCACCCGCTCGTCGACAAGTACGATCTTTCGTCGTTGCGCTTCGTCAACTCGGCCGCCGCGCCGCTCAGCCGAGATCTTGTCGACGCCGTGTGGGAGCGGCTTCAAGTCTCAGTTAAGCAGGGCTACGGCCTTTCGGAGACGAGTCCGGCTGTGACCATCCAGATGTTTGATGAGTGGGCGCGGTTTCAGGGGTCTGTGGGCAAGTTGGCACCCAACATGCAAGCTAAAGTCGTTGATCCTGAGGGCAAGGAGGTCTCCCCTGGCACTGTAAGTGCGAAATACCTAGAACTCGTTCCATTTGCTCCCACTCGAATCGTCACTAACATGATGCGCAGCCGGGAGAGTTACTGGTCAAAGGCCCCAATGTCTTCCAGGGCTATTGGAACCGACCTGAACTTAATAAGGATACATTCACCAAAGACGGTTGGTTTAAGACTGGCGATGTCATGTATATGTGCCCCAAAGGCAATTTCTTCGTCACTGATCGCATCAAGGAGCTCATCAAGTATAGTAAGTTTCGCAATTGTAAACACTGCTTACTGTCCCCGTTTTAATCAAACCTCGCCTGTGTAGAGGGCTTCCAAGTCGCACCCGCTGAGCTAGAAGCCAAACTCATTGGCCGCAAAGACATTGCCGATGTGTGTGTCATCGGTGTGTGGAACGAGGCTGAACAAACTGAGGTCCCGCGAGCCTACGTGGTCACCAGTGCTGGAGTTGACGGGGGCGATGAGCTCGCCCAAGACATCGCCAACTGGCTGAGCAGCCGAGTCGCTCCCCCAAAGAAGTTGCGCGGAGGCGTCAGATTCCTGAAGGAGATCCCAAAGTCTGCGTCAGGAAAGATCCTGAGGCGGGTACTGAGGGATCAGGTCAAAAAAGAGGAGGAGACCGGACCGCTAGCTAAGTTATAGGTAGGTTGAGATGTCATGATATCTTTGTACATATTTCGTAACTGGTAGTCCTACATGCATGCGTATATTTAATCACGCTTTCCTGCTCCATTTTTACATGGTCTTTCCCCGTGAATCCAGCCGATTGATACACAGTTCTGGTACATCATGGGGCGTATGTGCTAATACCTCATTTTTCTTTAACCCATTCGCTCAGCCTCCTCCATCAACTTCTCCAGGCTGAACCTCGAATCACCAGCAGCGAACCATTGTAGTAGCTTGGTCCGTTCTTCAGCCCTCTCCTTGCGCTCGCCGTCAAGCTCAACACCGTCGGCTTCCCATCCGCCGTAGAACCGCTGCAGGCACATGACGAGCCACTTGGCCTCCTCGGGCTTAACGCCACGGCTGTCAACGACCTGGCCCTGCATCAGAACAAGGCCCTTTTCATCGGCCAGGTCTAGGTGGTGTGTGATGGTGGTGTGAGGTTGCGCAAATTCGCCTCGGGTCTTGTACTCAGCTAGCTGGGTAAAGAGGACGGTGCTCGTCTTCGATGCGGCGTCGAAGGTCCATTGGAGGAAGTGAATCTCGGCGCCCTGGGTGGGGTGAGGGACGGGCAGAACGAATTGAGGACAGGCCCGCGCAGCCTCCTCCATGGCCTGGTATGCGGATGTGGGAACGACGGCGCAGATGTTTTGCGGGGAGGAAGCGTGTCGTAGGAGCCAGATGGCCGTGAGCTCCTTCTCCGGGAGCGCACGACTCTTTTCGAGGTCGATGATGTCGTCGAGTGCCTTAATCGCAGGCTTATCTGCGCCAGTCGGAGCCTTTGGTCGCTCAAGGGTATTCTTTATAGGTGTGCCATCGGCATTGGGCTGGGTGACGGGCGTATCTGGGGCTTGGGGGATGATGGGGTCCTCAATGGCGTTCTTTAGGCGTTCAGCTTCGATCTTGTCGGCGTAGGCTGCCTTCAGGTCTTCGATGCTAGAGAGTCCCTCATTCTTCGCTTTCCGGTCGAGCTTCGCGCGGTACTTGTCGGCGATGTCCTGGGCAGGCCGGGTTGTTGCGAGGAAGCGGATGTCATGAACCTGGGCCCATCGACGCTGGTAAACACAGCGGGTCGCGCGGAGAGGAGATGCTGCGAGGTGTCGTAAAACTGGTAACCTGAGCGAGGTCATTGTGAGGGAGAAGTCGGTAGGTGAACGTCCGTGGACGATACCAGCGTAAGGTTGTTGGTAGTTGTAGGGGGTTGAGTTGGACCGGTCAACTTCTTCAGAGGCAATCTTCAAAAGAGTTGACCACTGTAACAATTGGAGACAGGGATCAGCTTTGGTGGCTTTTCAGGTCCGCACGTCTGCCGTCATTGAGCCAATAGTGGGGGTCCCGACCCCACGAAATGCTCTGTTGCGGACTTGCTCCGAACTCCGAGATAGAGGAATGCCGCCGGCTTCGGACCTTTTCCCAATGACAAAAGCGCCTTTGGTAATTGGACGAGATTCTGCAAGGTCTAAATTTGTCCAGGAAATAGAATGCGCTTTCTCGACTCTATCGTCCAAGTCTCGTTGTGAATCCCTCCGCCCTCTGCATCAATCCCGTTCCATCCCAGCGACCCGACCAAGTACAAAGTACCCCGCGGTCGACACACACCGCCTTGGTGGGCACCAACTTTCTGCCACTTGCGAACCCCCCCCCAGGCCTCTCAGCTTCAAAGGCCTATCCTGGTTCCCACTGGTGACTATTGCGCTCAACCCTTGCATATTTCGGATTTAAACGTTACGAATCAAGTCTTGGAGCCTCTTCAACTGTAGACTCGCTCGCCATGGCCGACTTTCGGCAGCTGGCGTTGGAGTTTGTCCTCGCCGATGATGAGGGGCAGCAGACGACCATCGCCCAAAACGCAGCTAAAGGTGCGTCCACCAGAAGCAACCACTGTTGTGAACTCAAAGTTGGAGGTATAATTTGTCTAACTGTTGCAGAAATTCAAACTGCTGCTCCCAACTTGAACCCGGTAGCTCGGTGGGTTGAAGCTGTGCAACCTTGGATGCCGGGGAGTGGCACCGAGGCAGAAGATGGTGATGCGACTCCCGACTGGACAGCTAGAGCCAAAGGTAAGCAGTCGACCTCTTCCGAATATTTCGAATATCCCTGACCTTAATAGCTTTGGAGTTCCTCGCTCGAACTCTTGATTTCTTGAATAAGGATGTTCTGAAGCCCAGTCAAGGTATGTACTGGACTCCGAGCACTTAGCTGCTTCCCCCATTCCTGACAGACAGACAGTCAAGCTTTTGGTAAGCTTCTTTGGGGCCATGTTTGAAGTCGATCACAAGGCTGGCATCTTGGCGTCTGCGAACGCTCTGTCACGCATCGTAGCCATGAAGTCGTTCCAAAAGCAAAGCGCAAATGACATCATCAAGAAGGTCTGCGCTCTGAAGGATGACTTCCCGCGCCAGGTTTCCAAGACACGACTTGCCATCTACGAACTCCTTAGTCACTTAATGACAACGCTGGAGATCGCTAGTGACTTACAGCATAAATACGGATCCTCCGCCGGGTTCATGATCGATCTTTTGCAACTTTGTCGAAGCGAGAGGGACCCTGAGTGCTTGATGGTCTGGTTCGACATCCTGCGAGTCTTCCTCGTAGAATATTCGCCATCTAAAGAGGTGCTGGATGAGGTCTATGGTACCTTCAAGCTCTATTTCCCGATTGCACTGCCTCGTGTATCGCAAACTGGCATCACCCCTGAAGACCTGAAGCTTCAGCTGCGAAAATGCTTCTCAGCCACTCATCATCTTGCTGACCAAACCATACCTTTCCTTTTGGCTAAGTTAGACCAAGGAGATGGTGTCACGGTCAACGTCAAGGTAAAGACTGCCATTTGTTGTAGTTATCTTGCGAGCGCATTTGTTGACAATGTGTAGGTGGATATTCTCAAAACCCTTCGAGCATGTCTGGATGAATACAGCAACCCTGACCAATCCATTGCCCCGTATGTGAGCCAGATATGGGGCAGTCTCAAATACGAAGTACGCAACGGCGAGATTGAGGACACCATTTGGGGCACTTTGGAAGTGCTCAAGGCCCTCACGATACGGCTTAAAGGAGACAACCTGAGGGACTACACGCTGACTGTCACGCGCGATTGCGTAGCCGACCTGGCAAATACCACTTACACTGCATCATCTGGTCGACTGCTAGTCAGTGTCTTAAGTGCCAAACCCAGTGCATTTGTGCTGATGGTGGCCCCGGCTATTACACACATCAAGGATAATTTGCGACATCCCAAGGCCCCGATGCATAGCCAAGATCTCCTCCGAATTCTTCATGTGATTCTAGAGACAAGACTGCTTCTAGCTGATACAGACATGTCCGCAGAGGACCGAGAAGATTTTTCGGCAGTCGATTCCTTCTTCAAGCCCCTCTATGAAGATGTCTACAAAACTCCCGTGGAGAGTGGCTCAAAAACTGATGTCCCATCTGATGACATCAAGATCGTGTCTCAAGCGGTCCAGGGTGCTGGGGCATTAGTGTGCCAAAAGTCTGCTAAGTCTTTTGATGCTTCTGCCGAGTCTGGGCGATTACTTCTAGAGGGAACTTGCTCGCAGATCTGCGAATCGCTCTTTGCCATCATTTTACAGTCTGCGACTGGGAAAACTCGTTCAGAGGGCTTTGACGAGCTCGTCGACGAGACTACCAAAGCTCTTCAGCGAGCGACCCGTTCCTACACGAGTGGCTTCATGCCCCTAGTGGATCGTGCGCAAGATGTCATCAGGTCGCAATGGCAGGATGGAGGCAACAATGAGGCTCCTGGAGTTGTTTCGGCTCTGGGTGCTCACCTTGCATTTGTGGGTTGTTCTGAGTTGCCGCAAACTGCATCAAATGGCCTCAGCCACTTCGTCTACTGTGTTCAATCACTGCTGTCGGAACTGTTTGCTGCTCTCGATGCCAAGGCCAACCCGAAGGTCTGGTGTTCGTTGGTGGCTACCATTCAGTCAACGATTCGATACTTCAACGATGCTTGCCTGGCTGAGAATCCAGACAAAGAGCTCGCTTTCGAGGGTGAGGCCTGGATCCAGAGGACGGAGGAGAGATACTCTGGACTCGCCCAACTGGCTGTGGATGGAACTGGAGTTTCTGGCGAGAATAAACCGATTGCATCCCCAACTCCGTCTGTTGCTGAAGTTCGAAACGAGTTTCTCATCATCAGCCTGTTTATTGCTCGCCAAATTTATCGTCGGGCGACAAAAACCATCGAGGCTCACTCTAGCACCAGCAAGAGAGCCCTCACCCTCAGCGACGATTTCACTGGCGCGGACTCGGCGTCTACAAACCAGTACCTTCATCTCGTCTCTTCCCTAGCTGGATTTGTTGTACATGAGATGAGTGAAGCACAGCAGGTCTCGCTACGTGCCGACAACTTCGCTATCAGTCTCTTCCGTGAGGACTTCATCAGCAATCCTCAAGCTGTTGAGGTTTCCGAGCTTGAGAAAACTGTACCAGAGGGCGATTCGGCCTGGAGCTGGCTGATTATAGGATCCCTCAACGTTCTGTCTCTCGCAGTATTGGAAGCCTTGAGGCCTTCATTGATAGCCCGGCTGGTTAGTTATCTTACGTTATTTTCTTTCTTCAAGAAGATCTGGACTAACCATGAATTCAGTTCGAAAATGGT
Organism: Dactylonectria alcacerensis; assembly: GCA_029931735.1. Taxonomy (NCBI): domain Eukaryota; kingdom Fungi; phylum Ascomycota; class Sordariomycetes; order Hypocreales; family Nectriaceae; genus Dactylonectria; species Dactylonectria alcacerensis. The sequence continues at coordinate 1,925,038 of JAPMUZ010000006.1, read as the reverse complement.
GTCGCCCAAGAGCTAATAGTCAATGGCTCTGCATCAGTTGCTACGACTGGTAGTGCCATTGCAAGGCCGGCTGCTTTATCAATCCTCACGACCCTCGCGAACAAGTACAAGATCGAAACCCTGCCTCGCCTGATTACCCAACTGCAGCAGTTGGCGACGAGTGCCGTAAAACCTTCGTCTGACAATGATGACCAAAACCACAGGCTAGAGCAGTTCAAGACTACGTATGCTCTTGCTGCCGGAATGACGAGACGGTACATGGGCAAAGAAGCAAAAGGCCTTGTTCAAGTGCTCAAGGAAGCACCGAAAGATGCCAAAATTGGACACCAATTTGGTCGTCAACTGGAGATGGTTGTAGCTCCACAACAGGCGTTAACAAAAGAAAACCATGCTATCATCAAACCATTGTGGATGCAAAAGGTTTACTTTGAGCTTGTTAATCCCATGCTGCAAGCTGCTGTCGGCGCGGACCCTGCGGTTCAGGACCAACTCACCAAGACCAACTTCGGTATTGGCGTGTTGATGATGGTTAGGCACATGAACTTCACGATCTACGAGGCAGATGCGGATAAAATACTTCGCATCTCCATCGCAGTTTCTCAGAATATCGGCGTCGGACAAGATGTGAAGGCTGCCCTGGATGTCTTGAAGAATATTCTTGTGGACGCCCCAGAGAAGGGCAAGGACCATATCCGCAGCATCATCAAGATCTGCACCAATGTCTTCTCTAACCAATCTGCTTCAGCGAGGAAGCCGGACTGGTTGCCAGATGGTTATGTCCCGAGAACTAGCGACCCTGAGGCCCAGGCAGGGTGTGGAAAGCTGGCACTGGAGATTACAGGAGGCCTACCACGGATGTTTGAGTCACAGCATCTGTTGCCACACGCATCCCAAGTAGAGCGACAATTGACACTGGCATGTGGACATACGGTACGAGATCTACGAAGGACGGCCCGGTTGGCAAGGGCGGCTTGGACTGAGTTGAAGTAATGGCGGTTCTTCAGGTGTTTCAAATTGGGAGTGGCATATATAGCCACCGTGGGCACTTCAGGATAGAGGCATACGGATTAGATATATCGGGGGTTGCATGTGAGGGCCAATAGATTCGAATACAGCAATGAATATACTACGGCTGGATATTGTTTCACATTGATTCCATATTCCAGATGCATTACCCTGTTCGACAAGCAGAGACCCATTATGGTAACTTGTCATGACTGAAACCATCAATACCATGGTACCAAGATACGCTCCGCATTGAACGCCGTATCTCACACATGCAGCCTATAATGTTTCCTTTTTTCGCCCCTGGACCAAACTCTCGATGATAATGTGTACTTAGGCCTTCCGCCTCTTCCCTCCCTGCTTGTTGGCGACCTCAGCGGCAGTTGAACTTCCCACCGCAGTTGCCGCGTTGGCGGCGAGGATGGCATCGAGGACATCTGGATTCGCATCGAGGAGCTCTTGGGAGACAGTCACGCGCTTTGGATCGCCCCTGCCGATGAGGGGTACAGAAGAAGCGAGCATCTCCTGGAAGGGGACGGCGACGAACTGGCCGAGCTGGTCGAACCAGGCGGAGAAGGGCTTTGCGATCTTGACGGCTTGCTTCTTGGAGTCTTTGGTGGTGACGGTGACGGTGAGGTTGTATACGGGGACATTCTTCTTGACGGAGGTGGTAATGGAGATCTGCGAGAAGCGGCATGTTAGTGGTAGTTCCGTCCCGAAGGTGACTAGAAGGAGAAGGCGTGTACCGTTTCTCCGGACGGGGCAGTGCCCTCATAGACGATTCCCTTTTCTTTGACCGTAATCCATAGTGTCAGGGCTGTGTTGATGAGGGTGTAGACGGCGACGGCGACAGCCGTGAAGTGCTTGGTGCTCTGGAAGCCGAGCTTGTAGTCCCAGAAGAAGCAGGCGGTGGCAAGGGCGAAGGCGCTGTAGCCGAGGACCAGGCGTACGTCGGTGAGGAAATGCGACTGCTTGAATTTGAGGGAGTTGAGGTAATTGGGGATGGCGTCGTCGGAGGTGTTCTTGAGATCTGTTTTGTCGCAAGGAGCCACCGTGTCAGTAGTTAGGCGTAGAGCAGAGGAGCAGAGCAGCACAGCGCAGCGCAACGGGGAGAGCACGCGGCCACGGGGAATTGAGCTTGCGGAATCTCAAGGTAGAAACGAACCTGCAAGGTTATAGACCGAGATCTTCTCGGCGGAGTTTGCCATGATAAAGATACGGTGCTTGTGGTATGACGGAAGCAGGATGGGTAATGGTATGGTGATATCGACAACGTCTACTTTGAAGCACGCTGGTGGTGGTGCTAATGGTCGTGTCCGTGGGGCTAGGCGGGATGTGGATAGCTGTCCCTTCTAAGTCGCGGCGCCGCCTACGTGCTCACCGGGGTTCAGTGCATGAGCGGCTGGTTTATAGCGACTGTTAGGTACCTGCACGGAATTTGCAGGTGTTGTTATGGGGGACCCTGTACGGGCTTTGATGGCGTGGCAATAATACCTGGTCACGATAGAATTAGGTAAGCCTATGGGCGGACTAAGCTCTGGCGCAATTGACGGTGTAGGTGGCTTTTGGCGGCGACATCTGTCCAAGCTGTCTAGTCTTCACCCACCACCTCGACATCAGCATCAGAGAGTCGCCGCCCTCGCGCTCAACCCCAACCCTCGCATCCTACCACCTGCGAGGCTCTGGCCGCCCGTTGTCGACACAATGGTTCAAATCCCTGTGCAGACCCTCCATCGGGATCCCCAGTTGTTGTACGTTGAGCTTCCCCCTCTCCGAACAGCCCGCGTCTGATGCACAAATTCGCTAACCACCAACGCCTCACTCAGCTACTGGATCCTTATCCCCATCACCATCGTTATGGTCCTGACGGGTGTTCTCCGCCACTACGCCTCCGTCCTGATGGCTACTGCGCCTAAGAAACAGGACATCAAGGCTATGCGCGAGCAGCGTTCCCTCGGCCGCGGCGTCACCCTTCGCACAAACCACCACGTCCTCTCCCAGAAGGCCTTCGAGACCCGCCGCGACACCCTCACCGCGGGCTACGAGTCCGGTGCCTTCCTCAAGGAGCCCGAGAAGAAGGGCCAGCCTCCGGCGAACCCGCTGTCCGATCCTAGCGCTATGGATGGCATGATGGGCATGATGAAGAACAACATGGCCATGATTATTCCCAACACCCTCATCATGAGCTGGATTAACGCCTTTTTCAGTGGTTACGTTATCAGTATGTGTTATGCAAGTATGTGATGAACAATATTTCTAACCACTGGAAATAGTGAAACTGCCCTTCCCCATCACCATCAAGTTCAAGAGCATGCTGCAGGCGGGCGTGCAGACCAAGGAAATGGACCCTCGGTGGATGTCTAGCATCAGCTGGTACTTCCTGTGCATCTTCGGTCTCCAGTTCGTCTACGTCTTCCTCCTCGGAAGTGACAACGGTACGTAATACCTTCAGAGCCGGTCCTCATACCCTTACAAATCGCTCACATGATCGCAGCCGCCAGCCAGGTTGCCCAACAGATGCAGGCGCAGCAGATGCCCAACCCGATGGCAGGTCCTGGCCAAGACCCCGACAAGCTCTTCAAGGCCGAGGCTGAGAATCTGGCTGTCGTTGAGCACTACTCAGTGCTCGACGACGTCGAGGAGCGTTTGTTGGCGGGTATCAAATCGTAGATTCATAGAACGAGGAAAATATATACCAGCAGATTTCGCCACATAAGCCTTGGCCCCTTGTCGTGTTCTTTCTTCTCATCTGCCCCTCTTCACTTGTCCGTCCATCGCTCATTTCCTACGCTCCATCCCACCACAAGCAAACGCCCAATCCTTCAGCTGCCATGCTGGCCTTGATCCGATATGGCGTCTTAAGGGGCGCATCGTCGGCCTGAGAAGGCCCAGCTGGGGCTTGATCGTGCCAGTCTTCGTCTACCACTTGAAACCGGACCATTTCATGGTTATCGTAGAAGAGTCGTTCTGTGTCAAAGTTCCAGATCCAGAGCTGCTCGCTGTGATTACTGCCCGGCGTTGTTAGCTCTCATCCCTCGATTGCGTATAGTGAGATGTCTTACTACTCGGCTCCCTCGGGCAGCTCCTCAAACGGCACAAAAATGTCATCGAAGAAGTCGGTTCTCAGATTGATGCCTGCGGGTGTGGAGCTACGTATCCTGCCGAGCATGACCTCGCCCTTGAAGGGACGGAACACAACCACGCGGAACTCGACTGCGTTGCTGATTAGCCAGGTGGGAGATGTGGGGGGAGTCATTGATGGGGGACGAACCATTGATGTTGACCAAGCCAGTTCCATGGCCAATGAGGCCTTCTGAAGTCCAGAGAATATCGTAGAGGCAGATGCAGAGCCCAATCTTTTGAATGACCTGTGTCCAATGTGAGTTGAGCTTTTCTGATGTTGAGCCTGTCTGATGGTGAGAGGCCGGACCTTATTAGAGTACTTTGCGTTAATGTTGTCCTCGATGGCATCTATGCTCCGCTTTGAGAAATCTTCTGGCGCAACCTGTACCAGGTCGGAGATCTTGGACTGGTTCGGATGTTAGTCATTGTTACTTGGTGGCGGGGCAGTGAAGTTGAACGAGGGATGGATGGGTGGGTGTACCAGGATGAACATTTTGTTGGTCAAGACCTGCCGTCTCTCAAGGTAGGCGCTTTACAAGATCGTAGTGATTGAAAGGCCGAGGGCAAGAGGTCATCGCAAAGCGGAGGATATGAAAGAGCTTATTATAGCATGATGCACAAGTCGAGGCCCTGTGAGATTGTCATGTCTCGATTCCCAGCAACAAGAAACTTAGGTTACGGCAGAAAAAGAACGAGTTCCAGAAGTGCAGCAACCGCTAGTCCGATTAGCGTTAGTGGGCTTTAGTCAATGGAACTCACCGCCTTCCGATAACAGATTAGTCTTCTCAAGTGCCGGGGGTATGATGTGGCGTTGCAAAAGCTCGCCGTCACGTTTTGCCGCCGAGGAGACAGCTTCGTTTCGCTTTCCTAGTCTAGTGTTGTCTTGCTCCCTTCCTCTCCTTTGGACGACTGCATCGTTGTTCTCGGTCTTTTGCATCGCGTGTGTCCATCTTTGGGGACTCTTTCTGATACCCTCTTTCCCTCTCCGCTGCCGTTTCCATTACGCCTCGCCGCTGCGTTTCGTTCCTGTACTTGTAACCTTGTGGCACCCAGATAGTCCTTCTCTCAAGGTCCCCGTCCGATCGACTCCATCCCGTCCGCGCATCACGAAGCAAAACCTGCGTCTCCCAACCCACACTTTCATTCATCATCAGAACCGTCTCCAGAACCGAAATCGATACGCCCTCGGCCTCTCTATAACCACCTCAACTTCACTTGCCGTCCCCTGCACAAGCCACTAGCCATGTCGGCATACGGATACGGTCCTCCACCACCTCCTCCCCCGGCGGCAGCGTCGGGCGGACACCCTAGCTATGGCCATCCAGCACCACCATATCCTCCTCAGCACGGCCAGAGCCGGGGCGGCGGATCACATCATGGACGCGGCCGTGGAGGACACTATTCAGGAGGCCGCGGTGACTATCATGGCTCGCCACAGGGGCATTATGAATACACCGGTCAACCCTATCCTACCCACAACCCACCACCTCCCTATGGAGGTTCTCATCCTCCTGCCGCAAGTTATCCGCCACCGCAACCACAATGGCCTCCTGAGCATGGCCACGCTCCTCCCCACGGACCTGTACCCGTCCCGATATCCCCCAACAACTACCACCCCAACTATGCTCCTCAGCCATATCCGCCCTCGCAGTATTCCCAGCATCCTCAGCAGCCGCCATATGGTGCCCCCCAGCCGTACAGCGCCCCCTACCAGGGTCCTCCTCCTCCCAACCAAGCCCAGTGGAATGGTCAAGGGCCACCACCACAGGGCCTTTATGGGAATGGCAGACCTCGAGGAAGTTACAACGATCGCGGTGCTGCTAAGCCACCCATGGGTGGACCTATGCGCCCCAACTATGAGCATGAGGTAGGCCCACCTCCGGTCAATGGTAGCTATGGCCAGCCGTATCCCCATGATCCTCGTGCCGCTCATTATCCTCCGGCCCAATATCCCCCTTACCCTGGTCCTCCTCCACCACCTGGTCTTCCCCACCAAGATAGCTACTACGGCAAAAATACCCGCCGCGGTCGAGGCGGCCACAGAGACGGAGGCTCTCGTGGACGTGGCGGCTTTCATGGGAATGACAAGGGCCGTCACCACAAGTCCGGCAACAACGAGCCGAGTAGCCATAAGCAAGAACCTCCTTCTGTTGGAAAGAAGAAGAAGCGCAAGATCAATACTCTGGGTCTGACACCTGGAATGGATTCGGAATCTGAGGATGATGAGGGCGAGGAGAAGGTTCTTAACGACTTGATTGGACAGGAAACCCTCCAGTAAGCTTTCGCACAGCGTCGCGAGTATATCATGCTGACCTCCCATAGCGTCAAAGATGTAGCCGCATTCTTGGCAGACAGGAAGAAGCATTTCCCTACCAAGGCCCGTGTCGAAGCCAAGAAAGCTGCCGAGCTGGCACAAACTGGCGAAGACAAGGCCTCATCACTTGAAAAACAAGCCGACAAACTCAGGCGACAGCTTCGCAAAGTTGAGTCATCTATTAAGCGCAAGCGAGAACAAGGGGATGAAGGCGATGAAATGAGAGACCCTTCCGAAGAGTCTTCGGATGACGAGAAGCCAGAAGTCATGTCTACTCGTTCCCATGTTGCTCCCCCACCACCTCCTCCTGCAAAGAAAGCCGACGTTTCCAAACATTGCAAATATTATTCCACTGGTGGAACATGCGGCAAGAAGGGCAAGTGCCGCTTCGTCCACGATCCTGAGGTCAGAGAAGCAGCCATGAAGGAGCGCGAGGCCAACAATGGTCGGCTTACGATTCAGCAACGTCTGATCCTCAACGACAAGGAGCAGGAAGATCTTACGGTGCTGCAATCCATCCAGTACCTTCGCAAGAAGGGTCTGATGCAGCCTGATCCAGAAGACGAGAAGACGCAACCCAAGAAGAGCAAGGATAATGGCCCGTCCCAACCCACTTCCACCTTACTTCCAGCCGCGTCTGCATCCCTCCCCCCTCCTCCCATTAAACGAGAACCTGGACTCCCTCGTCGCAACCCTCCACCATCCATCATTCCCGGTGCAAATAGTAACAGCACACAGGGCATCAAGCACTATCAAGGTTGGCTTCTGAGGCCGTACGGTAGCTCGGGTGGCAAGCAGTCTAAGAGCGACGACCTACCTTGATTCCACAGACCTCTCGACTAGTGAATTTAACGAAGCCGGCCTGGCTCGGGTACCATGCTTTCATGGCTCTCGTCCCGAATGGATAGTTGTCCTTGGCTTGGCATCAGCGCACTGCTGTGCCGTCGGCGTTGTCACGAGCGCTGCTTCAAGGTTTTGCTTGCGTTCAAGTGTTCTCCCTGTGGTTTCCATGTCCCACAACCGGCTGCTTACCAGAAAGTCGTTCTGAGTATGCGGACAGGGGCCCACATGGGGAGCTCTCCCGTAACCGCCGGGTTTGCTTTGCAGACCTTCCACGATAGTCTCAATATCCGCCACCCTCTAGACTTTGAACAATCTTTTGGCATATCACAGGAAGGTCTTTAGGATTGCCAGCACTCAACCGTGCCCGATCTCTGGGACAGCTGGACCCTCTTCGCTTACATCACACGGATATTCAACCAACGCAGTCCCTCTTCCTCGCTATGGTTTTTTAACTACTGGCTTTTACCTTCTTATCGATTTCAGGCTCCGGATTGTCAAAATGGCGCTGGAGGGTTCTGGTTAATGGTGGCTTCGATACCTAGAGATCTATAATTCAACGGCTTCTATTCTTTTGAATTAAGTGGTGGTCAAGGACCCATGGTGATGCGTCGCCTAGTAGCGATGTGCAGGTTTCCATGTTTCAGGTGTACCCTTCTCGCACTTCTATGACTCTGAACTGGGACGTATAAATGCGTAGTACAGCATGAAAAGCCAAGGGCAATAGAGTAATGGCGCATCCACGATGCACGATGCTCGATCATTTATGTTTGATCAAACTAATACTACGCGTCTGACAGGGCTCAGCAAGATGCTGTAGCTTGGACAGCCCGAAGCGTTCGCCCCCATTGTACCAGAACACTAACATGGCTCTCCTTCGTCCAAGCTCTCTTCTTTATGTCCATGTACCCGTGTTCATCCCGGTAACTCTATTTGTTCCAATGATTCTCTTCGGCTCGGACAAAACGTTACTCTTCGCCCAATGGTTTCATCATCGACCAAGCACTCCTACTCGTTCAAGCACTCCTCTTCGTACAAGCACCCTTCTTCCGGGCACTCTTCTTCGTCTGCGTGCTCTTCTGTGTCGGGGTACTCCTCTCCCCAGAGGTAATCCTACTACCCAGTAATGTCCGCTGCAATCCAGCGATGTCTGATGCCATTTGCTCCTGATTTTGATACACGAACTCCAGATTCTCCGAGATCCGGCAATCCACATCGACGCTCCAAGCATGTTCTCCCTTCTCCACCACTGAAACCCTTGCCTTCAAGTCCCACATCTCCTTCTGAAGGGCTTCGATGGCCGTCTCCATTATGGCGAGGATTTGCTCTGAAGTCTGGACCACTGGAGCTGTCTGCCTCCATGCAGTGGAAGATACTGACAGGGAGGGCATGTTCTCGGCGGTCCTTCCGAAGTCGTACTCCTCCTCCTCTTCTTGCTCTTCTTGTTCTGGCTCTTCAGCCTCATACTCTTCGTTGACCGTGCTGACCTCGCCGCAGAAGGCATCGAAGTCGAGGAGTGTCTTCCCGCCCGGGTATACGACATCATTGTCTGGCAAGCAAGTCTTCCAGTGCATCGACATCTTGTGACGGATTCTCTGCAAAGCTGGATGGTTTGGTCCCCAGCATACAGCCACCACGAACCAGTACGGGAAGTACATTCGCGTGTGCAGTTGCGAATACATCTCGACGATCGAGACAGTGCCGTCGCTTGGCACGTTGGACGGGGTGTTTCGCCACGGTTTATCGTATATAAGCACTTCCGTGAGCACTTGCTGCATGCCCCTAGTCAAAGATGGTGCCATCCTGACGTAGTGATAAATGAGGAGTTGCGCTCTGCATCTTTCCGTGTCGTCAGCTTGCGTGAGGTCGAAGTCCATGACCGACAACGGGACCAGAGGCCCTTGGACTTCGGACATGGTTGCTCTTGGCTTGTGTAGAGGCGACGAGTGCCAGAGGTGCGGAGGTGCGTGGTTGATTTGCTTGAAGCACGAAATCGGGCGACTCAATCCACTCTCCGTTAGAAACCTGTAGCAAAACTGCGTTGTGTCGACTTACTGAAATGACCCCGAAACAAAATCGATCCCTTGTATGGTGCTTGAAAGTCGTGTCCGAGGACGCAGTTGGTGAAAGTGTGCAAGAGAAGAAACACGAGAACCACGAGAACCACAGGCAACAGAAAACAGGTAGCAAGAGATCGCGTCCTTCGGCAGCCGCCAGTGACGCGTATCTTCTCTCGAATCCCATTTGTTCTCACTTGTGATTGTGCTGCTCCTCTGACATTGGCCTAAATTCAGGTGTTATGTGAGGATTTCTCGAGATTCTGGTTGGAGCACGAGCACCGGCGTTAAAATGCCACCTGCTGGTCGTCAGCGAATCATTGATTCCTAGGTAGGCCGATGCCTAGGCAACCAGGCTGTAATTGCTATGCGTAAAGCCGCTCTGTCGTTTATTGGCGGAATTGGTTTGCTCAGCAATCTTCATCTCAGGAAGCATGTAAGCCGTCTTCCGATTCGCAAACTTGTGGGTGCAAAATTGTCGAACAATGCCTACGTTTCTCCTGGGCTCTGTGCACCATCATTTTGCGGAGACGATGCCTGAGTTTAGACTGGCAGTTCTGTCATCGAATGACCGGCTTTGGAGTTTCATATTCAGATAGTGTTGCTCCTTGCTCCATCAGCAGAAGATAATCTGAGACATTTTTTTGACTTCATGTTTAACGACGGTCAAATATAGACTCGAATGATAATTCTACCTGCTAGTCCTGCTGGTGCTCCTACCGACCAAACCTACTAGTGCTACTTTTAACTAGACTGCCTTCGTGCTTTTATTAACCCCGTGTCTCGCGTATGTCTTTCTCTCTATTTTCATCATTGTTTCGTAGCGCACTCGCCAGCTCGGGCTCTAATACAATTCATACCCAGCGCCATTGGAATGGGTCCCGTAGCTAGCCAGGACCGGGGCATCCTTCTGGAATCGGAAGGAAAACGTGCAGACACATCCAGTAGCGTTGATCTTCAAACCCTTCACGACAGGCACCACGCACCGCTGCACACGTTCTCCCCTAAAAGAACTAGGATCCACTCTGGTCATAGCAGCAGACAAGGTGGAGATCTGTCTGAGAGGCTCCGAAATCTCAGTCAAAATTTCCTCCCCCCAGCCACTAGGGCACTTGATTGTAGCATGAAATCCCCTCGGGGCCACCAACAGTCAGTGTTCGGGTATCGGCAACATACTTGACAAAAAAGCTGAGTGCATTATCTGGATTCTCGGAGCAACTCGAGAGTTGGAATTTGGTTTCCAAAATAGAAGTCATAGCGGAACTATGGCGTTGTATTTGTTGGGAGGTGGTGCCTTCACAGTCGTGTTGTGGTACTTGTGCGAGTTGGTGGCGTTCTGGAAACTGGGATGGTGGCAGGAATGAAAGTAGAGAAGAAGGAATTTAAAGGATGAAGAAAAGATCCAATTTATAGACAATCGTTGTCGAATAGTTCAGTGTATGCGAAGCAAATCCAGTAGTTCAAAGCAGAAGTGAACGTTAAAAGTACTGTTGTTCATTAGTCGTCACAAGCGCCTTGTCGAGCTTCAGCATACAATCTACCTAGTCCGGGGGGGAACAATTAAACAAAGAATAACGCAAGACAAAGCTTCTGTTACAGTGCACTTTGTTCAGTCGTTGCAGTATATCTTAAGCCAGGAGACGAGAAACCGCCTTTTCCAAAAATGCTAGTACTGTATACCACTATTCTAGTGTCTCGAGGTCGCTCGAAGTCCCACAACAGTCGCCAAACTATTTCGTGAGTTCCTGCAGCCTGCGCTTGCCAGAATGGAGTGGCTTATTTCTAACATAGGCAATCTCAAGGGGATCATGTTCAGGTAGTAAGTGACTGAAATTGTATCTGGACAAGTTTCATGCGCACGAGTAGTGATGCTGCTAAGTAAAGCAGAGAAACCGATCTCCCCTTCAAATTAATTCGATTCAGAAAGTGCCATTCTGGATGCTGCCCCCCGCCCCCAGTTCTATCTACCCCCTCCGCCCACCTTTGTCCCGAAGCCCATGTCCAGCCCAGTCCACAGGTCCAACCGGAGCCCATTTCTTCCCTCCCAATGTTGACCACGCCATGCCATGTATCCAATTGATTTGTGTGAGTGCGAGTGTTCTGTGTGCGTTGTGATGGAGAAAATGAAGAAATGTCAACTCCGTCGCTAATGTGGCCGCCGTCGTAAAAGCAAACAAAGCAAAGTAGTAAAGGAGAACGATGTCAAGTATCGTTAAAACGCCTCCATTCCCAAGTGTCTGGACCGTGGCCACGTTGTCGCAATATGATTTGTGTGAGGAAAAAAAAACAAGTCGTTCAAAGAAGCTGAGGGACAAGTACAGGTGTTGGCGGGTAAAGAATCAGCGGCGACGGCCGCCACGGAGGGCCTCGAGAGCCTTTCGTTTGCGATCCTCCTTGGCGGCCTTCAGGGAGCGCTCCAAGCGCTCCTCTTCGATATCCTCGCGCCGAGCAATATATTCAGCTCGGCGTTCTTCACCGTCGATGTCATCGAGGCCCGCCTCCATATCAGATGAAGCGTCTGAATTGTAGTCGTAGCGAGGGCCTCCGAGATCGTCTTCTTCCTCATCATCGTAATCGATGAAGTCGTCCATATCCTCATCATACCCGTCGTCTAAGCGTGACTTTGAGGTTGTTGGCCGAGGAGCACGGGATAGGAGAGCGCCGCCTCGCGGGGTATCGTGCTTTTTGGAAGAGTTTCCAGGTTTGGGTCTCGCCGTGCCGGTGTATCCTGTTGTTGCCGCGGCCGCTTTCTTGAATTTCTTTTCTCGCTCCTCTTCTGCCACAGACTTGGCAATCTCGGCCTTCGTCAACGCCGCCTTACCATTACGCCCATCTCTGTGACCGCCATTGGCTGCCATACCGTTCCTCTGTCCAGGTTTGGCAGTACCAGAATATCCCGATGGTCGTTGGGGAAGTTTCTTGCTATTCGCAGCCCGTGGGTCCATCCTAGGCTCATCCTTCTCCTTTTTTGGAGTAGGAGCAGCAGCACCTTTCTCAACCTTCTTGTGTTGGATTTTGCCGACCTGACCCATCACAGCTTGTGCACGTTGGCCTCGTGCAAGAATTTCAGCAAACGATCCTTTTTTTGGCGCGGCTCGAGACGGAAGAGGAGCATTCGATGGTCCAGGGGAGGGTCTGCTAGGGGGAACAGACTTCTGAACCCGATTACTTCCATTTAGCGGTCTCGCGGAGAGCACGCTGGGCCTGGCGTTTGTGCCATTCGTAGGTCGCTGTGATGGGCTAGGTCGGTCGAGTGGCCGTGACGGTTGGCTGAATCTCGAAGGCGGAGCGGATGTCTCAACCGAGCGGTGGGGTCGACCAGCCTCGGACCGTGGAGCCACGGTGCTCGATAATGTCGTTGTCCGGGGCGCTTTATAAGTATTAAGGCGAAGGTCCTCATCGGCTTTTCTCTTGGGCAGAGTGTTCGATCGCGACAGACCCGGTGCGGGCGCGGAGGCCGGCCCATCGCCGCCACTGATCTGGGCGAGGAGGTCCCCGATCTTGACCCATCACGGTCAGCTTTTGCTACGGCCTCGAACTTTGACTCCACGGGGGATTACTTACCGGCATTGTATCCACTGCAAGGCAAAAAGTCGTAAAAAAAGAGTCAACGGCTCCCTTAAAGCAAAAGAGGAGCAACTAGCCTCGGGCGTAAATCGTGAGTCATTGAGCGATCCCCTTCTCGTTCACTCCAGTATCAGGCTGTGTGGGCTTTGTCGTTTGCACAGCCGTCAAGTTTTGATGGTGACAGGCGCAGAGGCGATAGAACCTTCTCACGTGATCGGATACACTCGAAACTCACAAGCAAGGTAGAGAACACCGAGGCGATCACGATACCAGAGAAGTGGGAACGTGTAGAGGCAGTGAAGAACAAAGGAAGCGTCACTGGCCAACTTTCAAAGCGGAGGATGAAATCAGGGAACGCCACAAATGCGTGCGGCGCTGGAACACGTGACCGCAATTTCAAGGTGTGGCGGTGCATCCAGCTCCTCGGCGCTCGGCAGGGGTATTCTCCGAAAAACCACCCCGCCCTAACCATTCGCCTAAAGTGGATTTTGGTGCCCACAGGATCAAAATTGTCGTTGAAGTTCCGAGACGACAGGAACTTTTTACTTCGTCACACCGAAACGTTCAACTACGAACTCGAAGGCTTCAGTCTCCGCCCAACTTGCGGTTAAATTGATTGAAATCTCGTTTTCTTCTCTATTCCAGGTCAGTCCTCTCCCTATCGACGGTGCCGTCGACGCGCGCAAGAACAACTGCCATTGTCGCATCCAGCTATTTCGAGAGAAACGAGATTCTAACAGTTCGACCACAGAAAACACATACAAAATGAAGCACCTCGCCGCTTACCTCCTCCTCGGACTCGGTGGAAACACCTCTCCCTCCGCTGCCGACGTCAAGGCCGTCCTTGAGTCCGTCGGTATTGAGGCCGATGACGAGCGCCTCGACAAGCTCATCTCCGAGCTTGAGGGCAAGGACATCAACGAGGTATACCCTTCACGCACAATGGGACGTCTTGCAACGCGCACAGAACTAACAACTTCAATAGCTGATCGCTCAGGGCTCTGAGAAGCTCGCTTCCGTTCCCTCCGGCGGCGGTGGTGGTGGCGGTGGTGGCTCTGGTGCTGCCGCTGGTGGCGCCGCTGATGAGGCTGCTGCTGAGGAGAAGGCCGAGTCTGGTATGCTACTTACTACGCCCATATTTCGCAATATCGCACATGCTAACAACCACTACAGAGAAGGAGGAGTCCGACGAGGATATGGGCTTCGGTCTCTTCGACTAAGCGACTTCTTTAGAGAATCGCACGGTTACGACGCCTCACGAATTTCGAAGAAGTTATGCGCAGGTTGTGCGACGATTCTTACATGTCTTTGGCGTGGGAGGATTGGGTGTACATGGCTTGATGGGGTCCCTTTGAGGACGACATTTAAATACGGCTTATGAAAATTAAAACGGCTACGCTTCTTCGAAACATTTCAGTGTTGCGCTTCTTTCTATTTGTGATTCGGGATGTCTTCTGACTGCTGATCATCAACCTGCTCCTTGGTCCAGTGTGCTCTCATTTATTGCAGGGGGTTTTCCTACTACCAGTAAATGTGGGCACAACGGCACCTCATCCCATTGTTGGCCCTGCACTTGACAGGGCCGGAAGAGTCACCCGGCGAGTTACTTACTCTGTACTCAGCCCTAGATCAAACTTTAGGGCAAGGGATCAACTCTCGTGGCCTTGCGCAGATATGTCGTTGGTTTCATCTTTTTTGGGCGACAACGCATCCTAGAACAAAGACACCCAATCCCACTTGGTCATTCAACCAACCTCCCCTATTATACCTCAAGACGTTCGAATCGTAAGTCGACAGACGCGTAATGCCTGCGATAGGTGAGTGTTTAAAAAAAGAGTACAAAGGGGAAAACTCATCATGCCCGTTTGCGGCACGTACACAGCCGCCCCCAAAATCCAGATATAGAACTCTCACAGTAGACTACGTATCCGAGGTACACTATGTACTAGCCGCAGCAAGTGTTCACACCAACAAGCCTCTCTGCTTTTGCTGCACCGCCCCCACTACCACTACCACCACCACCACCAGTATGAGTGAAGAATGCTGAGTGCTGCATCACATCAGCCCTGTCAGGTCCCATGGGCCAACTCATTCGCCACGACCTGTTTCGTGGCCCCCAACTTTAGCATGCCGCCTGTTTGGAGCTTCTGGTGCCATCTGCCGTTGCAAGGTGCCGCACGTTTCCCCTGCGTCGATGCTGCCGATGGCTGCTAGAACATAGTCTCCGACGCATGGCGGCGGGAGGCGCTGGCACCGTCGCTGTGAGAGGTTCTCAACATCAAAACATTCCGATAGGATAGGATATGAGATGCGCGCCACATGAACCAGTTGTCGTAAACACGGAGGATGTAGTATGTGTTCTATATGTACTTCAACTTCGTCTACTAAGCTACTTCGTCCATCAACAAACTCTGCACGATATGCGAGACGCAACGTGCCACGTAGTCTCAACGGTGAGGTAAAATGTATGCGAGCCCAACGCCACAACAGTATTGTTGTACATTATCAAAAGACGTATGGCAAAGGAAAGAAAATCCCCAGACCAGACGCTATCCCCATCACATTGTAGGCCGATCCCCAGCTGTCGTATAAACTAGACGCAGCGTAAACCCCAGCATTGAACAAAAAAAAAAACCAGTGTCCTGTGACGATTGAACGTCGCGCGAAGAATAGAAAACCCATAAACTCCCTGTACCTCCATGCTCCAGGTATGCTCAGATGAACATATCTTAGTATTAGATTATTGTGACATCTCAATCCACCCGCCTATTTTGACGGGCGGTATCCGGACTCTTCGCCCGCCCAAGAGAAGGTTCGCTGAGTTCCGTTGTTGGTGTACTCTGGGAGAGGTGAGTTTCCGGGATCTCCTGAAGCAGGAAGCTCCACTGGTGCAATTTGATCTTGTGGCTTTGGTGATTCGGTTGGAAGTGGTACTCCGAGTTGGTGTGCGTTATGGTCGCTACTGTCAAACGGTTAGCAAACACAGTGGCGCTGTGTAGCAAGACAACGGAACTTACTAGTACGACCCAATTGTGCCGTCTTGAGCAACCATCGGGTTATATCCTGGCTGGAAACCATATGACGGGTGGTGAGGGCTCATCGGTGGGCTTTGGGTAAAGGCTGCTGACATTGGGCTGGGCTGTTGTTTGTTTGCAGTCCACCCGCTGCCCGCCGCCGGGCTCGGCGAGTCGAAACGAGCCTCGGAAACAGGCGGTTGTACGTTGGGGAACTGCTCCGGAGCGGCGCTGTTGCGGAAGCTCTTGCGGTAAGCCTTGTCGAATCCGCCCCTTCTTCCACAGAGGTAGATCATGGCACCGCCGAGGAGGAGAACGGCTACGCCACCAATGGCAATTCCCGCAATTGCGCCTGGCCCAAGATGAGTGCCCTTGCTGGAGTTGTCATTATCTTCATCAGAGTTGTCGTTCGATGATCCACCCGTCTCCGTCGTCGCAGCGTCAGTCGGGGTCTCGAAGCCCTCCTCGGTCGGCCAAGGGTCGCCAGGTCGTAGCTGATAGTCGACATCGTTGGCCTTGGTAAGCCAATCGTCGAGAGTATCATTACTGGCCTGGAAACAACATTAGAATATCTTGTTCACCTTAGAATCTAGACCAAGATACATACCGGGTTGATTACACCCATCATGTGATATCGGACGCAAGACCCAGGAGCGCCACAATAAAAGAAGATGGGATCAGTGTTGTTGACTCGAACGCGGAAACGAGGACCCTGGTAAGAATTAATATCACTGCTCCTCCAAAGTGCTAATGCGCCGTGACTTACATCGTCTGTAATGGCTTGAACGGTCTGTGAGCCGCTTGAGAAGCCAGTTCTGTCGGTGCCAATATACTCATATGGTATGCACGGGTAGTCAAAATCGCCTCGGATGACCCAATGGTTCGTGGGGTAGAATCGCCATTCGATGATGTCTCCAACGTCTGCAGTGAGTTCGGAAGGTGTGAACTTGTGTCCAGACTGCGACAGTCAGTGTCATTCAAAGGCGTACCAAGTAAGGACGACTTACAGCTCCAACAGCTACAGTGTGTGTCGTAACTCCTGTTCCAGTAGAGGTACCTGTAGAGGATTCCTCGACGGTAGATGAAGCATCGGTCGTGGTAGACGCGTCCGTTGCCGCAGTTGATTCAGCTGTAGCAGATGGATCCGTCGCCGTTCCTGTTTCAACTGCTGCCGTACGGCGACTGGTTTCGTCCGTCTCCTGTGCCCATGCTCCCACAAGGAAGATGGACACGGCTAGGAGCGATCTGGGTAGCATTGTCACAGGTCTCTCTCTCTTCAGAGAAGTCTCGAAGCTGCAAGGCAAGTCAGGCCTTCTGATGGAGTGACAGTGGGAGCGGCAAAGATGAACAGACCGGGGAGAACGGAGCACGAAGAGCGGAGGACAAGGGAGCCGGGTAATGTATTCTTTCTTTTACTGTGTCAGGCTAGAAGACTACGAGCAGGGTACACGGAGCTGGACAAAGATGGGGTGGGGGGATTACAGCCAAGAGATGATTACAATGACATACTCCGTAGTAGCATTTGGGGGCTGAGAATAGGTCGTGGTGGTTGATGGATCCATCTCTGGATGACGGGGATCCGAGGGCCAATTGGGGCATTGCTGTTGCTGGGTTGCAGCCATCCATGTCGAAGGATGCAACCAACACGAGCGTCGAGAGAAGGCCCGTTATGGTGCAGGACATGGCCTTCCCACTGACAAAGAAACCCAAAGTATCGCTTGCCCAAGTCAGCCACGCAAGCAAGACATCGATCGCTTGGTGCCGCAATTGTCGATCATCGGAGAGGCGTCACAGCCAATCTTTGTCGGCCAAAACCCACTTGGGGATGGATGAGATGGGACTGGGAAGTTCAATCAAGAATGCCCAGGACTCGAAGACCATGTGATCCAGGCCAGACCACAAGCCACCGAGGACACGGTGAGCGAAACGGCTTTGAAGGCTTGCGGCATTGACAGCAAGAACAAAGGCGGTCATGGCAACGGGCCCGAGCCATGGCCATGGGGATCTGGACGAGGAGGGAAACTTGGACCGCCGCCGTCAGCAAAGTCTCAAGATACAGTCAGCACTTTCTCTGCGTCTGGAAAGATAGTCCAAAATGACAAGGTACTAGTAAGCACCAGCCCTGCCGGGTTGCAAGCCAGGGTCTCACCCCCGACACAGACAGTGCAAGGGCAGCACAGCCTAGGTATGCAAACCTTGTTGGGGCGGCCGCTGTTGAAGGTGGAATCCTGGAGTTCGGAGAGGGAAGGAATGCTAGTTGTGGGTTGTGCTTGAGCCCGAGGCACTTGCGCTCAAAGTATTTGGCATGCGTAGTTTGCATTACCCAGCATGTCCTCCGTCTATCGGTTTCTACAATACCTACTCCGCAGAATCGGATCCAAATCCCGTCGATGCTACCGGACAAGGCAGGTCGTGAGCAGGGGCCGCAGTGAGCGGCGCATGTGATTATTCGGAGCGAAGCGTGGCCCATTGCGGTGCTTGTCATGCAAATCTCCCCACAGCCGAAGAAGCCCGGGCTGAACAGCAAGCAAAAAGGCCCAAGACAGGGAGGGAGGTCAACACGTTGGTCGGTTGTTGGACAACTGTCCCGTGGCGGGGCGCTCCATGCAGACACAGCAAACGAAACAAGATATGAACCGGCATTGCGAATAGATCCAAGCGGAGTCGGGCGATTCCTATTGATGGATACACCGTCCAGGAAAGCCCGGGCCCCAATGGGACCGGCCGGGTCTTTGTTGTAGGGTTGCACCTCCGGTGGTCTCCCCGCTTTCCTGCCTCCAGCTCCGTTCCTTCACTCCCTTTCGTGTTTTTGCCTTTGCTTTTGCCTTTGCTTTTGCCTTTGCTTTCGCCCGCGTACTGAGCATGGATCTGGATTCCTGCATGAGGCAGTCTTGGCACGGTGCCTGTGGGTGGTGTCTCTCGAGCCTCGAGTGGCGGGTGGCGATCTAACTCAGCAGCAAGTTGGCAAGCCGCAGGTCTTGGTTCCTAAGACATGAGGCATGGTCGAGGCGACCGGGTCCCACAGGTGACATTGTCCCACAACGCATCAAATGTGGTGGCTGGATGTTTGGAGCTGAGGGAAGAAAGAGGCGTGTGTTTGCATCGTACACACGTAGGTGATTGCTGTAGGAGGGAAAATCCCGGGAGGCGTTGAAGACGCACTATAGGAACTACTGTATGTACCTGCGCGATAGCTCCAACTGGATACAACTTCCTTCTTTGGGCCTCGACCCTGTAGAACTAGTAGGTACGTTGAGTGCTCCAGCTTGCAGTGTCTGCATCAGGAAAGTACCTTAGGCGAAATAATCACAATGGGGAGTTGAAGCCATGAACCAAGTGCCATTTCTGCTATCCTTTTCTTTCTTGACTTTACTTTTTTCTCTTGCCGAATCTCTTTTAATTACAGTATTACAGAGCGTCCGTGCAGCACATGCCATGATCTGACAGCCTAACCATCCCGACCTAGTAGGCTCCACGGTACGCTTCCTCCAACGCTATGGAGTAGAATAGCACTCATTCGGAACACGTGTCTGTCACAGTCACATCAGAAGACGAAATTTGGGAAATCTGCAGTTTACTCGTGGCTAGGTTTCCAACCCACACTGCACTGATTTATGTCGAGAGTACGGAGCCATCAATTGGTACTCACATATGTACCAACAACTGGCCACACCTCTCTGCGCTTGTGGCAGCAACCAACAATTACAAGAACAAGTGAAACGAGTCTCAAGTATGCGTTCTACGTAAGAGCCGCACTTGATGGGAATGGTTGGCAACTTTGCAGCAGAGCAAAGATGGCTTGCCCAACGACAATTAAACCCAAGTTCAGCCTCGGTGCTTTCCTATGATGTCAGGATAACCCACGCTCGTAGGGCTAAGTTGCCGTCATCTTGGTAAATGAGAGTATGATCCCCTGCATATCCAACTTACTCAGAACCCATGTCAGCCACGTCCGACAAGTAAGGCCTGTCGTCTCCATCTTGAGCAAGCGATTGGATGTTAGCACCCATTGAAGCCCACTCTCGGCTATGGTATTGCTGCTCCGTACGTCCTCACCATACCCAAGGAGAATACTCTTCACCTCGCCTTCCTCGCTCTCTAATCTCTACGTAGTAGCATCCGCAGTAGGTCCCCGATCATGCATGCCTTGAACCAACGAGCATTTCGTGGGTCAAGTTGTCATGACAAATCCCCACGCCAGAGGGAGGCTGGCTCTCACTTGTACAAAGAACAGTAAAGGGCTATTGTACAGTACATTTGATTAATTGTTGTTTCTTCTAATATACATTACATCTCACGTGTGTTGCATCTCGCGAGCCCCTTCTATTGGGTCTTGGCCTTGTTGGTCTGTCCCTTGCTGGAGAAGAAATCGCTTTCCTGAATCAACCTCACAAGACACCACAAATAGCAGATGATGAACCCAGCAGCTCCGACACCCACATTAGCCACGACCCAAAGATCTGGCTTGTCAAGAGGGGGTACAACGAATTCGTTAACGACATGCCACGCGCCCATGAACGCATAGAACGACCAATGCAGCAGCGCCGTACCCCATTGGACCCAGGCCGATTGCCCTTCTTGGAAGTATGCGCTGAAAGATGTCGGTGGGAGACCCAGAAGGTATGCCCAAAGCATGGTCAACACAGTATAAGGAACTCTAAGGTCCACACGACGAAGCAAGGGAAACATTGTCCATGCACCCAAGAGGTTGGCAAATCCCACCCATGCTCGAATATCCTTGCCCAGACCCTGCTTCCCTGCCAGCAACAGCGTCATGGGCATGAGCGGCAGCAGCACACTCTTCTCGTGAACCTGGTAGCTGAAGAGGAAGAAGCCCCAAGCGGTAGCAGCAAAGGCATACGGCAATGCGGTCTTTCGGGGTCGTAGAAATAGGACAATATTCGGTGGGATGATGGCCAGGAGTGTGGCAGCAAGAGCTGCCTTTTGGAGCAGAGCAGCGGGAAAGTGGTGAAGCTTAACAAGGACATTGGCCGCGCACCAGAAGTTGGCAACCTTGTCCTCAAATAGCCCACGAGCAAAGGGAAAGATACGATGGATCATTTGGATCACTTGCTCAACAACGGGGTAGTAGTAGGAGTCGGTATCGAGATAGTCGGTGATGCCTGGGAACAAAGGAAGGGGCGCTGGCGGGCCATCGAACTCTGGCCTCGAATCGATGCCTTGACTTGCGTCATAAAGCGTGCCGAGAATAATAGGCAATACCAAAACAGCGAAGGCGATTACAGTAACTAATGCAATGCCGAAGAGTCTCGTCAGGTTAATTCGGGGAGTGATGCATCGTCCCAAGAGGTAGGAGAAGACACTGAAGGCATAATACAGAGCCATTTGCTTGAATCCCAGAGCCCCTACAAAGAAGACGGCAGCCCACTTGTATCGCTCCGCAATCATGCTCGACATGCTGGCGAGCACGAATCCAAGCATAACGGTGTTGTATTGGAAGTGAACGTGGTCGATGAGGATGGTCGCAGGCTGCATGAGGATTGCGACCAACGCAACAGAGGATGTCCAGTTTGCTACTCCTTGAAGCCGGCTGTATCGTCGCACAAACACTGTGGCGGCAGGAACGTAGATGAGGTACTCGGAAACGATGACTGTAGCTCTCATGAAGATCTTCAGGTTGGGATCGTCGGAGCCTCGAGAAGCAAAGAGGGTGAACCATGATGGGTCGATAAGGGCACCAATCTTGCCCAAGAGCCAGCTATGGTAGGCCGTGAGGGGAGGATAGTCGAGTCCCCACCAGCTCAGGTCGTGAAAATACCATTGCGAGATCGGGAGATGTGTGGTGACCTCCATCCAGTGGCGTTGTGCCTCGTAATCGCCGAACATGGGAGGTTTCTGAAAACCTGCAAAACCAAGGTTAGTGAGAATAGCAAACATGAGCAGCATCTTCGCCTCCTTACCAGAGTACCCCCAAAGCCCTGCAGCCCATCTAAAGAGCCCAACCACCATGAGAATCACCGGCAGCAATTCCCATTGTGACGACGAGGTGCGCGCAGGCCAGAGAAAGGCAGCCAGGGGGAAGGCGGGCGCTCGCACGAGAGGCTCGGATCGTGCGGGTTTGTCGGCGCCAATGCCAGACTTCTTGGTCTTGCGCCGCGGCTTATGCGGTGACGGTGAAGGGCCAGCCATTGTCACCAGGCGTATGAGGTTTCGTAGGGACACGCGAGCTTCATGAAGGTCAGAAGCAGGGGCGGCTCTGTGGAAGAGTTGACGTGGAGCTGGCGACTAATATCAACCGTAATAAGAACACCCCGGAAGTTTTGGGTGGAGCTTTGACACATTGGAGCAACAGCTCCCAGTGTTCGGAACAACCCCGGAGTGCCAAGTTACAGTGCCGAGTTGTCAACATATACACTGTATGATGATGTTCCGCCAGCAGCTTGGCAGAGGTGCGAATGGAATCATCATATTTCTCCCATCTCAAATCGACGGACGCTCTCATGTTTGAGGAGCGGACACACGTGTAATCGAAAATATGCCTTTCCCTTTTGTTTTGCCCACGACATCCGTCTTCTCCTTCTCGTCCAGCTTCGGTTCCGACACGCACCCATCACTGCCCCTCAACGCGAGCACCCATCGCGGGGTTGTACGTGATGCTCTCAAGAAGCACAAGAGGCTCCCGCCAGCGTCTCAAATTTCGAATTTGACCACGGTTATCTCTAGCCTGAATGCATATATTCCGTATCTCCTAGCGGTCGATGATGGCATCAACCACAAACCTCTTCCTGGTGGTGATTTCCTCAATATCACCCTGAAATCAGCACCTGCCATTGAGTGGAGACCTACATTATCAGGCGATATTGTACCCAGTCGCGAGAGAGCCCGAGTCAAGATATCATCCCTAGGTTATGAAATATCTTTCATACTCTCGACTTTAGGCTTCTCGCATGTCTTAACAGCTAGATCGGTCTTACAGCCATTGTACTTGACCAACCAAGAATTTTTAGGAACTCAGGAACGAGCCAACGCAATCACATCTGCAACAAAGAGTCTCTTAGAAGCTGCGTCTGTGTATGACTACCTCGCCAGTCGAGGAGAGAATACAACTGGAACCCCTCCATGCCCCGACGTATCAGCTAGTTCCGCCCGGGCACTTGCAAGCTTAGCACTTGCTGAGGCAACGCTACTTGCAGTTCTCAAAGACGATCCATACCCGGCCGCGGTAGCCCAAGATCGAAACAAAAACGACAAAGAGTGGATGTTCAAGGCACCAGACATCCCCAAAGTACGCGCTCACCTGTACGCCCGTCTATGTCTGGCCGCTTCGGAGCATGCCGCCCAGGCTGCCTCACTTCTTGGCTCAGCGGCCTCAGGCAAGGTCAATCCGGGTCTTTTGAAATATCTAGATGATCTCCGTCGAACAAGTAGGGCCCGCGCCTGTCGCTTTTTTGGAATAGATGCCGAGTTGGGCGGTCAGACGGCCGACGGGATCGGCTGGGCGCGAGCGGGCCTTCAGGAATTGGGCGTGGAGGTCAAAGATACTAAGAAAGGGTTGAGCTTCAGCCGATTCAAAAAGGATTTGACGGAGAAACGAGAAGATCGGAGAGTCGAAAAGGAGACAGCTTGGGGATCCGATGCAGGCAAGCTGGAGGAAACACGAGTGTTGGAGATGCTCGACGCCAAATGGAACAGGATTAATGATACAGTGAGCGAGTCTAGTATGCTCCCTTTCTTTGTGTGCTAACCTGCGGCTTCAGATGAACACACGACAAATTCCTCCCATCAACTCCCTCCTATCGAAAATGCCGTCGGGACGTGAGATTCACTCAATCAAAGCATATGAACCTCCTATCCTAGATAGAGACGTGTTAGAAGGCATGCGAGTACCCCCAGAGGAAGTTGACACGTTCGAAAACGACTTGAGCTCGGATGATGAGATTAAGGGTGGACCGTCAGCGCCTATTGGAGCTTTCCCTAGAACACCTGGAGACTATCCAAGGAGTGCGAGCACAGCTGGAAATACATACTATTAGATGTGTTGAGATTTTCGGGTAGTTCGAGGCTGTTCTTGAATATGGATTCACGCAAGGGAAAGAGAGAGGACATTTTTACCAGCCAGGTTGATCGTATTCTTTTGATCACTAGGGATCAGCAATTCCTTTTATCTGGGACACTTGGTGTATTGCTCTGTGAGTAACAAAACGCACTACTTCCCATATGAAGTTCGTCTTATACAAAGAAACCTCGAAATCTGCCGCAAAAAGGTAACGCCCTGAGATGATTGACACCATTCCAGATTTCAGTTTTTAGTGATCGGCGCGATTGTGATACCAGAGGTAGCCTGAGGGCACAGGGGCTTCGTCAACGGCAAAGGTCGACAATCCGGGAAGCAGCTGCGCATTATCAATCTCGCATCTATCATATTTCTATCACGTTGAGAAGATTGGTGGGCGCTTACCCGCCGAATCGAGTCCCACATTCGTTGATGGCGTCGACACAGACTGTTCGCGTGTGGCAGTCATCTTCGCAGGGGGGAGGCTTGGGAGCATTCTCCGGGTGGCAGATATCGTAGCAGCTGTATAGATGTCAGGTACTTATTGCTTTAGTTATAATCACTTGGTGCCTTACCCTCCGAATTGGACTCCGCAGTCGTTGATGCCGTCGACACAGATCCAGGTCGGTTCACATGCGTGCACTGGAACGGCTGCAGTCAGGTAAGTGGCCAAAATAAGAATCCACTTATGATGAATCATGATTGTGGGTGACGCTGGGGAAATAGAGGTGGTGTATGATGCGAGGTTATCCTAGATGTCTGCGTCAGCCATTAGCCCCGTGTACATTTTTAAAACACGTCACGGCAACATGACCAACACATGCGAACTAAGGACCTCACAAAGGTTCGAGACATGTTCGCCATCGTGTTTAGTTCAAAGTCGTCCTTGTTGAACTCAAGAGACGAGCAACCTTGCAGCGTATCGGCCCGTATCCAAGGTAGGGTTGCAACGGATCTGTCACGCTCGGCTTCGTGTTAGAGAAGAGGCGAGATGGGATACGTTGCTCCTGTGAATCTAAGTTCTTGTTTAACGTCAGTCAAATGCTCTACTAGTCAAGAGTAAGAGGGAACGTGCCGAGCATACCCAGTGGGTTGTCTTACTGTCATTCGTGAAGGAGGCTGTGAAGGTTGAGACGCCCGAGTGTGTAGATGGAGACTTTGAAAGGCGCCTTTGAAGAGGAGTCGAAGTTCAAGTCGCCGAGGCATCCAAGAAGTTCGGTACTAACTGAGGGTCACAACGCAGCTCATACTGATTCACGTCACGAAATTGGAAGTGAATTGCTGCAGCGTTCTAGCTTGGTGGGAAACACCAAACAGGCCCATGATGTTAGGAAACTGATGAAGCCTCAGTCTGTAAGGTAAGGAAATTCAAGATGCCACTACAGGACATATTTATTTGCCAAAGCTAGCTAGCTGTCTGGTATGTCAACAATCTAAGGGCCAGATAAACACTCCATCCCGAATGCCCTCAGGTAGCGATTAGGGTCACATGTTACATTCTAAAATTGGTGCACTTGGGGGACTGAGAGTTTTCCAGTCAGCTCCAGGTCATTGTGATCTACAGGCATACAGTGAAGCAACCTGTTTGCCCTGTGTGCGGTTTGGTAGTGAAGATCAATAAACTATGACGGTAGAATATTCTACAAGGAGTGCAGGCGGTCAAAATGGGCTGTGATAGCAAACAAGTTGAAGATGATGGGAAAACCCAATGCCGATCTGGACTTGCCCTGCGAGGATCCCCGGCTCCACGAGGGCTCGCGTCGGATCTTGGCATGTTGCTGACTCTTCTCCACGGTAAGGACGGCGATCAAATCATGACGCATTGTAGCACATCCAACGTCGCATCGAAATCGGTGAGACGAAGCGATTAGGCTAACATTCCCCAGTCAATTTCAAGGCCAATGGTCCAGTCAATTGAGACAAAACAGCCCCGTGTGCTAGTTCATTCATTATGGCGCGGCTGATGAGGGTTCTCAGTTCCACGTGTGATGTTCTCAACATCCCCCACCTATTGCCTGCAAGACTCCAACCCCGACGAGCCCTGGGCCAGGCGAGATCATACATAGCAGCACCACGGGTATGAAATGAAAGGACAAGGCCTCAAGAGTCTTCTCATCGCATCCATACGAGATGGTGAGACTAGTGAGACGAATTCAATCCCATTCCCAGGAACCATGCATCGCCCTCCTAATATGGCGCATGTCTGCATCCTTCAAGAGACTGCAGGCAAAGATGAAAGGATCATGAGGGAGGCCATGCGGGGATCCACCGCTTCCTCATGGAACGGGCAGGGTCGAAATGATAGGCTTGGTCAATCTAGCTCCTTCAATAGCTGCAAAGTGTGCGCATGTTTATGGCGTGTAGTGTACGCTGTGAGTGCGCTCGTGGGCTGTGATTCGTGAAGCTTTATGTGAGACGCTGCCAGCTTTCGTTGGCCTTATTGGCCATGTTTCGCCTTTACAGCGCTCTCGGGCGGCCAGTATGGCTTCATCCCTGCCCGGCAACTTGACGTCAGTCAGAAAAGGTCCCTCTTTCCCTCCAAGCACGATCCCGAAAGTTAAAACAACCCTGACCGACCTGCAAATTCACTCTTTACCGTTGATGGTATTCTAAACTGGCATTCAACTTCCGCTCGTTGATCCGTTCTTATTTTTTTTTTCTTGGGTCTGATGCCAGCTAAGTTTTCCATACCTGACTCTCTTAAATTCTCAACGCCTAGCTTCTTCTTCTTCTTCTTCTTCTCTCTTCCCATCGAAGTATCAAAAAGATTTTCAAGGTGTAAAGAAACAACATGCGGATTTTCTCCATTCTCTCAGGCTTCGCCCTCGCCGCCGTTGTTGTCGCCGCACCCACCGCCGCTCCGGGCGCCAACCATATCACCAAGCTTTCCATCGAAACCGGGACCGACCAGTACCGCCTCAAACTCAAGAGGTACGAGAGAGAAGAATCCTCACGGCCTTGAAGACGCAAATAGAGGCTGGCTAACAAATGCAATCCAGCGACTCCGTGGATCTCGACGGCAAGTACCTCCGGGTCCATAGCAAGGTTGTCGGCATCTATGGAAACGCTCTAGAAGGCAACGGTGTGCAAGTCACCCTCAACCGCCACATCAACGGCGACAAGAACACTACCTTGTGGAGCCTACCTACTTACCCCACGGGGATAGTCGAGCACGCCCTCGGCTTAGTCGGCCGCAACGGATACCTCGAGTTCCAGGACCTGACACAACCCTCTGGTCGCGCCACCGAGCTGTCCAATGAGGGAGTGACTTACAGCTGGACCGACTTCACCGTCGGCGATCCGAATAAGGAGGGTCTCCGGAAACTGAATTATGGCGCCAATAGTTCCGTGCCCGGGTGGATCGCACTCCCCATCGGCCGGAATGAATGGAAAATCAAGCATTATGACGGTACGTGCGCCAACTCCTCCTGGATAAAGAAACACCCACCAATTTCCATTTCCACAAAACTCAATCGCCCAAATACTAAGATGGAAAAATATGTAGGCGGCATCATGGTCATTCAAAATTACTTGCACATCAAAGTCATGCTAGAACCTTTAGGTCATGACTACGTTACTGAAAACGACTCTACGCAATAGGCCTGGTCGTGGTGTGAAGTGGTATAACAACTTCTCGAGGTCACACATCTCCTTAACTAGAATATCTCAGTGCCCTCCCCCTGTCACCCAGAGGGCTCTTCCCCCAAACCCAACCCGTTCGCTCAAGTGATACTTCAAATATAGCAAAACAAAACGAAATCATTCTGCATCATTTATTCCCATTACCGAGGGTGAGTGAATGCTTTGTGGAGTGTAGTCTCTTCCTTGTTCCTACAGCCTTTTAACCAAGTATAATGCAACCACATCATGTGAATAGAACTTTTCAATGCAATTACAGTATTTAATTATCCGCAATCCCAGGCATGTGCAAGATTAATCAATCTTTCCACGCCGACATCCCACCCCATTTAATCCATCTCCTCAAAATGTACAAATATTGTTTGAAAGAAACTGCGACGGACGCCGGAGGCAATGAACCGGAACGGTACGGAACTACTCTATTCCGCCGGACATTGTCTTCCACAGACCAATTTGCCGAGGATGAACCCCCGGTCCGGTCACGTGCCAGTCACGAGCCGCTCCGACCCGGATCACCCCGGAAGTAGCCATCTGACAATTAAAAACGTCTGATTGGTCAACGGAAGCCGTCGTATCCATACTGTGCAGCAATAACCGAGGAAGGTTGCCGCTGCTCAAATTCATGACGACTGGAAAGCAAGCGAAACCAACGCCACCCTTGCGAACATCGACAAATTCAACGGAGGGGACCTGGGCGGCTTTACTTCTGTCAATTGATCAGCTGCGGCCCTGATAATTTTCTCTTGAAAGACTGACTGTCTTGTCTCCTCCGGTGCCAATTTCAATTTCCGTCATGGCTTCCCTCCGCACTTCTTGCCTTCTCGGCGCCTCCTCCGTGAGGACAGCTCTTCGCCCAGGCGCCCGAGCTGGTTCTGTCTTCGCCCGTTCCATGGCCTCTGTCAGCGAGGCTCCCGCGCAACCGGAGCCCAAGTTGAGGTCCTTCCAGATCTACCGATGGAATCCCGATACTCCCAGCGAGAAGCCGCGCCTCCAGACCTACACGCTCGACTTGAACAAGACCGGCCCCATGATTTTGGACGCTCTGATCCGAATCAAGAACGAGCTCGATCCCACCGTGACCTTCCGACGTAGCTGCCGAGAGGGTATCTGCGGTAGCTGCGCCATGAACATCAATGGCCAAAACACTCTTGCTTGCTTGTGTATGACTCCCCTCCCCTCTGGTCCGGTCGCATGCGGGACCTCTCAGCTTTGTGTGGTGGTAATGCTAACTACCTCAACCAGGCAAAATCCCCGTTGACACCACTGCCGACGTCAAGATCTACCCTCTGCCTCACACTTATGTCGTCAAGGACCTTGTCCCTGACTTGACACACTTTTATAAGCAGTACAAGAGCATTAAGCCCTACCTCCAGCGCGACACCCCCGCCGAGGACGTAAGTCCTCATCTAATCCATTGACTTGCACCAGCGCTAATACTCCCACAGGGCAAGGAATACCGACAAAGCAAGGCCGACCGCAAGAAGCTCGACGGTCTCTACGAGTGCATTCTCTGCGCGTGCTGCTCAACTTCGTGCCCCTCGTACTGGTGGAACTCGGAAGAGTACCTCGGTCCTGCCATTCTCCTCCAGTCCTACCGATGGTTGGCTGACTCTCGCGACGAGCGCAAGGCTGAGCGCAAGACCAATCTTGAGAACTCAATGAGCCTGTACCGTTGCCACACTATTCTCAACTGTACCAAGGCATGCCCCAAAGGCCTGAACCCTGGTCTAGCCGTCGCCGAGATCAAGAAGACGATGGCTCTGGGTAACTAAGCGCGGCTTGGTTGGAAAGGTGGCGAAGATTTGCGATGAGAGACTATCTTGCGAATGACGATGATTTTGGCGGTCGCAACACTGCGTTTGAGGGCACGCGAACTGTAACCCTGTGTATTGGTTAAATGGGTGGGAGTTTAAGTCGTGTTCTGATAGACTCATGTTAGTGAGTACAATGAGGGTAATTAAATACCAAAAATTACACCCAATGAAGAAGGCAACCCTTCGTCATATCTCGTACTGCTTCTCCTTCGCAATCCTTCCCACCGTGGACACTCTCCGGGGGGTGTGCCGAGGATATATTCTTCCCCAGCCGTGAGACCTATCAAGAATGTTTGGGCTTCCAGAAATCCAGCGGAGGCTCTCAAGCTCTCTCTGCGGTCCGTGCGCAAGGGAGAAAAAAAGTTGAGTGAAGTGGGCCATTTTCCGGCCCTGTTGGTATCCTCTAACGTGGTGTCCATTAGGGTCTTGAAAAATGCTGGCCGTCAGTGGCGGTTCAAGGGCATTGGGGCCAGGGCATTGGAGCGCTGGAGGGGCCAATTGCCAAACTTACAAGGGGGGCAAGGCGCCCATCGTGGCCAAAGGAACGTGAGATTAGATACGGACAATACCGCCACTGACTGGACCCCTTCTAACCTTGCACTCAACAGATCTCTCCTCATCACGAGATTCCTTGTTCCCTTCTACAACGTCCTGTGTTTCTCGCGCCCAATATGGTTCTTCTATAATTCCTCTCGCTGCAAATTGTGTCTTGGCCCTTTGCTCCTGATCGCATTCTTACCCCGGCTCTCGGCTCCCCTGCTTGCGTCTGTCGATTTGCGCCTGCGTCTGCGCCTGCATTTGCGCGCCCATCGGTTTCACCCATCATGTCCTCCACCACGACTTACAACCGGGCTGCCACAATTGCCTGGCGATCACTCGCACGAGGTTCGTTGCAAGGCTGCTCAAATCATCTTCTTGCTTTCTTCTAACATAGTTGCAGCCTCATTGCGGTCCTCGACACGGCCTAACGCCCACCCCCTCGTGGCAGTGACCATGTCTTCCAGATCCTCCCTGTATTCGACGTCGACGAATGCCCCCAAATTCTCCTACCACATTGCCTCCTCCTTTATCGCCAAAGACCGGCCCTACGATCCCTCGACCCACGTATTCCACTTCAATCCTTATAATCGAATTCAACCTCCACGGAACCGTCGCCCTTCCGCGCGTCCCGAATCCGGCCACGATGCCTTCTTCGTCAGCCGCCTCAATGACACCAGCTCAGTAGCTTTTGGGTTGGCAGATGGTGTTGGCGGCTGGGTAGACTCTGGTGTTGACCCCGCCGACTTCTCTCATGGCTTTTGCGATTACATGGCCATCGCCGCACACGAACACAAAGCCCAGGACGATCCTCCACTCACGGCAAGAACACTCATGCAGAAGGGGTATGATGCCATCTGCAATGACCGGAGCCTGCGCGCTGGCGGAAGTACGGCATGTGTCGGTATTGCGGGAGCTGACGGGAACCTCGAAGTGGCAAACCTCGGCGATTCCGGTTTCTTGCAGTTGCGTCTAAACGGTGTCCATACCTACTCGGAGCCGCAGACACACGCCTTCAATACTCCTTTCCAGTTATCGCTGGTTCCTCCCAGCGTCGCAGCTCGCATGGCAGCTTTTGGTGGCGCCCAGTTGAGCGACTTGCCCCGGGACGCGGATGTTACTCAGCACGAGCTGCGTCACGGAGACGTCATTGTCTTTGCGACGGACGGTGTGCTCGATAACCTCTTCAACCAAGATATCCTTCGAATCGCCAGCCGAGTCTTGGTCTCCAGCGGCGCTTGGGTGATGACGGAGACCGGGGGTGCTCGGGTGGTTGATTCGTTAGAGCCTCTGGTCAGGTTGCCCGAAGCCTCCTCCGGCAAGGCTTCAAAGGTCGTGACCCTGCAGAGCACGCTCGCTACGGAAATTGTCACGGCAGCGAAGCGAGCCAGTGTCAATACCAAACTAGACGGCCCATTCGCCAAGGAAGTCCAGAGATACTATCCCCAAGAAAACTGGCATGGTGGTAAGGTTGACGATATTTGCGTCATCGTGGCGGTAGTCAACGAGGAGACGGAGGGCGTGAAGAGCAAGTTGTGATTTCCAGCGCGTACGGTTTTGGGCATAGATGCATCGCAAATAGAGGCAAGGATGCTAGCAAATTGCTATCTTGGGAATGTTCGGAGTCAATATAGAGGGGGAACACGCGTGGTTGCTTAGTCTTCGGGAATTGTACATACTAGGTAGGATGGCGCATCTCGCATGGCTTAAAATGCGTCGCTAATATGACGATGACGTTTCAAGATTCATTTCATTATTCAATCAGTCCATTTTTGAAATGCTACAGAATGAGTCTAACTCATTAACTGCGCAATCGAACGACAACGGCACTATGAATAAGTGGCCTGATCTTGTTTGCTGGTGGACTACGCTGGACACACTTAGATAGAAGTGTGAATGGTTAGTTGAGCCTCAATGACAACTCTACTTTATAAACCTGAGCACCTAACTGGAAGATACAAGTTAAGCATTCCTAAGAGATAACAACGTGCAACCGAATTAGACGTCATGGTGAAGATCTCGATGCATGTCATGTAACCGCAAGTTAGCTTCCGAGTCAGAAGTGCAGGGTAAGTCTCCGGAACCCTGTACACAGTGTGAGAACTTCAATGACATCACCGATACAAGAACAACACCCTTACGTAGTATAATAAGTAGGGTGTGCAGGGTGGGCATGGATTGCACTTGGAGATGCTGGTTAAATCTAATCTGCGGCTAAGAAGATGATCGAGATCTATGCGGTACGTGCCAACATCCAAAGACTCGGTGCGCCTCAAATCAGACCACCATGGCTTACAAGTCGGACCATGTTCTAGGCTGGAGCTATCGCGGCCTTCACGGTCGACCTCATCGTCTATCCCCTCGACACGCTGAAGACTCGATATCAGAGCCAGGACTACCTCAAAACGTTCACGTCGACTGGGACGAAAAATCCACATGTCCTGAAGGGTTTGTATCAGGGCATCGGGAGTGTGGTGTTTGCTACACTCCCAGCAGGTTCGCCTAAACAACATCTTCACAGAGCACGGGAAAAATGAATTGACAATCTGGTAGCCGGTCTTTTCTTTTCGACTTATGAAAAAGGGAAGCAATTGATTGGGAAGACAATGCTCTTTCCTGAAGCTCTCGTGCACTCGTCTGCGTCCGCAATCGCAGAAACGGCTTCTTGTTTCGTCCTGGCTCCAGCAGAGGTCATCAAACAAAACGCCCAGATGATCCAGAGTAAGCAGTCTGGTGACAAGAATACGAGTTCGTCTACGTCATTACAAGCGCTGCGCCAGCTCGGCGGGACCGGGGCATCGCGTCGACTCTTTACAGGATATACGGCTCTTGTTGCGCGCAATCTCCCCTTTACGGCTCTTCAATTTCCAATCTTCGAGCACGTCAGAGCCCGGATCTGGGAATCAAAGGCAGCCAGCCGTGGCGACACGACCAGAAGTCTCTTCGAGGTTGGGCTAGTGACCGGAGGCAGTGCGGGGAGCGCTGGCGCATTGGCAGCATTCATCACGACACCGAGCGACGTGGTCAAGACACGGATGATGCTGAGCGCGGGAACCAAGGAGCAGAGTCCAGTCGCCTGGGAGCTTGCTGGGAAAAAGGCGCGGAAGGGGGCGTGGGTAGTGACGCAAGAGGTCTATGGCGAGAGAGGTGTGCAGGGACTATTCCGGGGTGCGGCTCTGCGGTCGGGATGGACGATGCTAGGAAGTGGGTTATATTTAGGCACGTATGAGGTAGCTAAGGTGTATTTGACGGAGCAGAGACCGGATTCGGCGGATGAGGCTAGGATCTGAGCCAGTAGGATAGAGTAGCGAGTCGACAATTCAAAAGATAAGAAGTGAACACCAGAAATGTTGAGCAGGGACGGATTCGGTCTGTGTAACCCGAGTTGCATGAATGAGGCCCAAGCCTTACCATGTGAAGTCCACTTACACCGCCGGCGATGAGGTCAACGAGCTAGCTATAACGTTCATGGATGTCGACATCCTCGTGGCGTCTGACGTGTCCGTGCAAAGATCCCTGCTTCCATGAGTAAGGCCCTGTTTGTAATATCCCGACGGAACATTGATCTTTTGCATTCCTTCGACGTACTCGTATCTGAGCAAGTATTTGAGCAGGCATCTGAGCTCGGGAGTAGCGCTCGGGACTTACGGTGGGTGTGGCAGATATATGTATCCCGAGGCTCGAGGATGCAAGATAGACGAGTGCGCTGTCAGTGTTTTTAGCGGCTCCTGCACAGTCACTTCTGCATGGCGGCCTGCGCTAGCCCCGGATCCAGTTACGCCTTATTCCTATCGCCATCTGTCTCAGCGTTATCCCAACTGCCGGAGTCGGGGAAATGGCTTTGCTGAGCTTTTGGCGGTGAGAACTGAGGAGGCCATCCGGGTGAAGTCGTGTTGTTGGTAGTGGACGGGAGGTGTTGCACGTTCCCTGTAGTCACCGATCCCGTCATGTCTGTGAGACGTTGCGTGTTGTTAGTTAGTCCAAGCTCGCTCAATGTCAGATGTAAATATGGCGTCGGCCAATGCAAAGCTTCCATGATCCCCAGTAGTCGGCATAATCAGCTGTAACGTCGAGATCCGTGAAGATGATAAAAACAAAAGAAGATAAGGGATTGCGCTCGAGGCCGTCCATTTGAATGGCTCCTCAATATGCGAGATAAGAGATTCGGCGTGTGATTTTTTCTCCGGCCATGTCCGAGGGGCCGTAGTCGGCCCTCATGCCCCGATAGTCCGCACCAACAAGGTTGCCGGCACGCGCGTTGAGAGACTCTAGCCGGCCCACTCTTGCCGGCGTACGAATAAGTTGCACCGGGATGGTGTCATTTAGCACGTTATTCCATGCTCGATGGTCTAAGGAGCGCATGGACACTACTCGGAATGATAATAAAACCTCTGGGCTCGTGCTGTTGTGAGGATGGTCTTGTCTGTAACTTGTTTTCCTCCTCACAACTCAACAGATCCCTGGCCACTATCGCAACTCTTCCGGTGTCAATTGCCTCGACTCAAAGCTATTGAGCACACAAAATCTTGATCCTTTGAGAATAGACTACCGAGACACCAATGGCCTCCGTGCAGGTACAGACCGCTCCGGGAACGGATATTGGCGGCTTCTCGAAGCCTGATGCGCAAGTGCATGTCAGTCAGGTCGAGCCCGAGGTTCTGACCAACAGCCGTTACTTGATGCAATCGCCATACGCAGACCAGGACCATCTACTTGACTTGGAATCGCTCGATAACGAAAATGGGCTTCTGGCAAAGGGTCTGACCCAACTGCAAGTTCTTCGTAAGGACTATGCGACAGCACCATATGTCGACTCTTTCAATTGGCCCGAAGTCATTGCAGAAGTAAAGCGTCTTGCCGTTGAATCCGGAAAGGGCTTCAAACAGAGCTCGTTCTATATCGTCGCCTTCCGGTCACAGATCAAGACGAGCACAGAGTACGCTGATCTCGGTCGGTTGGATAAGGCTGCCCACGCCGAGGCTGTCGCCAGCGGCGGCTTTCTCAAGTATGTTTGTGTGCCGCAGGGGTGTTGAGGGGTCCTTGCTGACAAGCCTAGGTACTGGTTCGGAGAGCCTGACTCGGACCTTCGGAACCTGGCCACCTGCATCTGGAGGTCAAGAGAAGATGCTAAGAAAGGCGGTCGAGGGCCGGCGCATCGAGAAGCCGCGGGTGCGACTCGTGCCATGTATGCGTTCTGGAAGATCGACCAGCACCGTCTCATCATCCGCGATGATGTGGAGTCCTGGGAGATCATCCCCTGGGAGGAATGAATCGTCGCATCTTGAGGCTGGACTGTAAGACAGATGCAGAACCCGCAAGCTAAGCCCAGAAGGAGCTCCGGGATTAATGTGTCACATTTTGTTCGGCGTTTCGGCTGAATGCTGCGTGTCCATGGCAAGCATGACCGAGTCAAGGGTGTTGTTCACGCCCAGACATTTGAGCCCGACCTAAGCCGAACATGAGAGCAAACCCAGGTCTCTGGCAGGTCTC
The DNA here is from genome assembly GCA_029931735.1 of Dactylonectria alcacerensis. Taxonomy (NCBI): domain Eukaryota; kingdom Fungi; phylum Ascomycota; class Sordariomycetes; order Hypocreales; family Nectriaceae; genus Dactylonectria; species Dactylonectria alcacerensis. The sequence continues at coordinate 1,889,624 of JAPMUZ010000006.1, read as the reverse complement.
TACAGCCCCGGGACCCAGCCGACCCATAGCTTGCGTTGATGATGGGGATGCCATGGGAATGTGAGAGGGTATGTGCATTGCGATGACAGGAGGGTTTATAAATTGCCGGGAAAAAATGGTTATAGAGAAAATAAAGGAGTTATTGATATTTCGAAAACGAAAAAGTTTACTTAGATGGATTATGATTGTGTTGGACGTGCATGCGAATGGTAATTTTATTCCCCACCCATGCTGCGTGATACCAGATGGTTGGTCCAAGTCGCGGTACGAAAGATAGGCCGACAATGCTTTAAAGGAGATATTAGGACGGAATCAGAGCGTCTCAAAGCCAAAGAGTGAGAATAACAAAACGCTGTGTTGGCAACGTTACGTTCGCGAGACTTACTTGAGGCTCTGAGAGAGATTGGTGACGAGACGGGGAATCTGCCGCCTCTCACCGCCTACATCCCACAACGCCCACAAATCGGATGCGAAAAGTTTCGATATTCCCACCTTGAGTGCACTGAGGACGACCTTGCAACACCACGCCCGTCTCGCGATCCTAGCGCCGAACGTCTCTCCGTCTCTCGCGGCCCCCGTGAATATCATACCGAACCTCTGTCAAAATGGGTGACGTTCCCAAAGATGCGCCTTTCCAGGCCGTTCAGGTCTCGGCTCTGGTGAGCACAACTGCCCCGCCCCACCTTGGGGCCTCCCCTCTGTGAGGTATGAGAGGTGGGAGAACTGAACGCGTATGTATAGACCATCATGAAGATTGCCAAGCACTGTTCGTCAGTCTTTCCCTCTACTGCGACCGGATCGATCGTCGGCATGGACCAGAACAACGTCCTGGAGGTCACCAACACCTTCCCCTTCCCCTCCGTCGATAATACCACCACCGACGGTCACCAGAACGATGCCTCGCTGCTCGCCTCCGCTGCCCCCCGACAGAAGGCCAATATCGCCTACCAGAGCGACATGATCCGAAACCTGAAGGAGGTCAACGTCGATGCCAACAACGTCGGATGGTATACCAGCGCCACCATGGGCAACTTCCTCAACCTTGCCTTTGTCGAGAACCAAGTCCACTACCAGAAGGATAACGAGAACACCGTCGCGCTTGTCTACGACGCCAGCAAGAGTTCCCAGGGCAACCTGACCCTGCGAGCTTTCCGTCTCTCCTCTGGCTTTATGGCTGCCTACAAGGAGGGCAAATTCACGACCGAGAGGTGAGATAACACTGGGGTATATGGAGTTTTTGTGTTAGGGAAGCTGACCAGGAAACCCACAGCTTGCAAAAGTCAAAACTTACCTTCAAGGATATCCTTGTCGAGTACCCCATCAACGTGCACAACTCTCATCTCCTCACCACCTACTTGCACCAGATCCCCTCCGCCCCCTCCAGCGATGATATCGAGCAGCCTACCTCCCTGACCGACCTCAACCGTGAATCAGTCAAGCCTCCGCTGTACCCCTCCATCGATGCCCTGGACGTGGCGATCGACCCTTTCCTCGAGAAGACCTGCGATCTTCTGCTCGAAAGCATCGAGTCGCACTACACTGACCTTAATAACTTTCAATTTTACCAGCGACAACTGGCCCGAGAGCAGACCAAGATCACACAATGGCAGACGAAGCGCAAGGCGGAGAATGCGCAACGAGCAGCGGCCAAGCAGACGCCGTTGCCCGAGGATGAGTGGCAGCGACTGTTCAAGCTCCCCCAGGAGCCTAGTCGGCTGGAGGGTATGCTGAACGCGAAGCAGGTGGAGCAGTATAGCAAGCAGGTGGACGGATTCACAGCCAACGTCAGTGCCAAGATGTTTGCCGTAAGGGAGAACCTGTTGCCCAAATAAATGGGTAAGGGAGAGGGATATGCAGTGTCTCGAGGGACTTATGGGACATGAGACGCTCAGTGACGGTTTGCATTGGCGGCGTTCCGGACAATGTGGAATATAATCCAGTGCTGGTCTAGATTTAAAGAAAGCGTTGAGAAAGAGAGAAACACCTGATAGCGGATGTTGGTCAGGGCAGTGATGGTGGTCGTCAAGCCAGCCACATGGCTAGCCGAGGAGAGGGCTCACACAAACCCTGGAGACTGTTCACTCGTGTTGGGCTGGGGGCCAAGAGCTTTGCTACGTGCCAACCTTGGTGTATCAACTCAGCCGCGATGCCTTCCTTGGAGAAGGCTACGTGAAGGCCGGAGCAAGTATTCAAATGAATAAAAGACACTGATGATGCCACGGCGAGTCTCAATTGGGAAGTGACCTGTGGTGAATCAGCGAGCGAGGGTCGAGTGTCGAGGACTCGGCCGGCACGCGTACGCTGCGGGTGATTTCCATTGCCTTTCGGGCAAGGTCTTAAGAGGACATAGTTATGCCGTCCTCGCAAAGAGGTATGGGGTCTACTTCTCTATTGTGTATTTCCAGGGGCAATGAGACTGGTGAGCCCCGCCAACCTGCAACCAGCAATTACTACGTGGTAGACTTTTACCTGGAGCGCTGGGATCGGGCCGTCGAGGAGGATTCATTGGATAAAGGGGCCCCAATAGGGAGCGGGGGCCGTACAGCAGCAGCAGCAGACCACGGTGCTCGGCTTCCGGGGGTGGGGAGGTCTGAGAGCGGAAGACAGCAGGGAGAGCGAAACAACGGCAAGACAGGAGGGCAGACTAGACCGAGGGGAGAAGTTCCCGTGTCATACCGTAAATTTTTCGAAGGAGAAGGGAAAAGAGGGCTAGAGAAAGCGAGAAATTAAGTGGACTCAGAGAAGCCAGCCTCGAGACAATGAGGTTGACCCAGTCATTGTACCAGAAAACTCAACGTGCTAAGGGGGGAAAAAAATATGCTACGGTACAGGTAGCCTAAGCTTGGTACGAATACGCTTGACGCTTGGTTCCTCTTTTTTTCGTTGCCCGCTCCTCCAGATGCCGTACCCGTACCGAGTTCTCAAGGGAGGACCAGGTTAAGACCCCACTTCCTGTGGCCGCCCCGGCCCCGGCCGCTCGTGAATGGTTGCGGGACGGCGCCAGCAATAGAAAATCCTGTCACAGGAACAAGTGGCACTAGAGGAACGCTGAGTTTAGGGCAATTGGCAGGGTGGCCAACAGGCGCCTGTACTGTACTTCTTACCATTAGCTCTTGTGCTGAGGCATAGGAGCGGACAAGACAGTGGCAGTCCGAGACAGAAATCTTGCCCAGCCCCGCAGCTGGTGTGGGCTCTGGGCAGAAACTCGAGAAGAAAATTTGCCCCTCCTTTTGTGCCTCCAAACGTTTTCACCGCCCACCCACCGCCCACCAAAAGCCCACCAAAGCAAGCCCACCAAACAACAAAGACAGCGGAAGGGAACCCACCGACCCCTCCTACCCTGCCCCTCCCCCCCTCAGGCAACGCCTTCACTCGCCTCTGGCTCTCAGCAACCGAAAAAGGCCCCACTCCCCATCTTATCTTGCTCCTGCTCCTCAACCTCGTTCGGCTTTTTTAACCTCTCCTCCTCCTCTCAATTCCTCTTTTCTTTCTTCTCTTTCTTCCCCCATTCTCCCTCTCCATACCTCCCATCCTCCCAATCCCAAACCGCAACCATGTCTGCCCCCGCCCACACCTTCAAGGTCGCCGACCTCTCCCTCGCCGCCTTTGGCCGCAAGGAGATCGAGCTCGCCGAGAACGAGATGCCCGGTCTCATGGCCACCCGTGCCAAGTACGCGAACGACCAGCCCCTCGCCGGTGCCCGCATTGCTGGCTGCCTCCACATGACCATCCAGACCGCTGTCCTCATCGAGACCCTCGTCGCTCTCGGTGCCGAGGTCACCTGGTCCAGCTGCAACATCTTCAGCACCCAGGACCACGCCGCGGCTGCCATTGCCGCTGCTGGTGTCCCCGTCTTCGCCTGGAAGGGTGAGACCGAGGAGGAGTACAACTGGTGCCTCGAGCAGCAGCTCATCGCCTTCAAGGATGACAAGAAGCTCAACCTCATCCTCGACGACGGTGGTGACCTGACCACCCTCGTCCACACCAAGTACCCTGAGATGCTCAAGGACTGCTACGGTGTCTCCGAGGAGACCACCACCGGTGTCCACCACCTCTACCGCATGCTCAAGGAGGGCAAGCTCCTTGTCCCCGCCATCAACGTCAACGACTCTGTCACCAAGTCCAAGTTCGACAACCTTTATGGCTGCCGTGAGTCCCTCATCGACGGTATCAAGCGTGCTACCGACGTCATGGTTGCTGGCAAGGTTGCTGTCGTTGCCGGTTTCGGTGATGTCGGTAAGGGCTGCGCCATGGCCCTGAGCACCATGGGTGCTCGCGTTCTCGTCACTGAGATCGACCCCATCAACGCCCTCCAGGCTGCCATGGCCGGCTTCCAGGTCACCACCATGGAGAAGGCTGCCAAGATCGGCCAGATCTTCGTTACCACCACTGGCTGCCGTGACATCCTCGTTGGCGAGCACTTCGAGGCCATGCCTAACGATGCCATCGTCTGCAGTAAGTTTCTCCGCTCGAACCTCGCACTCAAACACAGTTTCTAACAACACCGATAGACATCGGTCACTTCGATATCGAGATTGACGTTGCCTGGCTCAAGGCCAACGCTACTTCCGTCCAGAACATCAAGCCCCAGGTTGACCGCTTCCTTATGCCCAGCGGCCGCCACGTCATCCTCCTCGCCGAGGGCCGTCTGGTCAACCTTGGCTGTGCTACTGGCCACTCCTCCTTTGTCATGTCCTGCTCTTTCACCAACCAGGTCCTGGCCCAGATCATGCTCTACAAGGCCGGCGATGCCGCCTGGGGCCAGAAGTACGTCGAGTTCGCCAAGACCGAGAAGCTCGAGGTTGGCGTCACCGTCCTCCCCAAGATCCTCGACGAGGAGGTCGCCCGTCTCCACCTTGCCCACTGCCAGGCTGAGCTCAGCACCCTCACCAAGGTCCAGGCTGAGTACCTTGGCCTGCCCGCCGAGGGCCCCTTCAAGGCCGAGATGTATGTTCTTACCCTTACCATCCAATTGAATTAGGTCGCAGTGCTAACAAACCTTTTCAGCTACCGCTACTAAGCGCACCCATGTAATCATACCCAAGGATCCTTCAACTGGACTCCTACGTGTAACGAACTCTCCCACTTATCTGAACACGGCAACTGGCAAAATTCTGGTTTCAACAGCATGGGCTTTCATGGCATCTGGGCTGGGAAAGCTACCGGATCACCTGCGGTTTTTATGAATTTCCCTTATATTTTGTTTTTATGAATTTTCTGAAATGCTTACCCTCAGTTGAGGGCATTTCCTCGCATGGTGCAGGAAGGGGTAAAAAAATCTTGCTTTTTCAACAAAATGGCGTTGGCTTTTCTGCTAATCATGATTCCCCTTCGAGGCATGAAATGGATGATGAAATGGATGGATGGATGCAATGTGATCCAAAGACGACATGCCCCTATATAGAGGAATGGGGTGAAACCTCAACGAAGGCCCGTCAACCGCGGCCAGGACAGAGTAGATGTTCAATAACAAGAATATTCCCTCTCAATAAATCTTTTCACTTGATGCTATGAGTGACCATTTACTAAAGCAATCTATAATATTTTTTTGATACTTAATCTAGTCTCACTGATCAAGACAGTGAATAAGTCGATGATTTGTGGTATGTAGTGTTTTTCTTCCCCCAAATGGCCGTCTATTCATTCCACTTGGTAACGATCTGCCAGTAGCTTCTGTCTGATGTTGCCGCTTGTTACGCCTCTCTAACCAGTGTTCAGGCACTTCTGTTGAAACTTACGCCAGGCTCCCATGCCCATCATGCCAATTCCTTCTGCTCCGGAACAATCGTCTTCAGTCTACCTTCTTCCGCAGCCAGACGGACGTTACCAATAGCCAACTCTTCCATCTTGGTTTCTGTCTCTACGGTCCAAGTGCCCATGTGTGGAACCAGGAGCACGTTCTCATTTTCGACGAGGCCTGGGTGAATGGCCGGTTCATTCTCATAGACGTCCAGTCCAACGCTGGCAACCTGGCCTGCTTCGAGAGCCTGTACCAGCGCCACTTCGTCCATGACGGCACCACGAGCCGTGTTAACGATGAGGATTCCAGGTTTCATGAGGTCAAATTGGGGGGTGGAGATTGTATGCCGTGTTTTGGGCTGTATCGTCGTTAGGTATCAGTTGTAGCTAACTGGAAATGTTGAGGATTGGCGATTGGCGATTGCCTTTGAACTTACATTCAGGGGGAGGTTTAAGCTCAGTACATCACTCTCCCTGAGAAGCGTCTCAAAGTCGACATACTCGGCACCTTCTTCCAGCTCTGGGCTCAATTGCGAGCGGTTATGATATCGAATCTGCATACCAAACGCGCGGGCCTTGCGTGCGACATTGCGTCCAATGCCTCCCATGCCAAGAATTCCAAGCGTTTTGCCCTGTGGATCGTGGCCGAGACGCGGCGTGGGGTTGCCGCGCCAGGCACCGCGGCGCAGCGAAGCCATCGAGGCGGGCAAGTTGCGAAGAGCGCCCAGCAGAAGCCAGATTGTCAGATCGGCGGTGGCGTCATCCACGGCGTTGGGCGTGTTGGAGACGCGGATGGACTGCGCGGTGCAGGCGGCAACGTCGATCTGGTCGTACCCGGCGCCTTTTGCAAGCACAGAACAGATCAGAACACTGCGCCTTGTCCGCAGGTTTCGGAGCGTGCAGCAGTCAATGAGGGTGCTCACCATTGTGGCAGATGAACTTGAGCGTCTTGGGCAGAGAGCCAATCAGTTCGGCGTCGATGCGGCCTGTGATGCTGACGGAGGAAAAGGTGCGGTAGGCGGCCACGACGCCGTCAAAAGCTCCGTCTGAGGCCTCGTGTATGAATTCCTCGCGGTTGGTGGCCTTCGGCGTGATGATCTGGGCAACGGAGGAGAGGGAGGCCCAGGTGCTGTGGGCGCTGGGCGGATGGTTAACACGAGGGTTATGAGATTGAGCATGGCAAGGGAAAATGAGGTTATGTGGAAACAATTGCGAGTTCACTTGGGACATGGTACTCACTGTTTAATCCCTCCCAGCTGCAGTATCTTGATCTTGGCAGCCATCTTGAGGTTGATATCGCAATTCCCGATATCGATCGCGGCGGGGTCGGAACCGTGACGACGGGCAACAGCAACAGCAGCACCAAGTTTATATAGATTGGGGTGGAGCTCCTTTCCCCTTAGAACCAGGGCACCAACACCTAGATTACGCTACGGAAAAGGCGAACCAGCCCTGTTCGAGCCAGATAATATGATAACATTGGAGATAAAAGCTGGCCAACCGCAGGGCCCCAAGCCAAAGGGGAAAACGCACGTCGCTGCCCCGAACTGCCGCAGACGGGGGAAGACGGTGGGGTTGCGATGATTGTGGGGGGCGGGGGGATGGATTGGCGGGGTGGGAGTTTTTGTCAGTGGCCGCCGCTACGGTGTTGTCGCCGAGTGGATTTATTTACGAACTTGACTGGGGCGGCTGTGACTTGTTGGCATATTTTGGTAGTGCCGACGTGGGACTGCTGATGAGCACGGGGTGGGAATAAAGTCAAGTATCCGTTTCCCTCTCGTTGCACTTTTTTATTGCCCTCGGACATCTAGACTACGTGCCGGCGGTGAAGTAGGTACCGGTGGTAATCAGGGGCCGATGATTCGCGGTGGGGGTTCCCGCACCTCCTTCACATGGCCGGCCACAACTCGTATTGTAATGTCTACTTCGTAGTATACTGTGCCAGGGAGGAGGCGCAGCATGGTTGGGTTACAGGCCAGTGTATCCTTGGGATTGGCACGTGGTTCCGTCATCGGCCATGCTGCAAACGACATGAGGTAGAAAATTGCTTCTCAGATCGTCATGACTCTATAAAATCTATTGTGGTTGAGGTAACCAGTGACGCTGTCCAGCGCACAAAAACCCCCCATAACTCGAAGTATTCGAAGGCTATCATATACTATGCCTTGGAACTTTCATTTTCCTCTCCCCTCTCCCCTCTCCCCTCGCTCAACTTCCCAATCGCCCTTGAATCAACCTGTCAAGCACGTTTACATGAGAAGTCTCCAGGCACCTAGCATCAGCGCTGCGAAACCAGTGCACACTCCCATCAGCCACTGCAGGGTCTGAAACTTGACCTGCTCGAGCTTCTCGCGCAGCGCCGCCACCTCCTGCTCAATCTTGGTCTCCGTCTCCTTGATCTGCAGCTCCTGGCCCACGGCCTCCTCGCGGATGCGGCCCTTCTCGAGGTTCAGGTCCAGCCGCACGCTGGCTTGCGTCCGGCTGATCTCATCTCGCAGCCGGTTGCTCAGCTTGGCGATGTCATTGGTCAGCCGCTCGTGCGCCGTCCGCGTCGTGTTCGATTCGGTGCTGTCGGCCGAGAGGAGCTCGGATCGGAGCTTGGCGAAGTCGACCTTTTGCGTGTAGGTGGCCTTGGCGGCATCTTCGCGGAGGATCATGGTCCGGGTGAGGTTTTGGATGCTTGGATAGGTCAGTAAAATTGACTGCAGGGTTGCATATCAAGAAATGTCTTGCCTCTCCTCGATGACGTCGTTGAGGACCTTCATCATGGCAGCCGACTGCTCCTCGGTGAACCCCTCGCTCTGAAGTCGCTTAACGAATTTGAGTGTATCAAAGTGATGATCACGCTGCCTCAATGCCGTTGCATGGAATGCGCGTCGAAGGATTGGGCTCTCGACTCGGTGGGAGCATCGTCGAGCCGCAGGACCAGCCTGGATCGCCGATAAGGACCGCCGTTGGTCGCTCGGCTGGACGGAGGGGAAGGGCCGCACTGCGCGGGCCGAAGCCAGCGGAGCGCCCCAGCTGAGGCGTGGGAGAAGGAAACGCGGGAGCAGCTCAGTTGTCATGATGCTCGGGGCGGCCATGGCTGGTGATATCGGGATTGAGATCGCTTTCGGGTCGGGTCGTTGATGATGATGAAGAATCTCGGATGGAGCAGCGCCCTGGTGACGTGAATTGCAACGGGCGGGCAGCACCGGCTTTGATTGGCCCCGTTGTGCCAGCCACTTGTAGCCAATCAACGCACGCCAAAACTCCATTTCTGGCCAACAAGGGGGGGAATGAACCTGTGTCTTAGTCATCGCTCCTTTCTATTCCCTTTGTGTGGTTCTAACTTTGAGCCACTCGTCAATCTTATCTGATCGGGACCGGAATTCGTGCAGTGGGGATAAAAGAGGCAACACTACTTTTAGCACAGAAAATCACGATGTTTGACGGTCAATTGAAGCAACTTCTGTGATAAAATGTGATAGAATTTGTTGCCATATTGTTCATTACTCGGTTTACACACTCATAGGTTAAATTAATTTATTCTCATCTTGTTCAATGCAGTTATGAAGCTCTGATGTCCATGCATTCAATCCCCTTGCTTTAAAAGCGGAGAAAATTGCCATTACTTTGTTCCTCCCTTTGCCCACATCTCGCGCCTATACATAAACATAAGTCAGCTGCAAGTGTGGCAGAATTCTTTGGACCACCAAAAACAGGCCAGCTGGGCAAACCGAACCCTGAGGAGCTTGCCATCCATTGATCCCGTAAAATGGGCGCTACTCTAAGCCACGATATGCACGAACGTCATCCCTTGCAGAGATGGGAGCTCCGTCAACGTCATCGCATGGAGTGTCGTTCATGTTCACTGGTCCTGCAAGGACATCGTGAAAGTTGATCAGGCTATATTGTGCATTTGCGGCAGGGAGCGTCAGCACTATGCACTTCGCTTCGGCAGGGTGATGTCTTGCGCGGCTATGATTCGACAGTGACAATTATCGGACACTACGTTTGTCCAGGGCTCCGACCGATGTCCGACGAAAGTGTCTGCCTAACACACCGGGCCCAGAAACCGTAACTCGTCAAATCACGCAGGGTGCCCAGCTTATAAATACCGTCTCAAACCCGATGAACTCCGGACCCTTCAAGCTAGCCCCTTGCGAGAACTCAGGCGCGCGCCGTGTTGTTGTTGTCGGGGTTCGGGATTAATGCAAAATCCGAATACCGTCTTCTTTGGTGCTTCTCCCCCACCAGATCGGCGGCGGCTTTCAAATCAGAGCATCACATTTCCCAATCCCGCCTCCTCCAATCGCGACCATTGGATGCCCCCAGCCTGCCGACCTGAGCTCCTCAACACCGCTCTTCTGTTTAATCCCAGTGAGCTACAGAGTGCTGCTCTGCCTATTTCCGGCAATCGGACTTCGTGAAGCTGTCTCGTTCTGGTTGCTTTTCCGCTGCCATCTGTCGCATGTGAATGCAGATCCAAACCCGCAGCTATGGCACCGCCTAATCTAAGCAACCCCGAAGGCACGCCAGCAGGCTACGGCCGCTCGTGTACCAACTGTTCGCGCGCAAAGTGCAAATGCATTCTGAGGGCCGAAGCCAGCGAATGTGAACGATGCCATCGCCTGGGGAAGACATGTCAACCGATGACGACATCGCGAAAGCGCGTTGCAAAGAAGGTCACAGCTTCGAGAACAGCTCAATTAGAGGAGAAGCTCGATGACCTTGTGTCGATCCTCCGCGCAACCCAATCCTCTAATCAACTAACTCCCCCGTCGGCGCCTACATCCTCGTTTGCTACGTCCTCCTCAATGGCACTTACCAGTCGCCTGGACTCCCTGGCGGCCGCGGCAACTTCATCCACTAACCAGACCATGCCCTCTTCAATGCCATCGTCCATACCCAACGCCTTCGGCCATACCAACTCCGCGGAACCAGCGTCCATGGACTCGGCAACTCCGGACATCAATGAGACCTACCAATTGCCAGAGCCAACTCCCGCGGAGGCGGAGATTTACTTCAACAAATTTCGGGAGTGGCTGAAGAACTTCCCCTTCATGATCCTTTCTCCCGACACCACAGCGGCGTCTTTGCGCGAAGAACGCCCTTTTCTTTGGTTGGCCATCATGAATATCACAACCATGTCTGCGCCACAACAACTCCTCATGAAGGAGAAAGTACGTGAGGAAATTGCCACGAGGGTCGTTATCAACCATGAGAGAACAATGGATGTCCTCCTTGGTCTCATCACATATCTAGCTTGGTATGTCCACTTCTGTTCGTGGGTGGATTTGCGCTAACCGCCACAGGGCAACCATGACTTCGGGACCTGGCACAAGGCCATTCATCATTACCTACTCACAGTTGGCGGCTGCCGTCACATACGACCTGAGTTTGACCAGAGCCCCAATCGAAGAACAGTACTTTACCGTCTGCTTCAAAGTCTGGGGAGGGCGCCCTCCTGCACCGAGGCTACGATCGATGGAGGAACGAAGAGCTGTTCTCGCGCTCTGGTTCCTAACCTCCGTGTATGTTACATGTTCATCATCCTGTACTCATTACTGACTTGACTTAATAGTATGACCTCCTTCATTGGAAAGATGGACACCCTTCGCTGGACCCCGCATATGGACGATTGCCTAAAAGCTCTAGAAAGAGACCACGAGTACCCGTCAGACGATATTTTTGTGGCCTTCATCAAATACCAGCTAGTGTTGGAGGATACGCAACGGCTACTTTTGCAGTAAGAAAACTGCTGTGACGGTCTGGCACACGGCACTGACAATCTATAGGGATGTGATGGGTGAGTCGTCACAAACACCCACGTACGTCTTCAAGAAGGGCCTGCTCGCCAGACTACAAGAGTTGCGCGATACTCTGCCCCCTACTTTACTTTCGAATAGTCAGCCAACCTCGTCCACTTTCCCTTTCTCGCAAACTAATCCGACACAGTGCTATTAAAATCACACATGCTCGGCGCTGAGGTGCAAGTTCATTCCATTGGTCTTTTTATGCAAACCATCCCAGCTCAACCACGCATAGAAAGCATGTACGCCTGCCTCAAGGCTGCGCGAGCTTGGTATGACAACTTTCTATCCATTCCACTCAACGACGTGCCCGGGTCGCCATTTTCGGTCTATGTCCAGCTCTCGCAAATACAGGTGGCTCTTTACAGACTCACCACTTCAGAGGATCCAGCGTGGGACAAGGATTTAGTCCGCACCACTGCAGATCTTCTAGTGCTGCTTGACCAGACCATCGACATGTTCGTTAGGCTAGACAAGATCTACCACCTCAAAGCCAACGACGGCGAAGAGACCATATTTGTCAAAGGTGCCAAAATTATGCGAAACATTCGGACATCCTGGGAGCCTGCGATTTCAAGGCATCTAGGTGGTATTCCCACGCCCAATAGCCAAGATATGGCTAATCCTCAGCCAATGGATGTGGCAGAGGCGACTCAACCCACATTCAATTTATCGGATGCCAACAGCATGGACTTCGGTGACATGACGTGGATGACAGACGTCTTCGGACCATGGGAATTCTAATTGTCGGCGGCGACAATGACCACCGGTCTTGCGGTGAGGGTCGAGTTGACCCGTATGACTAAATGTGGCAGACACGACGCAACCCATACTTGAGTTATCGGATCCCAATCTCGGACCCGGTGCAGCGAGGGGTATGAAGAGTTCCTTGGGAATCCTGACTGTCGGAGACTATAATAACCACCGGTCCTTCGGGTAAGCGAAGCTGACGCTTGAAACTCTCCGGCAATCTGGTGGCGTCGATCCCGGCGCGGGTTTCGGATTCATCGCAACTCCGGTTGATCCACACGCCCATAGCTCAACACCACCATCACGAATTCCAAACCCGGGAGTACGGCATTCAGCCTTACGCCATACACCAATCTCCGGTGTCTGTGTCGACATGGGTCTCATATTAAAAGCTCTCGATCTACCAACATCACATGAAGTCTTGGCTCTACACTCAAACCACCTCCCTCCACCTTTAAGACAACCGCAACCTTGATTGGTTTCACAACATGTCATCCACCACCCTTGAGAAGCCACGAGCAGAGCCTCAGCCTATTTTTGAGGATGAAAAGGCGGATCCTAGCTCATCTTCCCCGACCCTCTACGACGAGGATGATGTCAACAGAACGAGCCCAGAGGGCACCGTCCCAAAAGAAAATGTCGAGGAATACGTATCCGGGTGGAAGTTGATCAGTTTGATGATTTCCATTACATTGGCGGCGTTTCTGATGCTTCTGGATATGTCCATCATTACTACGGTACGTAGGATTACAATTAGTTCTGGAGTGGTTGCTGACTGTTGTAAAGGCCATCCCTCGCATCACTGAACAGTTTCATTCATTAGACGATATTGGCTGGTATGGAAGCTCGTACAATCTCGCCAGGTAATCCCACAAAATCTCACCTTTGATCCCTCCGTCGCTAATCAGTAGCAAGCGCCGCTCTTCAACCTCTTTCTGGCAAGCTCTATACGTACTTTAAGTCAAAAGTAACTTACTCCATCATCTTCTAGGGCATCTACAGTTCATTAATGCAATTCTCAGTGGCTTTTCCTAGGATTCCTCTTTGTCTTCGAAGTTGGTTGTCTCATTTGCGGTGTAGCAACGTCGTCCATAATGTTGATCATTGGTCGAACTGTGGCTGGAATGGGAGCCTCAGGTATTCAGAATGGAGCGTTCACGATCATCGCGGCTTCGACACCGCTAGAAAAACGACCTGCTCTAGTAGGCGTGTTAATGGCAGGTGCTCAGCTTGGACTTGTCGTTGGACCACTTGTTGGTGGAGCTTTGACGGAGTACACGACCTGGCGATGGTGTTCGTTTGTCCCTCCCTGACATCAAACTACCGCAGACTGCTGACTATTCACCAAGGCTTCTATATCAATCTTCCAATCGGTGCCATTTGTACGGTATTAATCATGCTGGTCCATATCCCCGATCGCGTCGTTCATACCGATGACTCCATTCTCCACACCCTAAGGACGAAACTCGATCTCACAGGCTTTATCGTATTTGCTCCTTGCACAGTCATGTTCCTCCTGGCCCTACAGTGGGGGGGTCTTGACTATTCATGGGACTCGGCGACTGTCATTGGGCTTTTCTGTGGCGGTGGTGCGACTCTGGTCCTCTTTCTCCTCTGGGAATACCGCGTTGGAGATGGCGCCATGATCCCTCTGCCGGTTATTCGAAAGAAAGAGGTCTGGGCTTCATGCCTCACGATGATGTTCCTCTTCACGTCGGTCTTTGTTGCATCATACTATTTGCCAATTTACTTTCAGTCTGTCAAGGGTGACACGCCATTCACGAGCGGTGTGAACCTATTGCCCGGCATTCTCAGCCAAATGGCGGCCGCCATCCTGAGTGGTTTTCTTGGTAAGTTTTAGACTCATGTGTTCACTTTTTACCCTTGACTAACTATGAGTAGCTCAAAGAGTCGGATACTATCTCCCGTTTGCCGTCGTCAGCGCGGCAGTCATTGCGATCGGAAGCGGTCTCCTTTCGACACTGGCGCCTCATACATCGACGGCCAGGTGGGCAGGATACCAGTTTGTCGTGGGGTTCGGCCGAGGACTCGGCATGCAAATGCCAATCATCAGCATCCAAGCAAACACGCCACCCGAGATCACCTCGATTGCCACAGCAGTGCTTGTCTTTGCTCAAACCTTCGGGGGCGCTGTATTTGTCTCCATTTCGAACGTCATCTTCAACAACAAACTCAAGGATGAGCTGACGGCACGGCTTCCCCACCTTGACGTCAACACGATCATTGATGCTGGCGCCACGGGAGTGGATAAGGTTGTGCCGTCGAAGGATCTACCAGGGGCTTTGGCAGCCTATGCGAAGGGCGTGGATGCGGTATTCTACCTTTCCGTGGCTTCGTCCTGTATCATGTTCTTCACCGCTTTTGGGATGGGGTGGAAGGATATTCGAAAGAAGGCGCCCGCGAAAGAGGGCGACGCGTAAATATTTGATTGTTGGGATTTCAATATCGGTTGGATTGCTCATAGGTAGAAGGATTGTGGGGGAGTGTATTTGACATTGCATCGGCGTTGAGGTTACTAAACATGACGGTGGGAAACTGAACATCTCAACTATAGTAACATGGGTAATCATACATGTGGTAACGACCTGGGAGAAAAAGAACTTGCGATTAATAGATTCCATGTCCCGACCATTTGATTAGGCTTATCATACCAATAACATAATTTCATATCTTTCGCATGGCTGGGCACACTTAAACTCAGCTCCGTCGGTACAAGTCTTACTTATTTGCGCGTACCCCAAAGTGACACATGCATGCCATATAGGATATGAGGTCCCCATCATGTAAGCGCCAGAAGACGGGTATGAGTTTGAGCGCACCTTATTCAGGCAGGAGTGTGTGTGAGTTTGAGTGTTGTTTAACGGATAAAATATCGCTGCAGATCAACTCGATGTCAAGATTTGTTGACCAAAACCTAACGGGCATTTGGACAGCAAAAAGGTATTTGATATTACGAACGTCAAAGTCTACTTTATTTTCACAACTACCCAAAAGGGGTCGCCACTGTCTAAGCAAATAGGTATTGCTAGATTTCTGCGAAAGGGATGATATTTCTAAAGAAAGTTGAATTGTTCAGCATTTTCATCGAGGTTGAGGAAGTTGAGTTTTGGTCTAGGGTAGGTTAGTTCACGTGGATTATTCAGGCACGTGCCGTGAGGATCTGTATCTCAACGGTTCGAAACAGACAATAATTCAACGACTCTAACGATATCCTCACAAAAACAACGTATCGGATCGATTTTGGATACAAATCTCCTACTTTTGAGACACCATGAATCGTCCTCGAAATCGCCAACCAAGACCTCCGCGACAGAACCAAAGCGGCGGGCGCGGAGGTAGAGGCGTCCCATCAATACCTCAACAGGCTGCTGGGACAATCCCTACTGTCCGACAAGTTGTGCCTGGTGCATCTGTCTACATCGTCCTGAAGGAGGACCAGCCAACGGGCCAGGAAACGAAGGGGATCGTAAAAGACCTTCTCACGCGGGGGAACCACCACCGCGGAATCAAGGTGCGACTTCAGGATGGCCAGGTGGGCCGGGTGCAGCGGATGGGCGACAGAAGCGTACCAACACCTCTGCCAGGGAGTGATACCACGGCGGCGAGCGGCTCTGGACCAACGGCGTCATCCTCAAGGTTCTCAAGCAGGTATACGGATGTGAGGTACGACGAAGAGTTCCCCGAAGGACCTCCGCCTAGGAGCTTGGTGGATTTCATGCCACAGTTGGATTCGCCACCACGGGCCTCTGGAGAAGGGAATGCTGCGGCTGGCGTTGCATCGGTGAAATGTCCTTTCTGCGAAGAGTTCGAAGGAGACGAGGTTGCTGTCACACATCACATCGACCAGAAGCACCTGATGTGAAAGAACATGAGGAAATGAAATGAGATTCGGAAGGATGTTGGAAGTGCTTCAATCACGACGAGACACCAGCACGACGGCAAACGAATGGAGATTGAACCGGTTCCAGACGGACTTAAGCATGGATATGAATGAGAGAGGTTGTGCCCAGGGATCGACGCAACTGCACGGCAATGTCAGTCAGTTTGATGCACTTGCGGATCTTCACCCAGGACTTTTCTCAAGGGGCACTAGGGAACTCGATGTGATGTCAACATAAGAGTGCATGACAAAGGAACAACACAAGCGACATGGGAGAAACACATATAGTGGTTGCAGCTAAGATAGACATGGGTGTCCCAAGGGCATATTTATCGGCTGCCTGGTGATGGTCAATTCGGAAGACACTGGCAAAAGGACTCTTCCAGGATGCTATGTTTTCCTTGACGAGAACATGGCACGCACTGTGGCAGCATTGCTGATCAGACTATGACTTGTTCAGAGTGTGCGGGCCATGGGCAACGGATGTAACCAAGTGGCACCTAATTGCTCAGCATTTGGCAGCAAACAATCAACTGTCAAGCCTGAAAATTGGCCCGAAACTGACTCTGGAGTGCTGTGAGACAACGCACTGAGTTTGTTGTGTAAATTTGCAGGCATCATTCGGTCAACATAGAGGTCGAATTATGATGTAATGTAGGTCGTGTCCGAACCATTGCCACGCAGCTTGAATGCTGTTCATGATCGACTGCATATCAGGCAGCCATTGTGAGGGCATTTTAATCTGCCACCGTAATTCACAGTTAAAGTCAGGAACGTCCGGGTCCGTCGCGTCGTCGCGCTGCCGTAGTGAGAAGTGGGTCCTTGCCGTAATGTAATTAAGGTACTACACGAAGGGAGCGAGTGGTAGGCAGGTATTTTTGGACGCTGCTTGAGCTTGCCTTTAGGCTGCCCCTTTTCGCATCCCAGAAGACATTCACCCTGACACCTGCTGCTGACTGTAGCGCACGGGCCACGTTCCAATTGGCGGAGCGGAACATTGGTGGTGCCGGGCGCTGTCATTCGCCGAGAGGTGCCCGCCACTGGACTCAGCATCCACTTGCCACCCGGTCCAGTGCTGTAAGAGACCAGTGTCAGCCATTGAGGCTTGGGCACTGTAGCACGTCCCACCCACACCAGGGAAGGAACGAACAGAGCCAAGAGAGCTGCCTGGCAGAGGGAAGGTGCGGGAGGTCCACCACCTGCGGGCAACAGTCCACGGGAGGTACGGGCACGCCGCACAGTGGAAAGGGTACGTACCTGCGCGTTGGGACCTGCCAGGCCCTGGCCAAGTCGCAAACGGAACAGAGAACAGGTCACCCAAAAAGTGACCCTTCTCCTTGCCAACAACATCGCCCTCACTTTCATCTCTCCCATCTCCCATCTTCCCCCCCACGACTACGACGACATCGTCTGCTCGCAACTGCAGTACGAAAACGCGATTACCTGTCGTCCTTGTACCCGTCTTCTCATTCTCTCGACTATTTTGCGCGCTCCGTTTTCGATTTCCTGTTGCTTCCGTACAGCCCGTGCCACGCGGCGCATGGAAGCTTCCACACGCTCTCTCCACGACCTCCAAACTTAATCTCCTGTCGACCCGAGATCGACCCTATCCCTCCCTTCACATCCGTTCTTGCCAGCTATCGAGGCTAGCAGCATCGGTTTGACGACATCCACATCCCCTGTTTGCAGGCTACACCGGCGTCATGGCGCCTCTGCCCATTAAGTTTCAGGAGCTCGTCCAGCTCAGCAATGTGGGCGTGGACACTCAGAGCATTGGCTTCAACTCCTGCGTACGTCCCTCTGCCATCGTGCCCCATTGCCTTCTCGTCCCCAACCCTAAGAAAAATAGCCAGACTAACTTGACATAGACACTCGAGTCTGACTCGTACGTATGCATCCGAGAAAAGAAGAGCGAGGCTGCCCAACCTGAGGTTGTCATCGTCGAGCTCAAGAGTGGAAACAATGTCACACGCCGGCCAATCAAGGCCGATAGTGCCATCATGCACTGGAACCGACAAGTTATCGCCCTCAAGGCCCAGTCGAGGACACTCCAGATCTTCGATCTAGAGCAAAAGAAGAAGCTCAAGTCATGCACAATGAACGAGGATGTCCAGTTCTGGAAGTGGATTAGCGATTCCACCCTTGGTCTCGTCACCACCTCTAGCGTCTTCCACTGGGATGTGTACGATGCTGGCCAAGACGCTCCAGTCAAGGTCTTTGAGCGAAACGCCAACCTAAATGTTGGTAACCTCCGTGTCCCCAATCCCTAATCGCTTCTAACCACTACTAATTTAGGGCTGCCAAATTATCAACTATCGAGTCAACGCCGATGGCAAGTGGATGGTTGTCGTAGGCATCTCATCACAGCAAGGCCGCGTGGTCGGCGCCATGCAGTTGTACTCCAAGGACCGAGGAATCAGCCAAGCCATCGAAGGCCACGCTGCCGCCTTTGGCACTCTGCGATTGGAGGGTGCTCCCCAAGACACCAAGCTCTTCAGTTTCGCTGTGCGGACAGCCACCGGTGCCAAGCTCCACATCGTCGAAGTTGACCACGCCGAATCGAACCCCGTATTCCAGAAGAAGGCTGTTGATATGTTCTTCCCTCCTGAGGCTACCAACGATTTCCCCGTGGCTCTCCAGGTTTCCCAGAAGTACGGTGTCATTTACATGGTCACCAAGTATGGATTCATCCACCTCTACGATCTCGAGACTGCCTCGTGCATCTTCATGAACAGAATCTCCAGCGAGACCATCTTCACAACCTGCACGGACAACGAGTCCTCGGGCATCGTTGGCATCAACAGAAAGGGCCAAGTCCTCTTCGTAACGGTCGACGACACGAATGTCATCCCCTACCTCCTCCAGAATCCCGCCAACACCGAGATGGCCATCAAGATGGCCTCAAGAGCCGGACTCCCCGGAGCGGACAACCTCTACGCACGACAATTCGAGCAGCTCTTCAACTCCGGTAGCTATCTGGAAGCTGCAAAGATCGCCGCCAACTCCCCCCGGGGTTTCCTGCGAACCCCCGAAACGATCGAGAAGTTCAAGCGACTGCCTGCTCAACCTGGCCAGATGGCTTTCACCCTGCAATACTTTGGAATGCTCCTGGACAAGGGCTCACTCAACACTCACGAGACTCTCGAGTTGGCACAGCCTGTTCTCCAACAGAACCGAAAGCACCTGCTCGAGAAGTGGCTCAAGGAGGGCAAGCTGGACTGCTCTGAGCAGCTTGGCGACCTGGTCCGCCCCTACGATGTGAACATGGCCCTCACAATCTACCTGAAGGCCAATATTCCCCAGAAGGTTGTTGCCGGTTTCGCCGAGACGGGACAGTTCGACAAGATCCTTCCATACTCCGCCCAGGCTGGATATCAACCCGACTACATCCAACTCCTGCAGCACATTATCCGGGTCAACCCCGAGAAAGGCGCGGAATTCGCCACTGCTCTCGCTAATAATGAGCAGGGTCCTCTGGTCGACTTTGAGCGCGTTTGCGACATTTTCCAGGCCCAGGGCATGGTTCAGCAGGCTACCGCCTTCTTGCTCGACGCTCTCAAGGATAACAAGCCCGAGCATGCCCGACTTCAGACTCGTCTCCTAGAGATGAACCTGATGCATGCTCCCCAGGTTGCTGAGGCTATTCTCGGCAATGAGATGTTTACTCACTTCGACAAGTCTCGTATTGCCCAGCTTTGCGAGCAGGCTGGTCTGGCTCAGAAGGCTCTGGAGTTGTATGAAGACCCTGAGTCAATCAAGCGCGTTGTCGTCAACATCCCCGGTACCCCCAACTTTAACCCTGAATGGTTGACTACCTTTTTCGGAAAATTGTCTGTCGAGCAGTCTCTTGATTGCCTTGATGCCATGATGAAGAGCAATATCCGCCAGAACCTGCAATCTGTGGTGACCATTGCTACTAAGTACTCCGAGCTTCTGGGCCCTGTGCGCTTGATTGATCTCTTTGAGAAGTACAAGACTGCCGAGGGTCTCTTCTACTACCTCGGTAGTGTTGTGAACCTCTCTGAGGACGCCGATGTTCACTTCAAGTACATCGAAGCCGCCACTAAGATGGGCCAGTTCAACGAGGTCGAGCGAATTTGCCGCGATAGTAACGCATACAACCCTGAGAAGGTGAAGAATTTCCTGAAGGAGGCCAAGCTGCCGGAGCAGCTACCTCTCATCATCGTCTGTGACAGATTTAACTTTGTCCACGACTTGATTCTCTTCCTGTACCAGAACCAGCAGTTTCAGGCTATTGAGTCCTATGTCCAGCGCGTTAACCCCTCTCGAACCCCCGCCGTGGTTGGTGGCCTGCTCGACGTTGATTGCGATGAAAACATCATTAAGCAACTTCTCACCACTGTCAACGCTCAGGAGATTAGCATCGACCAGCTTGTCTCCGAGGTTGAGTCTCGAAACCGTCTCAAGCTCCTTCTGCCTTTCCTTGAGGCTACTCTCCAAGCCGGCAACCAGCAGCAGGCCGTGTTTAACGCCCTTGCCAAAATCTATATCGACTCCAACAACAACCCCGAGAAGTTCCTCAAGGAGAACGATCAGTACGACACCCTGACTGTGGGTAAGTACTGCGAGAAGCGCGACCCCAACTTGGCCTACATCGCCTACTCCAAGGGCCAGAACGACTTGGAGCTCGTCAATATCACCAACGAGAACTCGATGTACCGAGCTCAGGCTCGCTACCTGCTGGAGCGTTCCGATTCGGAGCTGTGGCATTTCGTTCTGAGCGAGAACAACATTCATCGACGCTCTGTTGTCGATCAGGTCACTGCTACCGCTGTCCCCGAGTCCAGTGACCCTGCTAAGGTTTCTGTTGCTGTCTCTGCCTTCCTGGAGAATGATTTGCCCCTGGAGCTTATTGAGCTGCTCGAAAAGATTGTACTGGAGCCTTCACCCTTCAGTGACAACCAGAACTTGCAGAACTTGCTCTTGTTCACTGCTGCCAAGGCTGATAAGGGCCGTGTTATGGACTACATTCACAAGCTGGATGGATACAATGCTGATGATATTGCTACCTCCTGCATCGACGTTGGTCTGTTCGAGGAGGCCTTCGAAATCTACAAGAAGGCTGACAACAAGTCTGCTGCCGCTGATGTTCTGATTGAGCACGTTGTCAGCATCGACCGCGCTCAGGGCTATGCTGAGGAAGTTGACCTTCCTCAGGTCTGGAGCAAGGTTGCTAAGGCGCAGCTCGATGGTCTACGTGTATCCGATGCCATTGAGTCATACATCAAGGCAGAGGATCCTTCCAACTACCTGGAAGTTATCGAGACCGCCACACACGCTGGTAAGAACGAGGATCTCGTCAAGTACCTCCGTATGTCTCGCAAGACTCTCCGAGAAGCTGCCATCGACACAGCTCTTGCCTTCTGTTTTGCTCGCTTGGAACAGCTCTCCGAGCTTGAGGACTTCTTGCGAGCGACCAATGTCGCCAACATTGAGGAGTCTGGTGACAAGGCGTACGAGGAGGGTCTTTATGAGGCGTCCAAGATTTTCTACACCAGCGTTTCCAACTGGGCCAAGCTTGCTACCACCCTGGTCCACCTCGGCGAGTACCAAGCTGCTGTCGATTGTGCCCGCAAGGCCAACAACATCAAGGTCTGGAAGCAAGTTCACGAGGCCTGCGTGCAGAAGAAGGAGTTCCGTCTGGCCCAGATCTGCGGTCTCAACTTGATCGTCGACGCTGAGCAGCTCCAGACCCTTGTCAAGGAGTACGAGCGCAATGGCTACTTTGACGAACTCATCAGCCTTCTCGAGCAAGGTCTCGGCCTTGAACGTGCTCACATGGGCATGTTCACTGAGCTGGGTATCGCTCTTGCGAAGTACCATCCTGATCGTCTCATGGAACACATCAAGATCTTCTGGTCGCGAATGAACATGCCTAAGATGATTCGTGCTTGCGAGGAGGCCAACCTCTGGCCCGAGTTGGTCTTCTGTTACTACCACTACGATGAGTTTGATAATGCGGCTCTTGCCGTTATTGAGCGACCCGAGAACTCTTGGGACCACCAGCAGTTCAAGGAGATCGTAGTCAAGGTTGCCAACCTGGAGATCTACTACCGCGCCATCAAGTTCTACGTCGAGCAGCACCCGTCATTGCTCACTGATCTGCTTGCCACCCTCACTACCCGCATCGATGTCAACCGTGTTGTCAAGATCTTCCAGAAGAACGATGACCTGCCTCTTATCAAGCCCTTCCTTCTCAACGTCCAGTCACAGAACAAGCGCATTGTCAACGAGGCTGTGAACGACTTGCTTATCGAGGAGGAGGACTACAAGACGCTGCGCGACTCTGTCCAGAACTACGACAATTACGATGCTGTTGAGCTCGCTGCTCGTCTCGAGAAGCACGACCTTATCTTCTTCCGCCAGATTGCCGCCAACATCTACCGGAAGAACAAGCGTTGGGAGAAGTCGATTGCCCTGTCCAAGCAGGACAAGCTTTACAAGGATGCTATTGAGACCGCTGCTCTGTCTGCTAAGATCGATGTTGTCAGCGACCTGCTTCAATACGTGAGTTTTTCGAAAGTCTCTGTTTGCCCGATTTCCACTAACGCTATTTAGTTTGTTGATATTGGCCATCGTGAATGCTACACCGGCATGCTCTACGCCTGCAACGAACTTATCCGCCCCGACCTTGTCCTCGAGCTCTCATGGCGTAACGGCCTCATGGATTTCTCTATGCCTTACATGATCAACCTACTGTGCCAGCAGACCAAGGAGCTTGCTTCTCTCAAGGCTGACAATGAGGCACGCAAGTCTAAGGAGAAGGAGCAAGAGAAGACGGATGACAACACCCCCATCCTCGGAGCTTCGCGTCTCATGATCACGGCCGGCCCTCCCGGTACCAGCCCGTCGCCGGGACCATACGGCCAAACAAACGGCTTCGCACCACAGCCCACCGGCTACGGCTACTAGATGCAGGTACCGGTGTGGAGCTGCTTCCCGGTCTATGCGTCGGCCTGGCAATATTCCCCCCAGCAACCCACAAGGTTGACGGATATGGGAACTCGATCGCCATCGCCAGTTGTGCGAGGCGAGGATTCGGGCATTGATTGTTCTGGACTCATGACCCTGTAATCGTAGTTTGCGTCTCCCACGTTAGAGACGTGCGGAAGAATTTGGAGGGATGGGTTTTTGAGCGTTATGGTCAGAACTCCAGGATCTTGCTGGTAGACTTGGGGGTGATGTTTCAGACAAATCTTGCGACTGGGAATACACAACCCAGGTCGTTGTATGTGTATGATAGTACATCAAATTTTCTCATTGTTTTGTTATACCTATTTGTTTCACTAAAAAGCGCTGTGATTCCCCTCTGCAAAACTCCTGACAATTGTCGTAACATCTCCAAGTAATCAATCCTAATAGACAGCCCATAATTCGGGGCTCCAAAGCACCATGCTCTACATCAGCCGTTTACTTCATTTACTGGGTCGCCCCGGCTATTATTCACTCAACCGCTTGGCGCTTCTTCCTCTTGTCTACGTTTGGCTTGGGGTCGGCGATTTTTAACCACTCTCCATTGAAAGCATTGATGAGCCAGTTTCGCAATTCTGAGCAACTCATGTCAGTCTGGAGTCAACGTAAGGGTTGCGGGGAGCGAAATATAATAAAACGGGGCAACTCACTGTCGTAGACGATGCGGTTTGCACCATGGAAATATATGCTGTGATCGCTGTCCGGGAAGACGTGGACGTCATAGTTCTCAATACCAGCGAGGTCTAGTTCGTCGAGGAGGGTGAGGGAGTTCTGGAAGTGGACGTTGTCGTCGGCGACGCCGTGCATGAGAAGGAAGCGCTTGTTGGAACCGAGGGCGGTGGCGTTGGAGATCTTGGAGGCGGCATATCCGTCTGGGTTCTCCTGGGGGGTCCGCATATAGCGTTCCGTGTAGATGCTGTCATAGAAGCTCCAGTCAGTGACAGGGGCGACAGCCATGCCATACGAAAAGGTACGACCGGCATCCTGCTCAAGCGTCTTGAGGGTCTCAAAACCGCCGTAGGACCAGCCCCAAATGGCGAGGCGCTCTTCATCAACGTAGGAGCGGGAGGCGAAGGAGGCAGCGGCGGCGATGTGGTCTTGTGCCTCTAAAACGCCGAGCTGGTTTCGTACTCCAACGCGGAATTTGCGTCCCTTGAAACCAGTTCCGCGCGGGTCGACTGTTACGACGATGTAACCAAGGGCGCCGGCGACATAAGACTGGAAGTCGACGGCGAACTTCTTCGTTACCGACTGGGAGCCTGGGCCCGAGTACTGCTGAAATAGGACAGGGTACTTCTTATTTTTGTTGAAGTGGGTCGGACGGCGCTCAACATAGTTGACCTCGATGTCGTTGCCAAGATCCAGAGTGCCGTATTTGAGGATGGGAAGCTCATACTTGCGTGCGCGTTCTGAAAGCTCATCGTTCCCCTCAAGCACGTGGCTGTATGCGACTGGGTTTGACGGGGTCGAGATGACCTTCTGAGAGGGCACTTTGGGGCCACGATATGAGAGTAGGACGAAACCAGCGCCGGCCGAGAACGAGGCGGTGTAGTATGCCTCCTTGGAAATGTCAGTCAGGGGCTTGAGGTCAGTGCCATCGAGCTTGACCGAATAGACGTGGCGCTGGATGGAGGACTCCTTGGCGGCAACAAAGTAGACAAGGTTGTTGACTAAGTCGACGGCTGATGGAGCATCCTCGACCTCCCAGCGGCCGGAAGTGAGAAGAATGGGGTCCGGGTTGTCGAGGGGCGTGAAGTATCCAATGTGTTCATAGCCTTCATGAATGACAGTATCGACATAACCGTCGTGTTCGCGGCCGTTGTCCGAGTCGGCAGGGATGTATGTCATCTTGTGCGAGATCTCAAACCAGCCACCGTCAATCTCGTCAACATTGATGGTGTTGAGCGTCTTGGCCTTACGTGTGCTGACGTCGATGAGAACAACCTTGAGGATATCACTGACGCGGTTTGTTTCCTTGACGATGACCTTGTCGCCCGTCCACATGATGTTGTTGATGATGCGGTTGTCATCCTTGAAAGCGTCGTCGACAGAGACGGAGAAAACGTCTGCCTTCTCGACATCGTAGAATTGCACGTCTACGACCGGGTTGTGAGCACCCGCCTTGGGATACTTGATTTGCTGAACCTCGGGGTAGTTCTCCTCGCCCTCCTTTGGCTCTTTACCGCTGGGGCGGTTAACAAAGAACTGAACAGGATACTCGGGAACTCCAGTCTCGTTGGTGCGGAGGAAAGCGACATATTTCCCATCCTCGGACCACCAAGTGGCGCTGCGATCGCCAAAAACTTCTTCCTCGTAGACCCAGTCAGGAATACCGTAGAAGTACTCTGGGCCACCGTCCGACGTGACTTGGATGACGTCCTTCTTCCCAGTCAGGCGTCGGATAAAGAGGTTGTTGTCTTTCGTGAAAGATATCGCATCGCTCTGGGGGCTCCAGCTGGCCAGCTGCACCTTGGCGTCCACATTTAGAGGGTCCAGGGGTTCAGCAGTCTGGGACTCAACGTCGAAGATGAAGTACGTAGCAGTGAATGAGTGGCGCCAGTTCTTCTCCCTGTTGATGCCAATCAAGACCTTTGTGAGGTCAGGACTAGGCCCGGTCCAGGCGGGAGTGTACTGCCTGCCACCATACTGAAAGTAGGGTTGTTGAATGAGGGTGCGCGACTTGGTAAGCTTTGTGCTCGCATCTCCGGTAGTCATGGTATCACGTTGCGTACGAATATCCTCGACAACCATGTAGTCCTTTCCGAGAGCTCCGACTTCGAGCATCAGGCCATCCTCGCCGTCGGGACCAGCAAGCCAGCTGACGGTATGGTACTGGGGGCTCCAGAAACCATTGAAGAGCTGGTCCATCTGGAGGGACTTGCCAGAGCCTCTCGAGTCGGCATCGGGATCGTGTTCAGTGTCGCTCTCATGATGGTATGAACCCGAAACAACGAAGATGCCCAGGCCGGCGAACCATCCGCCGATGAAGACGACGGCGGCGATGATAAGAATGCGGCGCAGGCCCTTATCCATAGGCCTGCGTTGGAGGGCGGCGCCAGGCCCGAGGAAGGGCCCGGTCTCGAGGTCATCGGGGTCATCTCTCATGGGATCATCGTCGTCGAAGCCGCGGGGATCATTGTGCTTTTCGGCATCCTTCTGAGCATCCTTCTCGGACCGCTCGTGCAATCGCTCAAAGACAAGGCTTGTGGTCGAGACAGAGGAGAGAGAGTCGTGCGAGGAGCGGGGTTCGTTATCGGAGTTGGATGTCGTGCGGTCCATTGCAGCGGCTGCGCTGGGTAGTAGGAAGTGAGTGACTGATGGAGTGGAAGCTCTCAAGTTGTCTCGACGACGGTTCTAGAGCATGTTGTTGAATCAAGCGAGCGACAATTGCAGCGGAAGTAACGAGTCTAAGCACGGTCTGGGTTCGATGGCGGGCAGATGAATGATGTCTACTTTAGGTGATCAATAGAAGCCACCCGGTCGATGCGGCGGCTGTTGAATAATGCAAGAGGTCGGAGGTTCGCGACCGAGCTCGTGCTTGGGAGCTTGAATTGGGGAAGCCTGGATAACGTAAGCTTCCGAGTCAGTCACATGCTCCGCCCAATACGAAGCATGAATGCCCCGAATCAAAACTCCAGGGGATTGAGCCCCATAATTACCCCAGAGACAGTGACGTAAGTTTGAGCTTCAGCCGCCCCTCCCCAATGCATTCACTTACATGAAATGAGACTTGTCGACGACGTGTAAAACCACATACTCTTTCGAAGTGTAGTAAATATTATGGTCTGATATGAACACCATACGAATCAGGCTGCCCACGATGCAAAGGTTTCTCATTGCGGGAGAAAAATCACGATAGGTATCTAATAACATCTGCTCATTACAATCTAGCTCCCAGTACAATGCGCCATTTGTACCTATTCCAGACGATAGATCGAAAGAGTCATCTCCATGGTAACAAATCCACATCTTGAACTTAAAATATACCAGGTAGAAGCATCGCAGTACTTGAATATCGTCATGCGCATAAAAGGGATTGGTGACGACATCGCCTACTTGGCCAGCAGCTGGGTCGCCTCAACATTGGCGCCCTCAATTCTCTCGACAAAACAAGCAGTGCCATAGGCGGCAGTCTGAGCGAATCCGCCCAAGTCAGCCGCGTCGAACCGCATGGCGATGACGGCGTTTCCGCCTCGGTTGCGTGTCTCCTCGACAAGGCGACTGACGGAATCGTTGCGACAGTTGTAGAGCATGGAGGTGAACCAGCGAAGCTCACCTCCCGCCATGCTCTTCATAACCATGGCGAAGCCAGCTGCAATATTACGGGAGCGAACGGTGATGCCGTAAACAGCGCCGAGGACCTTGGTGACGCGGTAACCAGGCAGATCGTTCATAGCTGATAGTAGGTAAGTTAGCATCTGCTCGTCTTGATATGAGATGCATGCGGCTTACTGGTTGTGATTACGCCGCCGGTCTCCGAAACTGGTCACAACGGTCAGGTCTTGATTGAATAGAAACGAGGTCGCTGAATTTCTTACAGCAGTGGAGGTCAGAGATATGCGGAGGGATTTGAGCAATCTCGGGGTTCTCCTTATGCTCCTTGTCCTTGCTGGAGGTTCCGAAACCCATCTTGAGTGATTATGGATGATTTGTTAATGGCGACTTGGATACAGACTTGGACAGGTGAATGTATGATTGAATGGGTGTGAAGGTTGATGATTGTCTTCAAGGTTGTAGTGAGTGTTTTGTGTTCTGGCTATTCACGATAGAAGGCAGGAAATGGAGATGCCTTTAAATAATGTTGGGGTTTGCATTATGCTATGAAGGGCGTCGCAGAGAATGCGCGTGCTCGAAACTACCTTACATCCCACCTTGCAGATGTACATTGGCCTACACCTTTACAGGTCACTTCAGATCAGCACCCCCTAACAGTGGCGCGAGTCGATGCCGCATTTCCTTGCGTATTCGTCGTATCTGTCGCGATGGCGTGGCTGGAGAGGCATTTGCTGGGCGGCGACCCCACCATTGCCCCCCTGCTAGAAACCAAGATCGCCCTGCTTGGCGACGCTGGGTAGCTGTGCTTCAATGTGATCCCCTCCGACTCTCCTCCTTGTAAGGCTGCTTTGCCTCACTTTTCTCTCCCCAGCCTCAATGCGCGGGCCGCAGATTGTCTCGCGACTGGACGCGATTCGTCGAGGCCCAGATACGGTCTCTCCGTCGAGGACACCTGCCTGTTGATAATCACGGGATCTCACGAAATTGCTAGTTTTGTGATCAGTTCTGACCCGGCTCTTGGCATTATTGGCAGGATGGAATTAACCAAGTAGTTATTGGCGTGGGCGATGAGGTTTTGCGTTGTGTTAATTTGCAAACTGAACGCATAAGTTCTGGCAGATGTCAATCTACTTAGCTTGTTTATGGTGGAAGTACGCGGTCTATAATTACTGTACTATCTGCGTTGAGGTTGTACCCGTTCGACCAGTTTGTACTCTGACTCGGCAGATTGAAACTCCAAAAAAGAAGAAACCTCAAGTTTGAGGACCTGATGATGCGTGATCTGGGAATCGAACCCAGGGCTCCCCGACGCTGCTCGAATGGCAACGGAGAATTTTACCACTAAACCAATCACGCTTCTTGATGCTGTCCGGGGGTAGTATTCAACACCAAGAGGCCTACGGGTGGAGCCGGCGATGTTCTTCTGCAGACCCACCTTGGCGTGAGTCTGCTTCAATGCCCAGGGACTGAAGAGTCGAGGGCAACATTGCAGAAATCCGGGTTCCTATGTCCATTTTATGATGCGGCTGATTCAGGTTGGTCTTGCATTCTCAGTTGGCTCTATTTACAGTGTCTTGCAACCGCGTGTGTTATTTGAATCAACCTGGATAACTCGCCCTCGAGGACTAAGCCGTCGATTCGGGAACCAAAGAAGTAGAGATTTTAGAGTGTAATGATAAGCTCCCAATATGTTTTTCTAGTATATCATCTGAAAGCTACATGCTGAGAAGGGACATTGGATTCATCGTCGACTTCCAAAGTGCCCTTGCAATCACCCAACAACCACTTTAAGGGCCGTCGTTCAAGAACGATTCACTTCCTCAGAGTTTGTGATTCCTGCATCTTCTCCAGGTGCTTGGTCTTCATGACATCACCTATTTATGAACACATCCAGTTACTCAAGAGGGACCGTGAATCATAGATCTGGGTCCTCTTCGGGTTAACTTCACTCAGCTTGCACTGGCGAAAGGGTGAAAATCTCTCCTCTTCCACAAACCTGAATTCCTTTCCCTCACAACATTTCACATCTTTAGGATCAACCAAAGCAAAGAAGCTTACCAAATCCTTGCCACTGAAGGCAGCGCCCTCCAGGCGTGTTACCGTACATGCTGCAAAGTACGTATACAACTACCATTCGGATCAATCTCGTTGCTATATCCTTTTGCATCACGCCCACCACTTGACCTTGCTGCCCCGAGATTCTTACATATTGCCCATCTAGAACCTCACCAAACGCGTCACCATGCCAGCAAAGCTCCCTTCGACATCAGGGTCGCTTCCCATCCAAGAGATCCCCAAGAGCCGGTGGGATCGCATACTCGACGACTTTTTTGGCATTGCCAAACGTCCCGATAATGATGGCACATACAAGAGTGACGATGACTCCGTTAGTATGGACACCAGTGCCACCCCGAGCCCCTGTGTTTCTTTTGTCGATGGTTGCCAGATGGCGCAGCCAACAGCGAATGAAACGACGGACGACTTATTGTCCCTCGATGCCATATCTCAGCAACCACAGCTGTCCGAGGCCGCTTGCGACAGTTCGAGTTTGCCCGAGAGGGGAGTTCCGTCGACGCAGGACGCGCCCAAGGCACTGCCCTCTTCAGAAATCCAGCATGTCGTTCAGCGAATGGAAGCTCTCGAAGCGAGGATGACACACAATGCTCCCGATTTATTGAACAGACGAATCGAGGCGCTCGAGAGGAAGCTGGGCTCTGACACTTCCGTCTCACTAGTCCAGCGAGTGAGCACTGTTGCCGCAGAGAGAGAACACAAGGACTTGGTCGAAATAGAACGACGATTTAAGACGCTAGAAAGAACGATGGCATCTGAATCTTCCACTGCCTTGGTCCAGCGATTGGCCGCGATGGAGAAGAACGATCAGGTACAGACATCAGACAACAAAAAGTTCCAAGCCCGTCTCGACCAGATATCTGTCCGTCTCGACAATATGACCACTCGGCTTGAAAGTCTCGCTTCGAGTGCTTCTCTGAAGCAGCGATTGATTACAGTAGAAGGGCATAATACGGACAGTGCTGCGCGCATCCAAAGACATGAGGCGCGTCTTGACAAGATGAATAATCTCATCGATACGGCTCAGGGCCGCGTGGACGCCATGGAGCAACTTTGTGCACAAGCCGCTCGCCCGAGATCACGGAGACGGGGTGGTTCAAGAGACTCGACAGCGATCAGTATGGAGGAGTGTCGCCAACAGTGATGAAGCAGGGCGAGATGCGGTGATGTTCTTACTAAAGTTGGCGCAATGAGAGACAAAGATCAACAGGCTACGTGCAATTTGTATCATTACTGTGGAGGTAATTCATATGGGCGGTGTCGGGTAAGAGGATACGAAAATGTCTGCTTTGTACTGACGGTTCACTCTCAATCAAGGTGAATGATGGACCTAGCTTCCATGACTCCCCTAGTCGTAATAAAGGCATATATAGTAGAACACTCACCCTAGGGTTCAATGTATCTATACTTCGTAGCAACATTATCATTTCCCACTATACTTACACTCCGTCTTCGGACTCAAATTTTCAGCTTCTCCGCCCTGATTCTCCGTCCAAACTTCTTCACGCGGTTCGCATCTCTCTTGCTCAGCATCACCGCACTCAAGCTACGCTTGGAGTTGATATCAGCGGCTTTGATATCTCCACAGTCGGGCCTCTTCAGCTCGTTGCCAAACGTGTCGACCACCCAGAGCAGCACGCCGTTCGTCCATCCAAATCCCTCAACAACCTCGTACTCGCCTCCTCCGCCGGCCACGTTGGTCGCGTTGTCGGCATACTTCTCAAACATGATGCCCTCATCGTCAGCAGATAGGCCTTCGAGCTGTGGTGTGTCGGATGTCGAACCGCCAGTGGCGTACCACGTGCAAAAAGTCGAATCGAGATATCGCTGGGCAAGACGCAAGGCCAGCTTGTGAACAGCTTGGTAAGACGGGTCTGATTTTCCAAATGTTGCGGGAGTATTCTGCAGACCGGCCATGAGGATGTGCATCAGCGGCGGCCACACGTTGGGCTGGTCCCATTGTTGTGATGTGCGGAAGTTGGTAGCTGGGATGCCTCCTTTACGGTCATCAAGATATCCGACTACGCGCCGAAAGGCAGTGAGCACAGCGTAAGGGTTCTCTTTGAGGTACTTAGGAGCGGCACCGAGCCAGAAAGGGTAGAATTGGGCGACACTGAACAATACTTGCTGCCCCACTGGCGCCGTCTCGTTTTCGTACGTCGCCGTGTCACTGTCGGCTGGATAGTAGACATTCTGCTCGCCCGATGTCAGGTTGTAGTCGAAATAGCTGAAGAGCGTGTCATTCCACATGACTGCGTGCATGGCTTCGCTGCGGCTCGCTGCTAACTTTCGCCAGTCACTACTCGCCGTATCATTGCCGGTCTGCTCGAAGAAGTCGGCAATGGCAATCTCATTGCCATACAAGATGGAGTTGAGGTCCACAGGAACAATGCCCTTGACGTTGAGGTATCTTAGAGGAAAATAGTTGTCCTGGGCGGCATCGTTGGGTCGTGAGATCCATCGTGCCGAATAATCCCAGCCGCTCTCAGCACCACTCGCCAAGTTGGCGTACAGCTTTTGCTTCTGCGACTCGTTGAATTTCCCATTCTCAGGGTAGATGATACCGGAACCGGCATAGTAGGATGCGTTGTTGGCAGTTACGTAGTCTTCTCGATACGACTCAGGCCGCGGTTGAGTATTAGACACGGAGTAGCTGTAACTGTTAGCATGAGTTCAACATGGATATTTCCAGTTCTTACCGGTTCAAAGTGTACGTCGAATTGTCAACGGTAACATCCACAGTGCGGTTGGTCGTCCAAAACTCATGTTCCTTGACTAGCAGTGGCAGTGCTCGATCCAATATGTCTGTATCATTGGTGTGCTCAATGTAGATCTTGACCATCTGGGACAACAGCGGTGGCTGGGAGCGATTGAGATAGTAGACGCGAGCGCCATTAGGCACAAAGCCAAACTGCTCGACAAAATCGAGGAAGTTCTCAATGGCGTTCTTGGAGATTTCTGTAAAGGAGCCGCCCGTCCGAAGCAGTCCTTCCAGGATCCAGTATGAGTCCCAATAGTATGGCTCGCGGAAGCGGCCACCCGCGACGACAAAGGTGCGGTTGACAGGAATGAAACTATTGGGGCATTCGGTGCAGTTGTTGGAGTCGCCGGAGTAGCGGCGCGTCAGGTCAGGCCAGATTTTGATGACCTTTTGAGTGAACTGTTTGATAACTGTGTCGTTGACCTTGTCAAGGAAAACAGGATCTGTCTTGAGCTGATCTGTGGATACCTCCTCGAGCTCGCCGCCAGCGTCGCCGAAATAGGTGTCAAGAAATTCGTTGAGGGCAGAGTTGTTTTTGAGAGGTTTGTCGAGTATATCGAAAGCCGCTTGGATTTGACTTAGAGGCTTGATGGCCGGCCTGGAAGGAGATTAGATGAAGCTTTCGAGCCAATTCGAGACATAAGCATGTCTTACATGTCGACAAAGGTCTTGGAGTCGGAAAAGGGCCGCGCCAACTCCACCTGCGCAAGGATGTCGCCATGGCAGTAGATGGGAGAGTCGCACGGCGCAATTACTGAACCATTGGTGTAAAGCGCCGACACAGCCGTCAATGACGTAGCAACCGCCACAACCAGATGTCTTAGAGAAGCCATTGTTCCGTTTGAAGCCTTGCTCTGACGACCTTGTCTTGAGAAGGTCAAATGTTCCAGGGATTATGCAGCTTGAGTCTCACAGGAAAGTAACATCGTCATGGAGCAGACAACGTAGGGTATATATGGCAACTGAACTTGGCCCGGGCCCGGAGGAGCCGATCGGCGGCGTTCGAGTAGACTAGGATGGGGTGACATGGTGCCTTGTTTGACAGTGCCTTTTCTTCTTTCAGACCCGAGCAAGATTTCTCCCAACCAGCCAAGACCAGGGGAGCTGGAGAAGTTGTGGGTGGTGCCTTGCCCGTTTCAATGGTGATAATCCTCCCTCCCCTGCCAAATGGCTCGCCAGAATGGATCACCAGATGGAGGATGCGCAACCCACCTGTGGAACAACCTTTTCTAGGCTATTGCTAAAGGGTTGCTTTAACGAAGCCTGTCGTCATTGGAGTCCTTGAAGTCCTCGGCCCACGATTCTTGGAGCTACGGCAGATCCCAATGGCATTGGTGCGGCGCGAGACGAGGCCCACATGATGAGCCGGAAGAGCTGGGGTGAGCTGCTTGGCTGCCACTTGCCATTGCCATTGAGGTGAAGAGCCGGTGCATGCTGGGCCCACGATGATCATGGTCATGAAATCGGATCCCCGAATTCGGCCCTTTCTGAATCTCTGACCAAGTTTGTTGGTGCCCGTTGGCCACTAACGTTGTTGTTGGAGGATGCATGTTCCGCTAAAAATCTCCCGTCCCCAGACGCCACTGTCGGCGAAATGCAGCAAGACCTAGCGGGACGTGGTTGCGGGGAAACGTTCCCCCCGCACCTTCCCTCTTTGTTTCCTGCTCCTCTCACTCACTCAATTCCCCGCATTGCCCTGGAGTCCCTCGGGCACCGTAAGTTGTTAGTGCCTCTTTTAGCGACGGTCGTTCTGACCGATTGGGTGACGTCAACACGCTTACACCACACCACCTTGAGTGAACGATTTCAAAGAGTAACAAGGGCATCATTGGAGGGACGAAGAGCCGTGGCACCACTGAACAAGGCCAAGAGCTTCTAGACGTCAGAACCTGTGCTTCTTTGACCGTTTCCGGATTGGTTTACACTTGCAAAAGTGTCCAGGTAAACGACTGTGCGGAATTGACCAACGGCCAACTCTCCGCTTTGCCAGCCATGAACGTGTCGGTGGCGCCAGCACGCTCATCTTGGCTTTACCCGTCTTTGGACTCTGATGCGATGATCATCTCAAGGCCGAAATCGAAAAGCTTGGTTCGAAGCTGTCAAGGAAACCAAGAAACTAGAGCGCTAGGGATTGGGCGAAAGAAAGGCATTTGTTGTTCCCGCCCACTCTCTACTCGCTTTCTGGCTTCGGCACCTCTGGGGTGTCCCTGCTTGATCCATGCGAGATGTTTGCTGTTGCCTTGACATGAATACGGAAATCCTACCCAACAGACTAAAACGACTCGGGCCTTTTCGTCTATTTGACTTTTGCCGGCATCATGCATTGTCTTCCATTAGCTTGCTGCAGGCTGACATGCACGGGAGGAGCTCTGGGGTTTGTCGAATCAATGAATACTTCTCACGTATGTAAGCCGTCTACAAGGAGTTTCTTGCAGCATGAGAGTCGGGGTAGCCGCATCACCGTGTTAGTCATTTTATTGTTGGAATCTAGAACTGTAGCACGTTTGGAAGCAGTTGCCTCGTACACATCGTCAATCCTCTCTGTTGCTGAACTCGTCATGAAAGCGCATCTCGACTTTACACCGATTCCCATCAGACAGGGCAAATGCGATAGATTTTGGTTTCTGAATTGGCCAGTTGATGGCTCGAAGTCAGCACCTCATTTAATAAAGCTATGTGTTAATCCAGCTTGTTTCGGCGTGGGCTGTCGTCCTCACTTTCTACTCTGCCCGATATACACTTGACTTCCCAACCTTTTGGCTTGCATTCAAATCTTCTCCAGACGAAAGAATCTTTTCAAATGCTACGCGCAACCGACGCAGCACTTCCTCTTCGTTCTGAGCAACCTGGTAGTGCGTCACGAGTCGATTGCACATAAACTTGAGCCCGGCCTCAGCGCCGTACTCGATCAATCGCTTCTGGCTGCACCCCGCGGCGTTGATGTCGAGCCAGCACATGTTAGTCTCAGTTGGCTCAGCTATCTTGCCGCCCATGCTCGTCCAGAGCTCTTCCACCTTGCGCGCCATCTCGTGCGACTGTTTGAGAAGACCATCAGAGCCCGTCGGGGAGCTGCCGAATGTCTGCTCCACGGCAACGCGGCCTGCCGAGGTTACGACGCCAGTCTGTCGAAGACCGCCGCCGATAGACTTGCGCACCCAGCGCGCGTGCTTCAGGGTGTCCTTGGGGCCCACGAGGACGCTTCCCACGGGTGCGCCGAGGCCCTTAGAAAGGCAGAGGGAAATGGTGTCGAAGTGATAGCAGAAATCGGGCAGAGAGCCGGCGCCAGACACGACGGCTTCCCATAGGCGGGCACCATCACAGTGCATCTTGATGCCGTGCTCGCGAGCAAATTCGGAAATGCGCTTCACCTCACTCAGGGGCATGACCATGCCATGGAGAGTGTTTTCAAGGCTGATGACCCGCGTGGGACAACCATGCACATCGTCATCCAGCGTCGCGTTCGCCATGACGTCCTCGAGGGTTAGGAACCGGCCATTCTTGGGCACCACGGGGGTAATCTGACCCCCAGACAAAGTTGCAAGTCTGCGGTGGGGTTAGTTGAAGAGACAACAGCCTTGATGGAATGATGAGGATACGCACCCGCCAGCTTCCGAAGTATAGAGGTGAGCACGGTAGTCACAGATGACGGAGTGGGGAGGCTGGGTGAGGAGAGATCTCATGGCTAGCTGGTTGCCCATGGTTCCGGAGAGTACGAAAAGGCCAGCCTCCTTGCCAGTTCGCTGAGCAAGATAGGCCTCAAGCTCATTTGTGGCAACATCCTCCTGGAACACGTCGTCGAACAAGGAACACGACTGAACGGCCTCCAGCATGGCCGGGGTCGGCGTGGTTACCACATCGCCTGAACAAAGGTCGATCAGCTTGCTGTTCTATGCTAGAATGACTCAATATGGACACGGAGCTTACTCACTTCGTAGGTCAAAGACAGCCGGGCCCTTGCTGCCAATCCAGGCATTGTGGCTGCCCTCTGGCAGATCAGCAGCTGGAGACATAGTTGCTGTTGAGCAAGTAAAGCCTCGGCGTGGGGATTTGAGGGGTAGAGCAAGTCTCGGTGTTGTCACTGATGGGCGAAGATAACCGCGTTCTTGTAACGCTAAAGACGGCCTGGGCAGAGAACGCGAGGAGGACGAGGCGAAGTGGCGAGAATGGTTCACCAGCAGAATAGGCCTTGTCATGGTGGTTGAAACTTGCAACTGAAACCAAGTGCCAGAGTTGCACGTCACTGGTAGGTGGAGATGTCATGAGCCGAACTAGTGAGGGGATGTCGGATAGTTCCTAGATCGGCCGGAGGAAGCCGAGAGGAAGGCGACTCCAGCTATCGCATCTTTCATCTGGCTAGTGGCCAGAATCGGCAATCCGTAGCCCCAGCGCATCGAGTTGGTAGGTGATACCTGAACAGATTCTCTTTGCAACTCGCCCTACTTGTTCCATTGTTAGCGAATTGGGGTCAGGAAAGGTTAATTTATGATCACGAAACCAAGAGGCCGAAGCCCATCTTTCGAGTGCCCAAAGACTCTGGTATCATACCTGGTCCCACCTCTCCATGCTTGCTAAGTTACGAGTCAACGAATGAAAACTCATGACAAAAGCAATTGCGATGAGGCAGCGGAGAGTTTCGTGTAATTAAATTTTCAAGCACAGCCACGACTTCTGCTTGCGCCTAAGCTACTTAGATGGTTACCAATGTTTTCGGTAATCGTCTCTCGGCGATGCTCGGAGAGGTCTCACTGGAGTCAGCAACCATTCACAGCGCATTCTTGGTAGAGCAATGATTTAATTAATACGACAACGAACGACTTCCGATTCTTTTTTACTCGATCGGGGCGAGTGTGTGAGACTTTTAAGGTCACAGCTGGCCACCATCTGCGGATCATGGTACGGGAGCGAAGGGATCTAGGCTTTAGTACCCCCTGACCACTGACAGATTAGACGGGAGCTACAGCTTTAGCACGCCAAAAACGTGGAACAGTGAGGCGAAGCGGCCTAAAAATACCGAGCTGTTACACTTGGGCGGCCGCTGTTGAGTAAATCGACCCCACTGACACATGGAGGAGGGG
Organism: Dactylonectria alcacerensis; assembly: GCA_029931735.1. NCBI lineage: Eukaryota > Fungi > Ascomycota > Sordariomycetes > Hypocreales > Nectriaceae > Dactylonectria > Dactylonectria alcacerensis. The sequence continues at coordinate 1,852,262 of JAPMUZ010000006.1, read as the reverse complement.
GAAAACGGCGCTGGAATCCTCCCAGTGGCCTTCTAGCGCTCCCCCATGAAACCCGTATCGCGAAATGATGTTCCCATCGTCCGCCATCACCCGGAACCATTGATAGCAACAATGACCGCCTCATACTAGACCCTTCGTACTCATCTTTGGTGCGTATAGAGTGGTGCGCATTAGCACAATGCACAGATGGCCTAGAGTGAACAGGGCAGCGAAACTCAGGTACGACTACTAGGTCTCACTGGCAGTTCAGCAAATGTCCTCCTCACATGCCTTTCTGTCCCCGGCATTCCTTCCTGGGGGGTGAAATATGGCCTAAACAGGCAGTCGAGTCAGCGCAGCCATTCTCCATCATATCCTCTCTTCACCCTCGATTCCTACGGCCTGTCACAGAATTCGTAGGCAAGCGCCTCAACTAGTGGAGTGTATCCGGCGTCATTTCCTTTTTGTCTTACCACCAAGCGCACAAGATACACCTAGGGGGGAGACTTGGCGACGGTGAACCAGTAACGATGCACAGGCGGCTAGCCCATAGCTTCAGAGGGGGGACATCTAATTGGATGAACGTGTCTTATAAGGGATCTCTGCCACAGCCTTGGATCGTCTGACGCATGGACTAGCTAGACGAGAGTGCTAATTATGTAGATGCCAAGCTTACCCTTTGATGAGGATAGGTGAGACAGGGACACAAGGGTTTCGATTTGCGTTGCGTCTGCGTCTGCGTCCGCAGGCTTAAACAGTCTTCTTCCCCTTCGACTACCACGCACGTACTTGACGTCTTCTCTTCGTTGCCGGTCGGCTTTTGTTCTCTTTCCACCATGGACTAGCACCTTCTTCGTAGTCATAGCCACAAACTCTTGGCTTCATCTCCGTTACCGGCAAATATGCCAGCCTTCTCCTTGCAACGCCGTACCATCTTCGTCGCCATCATCCTGCTCGGCAGCCTCTGGTGGCTCGCCCAACAGCCTCTCTTTGACCACTCTCCCTCGCATAGCATCTCATCCTCAGATCTCGCCCTAACCCAGTCCCTCCCGAGACTCGACTTCTCGTCTCCGAACACCAACCACCGCGAATACTACGCCTCCAACGCTGCACGTGACCTCTGTGCCGCCCACGGCTACACTGTCTTCCAACCTCGTCATGTCCCCGTCTCGGGCGAGCGCAAGGTCTACGACCTGTTTATGGTCAACAATGAGCTAGACTTCCTCGAGATCCGCCTTCGCACGCTCTACGACTATGTGGATTACTTCGTTATTGTCGAATCCCCGCGCACCTTCCAGAACGGGCCTAAGAGCCTCACCATCCGCGATGCCTGGGACCGGTTTGCCGCCTACCATGACAAGATGATCTACCACGAGTTGGAATTCCCGGAGGGCTTTAAAGCTGTGACGACCTGGGACAACGAGGACTTGCAGCGCGACGCCATGTTCCTCCAGGTGTTCCCGCGCCTCCGTGGCCGACAAGCCCCCGTTGATGGCGATGCTCTCCTGGTTGCCGATGTCGACGAGATCCCTCGCCCCGCGGCCCTCTTCGTTTTGCGAACGTGCAACTTCCCTCGACGCCTCACCCTCTCCTCCAAGTTCTACTACTACTCGTTCCAGTTCCTGCATTCCGGCCCGGAGTGGCCGCACCCCCAGGCGACCTTCTACGAGGGTATGGCAAACACTATCCCCCCAACGAACCTGCGGACCGGCGATGCAGGAATCCCCTTGCTGCGTGAGCTCGAGAAGGGCGTTCTGGGCAATGCAGGATGGCACTGCAGCTCGTGCTTCGCGACAGTGGAGCAGTTCCTCAACAAGATGGCCAGCTTCTCGCACTCGTGGATGAACGAAGAGCCCTATCGCGACCGCACCCGTATCGCCGACGCCGTCCGCCAAGGCGCTGATCTCTGGGGCCGCAAATGGGACGTCTTCAGCCGCCTCGACAACAACCGCGACGTACCGCCATGTCTACTGGAAGACGAGGAGCGCTACCGATACATGCTAAACCGGGATGGCGAGACGGCGGGGTTCACGGACTACCCATGATGAACGTTTATGACAAGGAGCATATGGAGTATATCGGGAACATGGAAATACCATCTGCTAGGTTTGCGCCATGAAAAATAGAATATGAACAATAGAGCATCAAACCTATGTTGTGGCCCCTCGCGGGGTTTGACCCTCATCAACCTTCTGCTTCTCAAGCAGTCTACTCGCAGCGAGGTCATGTTCCCTCACTCACTTGCAGGGTAGAAAGCAGTCTCGGCACCGCAACTCAACCCTCTCCGGCCTCGCCCTCCTCGGATCGGCGCCATGGTCGCACGTCTCTGTTCCCCGCCGCTGGCGAAATCCTTCTGTCCAGGCTCTTGAAGGAGCCCCGCTGCCCTAGTAGGTTTGCCCTAATAAGCAAGCGCCCGCCGTGGTTGAATCACACCCTTCTTCACCTGGCGGCAGCCACCTTGCTTTGCTTCGATCCTTCTTTTGAATGTTTGAGAATCTTCCGGCGAGTCCATGACAACAGCGAGAGTCGAGGCGCCTGTGGGTGTCTCCTTGCATTGGTATGTGGGCCATATGGAGGCCAAACTGCCGTTTGCACTGGCACGTGAGAACCCCAAAACGTCTTCCTTTCTTGACGAGACCCACGCTACTCAGCGATCACCCCTTTGTTCGCATGCATCTGGCTTCAGACGATGAGCATGAACCATGGCGACTATCATGTTGCCTCAGCGTTGTGCGAGGTAAACTTGATCGCCAATACACTCGTACTCAGCAACCAGTCCCGATGCCCCAATTCAAGGACCATCACATTCGACCAAGCCGCGACAGATGCCAATCCCGCTCCCACTATCCGTCTGGGAAGCGCAGGACGGCACATGCTGGTCAAATATGTGCGTTTAGTTTGTATCATCAGTACAAGACGTCCTCAGGTGTAGGTACCTGGTCGACTTGGCAAAAGAGGGCCGATACCTTCCCCAGTGCTCAGGAGATCTTTACAGGAACTTTCCCAAAAACCAACCCGAGCCGGCTTGCCGCTCGTGACGAATTCGCTTTGGGGTGGACGGCTGAGGAAAATAAGGGGTAAATCGGGGGGTTTGGACACGCCAAAAGAGAAGCCAACAAGCCTCTCGCCTAGCGCCAAGGTGACGATTCGCTCAGAGTCTCCGGCCACGACCCAATGAGACTCACAAATCTACCCCGGACCGAATGAAAATCTCGTCGTCCAACTTCACCTCCCTGTCGGCCACCAGGGATGCACTGCTTTGCCGTCCCGTCCCTCTTCCTTTTCATCGCCTGTTCCTCTTTTCTCGAGTCTTTTTCTCTTTCTCTCGCACTTGTGCTTCGCGTTGTCGCAACGGTTCCTTACTATGTCAGTGCTCCCCGCCAGCCCTCCGCCACCTCCGCGCACAACGTCCCCCGGCCTCCGAACCCCTCACGGCTCCGCCGCCCGTTTGAACCCCGGCCTGAACCGGGGCGTGCAAAGGTCATCAATCTCTGATGACGCGGAAGTGTCGAGATCGGGATTGAAGCCATTCTAGGCCATGGATACGTGCTCCTGCCTGGAATATGGCAGCTCATCGTCCTCGTCTTGAGCAACAGGACTTGAAAGACCATCGAATCATGTCAACCCTCATGTTAGCACGCCATGACCAGCTCACCGCCGGCAGGGGAGTAGCATCGCCATCAGTTTGAAGAGGACCCGGACAGTAGTCCGCCACCTACCAAGGCGACCATCAGCCGACGACCTCACTCCCCTCTTCCTCCCACCCCCCGTTCTCTCTTCACGCGTCCAACGAGAATCCGCCGCCGGTCGGGGTTGCGGAACCCGAGAAATCAGACGACATCGACGCGAAGCGAGAACGAGAGCGGTGACAGCGGAAAGACCAAAGGAGGGGGGGCTCGCGGAGAGAGCTTCCAAGAGAACGACGAGACAGTGAAATGGGAAGAAAAGAAAAGCAAAGAGGAAAAGGAAAAAAGACGACAAGGTAAACTAGACCACCAGCTGGAGACGACAAGAGGTCGCCAATCCCTCCCTCCCGCTTCCAGGTCAATTCTCCAGGAAGCAGCGCAAGGGGAAGGGCGGAAAGACTGCCCCGGACCCAGTAGAAAGCATCCACGACGGCCCGGCCGGGGAAAAATAGCCAGTCAACCAGTCAACCACAAGACATGCGAGAGGGGACCAGCATGCGGATGCCAGGTGGACAGGGCCACAGAAGGCTCGAGCGAGGCAACGACACAGAATCCCCCCAACCCCCCCTCAGGAGGCCCCAGAGGAGTCGAGGGACCCCAAAACGGGACCCAAATGGGCGGCGACGCGGCGCTTGTCAACTGCAGCGATGAGTTGGCCAACGCATCAAGTGGTCCGTGTGTAGCCATGAAAGTCCTCAACCCATCCCCCCTCACCCCCGGTCTTCGTTCGCCGCTTGTTTTCCTTCCTCTTCTTGCTCCCATCTTCTCTATTTTTTTTATTCTCTATTGTTTAGTCTTTTGACTTAGTCTTCTCGTTGCCAGATCTGCTCTGTTGTCTTACTCCAGAAGCCGCCTTTCCCTCATCTTGCGCGCCGTCGTGGGGATGCGTTACTGGTTGGCCGCCCTGTCTTCAAGGTACCTACATGGGCCGGTACACCCACACCCACCAACAACGCCCACCAACAACGCCCACCAACAACGCCCACCAACAACGCCCACCAACAACACTCTCAACCAGACCTCACCTCGCCTCACCTTCACCATCCTCACCCATGTCCCCAAACCCCATGCTCATTCAGTCCGCCTCGTCACATATAGCGCCGCGGTATTCGTCGCCTCGCTCCCGCACTCACTTTGGAACTTGGGACATGCCTGCAACATTTGACCCTGGCTGCTCAACGACGGGGTTGTCTCGAACGTCTTGGTCTACTTCAAAATCTGGGCGTCTCCCTCTGTTCTCACCACTTGATCGAAACTTGAACCTCAATGCGTATCTCGGCTCGAATTCTTGCTCACTACATGTTGATTTCCACTGCGCCTCACGCCCCGTCACGACTCGTCATCATCTTGGAAGCAAACGAACTCGTCGCGGCATCATCATTCAGTCATCATCCGTTTCGCTCAACCGCTTGCAAAGTACCGGCGCAAGCGCTTGGCTGACCTTTCCTACTAATGCTTACTCAAACAAGTTTCCTGCCAAGGAGAGAATCAATCAATCAACCACGCACATGTCTGAGATTTGGCAAGCGCCGTCTCTCGTGTTTCGGAAAATGCCCTTGTCCGCCATTCTAGCCAGTGCTGAACTTTCCCCTCCCCGGAGCCATGCTCCGTCAACGATAAAATCCCAAGGGCAACACCAACTGGAAGAAGCCTTCGACATGACTGTGAAGCACCGCTCATGGGCTGACAAAATACCTGGGAATGTCATGAGCTCGTGAGAGAGGAAGTTTATATATGTTACCGTGTGTTCACCAACTGCTTCGCCGCAAGGCCGGCCTTTTATATCTTTCCTTTAAATTCGTCCTTTTCCTGGCCCAGCTCAAGTAAGATGCTTGACCCAGCCCCCCTCCCCTAGTTCAAAGCCGGGCAGAGCAGTGCCTTCCTCTCAGCATGAGCTTGTCGTCCCTCAGGCTGTGCCTTACGTTGACTCCGAGGGCCGGTGGCTCACCTGCCTCATGCCGCTCGGCTGGCCCACTTCATCAGGAACTCCACCACTGCATCCAGGTTGGTTTCTTCTTTTGCACTGATCCCATAGCAGCACACTTCGCGGCCCCGTATGCTCTTTAGGTCGAGTTCGTCAATCAGTTCGTCCACCGACAACTTCTCAGGGAGGTCAGACTTGTTTCCGAGAATGAGGAGCGGGATTCCAGCGAGCGATTTACGGCCCATGAGGTCATGGAGTTCTTCCTTGGCCTGGGGGATCAGCTCGAGATCGGCAATGTCAACGATGAAGACGATGGCGCTCACGCCCCGACAATATCTCTCCCACATTGTGCGAAACCTTGGCTGGCCACCGATGTCCCAACACTTCAACGTAACATGACCTCGTTGCACCTTTTTCATATTAAATCCAACGGTGGGAATCGAGCTATACGGAACCTGCAGTCAGCTGGTGCTTCTAGACCAAAATACGGGCCCGGCCGGCCGGCCAGTCCCGGCGGACGACGCGAGTATCACGGGTTGCACTTACTCGAGTGTGAACTCTCCTCCCTACAGTACGCGACGGACGTCAATATTGTGATCCGCGGGTAACGGGGTGCGCTGGGAAGAGGGGGTACTCACGGCAAGAACTCTTAACAGCGAGGTCTTTCCGGCATTCTGCAGGCCTACCATCGTCACCTCCATCTCCATCGCCCTGGAATCTCAACGTCAGTCTATCGGCGGAGTGGAAGCCTCGGGCTAGTTGTCGACGCGGGGAATCAAGCTTGAGAAGCCGATCATGCACCGGGAAAACATCCCGCGCATACATGCTCAGCCATGGCTACTCACCAGAACATGCGCAGCAGCCAATCGTAGACTCTCCGGAAGAGCCCAGCCATATTTCTATCGGGATGCGAAAGCGCAGGTTGGATCGCAGGGGGGAGGTCGGACGAAGACGGGGGATGATGGACCGATGGAGCAGCTATGCAAAGCACGAAGCTAGCTGCGGTCGGAGACGGTAGGAGGTTGAAAGAGGGTGTTGGCGCTGGTTATCTTTTGGTGGTGGGAAGTATCTGAGAGACGGTGAAAGGCGTGTCGGGCGGGGTGCTTTATTATGGAAAGGGAATTATTGTTGGTGCTCAGACGTAGCGACGTAGAGACGCAGGGACGACGAACGGGGGGGCTGCTCAGGAGGAAAAGCGACTTGTATAACAGTGGCAGCCGACGAGTAACATCTGCAACTGGTAAGCTGTGTGCGCCAGCGTCTAGGCGTCGGGGTCGGAAGCAGAGGCAGCGATGGGGGATGGAGGAGGAGGAGACGCTCGTGGTGCAACGATGGAGGAGCAGCAGATTGGCACTAGGTGACGCCTGGGCGGACGCACAAAAAAGGCCCCACCTGGGACGAGATGACGGCCGAGACAGCAAGGTTGAGGATGGGCACCGAAAAGGGCACGCAAGAGCGACAAAGGAGCGCCAGAGGAGCGCCAGAGGCTACCAGCAAGGCCACCCACCACAAGGGCCACCACCACAAAGGCCAGCAAAGGGCACGAGCCTTCAGGCGCTTGGCCTTTGCTTTTGGGGGAGGGAGGGATGGGGAAGGGGGGGAACGACCCGTGCCTGGCGGCGCAGGTAGCGTCGGTTTTAGCGCACCGCAGCGCCTGGAGACTCTTGGAGAGTGGGCGGGAAACGGGCGATAGAGAACGGAGCTTTGGGAGGCAGAGACACTATCGATTGTCGATAGACGCAAAGTAGATGTGTTCCAGTTGAGCTCGGGCAACTAACAGCCGCAGCAGCGATGCGGAGGAAGTGAGGTTGCGCGGTACAAAGTGTACCAAGTACGCGGGGTGTCGTGACTTTCAAATCTTCAATCACCTGGTCCAGCCTAGAGGGTCTAGAGGTGGCAGGCGTAGTGTGGGTTAACCGCTGCGGCGTCTCATTCGCCTTGACCGGGATCAACACTGCTAGGGGGCGATGATCGACCAGGGCTTGGGATGTCGACGTCAGTGCTCCCGGCGTCAAGGGCGTCGCCTCTCCAGCAGAGCGGCTACAGCTCGCTGTGCAGCGGGTGATGGCAGCGGAGCAGTGGAGATGGATGTTTGACGTTGTTGTTTTTAGCCTTGTTAGATCCCGTTGCGGTTGGCTGCAGGGTCCGAGTTGGGCGGGAACTGGTAGTGATCTGTGTTGGCGAAGGGCCAGGCGGTAAGTTTCAAGTTTCAAGGTTGCGAAAAACGACGATGGCGGCTCTCGGCCCTGAGATGGATGTCGAATTGGCGCCTCGGAAGGGGCGACCCGTGGTTCCGTCTCGTTTGCGAGCGGCTTATAAGGTAATAGGTAGGTAAGAAAATGTAGGTAATTGGGAGTGTGGGTTGCTCAAGGCACCATCCCGTTATCGTAAGGCACTTCTGGCGAAGATGGGGAAAACCAGCCGTCGAGGGATAGCCGGAGCAGCAGTTGTCTCGTCTGACCCGTCACTGGCCAACTGGTGCGGGAGGAGCTGGCACCTTAGATCGCTGCGAAGTTGTTTGTGTCAGATATTGTGTGCCTGGGCGCGTGAGCGCCTTGTCGCAAAGCTCAGCGCCTGTAGGGAAGGGGGCTGTGTCCCTGGTGTCTCTGCCGGAGATGTCGCAGTAAGGGCTAATAGAGACTCTGGTTTGGGGGGGGGGGGGGTGGGCGCCTACCGCAGGCTGTGGATAACTCGGCCAAATGACACACGACGGGCTGGATAAACGCTTTTGCTTCACCGGGACACCAATGTAGCTGACGGAAAGTCTGAATCTGGGTTCAAACAATGATGCCGGAAGCTGAACGGGGAGATGCGGAGGGCGTGAGGAACGTAGTAGCCAAGACGGGGCAGCCGAAAGATATCGGAGAATGAAGCTGACGGGTTTGGGTGAGATGAGATAGGATGAGGGCGAAGGAGAAGACAAGGCAACAGAATGACTGAGGCCAGGCCAGGTATAAAGGCAGCAACAGCTCCAGCAATAACATCAACCGAACAAGGAAGCTTCTTTCAGCGGAGGGTACCTTGGGTATGTCTGTCCAAACATGTACCTGGCCGCCTGCAAGGCCGCCTAGGCGGAGTGAGGTACTGCTGCGTCAAACAGGAGATACAACACAGGCCTCATCAGCAAAAAAAAAAAAAAGCGTCAACAACACTGTCGCCACTGAATAGCGCTGACTTTTGAGGAGATATTCCAAGCAATCCCTTGTCGCAAAGGGTTGATATTCGTCCTCGGGAACAAGAACCGGGTCAAAGGCGCAAGCAGAGAAAACCAACCGCAACGGCAGCGGCATAAAGGGAGTAGTTATGCGCCATCGGCAAAGGCATGTTGGGCTGCAACAAGCATGGTCGTCCGACAGTACCTCGTGCTAAGCAACCTTCATGGCTGGTGGCGAGCGAGCTGGTTGGTGGTCCCAAAGCTGGTGGTGGTGTTAGTGGTGGTGGCTGGGTCAGACAGAGCTTCTATTAGGTCAAGAGCTCTGGCCTCGGCCTCACTGCGCAGCAGTTCAGGGTGCATTCTCCATCCTTTCGGGACGTGCTAGGGGACTCTGGGGGCAAATGAGAGTCAGGAATCCGGAAAGAGGTGATTGTCCACCCTCCCCAGAAGAGCTGGGCTGCATGTCCACGCAATGGATGCCTTGAAGTCGGGATATCGCTGGTGCATCTGACGGGATTTTGGCCCCCAAATCCCCGCAGCTCCGCCAACGAGGTGCATCGCCGTGCTCCAGGCACCGGCTCGAAGAGCGAAGCATCTTCAGTTAATTGGCTGCCGCGTAGTGAGAGCAGGCGAAACAACACTGTCGCTCGTGGGAGGGAAGATACTGAGAAAGGAAGCGATGGACCTTACATGCCTGTGCAGCATGCATTGTCATGTACGAAGCAGCAAGTATTCGGGCGAAGCACCTGTATTGGGCCTTGGACTAGGAGACGCTTGGTTCTTCTCTGAGCATCGTTTACAAGTTCCTCGAATCCAACTCCCCTTTAACCGCCCCTCGGTCCGTATTCTCTAAGCCTGAAACACCGCTCTCGTTTAGAGGTACTTCACGCGGTACTATGTCCCACAGATAACGACGGGACGTATGCCCTTCCGCCCTTATCAACTAGCACTGTCGTATCAAATATGTTCCATTATGTTTCAAATGCAGGCCTGTTCTCAGCCAGACATTGCTTCTTGATGAGGTGCCACCAGGTTGCGATGGAGGGTCGCGATGGACAGCTCTTCGGCGGGGACTTGGGTTCACTCTGACGTCGGTAGGTGCGTGCTCGTTTTGCGAAATGCTGCCCCTCATTCGTTCCATTCTAGTTGCTTTCAGCCCCGCTCGCCTCTATCGATAATGCTCATGTGACCTGGATCTTATCAGTATTTTTTTTTTCAGATAGCTCGGCCGGCCTTTTTTTTTCGTTGCGCTGGGCTCCCGGGGCAGGCTCAATTTCTCTACAGCATCGCGAGCGGCCCATTGGCAAGTCTCTACCGCTCTTCCTCGATCATCCTGACAGCCAACCGCCTGCGTAGTGATTTCGGCTTTCGGGCAGAATTGTCTCAGTCCTCTTCCGAGTACAACAACACCACGATCCAAGACCATTGCTGTCTGTCCTCCGACTTCTACCACCATGGCGCCCTCGGCCACCAGCACCGAGTGGGACCACCAGTACCACACTCTTCGTCGCGAGGACCTCTTCCGAAACCCTCCCAAGGACCATACCGCCTATCCCGCCCTCCAATTAGCTATCGATCCCCACATTGAGTCTTTCAATGGCCTCTTTCGCAGCGATGGCAAGCCGGGCTTAGTGGCCCATGGGCTTGCTGACATTGGCACCAAGACTTACCTGGATGGCGATGATAGATCCAGCCCCGAGGGCAGGAATAGCCTTTGTATCCGTATCAAGGATGTAGCCCTCCAGAAAGCCCAGGTTCCGCCCTCAAACAAGATGGCGCGCAACCGCCAGATTTTCCCAGCCGAGTGCAGAGAGCGCCATGTGACATACAGGGGCCGCCTTTCCGCTACTTTTGAATACCAGATCAATGGCGGGGATCCCGTCGAGTTTGTCCGAGAACTGGGACAGGTGCCCATCATGATTAAGGTGCGATCGCATTCCTTTGTCGTTCCGAGTTCCTATTACTGATCTCTACCGGCAGTCCAACAGATGCCACCTCGAAAACAATTCGCCCGCGCTTTTGGTGGAGCGAAAGGAAGAGTCGGAGGAACTTGGAGGTTATTTCATCGTGAACGGTATCGAGAAGATCATCCGACTTTTGCAAATGAATAAGCGAAACTTCCCAATGGCTATCAACCGACCCAGCTTCCAGAACCGTGGCCCTGGATACACCCCTTATGGTATTATCGTTCGAGCGGTTCGACCTGATGAGACGTCACAAACTAACGTTCTCCATTATCTCAACGACGGAAACATGACCTTCCGTTTCTCTTGGCGCAAAAACGAGTATCTCATCCCGGTTATGATGATCCTGAAGGCGCTTGTCGAGACCAACGATCGCGAAATTTTTGAAGGATTGATCGGTCCCGCCAGCTCCAAGTCAGCCGAAAACACTTTCTTGACTGACCGAGTCGAACTACTTCTGCGGACTTACAAGTCTTACAACCTGTACAGCAAGTCGGAGACCCGAGCATACCTCGGTGAGAAATTTCGAGTTGTACTTGGAGTCCCCGATACGATGACAAATCTCGAGGTTGGAACTGAGTTCCTGCGAAAAATCGTCCTGGTCCACCTAGGCAACGTCGATGTAACTGAGGAGCAGGATACTGAAAAGTTCAAGATGCTCCTCTTCATGATTCGAAAGCTATATGCCCTCGTCGCTGGAGAATGTGCCGTTGACAACCCCGATGCCGTTCAAAACCAGGAGATTCTGTTGGGCGGGTTTCTTTATGGTCAAATTCTCAAGGAGCGACTAGATGAGTTCCTCAGCGTTAACGTTCGTGCCTCTCTTCGAGATTTCCTCCGCAGATACCCGACTGTCCCATTCACCTCAGAGGACTTCCGCAAGGACTTCCCCAACACCATTTTCCGAAAGGCTAACGAGAATCTCGGAAATGCTCTTGAATATTTCCTCTCCACCGGCAACCTGCAGAGCGCGTCCGGATTGGACCTGCAGCAGACGGCTGGTTTCACAGTTGTTGCAGAGAAGCTCAACTTCCTTCGATTTATCAGTCATTTCCGCATGGTACATCGAGGTGCCTTCTTCGCTCAACTCAAGACCACTACTGTGCGAAAGCTTCTTCCCGAGTCGTGGGGTTTCATGTGCCCCGTCCATACCCCTGATGGCTCTCCTTGTGGTCTCCTGAACCATATGGCCCACAAGTGTAAAATCATGACCGACTCAGTCGACGTCTCACATCTACCTACCCTAGCCGCTGAGCTTGGTGTGGTTGAAACATCGTCGGCTTCAACAGACGAGAGTGTCGTTGTGATGCTTGATGGCAAAATCCTTGGCTGGTCTACCCCGAAGGAGTCTTTGAGAATCGCAGATTGCTTCCGGTATTGGAAGGTTGAGGGCACCCATGGTGTTCCTTTACATTTGGAAATTGGATACGTACCTCCGTCTAATGGTGGCTCCTACCCTGGCATCTACATGACTTCTACACCTTCGAGGTTGGTACGACCTGTCAAGTACCTCCCTCTGCAAAAGGAGGACTTTGTGGGCCCGTACGAGCAGCCGTACATGACCATCGCAGTCGTGCCTCAGGAGATTGAGTCTGGCAGGTCCACCCATGTTGAGTTTGATCCGACCAACATGCTGTCTATCCTCGCGAACATGACCCCATTCTCCGATTTCAACCAGTCCCCCCGAAACATGTATCAGTGTCAGATGGGTAAGCAAACCATGGGCACACCAGGCACCGCCATCCGCCACCGTACCGATAACAAGAGTTATCGAATTCAAACTGGTCAAACCCCGGTCGTCCGAGCTCCTCTACACAACACCTATGGATTCGACAACTTCCCCAACGGTATGAACGCTGTCGTCGCTGTCATTTCTTACACCGGCTACGACATGGACGATGCCATGATTCTCAACAAGAGCGCTCATGAACGTGGCTTCGGTCACGGTACCATCTATAAGACAAAGAAGATCTCGCTCAAAGACGATTCGAGAACCAAAGCCAGCAAAAGCGTCACCAAAGCCTTCGGTTTCGCCCCGCACAGCTACGTTAGCGCGAACTACCAGGGGATGCTTGACGACGACGGCCTGCCGCATGTTGGCCGCATGGTCCAAGAGGGGGACGTCGTTTGTGCCTGGCATACTGTTACGCCTGACTACAACGGCAAGATGGTCAACTTGGACGGCCTGACTCACTACGAGAAGTACAAGGACTCTGAGATTGGCTTTGTGGAGGAGGTGCGGTTGATTGGAGCCGAGACTGGCAATGAGCCACTGCAAACCATCTCCATCAAGTTCCGTGTTCCCCGATCGCCCATCATCGGTGACAAATTCTCGTCTCGTCACGGACAGAAGGGTGTCGCCTCGCAGAGGTGGCCCACGGCGGATCTTCCCTTCTCCGAATCGGGAATGCAGCCGGATATTATCATTAATCCTCACGCGTTCCCTTCTCGTATGACGATAGGCATGTTTGTGGAGTCTCTGGCCGGCAAGGCCGGTGCCTTGCACGGCCTAGCCCAGGACTCGACACCCTTCAGGTTTGACGAGGATAACACGGCTGCCGACTATTTTGGCCACCAGCTGATGAAGGCTGGCTACAACTACCACGGTAACGAGCCCATGTACTCGGGCATCACGGGAGAGGAGCTGGCCGCCGATATCTACATCGGTGTGGTCTACTACCAGCGACTGCGACACATGGTCAACGACAAGTATCAGGTGCGAACAACAGGTCCAGTGGTGCCGACGACAGGACAACCTATCAAGGGGCGAAAGAGGGGTGGTGGTATCCGTGTAGGAGAGATGGAGCGTGACGCGCTGCTGGCCCACGGAACTGCCTTCTTGCTGCAGGATCGTCTTCTCAACTGCTCCGATTACGCCAAGTCTTGGATCTGCCGTCGGTGTGGCTCATTCCTCTCTGTACAGCCAACTGTGTCGCAGTTCGCGCCCGGTAAGAAGAAGGCGCCGAGCATCGTGCGTTGTCGAAACTGCGCCATCAAACTGGACGACACAGAGGGCATCGACCTCACCGAGATCCAGGGCGAGATTTGGGAGGATGGTCAGGGCAACTCGTGGGTTGGCGGCGACCAGACCACCATGGTCGTTGTCCCTGGAGCGCTTCGATATCTGGATGTCGAGCTGGCGGCCATGGGCGTCAAGCTGAAGTACCGGGTGGACCGTGGAGATGAGCCTCGGAAGGGCGCGATGAGGCCAATGGCATTGAACGGCGTTAAGGTTGGAAAATAAATGGAGGTTAGATGGATGTTGCTTTGTGTCTTTTATTAGTGTTTGCATTTGGCTGGACAGCTATGTACGTCTGCATCTTGTTTTCAAGATAGAAAAGTAGAGGGTCAGGGGGGCTATGCTCAGCACCTCGTCAGGCTGGGGATAGCGGATAGAGGGGATGTATATTTAACGACGAGATCAATACCAAGAGTGATGTTCAGATGAGTACAGTTGCCGCTCTTTCTCTGGAAGCCATCAAACCCGTCTGTTCGAGTCTAGCTCGATCCTTGTTTGCCTTCCTGATATCGACTCATCATGCCGTAGTCGTAGTCTATCTCCGGGGGCATAGGCATCGCAATTGATATCTAATTCTTGGTTCAGTCTGACAGGAACTCACGGCCCACGCGGATGACACAGCACGGCGGCGACGGGACAAACATTTGCGAGACTCTGCCCGGTTCGGCCGGTCCAACAAGCAGCCAACGCACCGGGTCACAATATGCCGCTTGTGCGAGGGTTATCAGAAGACCACGAAAAAGCTCTCCAGTACCCCTTTTCGAGTTTCACCGCTCCTCTCCTCTATCTACGATGGCCTTGAATATGTAAGGCATCTATCTTGACAACTGTACATGGTCCTCGGCGCAGCTTCTGCATGCATTGGGAAAACCTGGGCTGCGAATTAGAGATTGAAGCACGGTCTGGAACTTTCATCCAGGCGGGCCAAAAGGTGTCGTCCAAAGGGCCCCCTCGTGGAGAACATGAAAAGGAAAAATCCTGTGAGAGCCCATACAGTAATACGAGCCTGAGCAATGTTGCGAGTCTGCAGGTAGCCGAACGAATGGCGCTCGAGCGAGGGCCCGATAGCAAGTTGGACCAGCGACAAGTGTAACGAAATGGTGCCCGTCTCGGACTCTTGAAGAGTACGCGACGGACCCATGCCGGTCACCTGGTCCGCTTCTGGTTGACGGCTGGAAAAAAATCCGTTGCTTGTTGTTGGTATTTGTTGACGCCTGTCAGCACATTCTGTTTCTTCTTATCGACCTTCCCTCCTCCTCATTCCTCGCTTTTCTCCCATTCAGCTCTCGTCTTTTTTCTCTCACAACTCACATTCACATACCTATTCGCTCTTCCAAATTGGTGCAGAAACGCGCAATCTGTATCACACCTAAAAGATTCAGGTCCCGTCTTCAGCAACGTCCGCGCCTGCCTCTTCTCGCATAAGGCAAGTTGCCACCCGCATTGGCCTGTTCAGGCAGGCTCGCAACCTACTTTTTCTGTCTTTCATCCATGATTCACGACCAGCCACCCGTCGAGCAGGGTCAGTTCTGGCACTGACTTTCTGTCAGATAGCACAAGGTTGCGAGATTACTCGAGTTGGCAAAGCCTGCCCTGATCTTTTTGGGGACAACAGTCTATCGATTGGTGGCACACGATCAATGTTGCCTGGACATGCTCGTCATTTTGACCTTCATCTGTTTCTTTGTCACTCTCGGATCTACAGCTCTCGGTTCGTGATTCCTCTACATCAACTCACTGTCCTCTCGAGTCCATCTTCTCGGACGACATTAACGGCACGACCCAACCATGCAAACTCTCCTCCTCCTCGGTAGCCTCCTCGGAATGCTTATCCTGGTTTCCGGACAGGCTTACGACTACGGCGTCGATATCGAATCCTTGACGAGACGAGAAGACGACTCCTCCCGCATTGTCATCGGACGACTTCCCTTGTCTAGCAATGGCACGTTGCCCGTGAGGCCCGAGATTCGACAGATGAAGGCAGATCCGTATAGGTGGGACTTGTTCATATTGGCGCTGAGTATGTTTCAGTACGTCAGTCAGGATGATCCCACGTCGTGGTATCAAATTGCCGGTAGGTTTCCGCTTTCCATTACACACCCAAAGTCGATGGGATCACGGCGTTAATGTGTATCACTGTGGGCTGCCGTGTCTAGGCATACATGGTGTGCCCTATGATTCGTGGAATGGTGTCGAGGCAGCCGCAGGTGCAAATCAGTCCGGGTACTGTCCGCACAGTTCGGTCCTGTTCCCAACATGGCATCGGCCATACCTGGCTCTGTTCGAGGTGGGTAGCTATCAACCATTTGGGCCAATTCAGACCGCTAACATTTATGTAGCAAGAAATGTATCGAACAGTCAACGTTATTGCTGACATGTTTCCTAATGGGACGGAGCGGCAAGCATACCAACAGGCTGCGAGTGATTTCCGCATTCCCTATTGGGACTGGGCAATGGGTGCACCTGATGACGATGACCACTTTCCAAGGGTCTTTTGGAATCCCATCATTTCTCAGAGAGGACCCAGAGGGATCCAGATCATCCGAAATCCTTTATATGCTTATCCATTCCACCCCAAGAACGAAGACGCCTTCATCTGGGCACCGGTAAGTAAATGTATGTAACTCTCGTCATTCCCCCACCTCGCTAAGCCACTATCAGTTGAACAGCTGGGACGAGACCAAAAGGGCACCCGACACGTCGGTGAGCTTGACATCACCTCCATCCCACAATGACCAGGTCAGCGCGGCACTACTCTCAAAGCTACCTGAAATTCAGCAGCGCCTATTTATTCTATTTTCTAGTTACAAAGACTTCAACACATTTGGTAACAAGGCCTGGGCTGCCTCGCAAAATCTATCAACCTGGGATTCCATCGAGTCAATACACGACATCATTCATATTTACGGAGGACTCAAAGGACATATGACATATGTTCCACTCTCAGCATTTGATCCTCTTTTCTTTATCCATCACACTATGACAGACAGACTTGTGGCCATGTGGCAAGTTCTCAATCCATCTTCGTGGATGTCACCTGCGCCAGCTGGAGAGACGAGCTTCACGACACTAAAGGGGGAAATCCAGGATTCTAAGACAGCTCTCACCCCGTTCTTTGCTTCTAAGGATGGCACCTACTGGGACTCGGATATGTCAAGAACCACGGAGGCTTTCGGTTATTCATACGCGGATACCAGTCCATCCGCTGCTGGAAACCAAGATCTTCGAGAACAGCTCATCAGGAAAATCAATAGCTGGTACGGAGGATCGAGTGCGGCTGGGCTTCAGGCTAAAACTCAGCAACCAAGGCGCTACCCACGCAGGGTGAAGGATTCGAGTCTGGTCGGCTTGCATGTTCCTGGGTGGAGGCCCAATATCAGAATCGAAGCAGAGAATCCGCCAGCTTCATCGGTGATCAAGAACGGACAATACACTGAATGGATCGCCAATGTGATTGCCAATGCAGAGGCTCTGGATGGCAACTTTGGCATCTACTTCTTCCTGGGAGAGGCTCCAGAGGAGACAGGGGAGTGGAACTGGGCTCAAAATCTGGTGGGCACAGTGGGGATATTTGCCATGAATCGAGCAACGGGCTCGGAGTTGAAGATTTCAGGAACGACGCCGTTGACGTCAGCACTGATCAAGATGGTGGCGGCGGGAGAGATTCCTCACCTCGGAGTAGTAGCGGTGGAGCCATTTTTGAGGGAGGCACTCCAGTTCCGAGTACTTGGGAGCGACGGCGACGAGGTTGAGCCAAAGAATGTTGCCGGGCTGTACGTGGGAATCAGCAGCTCTGAGGTGAAGGCATCGGAGAGCGAGGTTGAACTTCCAGAGTGGGGTACAACGGTGAGGAGAATAGAAATGTGGAGTTGATGTTTAGGGAGAGGACTGTGTATTATAGATGAGATGTGAGAAAGCACGTCCAAGTAATAGGTCAATTTTTTAGGAATGATGAGCCGCTTAATGTGTAGTATGGACGGTGGATGGCGCAGAAGTCTGGCAATGTTTATGTGTCGATTGTCTAGCCTTTAAGTCTGACAGTTAGTAAGTGAAGGGGTTGGCTTGAAATGGCAGGACGTAGCAAAAGCGAGATGGGTAATTCCCCGATTAACTAGGCAGGCCAATAAGCAAACGTAAAGCCATGGAGAAATATGAGCGTGTGAAGTTGCCGTTTCGTGCTGGGAAACCAACAAAGAGCAGCCAAAAGCCAGAAAAGGCCAAATTTACAGAAACACAAAGTCGCAAGGTTGAAAACACGGAGCCGGGGGACCATGAGCATGCCAAGAGCGGAGAATGCGGCACTGCAAGCTGTCAGCCACAATGTGGAGGGCATCCAGGGTATATACGGCGATACGAACGATAAGGAATACGTAGCCTCTCAGCCCTTCAGGATGGGAAACAGCTGTGTTTCGACACAACAATGTAGACGAATGACTTGTTTAAACATGCTAGTTGCGTAGGTAATAAATAACCTTGGGTAGCCAAAGCAGGTCTGGCTGGATACCAGAATAGGGCCTTGTGGTAGGTGCGTTTTAGTAGCAACACAAGCTCAAAATGGAAGGCAATTCGCCGCTACCGTCCCGCGGCTTATTGGGGGTAATGGACCAACCGGACTGGAGAGGCGGGGGTCCCTTTGAGGGGAAGAAACAACTGACTTACTAGGTATGTAGACTAGCACATGCCAATTCAATCAACGAGGGTGCCCTGAATGCAGAGTATACCTACCTTCACTACTGATCTATGCATAATAGGTGAGTTATTAACAGCGGAATACATTTATACGTCGCAGTTCAACTCATCGCATCATCCTCAAGGTGAGGTACAACTAACAACAGGGATGTTGAGGTTGTGATGCTCCACCAGGCACGGTACCTGGCAGCTGGGTAGCGAGTGAGTGGGGGTGACGAAGAAGGCCACTTCCCCCGGCTTAGACACCTTCTTTCAGATGTCGCATCCGATGGCAGAAGGGAAGGTCCGAGGTATAGAAAGCGCGGGAAAACTCAAGGTCACTCTGGTCTGCTGTTCTTCTGGTTCCGTGTCAATTTGCTCATCTCATCCGCAAGAAGAGGGAAGCTTGGCGATGATACAAGGGAAATACTATGTACCCACTGGTGTTGTTCCTGAGGAGGAGCGAGCCAAGCTAGTAGCTCCCCGGCACTTTACCTACCTACCTGGACTGCGTTAGCGTCCAGTCCCCGCTTGGACTCGATTTAAATAAGTTGGGCAGTCCACATGTTAATACTACGGAGTAGCTGGGAAGGGGAGAGGGCGATCACCATTAATCTATGCCTGCTTGACGTTAGGTAACGTGGCTTGCTACGTACTCCATAATTTGAAACAACCGTAGGTACCTTCCTAGTCTATTTATCATTGTTGAGTACCTACCTACCGACTAAGGTAGCATCTGAGTAAGGCTGGTAGGCGAGTACAGTAAGGTAGCCGCTTCCTACCTACTTACCTTGCCTACCTATCTAACTAGGAATGTACTTAGAGGAAGAAGGAGGGGAGGGGAGGGGAGGAGAGGAAGGAGGACATGAATACCATCACCCCATCAACTGCTGTTCCCCGGATCTTGCATCCTCCATCGCTCGTGCTTCCTCTTCCATCGCGATCTCAAATTCGAGTCGCTAGCTCCTCCTTTTGGATCTTGCCAGACCGCCATCAAACAGCATCATCACATTACTTTTGTCGCATTGCTTTCGTCGCGTCGCACCCTCCCTCCTTCCTTCGCTCTTCATCATGGCTTCCAATAACACACCAGCGGACGCTCCGGATATTGCGGACGTCACCACTTCGGCGCTGAAGAATGTCGATTCCAACTCCTCCTCTTCTTCCTCTTCTGCCTCCTCCAACGCCTCCTCTTCCACCAATGCCACAGAGGCCATCCCCGACGCCCCTGCTCCCTGGAGCATGAAGGCTGACGTCTATTTCTTCTCGTGGTGGATGTCGGACAAGCAAGCCAAAGCCGGCCTGCCCACGATGGCCTACTCACCTCTCGAGGCCGCCTCCGACTACGCTGCGCCCTCGGCCGGCACGCCCGTCGGCGGACTCAGCATGGTCCAGCTTCTGCGCTACAAGGACTCGCCCGTCGGCCCATATGACGAGCTCGTTGTTGTCCCAGGCAGTTTCGATTACACCCGCGACGATGCCCAGGGCAGGAAGCGCAAAGGCCGGAACCCTAGGATCTCAAGGATTTATGTATCGCAGAAACACACCTGCTACAACGGTCGAAAGAGTACGTTGCCTTTCGCCTCCCTTATCGTTTCCCTTCCCGCTCTCTCACTAACCATCCTCCAAGACTGGGGCGTTCCGAAGCATCTCGCTCGTTTCGACTGGACCAACAACCCTGACGGCTCAAGCACCGTAAAGGTCTTCCCCCACGACATGAATCCTCAGGATACTGCCGAGGCCAACGCCAGCTCTGTTCCTTTTTTCCAGGCCACCTTCAAACCCTGGCGCTTTGCCCCCAGCTTCCCTTTGCGCACCTCCTGGCTAGATTACCTCGGCATTACCAGCACCCTCGTTCTCCCACCCCTGCCTCAAGGAACGGGTAGCCAAGGAGAGCTTCCCGGCACCGACTGCTGGTTTAAGATCGTACCTCAACAATACAGTCGCCGCACCATGGTCGGTTGGTTCGATATTGCCCAGCATTGCGACGACAACGGCCGTCTTACAGGCGATTATGAGAACTTCTGGCCGGGCCTCGGACGCTGGCAGCTCGGCATGAAGATGGAGAATGCCGACGTGGGCTTGGACGCTCCTGAGGAGTCATGGGATCCCCCCAGGTCTAATCTCTAGTGATGGTTGGTCTGGTATTCAACTTGTCGATTCGTGCGAAAATCTCTTCCAGGAAAATTGTTCTCTCCTTGGAAAATTGTTCCCATTTTTTAATTTGAGGCACCCAGGTAGGAAACTGGGAGGCGTTTAGTATAACGAAACCGTACGAGGTAGCGAGGAACTGAAGGACACAGGACATGGCAATAACGTAAATTGCTCGATGGGTAGAACAAATGAACTGCAAATGATGACCCTAGTCGGGCCGGCTTCCCCCCGTGTCTATCCATCTGCATGCATTGTCAGACCGAATCGAGAACATGGTGAACCTCGATACACTTAACCTGAAATGACCAGATATACATAATACTCCAACTCTCAAAGAACTAAATTCTCACAGACACAAGACCGCAGACATTTTCCGAGAGGTGCAATCTTTATCTATCTTGACCATCTTATCAGGTATATGTAAAAGTGAAGAATAAAAAATAGAACCTCTTTACCGGAACGCCGCCAACGCCAGTGCACGTCGTGAAATCTTTCCCCAGAGGCAACCTGAAACCCTCCGCCACCAATTGCCCAAGCATCCCAGTCTAAGAAGAATAAGAAGTTCCAAGGACGAAGCGTTTGAATCGTCCCGGCAGCCTGCTGCTCACCACGTTGCCATCAAGTCACTCATTATGGAGCAAGCCCAGTCCTGCATGTGTCGCCTACATCCCCTCTTGAACGGCAGTCCGTCCAACTCATCCGGTTGAGCCTGCTCAGCTGTCTTAGTCCACCAAATAAACATGCCTTCTAGTCTCTTATCTTGTCTCTGCAAATGGACATTGTGATTGTTCGCCCGTTTCGGATTGCCCAGCCACCAAATGGATAAGAATGCCTGACAAGTCGCCGCTGCCCCTCAAGAGACTTTGGGATGCCAACCGGGAATGTTTCACCGCGATCGGATTAAACCCAGTCGGGGTATGTGGCCAATCAGCCAGGCGCTGTTAGCACGGCAGGGCGGAGGCGGTTTACCATGATCCGCTGCCTAGCAGACGCTTTATCTGAACCGCAAAGCCCTGCGACAGGCTCATGGCCGTGCCTTGCCTGTGTGAAGCTACTCGGCGGATGCAGCTCCGGGTTGCTTAGCCACTACTTCTCGAGCGTAGAACTCGACTAGCATGGTTGCATATGCTTCCAGGTCTTCCACTGGAACGGCAAGTCGGAAGTCGTTAAGAAGAAGGAACTGAAGTTCTAGGTGGTTGAGCTCAACCAGTGGCAGTCCGCCCACCTGGAAGGAGATGCGTTAGTACTTCTAGAAACACAAGCTCAAGGTACGACTCTTGGTTGAAAAGGGAATCCGGACGTCATACCTTGGCATATCTCGAGTTGGTGTAAAAGACGTCGGAGAAAAACTTGCTGGCGCATGTCACACCAGAAATAATGAGTCGGTGAATGTTGAAGCTGTCAACGACGAAATATGTGGCAGCAGCGAGAGTGGATTGGTCACCCGGGGTCGAAGTCCCCCGATTGCTGCTTTGGCGGCTCGGGCGGCTCGAGTGATCCTCCATCTCCTCGTCATCGTCCGCTAAATCCGAATCACTCTCGTCCGAGTCCTCTGGTCCACCACCGTGCATATATGTGTCGTGTGAAGCGGTAGATGTTGCTCCCTGGGTCTGGGTCTGCCGGCGCACCTCTTCGCTCTTCATTACCATGTCGTTGACTCGTTCCGTCATACGATCAAAGTATACGAGCAAACTGAGAAATACCTCGTACGTGGTCGGACAGTACTTGTGTATTCGGGAGAGGTAGCTAAGGATGGTGATGGCGGGGACATTCTTGCCGTGGAAGGCAAGTACCGAGTGGTTCAGTGGGGATATAGGGCTTCCGCTGGTGTCGCTCGACTGGTTGGCCTGCTGTTGGTGGGCAACGTTGCGCTGCATGGCATCATGCTGCAGGTCGTTGGTGGTTGTGATCTTGGTCAACAGGGCGGCGACCATCTCGATAATGTCACCGATGGGCATTCCGCTGATCTCGTACTTCATCTGTTGGAGAGGTGGATCGTTGAGGATGCCGGATCCAGAGCCATTTCCGGACAGCAGGTCGGCGCTTGCCAGGTTCTGAATATGGGCGAGGTCGCGGATATGGATGACGGTCTGCTCCGGCTGGGGAGTCGGTTGCGAAGCGCCGGCGCCGGAGAAGGCGAGGGAAGGATTTGGTATTTGGAAGTCGTCGGAAGATGGAGAGGGTTGTTGAGCGGCGTTGGTGGGGGTCCGGCCGGAAGGCGGGGTGTGGCCTATGGGGACAGAGTCCCTCGCATCGGATGCCATAGACGGGCTGATCCCATCGTCGACGGCGACAGGGCCGGTGGCTGCGGAAGGCGACGAGGACGGCGGCGGGGAAGGGAATCGCGAGGCCCCGCCGGTCACGGACACGTGGGCGGGTCTCTGGCCCCCAGGCGCCGTCGCTGGAGCAGAAGCTGATGCTGGCGTTGACACTGGGACGGTTGTAGTGGCAGACGACGGTGACGGCGCGGCGGGCTGGTTGGCGTGGTTGGAATATTCGACGACAGAGTCTGGGCGCTGGACTCGCGGTGTGGCCGAGTGTCGGGACCTGCTGGCGGAGCGATAAGACGAAGACGAATCGTGCGAGTGTTGGTGTTGGATGGAGGGGTTGGCGATCATGTTTTGAAAGTGGGAGGAATCTGAGACGAAGTCGCCAATCACAGCGGCCATATCATTGCAGGTGGGCGCGACGGGGGCTAAAAAGCGAAGGCTGATGATGTAACGGACGGGAATTAAAGACGACCGAAGGGTATCTTGTCTTGTCGCTGATATTCGCCGCGCGGGGGTATAAAGTGAGTTATCGCGAACGGTTACTCGGCTGCAAGCGGCGAAACAGGAGAGATTAGCTCGGGATGTGGGAATATTATTTGTCGCGGTGGCGATCGGTCGGGGAGGAACAGGCGGGAAACACGCGAAGACGGATCTAGGCAGGAGGCGATGACGATGACGATGACAAGGGCCAAAGTCAGATAATAGGAGAAATGAGAGACCGAGATAAATGGCGGGGTCGAAGGGGTTGAGTGGCGGAGCGGTTGAGAAGTCAAGGAATCGAGATGGGATCTCGGCGGAGAGGGGAGGGGGAGGGGAAGAAGAGGTGGAGGAAGGAGGAACGGCCCGGTGGAGACTGGGAGAGGATTATTCTCGAATAAGGCGAGCCTCGGAGGGTAAGAGAGGGATAAGAGAGGCTGAGAGAAAGAGAAGACCGATAGACCGAGCGACCGAGGGCAGGTCAGAGGTCAGAGAGGTCAAGAGGTTAGAGGCAAGTGGCGGAGTTGTAGACGATAGAGGGGAGAGAGAAATGTAAGTGTGAGAGAGAGCCAAGGTCAGCCTGGTGCAGCGGCAGTGGTAAATGGTGGGTGATGAGTGGTCCAGCGGGCGACATTCAGTGAGGTGGGTGGGCGTCGACCAAAGTTGGTGGGTGAAGTACCCAGAGGGGAGTGGGTTGAGCGGCCTAGCACTATAGAAGTGGCTAGCACTCTACAACGCTACGTACATAGTGGAGGTAGTAGAAGGTCGCTCTTGTGATGACTTGCAGTGCAGTGTAGTGGCCTCTCTCTGAGTACAGAGTGTAGCCTCTGAGTGAAAGAGTGAGAGTGAGAGAACAAAAGAACGAGAGAAAACAGAGTAGAGCGAACCCGGAAAGGGTGCCCACCGCCGTCTTCATCAGCGCGTGCAGCCTCCACAGCCTCCAATACGGAGTACCTAGACCAGAGAGGTGCCCCTCGTGGGTACATAGCGAAGCCGGTACTGGTAGAACTAGGGGGGGTCCCCCGAGAACTATGGGCTGGCGCCGACTCAGGCGCCCCCGACAAAAACTCGGGATGCGCGACAACGGAGCCGGACATGAGACAGGCGGACGACTCGAGTCGAACTCGACTCTCAACTCTTGTGTTAGTTGCGCATCCTCTGATTGGTTCGTGAGTGCCGCAACATGACACGCTCCTCAGGGTATGAGATGTTTTTTGGTTTGTTTTTTTTCGTTCTTTTTTCTTTCTGGTTCGTCGCTGCTTTCTTTTTCTGGGTTCCCTGACTGGCCTGCTGAAGGAGGATGGAGGCCGCGTCTCGAAGATAGCGTTTTTGGCATAGTGACGTCGTCCCCTTGGAAGATCTTCATCCGTCATCCGGCATACGTGTGCTCTATGAGCGGGTGGCGGGCTGGTGGCGGTCGGTGTCTCGGGGCCAAAGGGCGCGGCAGGCAGTTCCAGGCACAGATAGGCGGGACTTGCTGAGAAGTATAGCGCGATGGTCGCAAGCATTGGCGGTGAATGCGACATGCAGCATGTGGCATGCAGCATCACGTAGGTGTGTAGGCGTAGCGCATGCAAGCCCTGAGAGGACGTCCTCGTGGCGTTGAGAGTACACCACCACCACAATGCAGGGCAGCGACGTCATGCAATCCCTCACTCCCTCACTCTCTCACTCTCTCACAATTCCTCTCTCTTCGGCCTCTTGTCTTTACAACCTCTTGACTTCCTTCTCTTTTTCTCGACCGCTCGTTCTGGCTCCGTGCAATAATCTTCACGAATTATTCCGACCCATGTCTCTCAGTCCCGAGGTTTCTCACTCCCCGATAAATGTAGCGACGAAATGACGAGGAATGAGGAGGGCAAGGGATCGACATCAAAAAGCCGTATGAAATGAACAAACACGATCAACACAGAAAAAAAAATCCAGAAGATTTACCCACTCACCTAGATACTGATGCGTTTGTAGATACGCTTTTGAATGCCCAAGGGTCAAGCAAAGTCAAACAAAACCAATACGAAGCACTATGGAATGCAAATGCAATGCGGCTCCAGGGGGAAGGTCTGATATAAACCAAGACAAGGCTTAGATAAGGATCTGTACGCAGCTCGCACATAACCAAAAGTGGATGCCGCGCTCACTCCAACCGCCTTGTCCCACAAAGCGCGTCAAGGACACTTCAATTTAACGAGTTTTGGGAAGCGTTTGCAAACCAGTCAGGCCGGTGACGGCGATAAGCAGCCCAGTAGCAGCAGCAGGCGGAGATCAAGAGGTACCGTTTGAGCTTGGAGCAATGGAGTGGCCCACCTAAGAAAGCCTCAAGCGAAGACAAAACGGCACGGAACGAGCCAAGCTACGGCAGCTTCTACTGCTGTTGTGCTGCTTTCTGAGTTGCAAGAGAGGGGCGGGGCTGAGACTGGCTCGGAGAAGGGGCGAAGGAGGAGATGCGAGATGGAGATGAAGGATGTTGGGCTGCAGTGCTGGTCAGAGGCCCAACGGTCCAAGCGGGAGAGGGCAAGGTGCCGGTGATGCCGGCAGTGGACAGTGGACAGTGGGCAGAGGCAGTGGTGGCAATGTCAGTAGTCAGTAAGAATAATAATAAACGCAATCTGCCGAGTCAGTGATATCTCATGTAAGGTACCTACGGTGCAGTGAATGTCTTCGATAGTGCCCCTACTGGGTAGGCATGTATCTAACTGGTGATGATGACAGTTCAGCCAGCCAGTAACAAGCAGCCACACAGAAATCGATGCTGCCTCGAGTGTGCGAATCGACTGACACAAGGGGATTTCTCAGTGACATTTCGCAATGCTCGGTCGACGAAAGCGGCTTGGTCTGGGACGCCGGCCTGGTCCGTCTGCCTGCTGGGCCGGTTTCGATCTGGATCTGGACGGAACGGCCTTGAAAAAAACGGGGGTCTGTCTGTCCCTAGTCCCGCCAAAACAGAAAAATGATGGAAAATGGCTTGCTTGGGGTGGGGGGTAAGGCGGGTTTGATCAAAGTGAGCTGCTGTGATGAGAACTGACAAGGGGAGAGGCGTGCAAGGCAATCAAGCAGAACATAAGGTACGTAGGTAGCTGTTGCTTTTGGCCCTGACATGCCAGCAATAGATGCAAACGCTAGGCTTGGGTTTTCAAGTCCAAGGTGATGGGACCCAAGATGGATACCAAAGCACTACTGCTACCTACCTACCTAGGTAGATAGGTATGGAATTACTCTTGCTTTCCCTTGGTGCCTGGTGATTACTGCTTTCTTTCCTTGAATTCACATCACCCCTGCTTACCTACCTACCTAGGTGTTTAGGTATGTGCCCCATATCATACTATGTACCTACTCACACGCAATCCTCGATGCAAAACACGCCGTGCGATTATCACTCACAAGGCTTCTATTTCCGACTTTGAATCCTCCCTACAGGCTAATTACAGCCCAAACCCCAGAACACATGCCGCGACACTATGGTGGTTGCAAGAGTTTTTTGTGGGATGGATATAACACGGCCTCCAGGAGGTACATTGTGAGTAGATGTATTACTGATTACTTCGCATGCTGTGCTTGCGTCTCGCACTCCTTTTCTCCCCTCTCTCCCCTCTCCCCTCCCCCGTCATAAACAAAAAAGCCAAGACCGCACATCAACCAAGCCTTGTCGCACGTGGGCAAGTTCCCAGTCCGTCGCCGCCTTTGTTGGAGATCTGGGACCCGGGACGGGGGGTGGGGGGCGACATGCGGAGAGGGAAAGGCTGCCAAGGTACCGTACATGCACAGATCGAGTACTGAATACAAGTACTGTATCTCTGTGCCTTGTCTAGACGCATTCGTACTTTGGCTGTGAGCAGTACATATGGCATTCAGGACTCACAAACGGACAAGACGCAAAACCCAACTACGAACGGGATGTGGCCGCGGCCGACGCTCAGAAGCGAATAGCCCCGGAGATGCAGGCGGGAAACAGGGACATGCATAGTTCGTGGGCCATGCTGGCTGGTGTCTGACCAGGGCCATCCATGGGCGTGTTAGAACGACTCTGTCACCGCAAAGACGGGAGCTGATTTTACCTCTCAGTAACCAGACTTGCCAGAGCTCTATGCATGTACTGTACCGGTACGCACATAGACCTCCCGTCAGCCACATCCTAAATATCAGGGATCGTCATCGACCAAGTGATAAGGCCCTCGAAAAGCACTGAACAAATCAAGTAGTTCCATGCCCTTCGGGTTGGCCTGCTTGCCTGCATACAGGATCAATGACCAGGGGTGTCGTTTCAGCAGCTACAACCCCCAATCGCCATTGCCATCCCTTCACCATCACCACACTTGTTGGTGCATCCATCAACGCAATCACCAACAGCTCTGACCCGCGACCCATGCCTTGCCATGCCTCTGGCGAGAGAATATCATCACACCAAACTGCCTCTTCCACCAAACCCAACCCATTCGCTTCTTTAAATAAGTAACTAAATTATAGACTAAAAATAGACTAAAAAGGCAAATAACATACTACTACGTAGTAGAGCAGTCCAGAGTTGACATACCTTTCACATCCCAATATCACTTATAAAGACTAAGAGTGAGTTGGTTTGTGGTGTATCGTGTTTTCCTTCCCCCTGTGACCATGCTATCATGTACTGTGGCGTGAAACCAGTAAGAAAAAGATGAAATTGTCCTCCATGCGTAAGACTCCCACCCCATCCTCATCATCCCTGACCATGTCGACACTCGACACCACCCGTTGCGATATCTTGCCCATTCACATTCATCATGATATATCACCTTCTGGCAATGCCTGACGCTGAAACCTCGTCCCTCCTGTATCCTGCCATGGTTGACCCCTTCAAGAGCCGAATCCCTCACCCTGTCCTTAGCACAAATCCCATCCTGTCTTCGTCTCGCCCAGTGAAGCATACATGACGCAGGCAAATCCCCAACAACTCTACCATGACCCAATCTCCTCGCTCGATACCTTCACGCCCTTCGCATCCCGTTTCGAGATGCAACACGTGCCGGATCCGGTCCCCTTTTTCTCCCTCACCACGATACTAAAAGACTACCAAGCCTCCTTCTATGACGCAAACCTCAGCGTGCAACGCGCCTCACCGCCTTGCTGAGTTACACAACGCCGACCCAACCAGACCAACCACAACCCCATTCGTTCGTTTCTTTTGGTTCTACTATCGCAGGTTATGCCACCCGAATTACCCATTTCTATCCCAAACAAAACTCATCCACACAAAGACGTCCTACCAGCCACATGCCACAACCGTCTGTATCCTTTGCAACCCTGGTCCAACACACCCACTACGGCAACATACCTACGTAGTACTGCGTATATTGCTTCTTTCCCAGCCCACCAAATCAAAGCACTCGTCACTTAGCTTTCTCGCCGCTCTCTCTTCGCTGCCTCTCGGCTTCATTAGTCTCGCGTAACCCACACCTCCTGCAGCTACTCCCCTCTTCCATGCCAAGGCGCAGTTCAAGCCCACAAGTCTCCTCTTTCACCGCTATTCGAGAGCTTCGTCGTATTTCTCAGCCTTGGATGCGCCTTTATGGAGGGGTTTTTTCTTGTTATCCCCCCCTGTCCACCTCACCTCGCCTCGCTTCACTTCGTACATACACCATACAGGGTGCCACACGGCGCAAATCTATCCTAATTTAGTCCCTAAGACAAAAACCGGGACGAAGGAATGGAAGCATGGAAGCATGGAAGCACCCAGCGGCCCGCAGCGCCCCCCTTCCGATTCACTCTTCCGGTTCACTCTTCCGATCCCGTTCCGCTACATGGTGGATCTCCTATTGTGCCTTGCAAGTCTCGGTAAATGCTCTTTTATCATTGATCCGATTATCTAGTGTACAGCGCCAACTGTTGTCTAGCCTTGAACCACGAGCCTCTTGTTGTCTCTTGTCTCATTGAAATCCATTGTTTCTTATTCCTCGCGCCATTCACTCGTGCCGCACCGCGTAGTCAGTGTCCGGCAGGTACAGGTGACGGTCCGCGCCATCCTTGGTCAGAACCACCATTCGGATGACACCGCCGGAGCTGCCATCCCACTTGATGGCCTCTCTCAACGCTCCCTTGACAAAGTCAACTGCCTCATCCTCATCCATACCCTCCTCCCAATTGGCATCACAGTAACCGTAGATGTATGTCGATCCTGAACCGCCAATGGCATATGACTGCTTGTGGAGGGATCCGCCCAGGGGAATCGAGTATACCTGTCCACCGAATCGCTCATCCCATCCAGCAATAATGAGTCCAGCCCTGTTGATACCCTGTCAGTTTCCAAATACGTCATATGAATGGGTTCAATGTGTATGCTACTTACGACAAGCGATCTTTGTTGGCATAGCAAATCTCCTGGAAAATGGAGGCAGCAGTTTGGGTCATGGGGGGTTTGCCATTCTGCATCGCGAAGAGTCCTAGCTGATATTGCACTATATCGGCTACTGCCTGCGTATCAGCGGCCGAACCGGATCGGCAGCACCAAATCGTATCGTGTACTCTCGTCAACTTGTCCGTCACTCGGTTCGCGATGTAGGATCCGGTAGTCGTTCGTGAATCGGCTCCTGCGGGAAGCATCAGTAATCGTACCCCATTCCGTATTTCAACATGCTTACCCAGAATAACTCCGTCCTTGAAAGTGACTGCCATACTGCGACCTCGTTAGGTTTACATTCCATCGGGGCAATGAGGGCGACATACATCGAGGTTCCCAGGCTGGCCATCGGTTAGTATGCATCCAAAGAAGTAGGGCATATTTGACTTACTTCACCTCGCCCTTCTTCAATCGATCCATATCGACATGGATTCCATCTGCCGGTATTCTATGAGCCTCCCTCCCCACGATGCCAGATATGACGAGCTCCAAACTTACCCTCGTTCAATACTCCAGCGTGTCCGAATTCCATAATGTCGTTTCGAGAAGGATCTCTGTAAGCTTGAAGGTTTGGGTGTATTATCGTTCCAAAAATTATGAGGTTGTTGGTGCAGTGTTTCGTTGTCGTCGTCGTTGGCCGCTGCTTGAGGAAGGCTGGAGCTATGCTGAGCTCAGGCAGCTCTGAACACGCAGCCGCGCCCCGGCCCACATCGTAGTCATGTGATCGGTCACGTGTATTTCGATCAACTCTACGAGAGGCAGCATATTCCAAGGCTGAACTCAAATGCATAAGGTCTACGGGTTTTATGGCACTAACTAGTTGGCGTAGTCGTGATGCGCTCTTGGATTCACGGTGTTTCCAGAGATGGCGATGTGATCCATGAGGTAATAGATTGCACCTGATACAGAACATATCGCCCCTAATCATTCCTTGCAATCAGGCGGCCTGGTCCCGCCAAAGCCAGTCTCATTTCCTGCCGGAACGCCGATGTTGATAATACAACTGAGAACTCATGCATATGCGCTCAGTGCTTGTGCAGTTGTTGGTCGGGTCCCTCGCCCTGGCCCCCTTCCGCCGCTGTGACTCCCTCCTTCTTCTTATCATCACCGCATCCGCAGTCGTAGAAGTCGCCAATTTTGCTGCAATCGAACAAAGGCTTGTGCACCTTCTCGTTGACAATGTTGTGCATGTAGCAGAGCCACCCCGCGGCTGCATTGCGACTGCTGGTCTGGGGTGGGTACTCGACCAAAAGCCCACGGAAGTGTTTCGCACACTGGCCACAGGGGTAGAGGCGGGCGAAGAGGTGCATGAATGTCTCGAGCGCCATGCGATCGTCTTTCGAAGGTTCGTCGGGGAAACGTGACATCATCGTATGGAGGAACTTCCACGTGGCATGGCCAAGCTCAGCCCTGTAAAGGCAATGCTATTAGCATCTGAAAACCCCAGCGATACAATCATTCGGGTGGCGGGCGCGAGGCTTACTTGAGCGTGGCATTCTCTAGACGAGGCGCAATCGACTCGCCATCGAGGAGTCCTTGGGGAATGGCATTGAGATCGGCAACAAATTCAGACCTCTCTCCTCCTTTCAGGGGCTCGCCAGCAGGTGCTTTCGGGAAACCAGGGACGGTGCTCCCTGAAGGTCCAGAGAAGAGATAGGATAGAGTGCAGAAGGCCACGAGGACCAGGACGAATGTCAGTGTGAGGTGCTGTCGGCGAGCCATGATTAGGGAATGAAATGGAGGACTATCCTCCAAGTCGTTTGTCGGCTCATGGTTCCCTTAAGACAAAACTGTCCCACGTTCGAGAATGGGCCGCGTCGCTGCATCAGGCGAGGCTGACGGGGTTCTTGCACCAATGAGCCAATAGCGGCGGTCTAGGATCAATAGCCTAGTGGCCTCAGGGCTCAGGCGGGGGCCTATCGGTTCATTGAGGGGTCCTTTAAGCATGTGGGGCCGGGCCTCTCCGGGCCGGATGCATGTGGATCCCCGGCAGCTTCCTATCTTGACTTCTGCATGAGGATAAGAGACGCCCTCTCAAGGTTTCCATCTCGCTGCAAGTGATATGCAGCTCAATGCCCGCGTCGCATGACCCAGGTTTAGTTCATTTCTATACAATCTCGTCCATTTTATGATGCTCTGATTACGTATCCCTCAAGCTTAACCCATCACTCCACTCCTACCCTACAGCGAGTGCGTATCCCTGATTTGTTCTGCAATCCCTTTGACTTCTCCTGTCTCTGTGGGTTTCATCACTAAGCTTTCTACATTTTTAGACGTTATTTCTGTGCTCGTGCGGTTCTGGGCTAGTTATATTCCTAGATGGGGCTAGATTGTGGCGGAAAGAAGCGATCAAATTTGAGGTTGTTAAGTTAGAATGGACGAATGTTGGCTCAAAATCCTCAACCTATCCTTCTTAACTTTAGCATCGTAAACAATAACACGAAAACACTAGTGAGCACTTCCTCCCCGGCCACGAGCTCAGCAGTGTGCCGTTCGAGGGGGCTTCAGAAAGTATCGTCAATTGACACCTGGAAGGACGAGTGTCCAATGTCACCTCCAATCTAATATTCCATGAGTTGACAGATACTTTACATGCGAACAGAGAAACCCCAATGCGTAGTTCCAAACAAGGGTCAATATGAACATGGCATTGACTCTTCCTCGTTGCCTCTCTCTGTCCACGGAATTGAGAGATTCGCAGTGAAGCTACACAAATACTTAACAGCCGACAGAACGATGCCCATATAAAGAAGACACACCCTGACGTACAACAACGAACCGACACATGGAACATAGATAGAATCAGTAGTGTCAGTCATAGGATGTTGAAATATGTAGGGATAACCCTTGCCACTAGCAGATGAGATAAACCAAGTTACCCTACACCGGAATGTGGTGCTGATAGATTGAAGCAACTAACCAACAAGCCGAAACTCGCACAATGCCATGACAGTCTGAAGTGGATAGTCAGACCAAAAAGGAAATACAGATGAAATGCCATATATGGTGGAAATTCCCACCTAATGTCAGAAAATCCTGTCGACGATACTCGGCGGTGTTTGGAGAAGACATGGCTGGCACTAGTTCGTCAAAGTTGAGCCCTGTGAACGAGACGGCAGAGGGAAAGGAGGTGAGGATGAGCAGAAACCGATGCCACAGAGAATTAAGAGAAAGCATACATATGAAACGAAGAGATGAAGAGTCAAGTCACCGCTCGAGTCACCTCAAAGTTCTGCGTGCTACGGCCCAATTTCTGATTCGGGGATGAACAGTCATCTGCAAACAATATATAGATTTGAGGAGTAGGAGAAGAGAAGAAATGAGCCAACGTTCATTGTGCCCAAGTGAAAGAAGGTTGGCGAATGCATGGATGCCACGCGAGCATGAGTTTTTTTTTGATGCGTTCGTGGAGCTGGTGCCCTCTTACATCTCACCACAACAGCCAAAAGGCGCATCAAGCAATATGACACCGATTCCCCAGGACAAGTCTCTACTCGAAACAGAGTCTGATAAAAAATAGACCACTTATTGCGGTCATATCAGTTGGCGGAGAATTGCCTCTTGTGAGTTCCCGCAAGTTGACTGCGATACAAACACCATGTGGCTACGAACCATGAGTATCCATGACAAGGAAAGAATCCTCCTTGGAAGTCACGATACAGAGAATTCTCTACCTATATTTGGAAGAAATTAAAAAGGCCATAAGCATACTGGTTTATCTGGAAAGGGGGGTGAACAATCTGTAACGGTCTAGCAGCTTGCCGAGGCCGCGATACTTCGTCACAAATGACCCACACTGGACCAACACTTCTACCAATGTTGACCCGAGTCTCGGCTCCCCAGCGGTCATGACCCCCCCCCGCGTTCGAAGGTTCTAGTTTCGGCCGGCCTCAACCAAATGTCTCCCAGCGGTTGACATTCCTGCGAGGAGGGGAAGAACAAAGAGCATGGGTCTAGTCTGTGACGTATTGCATTCCAGTGATGACACGAGGAACAGCCCTCAAGGGAGGGCGAATACCAAATGGATTATCATCATGTGATACGATACTAGCCAGACAGCCACGGTAGGCGCAGCAATTATCACGTATGCAATAAAGAGGTTGGATTTGGTTTCAACTCCAGGGGAGTCATCAACTAGCTTCATTTCATTCATTCCATAGAGTAGAGAGACATCGCCATATGATGTAATCGAATACTCTTATATCAATATATTAGATCTAGCCATTAGCTACAATCGATCCAATCATTTACTTGGAAGCTCAGGCGATTTAAGTAAGAAGTCATCCAATTGCTTGTTTTGATAATTCAGGTTTTGGATGTGCCACCTTCCAACGGAATGGGTATTGATTCATGTACACAAATGCAGGGTACATAGCGTAAACTCATTCTTCGGTGGCCATGACGAGCCCGGCGGCATACACCAATGCTTCGGGGGGTTGTGAGACACAGAGAAGCCTCGAGGTTTACCACGTAGCTGACTCTGTTTGAAAGTGAACACTCGCTTCGTTGTCTGGTGGCTCAAGCGAGACATGAGACGACGGTGAACTGTCTCAGGTCATTGAGCACCCGCTATCGCCCTCTAATCTGGGCTAGAAGCAGCTGATACGTACGTACTGCAAAGGGGACCGACGAATTCCCATTGCCTGTGGTAGCATGTTTTAGACTGACCAGGTGTCTCAAGAAGACTTTACTACGTACAAGCGGACTTGCATACGCCGGGAAGGCGCTCAACGCGCCTGGCAATAGCGCCAACGGTGAGATGGGCCGGTGCCAGCAGAGTACATGCTGGATTTCAGCTTCCTATTTTAGGCTCAGTTAAACCAGCGGCCGTGGTGGTAGTGGTGTCGAGTGGACCGTGGAGGTGGTGGTGGAGTGAGCAGGTGTGGCGGCCACCAACTTTCGCATGGTTGCTGATGCCGTGATGAGTCGACAAAGCTGTGATGGATCATAGAGAAAGCTCTTTCAAGGAATCACTAGCTAATATTTACCGCAGCCAGATGTGATGGACGAGCTTTTACGTACAAAGCGCGCAGGACCTGATGTCGGGAACAAAGTGAATGGGCTAGGTCATAGGGCAGAAACAAGGCCAATGTGCTCGAATCTGACCCAATTTGGCCATCGAAGCCAAGAACAACAGAGTGTCAGCGACAGCAGTTGCTCACTTCGGCAGGGTTACAGGGAACGGCTTGTCAGCTCTAGATTGGGAGAGACCATCACGAATGAGTTCAAGGCCTTTTAGGGTGCACTCGTATTGCGGGCGATGGCAGAGCCACGGGTTGGTCAAGGCGCATGTAGAAATGGCCATTTCAACTCATGGTCGCGTGGATTGTCGTCGACAGTGCATGCTTCAGGTGAGTCGATGTCCTAGAAGGGGAGGTTTGTCTGGGGAGATCCCAAGTCCTCCCCAGTGTTGGAGGAACGCCGATGCTTGGTATGCTGCAGGTACGAGAAGGCTGGCGAGTAGCAGATGCTGGTATGGAGACGGTCGACCAGAATGGGATAGAATTCAGGTGGGCTAGTTCGGGTCTGGCTAGCAAGGGCTCCGTATTTGCAAAGATCGTCGTGTCTATGTATAGAAGCACCAGCGAAGAAACAAGAAACACGGCGGCGGCGGCGGCGGACGAACCTGAGGGTTGGGGTTACGGCCACAACTTGCACTTTCCCACCATTCTTGTTGCGCTCGGGAAATAGAGGCTCGCAGAGTGGATGGGCGGAGATTTTCGGTCTCCTCAAATATCGGCACGGAGTATTGCATCGTGCCTTTGAGGAGTCGAAAGGACTGCTGAGCCGGCATTCAGGCGGGCAAGTGCTTGACGCGATGGTTGGTAGGCTGAAATGAGACGAGACGACTCTAGTCAGGACGTGGCCAAGACATTGATTAAGATTGTAACAGCCAAGTTTGTGTTGAGCAACTTTGTGCTCCCCTTGACAATATACCTGAGCCGGTGTATGGATATTCGGGAGCAGAATCGCTCCGTGAGTCCTTTATTGGCGACCAGTCAAATGGCAAAAGCAAACGAGTCAACACCGGGTCCATCGGCAGCGGATGGGAACGGGAAGCTTGATCAAACACTACCCGCCGTGCCGTACGCCAAAGACAGTGAGGTCGGCCCCGTAATCCATGTGCCGTGCGAAGATGTGCACAGTACAGGGTGCATAGGGACGCGCAATTTCTGGGACATAAGCCACCTAGGGGAGCCCACCAAAGGGGGCCAACGTTGGTGCCGCTCCGCAATGTCATCGTCGCGTCCACGTGGAGTCGTGGAATTCGTTGCGATGTGCGATGTGCTGTTGCACTCTGCCCAGCGCTGTACCCCGAATGGTGGGTGCCAAGAGACTGGAGTCATCAGCGAGCCACAAGGCACAACGGCGCTGCGCCATGCCCATGAATGTGCCGCTTCATGCTAAATATGTGCCGCTGAGTTAATATTTGTTGATGTTGGTCTGGGAGAAGAGGAGTCGCTGTGTTTTTGCAGTGTGTCTTCCATGCCAAGCATGTCTCACTCAATCGCCAGCCACAGATCGGATTTGACGTTTTTTTTGGGGGGCACTGATGGAAGCTTTGTGATGCCATTGGCAAGAGGTTAGCGCCTAGACTGGCAAGGGTTTCACCCTCTTGTTAATTGTGCCTCAGGTATCACTTGGTTGCCTGGCATTCGCGGCTTGAGGTGTCTGCCTGGTTGGTGTCTAGGCACGTGCTGGGTCGCACTCGTCTTTGACTTTCTCCTTTGTTCCGCTGCCCATTCTCTCTGACAAACGCAAACCTAGGTACGGTTGCACTGTTGGCATCTACGGAGCTGGGACTTGGCAGCGATAATTAAAGGCCCAAGCCCCAGTGGCGCCTCGAGACGAGCTAAGGTGGCCTTGTCGCGCGGCGATTCGCCTCTGTTCCTGGCTTGCGGCGCCATGTCCACGAGGTGGCTCTTCGGTAGGCGTTCAAGTGGTCCCCAAGTGGACCCCCCGACAGGGTCTATCATTTTTCCAAGGTTATGATGCTACGGGAGAGTGAGTCTTGAACAGTAATCGATCCGCGCGGTACGGCTCTGCTTTCAGAGAATACATGGTTCTTCACGTTACGCTTGGAGTGTTCTGAAGTATCACCGACGTCCGGCCTCGTACCTATATGCCGCTTGACCGCGAGCGGGCAGCGGCTTGCAAAGGCTTGCATCCTCCACTACCCACCACCCGCACCACACCCGCACCTGTACCCGCGCCGTCCATTCTGGGTCGAATGTCCGATTTGACCAGCACCGCTCCAGGTGTGTACCCTTTGATGCTGCTCACTACTGCAGCCGCTGGCACATGTCGACATGGCTTTCTATTACCCGTACAATTCTGGCATGGCGCACGATTTCAGTGCGCCTCCAGTGGTTGCATCGTGCCAGGCAGGCTGCCAGGCGTGACCTCAAGCGAAATGACCACTAATTCAACATGTTCCTGCTGGCCAGTGTTCTGGCCTGGCTCATCACCCTCAATTGCTAATAATCAAAGTACCAGGCCATTTTTGGGGGGCATGAGTTTTTTCTGTACTCCGTACCTTTGGATGATGGCTCGGACCATGGCACGACGGGCTGCCTCTTCACCTGAGGAACGATGGACTTGACACTGGAGGATGGAATTTGCTTCCTTGCGCTGGGTTAGCTTTGAGTTGGGCGCGTGTACTAAGCCCGGCTCAATACCTCACGAGCGGCACAGCCAACTGAACGACACAGGTACCAGATGCTCCCAGGTAGCAACCTCGCCCTCAACATGCGCCCTAGAGGTTCAATGCTCAGGACAACCTCCAATTCTGAGGTACTGGACCGAAGCATGGGCTCCAGCACTGGGCTCGCGTGCCGCACCATTCCTATATCTGGTCTAGCCGCCATGATGGCCCCGATCCTGGCCAATAGTTCATGGCAATATCGATTTTTCCACGCCTGTGCCCCTGGCACCAACCTTGGACAGACCCACCCCTCCTCACATCCCACATCTCACAGACCCAGGCCAACAGCCTGCTGAACAAGCACACTTCCCACTCCCTGGCAACTCACTCCCCGGCAGATGAGAGACAAAGCCAGTGTTTGGGAGCAGACGCTACAACATGCCCTGTCGATTTCCACCAACGCAACCCATGATGCAGAGCGAGGCTTGTTGCCAGCCAGGTCACAACGACCCTCGACTTCGAGGGGCGAGAGTTGTACGCAGTGGACGGGTGCGACTACAGAAAACCTGTGCGAACAAGCACCGAGCGTGGTACATGGAGCAGAGGGAATTGAGGTGCCACAGCCATCTTGTACCGGTATCCCTTCTACAGTACTCTCTCTGTGACGCCGTCGTGCGTGGGAAGCAGGGAACTAGCAATTAGCCGACCCTGGCACGCTCAAGCCCCTAGGTAGGCCGACCCCCTTTTGACGACTTTCACCTGCGCAATTTCCATGCCCGCCATGGCTCTCCGCTCACCCACCCGACACCCACCATATCGCGTCCGTTGTGGGCGGGCGTCTAGGCTCGTCTAGGCTGGCCCGATCACTGTGGGTGTCGCTCCTCGCTCTGTCAATCCGTACCTGTGCCTGAGAAACTCCCCAGAAGGTGCGGCCAACGGCCGATGAGGAGCGACTTTTTCGCCGGCTTCAGTGACCGGGGGTGGGAGAAGGGGTCTCTGTCCATCCCTGCCTCAACTTTCCGTTTCTCTGAGTCGCCCCATTCGCACGTCTCCTGAGATAGTGCGCGACTCGCTCTACCGGGCCACAGTACACGTTGCGTGACGTTATATCCACCTAAGGTCTCGTACCTGTGTGGCCCGCCTAATGTATCCCGTATGATGGGCAACTGTGGTGAGTT
The DNA here is from genome assembly GCA_029931735.1 of Dactylonectria alcacerensis. Taxonomy (NCBI): domain Eukaryota; kingdom Fungi; phylum Ascomycota; class Sordariomycetes; order Hypocreales; family Nectriaceae; genus Dactylonectria; species Dactylonectria alcacerensis. Next base: position 1,813,777 of record JAPMUZ010000006.1, on the reverse strand, counting down.
CATCACAAGCCCCCTGCGCCTCTCTCGATCCAAGCCTCTTTACCCTCTCACATGGACTGGGCCACACCCGGGTGCAGTGCCCACGCCCGCCGTCACTCTTGGGCCTTCTTTCACTCTCTTCGCTCTCCCCTAAACTTCACCCTCCCCTTGCTCCTCGCACCCCTTGTCCCTGTCGTGTTTCCATGCCTGCCATCTCCCCATTCGCCTTCATTCCTTCCTTTCTGCGTGGCCCTGTCGCTGTCCTTCTTTTGTCGAGCCTTTTCCCTCCCCTTCCTTTCGTTCCCTCTCCACACCGACCTCACCTCCTCCGACAAGTTTCCAAGGCGTCGTCGTCCGTCCTCTTCGATTCTCGACAGCGGCCCGCGCGTTCAAGCCGATCCTCGAGAACCGTTCCCGTCCTTCCTTGGTTGATGTCTGGCCGACTCTAGGACCTCTGGAGGTCTCGCGGATAGCAAATGCCGGCAGACGAATGATTTCGACGTCCCCGCGATCCGACACCACCCAAGTACCGACCAACCAGAGACACAGACACGAACTGTTCTCATTTTGACGACTCGCGCCTGTTTGAATCCTCGTCGACGATTTCTCGTCAAGCCGCTCATTTTCTCGTGATTAAACTCGCATATACATACGCTCCACGCAAACTATATGTGAGTCTTCTGCTTGACATTCAATCGGTATCTCGGCGGTTTGGGATGGATGGGGGGAGGATATCTGTTCCTTTGTTCCCCGAATGGCATAGTGGTGTGGACTACACTGGCCTACTTGGAGTGATTGGTTTGGATGGGATGCTGAAACAGCTCGTCAATGGCTGTCGACTGACAATCGTGTGTACAGATTACACTCGTTGACATTTACTGTCAAGTACATTCGCTGCATCTGATCCTGACAGTTAGTGCCGCTTGGTTGCCCGGGTATTGTCACCATCGCTAATGATGAAGCCAGCATAACCACGTCTACTCGACGGCCATCGTTACATCATTACCACATCGTACATACAACCGAACAAGCAAGACCGCAAGAATGCTTCCCAAATCATTGGCTCTCGCGGTTGCCTTGGCATTTGCAACGAATGCTGTTGCAGATGGCAACCACAACCGCATCTATTTCCCCCGGCAAATCAAGCGCGAGATCACCAACTCGACGATCACCTCGAGTCAGAGTCGGACCGCCTCAGGATCAACAATCTCTACCGACCATTCCGAAACCTCCAGACGACAGACAAGCATTGTTGACTTGATTTCGGACATCTCAGATTCCGACTCCCTCGGTGCCACCGGTACTGTCCCTGCGATCATTCTCCAGCCCACCACGAGCGGTACTAGCAAAACCGGTTCGACCTCCGCCGAACGCGCGACTGCCTCGGACACCGACACTGGCATTCTCCTAGCCCCCACCGGTATTGTCACAGTCAGCGACACTACGACTGCGGCCACCACTGAGACGACTGCCGATAGCTCGAGCGAGACAGACACTCAGAAGTCCACGGATCCCACGACTACCGATGCCTCCGCAACCGATTCGACCAAGAAGACATTTACAACAGCTGCCGATTCCACCACGGCAGTCGACTCTAGCTCAGCGACCCAGTCTGCTGATGCCACTACATCGGATGATGTAACATCGGCTGCCACCCAGACCTCTGCCGCCGCGACTTCAGCTGCCGAGACCTCTGCCGCTGAGACTTCAGCTGCCGAGACCTCTGCCGCTGAGACTTCAGCTGACGAGACCTCTGCCGCCGCGACTTCAGCTGACCAGACCTCTGCTGCCGCAACATCTGCTGCTGAGACTTCTGCCGCCGAGACCTCTGCCACTGAGGCCAGCCAGACTCAGAGCGATGACAGTGCTACTTCTGACGCTACAGCAGCTACATCCACTGGCTTGCTGGATCCGGTTTCGAGCCTCCTTAGCTCTCTTTTGGATGACTCAAGCGTAACCTCGAGCAGTGACGCTGCAGAGACCCAGACCAATACTTCTGAGGAGTCACAGAGCACTGCCAATTCCGTATCTGCAACTGCGGGGCCCTCGACCACGGCTCCTGTCGATGTCTCGACATCGGCCGCTCAACCTACTGCGACTACAGAGAGCGACGGTTCCTCAGCTACGACTGATGCCCCAGTCAACACCGAGACTACACAGTCCGCATCCGCCGACGTCACCGACACTGCTTCATCGAACCCAAGCAACACAGTTTCGTCCAACCCGTCTGCTACTACTGTTCCAGTTGACACTTCCGCTACTGATGCTACTGGTACCACCAACCCTACTGACACCTCTGGCGCTGTGTCCACCGGCACAGATGCTACGGGAACAACAGTCCCGACTGACACTGCTGTATCTACCGGTACTGATGCTACTGGAACGACTGTTCCGACTGATACCGCGTCTGTTTCTACTGGCACTGATGCCACTGGTACAACAAACCCTACCGGTACCTCAATTTCCGTTTCTACTGGTACAGATGCCACAGGAACGACAGTCCCGACTGACACTGCTGTATCTACCGGTACTGATGCTACTGGTACAACTGTTCCGACTGATACAACGCCTGTTTCTACTGGCACTGCCGGTACCCCTGGCACAACCACCGGACCCATCTCGACCGGCACCGTGTCCGCCACTGACGCTACGGCGACTGGCACTGATGCGACAGGCCAGACGACGGGAACTGTGGAGACTGGTGTGAACTCGACGGCTGTTGAGGCTTCGACTGGCACGGAAAGCGCATCTCAGGCTACCGATCTCCCTTCTACCGAGACTACCGGTAGTGCTTCCCAAGCTACTGAGACAGCTCCCTCTACTGCTAGCGAGCAGTCAACTGTTGTTGAGCAGCCGACCGCTACCACATCTTTGCCTCTTATCTCTGAGACCGAGGCACCTACCTCTGTTATTCAGTCGGCCGACCCCATCACCAGCATCCAAGCCACTGCCACGCTTAGTAACACCGAGGGTTGGCTGCCCACAACCATTCTTTTCGAGCCTACCAACACCAACTCGATTTCAACCTCAACAGCCACCAGCACCGGCCTTCCCGACAATATTCCTAAGGTCATTCTGCCTGATGACCCTGACCAACCTATTCCTGATGGCACGACTCTGATTCAGATTGGATTCCTGTATCCTCTTAACTATCTTTTCGTGGCTAAGAACACTGTTGCTGCGGCACAGATCTTCAAGTATCTGCCTGATGCACTCGCTGACGGTGGTGGTTTCTCGACTGACCGTATCCTGGTGAGCAAGATTGTTCCGTATGATACTCGAACCAAGTGGGGATACATCACCGCCATTGCTTCAGTGTACTACCCCGAGAACATGGTCGATAACCTGCAGATCGATCTCACAACCCCCAACTCTGCTCTCTACAACAACGACCAAGAGATCGTGAGAAACCTGACCTCCGTCATCAACACCAAGATTGATCTGCTGGGAAACAATGCCGAGACCACATCTGGAAGCGGCAGCAGCTCCGACAACACTGACTCGAGCCAAGGAGATGGATTCAGCAACAGTGGTTCGGATAACCAGACTGCCAAGCAAAAGGCCACCGTTGCTGGTATTGCTGTGGGCGCCATCGGTCTGGCTGCCGTGTACGGCGCTGCCATGTTCCTTGTGGCCCGTCGTTACAAGCGCAAGAAGCAGCTGGGTCACCGCCGTGCTAGCTCCATTGGCAGCAGCCAAGCCTCGTCTGAGATGCGCTATGCAGGCAACGGTAGCCCTGCCCTCATGGGTGGTGCTCTGCTGAGTCAGGACTTTTCATCGTACGGTGCTGCCGCGGGCGATAACTTGCGCGCTCAGTACGGTCGTAACAGCCACGGCAGCGGCCGGAGTGGCATGGGCAATTCTGCCCGCACGGCGTACATCTCGCCTCCCGTTGCAGCTGAGAATTCTCTGGGATGGAACTGATGACATGAAGACCTCAATTCCCTCGCCATTTGAACCACACATCTCAACAACTGCGCCATTTTCCCTTTTTATTTTTATTACACTTCGATACCCTTCTTCGGTGGAGCGAAACAGCCTTCGCCTGGTCCTTGTCTTTATAGTAAGAACCACCGCGCCATCACGAGGGGCCTCCGCCGACAGACCGCGATCACGACACTTGGACGCGACATGTTTCCTTCAGTTGTTTCTCCGCGCTTCTACACTGATGTGTACGAGAACTGCATTCTGGTATAGACTTGCGGGTTGGTCGTCTCGACCATCCATCATTACCTCCCAATGCCTGGCGCCACGCAAAGGGGTAGAGCCCCCACATCATTTATTTTTCTTTTGGCTCCATCCTGGCGACCTGGGCATATTTTTTAATGCTTTGGTTTCTTTATTTTTATTCTTCTTCTCATTGAGAACTATGGTGGATATGGAAGAGGTTGGATGGTTTGGTGACAAAGGCGTAAGGAGAGCGATCTTGGGCAACTGAGAGGCAGCGATCAATGCCTTGGTTGAAATGCAGGATTGGACTGATGCTGAAGAAAGGAGACCCCACCTGGACGCTGCGGCCCCATGGGCATGCCAAATTGTATATTAGAGAGGGCTATTTGTATGGCGTCCCTCGTTTTGACATACTTTTGCCGTTGATGGCCTCTCTGTACGATTACGTGAGTGGGGACGGGAAGAGCCCGGCGAGTGTGGGTGGGGAGGTTGAGTTGTGGTCGTGGATGATGGTGGCAGTTGTTGAAGTCCAGCATATACCAATACGTTAAAAACAGCTAAAAAGAGACAATGGACTGATGAGACTCTATGGGCGCTGAGGCAGAAGTGTTGCATGTGTAAACGTTGCTTATGCTTCAATGGGTGATCGTGTTTAGAGGTAACTTTGGTACATGTCCATGTTCGCAATCGGGCGAAGGCCGGATGAGGTGGGATGACTTGATAGGGCTGGTAAATGAAGGGATGTGGTGCATTTCAGTAATTGATCTACTGCATAGCACGAACTACGAGGGGACTACTTTTGGTACTCAGCGCCCTCTGATGCTAAATTTGGGCTGCACCTAGAACCAAAGCAAATAAGGCTGACTTGACGGACTTTGTGATGATGGGATTTGTGGAGAGGAGGCTGGAGGAAGGGAGACGATGGAAATGGTCAGAGCATTTACTATGTACAGCATAGTTTGGATGACTTGGAATAATACAATACCCGTCAGATGGCCTGTACGTGGTAAAGGCACGGACGGGAGTACTACGGATGGGTTCCGGAGAAGAGCGAGATGCGTGACGAGGGGGGATGACTTCTTTGGGACGACTTGACGTGAGCAAAGGATGGGAAGAGAAGAGGTCAATGTAGTCAGCAGCGGCTAGTTATGGGCTAGTGTAATTTCCCCTTGCAGGCTTGCAGGAACCTTGACGGTCGAGGGCGCTATGCGGCGGCGCCAACGGTGCGGCGTAGGATTTTGGTGGTCTATTGAGGGCCTGGCCTTTTTGGGGTGGAGGGGGTGATCTTGGAAGCTCCCCTAAGAAGCTCGCTGCAAACGCTAAGGGCCGCCCCCTAACCCACCCCCCCCCCCCTAACAGCCGCTGGGGCCCTGGACCGGTGGTGTGGGCGGGCTGCAGCTGCAGCACCAGCGGGAGAGGACAGGCGAGAGAGGCTAATGCTGGTCCCGGTGGAGTAAAATGCGCATGAAGTCAGACTATTTGCGGTTTGTCAAGGGGACTGTCAAGGGGACTGTCAAGGGGACTGTCAAGGAGATGGCATCGAGTCTGCCAAGTGGGGATAGCATCGAGTTGGGTAGAGGTTTGCTGTATTGTGTTGGTAGAGTGTACACATTTGCAAACCAGCATTGTTTGGGATGAAAAGGAATCAGTTCCCTCAGGTCCTGCTCAATGTACACAACATTGAATTATATCCACCAGACTACTTGCATGCGCCCTGGGCACTTGTATACAAATCGGGACTGATGTCGAGGTATTTCTCTCCGTAGAAAATTCCCTTGTTTGTGGAGTTGGACTCGTCAGCTCGAATTTGGCTGACGACGGACGAACCGGGTATGTGTCCTGCTTCGTACGTAACAAGCAATAGCTTAAGAGATCGGACTACTTGATACTCACATGGGCAATGTGTATTAGTTTGTATGGAGGACGTACGCATTACAAGCAACGAGGAGGGAGGACTCGAGGAGACTCGAGGGGACTTGGTTCAGCCCAGCTGCGCCAAGCACGAACCGAATAAAAAGACCAAGCCGTTGGCTCTCCTGCGTGCACAGTGTGGCGGCGCTTGTGCAGTTGGGATGGGTTATTAGAAGCAGTCATGCTCACGCATAAAAGTAGGGACTTAGGTAGTGCAGACTGCATACAATACATTACAATAGTACGCAAGTTGCCAAGTCAGTCAAGCAGGAGAGACAGTGAGAGGTGGTGGGGTGGCCGGCGGTTAGGCGACGAAAGGGACAAAAAAAGACCCAAGACATGGAACTGGATGGGTTGACAGGGCAGACAAGCAAGGGAGCAAGGGACAGGGAAGATGGGGACATGGGACGAACGCCCTTTTCATGCATTCGGCTGGGACCCCGAGGGGGTTGATTGGGCTATGAGTCGGTGCAAGCGTGCGGTGGTGGTCGGTGAGTGGAATATGTAGGTATGTACACCCGGCTGCGCGGTACTGCGACCTCGAATCTGTTTGGTGAGTTTGGTTTGGTTTGGTTTGGTTCTTGGCTTGGGCGGCCGCATTGCACGGTGGTGTGCATGAGTTTTTTCTTCGGTGGTGAGAGCGGACGGTGCAGAACGGTGTTAGTGGTGGTGATGGTGGATGGTGGTGGAGGGCGGGGACAGGCATGACTACTACTTGCAAGCGAAGGATGGGACGATGGTGGTACAGGCCCAACAGGCAGTACAACGTTGTAGGACTTCAAAGGAGGAAAATGGCACTCTATATTGCTCATTTATTATACTGCAAACTGCATGTTACTTACCTATGTACACACACATTAGGCATCTGCGTAGACAGGTCTCAACACCATTCAACCTCATTAACCACCGTTCACCACCGTTCACCACCACCACCACCACTTTACCGCCACCACCACCGTTCCCACCACTCCAAGAAAGAAACCATTCAATGAATTAACAAACGGCGGCTATGAAATAAACGAGCGACGTTCCTGCGGCGCCAACGTTCTCCCCAGGCCTGGATCGTCTGGAAAAGAATGCCCTGGGTGGAGTTTGTTGCAGACCAGGGACGGGATGCCAGCCAAGCTCACCCAAGGGACCGCCCAAGTTTTTTTAGCCCGGCTCTTCCACCTCCCAGGACCCCCCCCGCAAGGACCTAAAATGGGATGCAAATGGGGAGGGGGCCTGGCGAAGAAGGGGGTGGGAGGCTTTTTTAGGAGAAATATTGGTTTAAGCTACTACGTGTACCCAGGTTTGCTCCGTATTGGCGTCGATGGACATGCCGATGGATGAGACTAGTGAGGATTTTGTGACCTTGTGAGCGGCTGCGTGCGTGCGTGCGTGCGTTGTTCTTGTCGAACAAGGGAAAACGTGCAATTCTCTCCTCCATATGCCACTTTGTTCTTGTTCACCACCACCCATTCTATCCTTGGAGGTTTTTGGCGATCCGCCGCTCTGCATACGTTGGCTGTTCTGCAGCCCTTTTCCTTCGTTTCTGCACATCTCTCGTTTTCTGCCACACGGAGCTCCATTCGTTCCTTTGCCGTCGACCATGACTTGGATGGTTTCCCTAGCCGAGTTGTGAGAGAGTGTGTATAAGCCACGACGGTGACACAAATACTTCGACACACCACACCACGCCTACTACTACAACACTCACGAACAAGCATATTTCACACTGTCAAACATTGACATCATCCAAGATTCAATATCATACTACCATACCATACGGATACATAACCCATAATAGCTAATCAACTACGGGCGCCTAATATATAATAATGGCAACGTCGTGGAACAATGTCGGCCTCCACGGCGTCGATCCCAATTCCATCCGCAACTCCGACTACATTGCCTACGACGAGGCGCCCTCGTCACACCAGAGCTTTGCAAGATGGCCCTCACCGCAGCCGACGACATCGACGACGCCATTCGTTCCCCCGATGCTCTCGCCGCCGCCGCCGTCGCACCGAGGCAGCAACACCCCAAGCCCGCTGTACATTGCGCCTGCCGGATCTCGCCCTGCTATCAACTCTCCTCACAATCCCACCTCTCCTCATCACAACAAGCCCAACTCTTGTTACAATCCGAACAGCCCTCGCGGCCATCTTAGTCCCAATAGCCCTCATGACCTCAACAGCCCTCGCAGCCCCCGCAGTCCTGGATACCAGACGCTGCAGCGCGGCCAGTTCCCCTCGTCTAGCAGCAGTGACCCCTTTGCCTCGCCGCGGGCCACGACCTATACGACCTTTACTGGCACCACCAACACCACGGGTTTCACCAACACCACGGGGACCACCTCACCGCGCGCCCGCATCAGCCATGGCAACCTGGATGCGCTGCTGGAGCACCCGTACTTTGACTGCCCGCCCGAAACGGCTGGGTCGCGAGGAAATACGGCTTTCCGCGCCCCAGAGGACTCGGAGGGGCCAGTCCGGGATGGGTGGCGGCCCTGGTGGCTGCGGCATCAAGTCATCGGCGGCTTCCTAGGGACGTTTGTGCTGTTGGCCGTGGTGGGGGAGGTTGTCATGTGGATGATCTCGCGGGATGACTGGGAGAACGGTGCCGAGGGGTTGTGGACTTTTGGACCTGTAGTTGGTGAGTCTTCTCTCCCATTATTCAAGAGGGGATCTAATTACTAACCGTACAATCAGTCACCTCTGTCCTGGCAATGCTCTGGGCACGAGTCGAATGCCAGACCCTTCTCTATATGCCCTGGATCATCCTCGAGGGCCGACCTGCCTCTGGCGAAGACACTCGCCGCAAGCAAGCTTACCGAACTGTTTTGCTTGATTACCCAGGAATGAACAGCTTACGGGCCCTGGCAAAGTCTTTTAGTAACCGCCACCACCTTGTTGCCGCTTCAGTCGCTGTCTCGCTGCTGCTGCGTGCCCAGATCGTCCTTTCCACGTGCATCTTCCACGCCGAGGTCCAAGCCGACGGTTCTAGGCTCCTCAGGGTCCGATCAGGGATGATGCACGCCATTGCTGGCGTCTTCTGCCTCCTAGGCGGCTTTCTTCTTCCCATGCTCTATCACGCACCCCCGAAGCGCGGTATCACCGCCCGAGACCCAACCTCTGCAGCCGGCACTGCCGCGTTGCTCGCGAGCAGTCAGCATTTCCTAGCCCGCCTGAGCGGCACCGGCGGCGCAGGCATGAACGTCGTGACGGCGAGGCTCGCAGGCTCGTGGTACACCACCGAGGTCCGCCAACCCGGCAAGAAGCCGGGTGAGACGTTCCAATTGCGGCAGCTGAGCGGTGGACCACCCGTCTCGATGGGCGACGAAAGCTCTGGCCGCTCCGAGGAGGCCATGGGAGAGTATCGTCCGTGGACACTGGGTGCCCGTGTGCAGACAGTGAGCATTGTAGCATGTGCCGTGCTGCTCACAGGTGTCTGCGTCATCTTTGCTCTCCGCGGCGACGGAGATGGCATGGATGCTTCCGATGACATGTTCATCGTTTGGACATTTGTGCCGACATTCATCTTTGCTGCTCTGGCTATCTTCTGGAGCCGCATCGACGTCGACACCCGCCGTGTTACCCCGTTTTTAAAAATGACGTCCAATAAGTGTGGATTCAAGGAGTCTCTTGCGCTCACTTACATGAACGAGTTTGGTCTCTACACCGTCTTCAAATCACTCAAGTACAAGGACTGGGGCGTCTTTGTGAGGAAGTCGACGACCATGCTGGGTTGGTTGATGCCCATCTTTACCGCGGGGCTGTTCGCCATCACCGAAGTTGGGCAAAGGGCCAACCTGCAGCTTCGCCAGGAGACGCAGTTTCAATCCACCAGCAAGTCTCTTAGCAGTAGTCTGGATGCTGATGTGATTGATCGCATTCTCCTCAGATCGACGCCAAGCTATCCCGCATGGACGTACGAGGACTTGGCGTTCCCGGAACTGGAACTTGTGAGCCATGGCAAAGAGTGGCCACTGCCAAACACAGAATTGATGGCAACGGTGCCCTCTATCAGAGCTGTTCTGACATGTGAAACCCTGTCGTTGTCGAACGGTGCCGGAGCGGATCTCAAGTGTGCAGCCCTAGGCAGCTCGGGTTCTAAAAAGTCAGCGATTTGCCCAGCCGGACAGAACAATACGGGGCTCGTGGTTACGTCATGTACAGGACTGTCAACTGACTATGCTCTCAACTATATCTGGGGTAGCTGCGGTGATAGCGGCGACATGTCGATTATGCGATGCAACGAGTCTATTACCGAGCTCGATGTATACACGACGTTCCACACCGAAGACCTCACCATCGACACGGACAGCATTCCCCTCAAGAACACCAGTAGCATGCATGAGTCGGATGTGAAAGCGGATGTGTCGACGGCCTATGCGGCCATGGAGGTGATTGGGACTGACGATGATACCCTCACGGGTTTGGATGGTTTCTTTCGGACACTGGTACTGTCGCGGCTCGACATGAGACTTGAGCGTCTCTTGGCACCCGAGCGACAGAACTCCGTGAGCGCCATGATCCGGCTGCAGCATGGCATCGTGGGTGCCCAGGCACTTAGCAGTAACCTGGTGCGGAAGACGACATCTTCATCCAAGCTTCGGGCTCGTGCCAACGATGACGACGAGGATGAGGACAGTTCGCTTCTCGCAGCTTCGGTTGACTACTTTGTCCCGCGGCTCACGCAGTCACGCACGCAGACTTTCGTGCTTCTTGCCCTCCTCTCCATGGCACTGATCCTGGGCTTTTTCGGCCTGCGCACGACACATCGCGGCGCGCCGTTGCCCAAGGACCCGAGCAGCATCGCGGCACAGGCGAGTCTCTTGGCCGACTCGACAATGTGGTACCGACTTCCCGAGGGCGCGTCATGGATGGACGACGAAGACCTGGCGCGGCGTTTCCGGCGGAAGACGTTCCGGCTCGGATGGCACAACACCGGCCGGATCACGTCGGCCGGGACCAGCGGCCGCAACTACGGCATCGGTATCGTGCAGGACGAGGGCAAGGCGGCGCGGATGGCCGAGAGGGCCGCCGAGAGGTCGGGCGAGCTGGACACGATGCGGAGTAGTAGCGTCGCCCCGGGCCGATACATCAGCATGGCTCCGGGGCTGTATTCTTACGGGGACATCCCGCTGTACGAAAAGGAATAAGCGTGTATTTTCTGGCGAGCGAGAGGCCATGGATGGACATATGCATTTGTTTCTTTTCAGTTGGAATTTGGTTCTTGCTTTGGGGACCTGTGCATGCGCGGCGTTGGTGGGACGGGATACTCATAGGATTGGGATGACATGAGCAGGCAATTGCTTAGCCTTTTTGCTATGGTGTTGGGTTTGGTTAACCTACCTGGTTTGGTTATGGATCATGACGACTCAAGGTCCACTGATGACGGATATGCTACATACATTTAGAGAGGCAGTTTATGTGAGAAATAGCAGTGGCCGTGAGGCTTGTTGGCGTACACTTGATATGTACTTTATTTACGTTTGATCTGTATTTGGTGTATATACAGTTAATAGGTGAATGATTCCTATGATGGATGACTTAAGTTTTCACTCTCTCCAGGCGGACATAACGCAAAGAGCCATGCTTTAATGTAGTTTCCTAAATAGGTAGGGAAAAGTGGACCAGAGAGTGTCCTCCAACCATCTACGGCATGTGAATTAGCACGCATTTTCGGTAGGTTGCGGGACCCGAAATCCTGGAATCGATCGAGTCTAAATCAGTCACAACCATGCTGACATTTTGAATGATCGCGCAACAGTGAACACTTTTGTCCCAGTCGTAGACGGTTCTGTTGCATTTGCCTCTCTCTTTCAACGCTCGACCAATACGTTTTCTCTTGTCGAGTTCCGAGCCAAACTGAGTCAAGTCTCAACTTCGCACATCGCTCTGGAGTAGGATAGGAGGAGCGGGATATATCAAGAATCCCCCCCCCGCGTCCGCCATGGCCTTCACAATGCACTCCCACTCGGGGGAGTTTTGCCCGGGACACGCAAAGGACCAGCTTGAGGACATTCTCAAGCACGCCATCTCGGTCGGGTACAAGACGATTGGGCTCACTGAGCACATGCCTCGGTACGAGGAGCGGGATCTGTATCCTGAAGAGGTGAGTGGGAGATGAGGTTTATGCGTCACACGACTTATACGCTTCCTCCTTTTTATTTGCACTTGTTCCCTCTCTCTTCTCATCTCTCCTTTAACTCCTAGCTCACATCTCCAAGCTCGACAACCCTGCCGCCTCACTGGCCGTTCTGCCGCCTCGCCACGACGCCTACATCGTCGAAGCGCAGCGCCTACAAAGTCTCTACGCCTCGCAGATCCACGTGCTCATCGGCTTCGAGGCCGAGTTCATCCGGCCGGCCTTCGGGCCGCAAGTGCGGGCGCTGGCGGCGCACCCGGCCGTCGACTACTTCATCGGGTCGGTTCACCACGTCCACGGCATCCCCATCGACTTTGACGCCGCTACTTTTGGCCGGGCCCGGGATGCCAGCACGCCGAGCACGGAGGAGAAGCTGTACGAGGACTACTACGACCTGCAGTTCCAGATGCTGCAAGACCTCGAGCCGCGCGTCGTCGGCCACTTCGACCTCGTCCGGCTGCTGAGCGAGGATCCCGCGAGGGATATTCGCCAGTGGGAGGGCGTCTGGCAGCGAGTCGTGCGGAACCTCGAGCTCGTGGCCCGGCAGGGCGGATGGCTCGAGTGCAACAGCTCTGCCCTGCGCAAGGGCCTGGCGGAGCCGTATCCAGGAAGGCTGATTGCCGAGGTTAGTTTCTGATAAACCCTCGATTCACTTACCATTCATAGGGTGACGCTGACAGGCTTCTTAGGAATGGCTCAAGATGGGTGGCAAGTTCACCTTCTCCGACGACAGCCACGGCATCGCCCAGGTCGCCACGAATTACGCTCGCACCGTCACATACCTCGAGAGCCTCGGCGTTCAGGAGGTGTGGACGTACAGACGCAAGCCGCACCCGGGCCTTGAGGGCAACAACAGGGCCACCATCGAAGAGGTTGGCGTCCCGCTATCAGCGTTCCGCGAGAACTTCAAGGAGTAGAGGTTTGACGACGACGAGAGACGCGATGGAAGAGTAGACAGTAGAGGGAAGTGAAACAAAGTGTGAATTAGAAATACAATCCCTATAGCTAAAACGGTTGCGACGAGATGGTGGGTTGCAAGGACCAAAGGAAAGGGTATCATGCGATAGAGCTGACCTAGCATCCAACAAAAAGGATAGCATACTCATGAAAGCAGGGGAATTGGTGGAGCAAAACAAAAATATCACAAGTAATTTACAGTTGAAGTATGACCCCGGACGGCAAGATTCCCGTAGCCTTAGACTCCAAGCTTTTAAAAGATATTCCGTGTATGCTTAACTTTCCTGGGCAACACATGGCAGGGAAACAATATCGCCAGGCTCATTCTCGATGAGTGGTGGGAACATCCTAGGCAGAGGCAGGTGAATTTGCGTCTGGCTGCGTGTTTTCGGCTTCGGCCTGGACGTCCGCATCAGGAGCCGGCTCCTGCGGGCAGGGCGCAAATGGGATTCCAGAAGTGTATTGAAAGAGGTTGTGTTGCTTCTTGATAGGACTAGGCGTGGCGGCTGGCGTGTTGAAAGACGAGGCTGGTGCGTTGGGGGGAAGCCATTTGAGCCTCTCATGTTGACCGATGGCAACGGGAGGAGGACCCTCGGGCTGGTACGAGATGAAGACGTCGGGACAGTTGCCGTCAGGCTGGACGGCCACCGAGGGGATGACGGGAGAGCTGGCAGGGAGAACCACCTGCCGGGGATCAGTTGAGCAGCCAGTGTCGAATGGATTTTCCTCCTGCAAGGGTGTAGAAAGCCCGCTGGAGGGGATAGTGGTGGGCGGTGTGGGAATGCGAATGTCAGGCTGTACCATTTGCTTGGGAGATATGGTACCAGCCTCGTATCCGGCGACGGGTTCAGGGCTCGGCGTGATGGATGGCTGCTGTGTGACAAGAGGGGCGGGCAGCTTCACTTCCTCTTCCTCCTCCTTTACAGAAGGCGTGGCAGAGGCTGTGGTAGAGGCTGTGGCAGAGACCGAGGCAGACGAGGGTTTCTCAGCCTCAACTCGTGCTCGCTGCTTGGCGTCCTTTTGGGATTGCGTTATGAGATTGATGCGAATCTTCTTCATGCCTGCCGTGAGCTTGTCCATGTCGTCGCCTGCTTTGCCAGACAACCCAGCCTTGCCTGGGGACTTCCCCTTCTGAGTAGCTGTTGTCGTAGCCGTTGCACTCGCAGACCTCGCGCTGCTGGCCGGGACTGTCGTCTTCTTGGTGGTGCCCCGAGGAAGTGCTTTCGGGACAGCCTCCTTCCGGGCAGCGGCGGTAGTGGTAGCAGTGGTCCTCGACTTCTTCACGGGCAGAGGTCCGCCAGCGGAGGTGCGAGCAGTCGCTGACGATCCAGGGACAGTGGTTGTGGGGGCTCTTGGGCTGCTGGCGCTGGCGATGGTAGGGGGCGACGAGGAATCGCGAGAACTCAGCGTCGTCGGCGCCTCGCTAAGACGTCGACTGACTTTCCTCACCGCTGGGTTTCCAGTAACCTCGGCCACCTTGTGCGTGTTAGACACTCATCTTAAAAGGGGTTTGAAATTGATATTGTACTTACCTTGTCAGTGGCGAAGCCGCCAGAAGCCACAGTCTTTCTCCGGCCCTTAGAGGCCTTGTCCTTGCTTGGTTCAACCACGGGAGCAGCTGGCTTCGCTCTCCTCTCGCGAAGTGCCATTCGAGACGTTGGCCGACTTGCGGCAGCGGCCGAAGGGGCTGGAGGAACCCCGTTGATCAACGACTGGCGATCTCTTCTGACCCGGCTTGCCTCCGCATTTAGGTCCTCGGGCTTGCAACTGTCCGTTTGACGATCAGAGGGGATGAGCAGCTTGCTAAGTTCATGAGCAGCTACCGTCCAAGGAACTTCAGGGGGAGGCGGTGATGCAGGTCTTGAAGCGGTCCCAGAGAGATTGGAGAGGCTGCGACGCACTCGAAGTGGCTCGACAACTTTGGCAGTAGAAGCGTGCGTAGGCGAGAAGTAGGTTGGTGAACTGATGCTTGACTTTTGTGGAGGAGAGACTGGTGGAACCATGATGCTCTCGAGCTCATCGAGCCTATGACCGGCCCACCATGACGGATCGTAGGCATGAATCGAGTCCAATGACGGGCCTTGTTGCATCTCAGTCTCCTCCTGTTCGGGAACGACACCGATTTTCTGACCCATCTCAAAGCCAAGGCCACCAGTGGTATGAAGCGGTTGATCGACATCTTGGTTACCCGCAAGGCCACTTAGATGACTAAAGACGCCAGAAAACAAGGCTCTATCGCTATATCCACCTTCTAAGACGCTGATGATCCGGCCATCGACATGGAGCCCTTCCTCAGCTGCGAGTTTGATGACATCCTGAGCGATGCGAGCGTAGAATTCTGTTGGTACATTGACCTGGTGACGCTGCATTCCCGCACTTTCCCACTCGCTGGCGTCGAAGCCTGCGGAGAAGAAAATGACCGCCTTGGGAGGCTGATTGGAAAGCTTGGATCGCTCTGCGTGGTTCTGGAGGAAGTTTCGGACCTTGTCAAGGAGCACAGTGTACTTGGACCCATAAAGTTGCCAGAAGTCCGCCTCCGTCTTCCACGACTGGAGATGAACATTCCAGACAGTTTGACCATGCGCGTTGTCGATACAGAGGCTGGCGTTCTTGACCTTTTCCTCGTCACCCTGCTCGCATGGATATGAGTTGATGTCGTGCAAGCTAAAGTAGCCAATCGATGACTTTTTCCAAGGAGCAGCATTCTTTGCAGCCATGGTAGCTCTGGTATTGTGCTCCCATGCAATGGCTTGTGATCCGTCGCCGTGGTGGAGATCAATATCGATGATGGCGGCATGGGTCACGCCGTGATTCATGAAAGCGTGCATTATTCCAACATGCACGTTATTGACCCAACAGAAACCAGAGGGGTACGACGCAGAACAGTGATGCCCCGGAGGTCTTATGGCCACAAAGGCCCGTCGAGGACCAGGCTCAGGACTGCAGATCGCATCGACCGCCTCACACACTGCTCCTAGAGCGCCTTCCATGGCATCAAGCGATTCTGCGCACAGATATAGATCACCTTCATGGAGCTTTTCTGCTGATCCAGTAGTTCCCCTGTTCATCTCTGGTCGCTGAAGCTCCTTCGCTCCCATAGCAAGCTTGGCCTCGGCAGCATCGCACATCATTTTGAGTTCCTCCATCCACTTGGCACCGTGGACGTTGGTAACGGGCTGCGAGAGGAGGGAAACCTTCCGGCTTGTGTTTCGAATTCGGAATGGAATGCCAGGGAGATTGTGGACATCAAGCCTGGGATGAATGGCATACGTTCCCTCGCAGTGACGCCCACCGAGGCGCACATATGCCGTCGAAACTCCGAGCACTGCTGCCTTGACTCGCTCTGGTCGTTCAACGATGGTGCTGAGGGCGGCTCGGGAGGTACGAGGTCGGGAAAATCGATGGCCATAGACCGCATCATGAAGGATGACAATGGTTTGGGTCCGGCGTGTGGCGACTGATCCGTGGTGTGCCTCCAGCTCGGCCTTGAAGAAGTCTTGGGCAATGGAGCTGGCAGTTGGACGGGGCTTCTCTACCGGAGGGGTTATCAAAGGTACCATCTTGGCGGTCGGCGACATGATGTTAGCTGCGCTCGCCCGACGTGTCGGGGTCGGACCAGAGCCCACGCCATTCGACGAGCGTAGCGAGTTCATCGACGCCTTGCGGAGCAGCGTCGGTGTCGCGGAGCGGGAGTCCCGTCCATTGGAAGGGCTCCGAGACGGGAGTCGAGGCGAGTGTGAGCCCCGGCGGCCGGTGGTCCGGAATGGCGTCGTCGGCTCGGAGAGATGGGATGAACTCAGGCCGCGACCGGGCGAAGTGGAGAGCGAGAGCTGTTTGAGGGAGCGAGTCAAGTCATCGTCGTGGATGTTGTTTGTTGATGACTGTCGCCGCAGGGGCAACGGCTGGCGGGATGGAGACGCCATGAGAAGACGCGAATCTCATGAGACAAGCGGCGGGTCCTGGTATCGAAGAGTCACAACCACATCCACAATGTGGCCCTAGAATGGCCCTTTTCCTTTTGGGATGTCTCTGTTTTTTTGGCGGCGACGGATTCCGTGACGTCGTACACGCCCCTCCACCGTTGCCCCTGGAGAGGTCGCGACCAAAGCGCGTCTCAGACATCACATCACGTGATGCTACCAATGCCAGGGCAATGCAAGTGACGTCAATCTAGTCCCAAAGAACTCTGATTAGCTCACTATTTTCCTCTTGGTGATTGGGCAATCTGGCCCAGGATATTCACAGAATTCAACCTTCTTTCATTACCTTAATTCACAGCTTTGAAACGAGCAAAGACCATGTGTCTTGGCTACAACAGTACGCATGACAGAAAGTAAGCGACATTGATCTTGGCTGATCTCACTTTTTCCTTTGAATTTGTCCGCTATCATTATCCATGCGAAGATGGCGGAACAAGCCCGTGCTTGATCCCAGGTCTCAGGATACCCTTGCGTCAATGCCCGTGCGCGAGTTGGCCAAACAGATGCAAACCAACACAAGGATTAGATCGGATGGAACCTGTCCCTCAGGTGGCCTCTATGAAAACAAAATCACCACAAACTAAAATGACGCCCATTGAATAATGCATCATAAGCAACCAATAAGAGTATTAGGATGACTGAGTCTTAGGCAGATAAGTTTTGGTATGACGAGATTATGAGATAGAACTTCACAAAAAACATACCAGGTGTTGTAACGAATTTGTCTAGGAACTCCTGTTAAAAAAAAAAAAAAAAAAAAAGACATTGAGTAAATCGATGCTGTATGGCATGCGGTGACTTTGTTCCACCCCTTGGTATTAGTCCGCAAACCAACAGAAAGATCAGAGTGGATGGAAGCCCTGTTTCTCAGGTGGCAGCGAGTCGGGGTTCCATTTGAGTGGGGTGCTCCACGATCGCTCCACGCGGGCGACATGGTTCTCGACTCGGAGCCTGGAAATCGCCTCTGGTGAGTGGGAGGCAAATAGGAAGAAGGAAGGAAGAAAAAGTAATTCAGTGATATTGGAATCATAGCCTTGTTGGAACACGACCTAATCTCGAAGCTAGACTCTTGAGTGTAGCAGCAACGCATGGCCAAATGTAGGCTTACCGTGCTCCGAAACCTCACATCAGGGCGATGCCAGCCAGTCTGCAGAGGGACTCCCCGAGCCCCATTTGCAGCCGACCACCGACCCTGCCTGAATGATGGCCTGCCACGAGGCCCTGTCAGCAAGACTTTGTGATCCACTTGACTGGCATTTGCGAGCCGTTTAATTCACCCTTGGAATGCACCGGAGAAGGTTCAAGGGTGAACCAATGCGTTGTCCTGTTTCGGGCAGCGTGGACATCGAATCGCGTGGGAATGGTGGGCCATTTGCCTCGACTCTATGAGGTTGCTGGCGAAGACCAAGGGGTGTCATGAGCAGCATCCCCACTAGGGCTGGCGGCGTCGATGGTCCATTAAACATGGTTAATTAGTGTGGGACTGGTCACTGCGATGACTCCGCCACCCCCATTGAGAGCTTTCTGGCGCTGATCCAGTTGCGTGGATAGACGTGGGCAGGGCTGTGAAGATGGAACGAGTTTTTCCAAGTTATTGTGCCCCGATGCTAGCTATGGAAGTCGAAGCCAGGGAACAGGCTTCCCACCACGCACGTTTGATGGGCGAATGCCTTGTGCGGGGTCTAAAGAATTTACTTGAGCGAGCGTTGCCTAGGGGCCACCGCAGGGCTGGGTGAGGTGCCAAACGGGTTGGACATGGACATGGTTTTGAAAATTGGTGAGAAACCCTCGGCCAAGTGGCTGGGTGACAGTGGAAGTACCCAACCCGTAGCTGTCTTTAGGTAGGTACGCGGAACGAGACAGTCACATATCTTTGCCTGTTGAACGAGGCGATATGCACATTTGCCGTGCCCTCACACCGTGCATGGCCAGATAATAAAACCAGCGACTCAGGCGTGTCTCGGCGCACTTTGCTTTGGACGATTTGGGTGACCGTGGCTGAAAGTCTCGCCCAGCCTGGCGCCTTGCTTGTCCATGCTGGAAAGCATTCACCATATCCGGACGGAAAAGCGCTGTGAGCCGCACACAGAGAGCAGCAGTGTGGCTTCTCGGTCTCGCACCTGAACTGGTGCAGACTTCTGTACTACGCACATAGTTAGCGTGTTGAACTATCCTAGAAATGGGTGGCAAGGCTTTCACCATGCACTGGCTTCGGGCAACGGCACGCAGTTTCTTTTTAGCTGCTCCCTTCGCAGCGGCTCCTCAAAGCCCACGTTCTTGGCCTCACTCACTTTGGTCTAGGTCGCGGAGTTTGTCTCTGCGGATGTGGGCTAGATGGAACTGGGATCCGCTTCACGACAACTCAGCCGCACGAAGCGACGGCCATGATTCGCTTGCACCCCGGAACTCTGCCTTGTCGTGCCGGTCCCAAGCTCAGGACTTCCGCGATTAACAAGCACGGTACATGGGTGTCTCGCTTGATAGGTAGCTCTGAGATGCTGAACCGCTGCCCGAGGAGCCGACCCTGGCTCACAACCGCTTGTACTGCTCAGGTAGCTCCTGGGCGGGATGGGTGGGTGATCATGATGGGGTCGATGGGGCGTCGATGAGAGAGAGGTCCAGCCCGGCGCCATTTGCCAGGGTGTGCAGCATTAGCAGCATGGCAGCATTGGCAGCTGTGGCAGAAGTAGGTAGCAAGAAGCTGCTAGCTTTCGCCTTGCCAGTTATTATCCCTGGTCCCGTCCTCTTGTTGTTGAGGCCGTTCCTCTTCTTTGCCTCTCCCACTTGTCTCTCGTGCCTCTCCGGATCCCAATTCAAGTTAACCCGTCCCTCACCGACCAAGACATTTCAACACAATGAAGAGTGCTATCCTCTCCGCCGTCGTCGCCGCCGGCACCACCGCTGCGCAAGTGACACTCGCTCCGGAATTGCTCAACGTCGGTGCCGTCGACACTGACAGTCCCGAGTACTCAATTTGCGAGACAGCCGCCGGCATCGCAGAGGGCTGCATTTCGGCCGTTGGCAACGATGAGGACGCCTTTGTTAGCTGCGCGTGTTGCGCCGATACGACCAACATCGCCGAGATATACGCTGGCTGCTCCAGCTGGGTGTCAGTAGAGGCTGGTGCTACTGCGTCCGATCTTTACTCTGGTGAGCAAGCATCAGCATGACTTCAATGCGAGAAAGATATTGGCTAACATTACTTCTCTTCCTCAGCCTTTGGCCAAGTGGCCACCATTTGTGATATGGGAGACTGTGGCGGCGGCGGATCTATTCCCACCGACACCGTCTCCGAGCCTGACTTCACATCTGAGGCGCTTGGTTCTGAGTCTACGTCCGACTTTGTTCCCGAGACCACCTCTACAGAAGACTCGTTCACCACCACCACTGAGTCTTCTGTCGCTGAAACCTTCTCAACCTCCTCTGCAGAGGACTCGACCATCACCTCTTCCTCCGATGCTGAGCAGACCTACGCTATTGCTTGCGTTGACATGATCAGCCTCTTCACCTCTTGCACCAACAAGATTAGCGGCTTCACCGACCTCCCCAACAGTGAACAAGCCTCCTGCTACTGGTAAGTGGTGTGATTGCTACGCATTACAATATGCGCGACAGTATATGTGAAATCGAGAGAGTCTGCGCTAACTTTTGCGATATTAGCTGCCGTACCGATGGTTCCACCCTTTCCTGGACCGACGAGCTCGACTCATATGCCACTACTTGCGCTGATTGGGCTTCCACCGGCGAGCCTGACACGGCTTACCCTGGTGAGTTACTTGCGCTGAGATATCCCCATCAACATCGCGGTTGCTAACAGTTCTTGTAGTCGCCCGAACCTTCGCTACCTACTGCGAGAGATTCAGTGACGTTTGCGACGGCGCCTCCGTCACCACCACCGAGAGTGACAGCGCTTCCGTCACCCGCAACAGCAACAGCGATACCTCTGTCAACTTGGACAACATGGACCCCGTTACCGTTACTGTTCAGCCCACCGAGACCTCCTCTGAGGATGACGACAATGCTGCCTCTTCCGCCCGTATTGGCTGCGGCGCTGTCCTGGCTGCCATTGCTGCTCTGGCCATTGCGTTGTAAGGAAGCTTGAGCCACCAGGAATTGATGCCTGTTGTTTCCTTAGATGACTGAGGATCTCAGTGATGCGTTGGATTAATGATTATTTGAATGTTGTAATGAGCTTTCTTGACGGGAAACACGGCCGACGCGCCATCTTTGGGAATTTGGAAGAGACTTAGTACACAAAACTCTCATATCAGTTTCATGGATATGATTTCATACAATTGCAAGTGTTGGTCATTTAACTGTTTTGATTTGACTTTATTCCGAGGTCAAGTCTATGCCGACAACCTTCAGCGCCCCAACCGCCCAGTCTGGGTACCCGGTCTTCTCGGGATACAACCAGGCAAAGAACTGTCGCACAAATGACGGAAACCGGTCCTCGATGATGGCTTGACGGATCTGTCGCATGAGATTGAGCTGATAAAAGACATTGTGAATGGTCAGCAAATGGGCCGCTACGGTTTCTTTGCTAGCATTGTGGTGAACAAATGCTCTGCTTATACCCATGCCCCCGTCTGACTTGGACCTGCAGGTCATGCAGCCACAACCGTCCTCAATAGGGCCAAAGTCATGGGCAAACTTCTTGTTGCGGAGACTGAGGACTCCGTGCTTGGTCACGGCGTTGCCGAAACGTGCCGTTCTGGTAGGCCATACACAGTCGAACATGTCGGCGCCCAGCGCGACGCTCACGATCAGGTCCTCAGGATACCCAATGCCCATGACATATCGAGGCTTCAAATCTGGGAGGAGCGCCGTACACGCCTCTACAACCCGGCAGTAGTCGACCTTGGCTTCTCCGCCGCTGAGTCCACCAATGGCGATTCCTGGCGTGTCGCGTGCCAACATCTCCCTGCAACACTCCCGACGCATGTCTAGGTCCAAACCGCCCTGGATGATGCAGAAGAGGTTCTGTCGGTCTGAATTCTTGTGCGCTTCAATGCACCTATCGAGCCATCGCACGCTGCGCTCCATGGCCTCGCGCATGCGGGCCTTGTCGGGGGAGGTGGTCACGAGGACATCGTCGAGTTGCATCATGATGTCGCTGCCGATGCTGTTTTGCAATGCCATGGAATGCTCAGGAGTGAGAAGCATAGGCGAACCATCGTGAGGGCTCAAAAACTCCACACCTTTCTCAGTGATGGTTGCGAGCTTGAGGAGGCTGACCATCTGAAAACTGGCAAAATGGGTGAGTCAAGTACACAAAACGTGAGAGCGTGACAAAACATACCCCCCGCTATCGGTGAGGATATTGTGCTTCCACCCTTGCAACTTGTGTGCGCCCCCGATGGCATCTAGCACCTCTTGACCTGGCTTCAGACCGAGGTGATATGTATTGTTCAGGCACAAGCGACATCCTGTCTCTTCAAGCTGCTCCGGAGTAAGGCCTTTCAATGATGCCTGGGTTGCCACGGGCATGAACATGGGTAGCTGAACCGGTCCATGCGGCAAAGTCAAGGTCGAGGCGCGCGCTCTCGTAGTCTAACTTGGAATGAGATATGTCAAACTTGCGCATGGCTAGAAAAGTGAGAGCAAGTCTTGGACTTAGGCAGACTCACAGAGCATTTTGCGACCAGTTCAAATGTCAGAGCCGGAGCTGAGTAGATGTTTGATGACGACGCCATCTTCCTTACTGCTTGCATCTCCCACAGAGGGTGTAATAACAAAGCCTCCTCCTCACCTCGCCTCTTTTTCACTGACAGGATCGATTAGTTGTTAAGTTATGTCGTAGTTGAGTTGCGTTTCTAGTAACGGGAAGGGCAAATGTGCCTAATAATTCTAGTGGGGGTTTGGACGCTATCTCTCTGAGGTCCGCCTCAAGTGTCAGTCGCACTTGCAAGCCTGCGCCAAATCGGCCAATGGCACCTGCTCGCCCGGGTCATCACCGGCAGATCCCGCTCAAGCTCCGATGGAGCGGGCGAATTTTGCTCGTCTGCCCAAACAGCTGAGCAGCCGCCCATCATCACGACGCCAAACAGCAATTGAGCTTGCCAACAGCTCTGAATCTCGAGATGGGGGGCAGAAACCTGTCGCCCGGAGGGACGCTACTAAGATCGTCTCGCCTGTTCTCAGTTCCCAAGCCCCTACCCGATCCACCAGTTACGAACCTTCATGTCGGCAACCGCAACTCCCCGACCATGACACGAGCATATCCTCAGTACCAGGCAATCACCTCGCCTCTCTCCTCGCGCGAGAAGGGCGACTGGGGCTTCAAGCGACCTTTCCCTCTCAAGACCACCTTGTCGACCACGACCCCTCTGATCCGTGTCAAACAAGTCGACTCCATCGAGAATGTCACCGACTTCTCATCCGCCGCAGATCTTTCTCTGTCCCTTGAGAAGTTCCGTGAGCTCGGAATAGCCCTCTCCATACCGAAAGGGAGCGACCGAGGGCCTGTCCATGCCCAAACCGAACAATGGCATAAATCCGTATTTGAGGAGGATATGGATTTCACTGGCCCTCGCGAGGGCAAAGCCGGCGACAAACGATGGAAATTCAAAGGACCATGGCTGGCTAGAATGCACGAAGGAGAATTTGTTGAGTATCTAGAGAAGAAAGTGCGACCTAAGCGTGCTCAATTCCGACAGCTACTGAAGGACAAGCTCGCCGCCGACAAGACCGCGCATCAAGCCACGATTGCCAAGGACCAAGGCAAAACCGCACCTCCCAGTGTCTTGCCAAACGACATTACCGAGGACGAGTTCACCACATACATACGGTCCTTGCGCAGCGATCGCGCTACCCTCTATGAGCTGGTGTCTAAATTCCTCGACCTGGCTCCATTGGGTCAACCTGTAGGCATCATCCAGACCATCTTGTCTCCGGGGGATAATGCCGTCGCCGAGAGCCCTTATGGAAAGTCTGGGCCACCTCCCAGCCATCCATCCGCCGGTATCAGCTACCTGCGGACCAACTCGTACATGGAGAACCATCCCGTCTATGGACCTCAAGGACGACACACCCCTGTCAAATCACGAGTAGTCTTCCCCAGAGGGAATTCTCCTGCTAAGTTGGGTGTCGGTGGCTTTGTGGCTGATGCCCCTGCCGGTGACGAGTTCAACATGAGATATGAGCGCAACCGAACTCATGGCAGGGTAAAGATGCTTAAGGGCGTCCAACACTTGGATACCAGTACTTATGGTGGTGCCAAAGCCTACGTCGAGCCCCAGACCGCAAGCATCGACCCCAGTGGCAAGGTCGTACTGCAACTCCGGCAAGCTAGCCCTGAATCTCAGGTTATTGCTAAGGAGTCCCATGGCCGAGAGCAAGTGTATACCATTCCGCGATCTACCAACAAGCAGACTCACACCGCGACTGATGTCTGGAGAGCGAATCGCGTGTCTGATGAGATTCTTGGAGATGCCACTGCAGTTTTCCAGAGATCCAACATGTAGCAGGCAGCGCTCACATCTTGGGCTGGAGAAACAGCGATGAGAGGCGCGGTCAAGTTTATATGATTGGGCGAGGCGCGATGAACATCGATAGTATCTATCTTCCGTATACTAGCGGAACCCTGTACCAAACTGTACAAGTAGAATTGAAAGCAAAACCAAGCACAGACCTGACTGAAACCCATCTGTCTTTCCTCGCCCGCTCATATGTCCATTGCCCATGCACGATCTCTTATCTGATAAGACAATAGTGGGCCAAGCGACTCAACTTGACCTGGCAGAGGGCTACACAATCATTTAGTCACGTGTTGAATCATGTGAGTCAAAATTTCCTGCCCTAACGACTGTGCACCACTCAACACCAATTTTGTAGATTTTAGCGCATTTCCACGACCGATTCCTGCACAATCCATCACCCACCGATCACCAGCTCAATACCGCCAAAATGGGTCGCGTCCGCACCAAGACTGTCAAGAAGTCCGCCAAGGTCATCATTGAGCGGTACTACCCCAAGCTCACTCTCGACTTCGAGACCAACAAGCGCATCTGCGATGAGATCGCCATCATCGCCTCCAAGCGCCTGCGCAACAAGGTTAGCAGCACCAACTCAACGATCACAACACAATGCCGTGAACTGACATGGAGAAATTCCTCAGATTGCCGGTTACACTACCCATCTCATGAAGCGTATCCAGCGGGGTCCCGTCCGCGGTATCTCCTTCAAGCTCCAGGAGGAGGAGCGTGAGCGCAAGGATCAGTACGTTCCCGAGGTTTCCGCTCTCGACTTCACCCAGAACTCCGAGAGCGGCCAGCTCGACGTCGACGGCGAGACCAAGGACCTCCTCAAGCACCTTGGCGTATGTGCAACCCGAAGTACTTCCACCTTGAGACAACGTACTGACTTTACACCCAGTTCGACTCCATCCCCGTCAACGTTGTCCAGGTCTCCCAGACCCAGGTGCCCGAGCGTGGCAACCGACGATTCGGCGACCGTCCCCCCCGCCGGGACTAAAAAAGCAATTTTGGGAACATGGGTGCATGGCATTTTACGGGGTTTTACGGCTTGGCGTCTTAGGACAGTGAGTGCATAGGTCTCAAAGAAAGATCTTCCAACCCCCAAGGTGTCGCCGATTCTCTGGACATTCTCCGAGATGACGCTTGATTGCCATTGTGCCTCTCTCTTTGCGATGCTGTGAATGTGACCATGAAACGGCCAGCCTGGAGTTCCGACCTGGAACGACTCAACCTCACACAGACGAGCAGTCATGATCAGCCATGATGTTCCTTTACTGTTTGGGGCATCTATTCCTGTCTTGACGCCAGAAATGCTCCCGATGCATTGTCAACCTACCTACTCAACGCCATTTTTATTTCACAAATTAACGAGCTATGTCGCCTTATTTTCTGAACCCGTCATGAGCTTGCTCTTGTAACCCTCGACAACTAAATGATCATCGTCGTAGACCTCTGGCGTGTTCGTAGTTGGGGCTAGGGGTTTGACATCCTTCTCCCTGAGCTTCTCCTTGAGGATAACCTTGACCTTGTTTTGAGCTGAAGGTCTGGGTTCTCCACGCTCAAGCGCTAGAGCAGCAGTGTCTCTCGCTGCTTGACGCTGATCCTCCAGCCTCATTTCGCCCAGTTTACGGGCGGCGCGATCGACGTCTGTCTCGTCAGATCTATCCTCATCGAGCAGTTCCATTTCAATATCTGGGATACCAGCTCGTTCCCAGGCTGCGGTCTCGTTCAACTGCACTTTGATATATAGTGCCCGCCGAGCGCATTTTTGCGAGCACCACATCTCAAGGTCCTTGCGCTTCACAATATCTCCGTTGCTCATGATCTTCCACTCGCCTCCAGGGCCCATTTGCCTGCGGGGTCGCGCGCATAGTGTGTATCCGCAAAGCTCATTGACGTTGCGTTCGACGATGAGGTCGTCGTAGTCTGAGGGCTGGAAGAGTCGCACATTGGCTTTGAAGTCGGCCACGTCGGAGGGGGCTGGGTTGGCCGCGCTGTAGGGGGCGCCACGGGTGACAGGATACTCGGAGAGGAGGATGAGGTTGTCGAGAATCTGAGCTTCAATATCCTTGCGGTGCTGGAGAATCGTGGCGTGCTGGATCGCGAGCTCCCTGGGGTCGACGGCGGGTTCTTTTCCGGCAGTTGCAGGCTTCTTTAGAATGCCCTTTGGGAGCTGCTCGGTGTTGGCTGCCATGGCGCGTAGAATCTCAGGGATTAGAAGTGCCCGAGCTGTTGATTGTGTTCGGTATGTTGAGAGGGACGAGAATGAACAAATGACCCCGCCGCCACTATTGGTAAAGAAATGCGACGATGATGGCAGTTGAAAGTGAAGGGCAAGCCACACGCCACATTGAGGGGAGGTCAAGCCACCTCGTGGCGCGTTCACTAGGCGGCGGGCCAATAATCGGCTTGTGCTGTTGCTCCAAAACACGCACGAGTACTTTAGCCTGTGTTCGAGTGACTGTTGGTAAGCTCGAAACCATAGCGCAGTTGCCACCTAGCGCAATTTGCGATCATCTGGCAGCCTGGAGCCATGGGGGAGGGAGAGAGAAGACGGTGCATGGAAGATACCGAAATGGCATGTTAGTCCTCCGTTCGTCCCGGAGAGATCGCCACATGGGACATTGGAAGTCATTGAGTCACCACTGTATTGAAATCTGAGCCGACTTTGCTTAATTGGTCGTGATGGCATAATTAATTATAGACCAGGCAACCGGGCATGTGAAGTCAACCCCTACTGGCGTTCTTTATGCTCATCAGTTGCGTTTGAGAAAGGGCGCTTGGTACTCCTGCCCCAGCTTTGGTGTGGTCGATGTTTAGGCGCCTCAGGTCTTGTCAGGCGACAGCCACAGAGCGTGGGATACCTAGGTAGACAGGATGCAACCTTAAAGCTCCCAGCGGGATGTGCCTTATGCGCGGCACGGCTCTAACATGGCAGACCTCTGATCAGTCCTTCTCGGACCTTTTGCTTTCTTGTCAATGTTTATCGCCCATCATTATTCTCATTCTGCATCCTGCAAAACCCTTTCTCTATCCATCTCATTCTCCACGCGCCTGAGATCTGCGGCTCATCCTCGGTAGGCACCAGGCGAGTGCTTTTATGTACCCGTGCCCCCACAGAACTGGTACAGAATCAGTGCAACAGACGTGGTACCTAAAACAGGTAGGTACCTTACCTTGCTTTAACACTTACTTATTAGCCGTGGGATGGAGTGATGGATGGCTCAACGCGCTGACGTCGACGCACCCACGCCCCAGCCAGCAGGACGATCCGCTAAAACCACCACAGCCTCCTCCTTCGCCTCTCTGCAGTTCTGTCTCTGTCTCCCTCAGTTTCTCATTTATGCTGGCGGCTTCTCGCGGAATATCCCCCATCTCCTCCCTCTCTTGATCCGCCGCCGCGTCTCCATCCAACGCCCTTCTCGGCTTCTCCCCTCCCCGCCGCCTCCCGCTTCGCATCATCCGACGGGCTGACGACGCCCCTGTCGAGCCCCACATCCAACCCAGCAAACAAGCGAGCTCTCGACCTCCTCCACCTCCAGACGCCCCGAGCAACTTTGATCCGGCCTCGGGCAGACTTGTCCTGCAAGAGAGCTTCCCACGCCCGTGGGATTTGGGATCATTCACCATGGCTGCGCCATTCAGGGTCAAGGCCCTCTACGATTACTCTTCGCCCCATGAAGACGACCTCAACTTTGGTACTGGCCAAATCATCACCGTGACCGACGAGGAAGACGCCGATTGGTATAGCGGGGAATACGTCGGCGACGATGGCCTCAAGCATGAGGGCCTCTTTCCCCGCAACTTTGTCGAGAAGTTCGAGCCCACCGCGCCTCCGAGGCCGTCCCGCTCGCGTCCCAAGAAGGAGTCCGAACCTGTTCAACCCGTCGACGATGCCGCCGCTCCTCCTCCTCCACCGCCACCCACGCAACAAGAGGCCCCTCCCGTCCTCGAGCCTGAGGTTGAGCAAGTCTCCGAACCCGTCCATACTCACATTGTGCCTGAACCGATAGCTCCGGCAGCTCCGGAACCCGTACCATCGAAGTCAATCGAGCCGGTTTCTGCTCCTGTACCCTCTCCTGCTGCCCCAAGGACGGTTGAAGCCCCCGTTGTTGCCTCTGCCCCAGCTCCAGCTCCGGCTCCAGCTCCGGCTCCAGCTCCAGTCCCAGTTCCAGTTTCTGCTCCTTCTCCCGCTCAACCTCAAGCCGCCGTTCCCAAGCCCAAGCCTGGACCTCCTCCTGTTTCCGAAAAGCCCTCAAGCAACTCTTTCAAGGATCGCATTGCTGCGTTTAATAAACCCGCAGCACCCCCGGTGGCCCCCTTCAAGCCAAGTGGTCTCAGTGGATCTTCTGGTGGCTTCATCCGGAAACCATTCGTTGCTCCTCCACCCAGTCGAAACGCTTTCATTCCTCCTCCTCAACAGGCTCCGACTGCCAAGGTCTACAGGCGCGACGAAGACCCTGAGATTAGGGAGAGGGAGGCCGAAAATCAGGGACAAGCAGAGAGGGCTGGCCTGGTACCAACAGAAACCCAAGGCGACGATAGCAATGATCAGCCGAAGCCTACTAGCCTCAAGGAGCGCATTGCTTTGTTGCAGAAGCAGCAGATGGAACAGGCAAATCGACATGCCGAGACTGCCTCTAGGAAAGAGAAGCCTAAACGGCCCCAGAAGAAGCGTGAGAGCATTGGACATGCCGATGCTCTAGGTGAGGCTGAGGAATCCTCTTCGCCACCCGCCGCTCCCTTGGAACGCCGAGACACCGAAGAGACAGGAACAAGGACATCTACCGATGAACCCCTACCTCCACGCATGCCTCCAGCACCTCGCCGCAAATCTTCCAGGGGACCCACGGTAGAGCCTGTCCACGATGGCAACGAGGCGGATATGTCTGGAGCTGGCGATACGACCGAAGGCAACGATGAATTGACGGAACGTGACGATAGCGATGCTGTCTCTCGACGCGCTTCCCGAGTACCCACTCTCCCCGCACAACCTGCCGTGGCTGCTGAACCGCAGCCGACGCAAGAGAGTGACGATGAGGGAGAAGAAGAGGTTGATGATGACGTTGATCCTGAGGTCAGGCGCAAAGAGGAACTTAGGGCAAGAATGGCCAAGATGAGCGGCGGAATGGGTTTCCATGGGATGTTTGGTGCACCAATGCCCGCTGCTCCGCCACCCAAGAAAAAGAAGGCCCCCAAGCCTGAACAATCTTCTGTTGATGCAGATGAGATCTCTCCCTCTTCCCACGCCCCCCCGCCTATCCCGACTATGATGGCACTTCCAGGCTTGGGAGGTACAAGAAAGTCTGAGGAGATCTCCCGACCAAGCGAAGAGGTTGAGCAAGCTTCTCGATCCCCACCACCTCCAATTCCGTCCCTCCCTCCCCGAGCAGTCGAGGATGAGCAAGACGAGGAAGAGGATGAAGCGACCACCCCCGCGCCTATGAGTGCCCCAGCAAGTATGTATCGCTGCGTTTGGAGATAGTGTGAGCTTTCTAACACTTGTCATAGTTCCCTCCCGAGAACCCGCGGCTCCTCCGATCCCAGGTGGTCGACCGGTGCCACCTCCTGTGCCATCTGAGGGTAGGTTCAAAGCACAACATCTTGATATCAGTGACTGACACCTTGTATTAGCCCGGCCACCACCACCTCCTCCTCCTGCCGATCTGAAATCTCAGACGGAGGGATCCGAGTCCGATGACGAGCTCTCCAACCGAGAACGAAATGACGAGAGCACAATTGAGCAGTCCTCTGCAGTCCCGAGATCTCCTCCTATGCCTCCACCTCCTGTACAACCTCCAAGCTTACCCGTACGATCTCCCTCCGTGTCCGCCGATGTCGATGAGTTCAGTCCGGCGTCTCCGACAACCACTGCCAACAAGCGCAACAGCCGCCCACCACCTCCAATCCCTGGATTTGCGCCAGTTCCTCCTCCAGCGCAAAGCCGACCTCCTCCCCCACCCCCGCCGGGAGGACTCCGCCGACAGTCCACTGCGGACCAAACGCCAACTCCGTCAAGGCCATCTCAGGCGGGTGAGGAGGAGGATGAGGAAGTCACCGAGTACGAGGGTGACTACGACACCGACATTGCCTCCTCAGCCCCCCACAAGGATGCTTTGAAAGCCCATGCCCGGGACTCGAGTCTTGAGGAAAGCTCGTTGAAGTCCACGACGATAGATGCTCCTCCTGCTTTACCACCTCCAATCCCGACGTCAGCGGCTCCGAGAGCGGTTCCACCACCAGTTCCACCACCAGTTCCACCACCAGTTCCACCACCAGTTCCCACTCAGCCTCCTCCTTCAGACACCAGACGGTCGGTTGATGTGCCACGCGTAGCTCCCCCTCCTCCCCCTCCTACAAACATAGCATCCCCTCAGCAGGATGAAGACTACGACCCCTATAATTACTCTGCGGTTACCCCTGGATCCTTCTCTCTTAGAACCCCCAAGATTGAGGAGGAAGCATTCTTCCCAGGATCACCATCACAGGCTTCTTCTTCTATTGACCGGAGAGCGCCTCCACCATCTACTGCCGGACGTGGTCGGCAGTCATTAGATGTGTCGAGGGCAGGTCGGCGATCGGTGGATATGCACCGGCCCTCGATGGAGTCGGGTTTCATTGCCAATGACATCGACCTAGCTGTAC
Organism: Dactylonectria alcacerensis; assembly: GCA_029931735.1. Taxonomy (NCBI): domain Eukaryota; kingdom Fungi; phylum Ascomycota; class Sordariomycetes; order Hypocreales; family Nectriaceae; genus Dactylonectria; species Dactylonectria alcacerensis. The sequence continues at coordinate 1,782,522 of JAPMUZ010000006.1, read as the reverse complement.
AGAGTGGCTGGTGGAAGCAAGCGAATCAGGTACCCCCTGTCCTCCAAGGTCGCAAAGACATCTTCTTTGAGAGCGAGGAGTCAACTTCAACCAACGGTGGACAGAAGACGACCGTGACTCGCGAGCTATTTGTCCTGTACCAGGACTACTCGCAGACGTTCCTCACAGTTCGCTACGATCCATACGATCCCTCTGATGTCGAGCTCGAGCAGCGCCACGAACCGCCGCCGCGACCCCTACGCCAGGACCAAATGGAGGAATTTTATGAACGGTTCGGCCGCCTAATCTCGGACGCTGTGATAGCCAAGAAGGAGACTATCGTCGGTGACGGTACGCCACAGGGCCTCATCTTCGAGCTCCTTCGCCCTTTCAAGGATGCCCTTGCACCTATTGGCACCAGAGCCTACGGTGCCCTAGTTTACTCCAATATGGCAAACGCCTCAACGCAACAGAATGACATGATTCGACCAGGCGATATCATAACTATCCGAAACGCCCGCTTCCAGGGCAAGCACGGTCCCATGCACGCCAAATACTCCGTTGAAGTCGGCAAACCGGATCACGTTGCTATTGTGTCCGAGTGGGACGGCACGAAGAAGAAGGTGCGCGCGTGGGAACAGGGCCGCGAGAGCAAAAAGGTCAAGGTCGAGAGCTTCAAGCTCGACGACCTACGCAGCGGCGAGGTCAAGATCTGGCGCGTCATGCCACGGAGCTGGGTTGGTTGGAACAGCCAGCCGTAGGGGTGCTGGGGAGTGTGTTCTATAGGTGCTGCAATGGGGACAATGACGTGTATTCCACCCGCAGGCCCTATCTCGTGGCGATGGGAGTGGTAGAAGAGCTGGAAAGGAGGCGGAGAAGTGGAAGGGAAGAGAGAAAGATGGGAGCGGAGAGGATTTAGTTGCAAGCAGTTCGATTCAGTAGGTTACGTTATTGATCGATATGTCTTTTTCTACTCAACACCCTCGTTTTCTATCCCACGGACTTGTTGACGCTAAATTGAGACTCGATTTCCCAATTTCGCAGACAATGATGAAGGGTACGTGCCCATTCTCAATTACCCTTTACCGTTCGTTTCTGGCACAAGAACCGAAAAGATGGACAAGCTCCTAGTAATCAGTGTTCATCGCGCCTCGTAAATTGCCGCTTGATACCACTAAACGACAAGAATACGCAATTGATCATTGCTAACATGTCCTTTGAATGACATGGGTCATTGGTAAATGGTTACATATATGACGAAAGTTTACAGGGTGTCTAGTCTCCATGCAGTGTGTCTTGTAGACGCAAAAATGACCCAGCTCTCTTATACATCGCAGTCGTCAAATGACTTTTCATGGCTGGGCAGCTACTACCTACTTGCATGATGTACTCATGAAACTTCAGTTCCCCTACCCTGAGGTAACGGCGTCATGACATGAAGACGTTGCACGAAGCTATTTGCCTAACAGACAACAGCCCCTCTTGATAGCCGCTAGAGGATCGACGCGGTCTTCCACGGTGAAGGAAAAAGAAATTATCGGTTGTCGGTCGAGTGATCGACATTGAGGCACATGAAGCCGGTCTCGGTGTTTAACATCCAGGCAGGGGCGTCAAGATCATCACCTTTCCAATTATACGGAAGGAGAGGGGACGACTAGATACCAGACAAAGACTGGGGAGTGGATGTGGCCTGTTGGATTGGACTCGCGGTGAAGGGGGTGAGACGAGGAGGAAGTGGAGGTGGTGGATGAGAGGCCAGGAAATCACGAGGTGTCTGGCAAAGTAGCACATCTGGTACGGCGGCCAGCTCATTAGACGGAGCGAGATCTCGTGACTGTGACTTTGGAGGCGGAGGTGGAGGTGGGATGACAGGATAGGACATGCGAAGTCAGGTCACCCATCTCGGCGCTTCAGAAGCTAGGGTATTTCCTAGCTGCCGGCGGCTTGGTGCAATCATACCATACATACCTAGGTAGGTACAGCACTGTATCACTGTATTGCTTGACCTTTAGATAATCGCGGACCCACGTAGCCGCGGTGGGAGGCAAACAAATGACAATAGGGAATCCCGCTTTGGTCCACATTTGATATCGTCGACTCGTGGAGCATTTATTTCTCATCGAAGGGGGGGGGGGGGTAGGCAGGTATTCAACTCAGTTAGGCACCGAGAGCGTGGGGGCAAGTGGGAAAAAGCACCAAGAGACCAGCTGTGACTTGTCAGCCACTGCCCATCCAAGGTCGACGACTATTGATCCATTGCTTGTCCTCAAAGAGCGTCTTGGCCCTTGGGGTTAGCCTTAGGCTTTCTCATCCCCCGTACACTTCGTGGCCATCGTAGACGGCCGTCCGTCTATGCGACCCGTTGGCGGAGGTGCGCCTGCATCAACCTTAGGTCGCAATACGGGGTACGGCATGCAAGCCAAGACGGCACAAAGTGAGGCGGTGGCTATTGCTTGGAGCTGGATGTCATCGTCTTTATTGCCGTAGAAGTCCACCAGCCTGTTGTGTTGTCAACGTCATTGAGTTGTGAGGCCTGACATTGAGCCGCCCAAGGTTGCCGCGAATGGCAGTGTGCTTCTCCAAGGTCCAAGGTGAATGGCAGGCCATGGTCATGAGACTAACGAAGCCTTTGCGGCGCGGCGTAATGATGCCATAGACTCCCCCCAAGTGTCTTTCTGGCACAGCAGCAGCCGCACTGCATCGCATCAAGAACTAGCGTTGGGTCTCGGGTAGGTGCAGCCAAGGACGCGCAAGGTCGCCAGAGGAGAAAGGGTTACTTACGCCACAAGACGTGAGAATCGAGTTCGACGACGAACTGGAGACCAAGGTGAGACAATTGGGTCGCCTCCAGATCGAGCCTTGCCCAGTTGGTGGATGTCATCAGTTGGTGGTAACACGAGAATGCAGCAGTAAGCGGCACGTGGGGAGACGAGAGATGCAACATCGTAGTCTAAGACCGGCCTCATGTTGGAGGTTTGGGTGATAGTCAGGCACCGATCCGCAATGCGAGAGAATGAATCGCCAACCTGACCGTGTACTTCTCGAGAACTCCCTGGACCATCTCGTCGCTGCCATATGGCAACCTGTCGCAGGTACAAATTGTCGAAGCGAGCTCTTGCTAAGAGGGAAAATCAGTTGACCGGGATGGAGACTCTTGACAATCCTGCGATTGCTTCCCCGGAGCTCCCCTCGTCCCCCAAACGGAGAGGCTAGGGACACGTTCTGGAAGAAAAAGACGCAGTGATGGCAGACGAAGAATCTAGACTGTTGACTATTGGCTATGCCGGGCCAGCCGGAATCTGGAGGAGGGCCGAAAAGCCTGGGGTAGGGGCGAATGAGAGTCGGACACATTCGTCACGGGCTGCAACAAGAAGGGTGCTTCGATGTCTGGTTTCGGCTAGATGTACGTGGCGTAAGTACACGGTCAGCGTCTTGTGGTCGCCGTGAAAAGTTGTGTCCGATGCAGATGCAACACTTGGTGCAGGTGTTGTGTGCTTGTTTGGATGCCATATTGCCTGGAAGCGACCGTAACTCAAGACATGTTGCAGGAAGACCCAATGATGCTTCAGGATCCCGAACACAGCTACATAGTACCTCTGCCTACGTAACTAGGTAGGGTGCATGATGCATGTGAACGGGTTTGAGTGAGCCGTACCGTACAGTAGGTAGTGCAGTCCATCAACGCCACCGATGCGCCGGCTGGCCTGGGGCACGATTTCCGGGGAGAAGCGGATCGCCGATGAAGAGAGAAGAGGAAGAGAGCTAGCAGACGAATGAGAATGCAGCTTAGGTGAGTTGGGGGGTGGGATCGAGAGAGAGCTGGACAGAGAACTTCAAATCGATGTCGGGCCTCACGTCTTTGGCGTTGGTAGCTCTATTTCCGAAGTGATCGATCCCGGCAGTGTTGACAGAGTTTTACTGACACGTACCAGGCTCTCTTGCCAAGGATAACCACCTGTCTAGAGTAGCCAATTGATTTCAGAGGCCAAGATGTGAGTCAATCAATGCCTTGTGAATAGTTTTGACTCTGCCAGTGTTTGTGCCGGCAGCCTGGGCATTGATGTGCAATTCAGGCTATGCTAGTTGGCGAGTTTTAATGGTTCCCTAAATAGAAGCACGCACGTCCCACGTGTAGGCGGAGCTTGAGAACCGAGGCCAGGGACGATGCTGTTAAGGCACAGTTGGGTCCGATACTGGGTTGGTGAGGCGAAGCGGCCGTGAAGCAATTGTTGCCAAGGCACGAACGTGGCGTTGGTGGTTGAGACAAGGCGTACAACGGTGGTCTAAGAGGCTGAGGCCTGGGGATTCGTACCTACGCCGATGAGCCACGCTGTGGCCTGGGAGACGGATGGAGGCTTTCGGGGCCGCAAGGATTGACCAGAATGCTCTGTGTAAGCTCCGGGGCAGCCAGAAACGCAGCCATACAAAGTAGATTTGATACTGGGATCCAATCGGTCGTGCGTTTACGGAGAGCAGGTCCGGGCGTGCCGCTGTGGCCATGTGCCGGTACTGTAGGTAGGTATCTCAAAATGCAGACAAGGAGTGCCTAGGTAGGCGTTGGATCTAGACTTGGTCAGCTAGGAGAGTCGCTGTTTGGTTGGCTTGTTGGTTGGCTCATGTAGAGAAGTGGGTGGTGAGCATGGCAAGGCCACCCTTGAGAGTTGGAGAGAAGAATCTGCACAGGTAGCAATACAGAGGCTTTGCAGGTAGGCAGGGCAGGCTACTGGCGGGGAGAGAGCTCTGATGGAGTGAAGAAGACACCCACCAACTGCATTTGTGCGGCATCGCTCCAACCTACCAGGAAGTGGTGGTGGCAGCACTAGCTCGGGTTGAGAGAGCCAGGACTCCAAGGAGTTAAGCCGGATGGACTCGGGGTGAGGAAGAAGGTGCAGAGGGCGCGCGCACCTCCTACCATACTTCATACCTCACTGCAACATCAACGGGCAGTAGGTACCTTATGCTCATATGTACCTAGGTAAGGTTGGTAGCTTACCTACAGTGGTATTGCGATGGCGCTTAGGTTCCGTCCAGCATTTTACTTGTATTCGGTGGCTGTCGCACCTACTGAGCCTCCCTCATTGACGCCCATGCATTGTAAAAGTCAGTCACGACGCGGTACCTACCTATCGACCTTCCATTAGGTGCTGACGCCTGGAGCCAGCGGACGGCAGGCACCGCTGACAGACACCTACAATCATCCGGCGTACCTTCCTACAGCCGCGGCACCTAGGGAAGGGTGGTTCCGGCCGGGTGAAGATGGGAAGGTGTGGCGGAGATTGGCGTGATGCCCGCCAACCATTCTTCCGCCTGGACTCGCTCATGAAGAAGAAATGGAATCATGGTCAACTCAGCGACGGGACGTAGCCCATCTGATCTGGGAGGACTGGCAGTGCCTCGTCACTTTCCACTTTGGCAGCCTCACGGATCCCGAGAACCAGAAACTCGCAGACACGCGGATCCACATAACCCACACGACCCAGCCGGAACACCACAGATCGCTCCCCGATTGCCAAACGGTCGGGCCATTCCCCCTTTCGGGAGCTCGTTTGGCTGCTCGCTAGCTTATAGGTAGGTACGTAGCAGGTCACAATGTCAGAAAGGCGCCGAGGGCTTTGCTACGTACGCACGCACAGTACTTCGTAGGTAGGTAATTACGTACGTGCCTATTTCGTCGGGGGATGGGTGTTGAGATGAGTCGGAACCCGTGAGTGAGCTGTCGCCAAATCACTCATGACCACGGAGGTAGGCCCGCTGCCTCTTCCAATCGACGCTGACCTCAGTTCTTGGGCTCGGTAGCTACTTCTGGAAGGAGCGGTTGCCAGCACCGTTTACTCCGTACCTACCTCTACGCCACCTAAAAGATGTCCACACGTGGGGGGAATGGATGCCGTGGTGCGTGTGCTGTTCCGTGGCGCTGAGTCTATCCATCACAAGGCGGTTGTGGACGCTCGGGAAAATGGAGTTGTTGCAGTGCGCGTTTTTCTTTCCTTTTCGTAGTGACGCAGTGCTGTGAATTGTATGGTAGCACAGTACCTCAGAGTGACGTACACAACGTTCCGTGGCTGATGGAGGGCTGGATCTCTACAGGTATGGATGGATCAACAGGAGTGGTGGTGAGTCTCGTTAGAAAACCTTGACTTAATTCGCCCCAGTCGAACCAATTGCCCGGCCGGGTCGATTCCTTCAATTCATCCCATTCATGGATCGACGAGAGAAAGGACGAGGTTCTCGGCGATCAGTGCGTCCGTGGGTGATGGTGTCGTTTCTGTTTCCGAACCTAGTAAGAGATGGTCGAGCAATTGAGCATCGCCCCAGGTGGCCCAAACCGACGGGACAGCGCAACAGGCCACGCGTGGTGTGACTTGGAGCTCTGAACTGCTCTCGCCCCCCTGGCCGTGGGCTGTCCCTGGACGGTCTACTGTCGCGCTCTCAACTCACACGCACACTTGCTCCATCATTCACTGGTTGACTGGACTTCAGTGGGTTTCGATGACCCGGTGCGGGATCTCTTCCGTATTGCTTGTTCTGCCAACAACCCCCCCACGGGTGCCACGGGTTCCCCAGGAAGCTTGAGACGGCCGGTGTGCTGTGGTGGGCAAGTGGACTCTTGGAGTTTGGCCACCCGCCAGTCCGTCCCAAAGGCTCCCGTCAATGGCGTCCTGGTATCCCACTTATTACGAGGCTTGAGAGGTACCTCAAGTACCATTCGGGATGTCGCTGTGTACTATGTAATGTCTACCCACCTCGAGGCTAGCGGTAGTTGATCAGGCTTTCGGGTGGCTTTTCAAGGGGGGTTAGGTCCTGACTCCTGCTCGCCCTCACCCATGCGCTCGCCCTGGCCACCTGTAGCCAACGAGGACCCCTGTAATCAGCCCCTGGCGCGCGGGTGGCCCGGGGGGTGTGGCCCTGTATCTGTGGACTGTCTGTCGCTTTCGTTTTGCCGGCCTCGGGGTGAGGCGCTTCTTCCACTTCTCCCCGCCGTGGCGCCAGTTGACAGGTGGTCGGTCCCTCGTCCGGCTGCGAAAAGTCACCGTTCGGGTGTCTTTCCATCCCAGTAGGTCCGTTCCCCCCAGGTGCCTACGAAGTACCTACCTTAGAGCCTAGGGATGGTACGTAGATGACTCTTGCTGCTCCGAGCCTGGTACCTTGACCTGGCAAACTTGGCTGGCCTCCGAAAAAGCTGGCTCAACACGCTCCACCCATTGCCTACAAGGCCAGGCTCCGTATAAGCCCCTCACAGCCCCCCCACTGCTGCCCGCCAAATATCCCACTGCGAAATCCAAGGCACCGACTGATCAACTGACTGATGCATGGCTTCCAGCCGATATATATCAACAGCCTCCCTCTTTCACAATCCCGGCCATCTCATAGATGTGATTCTTACTCGATCCGATCTGGTCTAACCTAACTCTATCCTACATCGTATTACCAACACATCAACTACACTCAACAACTTGACCTCCGCGACTCAACTATAACACCAACTCAACCGAACAACTTCACTGCTTCTCACAGCTGCACCTGAAGGCGCGAACCGAGCAACACAACTCTAACACCAACACCAAACCCAGCACAACTGGATAACGCAGATTTCTACAATGTCGTCTGGCTCATCGCCTAGGCGGAACCGAAAGGTTGTCATCACCACCTCTCCCGCCCCATCCGAGTCCGACTCGCTTCGAGACTCCTACTTCTCTGATGTCTCCCAATCGACCGCCCCCACATCCTTCCACTCAACATCTACCTCGCACAACAAGGGCCTCTCGATTCTTCTTGGCCAGAAGCCGTCAACGACAGGGAAGGCGCCTGCCATGGCAGAAACCCTCTTCGACGCCTCATCATCCTCAATTGCTACCCTCGACTCTGTCATGTCCGAGATGGAGCCCCTACGTCGTGATCTACCCGTAGGTGGCGGCGAAGACGATGAGGAAGAGGATTCAGAGAGCGGAGATGACGACGACGACGACGAGTCCGAAGACGAGGAAGAGGCAGAGAAGGACTACATCCTCTCTGACCCGGCATCACTCCACATCCCCCCAATCCTGCCTCCCTATCGAGGAGGCTCCAACGACCCCCCCGCCAGGCCATCTACTCCCCAGGACTTTGCCCGCCTCTTCCCTTCTCTCGACCGCCTTGCCGTTCGCCATGACGACCTTACTCCCGATGGCAACATGAACCTGCGCGTTGACACGCTCGTGCCCGTCGGTCCTGGACGCCGACCCCTTGCCATCCAGCTCTTCCACCTGCGAATGCACGACTTGGCTCGCCGGGAGTTCTCGCTACGCCGCTACTGTCGTGACTCTGGACGAGAGGTCTGTAACGCGAAGCGCGCCTACGCTCCAGCACCAGCTGGCCCAATCGCAGCTGCTCGTCCTGCTCTGCGTCGCTCGATGAGCTCGGCGCTCCAAACAATCACCACGCCGTTTCACCGCTCGTCCTCTGGCGCCTCCTTCTTCAAGGCCCACGCGGACAGCAACAGCTCTACCACCTCCGACGGAGCTTCTATTTGGTCTGACTCTCATCAGTCTGTTTCGTCCCAGCAAACACAGTCGCGCACACCCAAGGCCAAACCGCGCTTGGTACCTACCAACCGAATCAAGCTTGAGTTCAGCAATTACGCGCGCCTAGATGTAGCTCGGCGCGGAGGCCGAGCGAACAAGCGATACGAGTTCGAGTGGTGGGGTCACAAGTACGCCTGGAAGCGTGTCATTGACAAGAACCTCAATGTGGTATCCTACCATCTTGTCCGTGACAACCACGGAGCTCCTATCGCTCACATCGTCCCCGAGATGCGCAGCCCCAATCAGGTGCTCGATGATGAAATTGCTGGCGCCTGGGTCACACCTTGCTACATGTGGATCAGTGACAACATGGTCATTGACGCTCTCACTGACGTGGCAGAGTAAGTTTTTCTCACAACGTGGCTAATTTTCTGATATCCGCGTACTAACTGTCTACTAGTGTCATCGTCGGCACAGGACTTATCGCTCTCGTCGACGATAGCATCAAAGAACGATGGCAGGCAAAGAAGCCTTCTCATCGCGCCATTCGCACTCGCACCGGCGACTTCGGCGACTCTACTCCGCGTAGCCTTGTTTCGAACCTCTTTCATCGACGTCACTCTGAGGAGCATTCGAAAGGCAGCGGCCCCCTGCGATTTGGGCGTCGGCCTGTCGCAGCCTACTAGCTGTTCCTACGCATCCGCTTTGAGATTGCATAACCGCCAACACTTTTCCATCAACGATCTTTCTTCCTCCCTATCTATGGAGCAAAAGTTTTTCACAGCAGTGTGCAGAATTTGTCGAGACTTGATTCTCGACTCACGTTTTTTAAGAACCTCGAAGGAGAATCATTATTCTCTTGTCGAGGGTAATACGTTGTGGGCTACAGTACCTGCCCACCATCATCATTTCAGAAGAGCACAGCCTCCGACTTGCTATTTGCTGCAACAGGACCACGATACCAGTCTGTCTTTTGTCGAAATATTTCTCATTTCATGTTTTTCTTGTTTTAACTACCACTGTGTATTGGTATTGTCTTTGGGTAACAGAACGGGATGCCATCCTTCGACGCCATCCGGCGTCGTTCCTTTTTTATTGACATTAGCGGGGGGTTACGAAACAACTTTCAGCAGCATGGCAGGCGAGGCGTTTGGTGTCTAGGGTTCGGAAACCCGGCGCGGCTTGGTTTTTGGTATCTTGTTTCGGCTCTCATTTTCGGTCTGCCTTTGCCCCGGGCTTTGAAACGGGATGGATCGACAGATCAACGGATTTCGTGGATGGATTTGCATGGATGAATGGGCTGTACGACTGATGAGACGCCATGATGACCTGATACGACTGCGAATTTGACACAGAATATTGCTCCTATGCAAATTGACAGCTTAATGGTATTGCCTTTCCGGGACCACATCCCGGTTGGACTAGGACCTGCACCCCAAGCCCGAGAATCGACCCATCCGTGACGCCACCTGACATGAATATTACTCCTTGCAGAGACAGGGCTTCCCTGCTGCAGCTTCCTTGTTGTCTTCCCCGCACTCACATCTCGCCATCTCCCTCGTCGTCTGGCCTACCGAACCAGGTGCCAAAGTCGAGCTTCATCAGCAGGCGGTTGATACCGCCGACTCGGGCCGGGACGTAGCCGCCGCGCTCGGCAGCGGCGTCATCGTCGGTGCCGGGGATGTGCTCGGCGAGCGCGAGGGCCGCATCGCCCTCCCACTCGGCTGCGAAGGCCGGGTCGGCCTCGAGGGAGCGCAGGGCGGCGACGACGTCCTCGATGCCCGCACGGACGCGGTTCTCCACGGCGACGAGGAGCCGCTTGACGTCGCGCTCCTCCGCCTCGAGATCGACAAAGGCGTCGACCACGCCCGCGTCCTCTTCGAGGTCGAGCGAGGTGTAGATGGCGTGGAGGCGGTGAAGGTGGGCGACGAGGTGGTCGATGTGGATGAGGAGGCTATAGAGCGGCTGCGTGAAGCTGGGCTTGGTGAGGAGTAGGCGATGGATGAGGGTGCGGAGGTAGAGGCGGTGGGCGGTTGACAGGGTTTGCGGGTCGTGGGAAGGGTTGGCATTAGGCGTCTTGGGTATATCTTGGACACTGACATACTTGTCGTCTTCTTGTAGCCAAAGATCCTCTTCCTCCTCTTCATCATCGTCGTCACCATCACCCTCGCCGCCCTCTTTGCTTGGCCGAGGTGCTGGAGTCGTTGCGCCTGAGCGAGTGTCCTGACCCACCTGAGGCGGCGTCAACCACGTGTGGAAGCCTTCCCATAGCCCTGCGACAATTTCTGTCTGGAGATAGGCTTCTGTCTCCGCGAGGAAGAAGATAGTGGCACTGGCAGTAGTCCATGAGCTGCGCATCGACATGGATCGCGCGGTCCAGCGTTCTCTGAGGAGGACGATTTGTTCGCGGCCCCCTCGCGGCGCGGGGTGGTGGCGTCTCAGAGATGTGATTTTCCACAAATCTGTCAATCGAATGTGCGCTCTGCGCATGGAGAGCAGGTAAGCGTTTATACACGAGTACAGCTGTAGATCTGAAGGCGATAGAACCATGTCTAAAGGCTGCGGGATCTGGCTGGACAGTAGTGAGGGCACGGAGAAGAGGAGGTTCCGGAAGGGGGACGTCGCGAGTATGTTTGCAGCGTCTTCACTCAGCCCAGAGCCGGCGCCAATGGGTGTAGCTGTTTTCGTCTTGGTGAGGTTGAGTCGTAGGAGATCCCGCGCGAGCTCGAGTTGCTCGTCTTCCTCTGCATGCTGGCCTTGCATTGATGCCAGGACAGCCCAGGTCCTACCCAGTACAGCAGCCACCTCTCCTTCTTTGATTGTGATATTCTTCAGGCCCTCGCCCTTTTCATGGGCGAGGTTGTCTGCCCTTCTCCAACGGCTGCGTATCTTGTCGTCTGCTTCGTGGGTCAGCGCCATCGCGAACTCGCCACGGCCGAGGAGGAAGAAGTCTCGTAGTAGCTGTAGCATCTCCTCAACCCTGGCTAAGGGAAGTAGTTTCTGTAGCGTATTTTCAGAGAGAGATATCCGAATCGCGATGATCGCCCTTGAGAATTCGGCGTTGTTCAGGGGAAACGTTAGGTTTGCCAGCTCTTGGAGTTTTGATGAGAGGTGATCGAGGCCTTGGAGGCCCGAATCTACACTGCTTCTGACGCGTATATGATTGAGTGACTTGCCAATGAAGAGCATGGACGAGGCAGTAGCTGGTGTGACAAAGGATGGCAACAAGTTGGAGTGGGAAACATACTCCTATACGGGAATTAGCACTTAAACACCAACCATTGGCAATTGGACGAACCTCGTCAGACTCCTCCGCCCTTTGCACAAAGAAATCCTCACTTCCAAAGTTTGGCAGCCTCCCATACAAAATCCAGGCCGAGACCTGCTTGAGCCAGGCGGTCTCTGCAATCGTGACCAGGCTCATGGCCGTTTCTACCACGTCTTGGTAACCACTCTGCAACTCCGTCCGTAACCGATCCATGAGACGCGCGCCGTGACACACATCGCCCTCTTTGTTCTTGACGAGCATAAACTGTACCATTTCCCAGAGCCACTCCATCCTCCTGGTCCATTCCTGGAACTCGCCTACTACGGCTGTCAGCGGGACGATGTTGTAAGCGCCCACGAGCTCCGGGTCATCTTGGAGGATGGTGTCCTCGACCTCTAGGACCTTGCGCTGGAAAGCCGCGAGGTGGATGGAGTCAATGGCGGTGGCGGCAGCGCGGCAGATAGTTGAGGGATGCGAGTTAGCGATCTGGGCGGTGTAGCTGATGAGCTTGACGTGGACGCTGCTGAGGTGGGCCGTCGATGCTAGCAACTGGCGTTCAGCAGGAGAGACGGCAGCGAGGGCGTGAGGCTCGGGGGCGTCGGTTCGCAGGAGTGGGGACGGGTGGCCCGAGAGGGACAAGAGGATCTCGTGAAGCATGGCTCTTGAGGGATTGGGCTGGATCGCGGGTTAGCAGCAATAAGTCTCCAGAGCATTCTCTGCGTACCGTTCGTGGGCGTCTCTAGATTTATTCCGGCCGCGCAGATGCCGTAGCATAAGAATGATGACGCCAACGAGCTCGAATCGGCACATGAACCAAACCAGCTGGTGATGGGGCGTCTCGAGATGCGAGTCTTGGTGGGGTAGCTGTATGTGTGTTGAGAGCCACAGATTCTCTCTCTGCTCGGCGATAAGCCGGACTACGCGCAATCGTTTGAGGCTTCGCCGCGGTGTTCACCACCGTCCGAGACTTTGCTGCAGTCGTTGGCGCCTCGGCTCATATTCTCCGGCATTGAATTGGAGGGTTCGGGTTTTCGGTGTTTGATAGCGCGTCGCGGTGGACGTGCATACTGCCCCGCGACCACACGTGATGTCAGCTGTGGAAGGGCATCTCATCACCATCATGTCTTATGAAGATTTAAACCATCACTATTCATATTCATTGCTGCGTTACCCTGTCTTGGAATAAAAACCATTAAGCGTCCAGATATATCGAATTTTCACCAGGTTTCATGTCTTTCCTGGTTCCTCACATCCAGCAACCGCTAGTCAAAAAGAGTCCAGATCAATAGGGGGTGCGTGTCATTAAACCGTCGTTTCCGTCACTCATTAATAAGAACCCTTGGCAGGCCGCTTGCCGTGAGGGTCGTAGTCGCTAAATGTGCTCTGCGCATCGCTGTATACGCTGTACGAATCCTTGCGTTGGTTGTCAACTTTCCCATCTCCTCCCGACATGAGTGCCGCAGTGCTGCTGTTGTCGGTTCCTCCCACAACGAGGTCACCACGACCCTTGACTTTGCCGACAACCATGCCCTTAGCGACGCTCTTGAGAATAGCACGGCGCGACACACCCGTCACATCAATGTAGACAAGACCGACATTCTTGAAGCCACCTCCCAAGTTCTTGGACACCTCTCCAGCCTCTGCACCCCAGCGATGTCCCACGACCGTGGACACACTGCTAGATGTGCCATTGAGAAGGTTTCGACCAGCCTGCTCCATGCCATCAACAACGGTGTTGAAGGCCATCAGGCTCTTGTTGAGCACTCCAGGCTTGTAGGTTTCAATAGGGACCCCGTCTTTGTCGTAGCCTCGAGAGCGACCGTCCTTTCGACGACCTAAAGAGGCACCGAGGTTTTGTGCCACGTTTCCAATTGCACCGACTGTCGAGGATGAGACCAGGGCCGCCTTACTGGAGAACTGGTTGATGCGACGCACACGTTCATGCGTGGCTGGGGCGAAGGTCACTGGTTCTGCGTTGGGCTTGGTGTTTTTCGTGAAGTTGCTGGCTTGGCTTTGCATCGTCTTTGTGACGATGTCAGATGTGGTCACAATGAGGCGAGAAGCCTTGGAGGCGCTGGATACTAGCGAGGACTTCTTGTAAGCGGGATGGTATTCCATCTCGACGTATCCCTGCGATACAGGCTGTACGGAGATGTTTTGGCTACCGTCAACGGGAAGAGTAATTTCAACAGGATCTAGGTGGTCGGTTAGCAACGCTTGACGGTGCTGCGGATTTGATACGACATAGCGAGGACTGGGCCATACCTTTGGAGCCAGGACGAACGGCCTTGTCCTCGACAACCTGATAGGTGTCGGTAAGCTCGCCAATGACACTACCATCTTCCTCGTCAACAAGCACGATTCTACCACCAGGATGTGAGCTATGGCTGCCTTGCACGTAGGCCTGGCCAGGGCTGTATTCGGCCGGGTTGTAAGCGGGCAGGCGCTCTCCGGCGGCCTCGCGGTCCTTTTCCATGGCGGCCTTAGACGATTTGGGCTTCGGTGGGGACGATCGCTCGAGGAAGGCGGTGCACTGGGCGAGAATGGTCTCGAAGGTGTCGACGTCCTCCTGAATTCCCTTCCTAGTTCCGAGGGCGGGGAACTCGATGCGGGTGAAAGCGCCGCTGTCAGGGCCGAGATCCCAGCGAGGGATCAAATAGCTGGTAGGTGGCTGGTGGTAGATCTGGGTAGTTGCAGGCAGGGGAAGGTCGAGCTCTGGTGGAAGATGAAGGTGGAGGTAGAAGTCCTCCTCGCCGCCGTTGACCCCTGAGGAATCAGCGAACCCTGACGAGGTTGGAACCATCAGGAGCGACAAGGTCTGAGACCCAGAAATGGTCAGGGGCCGTTCCTTGCCATTGGAGATGTGGTATGCGTTGATGCCCTCGATGGCATAGAGGAGCTTGGGGTCCTGGATACGGCTTGCGTCAGCATGAGAGCAACAGCGCAGGGGTTCACACTTGACGGCGAGGGATGAGGATGTGCGGAACGTGTGAAGAAGGCCCGAGGGTTCGGAGGGTCTGAGGGTCTGAGGGTCGGAGGGTCGGAGGGTCTGAAGGCCTGAGGGATGCGGCATGACATGGGGTACGGGATGGGCAGTGCGCAACGTCGAATGTGGCCTTTTGAGGGGTCATTATGCTTACATTGTGTCCGGAAGCCATTGCAGGCGAGGCTTGGAATAATTATCCCAACGGTTGAGTAACGGTCGACACACTTGGAGTGACGCAGTAGGCGTGAATAGGTCGCGTGGGAAATAAGGTTAGGTGTAAGAATGAGGATCCCGCTGCCAAGATTGGGAATGGCTGAGGGAATGGAGGGGTCGGTAGGTTATATGCAGATGCGGATGCAGCTGCGAGCTGGCTGACGCCGTGACGGGGTCTCGATTCAAGGAAACAAGCGCGATGAGCGATGGAATAGGCGCCGGCGCTCTCAAAGATACGAAGGCACGTAGAGAAAGATGGTTGGCGGTTGCGACTGTGGGTTGGTTGATGCGATGCGATGCAACATAAGATCCCTTGTCCGCAGGTGAGCTGCTGGAGCTGATGAGAGATCAAAGTGGCCTTGATTGACCAGATTAAGCAGAGGGCGGCGTCTTTGGGCGCTTATGCGTGTGCGAACTGTGAGGCCTCTCGCGAGCGACGACGTCATTGGTGGGCATGGCCTGGAGGGTGGCGGCACCCCATCTGCCGTGTTGGTTGTTGGATTTGGCGCCACGAGGTTCTGGATCCCACCATGAGGCTCATCATCTTGGGCCAAGTGTCAAGCGTCAAGCGTCAAGCGAGGGGGGCGACTGTCGATGTTCGGTATCACGAGCCAGAGAGTTGTCTTTGCCACATGGCGCAGACCTCCCCTAGGCCAACAGAGTACGAAGACATGGGCAATGTGGTCCCGTCCTCGCCTATTGCCCCTGACAGTCAGGGTAACTAGAGCAGGCAGGGCGACAGCATCGTGTTTCGTGATGCAAGTCCAGTGTGAGACACAACCGAAGTGGTGTGGTGGGGAGATCCCGTCGCACCCCCCGCTTAGACATGTCACAGCCCAGGCTCACTTGGACAAATGCCCGGCAGCCCGATGTCGGTTGGGTGGGGCTCCTGAGGTGTCTTGGGTGTGCTGTAAGCCTCCACTGCAACGCACTGGATTGGAGAGCTGTGATACCAAAAAAAAAAAAAAAAAACCCTTTTGGAGGAGCGGGCAGGGGAACATGGGAAAATATCATGGGTTGTAAGAGTTCCATTGCAACCCGCCTAGCAAGCCAACCTAGTTCTCGAAGGGCGGGTCTACGGGATGAAAAGGAAAACGGGGCATGGAACCAACCACACCAATCAACATTGCGGCTAAATACCTTAGGGCCTGGTTTGCTGGCATTCTCCTAGATGAATACCACGTTGACTGCACTGTCCTATACATGCCCTATCAAAAGACTCGACACCCAGAGCCCATCATGCAAACAAACCCACAAATCCACAATGAGTCTGAGCGTTGTTCGAAAGTTCGTTCGAAAGGGAGTCCATGTCCGTCATTTTTGCATCTCCGGCCGCATCCACTTTTGGTCAGCAGCTCCACGACTAGTTACAGGTATACCTTAGTACCTTAGCATTTATGCTCATTCTATTTCAGAAGCAGAGAAAGAGAATGACTTGAACATCTCCACTCAGGGCAAGAGCGCACACGTGCTGCTTACTGCCTTAGGCTTGCGCAAGTTGCAACATGTCAATCAGCGCAAACTGGGCAGCTGCTCTTCCATGGAGCTAAGGTCGAGACCTTGTTCTCCTCACATCATCGTCCACCAAACCACCATCGGCCCAGAACGGCCTCGGCGTCCCGATATCAGTCCCACGTAATGGTCACATAGTCACCATACTAATCATGTAGGCTCGGCCGCCTTGGACTCAGGGCATGGTGTCCATGCCTGTGTTGCTAAACAACCTCCTGTCAACATCCTGACGTCACGCATGTCTCACACTAACCTCCCCGTTCACCTCGTCATTCTTCTCTCTTGAACCCGGGTATTCGGGCATGGTGGCTGCTCAACACTCTGTCGGATGGATTGCTGGACCCAAGGGACCCCCTGCCTCTCACCTCAGTCACCATCGCGCCATTGCGGATGAACGGTTCCACATCCTACGCACCCCATTATTGATCTTGGCGCTCTCCTACAAACGCACATGAGGCGGGAGGCCACGGATGCCTCTATTCATGCCCTGGACCTCGCACGGCCGTTGGCGCCAGTATGGTCAACCCCAAACGCTTCACTTGTACGACATGACAAGGGGCGTCGTCGCGTCTAACCCCAAGGCCACCGTCTAGCAGCAGGGAGTCTACGATCAGGATACCGTGCTGGGAAGACATCAGGTGAAAACTGTTACAGGCCCATCAAGATTCAAGGACTGTGGTTCAGTTGTTGTCACGGCGGCCGTCTTCCTTCCTTGATGTGCCCTTGTCTGTTCTGCCCGTCCTGTCGTCTCGTCTGTCCTGCCGTCTCGGCCAGTTTCCCCTGCTAAGTGCACTGACCTGGAGCAAGACGGTGAGTTTTGTAAGATGCATGTTGTCGGTCTTCCGTGCACGCAGCGATCCCTGCGGCCCCTGGATCGTGCTTTCGGAAAGCCACATGGTGCGACAGCGCTTCCAAGAGGGCTTGACAAGGAAACACCCTATTCATCGAGACGGCCGGGTGGTTCCGTTGCCAAAGCCCATGTCTAACGTGGAACCGGAGCCTGGAAACAGCCAAACAAATGCCGGCCCTTGGCGATCCGCATTGAGCTTTCACCCTATCCGGATGGATCATCGCGTTCGAAGTACTGGTACTGGCAAGAATGAAAGAAGAAAGCAACCTAGGCGGGAAGGGAACAAAAATTTTGTCGCTACGGCATGTCTCACCTCAACCAAGGTATGTATGTAGCCGATCGGCTCGACGTTAGGTGAAGACGGATAGCGACTAGTTCATGATAGCTCGCCTGACGGTCCTTCGGTAAGAGTACCCCCGCCGCACCGTTTCCAAACCTTTCGGCGCTTTCGGATATTGGCTCGCGGCCCCTCAAATGGACTATGAAATGAGCACGTAGTACCGAACCAAAGGCTCATCCAGCCAGTGCTCGTGGGCTCCGACAGGTATATTTTACTCCATCATTACGTAGGGGTTCTATTGATGGTCAGAGCGCCGCCACTATCGCCTAGCCCACACAGTTGGTTTTTAGTCTTGTTTCCGTCTACCCCGGGTGCGGTGGAGTGTCGGGCGAGGCGTCAGCCTCCCGAAGACAACTGGGAATCAACAACCTCAGTGAGAGCAGTTTCCTTGCTTCAACCCGTTATTGGGACAGCGCAGCCTAAAAGCCTAAAAGCCAGCTGCCAAGTTTCAGGCTCGCTCTTGTGAGTAAACAAAAGCACCGTTCGACACACGTCCATTGTTGGGTAGAAGTGATCAGCGTCCTCTATGCGGCCTAGACCAACCGTCCCTCCACATCAGGGTCAGCCTCGAACCTTTGAAGTCAACGGATCCAGCAGACCTTCGGCTTCCACTACTGAACTAGGCAACTCCATGCTCGAGACTACCTAGGGAAAAGATCTTGGCTCCCGAGGCTGTTTTGCGGAAGGCTACGTACTGCAACAACGCAACATCAGTTCCCACTGGCCGACTCTTCAACAAGCCTTGCTCTCACGCCCAAGTGCTGGAACTTGGAAAGGACACTCAAGAATCGGTCCCTGTTCCCGACAACCACCGCCCCGGCTTTGACATACACACTGGTGTTATCATCCACCCTCAGCGCCCAGAAGGCGGCACAGAGACAGCCAAACGGACTCCAGATTCAGCTTCGTTGGCCTAGAAGTCTTGTACGCTGTGGGGTCGACGATCGGAGGGGAGGTCATGGCCATGGATGGATCACTACCTTAGCGGCTTCCGATATCCAGCACACCGGCCCGTCTGGCACGCAGGTTTCTCGGCAAGGTTTAGTTCAAGGTAGGGGTACAGCCAGTGTCCGTCCATCAGCTTGGGATCCGGGGCTAGAAACAGCAGCCCCCTGCTAGAAGAAAACCAATCCCTTGGACTCTTCGGAGTGTTACTCGCTGGTCCGCTCGGGAATCTCGCACTCCCTTCCTGCAAGGTGACTTATTTCCTCTTCCCTCAGCTTCAAAATCAGATCACCCGCCGTGCGAAACCGTCAAGACCCTCGTTCCGGACTCGCTCTCACCCCGGTATCCCCAGCCTCTGATCTACGCCCATGCCCCTCTTGAGACCTTTCTTACCGACTCATCTTTGTTTTTTTTCCTCCTTCCTGTCCTTTGACTCGAACAACTTGCTATCACAGAGAATACACTACGTATCTGATCCAATTCGTCAAGCCCTTCCCAACACTCCGTCATAGTGCAGCATCGGCGCGTATTGCGTGGTCGGTCGTCTCGGTTACATCAAGCCCCGCGAGTTGTCACATTGCCACGTGGGTCGTTTAGGGTGTTTCTCCCCTCTTCCTTGCCTACGTCCGCCTGGAAAATTGCATGACCTTGCGCTGAGCCGTCAAGCACTGGCGTGTCAAGTCGAACAATACCCTAGGGATCATCAACTTTCTTATTCGAGCCTGTTTGTGTCCCTCAAACATATTCTAACATCGTCTCATCGCTCGTATTGCTTTCTGCCACGTCTCATGAGCTACAAGACCAGTCTAAACATTGGTACAGTCGCTGTGCCGTCAACTACTCCCTGATACGCTGGTTGCCTTTCAAATACCGACGTCGGGGGCTCTTCTAGGAGGCCCAACTCGCCACGATTGCTTCCCAACTCCGCATTCAATCTATCCTCTCGCCTGCCGACCCGGAAGTCGATGAGCCTTCCACCGTCTCTTCGAATCATTCCACTCCAAAGCGCAAGTTTGAGGAGGTTTTGACGACCTCGGAGGCTCCAGCAGCCCTTCGAAGGACGGAGTCTTTGGATGAGCCATCCCCTAGGCAAGAGGGTCTGGTCACCGATCCGCCTAGAGGATATGTTGAAGAACAAAGGTCCTCAGTGCCTCCTGGGACTAGAGATGGGAAGAAGCCCACGAGAATGAGACCCCCAATGCGATCCAGCATCGCCTGCATGAGGTGTCGACGATCTAAGATCAAATGCGATAACGATGGCGGCAATAGCCCCTGCGACACATGCATCAAGGGGAGTCACCAGTGTCAATATCCCGATTCGATACCCCAACCGGCCAAGCGGAGCGATCCCCCGAATGCTATCCGACAAGAAAAGGAAGGAACCCATGAAAGGAAGAGGGCCAGAAAGGTGGATGAATATGCCGGCCTGGATAATGAGAAATCTGCAGCCTATGCTGAGGAAGTCCTCTCTTATCCTTTCTTGACAAGTAACTTATGGGATCAACTACTAAGTATCTACAGGTTGCATTTTGCAACTGAGTTGTCCTTCCTTCATCTTCCAACTCTCAAAGAGAAAATGAGTCGCAGAAAAAGGCCAGAGCATGAGCCTTCCACTGAGTTGAACCTGGTTTTGCTCGGAGTTCTGACCCTGACAGCACGGTTTCATCCAGATCTCGTCAAGTACGTCGCCCACATATCGAGCACGCCCGGTGGTGGTTCTCGACCGCGGACGTCGCAGTCAAAGGCTGACCCATACGCTGCATCTGAATTTTTTGCCAATGTTCTTGCAACTGCACTGGGTCCCCTGAAGACTGCTATAACTGTTGCGACCGTGGAGAGGGTACAGGCTTTCCTGATGCTTGGACTGTTTGAGTGGAGTCAACGCAATCCATCTAGCGGGCCGGGCGCCTGGATGTACATCGGCATTGCTATTCGCATGGCACAAATGCTGAAACTAGGCTTCGATGATCAGGTAACAAGGGGACGAGATAGCTCGAGTCAAGGTGCCAGTTCCCTCCAGCGAGATCGCAGAGGCTCTTCGGACATTGGCATCATTAGAGAGATCCGAAGGCGTACAATGTTCAGTTGTTTGATTCTCGATCGGATGATGACCTGTGGCGACGAGCGGATCTCCATGATCCGACCCGACACTATTCGAATTCAATTACCATGTACCGAGATGGCGTTTGATCTTGCACTGGATGTCAACACGGGCTTTCTCAACCTCGAGGGTGATATTATGAACCAACACATCAACGATGATAGCGTTCTGAGTCGGTTCATCCAGCTGGTGGAAATATGGACGGACATCTCCAAGTACTCCTCTAGGGGTGGTCGTTTGCGAGATCGATTACCTCCATGGGAGCAACAGTCCACATTCTGGACACTACGGGAAAAGCTATCTCAGTTTCTGCTGAACCTACCCGACACGTTCACCTTTTCACGACGAAATTACTATCGACATGACAATCACCAAGCTACAAACATGTACCTGTCACTTCACTTGCTCGTCTCGGTCTGCCAGATCATCCTCAGTCGCGAGTATCTCCCATTTCTGCCACTTAGATGCAGTAAGCCAGAGGGACCATTCATCCTGTCTCTTACTACCCCTCATGCGGCCCCAGATGGTTTCTGGGAAGAAGTTTCAGAGCCATTTTTTGAAGCTGCTCGAAATGTTGTGGATCTCGTGGATATATGCAGAGACAAACTTCCGATGTCGTCACTGGCTCTGTTTTCGGTGTGGCTTGCTGGATTTGCGGGAGTTTATGCTCGGAATTTCCCATTTATGGACATAAAGCATCAAATGGTCAGCCAGGATGATATGGATGAGCTGGATGATGAGCTGGATGTTTTCATGGGGTTGACTACCGCATTGGCTTATCACAGCCTACTGAAGATGACATCGTCCTCACAAGCAGCCCACATTTACTTGAAGTATCTTGAAGAGACGGACCGGTACTACACGCAAGCTGTAACCAAATTTCGAGAGACGGCGGGAAGGGGCGGAACTGGATTCGGAGGATCGGGAAACAGACGGCTAAGCATCAGGCTTGGCGGGGAAGGTGTCGGCATTGACGAGTGGAGGCCACAAGCAAGCAGGACCACGAGAGATGTTAGCATGTTGGTTGACGATGAATTACGGTCTAACCAATACGAGGGGTCGGATAGGTCAGGGGGAAGCACCGCGGACCGAGCATCCCCCATGTCACTCGATACTTACCAAGTAGGTGTAGACTACACCCGAGCGCCCAGGTCGACACCAGCCATGGCTTTCACAGCGGTCAACAATCCATCCACAATGCGATCTGGCTCAGCAGAGTCGTTTTCACCGAGCATGGAAGCTCGAAGAGAGGTTCATAGGCTTGAGAGCCGTGTGACTTCCAGGACTGCAACTGGTCAACACAGGAGTATGCTGGTGCTTCCTGGGATTGAGCCGGAAAGCCTGTCGATGAGCAGGCCAGAGTTTTCTCTGGACCAACTCAACGTTCTGGAATCGCAACGGATAGGAAGGATGTTGAATGATCTTGAGGAATTCTCAGGTGCGGGTTCCTTGGGTGGGATTCCGTTTGAGGCGCCATGAAGCGGAGAAACGACGCCACTTGGATATCGAGGATTTTGAATCGGGAAATAGATGGACAGCATGAAGAGTCAAGAGGCCTTGGTTTTTATGAGCAACGACGTGGACTTTTGAGTCTGGCTGATGATGGCGTTGGAAGACGGCAAACACAAGATACACCGGTGCGGCATCGTCTTAGATTTGAACTGCAAGTGATTATTCTGTTTATTGTTTTTACATTCTGGGCATCTACATATGCATATGTGATTGTTGATAGATCAAACAAGAACGGAACGCTTAGAAAGAGGAAACTTGAAGCTTTATAGTAGGGTACAATAAGTCCATTGAGTGACTCCGTGCGACCAGAACGTGAGGAAGGAGCGCATCGCTCCCATACTAACAAAGCCAGTCACGGTCCGGAGAAGGCAGGAATGGCCTTGGCATCTACATGGCCTTACAGCCTCAGATATCAGCCTACCTACCTACCTAGGTATCCCTCGGTTGGTCTCGGTGTCGGTAGCTCTTAGTCCAGTGTTGTATGTTTCAACAACAGCACACGACATTCCCGGTTCCAGGGATATCTATCATAAATTACATTACATATTTCGCGAAGCCAAACCCCTGCCTCGTTATCCCGTGGTGGTGTGCCCCGCAGTCAAGGTGACACAGAGCGTCTCCTAGTCAGCTGTGCGCTTACACTAATACGCGCCCTACGAACGAGGCTGCAGGCGACGATCAACGAGAAAAGAGCCACATCGGACCACGCGTTGGCATCATCGGGATTGGCCGCCTCCGTTCTAACAAGTGGCACAAACATTCCATGACGTGTCGATAGACATTCCCTCGGGATCGAGAAATGTCTTTTCGCAAGATGCCTTCACCCTCAGCACATTAGGGTTTTCACGGCGGCTTTAGAGGTTTGGAATCATGGTGATCACGGTGTGAAACTAATAAGGGCGCGGACCTCGAAAATGACGTCGAGATCAAGTCATCGTGGGCCGTGAAGCAAAGCAGGAACTATTTGCGCCGACCCCCCTCACTCATTAGTGTGCTTACGGAGTACCATCGGCAGGAGGTGTTTCCAATTCGATGGGCTTCGATAAAGTTGGCAAAGTTGCCCCGATCGACGGGTGATCGAGACGAGATGCGAGGCGGTTCTTAGTCTGGGGAAACAAAGTTTCTTGACCAGGAGACTTCGGAGGCTCCATGAAGAAAAATAATGATGGTGGTTTTGGGTCAACCTGTTGGTTAAGCTTTGGCATGACAACCACATCTCATCTTGGATCGGGGCTATCGTGTGCCTGCCTCTAGCGCTGGTATGTTCCACGAGCACGGATGGGAAAAAGTTGGGGAAGTTGGCACGGACAGACACCGCTTTTCATGGGCCAGAACAGGATGCCAGAAAGAGACACCTGCTTCTTTTCTGAAGCCCCTCGCACGAGCCTGGAGCGATGGGCAACCCCGGCTTGCTAGCCGAGACCCAGCTGCTTGGCTGGGTTCCTGCGAGAAAGCGTGGGGAATTGATGAGACATGATCTGGGTCTAGCAACGCGCAGATGTGGTGAGGAGGTGGCCGGTGTCGACCTCCTTGCCTCCATGTCGCTGTTGTCTCTGATGCCGCGGACCTGACCGCTTCTCACAAGTCACAACACTAGTTGATGTGGAAGCATCGACTACTTGAGCAGGCTGAACATCAATATTATACCATGGTGCCATCATCATGCGCATCATCCACCACAGGCACTCAGCACCGACCTGCCGAGCACCCGATTCAGAAACAACCAGGACACACAGGGCCACAACAGGGCCACAACAGGGCCACAACAGGGCCGCACTACAACAGCTTGGCTCTCTTGCCTGAGCATCTCCTTTCCAATCCAATTCTCCGGACATGCCCCCAGGACAGGGCACCGGCTCTCCCCTGCTTGGACCCGGTGCTGGCGCTGGCCTCGTGAGCTCTTACCAGTACCTCCACGCCGGTGGGGCGTGGGGCTTGATGTCGATGACGTCTCTGATTTGTCAGTTCCGAATGTCCTCCCACTCTCTCTCCACAGTTGCTGATGCTGGGGAGTTTGGGCTTGCAGCTCATGACAAACTTATTTCGAAATGGTTCACGTTGAGAGGCCCGGCGAGCTTTGGATTCCACGTCTGCAGCCTCCGTCTTTCACCGGTGCTAGTACGACCTTTTGTTGCCGGGCATGGGCATGACTGGTAGCGGAGTTAACGGCGCCAAGGTCGCCCTCTGTTCCTGCGCTGGCTCTTGCAATTGCCGTTGAGCATCATGACGATTCTCCCAACTAAGAATAGTGCAGTCTTCCCCCCCGCGTTATTTGGCTCTAGTCTAGTAGTGCTTGACCCGGACGAGCCATGTCCGGCTCCTGAGAGGGCAAGCCTTCCAGATACCGTATCCACTGAGGAATCATGTTGGCCCAGGAGGTACCTCCAAGCTCTCGCGGGACCCGGTAAGGGGACTGAGCCGCCTTGTACTCTTCGACGACTCGTCTGACTCTTCTTTAAAATCTCGTCCCTTACCCATCGTATTCTCCTCTCTCCGGTCTCTGGGATACCCGTATCGATTTCACTGTCTCCTACATCAATCTTGCACTCGCCATGCCATCTGTCACCTCGGCGCATGCCGTCCGTGTCCAGGCCAAATCTCTGGTCAATGCCAAGCCATCCCCTAGCTCACCTGAAATCATTGACATCCGCAGTGAACATGTCGAGTTCAACTTGAAAGAAGATATCATTTCCAGCTTCAACCCAGATGAGGGCCCCCGGACGCTCCCCACTCTACTCTTGTACAACGAGAAAGGCTTACAGTTGTTCGAGGAGGTACACCAATCCACACTCCATCCACTCCGCGCCATGGCTCATTTTTCTATAGATAACCTACTTGGACGAGTACTACCTGACCAATTATGAGATTGAGGTCCTCAAGAAGTCATCTGCGGAACTCGCGAGGCGAGTTCCAGAAGGATCAATGCTCATCGAACTGGGCAGCGGGTTGGTTGATCCTTCAGAAGATGCCAATTGATTCTGACAGATGATTGTAGAAACCTTCGAAAGGTATGCCTACTACTGCAGGCATTTGAGGACCTCGCAAAACCCATTCAGTACTTTGCATTGGATTTGTCCCGTAAAGAGCTGGAACGCACCTTGGCCCAAGTTCCTGAATACAAATACGTCTCGTGCCACGGCCTCCTGGGTACCTACAATGACGGAAGGGAGTGGCTGAAACAGCCTGCCATTGCTGGGCGGTCAAAGTGCATTCTTCATTTGGGCTCAAGTATCGGTATGTTCCGAGACCTTGGACGCCAAAAATCGTACTAAATCAATGTCGCTTTAGGCAATTTCTCTCGTGATGACGCCTCGGACTTCCTAAGGGGCTTCGCAGATGTACTCCGGCCATCAGATACCTTGCTCGTCGGCGTTGATTCGTGTAGCGATCCAGCCAAGGTCTAGTACGTGGTCAACCCCTCTCTGTTGGTAACACATCTAACAATTGAGTAGTCATGCGTACAATGGTGAGTAATTGTAATACCAATGCCAACAGGATGCGATGCTGAAGCCTTCTTTTCTTCCGGCATAGACGAGCAGGGTCTTACCCACCAGTAAGTCAATGCCACGCTGGGTCTTTTTTCCGATGGCTCATAAATCCTGCAGATTTGTTCTCAACGGCCTCTCTCATGCGAACAATCTCTTAGGCGAGGAAGCATTCGATTTGGAAAATTGGAGCGTAATCGGCGAGTACGTATACGACACAGAAGGAGGACGTCACCAAGCGTTTGTCTCTCCTATTCGCAGCACAGAGGTTCTGGGGTCAACAATAATGCCCCACGAGCGGATCCAGATCGAGCAGAGCCTGAAATATAGTCAGGCGGAAACCGAGAAGCTTTGGGCCGCTGCCGGCTTCACCGAGATGGGGCGTTGGACTCGGGGAGACGAGTATGGTAAGTCAGACCTTCAACGTGACCATGTATCCAGCCCGAACATGCCATTTCTGTAAATGGGATTGGACACAACCTGGTTTACCCCGCGATCCTTGACGATCTGTGCAGACCGTTGGGCTGAGAGGTGCATATGCATATGGGCATTTCCCAATGCAGCTCCGTGTGTGCTCAGGGAGACCGATATGGAGTCGGTGACGTGGGGGCTGTGTAACCATGAACAGGCCGAGACCATGAGAAGAGGCTAACCAGTCGGACTTGCAGGGCTTCACATGTTGCAGAAATCAAGTATTCCTTTCAGCTTGATCCCATCGCTGTACGCAGCTGGGGCCTTACCGCCCATCCAAGAGTGGGAGGCGTTGTGGATGGCCTGGGACGTGGTGACCAAGGGGATGATCCCGAAAGAAGAGCTTTGGGAGAAGCCAATCAAGCTTCGAAATGCCTGCATCTTTTACCTAGGCCATATCCCGACATTTTTGGATATCCAGTTGACTAAGACGACCCGAAAGCCGGCCACCAGTCCCGCATATTACTGGTCCATCTTTGAGCGCGGAATCGACCCTGATGTCGACAATCCAGAGCAGTGCCATGCGCACTCTGAAATTCCTGAAGAGTGGCCGTCGGTCGAGGCCATTGCAACGTACCAGGGCAAAGTCCGCTCCAGGCTCCGAGACCTATATCAGGGTGGTGCGGATCAAATCCCCCGGAGCGTTGCGCGAGGAATCTGGGTTGGGTTTGAACACGAGCTGATGCACATCGAGACCCTCCTGTACATGATGCTCCAGAGCGACAAGACGCTCCCACCACCCCATACCGTGCGCCCCGACTTCGAGAAGCTGGCGAAGCAGGCGTACAGTGCAAAGGTTCCCAATGAGTGGTTTGATGTCCCGGAGCAAACCATCACATTGGGGATGGATGATCCTGAAGACGGGACCGACCCAACTTGCCATTTTGGGTGGTATGTCCGATGCTTGTCGTCGAATGCAGAAGATGGAATTTACTAAACCACATCTAGGGACAATGAGAAACCTGCCCGACAGGCAAAGGTGCCTGCTTTCCAGGCCCAAGGGCGTCCAATCACCAATGAAGAGGTATGTACAGCACGTCGATCATTTGGTTCTTTTCCTGACTAGTCCAGTACGCTCAATACCTTTACCACTCCCATTCTGGTCAAATCCCCGCTTCCTGGGCATCGGCGCCATCAAGTACATCAAATGGGAACGGCAACGTCAACGGCCACAAGAATGGCTACAAAAACGGAAATGGCCATCTCAATGGAAACGGGCATGCCACAAGAGAAGTCCCTGACTCATTCCTGCGTGGCAAGTCTGTGCGGACCGTGTATGGTCTCGTGCCTCTCAAGTTAGCCCTTGACTGGCCTGTCTTCGCCTCATACGACGAGCTGGAACGCTGTGCATCTTGGATGGGTGGAAGAATCCCAAGCTTCGAAGAAGCCAAGAGCATCTACGCCTATGTCAACAAACAGAAAAGAGCGGAGGCAGAGCGCACGCTAGGAAAGACCGTTCCTGCAGTCAACGGGTATGCGTAACCCGTGTGTCTATTCTCGAAGGATGAGAGTTAACAAGTCTAAACAGTCACCTTGTCAATGACGGAGTGGAAGAGACCCCGCCATCCCAGGCCGTTGACACGGTCGAGAGCAGCTCATCCGACCTGTTCCTCGACCTCGCCGGCGCCAATGTCGGCTTCCGTCACTGGCATCCCGTGTCAGTGACGTCCCGCGGGAACAAACTCGCGGGACAAGCCGAGATGGGTGGCGTATGGGAGTGGACGAGTTCGCCACTGTCTCGGCATGAAGGATTCGAGCCCATAGGATTGTACCCAGCGTACACGGCAGACTTCTTCGACGGCAAGCACAACGTCGTGCTTGGGGGTTCATGGGCAACGCATCCTCGTATCGCTGGCCGCAAGAGCTTTGTAAACTGGTATCAGCGTAATTATCCTTATGCGTGGACTGGGGCTCGGTTGGTGAGAGATGCTTAAGTGTCTTTTTTCCTTGGTTACGACTCTTGGGTTTCATTCGGGCCACAAAAGCATGGTATTTGACACGGGCTGTGAGGCAATCTTCGCCAAAAAAAAAAAATTAATGAATGAAGACTGCAACGCGAAGGTAGGGGGCCGGGGCGATCACGTCCGGTTGAGAGAAACGAACTCCAGCTTGGGGAGGTTGACGAATTTGGCCAGTTTGAAGAATCACATTCCTTTAATTGAAATCTATCCCTTCTCTATATTTTCCACACATCCGTAAACTATCCGTCCGTGGCTCATGTCGCCTGTAGCCTAGACGTGGCGCATGTGATGATAAGGCCATACCATGTCTTCCGTAGAATGCTTTCTCATACCGCATTATTCAATCATCATTCTTAGTTCCTCTTCAAACTTAGTTTACGGCTTGTTATTGCGGCTTCTCCAGACTTGCCGCATAGTGATGACCTAGGGCTCTTTCTTGTCGCCGTGGCAGCATAGTATCTTCAATGTGATGAGATTCCGGGGTATATACTAGGCGAGAGGAAAACGGAGTCATAGGCCGTGATAAAACCATCCTGGAAGGCTCAAGGGTTCTCGTAAGTCGAATTTCGGGGACCCTCGAGTTTGCAGGTGGGCGCGGCGCTGTGATGTAGGGCATGGGTAGCTCAGCCGTTCAGACTACCGTAGATGTCAAGGAGCTGTTCGAAGACATATCCTGGTAGCTTGATGCCGTTCTCGGTGATGAGCTTGGAGATGTATTCGGGAGGCTGCGAGCGGTTAGAAGGTATTTCCCATTTGGGTGCGAAGGATGAAGAGGAAGACGTACAGTAAAGTCAACGGCGTCAAGGGGTTGTTGGCTCTTAGAATCAACGGAGAAGTCGAGAATGTCTTGCTTAAAGCCAATGTCTCGCTGGTCCATGACAAACTTGCGGGCGAACTTGTGGGTTTCGACGGCAACGTAGAATGGAAGATGGGCCTCGGAGGCCAACTTTGCAATCTGCAGGGTGCCCATGCGGGAGATAATACCACCGTTAGAGGTGACGGCCTCGGCACCGACAATGACCACGTTGACCTGGCGCAAAAGGCCCATGACGTAGGCGACGGATGCCTCAGAGATCTCGGCGACGGGGATTCCCTTTTCGCGGAGCTCACGGACGACTCGGTCGCTCTCCTCGACGCGGGTCTCCTCTCGGACGTAGATGACCTTGAACTTGGCGGCACCAATGTTTTGGACAGCTCGCTCGAGGATACCGATGACGGAGCGGGAGGCGCCATGGGTCAGGATGCACTGGCCTTCTTGAATGAAGCGCCAGCCAGCGTCGGCAATGCCATGGCGGGCGGCGTTGGCGCGGGCGGCGAAGAGGCGGCCGTTGGCGAGGAGGTGCTGGCGGACGGCGTCGAAGCTGCCGTCCTGCTGGCGGAGCGAGGAGACCAGGTACTGCAGGAAGAGGTCGGTTCCGGCGGAGAGGGGTACGGGGTTCGCGACCGAGGCCTTGAGGCAGTCGGACTGCGCCTTTACGGTATCGAGGGTCTCGAAGACAGTCGTGGAAGGCGTGGAACCGAGGAGGGCGATGAGGGACTCGATGGCCGCGACGGGCTTGGTGAGGTGCGGGTCGTCGGCGAGGAGGCTGCGGTATGTGGCAACGATGCTGGGATGGACGTTAGAGACGGTCGAAGGTGGGAGATTCTAGAGGACAAGACGGACTCGAAGTCAGAGTTGGCGGGCTGAGACGGGGCAGGCTGTTGTTGGTGCTCAGCCGCAGGAGCAACAGCAGCTGTAACAAAAAGCCATGTCAGTTCCGGTCCCGGATTGCAAAAGAGGCATTGGGGAAGGAGGGATTGCTAACGCGTTGGAGAGACAGTGGCCATGGCTGATCTCGGGGAGGAGCGTCGTTCCCTAAGAATAGGGGCGGGTTTTCAAAGTGCGTGTGGTTGCGTAGGTGGTGGTGATGGTATTCACAGGCTCGGATTTGGTGGAGGGGAATTTTTCGACGTCGGTGACTCAGTCAGCCAGTAATTTAGCTCTCAGGTGATGGAAAATGCACCTCTATGGCGGGGTCACGCTGTATCCGTCGTCGGTTTGAAGCGGGGCCGCAGGGAGGGGGAGGGGGAAACCCCACTAACGGCCCAGGGGGGTTCGGCGCTAGAACAAAGAGCGGTTCAGTGGCTAGCTCTGAGAATAATAGGGAGCTAGCCGCTGTAACCCACACATCAATTGCTGCCGGCGCTTCAACTCATTATCTCGTTGAGATTCAGGAATAGGTAAATAGCAAGATATCATACCTATTATAGATGTGCTCGAATTATCTAATTACGCAATGACATACTAATACTATACGCTCAGATTATTGAAGACAAAGTTGAACAGCCATTGTGCTTTAGCTTTCCGTCATGTGTCTACCGTGGCACTCTGCCCACTGATAAGTGTGAGCAGTTTCAACGCTCAGCACGAAATAGATACGACACCCACATGAGAATAGAAAAGTATTCAAAAATTTACAAAGGGAGTTGATCATACATCATCTAAATCACAGGCTGAGACACCCACCTCCAACAAGGCAGA
The DNA here is from genome assembly GCA_029931735.1 of Dactylonectria alcacerensis. Lineage (NCBI taxonomy): Eukaryota > Fungi > Ascomycota > Sordariomycetes > Hypocreales > Nectriaceae > Dactylonectria > Dactylonectria alcacerensis. Next base: position 1,751,877 of record JAPMUZ010000006.1, on the reverse strand, counting down.
ACATTAAGTCGGTAGGCTGACACTGGACCAAATCAGGGCCCTTCGGCCCAACAGCTGCACCACCCAAAGCACCTAGGCAAGCGATGAACCAGAACTGTCTCTGTGAAGCTACCCACTAGTCTTGTCGAGGTTACCATGCAGAACTCGCAATGCATAGCCAGAATCCGAGACCGTCAAGATTTGCCCCCGGCTACCGAGTACTTGACGTTGAGCCATTCCTGGGGAAAGATTCCCTTCGTCACATTAACAAAGAGCAACTACTCTCAAGCAAAGGCATCACTGAACGTGGATGGCCTGACCCCTCTGTTTCAAGACGCTTTGAGGATAGCGACTTTGCTGGGATTCAAGTATATTTGGATCGACTCACTCTGCATCATGCAAGACTCGACTGAGGACTGGTTGCATGAGAGTCAGAAGATGCACGATGTGTACGAAAACAGCGCCTGCAATTTAGCAGCCACTGGGCTCCACGACGGACGAGAGAAACTCCTTATGGAGAGACATCAAAATCAGGTTGTATGCCACATCAACACTGAGCAGGGGGGTGAGCGCTTCGTCCTCACTCCGGACGAGTGGGAGGCACAGGTCAATGCCGCGCCATTGCACCGACGAGCTTGGGTATTCCAGAAGCAGATTATGGTATTGGGCAGCATCTTGCCATCTGCTCAATTGATGGTATCACGAGCTGACTTGGAGCAAGCTCCTAGGATTCTATATTTCGGCCGCATGCAGTTGTTCTGGGAGTGCTCTGCTAAGATTGGGTCCGAGGTGTTTCCTTGGGACATGCCAATGTCTGCGCGCCAAAACGACTTGAAGCGGATAGTCGCTTTGCCTAAGGGGTTACCAGATGACCCCTTACTCGTAGGTTCTTTCAATCTCATGAATCTTCAGTGGCATGTGATTTATGATAGCTGGTTTCGTTCTAGGCGACTTATACAGACAATGGCAACGGCTTGTCCGACTGTACACGAAAGGGAAGTTGACGTACAGCATGGACAAACTGCCCGCTCTCTCAGGGCTCGCAAAGAAATTCAGATATCATCTAGATGATGAGTATCTCGCGGGTCTTGGAAAGGTGAGCTACTCAACTTCTTGCTCTGGGAACGGGTTTTATACTGAAGCCTACGTCTCCAAAGCCGTATCGAGCTCCCAGCTGGTCATGGGCATCGACAGATTCTGCAGTCTGGTATCCGCCCTGGATAAATAGTGAAAACTGGCAGCCATCGGTACGAGTTCTTGAAGCATCGGCTACGCCGTTGGACAAGGACACGACTGGGCAATTGACTGCGGGACATATCTTGCTCTCTGGCCCTCTACAAAAGGTGTTTATCAGCAAGCCGCCAGATATTCGATGGGGCAAGCACGAGGTTCGCGTGACGCGGTCTGCATAAAGTAGGGCGGGTGTCGTGCTATTGCCCGAGTCGCAAACCAAAGTAGACCACACCATGTCACGATTGGATTTTGCCATGCCGGGCCAGCAGACGGTGTTCCTTATGTCGCTGTTGCATCCGAAGAATCAGAATAATAACGACCTGGCAACAAGAGGACTGGTGATCGCAAGGAAGGAAACGCGAGGGTTGTACGAAAGGGTAGGAACCTTTGTGTTGTTCGGACTCGACTTCGCGAAGGTGTTCACGAAAGGAATGGCTGTGTTAGAGGAGGAGCACTACCAGGAATATGACGGAGGAGGGGAACTATACCGTGCGGTGTGTCTGAGAAGGAGGCAAGGGGTAAAAGGGGGGGTTAATATGGTGTCAAAGGCTTTAGAGAATTCAGTAATAAGCAAGCCAGGTAGGTATTCGGCTCATCCAGTGGAATTGCATCATGGTGAATCGTGCAGACATGAGTCGTGGACATGCTGAATCGCTGGAGCCTACCCTAGAGCTGGACCCTTGTCTGCCCCGCCTTCCATCTGTCCATTCCAAACGTCCCTTCCCTTCTGCCTACCCCTCCACCCCACCAAAGGCCAGCGGTCCATTCCAATGCCTACCTTCATTCTTGTCATCACCACCAACACCACGCTCATACATCTACATCCCGTCTTTGGTACTTGAACCCAGCCTCACTCTTCGATTGAAATCGCCTCGATCAACACAACTCTAGATCGAATCAGTCGCGCTACATCCGTTCTCTCCCCCCCTCTCTCCACCAATGGAGCTCCTCGACCCAGCCACAGGCAATGCCTTGCCCAACGATGCCATCCAGCGCGTCCTCTTCGTCGCCAACGCCGTCCACGTCTACAACATCCCCCCTCTGACGTCCACCAAGGGCCACAACGCCGCCGGGTGGACCGCAGACCCCAAGCGGCACATCTTTACGGCCCGCATGCGCCTCGTTGAGACGGCCTACGAGTCGCCCAGCGCCGACAACAAGCTCAAGGTCGACGCCGTCCTCGAGGATTCGTCCAACGGCCAGCTGTTCGCCGCCGCGCCCTACACCTCCGCCGCCGTCATCGAGCCCGTTCTGGACAGCAGCCGTTTCTTCGCCCTCACAGTGCGCGATCCCCAGGGCCGTCGCGCCATCCTAGGCATCGGCTTCGAGGAGCGCAGCGAGGCCTTCGACTTGTCCATTGCCCTGCAAGAGGCCCGCAAGGCCCTCGGCTGGGAGGGCCAGCAGAGCAAGCCCGACGTCGCCAAGGAGCAGGAAGAGAAGCGCGACTACAGCCTCAAGGACGGCGAGACCATCACCGTCAGCTTCGGCGGCTCCAAGTTCGGCCGCCGCAAGGCCCAGCCCGCCTCCTCAAGCTCCAGCTTCGGTTCCGGCTCCGAGTCCGCCAACCTGCAGTCGTTTGCGTTGCCTCCGCCCCCTCCCGGTCCGTCCGGCGGCGGCTTCTCATTGCCACCTCCGCCTAGTGCACAGGCGGTCAAGAAGCAGCAACAATCGGCCAAGGATCTCGGCTTCGACGATGGCCAGTTTGGAGAGTTTGCGTAGAATGAGTCGGTGCAACGACCAGCCAAAATCCTGATGTAGCGTATATATATACATAAAAATCACCTTGGATCCCCCAAAGACCGCCATGGGGGTAGCCATGATAATAATGAGATAATGATGTAATGATTGATTTCTCGACTTTGATCCAGATCATCGTCTTGCTCTACAAATTACGAATATTATGCAAGAGACCGCCCATATGCCGTACTATCACTTTTTAAATCTCCGGCCATGCAGTCTGAATTTACGGCAGACTGAGCCGCCTTGATCGAGCCGCCCCAGAGCCTGGATTACACCACGACGTCGAATCACAATCCGTATCATCCGTATCCATAACCGCATCGTCGTCGCCACTCTCGCAGCTTAATTCGGAGTTGAAATCATGGTTGCACACAGCTTCCTCGCCCTCTTCGACCACCGTTTCCAACGATGCTCCCAAATCCGTGGGCTCCTGTTGACTCGGTGGAGGATCTGATGGAAACGGGAAGTCTTTGAGGTAGCCTTGTGGGACAAACACCGGCGAGGTAGGACTTAACGGTGTTGACTGCGGTGTAGACATGCCGTAGGACGACATAGTGCTGTGCGCCGAAGGTGACTCTGGCACCTGGTCATCCACGAAGCTTGGCCCCTGGTAGCCAGACAAGGTCAAAACCTCGCGGCTCTGGATCTCCACGTACAGCTCACCGAGCCGGTTGCAGATGGCCCTTTGCTGCTCGGCCACCTCGATCATCTTGGGCTGCAGGGCCCGAAGGTGCTTCCGCAATCTGCGCCGCGCCTTCCCCGCCCCGAGACCCTGATGCCGAGCCTCTGCTAGAGAGTATTGCCTCATGAGGTCCGCCGCTCTGGCGGTCTGCAGCTGAAGTGAGCTCGTGAGGTATGCCCTTTCTGCGCACACAATTTCGTAGGAACGCGGCGAGAAGACAAGGTTGGCGTTGTTGAAAGGATCTTGTCTCGTGTCGACATGCCGCCGACGGCTAGATCCAGATGGACGCCGCCCATTCCGTCCCTTGCCTGAGGAGACGGACGAAGAAGCGCCATCCGGTGATTGTGTGTTCTCCGAGACGGCTTCAGAAGATTCTGAAGACGGAGGATTGAATGACATGGGATATGTGGCCATTCTTTGTTCAAGAGGTGGTGTGAGTTTTGCGTCCATCGGTACAAGTTGGACTATTTGCTGAAGCGTTGGGAAAATACACTCCATTGCTGTTTGTAGATTTCCTTGTTTCTTGAATGGAGTATGTGTCTAGTAGGTGTCATGTTGCCATCGGCGATAGATAACCATCGCTGGGGGTGGCCACCGTCTTCTACCACTGACAAGGGCCATCGTGGTTCGCTATAGTTGAGTTGAGGCTGAGAGCTTTGTCCCATATATGCGCCTTTACAAAGGCGCCCCCGACTTCCGACAGGATAGCCCGACAGTATAGCACGGTCCACGTTAGGTCGCCACCAATAGTTTCTTCTTTCTTGGCGTAGGGAGCGATCCATGCTTGTTTGCTTGTCTGTTTGGACGGGCAACCCTGAATAGCGAGTGGCCCTCATATTGTTCAGTCGGCCGCGTCAGAGTCGATGCCTAGAAACTAGTCGGAACCTGTAATCCAAAACCAGCGTGGCCACTGGGCCACTTCGAGTCGGCTCAATGAAGTGTGGCACCGGTGGCGTTGACGCCAATGGCTTGACGGCGAAGGACCGAATAGCAAAGCGTACGTCCGCAAGCCTCAAAGAGAGTTCAGAAACCGTTTCTCAGATGGCAAACCCATCGTGTTTAGGTGGGTCGTTGAACCTCCAAAGCCCAGCGTCCATGGCAGCTTTTCGAATTGACGAGACCTCGCCATCAGTGACGGCACGATTAATATCTGTGTATCGCACTTCCGCCTCGCCATTCTTGGCCTTCCCTCGTTTCTGCTTGCCGACATGGGCGTCGGGATGGTACTGCTCCATGATATTGACGAAGCAGTCGGTCGAGACTTCCTTGGCCAAGAACTTCATAATCTCTGCCCCTTCCACTTCTTTGCCGGGCATAACCAGATGTCTCACCAACAAACCCCTCTTCGCAATACCGTCGCCTGTAAAGCACAGGTCGCCTACTTGAGCGTGCATGGCTTTGATGCTCTCCCTGGCAGTAGTAGCGTAGTCGTCGGCTTTGAGAAGCCTCTTGGATGTGCTAGTCTCCCACACTTTGAAATCGGCTAGATAAATGTCCACCAGCCCATCCATTAGCTGCAGCGATGCGGGGGAATCAAAGCTTGACGTATTGTATATGATTGGCACCTTCAGTCCCTGATCCCTCGCATACAGAATACTCAAAGCCACCTGTGGGACCACGTGCTCCGGAGTGACGATGTTGATGTTGTGGACGTTGCCCGTGTCCTGCAACTTGATGTACCAGTCACCCAGCTCCTCCGGAGTCAGGTCCATCCCGTTGCGCTGGTGGGATATATCAAAGTTCTGGCAAAAGACGCAGCGCAGGTTACAGCCGCTCATAAACACGGCGCCGCTACCGTGATGTCCCTGAATGCAAGGCTCTAGTGAAGCCCCCGTCAGCGGATGTCTTTGCATTGACCAATACTGCCATGTAAGAGACAAAGAGCAGCGAACGGACCTTCGCCAAAGTGGGGAGCAATGACATTGACCTTGGTCTTCTCCCCAATGAGACACATGCCGGTGGTCTCGTAGCGGTTGACGCCGCATTCTCGCGGGCAAAGGTTGCAGTTGCGTAGATGCGCGTAAGCTAGTGAGCGTTTCTTGGCGGCATCTCGAGAATTCAGTGTCATGTACCGAGGCAAGTAGTCGTCGAGGAGAAAAGGAGGTGCTAGATGCAATGGTCGACGAAAACCAGGAATTGCATCAAGTCTGGGCACTTTGATACGTAGATTGAATGTTCTCGAGAGCAACATTATGTTGCGGCCTATTATCTTGACAATTGCAGTTGCTATGATTGGTGTTGATCTAACGCCAACCAGCCGTGGAACTATGACGGCACCTGTATGCATGTAGACAATCCAGATATGCGTTTATAAGAAATATGCATTCACCGGGTTGTATAGCATGCCTTCACGGTTGCAACATCACGATTGTCAACAAGCAGAGAGGAGAAATATTTGCAATTGTTAAAATTGAGCTGAAAGGGATGAATTCGTAGCAGATATAAAGGACCCAAAATGTGAAAGATGAATGTGGTTCTTCTCTCAACACGCTCCTATCTCCTATCACCAGCACCCCATTGACTCCTTCCCTTTCATCGAACACACCGTTTCGCCCAGTATGAATAACCTAGGTAGCTTTCTCCCCCTTACAGATGTGATTCCCATCCAAAAGACGGCTAGTACTACCACTAGTTCCCTTCTAGTTATTCGTTCTTCCTCATATCCCGCAGTTTCCATATCAGACTCCTTCTCCTCCTCGTCTTCCACCTTGGGCAGAGTCAACTGTGGGTGATGCTTGCTTGGGGGTATTCTCTTGAGCACCGCCAGCTTAGCCTCATGTGCCAAAGTTTCCTTCAGCAGCTTCTACTGCTCTGGCTCGACTGCAGCAAGGGTTCTTTCGAGAACGGTCAGCTCGTTCCTACTGCGGCGCAGCTCCTCATTCAGAAGAGCCATGCTATCATTCATCTCCGCCATCTCCCTCGCCAGCTTCCGATTCTCCAACTCCATTTCCTTGGCACGGTCGAGTTGCTTCTTGAACTTGTACTCCCACTCGGACACACGCTTTGGCCAAGTTGGCGTCACGATGGACACAACAGTTGGCCGAGCCTCCATGCGTGACGTGGCGGTGGCACTGGGATGCTGGTCGAATACAGGCATCACAAAGATGGGCGCCTCGTGGCCTTTGCCCGCAAGTCGATAGTAGCGTGTGAGCACGTCGATGGGGATGAGGCCGCGAGCGTACAAATCTCCTCCGCGTTCCTCGAACCAGATGCGCTCGCCACTCACCCCGGCATTCTTCCACATCTTCTCTTTCTGTTTTACATGCGCTTCGGCAATGTCGAGCCTGTTGTGCAGATAGGTTGTGACGTCGTCTCCGGCGTTGACGAGGACAAAGCGGTCCTGAGGGTAGGCGATCTCTCGACCCTGAGACATGCCGTCTGGCCCGCTGCGCCGCTGCAGGGGTACCACGGCCTCTCCCCCCAGAGCTTCGAGGGCATTGGCGTAGTTGATCTCGAGCTCGTGCATGCGAGCAACGAGATGCTGGTGGTGCATCAGCCACTGGCCAAGAAGTGAGTTGCGGGCGCCGGCGAGCTCGACGCTGTCTTGGGCGGCGTTGGTGGGGAGAATGGACATGAGCCCCCCGGTAGAGCTGTACTCGTGGTCGAGGATCTCAAGGCACTCGTTGGCATGCATGACTAGGTTATGATGCGTCTGGTATGGCCGTCGGAGCCGCTCCGGCTCGGCTAAGAACCCAGAATCCTGAGCTTGAGCTAGAGGACAGTGGTGTCGCAGTCCCGTGTCCTCCGACTCCTCTCGAATACCGTTGAGAAGCGAGTATAGTGGGACGTGGTGCAACTCATCCTCAGTATCATAAGGAGTTTGAAGATCATTGAGCCAGTCAAACGACTCGGTCTCCTGGTAACCCCAGCTCCCGTCATCGCGGCCCAGCTCTCTTACAGCTACCGCAACCGATGTTGTTGAGAGCTTTGAGATGAGTTTTGTAAGAGATTGCGCGTGTTGCTTCAAGGCAAGCAAGGTTACGGGTTTGTCGGAGGAAAGGTACGAGCAGTTCATATGCTTGAGGACCTTGAGGTCGTCAGGACTGAGCAGCTCGCTGCCAGGGTATGTCCAGCGCGAGGAGTATGCAGGTGCATAGTGGTTTCCCGGGAGGTTGAATACCAGGCCTTCGTTCGAATCCTCAAGGCCGCTCAATTCTTCATCTTCGTTGAGGGACATGGCAAATTTCGTTCGTTTAGCTTAGCTCGACCGGTAAATGTTGATGATGTCGATCTCAGAGAGGAACTACGCCTTTGGGTAGGGCTAGAGATCAAAGCAAGCAATGAAGGGAAGGACAGGATGTAATATCTAGGAAATCAAGGCAATATTTTTTTTTGAGGGCATGAGTGGCTCTTGTCAATGATCACAGGAAATTGCGAGCTATTGTTAGCTTTGGGAGGGTATAACGCAAGGCGGGCGAAGTGGCGTTTGCCTATTTACACAACAAAGAAATCCGCCTTTGTTGACGGATAAGTACATCCCTTCTGATTGTGCATGGACACAAACTGTTTGCAAAATACCTCAGGCTTAGAGGGTGAGGTCTAGGCTTTTCTTTGAAATGAGACTTCAGGGAGGGGAAGCTCTTTGTTGTCATGTGAAGGTTTTCTGGAATGTCCTTCACATGGCGGTGTTGGGCTTGGATCTTGGTTGCACGCTTGAGCCACACAACATTATCTGCCCTCGATTTTGCTACGGAAATAGAAATGGGGCATCTGTAAGCTGTTCGAACTCTTTCGTAGCCGAATTAGCGTCTGGTGGCCTCGCAGAATCGGCCTCGTGAATGTTATCCTGTCTGGTGCGAATGGCTCCTAGATCGATGCATGCATACGAGCAAGTTCTTACGGTGACATACCCGAGCCTTGGGACAGCACCAAGGCTATCTCAGCTAACTATAACGCTCCCAGCAGAGACCTCATAGATATATGCTTTGAAGTAAGCGTCCTAGAAATCACGAGGAACTGGTCCACGACTCTAGGGTAGTCCCCTTGCGGAAGAATTAGCCTAGGCTACCAATCTACTGTCCCAACGTGTCAGTCAATGCAAGCAAACCCGGAGAACTATGCCGCCTGTACAGAGAAGACTCATAGCATGGCGACTGATATCACTCTTAGCATTGTATATTTAGGCAGGTTCATGCTGTTTGCATCTTGCCTAGATTTACATGTCTATTGTGGACTTTTCCATGGGCATCGTTGTCAAAACGAGTTGCAGGGGAACCAATCTTGAAGAATAGGCAGAACGTGTAAGTCCTTATATTAAAGACACCAACAATGTGGACGGAGCTCCGCATAAAGTGTGTGGGTTTGCTTCGAGTCGTCATCCTGTTTGCAGAGGATCTTTGCCATGTTAGTACCCGACTGCCATTGCATCTCATGGCGCACTGAAGAGAGGGAATATGGTGATTTCAAAGAGAATGCAGGAAGGTTGTAAGCTGACATGTCTTGAGCTGGTTGCTCATGAACCCATTGAATTTCCGATAGTTATCGTTGAGATGGACCCCAGTCAAGGCTAGCCAAGAGAATGCCCACATATGGTTGCCATGGGATGCCAATCAGGTCTTGGATATGAATGGCTCGTGGTTTACCTATTTGATATGTGACACACTCTGATACCGCTTGAGGATGATTACAAAGGCATGCTATTAATGACTGTCCCCGTTACACCGACTTTACTCAAAGGGACTTTGTATGTGTTTGGAAAGCTAACTTGTGTGATGCTGGCTTGGTGTCAACGGGAATGACAGCGACAAACGTCCCGGCCGTTGAACGGCCGACGGATGGATGAGACCTAATGACATAGGCGGCCACATCCACAAATGCTACTGAGAATGAGGTTGGGTTGGCTCTGCGTAAGAACGTTGTGTCCCAACATCGAGTTTCATGGTGTGTACCTTATGAGTAAGTTGCACGCGAGGAGATCTTTGGTTTGACGTGTAACTGTGGTGGGCGTGCCTACGATGATTTGCCAAGGTGTTTTTGGTGAGACAGGGAGGCCTCGTTCGTACCTGAATGCCAGCTGCGTATATAAGCTCTGCACAGAGAGGTCGATCTAGATTATCTAGATCAGTTGAACACTGCGCGAGGGGATTGTGGCAGTGTCGCGGCAGCGTAGTGATACGGTAGAACGGGAGAATGAGGCCCATGTCGGCCAAAGGTCTCGACCAGCCAGACAGGGACATGAATTTTTTTTTATATAGAAAATTTCTGTTTGAAAACGATGCGCTGGTGGATGAAGTATTGGTGAGATTGGTGAACTGTTCTGAACCTCTGGGCTGCTTTGGGAGAAGAGGCCGTGGCTGTGGCTGGTCAAAACCGCGAGGATGCGATTAAGCTCTGTGCCCCTGTGTGGCAGGCGACAAGGGTCAGGGAGACATGATTTGCACTTGGTCGAATTGGAGGACACGAGAATGAGGCAGCAGGGGCTGGGACTGGTGGACTTGGGTGGTTGGGTGGGCTCGGGACTGGCCATCTCAGCTGAACCAGCATCCTGTTAGCGCTGCAAGAGGAGATTTGCCGCGTGCATTTGCTGTTCCAAGCCGCTGGAATGGGGATAGACGCGCGAGAGGGAAGGGGAGGGGGAAGGCCTGCACCGTTTTGATGTGACCAGGGACCCAATGATGGCTCGGGACTTGGGCAGAGATGAGACGGCAGCGTATCATCCGCGCAAGTAGTGAGTAGGGTGAGTGACATTGCGGGATTTTGGGTTGGGATGCTTCATCGACGTCGATGCCAGTTGACTTCTCGTTGACGTGGACGACTTTCACTAGAGCAACGCTAGACATTGAGGTTCGTCAGAAATTGCCTGACCCGGAGATTGAGCGTTAAGCGTCATAGAATACATAGTACAGCACAGTTAGTACCGAGGGGCCAGTCTGGGCTAGCAGCGAGAGGGCAAGAATCGTTGTTCAAAAGCTAGCGCGCCAAAACAATGAAATCAGTCGACATCAGATCGACACAGTCTCATTCCGTCATTGAGATGCTTCGAATGCCCTATGGATGCCCTACGAGTGTTAGCATGACTGCCTATATGTCTTAGCTCTGGTCGGTGGGCGATAGTTGGAGGCTTATCAGAGTTAGAGGCGCCGGGAATGGCACCTGGCGCCAAAGTTTGGCGGATCACGTCTGCTCTAATGAGGTAGGGATTATCTGAACAACACTGCAATCCCCCCTACTAAACATGTAGCTAACAATAGTAAACTAGCTGGATACAATGCATCCGCACTACCTAATACGTGGGAGAGGGCCTAAAAGGGTCACAGGGAGAGTTGTTTCGGTCCATGGTCCCGGGTGCGAGATGCTCCGGATGGGACAAAGGAAAACTAAGACACGCTGGATCTGGTAGATAGAGCATTCCAAGTGACTATCATCATTTTGCGCATCAATGGAAAGCATTCAATCAATGTATGAATGCAAAAATCTGACATCACCATGATCCCTGCTCGGCTCAACTGCTCAACTGCTCAACTGCGGAGGTTTGTCTAGACTTTCGACGGCAGGTCAAGCAGGCAGTGCAAAAGGTCTCGACAACGATAACCACGCACGAGAACAACCATGGAAGCTGAATTAGAGTGTTTGATGGGTGGCTTCATGCGAAAATTCAATATACTAGCTACAAATTACTGGAGGGGCGGTGTGTTTTGTTGAACGTTTGACGCCTGGGGAGGCCTGGACCTTGATAGACCTCGCAATCTGTGACAGCTTCACTCCATCTTTCTCTGTGCCATGCTTTTTTTCTTCTTCTCTCTCCTGTCCCCCTGCTTCTCGTTGACGCGTCTCCCCCCACCTGCACTAAGGTAGCCACTATGAGGAGGATGCACATCGACAGCCATCGGCGGTGCAATGGCCATCGATAGCTCCAAAACTACTGCTGTACCAGCGGGGTGTGCCCGTGTAGGCACTCCCCAGCTACTGTGCTCCAGCGGGGGGTTGGCCCACTCAGCACTGTAATCTGTAGGTACAGCGGAAGAGGGCGCCAACCCGCTAGCGAGCAACACGGTCCACTAGCCAAGCGTTCAACAGCCGAGATGAGATGAGTGCACCCTCGCCCAAACCTGGAAGTGGTGCAGAAAAAGTGCAGACAGAGACGACGCCACAACTTGTACTTCGTAATGGGCTCCTCCATATGCCTGCCGGGGAACAGTGGTTTTAAACGTCTCGATTCAGGGTTACATGGGGCGATTGTGTGAGCAGCCCGACAGGGGACCGATTCCGATCAATGCCCTAACCATTCTCCCTGTCTGTCTGATTTTCCAGAATTTATTGCTGGTCATCCGTTTTGTTTCAAGGTTGCAAACGGGAGGAATCCTCCAGTTGGGGAACGGTGCGGGACGGGGATGCAAGTCAAGTCACGAGTCGGAGTGTGCAGAAGCGGGTGATGGGATGCATTGTATTCCCTGTGCAGACGGGACAGATGTTGCATGACCTGCCTGCGTAGTCCTTTGCGCATGCTTGGAGTCGCATGCTTTGCAACACAATGGGCAACCAAAGTTCTCGATGCAGCGCATGTATGACGATGCATCTGGCAGACGGTTTCAAGGCATTCGAAGAGGGTGAGCCATGTACGCAGCACATTCACAGTAGCTGGTCATGGCTGGTGATCAAGGCAATGGCTGGTCCAGCTGGTTCAGGATCCACACCCTCCCGACAGGTGGTGTGGTGTGTGGGTAGTCCAGCCCATGTCATGGTTCGGCGATATGCGAAAAAGCGCGACTCTACAGGAGGAAAACGGCAATGGAGGTGTCGATCCAATGAGTTTCAGGGACTCTGCGCTGCACATCGGCCTGGGCGCTACGCTGTGACGTATCCAGTGTGACGCTGCCCAGGCGCAGGTCGCACTCGACACATGTCTGAGGCGGCGGCGAGTCGACGAGAACTTAGAGGTGCTAGGTCAGGATGCACACGCCAGGGCCCAGACCCGAACGCCGGACCTTGTTCAGCTCAGCGCTGGCAATCCAAGTTGTCTTGGACCATGGCATGAGGCTTGAGGGATGAGCGAAGGCATCGCCAGCGTCATAGCACTGCAGCCATGCAGCGCGGGAACCACCAAGACCAACCACCACCCGCCAACCTCTAGCACGCCAACCACCATTCTCATCGCCGGCAAGTGGCGGCCAGCTTGGCAGGGTGTTTCCACGGCCGCGTTCTGCGCTGCACTGCTGGAACCTGCTGCTGGAACCTGCTTTTTCACCTCTGGACTCCAGTCCTGAGGGGGTGGCTTGGGTGTGCACTTATTCAGACCGCCCCAGACAACATCGGCTTCTGATTTCGTCGTGGCATCAAGCTCAGACATTGACTGAACTATTAGTTGGCTATGATCCCGCGTCGATCTCTTTTCCCCCGTCCGTTACCTTGCAACTGCGGCTATTGAGTGTTTGTCTCGAACCGCCCTCCACGGTCTCCTGGTCCAACGAACGACCTTCTGACCCAACAACCTTATACTCTTTGAATCTCTATTGCATATTTTGCTTCTTATTTAATTCCCAAACCTGAGAGAAGCTGGGATTGCAAACCTGTTCCACCTACGTAATCTGCCTGGCACCTTCCCTCCCGGCCCGCCAGTCCAACGCATGCAAGCCCACTGGCGAAAAAAGCAGGAACCCCACTATTTAATTATTCACCCCCCTCCCCCCTTGGCAATCTCCAGCTCCAAGCTGGCCTAGGTCCAGCTGCGCAACCTGAGTCTAGCTCTGGTCCTGGCCCATCCCTTCGCAAATCTCCACCACCCATCCAACCGCCAACGCACGCGCGCCCAAGACATACAAAGTAATTAACCACCCGATTCCCTCCAGCTATTGCTCGGCTCTTTTCTTCTCTTTTTTCGTATCGATCGATTCATCCCTCAGCTTCTCCCTCTCGCCAAGGAGGGGTTCGAGTAACCGTCACCACCAAGCCTAGCCAGGACAACAACAACCACCAGCCAAGAGACTGCTGCACCGTCGCCATCATGGGTGCCTTTATTAGTTGGCTTAAGACTAATCTGCCATCCGCTGACGACAGCAGCGGCAGCGGCGAGGCTCGCAATAACCCTCCTCAGTCGCTATCCGGTTTGTTCCTCCGTTCAATTGCAGACATTGCAATACATTGAATGCATCTTTTAACACGAAAACTTCTAGGCATGATATCGACGTTGATTCCGATCCTCATCGTATCCGCCGTATACCTCGTCATCTTCCTTCTTATCCGCCGCTCTCAAACGCGGTTCTATGCGCCTAGAACATACCTAGGGTCTTTACGAGAGAAGTACACTCAGCCGACCTCCCCACACGACGCCTCCTTGCTAATCAGCACGACAGTGAACGAAGCCCGGAGCTTCCCACCGGTCTTTTCAACTGGATAGGTACTTTTTGGAAGATCCCCGACGTATACGCCCTCCAGCACCAGAGTCTTGATGCCTATCTTTTCATTCGCTACCTGCGCATCGTGTGCGGCGTGTGCTTCGTCAGCCTGTGCATTACCTGGCCCATCCTCTTCCCCATCAATGCTACTGGCGGCGGTGGACAGGAGCAGCTTGAGATCCTCTCGTACAGCAACATCAACATACAGACACAGAAGAACCGACTCTACGCCCATGCCTTCGTCGCCTGGATCGTTTATGGCTTCGTCATGTACACAATTCTCCGCGAGTGCATCTTCTACATCAACGTCCGACAGGCATTCCTCCTGTCTCCAAACTACGCGAAGCGCATGTCGTCCCGTACCGTCCTCTTCACCTCGGTCCCCGATGCCTACCTGGACGAAGCCCGCATCCGCAACCTGTTCAACGATAGCGTCAAGAACGTCTGGTTGGTTGCTGACACCACCGACCTTGAAAAGCTCGTCGAGGAGCGTGACAAAACCGCCATGAAGCTCGAGAAGGGAGAAATCAAGCTCCTGAAGCTCGTGAACAAGGAGCGCATCAATGCTATCAAGAAGGGCGGCCAGGACGAAAAGGGCCCTGTCAATGCCGACCCTGAGGCTGGAAGTGTCGCCGCCCGCTGGATCCCCGACAAGAAGCGTCCCTCACACCGTCTCGGCCCCCTCGGTCTCATTGGTAAGAAGGTCGACACAATTGAATGGGGCCGCGAGGAGCTCCACAAGCTCATCCCTCAGGTTGAGACCGCTCAGGCCGAATTCATCTCCGGTGCTACCAAGAAGGCCCCCGCCGTCTTCGTCGAGTTTCACTCGCAGTCCGATGCCCAGGCCGCTTTTCAGACCGTTACTCACCACCAGTCCCTGCGCATGTCTCCCAGGTACATTGGCGTTAAGCCCAATGAGGTTGTCTGGAAGAGTCTCTTTATCCCCTGGTGGCAGCTGTTTGTCCGCCGTTATATTGTGTATGCTTTCATTGCCGCCATGATCATCTTCTGGGCCATCCCCGTTGGTATCGTTGGCATCATTGCCCAGGTTTCCACTCTTCAGAAGATTCCCGGTTTGACCTGGATTGCCGACATTCCCTCAGTGAGTCGCTCTTGCTTGACGCCGAATGGCCAACCGCTAACATTGATTCGCAGTTCATCCTGGGTGTTATTTCTGGACTCCTGCCTTCGGTTGCCCTCGCCATCCTCATGTCTCTGGTTCCCGTCATCATGCGTATTTGTGCCAAGAAGGCTGGTGCCGTTTCCTTGTCGCAGGCCGAACTATTCACACAGAACGCCTACTTTGTCTTCCAGGTTGTTCAGGTTTTCTTGATTCGAACCATCACCGACACAGCTGCCGGTGCCATCACTGGTATCATCCAGGACCCTAACAGTGTCTTTGACATTCTGTCCTCGTCGCTCCCTACCTCGTCCAACTTCTACATTTCCTACTTCATCGTTCAGGGTCTCACGATCGCCACGAGTGTTCTTACCCAAGTTATTGGCTGTGTCATCTTCGGCATCTTGTACAAATTCCTTGCTAGTACTCCCCGAGCTATGTACACCAAGTGGACCACCCTCAGCAGCCTGTCATGGGGAAGCCTGCTGCCCGTTTACACCAACATTGCGGTCATCAGTAAGTTTAAACCCTAGCCACCTTGTGTAATCAAGGCTAATTACCCTTCACAGGCATCACCTACTCGGTTATTGCTCCTCTCATGCTCTTCTGGTCTACCATTGGTATGGCCCTTTTCTACCTCGCCTTCCGATACAACATCCTGTTCGTCACCGACACTGTCATCGACACAAACGGACTCATCTACCCTCGTGCTCTCAAGCAGCTCTTTGTCGGTATCTACCTCGCCGAGCTATGCATGGTTGGCCTGTTCGTCGTCTCCAAGGCTGGTGGACCTGCTGCCCTGATGGTTGTGTTCCTCATCTTTACCGTCCTCTTCCAGCTCACCATCACCAAAGCCCTGGATCCTCTCCTGTACAGCCTACCCCGATCACTTGAGGTTGAGGAAGAAGCTATCCAAAGTGGTCAGCAAGTCGTCAATGGCGAAGGTACTACTAATCCGAGCGCCCCGAAGAAGACCAACTTCATCATGAAGTACCTGAAGCCCTGGATGTATGCCGACTACCAGACCCTCCGCCAGCTGGTTCCCCAGGACGATTCCGCCGACCTCGACCGCCAGTACACGCATGATGTTGTGGCCAGCGCTTATTTGCACCCGGCCGCGACCAGCCCTGTTCCTGTGCTGTGGATCCCCGAGGATCCCGCTGGTGTATCGAAGCAGGAAGTTGCACTCACCAGCAAGGTGATCCCCATTACCGACGAGGGTTGCTCTCTGGACGACAAGAACAAGATTATTTGGGACACAACCGGAGCTCGACCTCCAATCTGGAGCGAGAAGATTTACTACTAGAGAAAGATTTTATGCGCGATACCCATAGTGTATTTCAGCTTTTAGGCTGTTTAGGTTGTACCTTTTGTTTATGGACGAGGGCCTGGATGATGTGTTGAATGGGTGATGAGGATGAGAGATTGGATTGTTAGGAAAGAAAGTAGTTAATCAGGGGTGGGTTAGTGACATGGACTATGTAGAGTTTGTGTGGAGAACAGCTGTTATGATACTTAACTAATTACGGTTTCGACGCAGGATGGCGATTGAGTTAACTCCCGATTGTGATATGGATGTATGTAGGACTGGCCCCGAAGGCATGATGTTTCTTGCCCTTGCTTTCCTTCGTTGCGTCAAATCGGGGGCAGTAGATAGCACTGATCCAACACTACCTGCCAACATCGACGTCACATATTCTACCTGAGGTAGGTACCTATTCAAGACTGCCCGGTTCTGCTGCTGATAGTTTACCATATGAAGGAGTTGACCTTGTGTCTGCTGCTTGAAGTTTCAGGACAGCTACCGCAGGAGCGGGTGGGCATCAGGGCCTAGGAGGCCGAAGCCATCGCGTAGTTAGAAGCATCGAGGGGAAGGGTGGGCAGGGGATCGCGAGAGAGACAAATATGCTCACCCCTATGAGCACACGGTTTGTGATCTTTTATTTCGCACCGGTGAACAAGGTTTCTACTTCACGAGTATTGGCATGTATTACTACTAGTAGACAACTATCACTCTGTGAAAACATGGCCATGTACATTTAAACAAGTTCCTTCCCACTCCCAGGAAGCCATATCGCAACCAGAAGGCATTGCCACAGTTCACCATGCACATCCCTTTCTCAAGTGGAAGAGTGTCACTGCTGCCATTTCATTCTTCCCGGACCAACGACATCGTCCTTCCTTCAGGTGTTTATTGAAGTTTTCACAACCTGGGAAGGGACACCCGTCTTGTCAACCGGTATATATAGAGCGTCTCGCCTCTCCCTTCAACTCTTCTGTCGTTCCTCAGCAGCAACAGCAGCAACAGCAGCAGCAACACCAACAGCAACACCAACAATGTGAGCTACCTAATTCTCCTATGTCGATATAACCTAGCTGATGATTGATATCTATAGGCCAGTCAGAGACGCCGCCGCCCGCCGAGCCGCCCGCCGGGCAGTTCTCCAAGCCGGCGTTGCCCGTGGCGCCGCCGTCCGTCGGTTCCTCCGGCCCCTCCGCCGCCCGCCGCCCCCCCACCGACCCTCCGCCGTCGCCGCCCGCCGCCGTCGCCTCGCCCGGGCTTCTCGCGTTGTCGAGATGGCTGCCGAGCGCACCAGCGCGGCCGCGACCGCCCTTATGATGCGCACAGGGACGGTAGACGAGTGGCGCCGAGCTCATTAGGAGGAGCTCGGCGCCCGCACGGCACTCGAGGCCATCCGACGCGGCTTTGGCCGCATACGGGCTTAACATTCCCGGGTACGTATTATTTTCTCTGTCGTACATCTTCCATACCCTGCACACAGCACACAGCACACAGCACACAGCACACAGCACATGCACGTACATAGGTAGTTAGGCCTAGGAAGCTATTTCGAGTGAGTATCGTGGAGGCGCCGCTGTCCAGAGTTCTGGTCGTGGTCCAGAACGAACGGTTGGGCACCTTTTCGCGGTGTTCTGGATAAGTAAGTCTGCTCGAGCGAACAGTCTGAAACTAAGACCTGACCAATTCTACTTTGATTTATGGAATGATGGGATGAAGATGGGTGGCCGGGGTCGGTGGTCGGTGCTTGATAGTCGGTAGTACGGGAATACTTTATCCTTTGGGACTTCGCAATCTTCGTTCTGAGGTTCCTAGAACATAAGTCAACTTGGAGTATCATGGTACAGAGCGAGCTAAATGAATGCAAATGTGAGGTCCCGCTCTAGAATTACTGAGGAGATCAACAAGAGGGAACTTGCGCGTTGGTGGTATATGTTATGGTGCTGTTTCAATTCTTCGGATTGCTTCATGATCGAGTTACAGATTGTGCACTCCCCCCCGAATTCTGTGCTCTATCCGAATCTGCTGTAACGAAATGGGCCGGATTACCGGCTTTGAAATATTCAAGAAGTGGATTGCATCACCATGGGACTTGATAACAGTGCCAGGACCTAGCAGCTCCCTGACAACAACACACCCGTTGCCACCATGCTTGCGTGCGACGGCTTCCCAAGCCCGGATCACACGAGGTTGCAGGGCGAGTTCCCATGTTCCTCTGCAGCTTAGAACAGCCGGTTGCCCGCCCCCAATTGATTGATATCTGAAGAGCATCGCCAATCCTTTTCGTCCGTTCCACAGCTCCATCGTTTCAAGTTTTGGCATCTTCTTGGCCGCTGCAGCCGCTGAACGGAGCATGTAGTCGACATCGGCCGGGCTCACAGTGGGCTTGAGTACTTGCGAAGTAAGCGCAAGCGAAGTCAGGTTGGGCCACTCCCAGGACGATGCGCGGGCATGGAAAAAGTAGTTGGCGTCAACCATGAAGGACGCTGAGAGGCACTCAAGCTTGAGACTGGCCTTGGCGACCTTCTGGCTAACACCAAGGGTCGGGAGTCGAAAGGGTTCGCAGTCCCAAACACGTAGTGCATATTGTTCATTGAAATTCTCGAAGAGTACAAGTGTCCGTAAGTTGCTGGAAGTAAGCGATTTGAAAAGAAAGCGGTAAGCTACATCGCAATGAGGATTAGTCGGTGGTCAGCAGTCAACAACGTAGGATCGAACATATGGCAAAGAATAGGCAACGTCGGCAACAGCGGCAACAATACTCACATCTGTCCTCCAAATTCTGACAACCATGCCATTTCCTCCAAGGCTCGTAGTGAATCTCCTGGAGTCTGGGAAAGTGGGAAAACATATGCGCCAACGCTTCTGGCCTCCATCGTCGACGAGTCTGTTGTCGGAGAAGCACGCCTGTAACTGCCGGGACTGATGGCAGTTGCTGCCACCATCGGTCTTCCTGCTCGTCATCATCGAATGGTTCTCCGCCCATGATTTGATCAAAGACTTTATAAATGGCCTTCTCGGCCCGAGTGGCATTTCGATGGGCAGCAATCGAGCGATGTTGGGGATCAACAACTCTAACTGACATCGCCTGCTCAAGACGCCGATTAAGGTTGCACTCGTCTGAAGGAGAATCAGGCTCAAAGGTCAGATACTTGAACCAATGCTCCGAGTCGCTGCGCGAGTGGACGCTGATATCGAGCAGCAACTCGCCGCTGGGTTCCCATGTGCTGAGAGTCGAGAACAGATCTTGGAATGCTGCGGTGATGAGGATATTGTCCGCGTTGCTGACGCCTGACCTCGCCCGAATATGAGGCGCACATCTGCTGCAATCATATTCTTCAAGCTCCAAGCAAAGCCACAGGTAGCTTACGAGAGCCCGATTGCGATGGATGATGGAACCAAAGTCGGCTAGGCGTGACATTGTTAATTTGATCCGGGAGAAGTTGTGCCTTTCGATGACCATTTGCCACTCTCGCGACACTGTGGCGAGGCTAGCTAAGCTGCAACCGTCCTGCAGCAAGAGGTCTAGAACCATACGCCTAATCTCTACAGGCAAGCAATCCCAGGTTGCCCTGTCTAGTGTCATCGAAGAAAGTGGTGCCATCTTCCTCATCGATGATAGAGAAGAAAGCCGACACGCTGGAGGTGAAAGAACGTCGTAAGGGGAGGGGCAACGACAGAGAGCAGACACAATTAGTATCAAGGCCTTGCGGTAATTGACGAAGAAGATAGGTTCACACAATTGGAAGAGCAAAAATTTGTTTGTGCAGAAATATTCTTGAAAAATTCTGCCTCGTTGCGCAAACTCAGCGTGTGACTTTTGCTGGCTATGGTGCGCTCAGGGTTTCTGACTGAACTTGGTTTTGTAAACTCTAACTTGGGCATTTTGCCGTGGAAAAAGCGACTGTGAAATAGTGTCGAAATTGTAAGGAGACTTGCTATGTCACGGGTCTTAGATTTTCACATGGTTGGCATCAAGATGGATAAGGTTGACTTCGGTAACTCTCACATACTAGGTATATTGAAAGGACAAGGCTTGTGAATATGCGGATACTCAAATACATATGCACTTTGTCGGGATGGGAGAACGTAACAGCGTCCTTCACATCAAATGGCAAGTTGGATGAGGTGGCGACTAAAGAGCAAAATCTTCGGCGGAATAATATAATAGTCTCGTTGCCTGTAACAATGAAGCTTGTTACACACCTAGTGAGAAGAAGAACGAAACTCGGGAATGCTCATCATTTTGGTCGTGGAGGTAGATTTAACTTAGTGATGGTCCTTGCCTAATCGGATCGACACAGCGCGGTCCGTGAAGGTATTAGTCTACAGAAGAAACCCTGAAGACAAATGCGGCGACGGTGTGTCTTCCTCGACGCCGAATGCAGCGCAAGTGGTACGACCATAGATGGGAAAACAGGGCGATTTTCCACAATTGCGATGACCAAAGAAGGGTCCTGGTTATGTTTCTGGTGGTTGGTGGGGTGAATCACGGAGTGTTAGCAGGGATTCCCTGTAACAGAGTCGCAGGTTACTGTTTGTGACGAGTCGACAGTCTAATTACAGAGGTGCGCCACAGGCCACATGCGCCAACCGCAAGACATTGTTTCATTGCCGTGATTCGCAATTGAACACTATTGGCAACGAGACCGGTTGAGTGGTCGCGTAGCTCATAAGATTGTGAAGATGGAAAAATAAGAAAGGAAAAAAGAGTCAATGAGGTTGAGGCTCTAATATCGGCAGCGTAGGTTGTGTTTGTTTGTTGGTGGCGCATCAGTTGCCTGGGTCAACATGATAATGCGAGATCATGGCATGTAGGTACGGAGTACGTCAGTCAGTAGTGATAGGGATGGAGGGAGTCCTTACCAAAAGCACATGTGAGGCGATGATAGCGTTTGCGCTCCCCCCACCAAAACGAACCCTCGTTGCGTAGTTGCCCTAGCAACCTGCCTTTTTCCACCACCACAACAAAGCCATTCTTCCCCTCCCCAGCCCTTCCAGCCCTCCCCGGCGAGCAGCGCCTCCACCATTGACACCTGGTGAACGGGAAGAGCATGCGCTATTGGTCCCTTGCCGTTCTGTATCGGATCATGCTAAGCGGGACTTCCTCTGCTGCTAGGGTCCTGGTGCTCGCGCTACGGTAGCCAAAGGCAATTCGGTTTCGCTGGTTCGTTCGAGGCCAACGACTAAACCTCAGGCGGCGGCTCACCCACGACAACGTATACATAGTGCGTATGCTCCGGGCCACGGATCCCTGTTCCGTCTGCACCCTCTTCCTCGACGTCTTTCCGCAAGTGGAAAAGCAAACGGAAAGGAAGGGAAAAGTGAGAGCTAAAGTCTTTGGCGGGCCGGGGTTCCAACACGCACGGGCTGCTTCTTGCTCTTCCTGCCTCCGCTCTCTCTCTTCTCCCACCTTGCTTCTCCTGCTCTATTCTTGCTCACTTCCTGGTGTCTTTCCTTTGGGGTGGCCAAATATTTAGACCCGCGAGACGATCTGTGATACCCTGACACACGTCGTGACCGAGAACTGGGAAGCTTCGAACTTCTCCCCGTTCCTAGGGCATACCAACGACGATCACTGGCGAGACTAGGTCTATCCAAGAACAAGAGTCTCACAAGACATTCTCAGCTAAAATTACAACAACGACACGGGACGATTATCAAGGCCTTGTCGCGGCACTGGCACCAAGAGAATAACCACCTCGCCGGCGATGGTGATCTGAGGGCATCGTCGCCGAACGGGCTGCTTGCCAAAGACTACGACGACACCGACCAGCAAAAAGACAACACCCCTCATTGCGAATACTACCACGACCGGTGACCACGACTACAATATTTCGAACAGATTTCGAATTACAACCATGGCTTTGACCACAAGAGCCAACAGCAGCGGGCGCCGTCGCCGCCACGCCCGGCGGATATCATCAACCACAGCTATCAGCGCTGCCGCTCTACTGTTCGCAACGACACCGCTTGCCTCGGCGCACTCCTTCCCATATATCCCTACTCAAATCCTCCTCACCGGTCCCGCGTGCGCCGATTCTCTGACGCCATGCGATGGCAGCGGCCTGGCCTATGTCTTCCAGCAGACCGACGCTGGCGGCGTTGAGTTTCTCTCTCTCAACTTTTCCTCTGACCTCGGCCAGAACCTCGATTTCGAATCTCCAACCGGTTCCACGCTGCCTTTCCTTGACGGCAAGTCTGATACCACGGCATTTGGAGCTACAAGGACGCCCAATGGCACATTGCTCGTATACGCAGGAGACTGTGAAGCTGGGACTGGCAACGTCTGGAGCTACACCACCCAGGACAACGAATGGGTCAAGAGAGGCCTGGGCAATGAAGGAGATGGGACCCGAGCACCGTACTTCTTAGGAGGAACGGTAGCTTTCTCCTCGACTCTCTCGCCCAAGATGGACCAGCCAACCATTTACTCTTATGGTGGCATGTGCAACAGTCCCACAGACAACACGTCCTCATGGCAAGGCGATGCCAACTACACCAAGTCGATGCTGAGCCTCTCTCCCAAAATGGAAGAACCTGACACGGCTTACACACTTAGCCTTGCGTCTACCGACGGCCCAAGAACACCTATTGCTGGCTTCACCCTCACTGGCTTGACTCCGTCCATGACCAATAAGTCCGGAACTGTGACGCAGCAAGCCAGCTGGGTGTTGCTGGGTGGACATTCAGAGACTGCCTTCATCAATATGAGCACCGCTGCCTTGTGGAACCTGCCTGCCGAGTCGTGGACGTATGTTTCCATCCAGGCACCAGATGATACGTTGCGCAGCACGGACCTTGCTGTCAAGGATGAGACCAGTAACGGCAAAACCGCTCATCGTCGAGCTACGGCCGTCGATGATGTATACAGCCGGTCTGGCCATACAGCGACCCTGAGTGAAGACGGCTTGTCCATTGTAGTGCTCGGTGGATGGGTTGGAGATGTCAACACGCCGGCCGAGCCGCAGCTAGCCATTCTCGAGATGAGCGAGGCGTATAGCGGATGGCAGTGGAGCATTCCATCAAAGCAACCCGATGTCGACCTCTACGGCCACGGCGCTGCGGTGCTTCCTGGAAACGTCATGATGGTGTATGGAGGATGGGAGATAAGTTCCTCGTCTAGTAAGAAGACCAAGCGCCAAGAATCGACGACTCCGCGGTTTTTCAACCTCACATCGATGACCTGGGCATCATCTTACAAGAACCCTGACGCTGGCCGTGAGCCTACCGACGATGGCAACGCCCCTAAGGAAGGTGGCCAGCCCAATGCGAAGCGCTTGGGTCTGGGACTCGGTCTTAGTTTTGGTCTGGCTGCCCTCCTTGCTGTGGCAATCATTTTTCTCTATTGGTACAGAAAGAGAAAGCACCAGCGTCAATCCCGGGACCAAGCCGTCAATGCACTGTCGCAAGATGCTAGTCATTTCCTCCCTGACCACCACGAAGGGATGATAGAGCGTAACGATGACCCGTGGGGCTCTGACGGGTGGTACGGTAGCGGACAAGACCCTTACACAGCTGGCGATAGATCCCTGGGCTATGAGTCTCTGAGAGGCAATCGCGGCGGTGTCTTTGCGGGCCCTTTGCCAGGACTGCATATCCCAAGGAAGCCTGTTACGAAGCAGTTGCGCGGAGGTTATGTGCAGACGGCAACGCATCCAGCAGGTTTCGTGTCCGCACCGGGGCAGATTCACCCCATATACGAGGACGAGGAAGAAGAGTCCCTACACCACCTGCCCAAGGAAGAGATTCTAACGCCTACTTCAGAGGCTCCCTCGGACCCTTTCAGGACGCCTACTCAAAGCAACATGCCCCCGCCCCTGTTCGCATCTGGTGGCCGAGGCTCAGCTACGCCGAGCCCAGAAGGACCGCGACATGATCCCGAGGTGCAAGACTGGGTGTCAGATGTGGATGCTGCGGATGCCATGTTAGCGAGGATGAACAGCCGAGGCCCCCAGGGGCGTGTGTCGCCTACGCGACCCAGCTCCTACCGCGCGGTTGCGCTTCGCGATGATGAGTCTCGTAGTGGATCAAACTTGTCCGACTCTACGCGTAGTATGGCGGACAGCATAAAGCAGACATCCGGAGGGCGTCGGGCTAGTACGCTGGCCCCTCTGATGCTGGGAGGAGGCATCGAGCATCCCAAGCCTGGAAGCTCGTCGTCGAGCAGCTATAACACAGCTCGTTCCTCGTTTGGAGCGTTGCAGGCTGAAGGGCCTTCGCTGCTGATGGGAAGAAACTATGACGAGGATGAGCCTCCGCAGCCTTCGTCGCCATCCAAGTCGAAGCCTCGTCGAGGTTGGCTTGGCTCCTTGCGACGGGTATTCTCCAACTCCAGCACACCCACATCATCTCGTGAGGACATGTCCCAGGTGCGTCGGTCCTTTGATCAAGAGCCTGTAGGCGGTGACTATGAGCCCGGACTGGTAGGCATGCACGGCGAACTTCTTAGGCGGAAGCAAGGCCGGCAAGGTTGGGAAGAGGGAGACGGAGTATTGGGAGCCACGGGTTCAGGTGCAGAGCGGTCTCCCGAAACTGACTGGGATATTGAGCGCGCCGTCGAGCAGCGTCTCGTGCAAGTCATGTTCACGGTGCCGCGAGAGCGCCTACGCGTCGTTAACGGCGATGCAGACGGCTCCGATCGGGACGATGAGATTCCCGTGCAACCTCAGACTGCCGTGCTGGTGGACCCGGAGAAGGAAGGCCGACGGTCGATAGATGCGGGGGGCAGTCTAAGTGAGAAGCTGTTGGAACGTGACCACGAGCTTCGTGTGAAGGACGATGAGAAGATGGATGAGAAGCCCGATATGTCGTATGACGAGGAGATGGGCCAGAAGCCCAGCCCTGCGTATGATGAGAAGAGGGAGAAGCCTGACGTCCTATTTGACGCGCAGATGGAGAAGCCTGATCTCTTGTTCGACGAGAAGACGGAGAAGCCGGACCTCCTATTCGACTCGCAGATGGAAGAGCCGGAGAAGAAAACTCTGCTCCATGACGATGAGAAGGACCGCCATCGAACCGAGCAACAAGAACGAGACCAACCACAAGCGCCACGACCTATTCACCTTCAACCCATCCGCCCTCTCTTCATCCACCAGCCGCCTTCGCCTTCAAGATCACCAACCGCCGAAAGCAACATGGCCTCACGACACGCTCGAAACCTCTCTTCAGACACGGCCGACTCACTTTCCTTCATGCAGCACCTTGAGCTTGCCTCCACCGAGGACTCCGCTGGCCGCCGACACTCGGGGGTTGTCATGGAGGCTCAAGCCGTCCCTTTGACGCGCGAGAGAGCCCGCACGACGCGGGTGCTGCAGATGGTCGACAGCTTCGAGTCTTTAAGTCGCGAGGGGAGTCCGACACACGACAAGAAATAGACGACTGCGAGCTGTTAACTTGGAATTTGAAAGGAGAGGGCTGCTAAACATGTGGCTAAGGAACGAGGCGAACTAGGAAATGGATATACCCTTTGAGGTTGGCGTAGGTTTTATTCCGTCTAAGCTAGGAGCAAACAGGAGTACTACAGGACTTTGCTTTGCAATACGGGCTTGGGATGGACGGGGTTACGGAACCGGGACTTTTATATAGGGCTTGATGGACGCAGGCATTGGATGTGTGTATTGTATGTTTGGATGTGTGCATGGTAGATATGTACCCACGAGGACGAGATTTACATAGCGTGCGGGAGGACATTGGACCCCGGATGGAGTGGAGGAATGGGGAGGATTTCGAGTACATTTTAGGGACTTCAGGGTTGGGTTGATTTTGGGAGTCGGAGCGGATCAGAGCTGATCACAGGGTACAATTGGAATTAATTCACTCGCCATTCAAGGAAGTTGCTCGTCTAACGTTTCGGTTCACGGTTTCAAATCTTCTTTCTATTGATGTTCTGGCATGGGATCTCGATCTCGATGGAATGTCGAGGCGTCATCACCGCTTCCTTCTCTCGCGTCTATCAAACCCGCCGTCGGTGCCGACTGGTTGTGCTTCAACGAATGTGATGCAATGCGTGACAACACATCCTGGGGCTTGCTCCACGGCAGGGTGAACCGTGCTTTTTTCCTTCTTCCCTTTTTTTATTTACGAAGCCAGATCAGCCAGGACCCGACAAGTCCGTAATGGCAGTCGAATGGCAGGACTCGTAAAAGGGGGCGTGTGCTGCGCAAATACGCAGTTTGGTTGTGTGATGTGTGTTGGGATGGACCTCGTCCCTGACGATCTGCTCATCGGCTCCCTCTTGGTGAAACGCATCCCTCCCCCCCGGCGCCACCGGCTCCACGTCAGACGCAGGGGGCGGGTGTGGATGATCGACGTGGGGAATGAATTAGGCCAAGGTCAGGATTCTGTTTTTTTTTTTTTTTTTTTTTTGCGTGTAACTCGCTCGCCCGAATCCTGAAAGAATGGGTGGGATCATCTTGGTTCACCGACTGTGTTATTCGCCCGGGTGTGGTATTGGCTGTTGGCCGGGTGGTCCATGAAATTGGAGGAGTGAGTTGCTTAGTGGATAGTGGAGGCGGCCTGTCGGGTCGGTTGCTCCGATCACCAGTCCTTCAATAATAGCGAGGGCCACGGTTGCGAGCTGCGCCGCAATTTACGCTGGAAGGGCTTGTTCCAGCGCAGAATTGCATTGATCAGCTTGCGACCGGGGAAATCTATAATGACGATGCCGGTGCGGGTGGCTTCCGGGACGTATTCGAAGTCCTCGATCCACTGGCCTGTCATGTCGTTCATCCCCGTCACGGTGCGATTCATGGGGCCCGCGGCGGCTTCGATGGGCAGCACGCCGATCGAGGCCGAGATGTGCGCGAGGTACAAGACGGAATTGTCGTGCACGGCCGTCGAAGCGAGCTCGAGGGCCTTGCGGATGGCAGTCCACTTGTCAGCGAGGTGGTAGACGTCGGGGATGATCCAGAGGTCCTCAAGGGCCATCTGGTCGCCCTCCCACAAGAGGCCGTACGGGCCTTGGTCGTCTGGGAATTGCTGCAGGATAAAAATCTTGGACCGCAGCTCACCAAGCGTGGGAATTGGCACTGTGCGGTTGTAGATGTAAAAGTGGTCGATTGCGCCTGCCGTGGTGAGAGGATTATCCTGGCGATACCGGTTGAAGGCGCTCTCAAAGGAGATGGTGTTGTCCTTGCCGATGGGGTTGCCTTCTTGCTTCAGACGCATTACGATGGCCTCGGATGGGTTCGCATCGAGAAACTCGAACATACCAATGAGGACGTCGGCGAAACTGAAACCAGTGTAGCCGTTGCCGTGGTATATATGAAGTTCGTCGTCTCTCAACCGAGCGCGGATGTCAAAGTACCGGAGTCCCGCGTCGAGCTGCACGCTGAGGTTCCAGTTCTGGCACTGCAGGCCTTCGGAACCAATATCGTAGGTCATGGTATCATGGGTACCGGGGATGCTGAGGCTGGAGATGTGGATGTCGTCTGGCAGCTCGGCCATCCACGCCGGGTGGTGGGCGAGGTCGGCGTCGAAGCTGTAGGCGCTCTGGTAGCCGTGGTAGCAGACGCCCCAGACCATGCAGGGCGCCATAGACAGCAGGAGGTAGAAGAGGACCATGATGAAGACGACGGCGCCGGAGAGCAGGACTGGGAACCGGCGCGGAAGGCCGTAGGGGCCGGAGCAGCCGACAATGGAAGGCATGGTGGATTTGAGGGTCGGAATCGGAGAAGGATGGAGGGAGTTCTGGGACGGGGGACGGGGCCGGTGTGGGGCCGATGGTTTTTATCGGGAGGGCCGTCCCATCTGCGAGACGCGTCTCCGGGTTTGGTGATGCTGCTCGACTCGCCCTGGGACGATGCTGGCGGGGGTTTGACGGCGAAGATTGCGTCTGGAGGCCGTTGATGGAGAAGAGAGACGTCGGGCCTGGAGTTCGTCGCGGGTTCGGCACGGGTTCGAGCTTGGACCGTCCGGGGTACGCGCACCTGCCTCGAGCTCGGCCTCCGAGTGGTCAGAAGCCAGTGGTCATTTGGGAAGACGTCATTTGTAGCTTGGTGGGGCCGGTCACAAGGGCTTCATACGATGTCAGCTAGACCGTGTTGGCAGCATTTTTTGTATTGTTGGGGAGATTCTCCGTTCGTTGAGAGTCGGATATGAAGGGTCTGGTGATGGCTTCATCACTCGACAGCCGCTCTAATCGGTCGGGTGCGCGTACTGGCGGTGGTGGTGGAGGGCTTCTGGGTTCTGATGACCCCTGTCCACCTCCTAGCCTTAGATAATCATGGCTGTTCGATAAGTTGGAGGCTCTCCACAGGCGAAGAGTCTGTCTACCAGGCAAGGGTGGGAAGAAAAACACCGCACACTATAAAACGTCAACTTAAACTGTGTCTTCAGGAGTGAATTTTATAAGTAAAATTGATTCTAATGATGCCATTTTATCCCTAAGACTGTAAATTTAGAGACTGGTTTATTATATTACATGCTTCTTATCAATTTTATTATTAAATTTAGTGATAGACATACTCTTGTTCTTTTAATGCTCATTGCGGCGTCCTCAGTGTGTGGTGGTTTTCTTCCATTGGAGGACAGGTTGGACCTCAGTGCCTCTCGCCCGCTTCTGCCTACTTTGTGTAACCCAAAAAAAACTCCATCACTCAGCGTGTGCAACTTGTGAGAACCTCATGGCTGGCTAGCTTGAATGCGCGACATCTGAATGCAGTAGCCGAGTTCTTCAATCAAGCATCATGGCTCAGTCTGGGCTCTGCATGCCATGCCCGACTCAACTTAAAGCTCGCCTGCTATTTTTGACTTTCCACCACTGAGACGCAACAGGACGAGGCGGGGTTTGCATGGCTGCATGGTTAACTTTGATGTATGACGCGGAAACGACAGGTTGTAAATACAAAGTTTCGTTCTCCTCTACCGAGACGTGTTAGACCGGTGCCGTTTGGTTGTTGATGTGGATGCGGATGCGGACGGAGAAGCGTCCACGGCGTCGGTTATCAGCATCTTCGGGATTCGCCTCAACGCCGTCACAAGTCCATGTTGCCCTATGATCGATCTATCCATCCGCGTCAACCTGAAGGGCTGGTCTAAGACTTCCGACCATGCGGGCGTCTCGAGACAGCAGCTGGATGGCTAGCGGGTTCGCAAGAGGTGGGACCCTTGTCTCGTTGTCGGTGGACTTTGTGCGTGCAACTATCATGATGCACACCTACACCCGCATGAAGGTGAGTGAGTCCCATCTGACACGGGCTTGGCGGCACTGCTAACGGCCACAGAGGCAACTCATGGAGCACTGGAGGGCATGTCAAAGATCACAAGTCCGAGAACGAGAGCCGAAGACATCGTGGCATTGGACGGATCTTCAGAGGCGTGTGCAGGATGAGTTAGTCAGTGGATGTGGTTGTGCTTCGTATTACAGCCTCAATAGGGCAGGCCGGAGTTCGTGACATGCAGCTGGGCCACAACACAAACGGCACGTCCGCCAATACGGGAACGAAGCCACCATCTCCACGACGGGTTCTTCCCTTACGAGCGAACGACTTGACCTGAATGTAACTGCGTCTCATTGAGGTACTTGCTCAGGGTGTTTCCTCCGAAGAGCCAGGTGCCGCTGCCTGCGCGTGATGGGACCACTGACCCCGCCAATCTGTAAACTAAGGATGTTGGCCGAGCCCGTTGTGGTTTAAATGGTTCATGATGGATGTGGTTTTTTTTGTCAACGATGATGCGAGTGGGTTCGCGCCTTTGGCCAACGATTGCGGCGGTTTGGGTGGATCCGGACCGATAGGTTTGACTCCCATGATACCACCCATCTGATCTCTTACATGATGGACAACAAGGTTGTCCACCGCATTTGTGGCTTCAAACTGTCAAACCATTCCGTGGTTCAGCAAATACCCATTTCAAACGGCCCAGGCAAGGTGCTCTTGACCCCATCGACGTGCATCGTCCGCATTCACGGCTCCCTGCTTGTACTCATCCCTACTACCTAGGATTTGGATCCGCCTCCTTCCCCCACGCAGCAGCGGCTACTTTTACTAGGCCTGTTGTGTGACTGCTTCTTTGCTCGGGGAAGGCGGGCAAAAAACAGTAGACATGCAGTTGGGCTGGGACAAGCAAGGGTATCCTCGTCTCAAGATGAGACAGCCTGTATTCTGCTTTGGGAGGAGAGGTCTTTTCAGCTTGGATGTATCTGACGCTGTTGTTTTGCTGGGAGGCGATATATGATGGCACCTCATGCCATGGGTAAAAAAAAAAAAGAAAAAAAAAGAAAAAAGACAAACTCGAATTAGTGCATCAATCTAAGGGTCGTCGCCAAGACATGCATGGCTATACGATGTCAGAATCGTTGCGTGGCGGATCTGGAGGTCAGAGGTTGTGACGGAGTTGGAGTGGGTGACGGAGAGGCCATTGGGCAATGGGACAAAGGGATCCCAAAGAAGAGGGTGGGAACGGTCCGGCCAGTTCGTCTCTTTTGGGGGCTCCGAACTGTAGAGTACATATCGAGATGGTGGTGGTTGTGTGGTTCGCAGTCCGGAGTGGGTGTGATGCCTGCTGCATTAGATGCGGCGATGGTCGATAATAGACGGTGATTAAGGCTCGACACTGCGACTCCAAACTGGCTTTCTGGCTTACACGCACGGCGGTATAACAAGAGCAGCACATGCAAGGTGACAACTGCGATGGGAAATCTTGTTTGTTACCCATGATCCGGGGCGCCGGAGAGAGCGGAAAAGGGCAACTGTTGAAAAAATGATACACGGGCTTGGTTCAAAGTCCAGTTGGCCTCGGCGACTTTCCCTCCCAACCCCTCACACGCAGGCTTCACATGCGACCATCACCACCCATCATGTCATCCACTGGGGGATTTCCGTCAGAAGGCCGTGACCCCGAAGTCCTCGGATCTACAATGGCCTAGCGCCCGTAGAATGCCGACTCTTTTCGATACGGAGATGCAAGACCTCGGCGGCGATCAATTGTCACTTCCACGCCTCTCTATCTCCATTCCCGCTGGAAGCGCGTTGGCCGTGTGATAGCAAAGACGACCAGCCCCCCCCGTCCCCCACGGACCAGGGCCGAGCATGGGAGGAGGCTATCGCTGACAGGGACGCTGGACAAAGAGACAGTAGAGGCACGCGACACAATTCATACTCACATCCTTTGCAACGGGCAAAAGCAGACACACTGAACGCGGTCCTGTGTCAGTCCTCCTCACCACAGCCTAGGGCAACACAAAGAAAAGTGACATCGAAGGCGAGCAGGGGGAGCGAAATTGGTCCAGGGGGCATGATCTGACGACTGACGTCGGTGTTTGTGCGGTTGCTGGCGGGATCAGCCAGCTGTATGTTGATTACGATATTGAGACGGATAGTGGGATGAAGCGAGGAGTCTAGGAATCAGCATCTCGGTATCGAAGAAAGAAAGAAATGCCATGTGGGATTTGCTCCGTGGGTATGCTCATCTCGCCAGGATCGGAATATTGGCCACATCGTACACCAGAGTGACCCTGGCCGGGCCTGGTTTTAGGCCCGTTGTCTGGTTGTTGTCTGGTTAGTGGTGTATCCTAACCAGAGCTCAACCCTGTACGCAGCAGCAGCAGCAGCAGCAGCAGCAGCAGAGATGCGAATCAGTTATCCACAAGCATCGTCAAAGGCCAGCATCATCCGTCACTCACCCAGATCCATGCTCCCGCCCCAGAGCCCCAGAGCCATCACAGGTGATTTAGCGAGTCCGCTTCGTTTACTCCCACGTATTTTCTCGGGTTCCCCGTTAAATAAGACGAGCCTTGTAAAATGCCAGCAAGGAAGGAAAGAAGCCCATTCCGGCAGGGATTCAGACTCTTCCCTTTGGTTTCGGTTGGATAGCGAAGGGCGGCTCTCCCCGCTCATCCGTTGCCGGCATCTCCCTGGATCCCGTATTTTGCCAAAGAGGATCACGTCGATCATACAATAATTAGGCGCCTACATACCCGGCGCCATCTGGTACATTGCTGGGCACACCAGATATTTCCTCCATCGCCCGATTGTGTGCTCCTAAATTTCAGTGTATCAACAGCTGCAGGACGACGAGATTACCCTTGGGGGCTATGAGAGTCATGGCACATCCCATTCTGGCAATCGCCCATACCGATTCAGTCTTGTCACCAAAACGGTGTCGACACTAGAGGCCCGAACTAGCGATGCGTGTAATCTGTAATTGCTGCCGTCGAAACCGGTGACGTGGAGCGAGCCGGATCCGTTCAGCAGCTCACTCGAATGGGTGGGCGCCTGGTTTTTTGGTTTTCACTCTTTGCGTGTCGCTCGGTGGCGTCTACTAGGAAATGGCCCCATGCCCCATCGGCCATCTCGTGTGTGTGTGTCTTTGTCTTTTACGCTAGCCTCACGATTTGAATTATCCCAGGGGACTCCCCAGCACCACGCGTGTGAGTGGGAACCGGTGAGGGACGAGTGCTGTAGCGGGTCGCCTACTGCAGTTGAGGATTTGTGTGTTCAATGGATGTTTCGTCAAGTTAGCTTCTCTGACAGAGAAGCCTTTGGCCATAGGTACCTTGTTGGCCGCTGTGCATGTTCGAAGCTTTGTTGTTTATTGAGGCTTGCTGGGCTTTGTCCTCTCTGGGTTGGGATGTTCTAGCGCCGCCCAGGAGCCTGTTGTTCTTGGCTGTCAGAAAGGCGTGTGGCTAATAAGTTACCACGTCAATATCAGGGGAGTGAGATGTGAGAAGGCCGCTGGTTCGTCGATGAGAATCACGAATGTCGACGGTTGCTTTGGGTTATGGGCGATGATCTGGTTGGCCATGTTGGTCTCTTGTAACAGCTTCATTCCAGAGACACGGGCTCACGCAACGGACCAGATGCACCGAATGAGACGTCGATGTGAAACGGGGTTGATGGCGGGCATCCAATTTCAAATCGGAATCCAGTTATATCCGGAGTCGTCGGGTATCATGGCCCAACATCACGCCGGCTTCTATCCTCCGGAAAAGGGGAGGCTTCATCAAAATCTCTCCACACGCTGCTGAGTCTGACGTTTAGTCTCGAGTTCCTTGTTTCGGAGGGTGAAGAATTTCTGGGAGCAACGAGGCAAAGGGGCAAAGAGGCAAAGGGAGGATATTAAAGGCACTATGCAGGACGCGCCGCCGCATGGAGTGAACATCTCTTTCCAGTCGTGGTAGCTTCGAATTGTGATTGTCGGCCGGTTATGGATCCCCATCCAGTGGCGGAACACTCGCTTGACCCGAGATCGCCGTCACACTGGATCATGGCCAACCCACTTCAGTGGAAGACATCCATCCACGAGAGTCTCCATCCATGATCCAACCCAGACGCCCCTGCCCCTGGTTCACTAAGCCCCCCCTTCTCCGATAACCCACTGGAATCACAGCTGCGCTGACCTGGGTCGCTGGTGACGACATCGGTCCCAGGGGAGAAAATACACCCCTCCACTGTCATCCTCGCTTGCACGGCTGCGAGATAGCGCCTCAGAGTACCTCAGCTTCCCCCGGCGCACTGCTCGCTGCGCTCTGCACGTCGCTGCACGTTACTGCAGCTGCCGGGGGTTTCAATGCAAGGCCTGATGCCTGCCTTTGTCTTGGCTTTCTTGTTTCTAAGCATTGCGTACGTACGTACGTCGTGTGCACGCTTGTTTGCTGTGAGAGGCCTTTGAGGGGTTGGAAAAGTGCCCGCGGAGGACAATCCGCGGGGATGAGAAGGTGACCCGCAAGTAGCAGCAGGGAACAGTGACTCTCCAATCGTCCATTGCAAGTTGCCATACGAAGTAACCTCGCGACCCCCAGCTGTTAGCGGCTTGGGAGTTGCGTGGGGACCTTCTTGTATCTTGTTTCGTCCTGTCTGAGGTAACATGGACAACCCGGACGAGAGCTGGGGCAGGTTGGCTTTGATCCGACCCGACAGTAAGACTGTTAGCTTTGTCTAGTACCCACGACGACGCACACACAACACACATCGAGACAGCTTCGGGGGCTGGCCTCACATTTTTCGGCTTTCAGTCAGCCATTTTAGTCTTATTATCGAATCTGACGATGCATGCGGAATGTGCCTTATTTCACAGCTTGGTGACCGCTTGAGCTCTATTCGGGATAGAGGGTCGGGCCTCTAACAATGGGTAGTCGCGCAGCAAATTACGTCTGCCACGATGGATCGCCACTGCCAACCAGCTTGTTGCGACCACCACCATCGCCAATCGTCAAAACGCACACCAGTGACCAAAGGCCCCAAACTCAACGCCTTTTGCGCCAGCGCCAGCGCCAGCGTCGGGATGCGGGATGAGGGAGGCGCCCTTCTCCCCTCTCTTTCTTCAGCTGTTAGCCTCGGAGTGGATGGGTTCCGCGAGCGCGTGCACTTGCACTTGTACGAGGCCGGGCGCGATCTTCACTCTCGCGTTTCCCTCCTGTCCACACTGGCGTCTCGCCTTGATGGGCTCTCCCGTTGGGGTCTCCGCTTTTCGCATCGTGTTGGTGACGGCGGGTGTGTTCTGTGTTGGTGCGCCTCCAGAGCATTCTGCAGCAGACGCACACATACGTACATACACACACATGCAAGATGCTTCCTTCCTTGTTGATCCTTGCGTGGCTGGCTGTCGCATCAGTCAAAGACGGCCGTACCGCCCACGCCAATAGGTGCCAGGTGCGTACGAAGGACTGGGTAACGAAGAACACGGGCTTGTCAATCCCTCCCTGCTCCCCCGTATGGTTTAGCTCTCGTTAGCACCACCAGGCCTGGCCATCGCGCGCTTTCTCTCGTTCTCTTTCAGCCCGTGGACCCGCAAGAGCTGCAATGACCTCTATCTTTAGCAACACGCCCCCTGGCCGGTTTTCCAGGCTTGTCTCCCGTACTCCTTCTGCGGAATTCATAACCACCCGCCTAAAAGTCAATCGATGCTCCCTGAGTTGTAACTCATCACCTTGAGCAGAAATAAGACACATCGCTGTCAGACCGCTTACAGATAGAGTTCAAAGGGTCCCAGGATCCGTTTGTGAGTGCGTGATGGTACTGAATATTGAAAAGAATACCTTCCTAGCATTTCGGCGCTTGGCATTTGGCCGGGTCGGTTCAACAAAGCCGTACGAATGGACTGTACGAATGGACGGACTGCACGAATACTCCGTTCGTAATCTGTGGCCTTCTTGTCCGCCCACGACTGGTGGCTGAGAAGCCGTCAGTAACGACTCCCCCTTCCCACTGCCCACTGCCCACTGCCCACTGCCCACGGCCCGCTGTCCACCGCCCACAAAGCTGCTAGCTTCTAGCCTCACTCCCCGGCCGCTGCTGCCTCCGCTACTGCCGCCCCCCTCCTTCCTAGGTTCTCCATTTCTGCTGCAACGCCAAGAGCCAAGTACCAAAGTATTCATACTCCTCCAGACATTCTTCGTTCCTTCTTCTCCCAGCTACTTCCCTTATCCAGCCACCCTCACATTCCAGGCCTCTCCCACCCATCTCTCACCTCTCGTCTCGCGTCCCATTTTCACCTTCTCTCACCCTCGTCCGCTCCCGTGCTTTCATCTGCCAGTCGACACGCCTTCGCTTTCCACGCTCCCGCCCTTCTTTTCTTTGTGCTGCCGGCTCCGGGGTTCTGGATCTGATACCTCGCTGCGCGGATAATTAGTTATTGGGAGGGACGTCGTTTGGATCCTCGGCTCGCCCGTCACTCGCTCTTTGTGTTGGATTGCATTGGATTGCACTTTCTTTGGATTGGATTCATCAACTCTCGACTGCTTGGATCATCACTTCGTCAAACCGCTACCGTCGATCGCTTGGCCTGTCGTTTGCAGATTCACCTCCCACCATCGAACCCCGAACCACGGCTGCAACCCGTTGTTCGCCCACCGACGACACTACCCCAGCTACCCAGCTGTATCAACACCCCCGAGTCATCTTGTCCTTCTCGACTACAACAACGACATCCTGCGCTTATCTGGCCCGAGTCCTCTTCCCGGCAAACGCAGAATCGATCACACCTCACGATCACCGACTTGACATGGATTTGGCCATCTGAGCAGTCCTTTGGATTGTGTTATGTCGTGATTCACACCACGACTCAACTCTGTCGCCCCAGGCTATACTCTGCTCCGTTTTTCGACCCCATTGGTACTGGTGAGTTGCCTGCCAAACTCGCTGCCTAGCTGTCGAGTCTCCATCGAGACCATAATTGTTGACCCTTCATGCCTTGAATAGAGCTTTTGGACACAAGATATCATCAACATGTTTCCCCTCCGCCACAGCGCCCAAACGCTAGGCGCTCTCTATCTGCTGGCTGCGTGGTCGCCTGTGGCTACCGCTATCGATCTTGATATCTGCGCCACACTGAACACCGGTTCAACGGACCGAAGTATGTGACAACTCCTTGACCACCACCTCCGCTTGCTTCTAACGATCTACTTCACTACAGACACAAGCATTTACCAGACAAACGGCCTGTGTCACGATTTCTGCATTGACGATTACGCCTACGCCATCACCCAGCTTAATTCGTGCTGGTGCTCAAATTACGCCCCTGCCAAGTCGACCCAAGAGGACGTCTCAGATTGCGATACGCCTTGCCCTGCCTGGCCTGCCGAGGACTGTGGAGGTGATGGTCTCTATGGATATGTCTCGTTGGGCGGCGTCATGCCATCTGGCACACAGGATGCTTCGTCCTCATCCACCTCTGAAGTAAGTTGCATCTCTTTTACTTTTCCGCCATGCATTTAGTGTGAACCGCCTCCGTATCGTAAATGGACGAGTGTCCACCAAAGCCTTGCATTTGCCGTCCAAACATTGTTTCTCGCCCTTTTGCCATCACCAACTGCCCTGGACCCGATTGGTAAGACATCGAGACTTAAAAACGGGTTTCAGGCACAACCGACGACGACGGCGATATCCAGGATAACTGAAACGGTACAGAATACAGTGACAGTAGTCGAAACTACGAGTGACACTACGAGTGAGATTACAAGCGCCACTTCGGAGAGTTCATCTTCTGTATGCCTCTTTTCCTTTGAACTCGTGGACTTTGAACTTGGACTCGGTGACATGCAAGTGTTTTCTGGGGACATGGCACTAACAAATCTTGCAGTCTGATTCGACTTCGGAGTCAACCTCGTCCACCGTCGAACCAACGTCTGAAGTAAAAACGGTCACGGTTGGTGGTACGGTGCAAACGGTGACCACCGGCCCCACGGGCACAGGAACGACGGAAAACGATACCTCCAGTGTCAAAGTCAAGAGCGGCGGCCTCAAGACAGGAGAGGTTGTCGGCATTGTTGTAGGCGTTATTGCCGCCGTTCTCGTCGCCGCCGGCCTCGCCCTCTTCTTCTGGTTCCGACGCCGGAAGCAACGCCAAGAGCGGGAAGGCTTCCAAGACGACCCGAGCATACGAGACAGCTCGTCTGCCAACCGACCCGATATGAGCGTCGCCGGAGCTTCGCCTGTGTCGCTCAACGGCGCTAGTAACCGTAACAGCACGTTGCAGGTTGACCCGCGCATGGACCCATTCAAGCAAGGATTGTACGTCCGAGGCGGCAGCCACGAGAGCGTTAATACCCTCGGCGATGAACATGACTACTCGCGAAGAATAATGGCACCGAAAGTGCTGCGGGCCACGAATCCCGACCCTTCCTGAACATAGCGTTGTCAAAGGCACGCATAGAGGCAAAGGCTTCCACCGGGGTGAGCATCAGATTGCCAAACCTCACGACGCACACGAATTTCGCTTCTCCGGTCCACCACTTTCACCCAACATGCCGGTTTGCATTTCAAGATACCAGGGAGGCGTTGGCATTTTTCAAGGGGGCACGTTACATGATGGAATAAGGATCACGCGGTCTCGCAACAACTGGTAGATGGGATCCCACGCTCCATATATCCCCGAATACCGGAGTGGGTGCTGCTTCGATAGCGCTATCAGCATGATTACGAGAGGCAGATGCCAACTGTCAGCATCTTCTTTTCACTGCTACACTCTATGGTATTACGACACGCGTTGTTACCGAACAAGAGTCGGGCCACCTTCGGCGAAGATGCTGGCTGAGCCGAGTCTGGCTGCACAAGCGTTGAGGATTCCCATGCTATGGATATAATGGCTGTCTTACGAGGGATACTTGATTCATGTATATAGAAACGGTGCGTAACGCTAGCGACTAAAAGTATTCATTTTCTTAGGGTTGGTCCAGATGGTCTGGAAAGCGGCACCTTCCTGTCCATAGCAACAATTATATCATAACTGATTGACACATGTTAGCGACTGCCGTGATCTGTTTAAAGTAACTGTCTTGCTCGCTCTCAAGGAGTGGCCCACATATCGAGTCGATGAGTTGTAGGTGTGACTCTGCCTGCAGGCGGGGAAGGGGATTCTCGGCTCGTTCCGTGCCAAGCACAGGCATATCTTACACAGTATTCGAGTTTAGTGAATCTGCACGGTTCATATCCTCGTGATAGTATCTTTGAACGTCATGGCTAACTTCTAAAATATGATGCATATCGCTGCCTCCTAACTCCTAAACTCCTGGTTTCATTCCCCCCCCCCAGCATATGCCAAAAGTCACTGACAACACCAGCCTCGTGGAGTGTACTTATTCAAACATCTAACTTTGATAGTTGGTCCTTGGACCTCCTGGCCCGTAAGGCTGAGGCGGCGGTGAGGATGACATGTGCGTACGACCAGCGTCGTAGGGCTCGGGTGGTGAAATGTGGATGGGGGGATACGTTGGGTCGCGGGGGGTGCGAATGGGCTCGTAGCGGTCGTCTCCGGGGACGGGGTAGTCGCCCCGGGTGTAGTCGGGCGGAGGAGGCAGTGGGTCGTCGCTGTTGCTGAGTCCCGGAGGCTTCAGCGGCGCGTCCGAATCCTGTGAGCCACGGCGGCCGGCGTCCGGGCTGGTCGGGCGGAAGCCGAGGGGCACGGAGGCGGAGGTGTAGCTGACGTCCTCTTTGCGGTGGCGGACGCCGACGAAGAGCCAGCGGACGCCGCGGCCGACGGCCTTGACTAGGTCCCACGGGTTCATGGCGTCGACGAGGGCGCCGAGGCCGGCGAGCCCGCCGCTCGGGGGCTGGTGCTTGTTCTCGGCGTGGGGCCCGGCGCGGGCGGGATCCGGGGCCGGGTAGAAGGTGGTTGGGGCGCCGGGGACGTAGGGCCGGAAGGGGAAGGCCCACAGGTGGAAGACGGCGAAGAAGGCCATCTCGACGCAGACGAGCAGGCTGGAGATGCCGACCTTGATGTCGCCCTGGGACAGAGTCGAGCTGGGCTTGAGCGAGTCGACGGTGGAGGTGCCGATGGATAGCAGTACCGTCTGCCATAGCACGAGGAAGACGACGAGCTTGATGGCTAGGATCTTAGTGAAGAGGCGGTGCTCGGCCAAGGCCTCCTTGAGCTGGACGTAGACCTGGACGATGCAGACCATGGCGATGGTGACGGCGACCATGTTGATGGCTTGCACCCAGATGTGGGCAAAGGCCGGGCTGTTGGAGCTGGCGCAGTAGCGGCCAGCGGCCTCGGTGGCCACGGCAATGACGCCCGCGGCGATGCGGGTGAAGCAGTACTGGTAGATGGAGATCCAGCAGATGTTGAACCACGTCAGGCCGCTCGCCGGCGTTCTCCAGGGCCCGCGCTGGCCGCCGCAGCAGCGGGCGAAGAGACTAAGTGGGAAGATCCAAGGCTTGATAGGTCTCATGCCACGGAAGAAGGCCTTTTGCGAGCGCACATCAGGGGCGACGTAGTGGCAGACGAGGGCGAAGAAGGCGGCGAGCGCAAAGGCCTCGTAGCACTGGGAGATGACCTCGACGTAGACGGCGTGCTCGTAGAAGAAGATCTGCAGCAGCGATGACGCGCTGTACACGGGCACCATGAACAGGATGCGGATGATGTGCCGCTGCTCCAGCGGCTTGGTGTAGTTTGTCGCGTGCCGCCAGATGAGGTAGAGGCTGACGAGGACGGCTACGCCTGTGGATGCTGAGCCGATGATGCGTGCGAGCTCGGGGAAGGTGAGGTTTCCGACGATGGCTTCTTGGTCATCGGGGATGCCTGGGCAAGGGGGAGTCAGTTTCTTCGTCTTTCTTTCTCCCATCACAGATTGATCAATGGGAGGTGGGATGGATCCGGCGTACTCATGTCCTCCAGCGTCGCGTTGCACTGCGGGCTCATGATGGCGGCGGAGGGGAGACTCCAATGAACCCGCAACAGCTTGTAGGATCTCGAAGCGGCGTCTCGCGCTGGCTATCGCCGTCTCAATCGATCGTTTGCGTATCGGCCACGGTCGTAGTTCGAGGGGGAATGAGTGGTCGAGAGTCGAAAACACCGGCAACAGGATTGCAGAGCAGTGATGGCAGGGTTGGCAACAAATATATCAAACCACGCGTCGTAGTTTCAACACAGACGCAAGAGGCATGATGAGCGAGCCGCCGCGGGCCCCTGCAAAGCTCGAAAGAGGGTCCCAAAGGAGGATGGTAGGGGAAAAAGTGGCATCCCTCGAGGGAGGCGGCTTTGGGGTGGCTGAGGCGTCTGTGATGGACATCCAGGATCTCCAAGGGTCCATCTAATCCCACGGGTCCATTCTCAAGGGTCCCTTTCTACAGAGTCCTTCCAACAGGTCAATCCCACCCAATGGGTCTCGTCTGTGGCAGTGGAGACTAAGAGATGGAACCGTCCTGCAACAAGGCTGTGCCTGTTGCTTCAGCTATTGTTGGCGTGTGCAACCCTCTTGTGCAACCCTCTCTCTCTCTGTTGGCGCTGAATCGCTGAATCAAGACTCGTCCCTCTCAAGCCTCCGCCTCTCTCCGTCTGCGCTGTGGCAGAGACGCGGCGTATGAAGCTTGTCGTTGCAAGTGTCAGCCCCGGCTCCACTAATTGCCGTCTCGGGCATCATATGACGCAATCCCACCACGGCATCGGCGGTCTGCATCGCTCATCCACCGACCTCCCGGTGCCGGTTTTCCGGAGGCGATGCGGCCCCAGCCAATCATTGCAGCGCCTCAACCTGACGCTCAAGCCTCAAAAGAGTCGGAGGCCCATACACGGCCCTAACACGGCCCATACACGACCCATCGGGATGCCATACATGGCCCATACATGGCATGGTCCCTTCCTCCCATGGCCGGTACGAAATAACTTACACCCATGATCCCCCCCTAGCACTTTGCCAGGAATATCTTACAGGTCGCCTCTATCTAAACGAGTCGCCGTTCCATCTCACCTCACCAACCATCGACTGCTGATGCCCCGGTTCCTGACCCAACAATCCTTCCAACATATTAACCTCCATCTCACTCCCACACCATCCTGCTAATTATCATCTCACATCGAATAAGCCCACCGTTTTCCATGTGTTCTCTTCTCTCCCCGTCTTTATTGCTGTCGGACAATCCAATATTCACCCGTTTCAATTAAGCCCCGTTGCCGTCAGTCCTTTGTGCAAGAGGTTTTGAGCAAAGAAGCATCTTTCGTAAAAAATCAACCGTTGTATTTTGTTTGCCTGGCTTTTCGTTGGCACTCTGATAGGCAACTGTTGCCAAACAGATCGCAGTCCCCCGTTTCCATTCCTTTCGATAGACAAGTAGTAATAGCAGTAGTGGAAAGTTGTCCGTAAAGGTAAAGTAGGGAGGTGAGCAAACAGGCAGGTAGTAAACGAACTCAAATGAAGCAACGGCTGTAGTTGAAAAAGAAATTTGGTCCAGAAAACGCCGAGATGACGAATGCGTCCGTTTCGCGTCTTGTCCATGGCTGCCGACTTCGTCGCTCTTTTCTTTCCCCTTTGTTTGATCGGCCGCCGTCGTCCTCCATCGCCCTCTCAAGGGTAGGCCCGTCGTTTGGTGCCGTCTCTTTCTCTCGCCCACATCTCTTTCGTACTCAAACATGAAAAGGAAAGTTCAAAGAAATCCCGACAAGCTCTATCGTCTCGCTCTCTTCTCGCGTTCGCTTGACAAAGCGCCTCCGTCTTCGCTTCTTCGCTTCCTACCACGGTCCTCCCTTCCCTCTCGTCTCTCATCTTGTCGTGGTCCTCCCTCCCTTGATCCTCCACGTCCTCCCCTGTTGTTTGCCCAGTCTTCCCCTCCACGAGATCCTTGTGCTTCGTTTCGGTGTCGGCTCTCTCTACCAGGACCCATGTCTCTTCCTCCGGCAGTTGGTGGTGGTCCCATAGGTTCCCGAGGGGCGGCTGCTTGATCCCTGTTAGATCTGCGCGACTCCCGTTCCTCTCTTCCACCATCTGTTCGTCCACCTTCTGTTCGCCCGCCATCTGCAGCTCCTGATCTTCGGTCTCGGTACTCGCGATGCTCCTTGCCCTCGCGTTCCCGGCCGGGGCTGCGTTCACGGTCTCGTTCACGACTGCTGCGCCGGGATGCTCGATTGGACCTACTCTCCCGACGGCTACGTTCATGATCACTGCGACCTGAGACCTCGTCTCCATTTTGAGGCCCTCGGCTTGACGAGTCGTGTCGTGCGGGGTCCTGGCGTTCTTGTGCGGGAGTTGCGACAGGAGAACCACCA
Organism: Dactylonectria alcacerensis; assembly: GCA_029931735.1. NCBI lineage: Eukaryota > Fungi > Ascomycota > Sordariomycetes > Hypocreales > Nectriaceae > Dactylonectria > Dactylonectria alcacerensis. Next base: position 1,709,071 of record JAPMUZ010000006.1, on the reverse strand, counting down.
GTGAGGACCTGGGCGTCCGAATTACCAAGCGTCGGCCTTTGCTGGTTCCGTCGCGCGCTATTGCTTCGGCCCAATTCTGGCAAGTTCGCCTGTAGTGTGCTTTGAATCCCTGCAAGCTGTCTCCTGCTGTTGTTACCAGTCCGAGATCGTTCGTTGTTGGATGAGGGTCCAGTAGGCACAGCGCTGTCACCAGCAGGGGATGCCGAGTAGCTACCGGGAGTTTGTCTGGGCCCAGGCCCGGACCCTCGGTCAGGTGTGGCCGTTCCCTGCATTGACTGGCGGCCATGCACATGTGGCGGAGGGCCTGGAGGCGGAGGCGGCGGCGGTACCGGACCACCGATTTGAGCCAGGCGTGAGGGATGAACATCTGTCGGTGTTGCAGTCGCCGTAGCGGGTGACGGCGCCGATGGTCCGGATCCAGCATTCCTAGATCTGTCTGAATGAGAATGACTGTTTGGCGTGCCTGAAGGAGTAGCAGGCCCATTGTTTGGTTCGAAGCCGCCACGCCGTCCTCTGCCCGACGATGGCCCAGTGGGTGGCGGTCTCTCTGGGGTGGGAGGTCGCTCAGAATCCGGGCCTGAAAAGCGATTGTCCAAACGGCCAGGTAGATTTGGAGGACCCCCATGGCCGCCTCTTGAGGCTCCACGGCCACGGCCCCTCGGTCCGAACGGAATGTCAGCCACACTTTGAATGGCGTTCAGTCGTCCGTAGCTGTGATCCTGATGAGGTGCCTTGTAGTCGCCTTCCGGACCTCGAGATGGACCGTGAAAGCCCGATGGGTCACGACCCTTCGGCGGAAGACCTCTCTCACCTTCTCGGTCCATCGGCTTATCTCCCCTGAAACTTCCGGGCATTGGTGATCGATCTCGCGGGTCTCTCCCGCCTTGTCGGTGATCCGGAGGGTAAGATCGATCGTGCCGATTCTCACGACCGCTGGCTGCGGGAGCGTTTTCCTGCCCATATCGACCTCCTCGTCGTGGAGACTGACCCCGAGGGTTGCGCTCGCGTTCCTCTCTCGGCGCACGTGATGGTGTATCATCCTTCTCTTCAATCAGTGCTGCTCTTTCCGGATTGACAGCCTCGACTGAACCATTAGCCGAATTTGGTCGTCGATTACGGTTGGTCCTGTCAGAGTCGGGGGCCCGCGGACGATCTGGGCCATCATGGGCAAAGAGAGCTGCTCGTTCCGGATTCATAATAGGCTCGGCAGCTTCGGCGGTTGCGGTTTGCGGTGTTGGGAGAGCAGGAGAATCGTTGAGTCGCCCATGTGATGGCTCGTGAGTTCGTCCGCTCCTGCCGTCACGCTGCCGATCTCGTTCATGCTCGTTGCGACGAGGAGGCATGTCTGGCCTCATAGGATCGCGGACTTGATCAGGAGCTCGGCGTTCGGAGAAATCCCGTTGTCGATCCGGTCGATTGGGGTCAAACTGGCGAGCATCCCGGAGCTCACGCCCATCTCGGGATTCCCTGTTGTCTCTGCCATCTCTGGGCTCTCTCGGGTCACGACCCTCACGCGAATCTCGGGGTTCCCTGGAGTCTCGAGGGCGAGATTCGCGCTCCTTGCCGTCACGACGTTCATGCCCTCTCGGCGCATTGAATCGCTCAGAATTGGCGTGTGTCGGGATGGGAACGTTGGGTCGGTTTGGAAGACTGTGGGGTAGACGTTCAGGGAGAGTGTTCGGCCGAGAGTCACCCTTGGGACCATTGAACCCAGCTCCCTGGCCAGAGTTGGACGCAGAGTTGCGACTTGGGCCAGATGTCGATGAGTCTCGATTTTGGGTGTCTCTGGAAAGGCCAGCTGGCTTGGCCGGGAGCGTGTCCCTGGGGGCGTTTGGATTGGCCTTTGATATGGTATCGGGTGCTGGCGACCTGCTATCCTTGCCATCTTTAACCTCTCCGTCCTCCTCCTCGTTTGTTGTTTGTTTTCCACCAGATGTCCTAAGGGGTTGATTAATACCATGCCAAGAGAATTCGAAAACATGTTTGCTCACCTGTTTGATGGCCTAAACTCTGCTGCAGTAGCACGAAGATTGCCTGATTTGTCGTCACTCTGAGAAGCACCAACCTTGTACATATCAGCATTGCCCAGATTCGCAATAGGCGAACAACTTACACTTCCAGGGCGGAATGCCTGGACCATAACCCATTTAGATTTCCTCCTCTGGAGCTCTGACATGGCGCCCTGTGCAGCGACGGACAAATCCACACGTCCGCCGATTTCACTATCTGCCGATGGCTTGGCGCTTGACTCTTGCTTGGTGATAGTCTGAAGAAGCGACGAGAACTTGGTGGCCATGAAGTCGATGGCGGGGAAGAAGTCGAGCACGGACTTCAGAACGCTAATAGCGTTCCTGATATGCATCCACTCAGAACCCTCGAGACACGATCGGAGGGCCATGTTCAAGTTCTTATGCCAGCGGAACAACATGTCCTTGAATTGGGCGTGCTCCACAAATGTGTCTGGCTTTCCGTTCTCATCCACGGTCAGAGAAAAGCCCAGTCGAGGTTGTTCGCCGGGGCCTTTGCCCTCCTTTTCAAATGCACCAAGACGAGGCTGATCTCTCGATGATTTGGTGTCCTTTTCGTTCGGGACCGGGGCGTTCTTGTGCCATCTCGATAAGTCCTCCAATATGAGCTTTAAGAATCGTCCCAGGTATTCGGCCTCCATGACAGTCGCTGTAAAGATCAAAGACCGTAGCCTATTGGCGTTGAATAGTCGATCATAAAGCGACATAAGCTTGAAACCAGGTGCATTCCACTCATGGAGAGCCTTGATAAACCGGTAGGTGTACTCGGCATCGGCGGTGGACAACAGCATTCGTGGGATAAAACACTGCTCCAGCAAGATGTCGGAAATAGCGTCGGGCTTGGCTCGAGGCTCAGGAAAGGACGACTGGAACTGCTTGCTCAGGAAGAACTTCCACTTGGCCTGGCGAAGCAGATGCTCGCCACATTCCTCAGACAGGCCGATCTGGAGCTGCATAAGCTCCTTTCTCTTCTCCATCTTGCGCTCTTGTCCTCGTCGAGACATGTCGCTTCGGTCTCGGGAAATGGTAATCTCCTCGCTTTTAAGTCTGTCCTTCTCTTGCCTGTACATCTTGTCCGGGCAATAGAGATCTCCAAGCTGGAGGGCCCAAAACGTAACGTAAAGTTCAGGCGTGATCTTCTGCCAGGCTTCAGGCCGAACGTAATCCTGAATGGAGTCCACAATCGGTTGCAGAGCCGCCTTAATCATCGAGGAATCATCGGGTTTCTGCGATTGCTTCAGATTAGTTGTGGAGTCGAGCGCCGGTGCGTTCTGAGCGCCCACCTGTTCGTCGGTCGTCGCGGCTTCGACGGTAGTGCTATCACCTCCAGTGGTGGTCTTCGCATCACCCATCGCAACATCACCATCCTTGTCTGTAGTACTTTGCGAAGGCTGCGTCTTCTCTTTTTCTTCCACCTTCTTCGCTTTCCAAGGGAACATGCGATGGGCGAGACTAGACCTCCCAATCAAGAAGGCCAGGCTCGTGTCTAGGCCATACGAGCGCATGAGCTCGGTGATTGATGGCACCACAGCATCAAAGGCAGCTGGGTCAAGATTACTCCAAAGAAGATCCAGATACTTGATCAAAATTTGATGAGAGTCGTCAATCATCGATGATAGGTATTTGATGTGCGCCTCGTCTTCAGGTACTTGGTATAACGCCGCTAGTCGATATTGTGCCAGGTTGATCAGGAATTGGGAGGCAAGCTTCGAATCAGTCAAGGCTTGTATCAGTCGCTTTGAACTCTTGACACTATCGTATCGTTTGTCTTGGCCACGTATCAAAGTGTGACGTTGCAAGTATTGACCTCCAGCCATCGAAAACACTTGGTAGTCCGTGAAATCCACCGAGTCTACAATGCCTCCCATCGAAGCAATGAGCTCCTTGAGGATGATCAGGTCGGTAGAATTGCCCTTTTGCAGTTGGTTGTTGACGTACTGAAGGACGGGCGTGGCATTGAGGATGGTATACCTTCGGAAGACTCGGCCAGAGAACCTTGACAAAGCTTGAAGCCACTTGCTGGTAGTGAGCGCATGATCGGCCTGGGTGCGGCTCCTGGACTTGCCAAGAGAACTCATCAATGACCAGACGAGCACGTCGTACGAAAGATCGGTGAAGTACTTAGCGCACTCAACGAAAGCGTCAATGAGGTTCGGATAGGACTCTAGCTGCTCAAAAGCAACCCTGAAGACGATTCCTGGGGACGAGTAGCTAGTTTTGGCAAGTTGCTTGGCCATTTCGCTCAAGTTCGTTAGCGACACACGTTTCATGGTTCCGCGAGTCTCTGATGTTGCTCGTGCGAAGGCTGCTTTCATAGAAGGTAGGCGTGATGTCTGACCCTCAAACCATTCTGCATACATGGAGTAGCGGGTTGTGATGGGGTAATGGCGGACAAGATCCCAAATCGCGTTCACAGCCGAAGCATTAGCCTTGGTGTGGCTGAGAGCAGGCAGTAGAAGCCGCCGAAGGAGATCATGCCAACGAGTCAAATTAGCCGTAGAAGTGTCATCGCCAAGACTCTTTGCGCCGATTCTTGCTAGCTTCGTGAGCAGCACTTCATCCTTGCCAATATTCACACCGGAAATGTTGAGAAGGGTTCCGCAAAGAGTGAAAATATCGTCCACAGTCTGGCAGACGGGGATATTGTCTGCCCACTCATCCCAGTAATACCGATAGTGTTGAGTTTCGTTGGTGTCGGATTTGTCGGGAAAGGGCCATCTAAGTGATTTTCGAATTCCTAACCTGCTGAGTCGAACGCTGCCCTTGGGGAGCCCAGCCTGATCGAGGTCAGGAACAGGTTTGGTCGGGCATTCGGAGTTGATAGCAGGAACAGGCCGGCTATCGTGAAAGACTTTGTTGATAGAGTAATGGAGAATGCGATGGATTCGGTCCAGAACGTCGGGGTACGCATCAGGAATCCAAGGGAACCGGCCGAGGATGAACAAGGATTCAGGAAGGGCTCCAATTGTCAAAAGTTGGGTGAGTAGAGCCGCCTTCTGTTCCAAGGGCTCGGGTAATTTTGGTTTATTTTCTGCAGCTTCTGCAGGGGTATCCTTTTGCTCAGGCTCAGCCTTCTTGGGGAGCTCGCGTCTTGGAGGAGCTGATGTTGGGTTATCGTCGTCGCCCTGGGGAAGAACACCAGCCATGAGCAAGGCGTTCATAGTGCCACCCCGTGATGCCCGTTCACTCTCTTCAACTTTCTTCATTTCCCTATCACGGACCTCGTCCATATTCTCATCTGCCGGAGATAGATGAGGGTAAAGATCGGCTAGGGAAATGAATCCGATCTTGATGAGGAGTGCAGCAAGGTAAAGGAGGTTGGCAGGCAGAACATCGGATTCCTCTCGAGCATCAGAGTTGTAGAACCGGAGCTTGAATCCAAGGAGTTGCGCAGCAGTTCGGTTGCCAGGAGGTGGTAATGTCTTCGTCTCCTCTACCCAGCGGCGTTCCAATTCGGCGACTGCATCTTCACCCTCAGCGCCATTGGTGATGGTTAACTGACGGGAATCTGAGTCAGCGACTTGCCGACCACCCAGCTCAAAGAATGCGCCCAGATGAATCTCTCGCGCCCGCTCCCAGAAAGCTGTGTCCCGCACTCGCTTCTTCTCGAGGAGGACCTCTTCATCCTCATCAGTTGTTACCCAATGTGGGTATCCTGGAGTCGCCCAGAGAGGGAGACCGCCGGTGAACACGGCGGCGCTGAATTTGAGGTGCGATCGAGGCCACCAAGAACTGACTCGGAGGAATTTGACAAAGAACTTGAATTGTTTGATCAAGACAGCCGCCGCAACATCTAGAGTGACGTCAAGTACTCGGCCGACATCCAGATCAAAAGTTCCGATCAAGGCCTTGACACGCTCGAAGGTCTGTTCGGCTAACTCAAGAGGCGGCGGGTTAACACTGCTAGTGGTAAACAGCTCGGTGATAAGTTTCGAATAACCCTCGGTTTCCTCGCGGAGCAAGTTGTAATTGGCTTGTCGGTAAAGGAGGTTTGTTGCCTGCTTGATGCCGAATTTGTGGAAGTTTTCTCTGATGAGTCCTAACTGTTGCAGAACCTGTGCATCGAGGACCTGTCGCATGAGGGCTGGAGACACGCCGGTGGCGATGAGGAACTCGCGAAGTGAGGGCCGGTAGATGGCTGGCTCGTTGTCCATCACAATCGATAAGGAATCGAGAAAGAGAGTATGGGGTGCAAACGCGTAGGAATCCTTAATCATCTCCGACGTCTCGTCTCCAATCATCTCTTTCACGCAGGCACCAGCATCCGCCGGGTTGAGGCGGTCCTCGACGACGGCGTGGATGAACTCCTGGAACAGGCTCGAAAGTTCGGTGATGTCGACATCTTCTCGCGACTGCTTGCCGTGATGAACGATCTCATCTCGGCTGTGATCAGCCCAAGTGCTAATCTTCTCGTCTGTGAGATTATCATAGCGGTAGTTCGACCGGACCGGGGAGACTGGCCTGACGGCCGGCTGGGGAGTAGGAGTGGGAGTAAGCGCAGGTGCCGCAGTAGGGGCAACTACCTTGAATGGCTGTGGGGGCGGGGGAGGCGGAGGTTGACGGGAGGATGAGTTGGATCGATGTTGAGCCGGTGATGCGTTAGACTGGTAATTCTGTGAGTGGCTCTGCTGATGGTTTTGCTGATGGCTTGGGTGGTTTCTGCCGAGGTTCTGCGACGAGTCGCGACGACCCATACCGCGATGGCTGCGACCACGTCCGCGTCCGGAATTATCGTCGCGATCGTGCTGACCTAGCGGTGTATCTCCAGGGCGGTGCGGCGAGGATCTGCCTCCCTCGACCGACAGGCGTTCAGACCTCTTGCGTTTGGGAGCCATGGCTCTCGAAGTTCGGGATGGGGCGATGGCTATCTCATTGAGGGTCGGGTGATGAGGTGGTTGAGGAAGAAAGGCCTCCTATTAGTAGACTAAGATGAAAGAATGCGGTCAGGGACGTGGAGAGTGCAGAGCGCTGGTTGGCTGGGAACTACCTCTCGGATTTGGGCTCGCGACGCGGAAAAAAGAATGACTTTGGACAAAGAAGTTTGGCGAAGGACGAAAAGCTATCGGCAAGGGAATGAATCCGAAGAAAGAAAAACAGCAAGGGCTTTGAGCCGGAAACCCGAAGTGGAAGGATTAGCTCCAACTTGGTGCGCCCGTGTCGAATGTGAGGAGTGTCGACCGGATGGCGATTCTCGCGCTGGCGATGTGATGCGGCAGAGTTCAGATCACCAGCAGGCGAAGCTCCCTCAAAGTGTCACGACGATTTGGCAGCCTTACTGGGGAACCAACCGTGACAAGGCTGCCACTTGAGCTAAACGGGGCAGCGCATGCACGGGCCACATTCATGTCAGGTACGTACCAGTCGCGGCGCAGTTTCCTCCGCTCCGTTTCGGCGTTTTTCGGTGCTATCTCATCACGTGATTTCATCTTTGACGACCCTTCAGCTGGCCGGTTTGGCCGGTTTGTGCTCTGAGACGTCCGACTTCCGGAACAAAGATGCTCATTGGCTGAGTCAGAGATGCTCCTGGAGACGGCACGAATTACGCCATCGCAAGGACGGGGTTTTTTCCTCCAAACCTGCTGGAATCATAGCATTTTGTTTAGATCCGAGTTGAGACCGACTAAGAACTGACTATCTTCTTGGGTCCAATTTTTTTTTTGCAGTGAGACATCCCAGTTCTTTAGCTAGAAGTTACAACTGCAAGATCGAGAACTCTCTTGTCTCACGGACCCCTCCCAGCATCTGCACCTATATACACCTCACATCACGGCTGTCTACCCAAGAGACGCCAGCTGTATACCATGGCCCAAGACACAATCGCCAGCGACGGCCCGCGGACGAAATACGGTCAGTACTCTTCCTTGCTTTGATCTTGTGCCATGTGTTGCCAGTCAGAACCAAGTGGCTCTGTTGCCCAAGCCGCTCGCGATAGTTGTTTCAAAGAAGACCAGTGGCTGAATACCTGCAAGAAAGAACGCAATCCCAACCTGAGAACCCGTTTGCAACTCTCATCCCCGATCAGCAAATAGCCATTGTTCCCGAGTTCACGCTTGAGTCCGGGGTCACACTCCACAACCTCCCTGTCGCCTATACGACCAGGGGTACGCTCAACCCCGATGGCGACAATGCTATGGTCATCTGCCATGCTCTTACTGGCAGCGCCGATGTCAGTGACTGGTGGGGCCCGTTGCTTGGAGGACCTGGTCGCGCCTTTGATACCTCGCGCTTCTTCATCGTCTGTATGAACAGCCTGGGTAGTCCCTACGGCAGTGCGAGCCCAGTGACGGCCAAGGAGAACGACCCTACCCAGGGTCGTTATGGACCCGAATTCCCTCTCACGACCATTCGAGATGACGTCAAGTAAGCCAGGACAATCTATGGGTGAACCAGCATACTAACAGCCCATAGTCTTCACAAACTCATCCTTGATGATTTGGGTGTTAAGCAAGTGGCCGCCGTTATCGGAGGGTCGCTGGGCGGCATGTTTGTTCTGGAGTGGGCTTACCTTGGCAAAGATTATATCCGATGTGTTGTTCCTATTGCTACATCTAGCAGACACAGTGCCTGGGGAATCAGCTGGGGTGAGGCCCAACGACAGAGCATCTACGCTGATCCCAAGTACGATGACGGATACTATCCCTTCGACGATCCGCCATCCACAGGACTAGGCGCCGCCCGTATGTCTGCGCTGCTAACGTACCGGAGCCGCAACTCGTTCGAGTCCCGGTTCGGTCGTAACATCCCCGATCCAACCAAGGTGCAGACCATCCGGGAGCGGCCCCAGCCTACAACGCCCTCAGAGGCACACTTCCACATTCATAACGACGGCCACAAGGTGAAACGCAAGACACGATCTCGCGACAACAGCGCGAGCGCATCTCCAAACGGCACTCCCGCCATTCAGGCCCCGGACGCCGTTGCCGACGCTGCGGACCCCCAGTTCCACGGACCCAGCAAAGGAGGTCTCACCGGCGGTGACTCGCTCCCGACTTCAACATACTTCTCGGCCCAGTCTTATCTGCGATACCAGGGCGGCAAGTTTGTCAAGCGGTTCGACAGCAACTGCTACATCGCCATGACGCGTAAACTGGACACCCATGATGTGTCGAGAGGTCGGGCTGGCAGCATCGCCGAGGCACTGGCAATGATCGAGCAGCCCACGCTGGTACTAGGCATTGAGAGTGACGGCCTCTTCACGTTTGCCGAGCAGGAAGAGATTGCAGAGCACATCAAGAACTCTCGACTGGAGCGCATCGACAGTCCCGAGGGTCACGATGCGTTCTTGTTGCAGTTTGAGCAAGTCAACAACTACGTTCTCGGATTCCTCAAGGAGGTGCTGCCGGACATTATGAGCAAGGATGGCGGCGCGCCTGAGGAGATCGGCGTGGGCCAGTTGACCAAGTCGAGCACATTTGGAGAAGCGGAAGTGGAGGACATCACTGCTTGGTAAATATATCATGACACTAGATATAGGGAAAATAAACAGGATATATATAATACGGATGCGGCCCTTGCCGATGGCCCGTACTCATTCCCGATGAACTCTTTGAGTAAGGTAGAGGGACTATGAAGCACTAAGGCGCTGAGGCGAGCGGCAACCTGCCTGCCTGAGCATGAGAAAGCAGGCTGCCGCTCATGAGGCACAACAATCTCAACGCTATTTGATGATGCCGTCGCGTAGTTTCTGGTCAGAAGGTTATCTCAGTTCAAATATCAGGCCGTGTATCGCAGAGTTGTCGGGGAGAAACGCCCAGTCGCATCGCATTAGCAGGCAAACGATCAGAATCCGATCGCGCAAGGTCAATTTCAGACTCAATGTTGAAGATCAAGAACCGCAAGAATTGTGATCCCCAAGGCTCTGAAAGAGGCCTAAAAAAATAGTCACTTGAAGGGGGAGTCACTCATCCATGCCAGAATCATGACCATTGCCGGACTTTCAACACGAATACTGCAGCAGGCACCAGTTGCAGCAATTCGACATGAGGAGGGATGGATCGACGGCTTATGAGATGTTGGGCGGTTCTGTTACATATCGAGACGAGTCCCGCAGCCATCGGAAAGTGTTCATCCAAACTAGAGGAAGTTGCGAGCCTACCCTTTCGCAGGTTAATAGGTCAGACAAGAAAGCTCGTATAAATAAGAGCAAGATAGCAAGCGGATGCAGATGAACTTGGGCCACAACACAAAACCATCATAGAACGGCTAAAAGATCGGTAGACGGTTGGTATATGGCATGACGGCGGAGCGTAGACATCTGCTTAACAAGAACACGACCGCCTGGTCAAAGGGAACGCCCGACGATGCGGGGAAGACGCCCGTTGGTTGCTGTGCTGGGGTATATGGTCTCATTTTCAAGCCACCGACCGGGTTGAAGGGTGAGCATCGAGTCAGCCGCAGAGTCCAACTCATCGTCCCCCCTTAGTCCTACCACGACAACAAGGAGACAATCTAGATTGCCGGGGTGAACGAGAAGAATGAGTAATGACAGTTCACAGAAGAGTACTGTAGCACCAGAAAGGTAGGTGATTTGAAGAACCATCGGAGCTACAGTCGCCTAGTTGTGTTCAGCCTCGTCCAAAATCAACGGACGTCCCAGAATACACTGAGACCAGACCGAAAATCTGCGTCTTGTATGTGAACACGAGCATGGATACACGGAAATTTTGGTTGGATGAAAACATTCTCGGACACTCCTGCGCTCACGCATATTCTGTGTTGCATCACCAAGCGCAAGACATACTTGCTGATTAGCGAGCTACTGCAGGCAACGCATCGGATAGGCGGGATGGCGAGACGCGTGGGTCAATACGATGTTGGGCCACGTAACTCTAGGCTGCCGACATATGTTTTCCTCTCGGCAAGGACCGATTGCTACAGTGTCATAAGGCGCTTCCTCAGCGGAGACGCCGCTGCTGCGTCCTGTCGAGGCGGATGGGACAAGATGAAGGTGACAACAAGAGAGGGTTGATGGATGAGTGCAGGTATTGTCATCATTCTGTCAGCAGTCCCGAAACTGAGCAGGTGCCGCTTTCATCACGGGGAGGCCGTCCCATTGATCCTAGAGGCTTCCCAAGGTGACGGTTCACAGGCTGCCCATTGCGTCAAGCGCTTTCTTTCTCACCTCGGTGTCCTCTGGTGATGGATCTTAAACTGTACTACTTTGGTACGTTATAAATTCGTTACCAAATCCCTTTGCTCTGGCCTTTCTCGCGAGCTGGTTCTCGTTTACGATTAACGGTCTACAACGGCTTTATTGGAGGCATAAACGACAAAATGATAGCCCGCCGGGTGTTTCATGCGGAGGCTCTGGTACCTTTCAAACCGGTCTTTGCGAGTGAAACCTCGGCAGTTAAAGATGGTGGTACGAAAACAACAAACTCTCATCCGTCTCATGGCGCTCCTACAGATCGACCAGAAGCATTGACGTTAATGAGGATGCGACCAGCTGTGTGTCGAGAATTGCCAAGTCGAATCGCATGTGGGGAATAGAAGCCAAGCAGCCAGGGGCACACACGTGGAGGGCCGATTGGTTATGTTTGGGATACAAGGCCCCTGTCTACAATGAGGATATGATGAGACACAGAGAAAAGCGAAAGCTGACAAGCCGACTGACTATTCGAGAGCCAGTATTGGGCGCCAGCCACATATTGCATTTCTAACCGAAGCCAGAAGACGCTGAACCAAGTCCGTCGCTCGTATGGAATCGTCCCGGGGCTGTGGTTGGAAGGCTCTTGTCATTGAGAGCTCAGGTGTGTATTGCATTGGGCATGTGTCGACGAGCTTGCATCAGATTAGGGCGACTGTCATCTTGTCTCTGGCATGGGAGCGGGCAGGGATGGTCTTTTCGCCGATGATAGCCTCTCTCCCGAGCACCGAGAGCCAACGTGGAATCTCTTAGCTAACGCATCCATCGCTCGCGTAGGCACATGCGTTCCTATACCCTGTTGGTCCGGGGGGTATAACATCGTGGAAACAGCGTGAGAGGCCAGGCAGTGGAGTTGGGAGGAGCGCAGGCCACTGTGTTGTGTGATTGTGATTGATCGAGAATGGCATTTAGGTGAGTATCGCTGGCAGTGACTAATGGTTAGGGTCGTTTCACCGGGCGATGGCGCGGCTAGGATCTCAAGAGTTGCAGCCGCAGATGAGCTGTGCATGGTATTACTACATATGCCGAATGTGTTGGATCATTTGGATGTTGTCGGTGTCGCAACAGGGCTGGCACGAACCCAGCTCGTCGGGATGAGGCTTGCCTTGAAGGTCGAGCAGGGTGTTGGAGAGTCATGGTGTGTAGTAATTATCAGTAGCCGTAGGGTCGTACTAAGTGGGCAAGTCACTGGATGCTCGCTCGGAAGCACAATCCGTCATCGGACCTTAGTCCGGCCATGATTCTATCATCGGTCGGGTGCATCTTCCGCGGATGGTACTTCGTATGTGTCAAGCAAGTGGACGACGCTCAGGCTGCACAAGTAGGCTGTGTCGCTCTGTGTCAGGGATGAGTGGCATGAGAGCGGTTACGTACAGAATTCCCACTCTCTGGCAGTACGTAAGGGCATCTATTGGCTTTCGGCCAATTCTGCCGCACTAACCGGTACCATACGTACTATGTACCCTCGGCAGCAAGGGGAGAAGAGTGATTGCTGTAGCAGAATGTGATCAACTTAGGTAAAAGTGATGTTGGTGTAGGAACCTGTTTCGATGGATGGAGAAAAATCGGCGTTGGGCTGGATGGGGCCAGGGGGGTTGCATTTTCGCCGCTGGTACCAGGCAGATCCAAACAAGCCGGTACGGGGGGAGGCAAACAAGCTGACGAGGAAAGGCAAAAGGTAAACCAGATAGGCAGGGCGATGTCAACGATGGAGGGGGGGTGGAAACAGTGGGAAGGATGCGGGTTGTGGATGATGATGTTGTGTGTGTACGATTTGTGCTCCGATGAGATGATGCATGGAAGCCTGGGTGGAAGAACGAGAGGAATCAAAGCTTCAGGCTTCTGGAAGCCCAACAGAAAAAGAATAGGCCGAAGAAGCCCCCGGGAAGACAAAACGGGTACCTGCGATACGTACCTTACAGCACCTGCTTCGCATGATAGGCTTACTACGCCCTAAAACTACAGGTACGTAGGCCGGAGAAGCGTCTCCACTGGTTGCGCTCCACTGAGTCTTAGTGCTCCGGGCCACTTGAAGAGCCAGTAGGCAGCTGCCCCGGGTGCGGTACGGAGGGGAGGGGCTGTCGCAGCATGTGCATCTGCGGGCAGGGTTGAATGAATGACCTACTTCGTAGAAAGGGTGGATGGGAAAGGGTGAGAGTGAAAGCTGGACGCTGTGCCGCCAGTGCAACATCGCCTAGAAAGGGTATAGTGCACGCCCTGTGCCTAATGAATGGTTGGATGGTTGGTTGATGACGAATCGATGCCCAGAAGGTTGGAGCTGAGGCCGAGTTTGGGTCGAGATGAGCACAACTTGCAACCTGGCTCGACGCGAAAAAAGTGGTGGTTGTTGCGCGTCTGTGTGGCATCGTGTGAGTTTGTCTCCTTTGGCCGTGCGTGTGCGAGTGCGAGTGCAACAGCAAAGCATTCGTCAGCAAGCAAGCGATCAAGCAAGCATCTGGTCCAGAGCAGATCTAGATGCTGGGTCACAGGGAAAAGAAATGCTGGGTCCAGATGCGCAAAGACGCCAATTTGGAACCCCAGCGACCGAGGGATTCCATGTTGGAAATAAAGTCCATTCTCCATTCCCTGGAAGAACGCCATCGCCCCGTTAGTGAGCGGGGTCTCTCCCTCCCCAAGCCAGCGCCCCAAGTCAGTGAAAGGCACCTGGCTCTCCAGGCATGGGACGGGGAGGCTAACAGGCCAACAGGGTCAACAGGGTCAACAGGGCTAACAGGCTAACCCCACTGGATGCTAACCCAGCCAACTGGGGGTCTCAGTAAGCTTCTTGGTGGGCAGCCTGGGTGGCCCGGGAGGGGCTTGAAAAGGGCTTGAAATGGCTTGGGAAGTGCGCGAACTGGCTTCGCGAAGCGTGCAGGAGGCGCCGGTTAGGACTGGGTATTTCTCGACTCATTCGTTCCAGTGTCCAGTCTGCGCCCGCGATGATCACAACCCGTGTGGGAGGCTTGGAGGCCAGTATCGCTGTACCTGGTCTCCCTTCCGTAATGATGTGTAATGATGGCGGTCGCTGCGAAAGACCCCCAAGTTGGAACTGCCTACCTCGACTCTCGTCCACTGAACAGCTCCGACTGGACCACTCCTAGAACTGTATCTCCTCCCCTAGTCGATCCTTACTGCAGCTACGCCCAATACAGGAGGTGGGTTCTTTCTAGTGGGCTTCTTCCTCGGCTTCCAGTGGCTCCGACTGGGTCCTCAGTGGCCGCCCACCGACGCTTCTCCGCTGACCCTGGTTCACTGGTGGGGCCCTGGACCAGAATCGGACCTCCTAAAACCGCTCCCACTGTGTCTGTCCCACCTCTCACACGCTTTCGCAATACCCTCTCACACGCTTCGCTTTCTCTCTTCTCACACTCTTCGCACTCTCTCACACAGCAGTTACTTCGTACATATCAATAGTACACACTATTTACTGCACGCATCTGTCCCCCGTGGGAAGGCTTGAGAGGCTACTTTGGCGACCAACAACCGAGCCGTCATCTCTCTCATCGCTCCTCTGCCGTCCAATCCGGTCTCTCATCAGGGCTCTCTCCTCCCTCTGCCCTCGCACGCTCCAGTGCGAGCCTCCTCGCTTCTCTTCCTCCTCTTCCACCCACTATTTCGTCGTCGTCCTCCACCATCTCGTTGTACTGCGTACTCCGTGCTTGTGCTCTCTCTTCTCTCCCCGTCTGTTAGACCCCGGCCTTGCATGGGTCCAGCGTCCATCCCTCCCCCTCCCCTCCTCCTAGTACCTCCAATAACCCTCGTTCCTCTCGTTTATACCCATCCCATCCTCCCGTCGCTCTTAAGAGCAACCCAGCAGCATTCCCACCCCCATCTTAGACTTGGTACATCCACCCTCCCATACCGGTCTCCGCCTCAGGCTCGACGTTCGTCTCTAGCTTGACTCCATCTCGCCTTCGTCTTCCGCCCTTGGACAACTCAAACGCCTTTCTTAAACCCTCTGTTCCCGATCGTCCACCAATTTTACCGTTCTTCCACCATCGCATCAGTCGCCGTTTCTTGCTACGCCATCTTCGGAACCGCTTGCGCCTGCTACCAGTCGCTTCCATCCCGCCCGACGTCAAACGTCCTGAATCAAGCCGCATAGTACTGACCATCGCGACTCGGTCTCAACCTCGCCAAGAAATCCCACCACCAAATCCCATCAGCTTGCTTTCTCGCCCACGACATCAACTACTGCAAAATTACATCTCGACAACTCTCCAACCGGAGCATCCAGGACCAGGACCAGGATCACTAGCCAGCAGACGAATCGAGCATTCATCATCCACACAGCTTTGACGGACCCAGACCCGCGACTCCTTCCGCCAACGCTCATTTGAATGTGTCCATGGTGTTAACGGCGCTGGAGTCAAACCTCATCATCCACCTACCACCCAAATCGACGACAAAAACGGCGCCTTGGCTGCTCGGAAACTAATGTCGTGGTACACGGTTCTCTCTTCCCACGCTCCCCGCTCGCCCTAGTACTTCCAACATGCCCGACATCGACGATATGCTGCCGCCGCCGGCGAGTCCTGCCCTCCACGAGCGTACTTACGGCGGCAATAATGCCTTTCACAACTTTTGGAACGACTACTCTCATATCTCAGATCCAAACCTGCGCCGCCGCCTAGCCTTGTCCGAAATCGACAAGGTCCCCTTTGGCATGTACCGTACGTGATACTGAATACTTGACCCAACAATGCTTAGCCCAGCATATCGTCTTGTCATGTACTAACCAGAACTGCAGATGTGCGTGCCGTATTAGTTGCAGGCGTGGGTTTCTTCCTTGACTCTTATGATATATTCGCCATCAACCTCGTCACAGCCCTCATTGGCGTAGTCTTTTGGGGAGACAAGGATCCCAAGAACGGTTTTGGCGGCAATGACGGTTACCTACCTGATCCTGTCAACCAGGCTTTCAAGGCTTCTACTAGTGCGGGAATCGTTATTGGCATGGTGGTGTTTGGATGGCTCGCCGAGTGAGTATCCTAGTCATATACCATGCCTTGGCTTGCAGACATGCATTTGCTAACGACTCATATAGCGCGTTTGGACGGCGCCGCATGTACGGTGTCGAGTTGGGCATCATCATCCTCGCAACACTAAGCTGTGCTCTTGTTTCATCAAGTCCTTCTATGGGTTCAACAGGCCTACTAATATTCTGGCGCATCATGATGGTATGGAAACTGCTCAGCCCCTGATGAGCCACAAAACTAATTCAGCATAGGGCATTGGTATTGGCGGCGATTACCCCTTATCTTCGGTAATTACGTCTGAGTATGTCACTCTGATCCCATGAAAATGGTATATTGTTGCGGTTCCCTCATACTGACTTCAACCTACTAGATTCGCCCCCACAAGGTGGCGTGGCGCTATGGTGGCAGCAGTCTTCTCCATGCAAGGCTTTGGACAGCTCGCGGCAGCCGTCGTAGCCCTCATCACAAACGTCGCTTTCAAGCAGGCGTTCATCGATGTCCCCAACGAGGGCGAGTGCGGTTACGAATGCCGTCTAGCAGCGGATCGGTCGTGGCGCATCATCATCGGAGTTGGCGCTATCCCGGCCTGTCTAGCCCTTTACTACCGAATTACCATTCCCGAGACGCCCCGGTACACCTTTGACATCGAGCACGACGTCGAAAAGGCCGATGCCGACATTAAAGCATACGTGTCAAGCAGGCCGAAGGGTCAGTTTGAGATGTCGCAACAAGAGCGACGCAGGACCGTCGCCTCCCAGTCTCTCAATGTTCCCCGGGCATCGTGGACCGATCTTTTGTCTTTCTTCCGCCAGTGGGCCAACTTTAAGATGCTTATGGGAACCACCCTGTCCTGGTTCTTTCTCGTAGGTCCCATAACACGGTAATTCCTTACTGATGCTGACGTTTCATGCCAGGATCTCGCCTTTTACGGCCTTGGTTTGAACAACACCATCGTACTACAGGCAGTTGGCTATGGCAGTGGCGACTCCATGTATGAAAAACTCCATAACCAGGCTGTGGGCATGATCATCTTGACATGCGCTGGTTCGATTCCGGGCTATTGGTTTGCCGTCTTCACCATCGACACCATCGGTCGCAAGCCACTTCAGTTGATTGGCTTTTTCCTGCTGACCATTCTCTTTTGCATTTTGGGCTTTGCGTATAATCACCTTAGCGAGGGTGCTCTATTGGCCCTCTACATCATCGGCCAGTTCCTTTTCAACGCTGGACCGAACACCACAACTTTTATCATCCCAGGAGAATGCTTTCCCACACGATATCGCTCCACTGGTCATGGTATATCTGCTGCCATGGGAAAGATCGGGGCCATCGTCGCCCAAGTCATCAGCATCCCCTTGATACGCCAAGGCTCCACCGAAGAATGCAACGGCACCAATTGCTCTCCAAACCTTCACCGGCTAATTCAGCTGTTCGCACTCTTCATGCTCTTCGGCACGTTGGCCTCTTTCCTCATTCCAGAAACGAAGGGAATGACTCTCGAGGAGATTTCCGGTGAACCTCGCACTAGCTACAACGCCGGCTGCAACGGCAGCATCAGCCTCGGATCCCCCAAGATGCGGAAGTGGAACCCGTTCAACGGCGGGCAGCCCGCCGGTTTCTCCTATCCTCGATCAAAGGCAGGCAATTTCTCCAAGAGGAAGATGGACCGTGTCGGTATCATGACGTCTCCCGAACTCGTCTCCGAGAACTCGCGCCTACGGAGGACACGCCTCTGGCGGAAGCATCACAAGGCAAAGACAAGCAGCGAAGGGACGAATGAGATCGCCCTGAGCACACGAAGCTCAGCGACGGCCGATGACGAGATCTTCCCTGTAGGCGCCCCGATGTCTCAGAATCACGGTCCACCACTACCGCCACCAAGCTGGGGAGCTGGATGGGGTAGAGTTGATAGAGGAGGGCCTCCTCCCTTGCTGAACGCGGTTCAGCTGCAGGATGTGGGCATGTTACTGTCCAAATAAGCCCCATCCACTTTCTTTCGTCGGATACATTTCTTCGGCATTGTTCGACATTGTGGCTAAGCCATACATTTTCTGCATTATTTGAGGCGTTGATGGAAATTGGTACTGGGACACATTTGCATTTAGACAATGATACCTTTAGATTTGCATTTTGGTGTTTGCATAGGAAGCGGCAGTATCAAAAGGGATGCCCATCTCCCTCAGGCGGTTGGGTGAGCGGCGGATGTCCAGACAAGCTGGCTGTACATGTACGAGTACAAATGAGATGACAAGAGACGAGACAATGTCCGCTTTGTAAATTTCGAGCGACATCTTGATGCACTGGTTCACCGTTGTATATATTTATGAAGTGGAGAGTGTCGACATTGTTAATCGCATTGCCAGACGAATATCTACGAAGTGTACAAAATTCATACATGTTTGGTATCTACGCTCGTGAATTCGCAAAGCGGAAATCAAGGTTGGTATCGAAAACTGGGAAAGCAAAATATTCATCCAAGCGCCAACCGTCGGTTTCATTATCATTCAATAGTCCCTTGCTCAAGCAAACACAATGGCGTTCGTTCCACCTCCGCGCATTACTCGACTTGTCCGCCAATACAACAAAAATGCAAAATATCAAAAACAGCAAGGTATCCCAAAGTGTCGAGTAGAACCCTAGGCGCGAAGAATCTTGAGCGCCTGTCTAAGGTTCTCAATATCCGTCGTCAGCTTCTTGCGGCGCTCGCGCGAGATCATGTCTTCGCCGGCAATAGTGTCCAGCTGGTCGTCCGACATCTGGAGGACGACAGTGTCCGAAAGAACGTTTAGAGGACTATTGGGAGCGTGTAGCAGGTAGTGGTGGATGACTTGCTGGCAAAGCACGTCGACAAAGCGGCTGCGCGCAATGTCATAGTAGGAGACGAGAACATCGTGGATATCCTGCCTCGTCGCCTTGACGGGGTCGCCGGGTTCCAAGGCCACAGCCAGAAGTTTCTTCAGTGCGTGGGTAGGAGTTACTCTTGGTTCAACGGGAACTCGCGCCAAAGTCTGCGAAGTCTTGCGTTCGTTACGGGCACGCTTAGTCTTGTCCCTCTTGTCCCAAAAGGCAGGGCTGTAGGTCATCGAGGTGCCCTGGAACTCAACGTCAAGAAGGAACTCGGCGTGGTCCATGGCGCGCTGGTATCTCTTCTGGAGGTCCTCGAGAAGAAAGGCCCACAACGCATCGTGCACGTCAGGCTCCGGGCAACACTCGTTCAGGACGGTGCAGATGAAGTCGTGGACAATCAAGATGGCGTTGGAGACGTGGGCACGAGCCATGGGGGACCACTTCTTGGACTGCTCCTTAAAAGTGGTTGGAAGCATCTCACCGCTAAACTGTGGATATCGGTCAGTATGTATGATGCATTGTGAGTTGAGGCAACGGTAGACTTACAGTGCCCAGTTCGTCACCTCGAGAGGTCATGTACTCATGTTCGATGTACAAGAGAATGTCCTCTTTAGAAGGAATGGAGCAACGATACGGCTCAGCGAGAAGACCGCCCAAGTCCTCTTCTCCAATCAGAGGGATTTTGAAATTCGCCGTGTTGTCATAAAGATCGTCTCGGTCAACGTCTTCATCAACATGATATGAGACTATCTCATCATCCTCACCAACGGGTTCATCATCCTCATAGGAATCATCATCCCCAAGGGGAAAATTATCTTCTTCGACCGTCTTGCCACCATCGGGAGCGAAGACTCGGGTGTGGCCCTTTTCATAGACAACATCTGAAAATCTCTCGTTAATCTCCCGAATACGAGTGATGAGCTTCAGGTCCGGATTGGTGGAAAAGATCTTGTTCCTAGTGTAGTATGCTTCCAGGCCTTGATCCTTGATACGAGCGAACTTGCTAGCCACCTCGCCGATGAAGATGCGCTGCTGATCAGGCGTGCACCGCGACCGCCCCATGCTTTGGAGGTCCGACTCCTTGTTCTTGAGTTTGCCTGTGAGCTCGGCTCGGACCTTGGGGAACTCGCTCTTGGTGCGGTTCATGAGGAGTTGCTGAATGCGAAACTTGAGGGCGGGGATTCCAAGCTTGTCGACAGGAAGCCTAGTCCAAGGTGACTGCTGAAAGAATGACTTCTCTTCACAGTCGCGTTGCCCAGAGCTGGATGATGTGTCGTCCGCGCCACGGTTCTTGACGACGCAGTAGCCAAGCTGAAGATCGCGGCGTCTACCTAGAACCAAGTCGATGACTTGTTCCTTGGTGGCGTTCTCGACCGCAAGATCAGGCTTGGTGAGGACTCCCAAGGTTCGCTTGCCCTCAGGGTCCGCATCCTTGGCGAGTGTCAGGATCTTCTGGTTGGCAATGTCCCCGTTGCAAGGAACAACAGCCAGGATGATGGTGCGAGATTCGTTGATATATTTCCTGACCATGTCCTTGACGAGATTGATGTCATTCTTGGTTGTCAGGCCCGGAGTCTCGTTTTCAAACATTCCTGGGACGTCGATGACAGTAAGGTGGTCCTCGTTTGGACCACTGATTTCGACACGCAGGATATCTCGGCTAAACGCCGAACCAGTGCCGTTGGCACCGGACTTGATCCCCATGACTTCGGCTGCCTGTTCAAACGTTATTAGAGATGTTTTTAACAGGATAAGGGGCATCTTGGGACTCACATCGCTAAAGATCTTCGCAAACTCGGGGGCATCCAGGTTGGATGCCTGTCGCCGGAAGTTTTTGGCCTTGGTCACGTCGGCATCGACGGGTTGAATGGAGACGACAATGCTTTCAGATTCCTCGCGGCGGCAGATGATCTCAGTTGCGTGGCGGGTGCAGAGGGTGACGTTGCGAGGGAAGTGGAAGCCAGTGAGTGACTCCAACACACTCGACTTCCCGGCACTCTGATCTCCAACGACAACCATCTAAGAGGATGTTAGTCTTGAAAATGGACTTCAAGAAAAGTTGAGGGACAAATAGAAGTGAGGGATCATACCTGCGGAAGAGGAACCATCTCCTGGATGCCAAGCTCTCGCAGCTTGTCCATCTTGTCCAGCAGGGCCCGATTTCCGAGTCCCGCGCCAGACTTTGATGAGTGTGCAACGGTCATGTTGATGAATAACAAGTTCTGTTCGCTACCAAAAACCAGTGGTCTGAAGAATTCGTGATATTTTGAGATTGTTCAGCTGGCGTAGGATGGAAATGGATGAAAGCGATGTGAGAGTTGCATGGCGAGATGTCGACGGTTTTATACCAAGCGAGCCATTGCACTTGTGGTGCAACCCAGGCTCCCAGAAACAAACATCCTTCGATGCTTCCGACGAAAGTGAAGGGCTAGAAAGTGAAAGAAGCCTCGTCGTACAGCGGCCAACAGCGACTAGTCAGAATACAGACCATGCTTGCGCAGGCAATGTCGGGCGGATCCAACCAACCTTCGACAACAGCAGTGCCTTTTTCCACTTGAATTGTTCTCTCTTTTCCCTTTTCTGGCTGGGCACATCCAGTGGAGGAGCGGTATGGAAGCAGGGCGAGATCTCATGTTGGAGGCCCATCATATCCCATTTGGGAGAGGCCCCCCGTGTGTCACAGGCCGATGGACGACCATGAGTAGAATTGCCCGTCAGCCTCAAAACGGATTCGCGAGTATTGATTGGCAATTGATAGGGATAAACGGTCGGCCTCAGGTGCCTAATGATGTGCAGTCTCGGTTGTGTTGGTTCCATTATGCAGTTGGCCGTCCGAGCGGCCTGGCTTCGCCTCGGTGTTTCATGCGAACTCGCAAATTTGATTAAGAGGCAGCCAGTGAATCACAGGCGCGGCCAAACTCTTCGTGTTGGGTTCCGGTTTTTTCAATGTTCCGTAGGGTTCGCTTTGGGTTTAGGGATATGATGGTTGGTGTCCGGGATAGCTAGGTCGCAAACTACCACAGAGAGACAATCTCACTAATGGAGAAACCTCCGATGCTCGCCAACAACTCGGGTCGTCCCAGATACCAGGCATCCAGCATCGACATCTCCAATCCGCCTGTCTCCGAGGCGTTCTTGGTTGGCTCGCCGGACAGAGCGGGCAGAATCTTGGCCTCTAGGGCCGGATCCACCAGGCCAGGAGACGCTGCAAGCCGAGGCTGCACCGCCGCCTCGAAGACCTGGATGTACTTCTCAGCCTGTTGGTGGCGACAGATGTAGAACTGTTTGGAGAGCGATAGGCATCGCCGGGTCTCGTCGGCGTACGTCGCTGGGTTCCGGATGAGGTCGCTGAAGGTGGGCATTTTAAGGAGCATGTTGAGCGTCATTCCAGCAACGCAGAGGGCTATGAAAGTTTAGTTTTGGAAGTCGGTTTCCTAGGTGAAACTAAAATACTCACAGATGACAATCTGGCTGCTGGGGATTCCGGCGAGCATCACGAGCTCTCGCTCACAACACAGAAGATCCATCAGCTCGGTGCTCGCAACATAGCAGCCTTCGATAATCCCCCCAACGAGGGACTTGGACATGGCCGTGAACGTCTTTGTGGGTTGTCTCTGGGCAAGCTTCATGATCGTTGCCCGAGATAGGAGTGCCTTTGTCTCCAGGTATCTCATGTGCATGAGTAGAGCCTGGCGTCGCTGGCCCAGCTGTTTCTGGGGACATGTCGGGTCGACCAGCAGGTGGCTGGGTAGTGAGGCGTGCCAGTCCTGGAGCGTCTCGTCGAGTCGCAGCGTTGTGCTGAGGATGTCGGCAATTGAAGCCTCCTTTTCCTGGGTCTGTTTGTCAAAGTAGATTTGCTGGATCGGCTGGAGCACGGCGTCGGAGAGTTTCAGCGTGTGGAAGAAAAAGGATATCCACGAAGGAGATTCCGGCGATTGGTGTCTGTCCAAGTCGAGGACAGTTTCTAGTTGCTCGTCGTCGACTTCCGCGGGCAGAGTTCCGAAACTGGGACTGGTGGTAGTCGACTGTCCGCCATGAGCCACGCTTTGCATACTAGAATCAACCCGTCAGCGAAGGGGGTCAGGTACACTACAACAACGATGATATTCTCACCGGATCAGGAGCACACAAGAACACCACGTCCTTCTCCGCTCCTCGCGCTCCGCCAGCGACTTGACGGGGAGATCGATATGGAGCAAAAGCCCCTCGGCGAGCCGGTGCGCGAGGCCGGCCATGACCCAGCTCTCCTGGAGCGAGCCGCTTCGTCGGAGGAAGCGGGCGTGAACAACCAGGGCCTGGACAACGGGCAGAGACGGTGTCGTGATGAGGTCGGCGAAGAGCAGCGCCCTCGCCTGCTCGTGGAACTCGGTGGCAGCAAGGGTCTCGGTCGTCGTGACAGGGCTTCCATGACCCGGCTTCGAGAGCTGGCCGACGGCGAGCATCCCCAGCAGCAGGCAAAAAGTCGTCGCAAGCTCCGTGGCCTCAGCGAGGGGAATGTCGCGGCGGTATCGCGAGTTGGCGACGGCAATCAGGCGGTGATATCGCTGAACGAACGACTGTCGATGGACAACGGGCATGGTGATCCAGTCCAGGTCAAAGTACTCAGCCAGCAGGTCGTCCATCAGCTCCGGCGGCGGTAGCGCAATCTTCTCCAGCATCAGGGCGGCCTTGACGTTGGTCGAGTACGAGCCAAAGGATGACTTGATCGGGGACACGTCCTCCAGGTCGTCGGTCAAGGGCGGGCTGGTTCCCATCTGAGCCGGCTGCTGGCCGTAGCAGTCGTGGGACATCGGCAGCGAGCCACTCCCGCTAGCAAAGGCATGGACTTCCGTTGATTGAATGGCTGAGATAGCATGGTCTGCTACTGTGGTGGGCTTTGATTGCAGAGCAGCAGGCCCTGGGGATCCAAAGGGTTTAGACCAGGCGTCATCTTGTGAGGGCGACGACCCGGCCAACACATGTTGATTGCGGGCTGCAAGTGTCTAGGCAAAACGATAAGCAACAAAACATTGTTGAACAAGACATATCAACCTACCAGCTGCTGCTCCTTGGCTTCAAGCTCTTGGACACGCTTCTGCAGCACGCGGATATAGCTGTGAGTTCAAAGTCAGCGCCTTCGCATTCCCTCGCCCACTTACACATCTCCGACAGGGAAAGCTTCCCTGACAACACGACTACTTACCTACGGGACGAGGCAATGGAACCTTCGTGCTCGATCTCGGGATACACGCACTGGCCGGCGCTCAAGCCGCGGCGGCAGCACGAGTCGCAAGCGGGGCGACCGCCGTCGCAGCGGATCTTGCGGTCGCGACACTCGCGGCACGCCAACGACCTGGCTTTGCAGGCGCGGCCCGATCGCCGCGACGTCGAAGCCGCCGAGGGCGACGGGGACGCCGACGACGAGACGGCTTTTGGTTTGGCCATTGGGAATGTCAAAGATGGTAGAGGAAGGAGGACACAGAGATAGAGAGAGGGGCCGTCGTCAACTCGCGATCGACAGCCAGCGCTGGGAAACAGTGAAGAGAGGCGAGGTTTTCGGCTCGCCAGAGGAACACCAGCCTACTGGGCAAATCGACCGATCCCAGCGCTTTTTTAGCCTACTGATCCAAACCTGTCTGCTGGTGGAGAGGATGCCGGCTCGCTGGGCTTCTCGCATTCCGGCTCCCTTGTTGCCCTGCGCCGGGCCGCCGAGATTCCCGGATGTCGGCCGCTTTGCCTTCGGTCGTGGGTGGGGGAGGCGAAGCCGTGTAAGCGGGTGTCGGCTCGTCGGGGGAGGCCAAAAAAAAAAACACATGGGTGCCTTTGAAAGGATTTTCACTGGAGAACACAGCCGTCTATGATTCAACAATTTATTGAAGATGATTACCTCTTCCTTTGCCAAGTTTATTCAAGTCATCGCCAGCATCTCCGTCGCGGCTCGGTGCGGCCTGCACTCACACAACGTCAACGCAAGCAGACACCATCATGAAGTTTCACCCCGGCGATGTGGCTCCACCGTGAACCCGGTGACGACGAGGAACAGTTTTGAAGGCCTGTCCAGCATCGCATCATTGGTTGCGGGCCATCGGGGGGGAGATCTGGGGCGGATGCCGCTTGCCGGGCTGTCGACGACATCCGTTGGCAGCAAGACTACCCAACCAGACCCAGCGATTCCAGACCAGCCACCGCTATCAGTTCACTGGTGCAGATTATTCCGGTCAGTGGAAGACGATCCAGAGCTGTCTGTTTTCTAGATAACATGATCGGCCAGCTACAGTTCTGCAAGAATATCAAAACCATTACAACACCAGCCAGCCGAGCGCCGTCTCAACACCAAACCCATCTCAACTCGCAATCCATACACATATGCCCTCAAAATCACAACCGACACTCCTCCCCAGTACGCAATTGCGCCATCAAAACAGATTCCGCACCTGGTCCATTGTCATGACACATAACCCAGCCCCCCTTCCTCGTCGGCCTGGGCGCTGCCGACTTCCGCGCCGCCGGGGAGTTCCAAAGGGGGTTCGTGCTCATGCGACCACCCGAGATCCTTTCTCAATCCCATGACCAGGGGGTGTCCTAGCAGCTAGCTTTCCCGCGTAGCCCCGATGCGTCATGACTTACGAGGCTAGCTGCTCCATGCACCTGACGGGGACCGTTTTGGAAACGGTCCATTTTTTCGTCGGGGAGTACGATGGATGTCGGTCGGTATGGACCCTCGTTTGCTACTGTTGATTGATATGATAACGGGATGCTCCATAACCTGTCATGGTAGTCACATCTAACCTACAGGACGCCAGAAGTTGCCCCACACAGCCCCAATACCGTAAGCGTACCTTGATGAGAAGACGACATCCAGGTTCATGATATGAGGAAATAGAGAGCCTAATGACGGAAGGTGGCAAGTGGGTTGATACCATGCCTAATCCTTAGGCAGTTTAGTGGCTGCCAGGCTGCCCCAGACTACCACGTCTCTTTACGTATCAGGTAATATGTAATAGTCACCAAGCGTTCTCCCATAGTGAATAGACAAAGAAAGCTGCATTTCGATTCATCAAACGTCTCATAGACAAGTCAAGTTTGGATATGTACACAGCTATAGGGCCCGATACTCGGCCCTACATTAACAAGAAACTAAAGTGTTGGCGACCATCCGGCCACATAAAGATATCGAATCGTCCAAACTCCATTCGAGAAAGAAAATCAAGAAACTCCTCTGCCGAATCCCTACGAGTCGTTGCCAGGCTCCAGTGTGCCATCCAAGCAGCCAGTAATAAAATCGTGTACAATAGAAGAATGAGGGTATCAGCGAAGACGAAGGGAAGAAGAGCAGACACCAGGGATTCGTTGGCAGGCGAGATGTTCAGTCATCGTCTTCCCAGGTCCCTTCTACCTCTATCGTCGTGCCTAGCGCCTCCTTCCCTTGGCGAATCATGTCTTGAAGCTGTTTGTTGAACGCCGATATGCGCACATCCGCATCTCGCTCCTCCATCTTACGGCGAGCGGCCAGGTGTTTGGCTTCGGCGTTGAGGCGCGGGCTTTGTTCCACTGAGCCGCGATTCGAAGCCGTCGAAGCATTGCTATGAGAGCGACGGTGACCATGGATAGCGACCGGACTCGGAGAGGGGGCGACCGAGTTCCGACGGCGAGAAGAAAAGGACGGTTGAGGGATCTTGGTCGGCGACGGGGAGCGTGCCGCGCCATAGGAGCCGAAAGAGGCAAAGGAGGCGGTCGAGGCGGGAAGGGGGGAGAGCATGGGAGGTGATGGCGCGTGAGAGAGACGGCTCGCTGGTCGACTCGCTGGCTGCCGGCGCTGCCCGGGAGTCGGGGTCGCGGAGAGGCGGGACGTCGGGCGTGATGCGGTTCGCGAACCCGGACGAGACGCCGGAGTACTGATGCGTCGGCCGGTAGCCATAGATGGACCGCTGTTCCGCGCTCGAGGGGTCGGGGTCGGAGTAGGTCGGTAGGGTCGGCGCTGAGGAGTGTTAGCTTCAGGAGCTGGTTTTGAGTCCCCGACGATAACCCAGTTGCGGCCCAGTTCGTCTCGGTGATCGGTATGTCGGCGTTTCGGGGCCGGTCCTGTTGGCGTCGAGGCTCCGCTGTCGATGCGTTCGTCCATCGGATCTTGCTGGTAGTCCATCTGGGGGAATCGGCCTGGAACAAGATGATCTTGAACGGGATCCTCGTCAAGCGAGTGTAGCTCCCGGACTCCTTCGGCTGTCACTCGGAACGCTCTGCCTCCGCCGGCCTGAAATCCCCGGAACGCGCCAGCCTTACAAAACTGCCACACTTTGCCAACGACACCACCGATGGCGGAAAAGGCGAAGCTTCCCCATCCCTGCGCGGGCACAGGCTCGGCTGGGAAGTTAAAGAGCGGCGTAGGTCCAGCCATGCTGCGATCCATCTCGTCGCAAGTGCGCTTCGATCCGAGAGCTCTGCGATAATCCGAATCCGAATACATGCTTTCGTCCATCATGTTGCTCTCGGCGGGTCCGCCGTTGGGGGTATCGAGTTGGCCGGCGAGCTGATAGTGGCGATCTCGGTATCGGTTCTGCACGCCGGGAGTGGTGAAATAGCCGTTGCCCTCCATATCGTCGTCAACAGGCGGCATCTCCTGCGACCGCGAAATCTCATGTCGATGGCGTTTGCGCTTCGTGTGGGTATCGACCGAGGCCGTTGCACGCGGGGCGGCGTAACCGTAGCTCGCGCTGGAGCTGGGCGAGATGGGCGGGCGAAAGAGGCCCGGGTGGACGCCTTCGCCGTGGAAAGCGCCGGGCATGTGGAAGTGAGAGGGGACCGTCATGGCGGGGAGACTGGAATGCGGTCGTTTGCGTCACAAGACGCTGGGGGATGCGGGATCACGGCGATGAACGGATTGGAATGGCAGCTCAGCGGGAGCCGAGACACATCTCCAGGTTGTCGCGGTTGATCCAAGTCTGGGGTAAGTAGCGCCCGTGTTGCAGTGATGTGATCCGCCGGGTCGGTTTTGAGGATGGACTGCAAGGCAGACAGTCGGCTGCAGGATGGTATCTAGTTGTTGTCGTCGCGTGACTCGGGTTGATGAAGGTAGCCTTGTTTCGGTTTGTGTGTGTGTGTGTGTGTGTGTGTGTAAGCGTGCGCGTGAGTGAACCTTCGCAGTGCCTGGTGGCGGCTGGTTGGCGGTTGGCGGATACTGTCGGTGGTGGGCAAGTGTTGCCTGGTTGTCGCCGATCGAACCTGAGGCGTCGGTTCGTTTCAACTGTTTGTGACGTCGGCGGCGGTGAGTCGATACTTCTGATGCCACAGCTTGTTCGCTGGCAGCCGTGCAATGACTTGTGATTGACACAGGAAATTATACACGACTATCTCCAGTCGAATTGTCGAAGTTGATGCTCGAAGGGAAACACAACGAACAGGAGGAGACGGGGGCGACGGACGGGGGATACGGGAGCCGGAACGGCGAAATGGGGCCAGCGATGGGGAACGAGCTCAAGCTCCAAGCTAAGGCTGGCGATCCACGCAGGAGAAACGCAGAAGCGAAAAAAAGAGCAGAAAAACTATCACGCAAAATAGGGGGCTTGCATGCTCTCTCACCGCTGCGACGAACTATTGAACTTCTTCTTCCCAGCCTCGCTGCAAGACACTGGTTTGGTTGGGGAAGCGAGCTGAGATGGCCCACCCGATCGTCGGCCTGTTCACCGTCTGGCTCACCCTGCCGCCCATGGCTTTTTTTTTCTTCTTCTTATTTTCCCGGCCCCCAAACGGGACAAAGGCGGTCGCTGTGGTTGCTCTGGGTGATGGCAACAAACAATAGAGGGGCGAGGCACCTCATCTTGTTGAAACCCCGGAACCCCACTGTAATATCGCTGGACCCTGCGCATTTACAGCACACTCTCGCTACAATCTAATTGTTAGAACAAAGGACATCAAAAAGTCCAATCCATCACCCACGTTTCCGCCTGCAACCGGCTCTCACAGTTTTGCTTCAACTCATTTGTAGGCTCAGAGAGTTGTTTTAATCTACCTCGATTGTATCATTTCGTCATGTCCCTATCAATAATCCCTATTGATGCTCTTGTTCCTGTTTTTATTCCTATTCCGTCCTCCTTAGGCACTGTCATCCCATTTAAGGGAAAGTTGATTGCTCCCGCTCTAGTCTATAGACGCGCCTTGCCCGCAACAATTGAACCCGCGCCCTAGAACCCGTTTCAAGACTCCCTGGTATAAGTCAATGGTGACAAAATTCAGTCCCGCGAGTAGTAGTCGTCCTGTTGACCTCTGAGATCCACCTTGACGCCGCCCTGGACGCCTCGCTCGCCATGGATATGATCCTTGGCGCCCCAAAACTCCTCGCGCTCCTTGAGCACGTCTTGTCCCCATGCCTTCATCTCTGGCAGCGTCATCTTGGTAGCGACATACGCGAACTCGCCCAGGTCCAGCTTGCCCTCGCCGCGCTTCTCGTACTCTACCATCTGCAGCAGGAGCTCCATCTTGTCCACGTCGTGCACAAAGTGGCTGTCCAGCGTCTCTGCGTCCTCGTACTCCTGCCAGATGGCCCGGATGTCCTCGCCCGTCGTTCCGCCCGCCACATTGCGCAGCAGGTTCTTGGTCAAAAAGTCCATCGTCTCTGCTTCGCGCCGGCTCTTCTCGGGTTTGGGCACGCCGTCCACGGGTGTAATGTCGCCGACCAGCAGCTCAGCCATGTCGTGGATCAGGCACATCTTTATGCACTTGGGCAGATCGAGCTTCGGGACCAGCGCCGGCGGGGCAAACATGGAAATCATCGACATGCGGTACATGTGGTCGGCGATGGATTCTCCCCTGTTCCAGACCTGCGTCAGTATCAAGTCTTGTGGGTATGCAACATTCGCCCTTACCTAAAGATTCCAAATCGCCGCCACCCTTCGCGCTTCGTAGTCTTGAGTCGCTCGAGCATGTGGAAGAAGGCCAGGGGCGACGACGAGTCCTCGGCGGGCGCACCTCCAGGGACTTTTTGGATGGCTTTTTCCACAGTCCACGGGGCGTCAACCTTCACCACAGGCGTAAAGCCCAGGTCTACAACATCATCAGTGAGAAAGCGAAACGCGTAAATTCTTTGCGACTTACTGGAAATGTCGACCTCTCCATCCTGACCCTGGTTTGGCTGCGAACCCATAGCTGAAATACCTGCAGATGGCGGGGTTGCGATCGGTGTGTGTCGATTTGGTGGGGGGCAATAGTCAGGAGGTGTAAGTAAGATAATCAATGGAGGAGACGTAGAGAGTACAAGATGAGCAACGAGTCAAGAGGATTTACGTCGAGAATATATACTCTTCGTATCCCGGTGATTGCTTCTTCTCCAATCGAAAGAAGAAACAAAACAACAGCGAAAGGTGGTGGGGGGAGGAAAGGCGCTTGCTTGATTGCAACGAAACCAGAGCGGCGAGCGGCGGCCAGCGACGGTGAGCGCTGAGCAGTCTAGTGGAATCTCATCGAGTTTCCACCCAATGTCCAGCGTCAGAAGCCAATGCTGCCCAGTGCCGATGCCGCCAATAGTCAGCTCCAGCACTCTCCCTCCTCACTAACAATTATAGCCCCTTGCTTGCCTCCACCTGCAACTGTTTGCACCTGTTACGTCATGCCCAACTACCAAAGCGTCAACACGAGGGTACGTATTGCACAACCTCCAGGGTAGCAAATGTGGACTTCACAAAGTGTACAAAACATAGAGACGAAGTAATTCCTTCAACAACCGATTAACTGCACATGCGTCTATTTCGCTTTGCTCCCCATGAGTATGATTTAAAACAATTGGGTTTCCAGAAAACTCCCTTTTCTCATGCCACCCATTAAGAAAACCTCCCAAAAGTGATGCCGGTCAATTAAGGGAGCATGTACGCCAACGTCACTTGCTTAGAGAAAATGTGCCCAATTATTCTTGTTGCCGACAGTTCCGTCACCTCCAACAGAGGTCATACCCAGTCGAGCTGCAAACTCTCCAAAGGTTTCCCCCTCTCTCATTTCAAGATCGTCATCAACATATCGACCTGAAACGTTTGGCATCATGCTCCACTGTCTGCCGCAGTTTGGAGTTTGCTGTTCCCCTTCCCGATCGGCACCGTCGTAGTATGAAAGCTGAGGCGACGCTGGCGCAGTTGGCATAGAACAGATGCTGTCGTGCCTGATAAGAGATTGTGTCTCAAACCCATCACTCAAAGACTCGATATCGATTATGTCGCAATGATCGTTCGGTTCATCTTCCATATTAATTGCAATGCAGATGAAAACTGCGCAAAAGACCACGCTGATTATCGTGAAAGCCAGCAGAACGGTGGCAAATACTGCATGTTCGGAGAGACAGATGACAATGTGAGGTGTAGACGTCGTGGTGGAATTCATGATGGAGGAACTGGCAGTTGATGCGGTGAAATAAAAGTATTTGATGTATTGGGGTAGCCCTTGGTGGTTGCCAAGCTTGACTCAAGGTGGTTGCTGAAGTCTGAGACGAGATGTATGCGATCGATGTGGTGACAAGTAGTTGTTTGCAGAGGCGAGATGCTGAAGCCTGGGCACAATTTCTGGTAGTATAGATGTTTGGGATGAGAGGAACTTTTTGTGAAAACATGGGCTTATCTGCCCTTTATATAGGATTTGCTCTGAGAGGTATCCGGGTTCTCTCAACCAGACCTTTATAGCACGACTTTGACAGCATCAACCTGATCGAGCAGCGTCGTTTTGTGTTTGCATCAACTCTATTTCATATACGGGGGAAAGTCAAAGCAAATATGATCAACCTGGCGAACCATAATACTCAAACGCCCACAAAGGTAGACATGTTCCTCGACCCCTCACCACCAGCGAGTTGCTGCCCTTCCATCCAGACTACACAGCCCTCCACGTCTAGTAATCCTCCCACAACTCCTTCCTGTACGCCTCGGTCAGCCTCTCGTCGGGGCCGTATACCTCCTGCCAGCCGCTGAAGCCGCGGTCCAGCACCAGCACCTCCTGGCCCTCGCCCCGAGGCTCCTCGCCCATGGCGCGCAGCAGCCCATCCCGCTCGCGCAAGTACTTGAGCGCCGCGCTGGGTCCGCGGATCTGGCTCAGCGCGCAGTGGAAGACGACCGTCTTCTTGTCCTTGAGCGTGCGCACCAGCGTTGGCAACATGGCGTCCAGTGTATGGGCGGGCACGTTGGTGGATCCCTTGATGTGGCCGCCGAGATAGTCTTGTCCAGGTTAGCGACCCGATGGGATCTTGAGGGCTGGGAAACAGATGGGAGCCTGGAGGGCCGGGAATATCGAGAATGGGTGCCGCAAAGGTCGCGAGCAGACTTACCGTCATCTCGAACATCGATGATGGCAAACGTTTGGTCTTTGGCCTCGCGCTCCGCGAGGATCTTTTCCGAGAGAGACTTGGCCGACAGTCGGCGGAGGCTAGCAATCGTGGTCATTGTGCGAACTGTATTTAGAGCCGATCTGCGGAGCCTGAAAAATAATTGCATGGAGAAAGGGGTGAGGATGAATCAAGTTCAGCCGTAAAGGTGAACTAGAGTTGCTCAGGTGTGCTCCACAGTACTCCAAAATCACCCAGCGTTGGTGGGGGTTAGTATATCGCGGGGTAGTTTGTCTCATCTTGGAGAGGGCATGATGGATCACGAATGGCATTTACGGTTGCTCACTCAGTCACCTAACTTAGTGCTCAATCTGCGTTTCGTAAGATCATGAATTTCTTGTATACAGAAAAGCAATTAACTGCACATGGGGTAATATACTACAAAGCCAGCACCATAACAGCCATTCCGTTGAACGCTTCCTCGCCAGTCCAGCACAGGGTATTCGTAACATCCGTTCTCACGCCTTACCAACCCAGCCGGAGTTGATAAAAAAGTCAAATATTCTTCCACCTTTTTGGGAATCCAGCCGACAAATCTCTTTGGCCTGCTTCTTTTTCAGCGTACCATTGGTTTTCAAGGCCTCCTTAAGGATCTGTTCCTTGATCATCAGGTATGGCTTTGGTTGTAGCCGGATCACCTCGCATAGTTTCGCCTCTTCGGGAGTGAGTAGGTGGAGGTCTGGCGCAATATCCTCGCTCAGCTGTAAGGGTTGTACGCCAGAAATAAGCGGAGGGGTATATTTGTGTTTGAGTGGCGCATGGCCATTCACGCCATTCACACCATTGACCCCGTTGACCCCATTGGTATGCCCATTGGTCAATGACTTGGCGTCGCCATTGACTTCGCCGTTTGTAGCTGTGGCCGTTGCCGGCGCCGGCGCTGCTGCCATTCGAAGAGGAAGCTCAGGGGCTACAAGTAGAGCCGCTCCGCTGGGCGGTTCTGGGACGACCGGTTGCTTCGATCGCTGAGCCGAGGCCAGGCGCTCACGATCCATGGATCCCATAGGAATGGACTTCTGTACACGCTGCGACTTCTCTAACTCGTATTTTTCGCCACTCTTGAGGTCACCAATTCGATTGGCTCGCCACTCTTGAAGTTGCGCAATGGCCTGTCGTAGATTAAGCTCATCTAGGAGACCTTGGTTCAGGTCCTCGAAGTCGGTGTGGTTCATCATTCGAGCGAAGGGCTTGGCCTTTTGAAGTAGATCCTTCTCTTCCTTGGTTCGCTTCTTCTCGACTTTGGTGTTCTCCCTATAATCCAAGAGGGCATGCTCAAAGATGACCTTTTTGCGCTCCACTCGCTGTGTCAACCGGCAGTTGTAAATGTCCATGACAGTTAGCTTCAGCTCCATTTCCGGCTCGAGCTCGCCAGTTCGCGGATTCAAGCCATCACCGGGATCAAACTGCATCAATTGGACAGCCTCTTCGGCCTCATTGGCATATTCCGTCTCGAACTCAAGACGACCTGGCATGTATCCTTGGATCTCATGACAACTTGGTACACTGGCCGTGGGTTTTGTCTTTGGTTGTAATGCGGGCGCATTCTTGGCCGCTTCCCTCCTTTCTTCTATCCGCCTCTTTTTCCGCGCTTGAAACTCCTCTCTGGGGATCTGGTTGGCAAGCTCACAATCGTGCGGGCTGCAGCGCTTGGGGAGCGGAAAGCGAGGGGAGTCCACGAATGTTTTTAGGTAGTGGTCGCGAACCTCGTCCTTTTCGCGGAAGCCTCCTATGTGATCTGCAATATCCGCCCAGGAACCCAGGCCGTAGATTTCGGCACCCTCAAGGAGGAGTAGTTCTTCATCGGCACCCCAATCCTGGTCGAAGATGGGGAAGGAGTTCTGCTCGATAACGCGAAAGGCATGAGTCGCTGGGTTATGCGCGTTGCGAGCTTCTCCTTTGGAAAAACAGGAGACACATAGATCGAATTCACTACAAGCAGGATCGGCACATCGGATGCGGACCTATTCATATCATCACCAAATGTTAGATCGGCTTCATATGATATCAAGAACGGTAACCGGGGTTTAGCCGGGCTGCCTGGATATGTCCGAGGACCGGTTTGAAGGCTTAGAAAGCTACTCACAGTAGATGTGATATCGGAGGAGCACACGTCGCAGACGTATTTGACTCCTCCTTCACCGCCTCGGGTGACTGTCTTCTTGCGTATGACACCCATATCGTCTGGTATTTTGCCGGGCGGGGAGCTTGATGACGCCCCCCTGCTCGAGTCGCACCACCAAGCTGGAGACGGGTGTGGGCGCGACGGCGACGGAGATTCGGTCTAGTTGGTATGCGCAAGTGTTGTGCAGGGTAATGCGACGCGAATTTCGATGGAAAGGACGAATTTAGGGTCGTGGTTGATGAGAATGTGATGGGCTGTTGGACGCTTGACGTTGGGATGTTTGGGCGTTTCGCGGCCTCGATGGATCCCACAACAGGGCGAGTGTGCCTCCTTGAACAGGACCAGAGCTGGGGGCCAGACGCTAATGCTGGGGATTCGGGGCGCGTCCGACGCTCGGACCAAGATGTTCGCGGTTGGAGAACAGAGTCACGTGACCGCGCCGAAGAATGAAGCGGTTCATGGACTCGGCCGAGAGAAGGTGATGAGCTTGAGACCTCGATTGCGAATGATGGCAGATTTCTAACATTTCAAGAACCTAGAGCCCAGACTGCATCGCTTATCCAGTCCGTGAGCCCAGTTTAGCCAAGCTTAAGTCGAGAGGTTCAGATGACCTGGTGCAGGTTCATCGAGTCTTCAAACAAGCTGAAGGAATACTCGCAACATGCGCTTCCTTAACGATACACCCTTGCCCATTCTCGTCACTTTCCTACTGGAGAAGCTAGTTCGGTGGTTCCTTTCCTCTTTCCTGAAGATGGTGGTTGGAATATCACGTGGCTCGGAACAACCGCCTTCACCAAGATTTCTTGATAACCCCACCAACCACGAATGAGTATTCGGTCAAAGAATAAGGCGAGGCCGAACAAACTACGCAAAAAACAGCTTGAACATTACGAAGAGCAGCTGTCGAGGGGGGTCAATTGACATCTTGGGGATCTGTTTCTCTGGGTATACTATCCCCTAGGTCCTGTTTTTGATAGATACCTAAGTAGTCATTGCATGTCAAATTGTCTGGTCGTTGGCTATCCGTACTCCGGGTATGAGATGCAACCGCCCACCCACATGATAGATTCGTTGGTCCTGGATAATTAGATCTGATGTCACTCATACCTTCTCTTTTAGCGCCGGAGCTGGTGCATCGGCACGGGAACCGGTGAATCAGCCGGGCCCCGGCGGATTTAACACTGGGGAAATCCAAATCCATCTTTTATTCAGCCCGCGGCTCATGCCTCATATGAGGTGGGTGGGGGACCGTCCCCACGTCACGCATGAGCGTCTCGCATGTTTCTGCGCCGAGAACATCGCCGAGGCGGCGCAACAACCACCGCCTAGGGGAACGTTTAAGCGCACCCGTCCGAGGGCCTGTTTCTGGTCAGAGCTATTTTCCAAGCTCAACTTCGTCTCTATTGCCGCATTGCCTCTTACAATTTTTGTGACTTGTTCATACATCTTTGATTTTGCACTTTGTGTGTTTAGAGTACCCAGTGCTGCACTTGATCGCGAACCCCTCCTCCCACCAGATCTCTCGCTGCAGCCTCTGTCCCACGTTAGCCGTCATCTCGTCAGCCATGCCTGACCAAATTCTCGATGACATCTCCCACCGGAGGTATAACCCGCTGACGGATTCCTGGCTCCTGGTCTCACCTCACCGAACAAAGCGGCCTTGGCAGTGAGTAGCATTTTCGCATTGGCTTGAGACAGGGACTGACATTCACAAGGGGGCAGCAGGAAGACGATGTCGCAAGCGAGCTGCCCGAATACGACCCCAAGGTGCGCCTGCGAGACATAGAAACCCCGTTTTATTTTGCGCCTCATCTGACTGTGCCAGTGTTATTTGTGCCCGACGAATGCGCGTGCGGCGGGTGATAAAAACCCCGACTATGAAAATACGTTTGCCTTTGTCAACGACTACAGCGCTGTCAAGGAACAGCAGCCCGACTATGAAGCAGAAACCTCT
This sequence comes from Dactylonectria alcacerensis, assembly GCA_029931735.1. Taxonomy (NCBI): domain Eukaryota; kingdom Fungi; phylum Ascomycota; class Sordariomycetes; order Hypocreales; family Nectriaceae; genus Dactylonectria; species Dactylonectria alcacerensis. The sequence continues at coordinate 1,672,667 of JAPMUZ010000006.1, read as the reverse complement.
TCCGATGGTGCATAATTACGCTCCATCTCATCCTCTCGACCAAGCTGACTGTAGACCTTAGATTTGGAATCTCTCCTCCTTAGAGCCCAGGGTGTGAAGGGAGTGTGCTATGTGCTCACCTTTTCTCCCAAGCATCACCTCACTCTGGCCGACATGCCTGGAAAGGAGATTGTCCCCATTATCGAGCACTGGACTCGCATTTACGCCAATCACCTCTCCAAATCGAACCCGATGCATGCTGCGGCCGATGCCCTCACACTCTCTCTGCCCAAGGACGCTGCCCCGTCTCCTAAGGAAGACTACCGGTACATGCAAATCTTTGAGAACAAGGGCGCCGCCATGGGCTGCTCCAACCCGCACCCACACTGCCAAGTGTGGACAACCTCAACTTTGCCTGAAGAGCCCGGAAAAGAGCTTACGCAGATGACCAAGTACCGTGCTCAGCATGGCGGCCGACACCTGCTGGAGGACTATGTCAAGCTGGAATTGGCTAAAGAGGAGCGAGTCGTTTGGCAGAACGAGTCATTTGTCATTGTGTGCCCCTGGTGGGCTGTTTGGCCCTTTGAGGTTCTCATCCTGCCCAAACGCCACATCCGATCCCTTGTCGACTTCAACGACGAGGAGCGACTTCAATTCGCCGATGCCATGCAGGAAGTGGCCCGGAGGTATGACAACCTGTTTGAGTGCAGTTTCCCCTACAGCTCTGGAATCCATCAAGCCCCCCTGGATGGAACCGCCGAGGAGATTGACAATGCCTACTTACACATGCACTTCTACCCTCCCCTCTTGCGATCGGCCACCGTTAAAAAGTTCCTGGTCGGCTATGAGCTCATGGCCGAGCCCCAGCGGGACATTACTCCTGAGCAGGCTGCTGCGCGATTGCGCGATTGCGGAGGAGACCTGTATAGAAACAAGCTGGCATGAACAAATGTGTAGCATAGACCAGTAATTCTACCATCTTTTTATCCATATTCACTCTATATGTCTAATACCCGATGCCCTGTCCTGAGGTCCATTGATCGTCCATGTCCCTTGACAATTGAGGCATACCGCCGTCCTTTAGTTGATCTCGACGTAGTGGTCTCGAACTAGGGGCATCCAGATCAATGAAAGGGTCGCCAGAGTGAAGGGGAACATCTGTGGAACGCCAAAAGTCATGCTCTTGAAGATGAAGAGCTCGGTAGCAAAGTGACCCAATGCCACGATGTACGTCCAGTAGGCAATTGTGTAGACGGGGCCGATGTGTAGGTTGTAGGCGGCGTAGCAGCGCACGATGCAAGTGATGAGAGTCCAGGTGCCAAATAGGCGGCCGGCGAGGGGAGTAAGCTGGTCGGTGGCTTTGGGATCGTTCTGGGCGGGGATGAGCTTGTTAGTCGAGTCCTCGGGCTCAAAGCTGGCGGACTTTGCTGGGAGCTTGGGGTTTCGGATGAAGCGACCGTTGTAGACTCGTCGGGAAAAGTGTAGGGTTGCATAGCTCTGCAGAGAGTTGCCGATTGAGGTGAGGGAAAGCTGTGGGGTGTCAGCATGAGGACCTACCTAACCAAGGAGCGAGTATGTTGGGGCTGGGAGGGATGCTTACGATGATCATGTAGTATGGCAGGATACCCTTTGCCTCGGGAAGGATCGACTTGAGAAAGTCCATGATGATGGCGAAAGATGAGGCTGGTTGAAGAACCTGGAAGGCGAATTGGAGGTATAGCAGGAGAGATTTAGTTGCAATGCAAGGAGGAAGTCATGTCACAGCCTGACTTCCAGTCCAAGGTGCGGGCTACTGATTATTTCACGTCGGGTGTGGGACAACTACAGGCGGCTCCTGCCGATAAAATGGATGCGCTGAACGTATTCGTACCCGCCGTACCTTCCCTGCAGTCAAGGCGCGAGCCCAAAGCAAATTTCACTGAGAAAAGAAGCTTGGGCCACCTCAACAAGCCGCGGCGTCAGCGGCCAGTCGGCCGCGCCCAGTAATTATTGGCCAAGGGGAAGGAAGGGGCGGCGAGGGGCAGACTTGGCAGGTTCTCAACGGGGTGGTATTCGAACACTTTCTAGTCTGAACTTCAAAGACCTTTCTCCTCAAATATCATCAGCCGTTTTCATCTAATCCATTCGATACAAGCCAAGTCATGGATTCTATCGTAGAGCTCTACGAGCAGCTGCCGCAGCCCATCAAGTGGGCAATCATTGGCTTTGGAGCCTTTGCCCTGGCCTCCAAGGTGCTTGGCATCGGGCGGTTCTTTCTTGATGTCTTTGTGCGGCGAGGCACCAACGTGAGTGCTGCAACGCCGTTATTGTCCTCCTCGCTGCAAAGCAACTGCTAACTTCCTTCTGTGCCGTAGCTCCATTCCTATGGCAAACCCGGTACCTGGGCCGTCGTTACTGGCGCCTCCGATGGCCTCGGCAAGGAATACGCTCTGCAGCTTGCCGCCAAAGGCTTCAACATCATTCTCGTTTCCCGAACCCAATCGAAGCTGGACACTCTCGCCGAGGAGATTGAGAAGAAATACTCTGAAAAGAATGTTCAGGCCAAGACTTTGGCTATGGATTTCGCCGAGAATCGCAACGATGACTACGACCGTCTGCGTGAGCTTGTCAACGGCCTCGATGTTAGCATCCTGATCAACAATGTCGGCCAGAGCCACTCGATGCCCGTGCCATTCTTGGAGACTTCCGATGAGGAGCTTGAGAATATCGTCACCATCAATTGTCTGGGAACGCTCAAGGTTACAAAGATCATCGCCCCAATTTTGAAACAGCGCAAGCGAGGTCTTATTCTGACCATGGGTTCTTTCGCTGGCTGGACCCCGACTCCCCTTCTCGCCACCTACAGTGGCAGCAAGGCCTTCCTCCAGCAATGGAACACCGCACTCGCGGCTGAGCTTGCCGATGACAAAGTCGACTGCCAGCTTGTTCTGAGCCACCTGGTTACCACAGCCATGAGCAAAGTCCGCCGTGCCAGCCTCTTCGTTCCTGATCCTCGTCCATTTGTTAAAGCTACGCTTGGAAAAATCGGTCTCGGCGGGTACCAGTCAACGCCCAACACTTATACCCCCTGGTGGACCCATGCCGGCATGCTGTGGGTCATCGAGAGCATCCCTGGTGTCAACGGCTCCATTACCATTGCACAGAATAAGAAGATGCACGTTGATATTCGAAGAAGAGCGCTACGAAAGCAGGCTCGTGAGGCCAAGAAGGAGTAAACACGTGGACCTGGAGACGTTGGGAAGAATTCTGCTTAAATAACGTATCTAGTGGACGATTTGTCATCGCTCAATATGCCTATATTGGTCCAAAACAAAGGCCTCTATAGATGCAAAAGTTAACTATTCATACGAAGATGAACACCTGGACTAATTTGATGTTGCTTTTCCTTGGTCTGTGGGTGACTTGATTAATTGTCTTTGAACCTAGGTAGGTACGTAGTCCTATTCTTTGCCTTCTACCTACCTACTAACACCGGCTCCTCTGTCCTCTGCAAAGGATTGGTTGGAGCAGGGAGGCAGGCATGATGCAGCAAAAATGTTCTAACTTTTGAGTCATTGTTGTCCTGGACTTGGGTCGATACTGTTTCTTCTTCTTCAGCTTACATTTCTTTCTACTGTTTCATTTTAGTGTCCCCTTCCTGGTGTGGTGCCGAATTCATCAATGGGATTGAATGAGTGATGATTTACCTACGTAGGTAAATCATAAGATTTATTGCATCAATGACTAAAATTATCGTAAAAAATCATATAATGAGCTAAATTAGACCATCAAATACCATAATGTATCATAATACAGGTATGCATGTAAAAAAAATAAGTACTCACTCATTCCATTTGGCTTCTACAGAAACTGATGCCGTATGGTGTGCCGTGTGTTTCTGCCACTGAAGTGAGGTGTTCAGCCTTGCGCCCGAAATGGTACTAGCGTCCTGCCCAGTCGCGAAAAAACCGTGCTCCAGCCAGCCTCCCCAAGCTGTCGTCTGAAATTGTTTACAGCGTGCGCACCTGCTTTGCCCCTGCAAACCAACGCGAGCCTGACAACGCTCAAAATCGACATTGACGAGCCATCCGCGCCGCGAACGAGCTACGTCGATACCTCCCTTATCAAACGATCTGCGAAACGACTTCTCGCCGCGTCCCTTACCTACCTACCTACCTACATGACCTGTCGACTGGTGCTGCCTGCTCTACGGGATTGGTGAAGCTGCACTCTAGGCCCCGGCGAGGGTCGTTCAGCCATCATGTCGTTTCCCCAGACCACTCCGGTGCGACCGGTGCCCGGCGCCTTCTTGAACACGCCGGCCGTTGCATCGAGATTCCAAGCAGGATCTGATCCTGTGCGCCGTCAGCTGTTCCCAGGTTCGGACGGTAGCCAGAGTACTATGGGCGTGGGAACAAAGACATCGACGACCGCAACGACATCCCGAAGCGTGGCCCTCACGACCGCCCCTTCCTCCAAGACAGCCACGAATGACGGCCTCGTGGTTCCCAGCGCGTTACCCCCTCCGCGATCCGAGAATGTGCCTCCTGTCGTGAAGGCGGCTCGAGCCATCAACACGTTCCTGCAGGCGGATGAGCGCTTCCCGGACCTAGATTCATACTGCAGACGTAGGTTTTCGCGCAAACTTGTGGATGCTTGATACTAACCAGCGCGACAGAGGGCGCATCCTCCGAGTATGATGTCGAAACCGCAGAATCCCCCGTGGCCCCCTTCCACAAGACGCAAATGTACCCGATCCCGAACCAAGTCTTCGATCACTACAACGCTGGAGAGCTTCAGACGCTCATGGGCCTCTTTGCCGAGATCAATCACGCGTGGGTCGTTATCGACAACTCACTCTTCCTCTGGGACTACACACACTCTGATCCCGAACTCATCGGCTTTGAGGACCAACCTCACACCATCCACGCTGTCGCGCTCGTGCCCCCAAAACCTGGCATCTTTGTCAACACTATCACGCACATTCTGGTTGTCGCCACATCAGCAGAGATGATCCTACTGGGTGTATCCGCCACCGACACCCCCTCTGGAACAAAGTCCGTGTCCCTCTACCAGACCAAGATGCTTCTGCCATTGCGTGGCACCGACGTTCGCGTGATTACTGGCTCTGCCAACGGACGGATCTTCTTTGGAGGAAGTAGCGATACCGACATCAACGAGTTGTACTATCAGTCTGAGGAGAAATGGTTCTCGAACCGTTGCGGTAAGATCAACCACACGAATCCTGGCTGGTCCTCAGTCGTCACTCTGCAATCGGCCTTGTGGTCACAAAAGTATCACGAGCACCTTGTTGACATCGTGATTGATGACTCGCGAAACCTCGTCTACACTCTGTCGAGCAAGTCGACCATCCGCACATATTATATGGAGGCGCCCGACCGATTGAACAAGGTTATTGAGAAGGAGAAAGTGCACTGTCTTCGTGACATTGCCCACATGATCAGTCACTCGAGGCTCCTCAACGACCGAGCTACAATCGTTGCGATCAGCCCAATCTCTAAGCAGGAAGCTTCGAAGCTGCATTTGATGGCTCTCACTAATACGGGTTGCCGTCTGTTCTTCAGTGCCACCAACGCTTCCTCCTACATCTACGGCTCTCAGTCCAACATGGCACCGCAGAGCATGCAGGTCCAGTTCATCAAGTTTCCCCCAAGCCAAAACCCCCGACGATCTGGCTACTCTGGAGGTGAGAACGCCACCGACCTGGAGTCTTCTGTCCTTAATTTCAGTCGACGCGGCACCCGATTCGCGCCTGGATACTTTTTGGATTTTGTTAGTAAAGACTCAAGCGGGCACGCCGATTCTCTCTTTATTTCCGGGCCCGAAACTGGTCGTATTAAGGAAACGTCGCCAACTACGCCCTTGAAATACTTCGAGAACGCCAGCTGGATCGATATTGGTAGCCGAGCCGAGGCTGTTGGTCTTATCACGAAGCCATTCTCGGCGGCTGGACAACCATTGGGCTTTGGTAATGAGTTGGCTGTCCAATTTGACGATCCTCCTAGCGAGTTTGCTGTTCTGACTAACACTGGTGTTCACATTATTCGACGCCGGAGATTCGTGGATATCTTTGCATCCGCCATACGGGGCGCCGTGGGAGATGAGGGATACGAACAGGTATCCCGACGATTTATTCAACTCTACGGGCGAGTAGAAACCGTCTCAACTGCCCTGGCGGTGGCTTGTGGCCATGGCGGCGACTCGAGGCCGGGCGCAGCCCGCGCTATCGACCAGGCAACAGAGGACCGCGCAAGGTCTGTATTCGTCGACTTCGGCGGGCAGCCTACCATCACTGAGACTGATGGTACGTCTCTGACTACCGACTCGGTCAGACTGTCCTCCCGACATGATGCTTTGGCCGTATACCTTGCCCGCCTGATCCGTAAGCTCTGGAAGGCTGCTGTGATCACGCCCGGCGTGTCACCCACCGGCGGCGTTATTATCAACTCAACCATTCCTCTTTCAAAGCTGAGCACTGTTCAGGAGAACTTGGAGCGGCTGAGACGATTCCTCGACGCCAACCGGGGGCTGATCCAAGGATTATCAGGCCCTTCAGATCTGCAGCATGTCTCGAGTCGCCAGGAAGAGGTTGCCTTGCAGGCTGAGCACCAGGCTCTGCATGCTCTGCAGAAGCTGATGGAGAGCATCTCTGAGGGCATCTCTTTCGTGCTGATGCTCTTTGATGAGCGTGTCGCCGATATCTTTACCCGACTTGATGATACGGCACGTCAGCAGTTGAAGGACCTCACGTATGAGAAGCTATTTTCGCAGGCGGATGGCAAGGACCTTGCCAAGCTGCTTGTCAAAGCTATTGTCAACCGCAATATCGAGAGCGGTTCCAATGTAGAGACAGTGGCCGACGCTTTGCGACGGAGGTGTGGCAGCTTCTGCAGTCCTGATGACGTGGTCATCTTCAAAGCGCAGGAACAGCTTAAGAGGGCCTCAGACCAACCCTCCAGCACTAACCAGTCGCGAAGCCTCCTTCACGAGAGCCTGAGACTGTTTGAGAAGGTCGCTGGCAGCCTTACGTTCGCCAACCTCCAGGGGGCTGTGACCCAGTATGTCGATCTTAAGTACTATGCTGGGGCGGTCCAGCTCTGCCTGGTCGTTGCACGGGAAAAGGATCGAGGCAACACAGCCCTGTCTTGGATCAACGATGGCAAGCCGTCGGCTGATCCCAGGGCGAACGCGTTCAACGACAGAAAGCGTTGTTACGACATGATCCACAATGTCCTCCGCCATCTGGATGCCGCGTCTAGCAGCGAACCCGAGATGATTGATGGCAGACTGACCCTCATTGCTACTAAGAGGCTTGAGGCCTACGATGTTGTCAACGGGTCTGATGACGAAGTCTTTCACTTTGATCTCTACGAGTGGTACATCCAGCAAGGCTGGACAGATCGGATTTTGGCTATCGATTCTCCCCACGTCATTACTTTCCTCCAGCGCCTTGCAGAGATCAACCCGAGCCATGCTGACCTGCTTTGTCGCTTCTACACCAACCGCAGTCGATTCTTTGACGCTGCAGAGGTACAGGCTCAGCTGGCCAACTCGGAGTTCTCCATTAGCATCAAGGACCGCATTAGATTGCTCAGTCTTGCCAAGGCGAATGCCAATGTTGCTACCCCTGGTGTGAGCCGACAGCAGCAGCAGCTCCTGAACCACGAGGTCACCGAGTTGCTAGAGATTGCGCACATCCAGGATGACCTGTTGGAGAGGCTGAAGGCGGACGACCGACTCGATGCGGATAGAAAGGTGGAAATTGAAGAGGCTCTTAGGGGGAAGATCCAAGGTCTCTCAGAGGTAAGATCCGGAACTTTGCCGACAAGGGTTGAATTATGTGGCTTACAATATTGCAGCTGTTCAACGACTATGCCGACCAAGCCGGGTACTATGACCTGTGCCTACTCATTTACCACGCCGCCGATTACCGGAACGGCATGACCATCTCCGGCACATGGAGCAACTTGATCCAGCAGACGCATGATGAGATCATGTCCCGAGTTGAGAACTCGCAACCCGGGATGCCCGCGCCCCCACTGCCCTACGAGTCCGTTACAAGCAAAATCCAGAACATTGCTCACCGGACATCCCTCGACAGCATGATTTTCCCGATCCAGACACTTCTCCCTGAGTTGTGTCGATACGCCGTGGCATATCAACAGGACTCGACGATTGGGGCTGACTCGACGTGGCCAGTACAGCTTTTCCTGACGCTGGGCGTGTCCCACGACTCAATTGTGCGCGTGCTTGAAAACACATTCTACACGCAAGACTATGGGTTCAGCGGCTCGGTCCGCAACCGCATCATCGAGCTGATTGTCTTCGTAGTTAATGACTGGGCTGCTGAGGTTCGGAGACGGGGCGGAGGTGGCAAAGCCGGATCGATAGGCCCGTCAGTTGTCAGGCTTCTGAAGCAGTGCGATGAGGCCCTACCTCCGCCCGGACATGGCAACAATCTTGGAGGAGCGGATCTGGCGGATGTCAGACGTGTTCTGAAAGGACTGAAGCGGGAGGTGGACGGATTGGCGCAGCGTGTGCCAACAGGGACACTCCGATTTGCCTGAACGCAGCCTAAGAGTACCTGCAGGGTGGTAGCCTGCAAGGGAGGAGCCCGAAGGCCCGAAGGGACAGCCAAAGCCAAACAAGTGACAGCTAGAAAAAGGCTTGAGTGGCGTGTTTGTGTGTTAAAGGTCGATGGATTGATTACTGGCGCCAATGGCATGGTCGTGCGTTGTACAGGCAGGTCTAGGTCTATGTTGTAATTAGTATACAGGGGGGCAGGACTCGTAGCCCAGCCCCCCCCCCTCAGGAAAGCAAGCAAAGATTCAAAGAAGAAAAGGAAAGATTGCGAACGTCGGAGGCTTTGAATGATGAAACCCGGCAGCCTCACTCACCCGGGGCTCACCTTGTACTACTACTACTACTACCACTACTACTACTACTACTACTCCTACTCCCTGTCGCATGCCTATCGTCCATCCATCGTCAATCACCCACGCCCGTCAGCTCGTGTTGGCCGTCTCACCTCACCACATCCCTCGGACAGCTATATAAATATGACCGATGGCGGTTATACATCCTGGCTGATAGGAACTTTGTGGGATGATATTGCCGCCCGGGACGAGAAGGCACGAGAAGGCACGAGAAGGCTGGAGAGTCACGATCCCCGATCCCCCCATCTTGCCGCCCTCCGAATGCAACCCGTTCCATAAGCCGCCGCCACGCCCTACGGCTCCTCAACCCCATACGTACGATGATACATATATCACAGTGTTATGATGCTGCCCCGTCTGTGTCACGCAGTTTGCCCCATTCTGTGGCGTTACACCCAATTATGAATGCTGGCCCCCGCATGGGCTGCAGGGCGGGCTGCTGTTGTCTGATATGTCGCCCACTCAACGCCTGCAAGTTTGGTGAGGCGAGCCGTCCGCCTCACTTTTTCAACGCCATACCAGCCGCAACTGGGCTCCTGCACAAGGGCGGCATGGCGTGGTGGAAAAGTGATGGGGTGGCTGGATATACGTGGAAGAATGATGAAAATATTTGCTGAGGCTCGTTGTCACCGAAATTGATCCCGTTGGAACGACGAGGCTCTGGGGTTGTTGCCCTGGGGGGCTGGTGTGGCCAAGTATAATAAGTGCAAGACGGCGGCCGTCTTGGAAGATGGAATAATCACAACAGCCACGAAGCCTCTGAGGAGGTGGACACGACATCGTCAACTCCACAACATTTGTTTCTACATTCTTTCTCTTCTCACATTTCATGATACACTTATAATGATTCCTTCTTTATGATTCCTGGCTTCCAATGCCTCCCCGTTGCGCTGCTGAGAGACCCATCTCCTCGACACCAACACTCACGACAAAGCTGTCGACCAAGGCGTCCGAATCGCATCATGGCACAGCTACAACACCTACGTTGACCGTCGTTCACCGAACGGCCGGTCGTTTCCTGGCGAGCCGCATACATCTTCATCTCGTCAGGCCCCACGTTTTATTCGACCGAAAGCGCCGGATGGGTTCTGTATATCTTGCTTCAACCGCGAACCCTTCCGTGCGCTTCGGTCACAGTGCCGGCCCAAGTCTCCCGTTGGCCGGCACGATCTTGACAAAACCACCCCCGAAAGCGCGTATCATGGGCGGAACTTCTTGAATCCCTCCCGTCCGCCGCTTCTCGTTCTACGGGCCGCGACTCTACACCGCCTTGTACGAAGTACAAACAACTTTTTCCTTGTTCTTTTCTTTTGGTGGGTTGGCTGGCACGGAAGTGTTGGCCATCACCGATCGTTCGCGCAGGAGCAATCTGTTCAGCGCCTGCCACACACTCGTTTGTAATAGAAAGGGTGGGTTAGAGCCATTCCTTTTGGAGGAGGTTTTGCCAATGGAGTTTCAAGGGAGCTTCTGTGCCGGGAATAGATGGGAAAGGGAGGTTTAATGCTACGGAGTTGGGCTTGGTAGAGAAAATGGCTGTAGATTTTAGAACGGCGAGGTTTAATGAAGAACTTCCATCGCGTCCTCTGTATGTGTCCTGCTCTTCTAACGATTTACTGATTGTGTAGAGAGAATTGAGATCTAAGAGTACGGAGAGGAGATTTGTGCGTGGCATCATACCGCTGAACGGACTCGAAACTGCGCGAAACTGCGCGAAACCGCGCCCAACTAGGGCGTGATGCCAATGCTGTACCATGCCGAGTGTGGTTTTTGATACATGAAGTGCCACCAATGTGATGTTACCATGATCATGCAGGTCGGGCCCAACTTGCGACTTCGTCCCCCTCACATGGAGATGTCCCGAGCACCGGAGATGTCTGAAGCAGGGGCTTTGCACAATGAGAAGTACTGCTCGTACTCAAGCCAGTCCCAGGCGAAGAACTCTTATGCATTGGCGCAAGTAAGGACGAGCTAACCGCCCATACCCGGTCAAAAGAGCCAAGTGTTAGTGCAAGATGCTTAATGATGCTGGAGCCACCCGCGAAGGAAGTGAGCAAGATATCATTGGACAATCTCGAAACAGTCATTGACCAAGTTTCCAAGGTTTAATGTTCTCAATTATGTGGCCGTTCGTCTAAAATGCGACGTTTTGATTCGTATTCGGACTATTTCGAGGAGGTAGGATTTCCACGGCAACATCTCGGAGACTTTTGTAGAACATATATATCCGCAACTTGAGAAGAACACTCAACGAGCAACTCATTCATCAACATCCTCGAAGAATATACTACGTACCGATTTTACAACAACTTTATCGCCTTTGAGAAAAAGAAAGAAAATGACAAGCGCAGCTGCCAAGGGCCTGTCTCGGGTCTTCAAAGACATCAGCGAGTTTGAGAAAGGCTTTCTCCTAGCGTCTCGCGGTGTTATACGATGCCTGATAAACCCGCTTCTCTCGCAGATGGAGCTGACGGAGAAGACAACCGAGCCTGTGGATCTGTTTGACAGCGCTTGCGGAACTGCAGTCTTGACACAGGAAGCCCAGGACATCCTTTCCAAGGCGGTGCTCAGCAAGAGCACGATGCTGTGTGCAGACAGCTCGGAGCAGATGGTTGACATTGTTAAGAAGAGAATTGATGGAGAGGGATGGATCAATGTTAAGACATCAGTGATGGATGCCAAGGTATGTGTCGAGTCTATTGGTGGCTATGATGAAGTTCGAGTTCGAGGTCAGACTAACCTTCGAGAATGCGCAGAACACCGGACTGCCAGATAATTCTTTCAGCCATGTTGGACTTGGGCTAGCCCTTCATCTTATTCCAGGCCCAGATACGGTTCTGGCTGGTGAGTCCGCCTTTCTACGATCCACTGTTCAGAACCACGCTGACTAGCAACAAACAGATTGCAAGAGGATCCTGAAGCCTGGAGGCATATTCGGCGCGACGACTTTCCACAACAAAAATACGTTCTGGATCCCCGACATGCGAGCGGCCTTTGCCTCATTCCCCTTCGACGCGCACTTCCCCGATGAAGTCAAGATGCAGATGCATTCGGACGGCGACTGGACGGATCCGGCGTGGATCGAGGACCACCTCCGCAGTGAAGGGTTTTCAGACGTCCAGGTGAAGCTGAACCCGGGGACATATCACCTGAGAGACGCGGACGAGTATGTGACGACGTTTGGGGCTATGATGGGCTGGTTCATGAATACGTGGTGGAGCGAGGAGACGCGCAAGGCGCACCCGTTGGAGGAGGTGCAGAGGCTTTTGAAGAGCCACCTGGAGGAAAAGTACGAGGGCAAGGGATGGGATATTAATTACCTGGTGATTTGTATGACTGGAAAGGTTGAGAAGTAAAGGGTGACTTGGAAGATGAAGAAGAGAGTGGATATGGTGACGCGGCCTCAGAGTTATAACACCCTCAAATAATGTAGCTTCAACAATTACATCAAATGTGTCTTGAAGGGAAAGATGTAACCATCGCAGTTCTTGTTTCCCTATTCAAAGTAAGATCGGGGTATACAATGCTAAGTAGCGACTATGTGATGCGGAGGCTGGCTCTTGCTCATTGCCTTCTTTCTGGGCGAAATAGATATATTTTTCAAATAAATAAAGACGGAAGGCAAAAAATGCATCAAGTCTTCTGCCAACCAACTACGATATGCGATGTAATAAGGCAGCAGTTTTGAAGTTGCTGAAGCCTTCGTCAACTCCGTATGATGGGGCCGGCGGAGCTTTGTTGTTGGTGATGTGCACTGCAACTTCTTCATGGAGAATACCGATTGAGAATCCTTCACAAATTTGAATCATCCCATGACCAGAGTATTTCCCATGATAGTCATAACAGATGCTATCTAGCTTGATTAACTACTATCGCTGCTTATTTGTTGTCGATCCGCCCAAGTCTTCCCCCTGAGCTGGCCCACGTGATCCGATGGTTCGGCATCAAACAACCAGGGTGGCATCTCCATCTCCATCTCCACATGGGCCATCTCGAAGCTCCAACCTCTCCCCTCGCAAAACGGCCAATTGTCGCAGCACTGAAACGAGGACGATTGCTGGGCGAGGGACATGTCTCACGCTTGATCGAAGGAAACTCGTAGCATGGTCAGATCCTGTCGACGCTGCCGCTATCACCATCGCCATCGTCGCTCTACTATTGCGCCGCTGTCATGATCGTCTCTGCGCTGGCCCTGGTATTGGGCTCTTTGGCGCCTGCTGCCGCCGCTATCCACGAGGATGCGCTGCCTTCGTACCATTACGGTGCTTTGATTCCCGTCGAGTGCATGAGCCGCAGCTCGTAAGTAGCCGCACCGCGAGAAACCCCACGAGGATGACGACGACGATACAAGTTGCTAATGACTTCCTCCTACAGCGAAACCGGCGAGCACATAGAAAACTCCCAACACCAAATAAACTGGGTTCCCTTCCCGGTCTGTAACGAAACCAACCGACCGCTCGAGTTCGGATACGGCATCGAAGGCGAGGTCAATTGTACCATCCCCATTGTCGACGACCCCTTCTTCCACCTCCTCGAGTTCTACATCCACAGCGATGCGCCCCTAAGCTGTCGCCTACCCTCCCGCCCGCCGCCTCATATCGAAGTCGTCGGAGAGAAGCTACCCGAGCAAGAATACATCCCCCTCGTCTTCGCTCTCGCGGGCACCCTCCAGACCAGCCACATGCACGTCAGCACTCACATGAACGTGCTCCTCCACAGCACGCCGAAACATCACTCACGACCCCACGATAGCGGTGTCCTCGACTCGGGCATCGCATATAGCACCAGCCCGCTCAGCCACCTGCAGGGCTCCTTCACCAAGAAGCTTATCATCGGCGACCCCCTGCCGCTGAGCCTCTCCATCCGCTGGTTCCCGACACCAGCCTTGCCCAAGACGGACGGGCGCGTCGAGTGGCAAGGCCTCGGCGGGCATATCTACGCGAGCACCGTCTTCTATAGCATTGTGTCATTCATTGCCGGCCTTTTGTGTGCAGGCATATACACCCTGGGCGTAATACTGCCGAGAAGGCTCCAGGGCAGGTCCCTCGGTGGCGCAACGCCCTTGGGACATGGCATGAACACAGTGGGCAACGGATGGGGATACTCGAAGCAGCAACATTCAAAGAGAATAGATTAGCCTTTGTAATGAGGCTTTGTATTAATGGAGTCCAGGTCGGATCTTGGGAGTTCTGTGGTAAGCGTGCAGCCATTTTCGGCTGGGGAAATGTCCGATGGGGAGGCTCCATCGTTACTGTGTTGTACATTGTATACTATGTGCTATACTGTCCTTCCGTAGTGAATCTGACGGGCTTTATCTAGTGCTTTTTGGGCTTGACCGATTCGGCGCGTGCACGAGGGAGCAGTCTCAAGTACATGTCGACAGCCATGAATGCCGCTGGCGCATGTTAGCTTCGTACACCAGTACTAGACGTAGAACTTACGAATAACGACAAATGGGAGATATGTTCCGTACAGCAGCTTCGCCTTGTGCTCATCCTTGACGAGCCCCGGCCCCATCTCCCAGAGCTCAAAGCAGCAAGCCACGGAGCCCATGGCGGTCAGACAGCCAAACGCTAGGCCGGCGAGCTCGACCGAGCCAGACGAGGGTTTCTTAGACGCGAGCTGGGACACGAGGTAGGCGGCGAGCGGGAACTGGGCCAGGGCCTCGACGTAGAGGAAGCCCTGGAACCAGGGCGCGTGGCCGGCGTCGCCGAAGAACGGATCGCCCGAGTTGGCCAGGTAGGCGGCGCGGAGAGAGACGAGGAAGTGCAGCGGCGCTGACGGAGAGGCGTAGAGCGATTTGGGGTAGAAGCCGACAAAGTCCAGGGCTGGATGAGTGTTAGTGGAGTGTATGTGATGATGGCCAATGTGAAGACGGTGAGCGGAGGTGAGCGATTTGTGTGGACAATCGGGTGTGAGTGGATTGAATGAGTATCGAATGATGGAGAACAAGCATGAATACCGAATTTAGATCAATTGAATGATTTGAAGCCAAGATATACAGAATCAAGAGCATAACATACCGAGCATACCAAAAAGCTGTGTTGAGATGATGGCTAGGTAGACCCAGTCCCGCCGAGCTTTTTGCGCCATTTCGATTAGTCAAGGATGATGAATAGAACCAGAAATGAGATCGGCTGCGCCTGTCGTGTTGGTATTACAGTAAGTGAGAGCGTATGGAGAGTTGTGAGAATGGTGTATAGTTTGCGCGTCGGAGATGGTGGAGGAAATTCGGGGTCGCTGACCCGCCAACCAAAACGGGCCTGCCTCGGAGACGGGGCGGGGGGCCTCGGATCGGAACCGGGAGGCTCCGGAAGGCCGATGGTCCGGGGGAGTTGGAAATTGGGAGAAGTGATTGCGCTCGGGAATTATTTCTTTCCTTGTGTTTACCAATTGGAGATATCTCCAGATACCTCGCATGTCCATGTTGTGGGTTGTATCACGGAGTGTGGGAAAGTTGCATCTGGCATCCCGGATCATGCCACCGGAGCAGTCGGCAACGAGAGGTTGAGATCATCGCAATCATACGCCGACATCAACTCTTGCCAAAAGTCCTCGTCGAACTCAAAGTCAACAGCCCAGTCTGGCTGCGGCGCCGCCTCCGTCTCTGCCTCTGCGAGTGGCGGCTGCTGCTGGACGATCCTAGACAGGAACCACTGGCGGACCCAGCGCAACTTGAAGCTGTACTTAAGAAAGACGCTGCCGCCATCATCGAGGATGCGCCGACGCCGGCCCAAACCCCGGGCGGCGCCGTCGGCCCGCTCGTAGGCGTCGGCCATGCGGGCCAGCAGCCCGGGCACGTCGAGGTGGCGCCGGGCGAGTGCCGGGTCCCAGTCGGGCGCCGAGTCCAGCAGCATGATGCGCGAGACGGTGACGATGCCGAAGGCGATGAAGCCCGACGCTGTTACTGGGAGCGCCGAGTGCTCCGCGTCTGGGATTGTGAGATGGTGGTTAAAGAACTGCCCGCACGCTTGCACGCACTTCCAGAGCGCTTCAGCGCGCATGAAGGGTTCTGCGACGAGGCTGTCATGGTCGGATACAGGCGGGGCCTTCATGAATAGAACGGGCTCGTAGAGGCGTACGAGAAGGATGTAGTAGTGCGACCAGAAGATTCTGGTTTCCTTGACCACGGGCGGCTGGGTCTCGACAAAAGCATCCAGCTCTCGTCGAGCCTGACTCATAGCCATGTCGAGGGGAGCGCGGAAAACGATGGACCTGTTGTCGTAGTAGTCGGTGGTCCGCAATGCGTTGTACGCTCGGTCTGCAATGTGTTGCATCCTGACCACGGACACGAGGTACGGGTCGGACTTGTACTCGTCCGCTTCAAGCAGGGCGTCGCAGCACTGAGATAAGAAATGGCTCCAGGGAAGCTGGGTGCCCCGTCTGAACAGCACCGATAATCTACGTCTGGTTAGAACCGGGAGAATTTGTCTAGATGTGGAAGAGTGTTGCTTACAGTGATGATATGTGATAATATCCCAGCACTGCTCGCTTCTCTTCGAGGGTGTGCGTGGTCTTGACCTTGTATCCACATGAGGCGGATGACGATTTGATCATGTTTGGCCAAGCATCTCCCAACAATGACTTGTGCGGGGCGATACAGGCCGACGGTGACTTGTCTAGTCTCATATCCATGATCAAGGACAGGGCAAGCTGGACAAGAGGGGTGGCCTGGGGGTCCAAGTAGAAGGGAAAGTCATTCCTTGAGGCACCATGTGAGCGATGCGACAGGTCATGGTTAAGAGATGCATGCACCTACCAGGCAAGATGGATGAGAGTGGCCTGGAGCATATCCAAGCTTCTTTCCTGCTTGACGACGACTTGTTCGGCAAGATACTTGCGGAACCACACCTTTGCGTCTTGCTGCGTCTCCTTGGGCAGGGGAACGACGACAGCCATGACGGACCAAAACAGGACGGGCGAATGGGCGTACAAACCCTGCGCCGTCATGTCCTCGGCGATCGTCACAAACGGATACACAGGCACAAAGTCCCGGCGGTACGCGTCCAGGTGCTCGGCGGCCTGACGCAACGTAAGACGGAACCCCGGGAAGAGTTCCAACTCCGACGGCCCGGAGCCGAGATGGCCGCCCAGAACCGGCGGAGGAGGCTCGAAGCTGGGAATGAATTGGCCGATGGGCTTTTCCACGATCACGGCTACTGAAGGCGGGGGGATAATAGGAACCGCCTTGGGGCTTTCTGGTGTTAATGGCGACGGGCCTTTGGCTGCTTGGCTAGCTGCGAGGAGAGACACGATGCCGTCGAGTTTCTTTTCTAGCTGGGCAACTCGGCTGCGTCTGCTAGTTAGTACACTCGAAATAGCATAGAGCCACGCAAGACATAAATATAAAGGGGAAGCTTTACGTAGATTTTCCTCGTTTCTTCCTGGGTACGGCTTCCGGGACCTGACACGGAAGCTTCATGCGGGCGCACCTAGCCAGGTTGGATCAGCACATGCTGACACTGGGAATTCCCAACCAACCACCAAAAACAGAAACTCACCTCGCGCACGTCTTTTCCGAGCGCGTCGAACCAGCGCCGTTCCACTGGCACTTCATCTTGAGCCGGGCGCAGTTGGAGCAGGCCCGCGTCTTGGAGGCGACTTCATCGTGGAGCGGCGAGAGGGTATCGCCACGGCTCATGAGATGGTCGTCCATGATGTCGGGATTTTGCGGTGCCGGACTTGAATCAAAGCACCGGAAAAGAAAAGCCAAGCAAGACGAAAAGAAGGAAAAAAAGAGGATGAATTCGAGGCCGGCTGGTTTGTTGCATCTCCTGTTGAGGTGGAATGAGGATCCAAGGTCGGACGTAAGAGGGACTTAAACCCGGGGCCCGGAGGTTAGTTTAGTGTCCGGAATGTGCCAGGATACGAACAGAATGGAGGATCAAGGATGCGGTGGAGCCAGGATTGATCCTTTGGAATCGGTTCCGGGTGTCATTTTGAGGTCCGAGACCGATGGTTAGGCAAAAGGTCCAACGTTCATTCATCACCCTGGACTTCCAGCTGTGACTTGGACTTCTTCATTTACAAGAGTTTGATGGACAGGAGAATCTTTGGTTAGGAACAGACCTGTGCCATTGTAGGATCAGCGAGTGTTTTCTGTTTCTTCGTTTGGCCATCCTCGTCTCATTGAACGAATACTTCCATATCATGTTCTGTCGAGTTACGTCTGTAGACAGATTGGAAAGACTGGGGTAGACGCAACGCGATGCCGATTACCCGGGGAGACCGGTCCACCAGTTGTCAACAAAAGTACGATTCTATTCTTCTCTATGTATATCATGATTCATTTCTCAGTGAGTACCATTGATACCGTTCAACTTCTTCGCCTCAAATTCTTTCTTGAAGAGCAGCTCCATCTCCTTTCGCACTGACACGGCCTGTGCCGACGCCGTGTACTCGATATCCTGCCAGCTTAGTCGCTGGTCCTTCTTGACGGGCCGCTTCAGCACGAAGCCGTGGGCGAGGCCGATGGGGAGGCCCTCAATAGCCATGGAATCCTCGGCGGGCATGAGGCGACCGTAGACGGTGAAGCCGCCCTCGCCGTCCAGCTTCTCGCCGACTGAGAGGTCGCGCTTGGCTGTTGCGACGACATCGCCGGACCACGTCTTGGTTTGGCCTGTGGGCTCGCCGCGGCACATGATTGTGGCGATGGAGACGCCCAGCTCGAGGCCGATTAAGTGGTATGGTTTGTATTGCGCCGCGTACCAGCCGCTGGAGTCGGTCTTGAGTCCGTACTGCTTGAAGCACTCTTTTTGATACTCTCCGGGAGCTATGAATTACGAGTTAGTGATGAGTCTAGTGTAGTGAAACGGAGAATAACTTACCCTTGATGACAACATAAACACCCCATCGCAAATGGTTAAACACCCACCTACCGTCTGTTTCCATGCAAGAAACAACCTCGACGGTGCCATTCTTCTCACACTGGCCGCCCTCGCTCTCGGGCTTCAGAACTTCAGGCAGATCCCAGACTCCACAGGGAGGAAACTTGAGGCCATTCGTGGGAGGGCTCAAGCCGCATCCGTTGGCGACGGCGGCCATCTCTAGGGCCGACTTGGTGCCGTCCAAGAAGGAGTTGAACATTTGCGGGTTAAAGTCTCCTCCGGCCAGCTGCTCATCGGTGAAGCCGTAGTAGTTCCAGACGGTATCCGGCGTCGAGTAGTGGTACTCGGGGAGGTGCTTGGTGCCCTTGCCAGCGCAGACGACCTCGAAGCCGGCTGTGTGTGCCCAGTCGACCATCTCGGCGATCAGAGCAGGTTGGTCGCCGTATGCCATCGAGTAGATGATGCCGGCCTCACGGGCCTTTCTGGCGAGCAGAGGACCGGCCAGCACGTCGGCCTCGACGTTGATCATGACGATGTGCTTCTTGTGCTCGCAGCACAGAAGGGCATGCCGGATGCCCGCAGAAGGGTTACCTGTGACCTCGAGAATGACGTCTATCTCAGGCGTAGCAATGAGGGCAGCCGAGTCCGTGGTGATGGCCGTCTTGCCGGCGGCGATGCCCTCGGACACGGAGAGAGTGCAAGTAGCGTCATACTTGTCCTCGGGGAACCCCGTGCGCTTAAGCGAGGCTAGAGCCCGATCCTTGGAGAGGTCGGCGATGCCGGCTAGGCGGAGGCCGGTCGTCCGGAACGACTGCGAGATGAACATGGAGCCGAACTTGCCGGCGCCGATGATGCCGACCTGGATCGGCTTGCCGGCCGACTCGAGCGCGGCGAGCTTTGTTGAGAGGCTTGTCATGGTGGAGGGAGAGAATGAGACGACGGGAAGTGAGAGGTAAAGAAAAAGGCGTATAAGTTACAGTTATATGTAAAGTCTTTTGGATGCAACTTTGGACACGGATGTGTAGAGTCTGCTGCGAAAGGATGGCTGTGATGCTCTACTAACGAAGACCGGTGACGGAACAGAGCTGATGGAGACGACCATGATGAAGGCAGCAATGGCTTCTTTTGAACTGAAGATGATCCAAACGATATGCGAAGCCGGATCCATCCATCTCCCCCACGAGCATGCATCGCGACCCAGAGTCCCCACCCAAACTCCCCATCCGTGCATCACGAAGACCGGCTTATTGCCCGATTTCCCGGTCCTCCAAGACAACCCAATACCAAAACGCGCGTAGTCGCATCACTAGCTCCGCATGGATCCTGATCCACGAGGACAAAGAAAAGCAAAATTGGACATCAGACGTCAAGCCAAATTGCCTGAGTCGCGGCCGTCGGGAAATCGGACAACAGGGGCTGGGTGCTAAACCCCAGAACTCCACATTGGATGATGAAGCTAGAGCAATCCCCCGGGTTTTCGTTTGTTTGGAGAAAGCTGAAGCTGGGGAAATTCGTCCGCACTGTTTGCCCACGGGTTTTGGAACAAACAGTCCGGGGTTGACTCGTGTCGGCTGAGTGCAATTCCCAGGATAATAGCAACGAGGGTGAACTATAAGATACAAGATGCTGTCCAGGTCTCTGTCATCATCAACTCGGGACTCCACGTCATCATTAGCTCAGGACTCATTGCCCTCTGCTTCACCGAACCAGTCCCCCTACCCCGATATCCAGTCATCTTTTATCATCATGGCCAAAGCCCAGCCAGCTGGCACCGAGGCCGTCGACATCGACTATGTCGCCATCGTCGCCGCCTGGTCGCCTGAAGAGCGCATCGCTCGAGAGAAGGCGTTTCTGAGAAAGATTGATTTCCGCTTGCTGCCCATCTTGGTACGTCCTGTCCCCCTTCCATCATATCCTTGTTTTGTGTCCACTGACTTTGGATTTCTCTCTAGATTGTCATGTACATCATGAACTACATCGATCGCAATGCCGTCCCGCATGCTCGAGTTCAAGGTCTGGAGGAGGATCTGGGCCTGAAGGGCGTTCAGTACAACATTGTCTTGAGTGTAACCTTTATTGGATACATCTTGATGCAAGGTAATGATCTTGGCTATAACAACCGTGGCAGACTTTGCTGACATGGAATAGTTCCTAGCAACATGATTCTCAGCATGGTCCGCCCCAGCTGGTATCTTTCTCTGTGCATGGTTGCTTGGGGCATCGTCAGCGGTGCTACAGCTGCAGTTCACGGCTTCGCTGGCCTTGTGGTGTGCCGCTTCTTCCTTGGAGTGACAGAGGTGAGTAGATGAGCATAATCTACCTGATATCAGTTGAAGCCGAATGCTAACCTCACGTCTGCTTCAGGCCCCTTTCTTTGTCGGCGTCGCATTCCTCTTCAGCGGATGGTACACTCGAAAGGAGCTCGGCCTGCGTCTGGGCATCTTCTTCTGCGCGGCCATGCTCTCGGGAGCCTTCGGTGGTCTCTTCGCGGCAGGAATTGCGGCTGCCTTTGAGAATAACAGGATTGAGAGCTGGCGCTGGCTGTTCCTGATCGAAGGCATCGCCACCGTCGTCTTCGCCGTCGTCACCGGCCTCGTCATCCCGGACTGGCCGGCTACGACTAAGTGGCTGTCGCAAGAGGAGAAGGCTCTGGGCATCATGCGCATCGTGGAGGATGCTGGTGAAGAGGAGGAGGATATATCAACCATGGCGGCTTTCAAGATGGCCGCCAAGGATCACCGCGTCTGGCTCTGCATCGTGGGTCAGATGTGCGTCCAGGCCGTGGCTTCGCTCACCAACTTTCTGCCCACGCTCGTTAAGAGCTTTGGCTACTCGACCATCAAGACGCTACTTCTGACGGCGCCTCCGTTTCTCTTCACGGCCCTGTTCTGCCTCTTCAATACCTGGTACTCAGACCGGACGAGCAAGCGATCCCCTCACATGATCTTCCCGAGCTTTGTCGCCCTCGCCGGCATCATAATCACCATGGCTACGACTAACACGGCGGCTCGCTACTTTGCCCTCTTCCTAATGCTCCCCGGAACCTACGGCTGCTTCCAGATATCCAACGCCTGGATGGCCAACATTGGCGCTCGCCCCCGCAAGAAGCGCGCCATCAGCCTGGCCATGAACAACTCAGTCGGAAATCTAGCGCTTGTGTGGACTCCCTACCTGTATCCCGCCAGCCAGGGCCCACGATATATGACGGCTTGGTCTGTCAACTTGGCCCTGACCGTCGTCACCATTGCCAGCTCTATCGCCCTCACGTGGTGCCTCCGCAGAGACAACAAGAAGATGGACGAGATGGAGGCCACTCTGTCGGTAGAGGAGGGCGTCTCTGGCAAGAACATGTCTGAGCATTTCGAGAAGCATGGAGAGCACGCGACTGTTGGCCGAGCCCTGGGTGGTATCAATGCCGGTGCTAAGGCGAGGTACGATATCTAAGATTCTTTGACGTTGCTACAACAGTCTATTATGGTGTTGGGTTAGGTAGAAGGAGTATAGCTACCAATTAATGTAAAGAGAGTTATTTCTCATCCAAACTCAGCTGTCTCAACGTGATTCTCCAACGCAATTCACACCAAGGTTCACTTCCATTGAGGACACTTATCTATCGCGTCACCCTGAAAAGAAGCAAAGCGACCTGCAACATCATGCCACTAAACCGGTAGTCGAAGAATCCATGTGTCAATCTCGAGTCATTTGATCTGACGCTGTTCCACATCCTGACTAGAAGGCTTGTGATCGATCACATTCCAGCAACGCTCCTTCATCCTTGGCAAGTTCCACTTGATCCCATGGCGATGCGGTCAAGGCGCCAAATCCATGCCATCTCCGACCATGGCTTTGACAGGTGTGAGATTTCTTCGGTTACCGAGAAGCGACATCGGCTAACTTTGACCATTCTGCTGGGTTCATTGCAGAGAGATTGCGGAGGTCATGACTAGGACTAGGCGAAACTGTGATAGTGCAGCTTGGTCTTCCCCGCTCCCCCCGCCTCTGCTCTCCACATTTTCTGTCTGGGGGTGGGAACAAAAGCAGGCCATTTCCCGATTTCCCGGTGACAGGGGAGATGGTTCAAGGTTATGCAGCATCATGAACATAGCAACTGGCGGAGATTTTGAAACAGATTCGATTGAAAATGGATTCTACAGACACACCACAGAGTGCTGGAGACGGGAAGAAGTTGGAGAAATCACCAATATTGTCCCCTCAGCCTGAGAATGATGTCAAACTCAAGGGGCTGCGGCGACCCGGCAAACTCCTCGACGGAGGTGGTGGCGGAGGACCAGGGAGAAAATCCAAAGCCTGTACGTTGCCGTTGAAAGCGAGGAACTCGAAACAGAAGAAGTGAATCTAACCAGAAACACAGGTCATGAATGCAGAAAGCTGAAGATGAGATGCGAAGTCTTTCCCGGCGACCGAAAATGTCGCCATTGCCTTCGGCGTAAGGTGGAATGCGCCTTCAAGCCGCCGAGCGTGGTGTTGAGCAATGGAGACGACTTGTCGATAGCGTCCATGGAAAGATACGAGTAAGACTGCAGAAACCAACACATCGAATTTCATAACTGGATTAACGTCTGTTGCTCTAGGCAGAAGATTGATAATATGAGACACGAAATTGATCTCATGCGCCGGAGTCTAGACACAGTTCTCGCAGAGCGGCGACAACAACCAGCCTCGGACACGCAGAATCTCGCCGTACAAAACCCAGCTACCGTGACTCCTGGAAGCACAACAAGCCCCGCCGGGCTGTCCTCGCGAGAAGACAACACGCAGATGGCGATGACGCGGGAGAACTCGCTCGAGCCTGCTCCAAGCGGCGACCAAGGTAATGTAGCGGTGGCTGTCGAAGACCCAATGAATAGCCTGTATGAAGTTACCAGGTTGCGCAACATTAGGAGTAACCGAGCCAAGACTGCGCGGCCGCTGCCAGGGAGTCAGGGGGAGTTGAACGACTTCATCTCGAGGGGTGTGATTTCTGAACACGAGGCGGAAGAGCTGTACAAAACGTGAGTTTGCGCCGAGGAGGCAGCAGTTCCAAAGCTAACTTGAGGATCGTTCAGTTTTCACATATCGCTAAACCACTATCTCTGGGTCGGCCTCGAGCAGACCCATCACTCGTTCCACTCGGTCCGCAAGTCCTCGGAGCTTCTAACGGCCACGATCCTGGCCGTCACGGCGCTGCACATCCCGACGAGCGCCGAAACCTTTGACAAATGCTATAAAGAGTTTCTGGCCTTGATATCGTCATCCATGTTCTCGCGGTATCATAGCATCGACGATGTGCGCGGGCTGTGCATCGCCGCATTTTGGCTCTCCGAAGTGTCGTGGAAACTGTCCGGCCACGCTATTCGGATCGCGACGGAGCTCAACATCCACCAGTCGTTTTCTAAGGCGCTCGAGGGAGATCGAGATCATTTTCTAAGGGCTCGGTTGTGGTACATGCTGTACGTGTGTGATCATCACTTCAGCATTGCCTACGGCCGGCCGCCCATGATTGCAGAGTCGACGCAGATCAGAGAACACGAGCTGTTCCTCGCGTCGCCGTTTGCAGGCCCAATAGACGCGCGGATTCTATCTCAAGTAGCCTTGATGCAGATCCTTACGAGGGTGTACGAGCGGTTTGCAGTTCGCCGGCTTCCCGATCCTCACACGATCCGATATGGTACCAACAACAACAGCACGACGTCGAGCGATGCCTCCGTCGACATGCTCGAGGAAGACGATTTTGTCGACCTGCGCAACTTCAACCTCGAGATAGAGCAGTGGCGCATGCGCTGGTACGCCCGGCAGCAGAGCAACAGCTTCATCGGCACGTTCCCGCCCAAGGGCATCATCCTCTATAGCTACTTTGCCAAGCTGCAGCTCAACATCCTGGCCGTGAGGGGGGTCAGCCTCAACTCGGGACGACTATCGACGGAGAGGAAGGAGTTCACCAACATGGCCATCTCAGCCGCCGCTAGCATCCTCACATTTGTCCTCGAGGAGGAGGACATGCGTCGAGCGCTGGTCGGGACGCCACTGTACGTCCACACCATGATTGCCTTTGCCTCGGTATTCCTAATGAAGGTTGCGACCAAATGGAACCGCATCATGGGATTCAACATCGAGCACAGCTACCTAAACGTCTCGCACTTGCTGGAGAAGATGATTATCCTCCTCAAGAGCTCCATCACCTCGGATCGCCACGTGCTGCACCACATCGCCAACGGCCTCGAGAAGATGCTGGCGACCATGACGTCCGAGGCGGATGGTGAAGAGCAGACATGGCCGTTGCACACGAATCAGCCTGAGCAGTTTGGATATCACAAAGCAGCTAATGAGGCAGCCCCGGCTCCAAGTATAGGATACGCGCCTCCGCCAGTTCAGCTTGCCGGAACCGGTTGGGACGCGTATGCTCCTCAGCCGCAAGAGCAAGATATTTTTGGAGACGGATCTACGTTTATGAACGATAGTCTGCTGTACGAGGCGTTTGGGGCGGAGTCGTCGAGTGATGTGTATAGTTTCTTGACAAGTCATTTCACGTAGGAAACAAGACGAGGCACCTGGCTAAGAATGAACAAGATTCAGGAAGTCCACCTTTTTCTTTTGAACGTGATGTTTTGATCGCACCTCTAGGTCCCTAGTTCGCAGCCCAGCCCCTGATCACCTCGTACAAAGTATCATTCGTCCCAACATTCCCTGGAAAGACGACATATGGCAACCCAGGCCACTTGGATTCTGGCTCATCGCACCGCCAGAGCGGAACGCCTGGCGCAGCCTGGCCGACGATAAGCGCGCGCTTCATCCTCAAGCCCTTGGTAGCCATATCCGAAGACGTAATTCCACCCTTTGCGATGACGTACCGCGGCTTTTGCTCGAGCTTCTGGAGGAACGAGACGAGCGCTCGGGCAACGGTCGAGCCAATGTCTAGGCTTTTGGCCTCGTCGCCGCCGACGATCAACTCTCGGCTCGTCATGACGAGAACGTCTTGGCCGCGCCTGATTTCTGCTTCTGCGGTGGTGAGCGCGTTTGATACCTCTGACGTCGCCGAGTCTGGAGACTCGAGGAGTTTTCTGACATCAAGAACGATGCTTGTCAGCTTGTCTCCTGATCGAGTACGCAGCGATTCGAGTTGTGCGGTCGTTTTGGGCACGTAGGAGCCTGCGATGATTAGACCACCGACATCCTGCGACAGACCTAGATGGCTGGAAGAGATGGGAGGAATAGACGGGATCGCCAAACGGGCTGAAACGAAAGCCGCACCGGTCCGGAAGAGGAATCGTTTTCCGGATTCCGAGGCTCGTACAAGTCCGGCTACCACGACGTCGACGTCCTCATCAGCAGCGGCGTTGATGATGATGACGGGCCGATTGCCGTTCACCTCCTCTAACAGCTGCTTCAAGACCGCCTCTACGCCGCCGTTTCGTATCGTCTCCAAGCTGATGGATGTGATGCGCTCTCTGGCTACGGCTCCCTTTGTCTTCTCCACCACGTAGTCTCTCAGGTTCGAGCTCGTGTACCCGAACGTGGCGTCTTTAGCAAAGGGCGTTTGTGCGGCCGGCACCAGCTTGTCGCCCTCTTGAACGTAGTGGACGTCATTGATAGTGTATCGGCCGCCCTGCAGGAAAAAGGGGCAGAGCACCCAGGCATTGGCAGCGCCCAAGACTTGCTCAACAGCTTCAGCCTCAAGAGGAAAATGGCCCCGTAGAGTAGAATCACTTCGCAGCACAACCTCAAACGCGGCGCCTGTTTCCCGCGACGCAGCCTGCAAGTTGGTACAGATCTCGACGATGAGCTCGCGAGCTTCTTGTGGATGCATGGCGCGCGAGTTGGTGAGGATGAAGAAGCCGCCGCCGCACCTCGTCTCCCGAAACTCAGCAACGAGACGGGGCACATCCCAGACGGTGAGAATGTTGACATCGTGACACGTCTGCGTTCCCGTTGGGTCGTCGTCGAGCACAACCAGGACAGGCGCTTTGGAAGAGGGACTCTGGAGCTCTTGTTTCACGCGCTTTCGCAACTCGGTTGTGGGAGCTGGAGGCAGGGATTTCAGGGTGGAATCCCTGTCGAGGACCTCGTGGGCTGTCATTGCGGAGAAAAGGTGTCTGAATAGAATAGATGTGATGCGAATTAGATGAATGTTGCTCTCGCGATGTTGTTCACTGCTGTTGGTTGTTTGCTGGACAAGTCTCGAGGATGCGGGGTAAAGTTGAACGGCACAGGTGCAGCAGAGACAAACGAGATTTTAAGCGGAACTGAATTGAACCAGGAGCATGACTTGAGTAATTCACCTGCATAGCATCACGCTGTCAAGAGGAGCAGCCTCCTAGTATTTACATGAATCAACTCTCCAAGGTGGTGCTCCACATGCCCCTCCTCTTCCTCCGCAACTCGAGGGTGGATCCGACGGACGAAATAGCGAAACGAAGCATTTTCCGAATTACCGGCCATGCGTTATCGGCAATTGCCATGCAGCTAAAAAATCAGGACCGGGTGCATTTTCCGACGTTGTGCTCAGAGTGGGTAGGGTCCTAAGGCGTTTGGTGTGACAGGTGCTGACAGGTGCTGACAGGTGTAGTTTTCGTTAGTTACAGCTGTCTAGCATTCGCATCTGAAACACAGTTTCATCACTATCTGCGCACCAGACACTGCATAAAACATATGTTCAAAGATGCACTTTAACCATCAAATATAGCAACTATAGTATCTCAATTAATGATTTTCTTTCACCGAGTCAGTTATCAGTAGGGCTAGGCATGAATCACTAGAGTTTTCCACCCCAATCAGTCCTGTTCACTTGGAAAAGTTGAGAGGTCGTACTTTGACTACACACTGTGGTCTGCGCAAAGAGCGAGAAGAGCCCGAGAACCTAGCGCAACTAGTTGACCGAGTTACAAGTGAGTCACCCAGCCACAACCAGCCAACAAACGCCGGCTTATCTTTTGTCAACCAGCGCCGAGTTCAAAACACCACAACTTCTCTCAATCAAGTCGGAACAGTTTTCTTTCACCTGCCTACAACCACATTGAGGAGACTAGCAAACGCCCTACGTTTGCAGCTCTTTGAAGTCTCTGACTTCCCTCACCTTCTCAAACACGCCTGAGCTTGTGACCTTGAGCACGTTTTCCTCGTCACCTATCCTATAACCGTGTGCCTTGTTCACGCACAGACGGTTTCTGCTATTCCTTGAACTCTCCCTCGCCCTCCGAAATTCAACCTCCTCCACCTTACACACTCCGATCACAAAACTTGAAAGAAAGCAAACTCGTGAGATTACTCATTAGCCTCGATTCTACAGACTCTGCAAACTCGAGAGGTTCTTTGTCAGCCTCGAATCTACCTTCTCCTTACTCTTTGGTCACAAAACCATATCGCGAGAGACTTCGCCATTCCCAATCTCCAAGCCCGCGACATTCTTCACAAGCCTCGACTCTACCTTCTCTCAACCTTCCGAAAACTATTCGCCATAATGCCCGATTTCCGCAGACTCTTCTTCATCGCCAAGTTGCTCACCTGCGGCTGCCTCGGGTCCCGACGCGTACGCCCAGCGAAGCCGCCGAAGCGAAACACCAGGTACTACGATGAAAGCGATTCAGAGGAAACGGCTCAGCTTCTGCCTGAGAAACAAGAGCTCCTGATGTGCGGCACCAAGCGACACAAGGGATACGGCTCTTTTATGCGTTGAATTTCGATCGGCAAGGCTGTCGCGAATGAACTTTCTACCTCGGCATGGCTGGGAATTCCTAGAGGAAACACCTTAAGCATTTGACGCCAAAAGAATCCCAAATCACAATCACCACCGTCTCAAGCAACCTGTCATGAACGCAAGACCAGCTGAAACCCCAAACATCACGCGGTGAGCGATCCAGACGAAGTGGTTGAGCTTCTACCTCCCGCCAAACGCCTCTGCTGTGTGGCAAGCGACGCACGAGACGCCGAGCCTTGATTCTCGATCGGCAAAGCTATCGCGGAGGAAGTTTCGACCTCAATGCAGCTGAGACCTCCAAGGGAGATGTCCTGAGATCTTGACGCAATACGAAACTCAAACCGCAATCCCAATTGTCTCAAACAGCTCAGAATGTATGCGAAACGATGCGAAACGCCAGATATCAAGTGGCGAATAATTCAAGCGAAGGCTTTGAGCTTCTCTATCAACCAAAAACGCACTAGTTTTGTGGCAAACGACGCACAGGACGACGAACCTTGATGCGTTGGTTCTTGAACGGCGAGATCTGTCGTGAGGGAACTTTTCACCTCGATGTTGGACTTTCTGAGACGAGATCCCCCATGACTTAACGTCAACAAAACTCAAACCGCAACCACAGCTGCCGCAAGCGACCTCAACACGTACGCAGAGCAAAACACCACGCATCAAGCGGCGAACCATTCGAACGACTCAACTTGCATGCAGAGCGAGTCGAAGCACCAAGCATTACGCCGCGAGCGACCCGATAAAAGTTTCAAGCTTCTCCCTCCGCGACAAACGCTCTTGACGCACGGCAAGCCAAACGCAGGTTGCAGAGCTATTATGCGTCGATTTTGATTAGCAACATCATTTGATAGACAACTTGTATCTGAACGGGACTGGGATTTTCTGGGAAGGGATTATTTGATGTTTTGATGCGAACAATACACTGCCATTGTTACTGCCTCGTTGTCCATCGCTGATACTCTGTGAATGCTGTCTCACTTGGCCGACTGTGATGAAGGAATATTGCGTGATCTACACAGCCCCCTCGTGGGGGCTCATCTATGTAAGCGTTGATCGTCATGAATAGTTGTTAATTGATAATGGCTTAGGAGCAGCACCAATGACGAGCGCTTCGCCCAGGTTGAGGCTCCTTTTCACAGACAATTAGCCGCCAGCCGGGGCGCTGACGAGCCATAACCAAGGCCAGTCCGTCGTCTTGGCACATTGGCGGCGCCGCGTCGCTTCCTTCTGGATTTGGAATATTGACACATATAATGCTAGGTTGCGATCCTGGAGATGGAGGCTTGTATGTCACAGAGCGGGGTGAAACGGTCATCGGCAGCTGATGGGCTTCACGTGCCGTGGTGAATGGAGACAAGTCTAATAGCTAATGGGGACAGTCTAATAAAGTTTCCGTTGAATGACGGCTTGGACATGTGCCGTGCGAGTGCCTCAGTTGTGGCTGCTTGTCAGCCCGACATCGCAGGGGAAAACGCATATGCACTGATCCCAGGGACCCTTAATGCGAGTTAGCTGGTTCGACACTACTCCATAAGAGTGGTACCAATCACATCTCGTGATGGGGCCATTCCTGGTTGAGCCTGGATTCCGAAGTCTCTAGCGTCCCAGAGACCCAGACTCTCCCAGATTCCTCCAGCATTGGCCTCTTCGGATATGATCCGATGCAGCCACCACCAACATGTCAAGACGCACACGATGTCAAGGGCCAAGAGTCAAAAACCCCCAGACCAGCATCGCGTGAAACCGGTGGCGTAGAGTCTGGGGGGTCACTTTCAGCTCGAGGGGAACCCTCAGGGATCGGGGCGTTCGTCAAAGCAATGACCCTAGGCTAGCTTCACTGGAGCCGAGACTCGTACGAGTCAGGAATTTGCATCTCTAGCCTCGAAGCCACCGTCCGGCTTGGGCAACACGGCCGTTGAACTATTTGCATCCGGGGCTGCTGTTTTGGGGGCGTAGCTCGCTCAATCGCCTTTTTTTTTCTCCAGAGGTCACTAGTCTACCCTGCTTTTTAGTTTGATTTGATCCCGGGGGGGACGTTGAAGCGAACGGAATTGAAGGCCCACTCGAGTTTGCAAGCCAGACCAAAAAAGCGGAGGCCCCGTCGAACAACGGGGTGGAAGCCTGTTCATCGGTCTTCCCGTATGGACGGAACAACGAGGAGCAAGCATCGTGTTGGGTTTCCTTGGTTGTGTGGCTGGCTGGGGCTTCGATGTTAGCTGAGGTTTTCGATGTGAGCTGAGGCTTTCGATGTTAGCACATGTCGACCCTGTTTGACCACCCCGTTTTGACCCGTTTGAATCTTCTTCACATGCATTAGTCGTGTGTTTTAGCACTCACTTGTTATATATCAATACATACCATCCAACGTGGCTGCTTTTTCTTCCCGGGATTCCCTTTCTTTCTTTTTGCGCGGCCTTTGCTTCTCGGCTCCGAGGACCAACCCCGAGTCGTACGAAGTACACGGTACAAAGTACATCCGCCATGTCGACCACGATATACTTCGAGCTCAGCTGGTCCATCCTTAGCACCATTTGCATCGGCAATGTGCTCTTCGGCTTCCTCGTGTGCAGCATCACCAGCTACTCTCAGATCGCCGCCGTCCCCGTCCTCACCTCGGCTGCCGGAGCCATCGCCAACGGGCTTTGCTTCTACGCCTTCTACGCCGATGGAACTCCGGTAAAGGGCCAGGCCGTGGCATCGGCCTTTGCGGATTTGTTTTGGTTGGTAGGAAATTCCCCGACGCGGTCAGCACTATCTTTGTGTAAGAACTGTATCTGATGTATCATTCCTGGCCGTTAGATTCAAGAAGCCGGCCTGTCCTTCTACAGCTACATCATCCTGAGCCGCGTGCTGCGAAACCGCCGATGGCACGTCTTTGCTGCCTTGTTCTGGTTAATCATGATCATAATATGCGCCCTCAGGATTATGATTGCCGTCGTCAGAGTAAAGTCCATCATGAACGGCGACGACGCATACCAAAAGACAATCAACAACCTCCACATTGGCTACTTTGTGTCTATCGCCGTCGTCGAATGCGTCAGCGCTTACTTCCTCATCACTGTCTTCGCCTCCGCCAAAACCACGTCGCTGAAAGCCGCCATCAAGACCGGCCTGATCCGTTACCTGATGCGAAGCACCGAAGTTCGTCTTGCGCTGCTCGCTGTCCTCGGGGTCATGAGAGCCATTACATACTCGTTCCAGAGCTCGGCGCAGAGTGCGACAAACTTGGCCAGTCAAATCGATCGATTCGCATACACCATGGAATGTCTATTCCCGTTTGTCATGTTGTCAGTTGAGCACATTCTGTTGATGGTGGGATTTCTTGCTAATCTAGCTTCAACAGCATCGACATGCTTGCTTCCAGGCTCGTCTTCACAGATCAAGCTTACGCATCCTCATCTCACGGAGGCAGGAGTAACCCCAGACAGTTCACGAACAATAACAGAGGCCTGCACTACTCTGTGGCGCAAAACGAGCAAACTATCGAAGTGCAAGGTGGAGGAAGCGCAATACGCAGAACAAGTTCCCAGGAGCGCATTATCGGCGTGTCTCAGAGAACACCATCCGAGATTGAACTCGACGAAATGGACAAGCGGGCCGGGATAAACAAGACGGTAAATTTCGAGGTGTATGAGACATACAGTCCTCCTAAATGAGGGCATACAATACGCGTAATGATTAAAGATTAAGGAAGCGTTGATTTGATAGAGTCGAACGGAACGGCAACGTAAGGCTGAAGTCGGGGAATGCTGTGGTAGTGTGGATACTCCTTTACTACTTGGCAAGATTCAAGGAACAGAATCTATAATGCCAACCAGTTACTGGGACTTTGACTCAAATTGGGTGCTTGAATACTCCCCAGTAGTCAGCTACGTTCCTCAACCATGGAAAGAAGCGAATGCACAGTGCGACGAAGCAGGGGGACCCACACACTGCTGTTCCACCAACCAGCAAAATGGCCCTACGATCCACAACGAATTGAATATGCCACAGCTCGACCACACAGTGTAAATGACGGTATCTTTCCTACGTACCCTGTGCGGCAACAAAAAAGCTAGAAAACCAGGGATGACAACGTCGCAATTTTGATGTAAAGCATCTCTCTGATCCATCAATGACAATAGTGTTTTTATAGAGTAGAACTAACCGGAATCTGTTAGGTTCAAAACAATGGCAGATACTGACACCTTGCGAACGCTGCAGAAGCAAATGGAGCATTGGTCTAGTGGTCTGCGAATCACAGGTTGTGACATGTAGTGTTGTCAGAACTCAACTCATGATGCACACATGCTGATTCGCAATGAAAAAGGCTCTCTCCAATTATTTCTCCATATAGTTTCCTGATGCTTCTCCTCTCGTATTTCCCAGATATTGATTCAAGACTTTTGCCAAGGTTATATTAATTATCACCACTCTGTTTTCTCTTCCTCCCTCATCGTTGAATGACTGCATCTCCTCATCCAGACTCCTAAAGAGGCGGTTAGGTGCCCAAAAAAATGGTTGTGATAGACAAGAGGAAAAAATCGGTAATGATAGAATAGTCTTGACAAACAAAATACATCATCTTTCTCTATCGCAGTTTGATCTGACTTCAACGTGCAGACTACTATCATTTGGCGGATTGTTGTCTTAGGAAACAATGGCTAGTCAAGGCCTCGTTTCGATGGGGTCTATGGAGAAGACACTCCAGGGCTCCGTCTTCTTGTTCTGAGCCAAAAACCGACATATGGTCTAAGTCGAATCTGTGGTGGCTCTTGTTAGCGGCGTCGGGCATGGGGTGGAAACGCTAGGAAGGGATGAGGCGGCGTAGCTACCGGATGTTATGCTGCTAATATTCTGATTCTTGGAATAATTAGAGTGGGCCTTTTGAGGAGAGGTGGGCATGTTGGCGAATGTTGGGGTTAATCCATTGAAATCGATAAAGGAAGAGCCTTCCAGTCATTTGCTATAGACTCAGATGATGAACATAATAAAGGGAACGAGGATGTTGACGGTCATATAAAACCCTGAATTTGCATCACCTCTTAATCAAATTTGGTGGATACTGAATCATAACCAAGGTTATGAATATCCCTGGGCATTCCGGCTTGGCCATCCCCAAAGCTCTTCACCTTACGGAGAAGGTCAAAATTCCCCATTGGATAAAGTGCTTGGCTGAGAGCACTCAGGGCCACTAGCACCAAAAAGGCGCCCCTCGATTGTCTCATCCTCTCATTGAAAGGTCTTGAATCTAGGGCCATTTCTCTGATTGAATGTTTCCGACTAAGTTGAATGCCCCTTCCAACTTGGTCCGCTTGCCTTTTTGTTTGCCCCGTTGAAGTGCGATCTATCAATCAAATGACCCTGACATTCTTTTAAATGCATACATTGTGGAGACTTAGGCGAAGGAGATAGACGAATCAAAACAATGACCCTCAGCTGGATCGTGTGTCCATGTACTATGTTGAGGCTGCACTCCAGCAAGGAAACGGACGAATCAGAATAATGGCCCTCACCTGCGTGGCATTATGCATGCTTGAATAAAGGATGTGCACCGATCAAATTAATGGCTCAGTATCTCCAACCCCTAACATATGATAAGTAGGTACGTATCCTATACAGGCAAATGAGACAGGCAACCAGTCTTAAGCGGCAATTGATTCTGCCCTGTGCCAAAAACAGTCTCGCCCGTGATTATTGCCTGTTTGATGCCTCGGGCTCAAGAATAGCTGTTCATTTGTGTGTTTCTATAAATCTCGGACGAGTCCGCCCCCCGCCGCTGGTTGTTCCACCCAGGCCTCGCCCGTTCCACTTTCACGGGAAACACATCTCTCTGTTGGGCCTTTCTACTTGGCCCTCAGAGACGTAACGTCCGAGGGCCAGATTTTCGTATTTGTCTCACTCTGCAGCTTCTAAGTTGTTCAGTAGTTTGTACCCTCTATCTCAAGTAAGTCACTCCATTCTTTGCTAGTTCTCTGGCTTGATTATATTTATTTCCGTTTATGATCCACCCCACTCTCGTTCCTCTTCCCTCGACATGATTGCCTTGTATCATCATCCGCCTAGATAAAGTGGCATCAATGCTCATCGTTGATATGTCATCACATAGAGGCATCATACCTGTCACGCATGAACCGCGATTCCTTCTGGGCTGCTATGCAACCCTTGTACTGTTGTCGCAACCACCGACTTCTCCACCACGAGTCCCACGACTTCTTCTGGGACTGTCATATATCCCCTGTACTGTTGTTATCATAACGACTATCTATCACGAATGAACCACGATTTATTCTGGGGTTGCAATGTATCCCTTGTAGTATCGTCGGAGCGACGACTTCGTTTTTCCTCTTCGCCAAAAGCCACGAGTTTGGTGCCGGGCACCTCTCCCCGGCGTTCTAAGCATTTCGGAGCACAGCGATAACAGACACACATACAGTAACACCCTGGCTTCGTCAGTGAGATCCAATAGCAGATCTCTATCGGTTTATATGATACAGGAAGCCTCTCATCCGATCGAGATGAAACGTCCGAGTCGTATGGCAGTTTGAGCGAGCAGATGGGTATGGGTGATGAACTTATCTTGCAACTGCCAACCGCCATCGACTGCGACAGTAATCCGAATCAATTACATGCCAGAGAGGGGTTTACCAACAATACGTTCCTTCCTACTAAACAGTTTTGGTCTCCTTCATCATCTCCCCTACTCTCAAGCAGCCCGCCCTCGCTTTTGGAAGTCACTCAGGTCGTCTCGCCGCTGTCAAATTTGGATTCGTTCTCAAACCAGACCTCAGAAACTTCACCATCGCCTTCAAATAATACGCTGGGGTTTATGTGCAGCTTCGATGACAGACAGCATCGACGACCTCCAGTCTGTTACCAACATGAGTCAAGAAATCAAACCAGACAAAGAAATGACTAACCATGTGAGCTCCGGGCAGCACATTGTCAAATTAAATTATCTCACAGGCTCCAATTTCTTTCACTGCGGTAATAAAGGTTGCCAGTCTGTAAAAGGCAGAAGATCGCTGCGACGACACCTCGAGAATTTCCACCGGGGACCTCAGTACCTGTGTCCCTGTGGTAACAGCGACCGGAAAGACAAACATTATGCGCATATTCAGAGGCTCCAGTGTCATGGAAATAGACCTTATACATGCAAGTACGGCCATATCGTTGACAATTTCTTTCCTGACAGCTTGGATATCCATGTCGAGCACATCAATTATTGTGGCAAGGGTAAGAGATGACGGCGGAAGAAGGAAAAGACTCAAAACTGAAACGAATGGGATTACCCAAGATGGATTCATGCCTGGGTCTGGGTGGAAACTTGCGTCGTTCCGCGAAGCCTGGCATCCATGTGCTGTATCCTCTTGGGTTATTAAAGGAAGCGATTGTTTTTTCTACGCGGAGATTGACACGGAGTTCTCACTTGATTGATAATTCGGCTTTGACCGCTACTGTTATTGTGTTCTGTATCATGATCCGCTCCCTACTTTTATCCACCTTGAAGCATGTCAAGGTAACCAAAGTAGCAGTGGATGTGTTCGGCGCATGAAGCAATTTATACGGCTAACACACACAGACGAACTTTGTAATACGCTCTCCGATCAAGGGCGGGTTGCTGGCTCATACCGACTAAAGACAAGGCAAAGCCCTTGTACTTGCTGACTTGTCAAAAATCAAATGTTCTTGAACAAGTTACTGTGGCCAAGTTACTGTGGTCCAGCACGACGACGCCTTGCGAAAGTTGATGCCGTCCTAGACATGTGCCGAACGTTATCTGGGATCCGAAACCATCCGAGGCCCCGTAGCCTTTATTTTCCTGGGCACACATTCGGCTCTTCAATGGGAGAGGCCTATAAGAAAAAAGATAAATTTGTTCCTCGCCTTTGGTAACATAAAATCATATAGACATCACTTAGGAGAAGCGGGGTCAGGAAGCGCTATCCCACACCGAGCTTGGTGCATGTGTGTATTATTAAAATAACGAATAGCCCCTTGATTTGGCTTAAGGTATCTCCCAATGATGTGCTTTTTGATATCCGTGTATAACGCAGTATGGTGTTGTTCAACCACTGTTCCGTTCCCTTGAATAGAAGGCTATTCTGCAGAACCGTCCAGGCTCTGCGCCTCACACATCTTGCTGTACATCCCTCCTTGAGCAATCAGCTCTGAATGCGTACCTGCCTCCACGATTCGACCGCCATAGAAGACAAAGATGCGGTTCGCCGTCCTCACAGTGGACAGACGGTGCGCTACCGCGATTGTGATTCTCTTGCCGGTCGACGATGCCTCCATGAGTGCGGCCTGCACAACTCGCTCTGATTCTGTGTCTAGCGCACTAGTTGCCTCGTCTAGCAAAATCACGCTCGGGTTGCGGATGAGGGCACGCGCGATGGCAATTCTCTGTCTCTGACCGCCGGATAGTTGACTGCCGCCTGTTCCGCAAGGCGTGGATAGACCTTCAGGCAATGAGCTGACAAAGTCCCACGCGTTGGCAGCGCGGCAAGCTTCCTCGATCAGTTTGTCGTCAACGGTAACAGGGCCATCCTGCTTGTTCACGACATCCATGTCAATGCCCATGGAAATGTTCTCGCGGATGCTGCCAGGGAACAGGGTCGGCTCTTGCTGAACGAGTGCCACTCTGCTGCGGTAAGCACGGGGGTTGAGGTCGCTTAATGAGTCACTGCCGTCGATTGTGATTGATCCGCTTGTCGGGTCGTAAAACCGCTCTAGAAGAGAGATCATTGTGCTCTTTCCACACCCAGATGCTCCCACGAAAGCGACAAACTGACCAGGCTCGACATCGAGGGAGACTCCCTTCAAGACACGGTTGTCCGGCGCAAGCGGGTACGAAAATTCCACATCTTCGAATTTGTAGGAGTTGCAACCTTCCTTGGGTACCTTGTTGATGTTCTCCTGAGTTTCCTGGATCGTCGGCTGAAGACCGCAAATCCAGAAGTAGTAGTTGGCTGCGGAGTTGGCCTGGGTGAAGCTGCCCGCAAAGCTGAACAGCTGACCTGCTGCCTGGCCGGAAAAATAGACTCCCATAAAGGAGACGATGAATTGGTAGAATGAAATCTCGCCGTTAGAGACCAGCTTGGAACCCCACCAGAAGCCTAATGCGAGGATGAAGTACTCGACCGATTGGGTGAATGAGAACCAGATCATCATGTTGAACAAAGGAGTCTTTGCCTGGCCAATGGCCGTGTCGAGCTCATGGGTGTATCTGCGCAGCACATCCTCCTCGATAGCGAGAGACGACACCGTTCGAATCGCCGTAACAGTCTCCGAAGCCACCGACGCGCTCTGGGAGAACTTCTCATCTATATCAGAGTCCATCTTAGTTTCGATGCGGATTCTTAGATAGCCAGCGCCCAGCAGCGGGGGGATTCCGGCGAAGACGCCGACGAGACCCAGCTTCCACGAGACAACGATGGACAGGATACTGCAGACGAGGACGTTGGAGACGCAGAAAATGACGAGTGAAATGTTGAAGCCCATCAACTCGAAGATGGCTTGGGCGTAAGAGTCGATGTGGCTTGTTAAGGCGCCGACCGTGTTTTCAGGACGATCGAAGAATCGGAGGTCTTGGCGCAAGAAGGCACTGAAAATGTCGCTGCGGACTTTCTTGCTGAATGTCTACCATGAGTAGTCAGCAGCTGCGGAATTAAGTCATTGCTGGAAACCCTTACCTGGGCCACGATATTGGTCGCCCAACCCAAGACACCGTAGACGATCAAGAGCGCACAAGCCATGATGAAGAACATCAGAGAGATGAAGTTTCCACGGCTTTGCATGTCATCCGATCCAAAGACATCCAAAACTTTGCCAATGAGAATCGTCTGGCCAGGGTACAATCCAGCTGAAACACTGTTAGCGTAAAACGAATTCACACTCTTGGGGAGGTTGCTTACCACCGGCGAGACATGCCAAACCAACCACTCCGTAGCACGTGTTCAACTCGGGAGTAGCCCTGACGAGCTTCCAAATCGTCCTAATAACACCGGTGCGAGGCGCAACGTTGAAGTCTTCGCGGCTCTGGAAGGCCTCGGCCGTTTCAACGTCGGCCGTCTTTTGCCTGCCCAGTGATTGCGTCTGTTTGATGGACAAGATTTCCTCGCCCTCCTCCGAGGTATCTTCCGTAGCGGCCTCGGTCTTCTCCGACGACAGGTCCTGCGCGTTGACGAGCGTGGCGTACTCGCCGTCCATAGCGACGAGGTCATCGTGCCTTCCCTGCTCGACGATCTTGCCCTGCTTCATGACGACGATGTTGTCGGCGCCCTGGATCGTCTTGAGCTTGTGGGCGATGGTGATGGTGGTGCGATTCTTGGACGCCTCGTCGAGCGCCTTTTGCACGATGCCCTCGGCGTGAGGGTCTAATGCGCTGGTCGCCTCGTCGAGTAGGAGGATCTTGGGCTCTGAGACGATGGACCGGGCGATGGCGATTCGCTGCTTCTGGCCGCCGGATAGAAGGCCTCCCCTCTCACCGATGCGGGTATCGTAGCCTTGAGGCAGGCCCTGGATGAAGTCATCTGCAAAGGCCTTCTTGGCGGCCGCCTGCACGCGCTGAAGCTTCTGCTCTGGCGATTCCGACTCCCACTGGGTTCCGACCAGGCCGTTGGCAATATTTTCAAGGACGGTGCCGTTAAACAGAACGGGTTCTTGCTGGACAAGGCGAACATTGGTGCGCAGCCATTTCAGGTTGAGCTGATCGATGCTCTTGCCGTCCAGTTTGATGCTGCCAGAGCTCGGATTGTACCATCTTTCCATAAGACCAACGATTGTGCTTTTGCCAGATCCGCTAGGTCCAACGAGGGCGGTGACTTTGCCAGCCGGAATTCGCAGCGAGAACTCCTCCAACACGCGAACATCGGGTCGGGTAGGATAGCTGAAAGTCACGCCTTCCAGCTCAATTTCTCCAGCAGTATCCGTAGGCTTCTCGCCCGAATCGTCGAAGGGATTGATTTCGGAGACTCGGTCAATCAGCACAAAGAGTTCAGCTGCAGCTGTGGCGGCGCGGCTGAAGGTGACCATGTGGGGGACAATGGAGTTGAGCGTCGAGGCGGCGATGATGACGGAAAAGAGGACACTGTTCGAGGATGAGTTTGTGTAGAATTAGAAACTAGACATGTTGGTCAGGACTTACGTGAAAACAGTACCAATCTCGTCCACCTCTCCCCGAGCGATCATGGTGATGCCCTGCCAGAAAGCCAAGCCCATGCCGGCGAAGATGACAAAGTATTCGCCACCAAACATGATGCCGTACAGCAAATTCTTCTTGTAACCCAGAGTCTTGGCGTCGTCGAGATATGTCGTGTACTTGTCACTCATCCTAGGACCGAGACTGAAGGCATGGGTAGTGCGCACGCTGCCAATGACCGACTCGGCGTATGCACCGGCCTGGGCGTAAATCTTCAGGACCTGTGTTTCGATTCCGGCGTCGATGCCTCCGGTGACGAAGACTAGGATAAGAAGCGCGGGCAGGATGCAGATGAGGATCAGCGTCAGCTTCCACTGGCTAATAAAGGCGATGACGAATGCGCCGATGAATGTCGCGATGGCCTGGAAGATCTGGCCAAGCTTCTCAGACATGCCCGATTGGACGAGGCGGCCGTTGGAGGTGGCCTGCATGGAGATGGAGCCTCCCTCGCCCTGGTCGAAGAACCCGACTTCTTGTCCAAGTGCAGCGCGAAGGTATTGGTGTCGCAAGTTGCGGGTGAGGTTGAGGGCGACGTAAGTCAAGAGTGTCGAGTAAACGTATGTCAAGACGAGGCGCGCGATGCCGATGTAGACGTAGTACAGACTTGGCGCAGGTCACTGATTAGCTGGTGGGATCGCCAAGAAGCCGTAACAGGGAATAGAATATGCAGTATGCAGGACTCACGCAAACTTGGACACTTGCTGCATGTAGTCGGCTGGAGGATTGGTGCCGGTGGTGTAATTGCTCGTTAGGGAGATGAATTGACCGATGACAAGATTGACCATGGCGAGGGCGACACCAGATCCGATGGCGGCAGCGATGCCGATGAAGAGCAGGACATAATCGATCGGTCGGCCGTAATTGAAGACTCTCTGAGGTACAGTCAGATTAGATGGCTCAAAATCGCAAGTAAATCCTGCGGAAAAGGTGGCGCACAATAAAGCTCTTGAAACCACCCTCCACCTCTTCCTCTCCTTCTGCCTCCGGGGACGTCACTGTTGGTCCGGCATCGTTTTGCGAGTCTGCGGCTTCGTTTGTCGCAGAAACGACCTGTTTCTCGGTGACAGGGGTGGTTGCCATCGTGTCGTCGCAGCGGGAAACCCGTGGGGATTATCGCAAAGACGAAACGGTCGAGAAGTTGTTTCGGACACAAAACAAAAAAAATAAGAAGATGCGACACCGAACAAGAAGAGAAAAAAAACCAGCCCGAGGCTCGGTCACGACAAGCCCCAGTCGTCTTTTAAAGGCATCTGATAATTGGTACCTCCCATGAACCCATTTCTAAGTCGGACCCTACGGCCGTACTCTTCGCACCGAGAGTGCGGCCCATTCCAGGGTTCTTTTGGTGAGCTTGGCGGACCCTTGAAGCAGTCAAACCGGCATCTCGGAACCTCCGAGATGGCGAAGCCCCCACCTCGGAGATCTGATGGGATGACTTTAATGTGGATCGCCGCACGCAAGTCTCACGGCTTCGATTTTTTTTCCCTTAGTTTAACAAGCGACTTCGGCAGATCCCAAATCCTTTCTCCGGTTTCTTCCCCCTGTCTCTTTGAAGAAAATCGGACTCCGGAACCAGGCAAGGCACGAAAGCGGGCCGGACTCGAGTTATACCCTCCGGAGATCCTTACCACTGGGACCAAGTTCTGACGTACCCCTCCCCCCTTCAGTCGTCATCTCATCTCTCTCCCTTCTCATGGATGCAGACGGCACTGACGCCGAAGAGGCGGCCGACTTTGACAACCACTCTTCTCCAGTTCACATCCTCTCCGTGAGAATTGCCAAGTCACAAGTAGCTGCTCAGGTTTGGCTGACTGTGAGACCCAACAGTGCGAGCAATGCCGACATCGGAAGGTAATGCTATTCATTCCTGCAAGGCCCTTCATCTTATCAATCAGCTAGACAAACGAAAATCATGTCCCGTGGCGAAAACTGACCATCCATGCCCCATCTAGGTCCGCTGTGACAAAAAGGAGCCGTGTGGTCCCTGCGGCCGGAAGCAGATTGCCTGCACATTTCCGGCAGGCTTCAAGCCTCGACAAAGACGTCAAAGAGCTTTGGTATCAAACTCATAGTGAGTATCGGACAACCAATTCATTCTTTGTTCGAGTTTGCTAACTTCACTTCTTCAGCGAGGACAAGATTGACGACATTTCTCGAAAACTTGACCGCATCTGTTCCCTTGTCGACAGGAATGGTCTCGCATCCACCCAGACCCAAGATGGCCCACTCTCGGGCCAGACCAACTTCGTCGCCCACAAGACACCCGGCTCGTTCAACTCGTCGCCGGTGCCACACACGCAGAGCAGTGAGGATGCTTCAGGATCCGACTATGAGGGCGAGTTGTCGTTAACAGCCCATGCCACCTTTGCCACAAACTTTGCTCAGCAGGCTGTAAACAACAACCACCCGCTAAAGATCTCGCAAGAGGTGGCTTCGAGTCTTGATGCCTTGCGTCGGACTCTCGTCACCAATGAAGACCGGAGTGAAAGGTCCCGTGTACTACATGCTCAACTTATTCCACCATCGTCTATTGTCGATGGCCTTCAGATGCCGCCGATCAATCTGGCCATGGCTGCCGTCCAAAGTCTACGGAGTAAATATCAAACCACTGTTCCTGGATCTGTCTCGCACATTAACCATCTTTCTAGGTTCTGCCAGAGCGAGGATATTCTGTTGTCTCGAGTTCGAATCTATTGGCCAATTCGTCGAATACTTCTTCACCGTCTACTCCGGCCAACCCTCCATTGCGGACTTGATTATCGTCAACTGTAGTTTGGAGCGTCTGCTCATCGAGTATGGCAATGGTGAAGCAGATGAGGCGAGAAAGAACGAGTTTACATCACAGGGTCTCCTATGTCGTCGGAATATGGAGTCAATCCTGGCCCGCCTGCCGTTCAACCTCCCCATGAGCTTGGACTTTTCACTAGCTCTTCTCATGGCGGTGCGTTAAATCATCTTGGTTCAGTCACACCTATTTACTAACAGACCCCAGTCAACATACTACCTAGAAATAAGCAAGCCGTCCATGGCATGGAACTGCGTAGCCGCAGCGTCGCAGATGAGCCAGGCACTTGGCTTCCACCGAGACGTCCCGCTGAAGCCCGAAAACCCAGAGACGAGGCGCC
This sequence comes from Dactylonectria alcacerensis, assembly GCA_029931735.1. Taxonomy (NCBI): domain Eukaryota; kingdom Fungi; phylum Ascomycota; class Sordariomycetes; order Hypocreales; family Nectriaceae; genus Dactylonectria; species Dactylonectria alcacerensis. Next base: position 1,629,924 of record JAPMUZ010000006.1, on the reverse strand, counting down.
GAAGGACGAAGCTCTTCTGGTGCATCTTCCTGCTAGATAAAACTCTGGCGCTGCGACTCGGCCGCTCCTCTACGATCCGGGACTGCGATGTCACACTTCCGCGCATGGATGTCGAAACAGTCGCTGACGGGCAGCTTGACGCCGTGTTGCCCAAGTGGATTGACATCGCCATACTCCACGGCAAGGTCTATGACGATATTTACAGCCCTGGGGCGCTGTTGCAGCCAGAGGGTATACGAGTCACTCGAGCGCGGGCTCTTGCGTCCGAAATGCAGAGGGTCTTTGAGGGAGAAAGCCCTGCCGAGGTAAGTTATCATTATTTGATCGTTGTGACACAAAAGCTGACTAGAAATCACGTAGACTAGATATCTCGAGGGCCGCCGTCGCGCTCTCGGAAACTCCACGCACGAGCTCCTGAAACGAGCCGACCGAATATCTTACCTCGCAGATTTAACTCTCATCTATCGCAGTATTCCTTCAGGACCTTATTCTACCTCCGCCTTTTGCGACGAGTGCATCGCCACGGCAAATCGTGGTCTCGAAGAGCACAAAAAATGCATCGTCCTTCTCCGAGACATAGAAGGCGACGTCCTGGAACTGTACATACAATGGTAAGTCCTTCACTATCGGAGACATCAAATACCCGGACCATACGACTAACACGTGAAACAAGGGCTCTTCTTTCGTCGCCGTTTGTCCCATTCATCGTCATCTTCTGCCACGTCATCGAGACAGCCGCCCCCCTCCACCTAGAAAAGCTCGCTGCCGTTGTCGAGACGTTGCAGATGCTCCCGCCCGACTACCCAGAGGCATACAAGAAGCAGCTCCACCTGTTCAAGCGCATGTACGACGTCGCGTGCAAGTACGTGGAAGCCGCAGCGTCAGGGCAGGCGCAAGGCGGCTACGAGGCCTTCTTCAAAGAGGCAGGCATCGCGCTGCCTAATAACCAGATGCTCCAGATGCCTGATCCTAGCCAGCAGAACCCGCAGATGAACCCAGGGGTTGGATTTGGAGTGGGCATGGGAAGTATCGAGGGCGCAGACGAAGGGCTTGTGTCGAACATGGAAAACCCTAGTTTTGAGTTGGGAAATTGGTTTGATCAGAATTATCAAATTCTAAAGATGATGGAGGACGGTGTCTAAGAGCGTATATACCCCGGACTATCTTGGTCTGCTTAATACAACATGGAACAAAAGCGCACAAAACTCTCGAGCTATCCATTCCACATCGTAGCATCAGATACCGAAACCCATCCCGACCAACCATTCTGACAACGTAATCCTTGCAGACTGTTTCCTCGATTAGGCCATGGAGGAAAGCCGACCCACGGCCTTCTCAGATTACTCCATCTATCCATCTTATCTCATTGCCTCGGGCATCAAACTCCATCGCGAGTTCACGACACACCACTCTGACAACATCGCCGTTTGTTGTTTGGCACATGATTCCATTCACCCAACCAAGTGTAGGAAACATCTGTCTTATCTCTGCTGTGCCATCGCAGACTCTTTTCTCGACTTGACCAAGGAGCAAAATCGAGTCGCGGCTTGCTCGTCTCTCACCACGCAAGGGCCGACGGGTATTGGGGGGTTCGTCTTGAGTTGTTCCAAACGCAAAGCAAAGGCCGCTTCGCCATATGGTACACCGACGTGATTTTTGGGAATCGTATGATACTTTGTCTCATCGTTTTGGCGGAAAGTTGCGTATCCTAAAATATCTCGCTTAGGTCTTGGTCCGCTGTTTAAAATATAATCCTCTCCATCAGTGCAGTCGTTGAGTTGGAACAAGGTCAATGCTGGCATTGATTGCTGCCATTTTTCAAAAACTGTGTACCATCGTAGCGGGAAGTGTGTACAAAGTTCCGCTGCGTGGGGTGGCAGGATGGCCATCATGTTCTCTTCGTTTGGGTATCCGACCCCACTCTCGCTGAAGTCCAAAGGTGCGTAGTGAGTCGCAACATACAAGATCCGACAGGTATGAAGACACAGTCGTTCTAGGCCACCAGATCTGTTGCTCTTTCCAAGAGATGCAATCCACTCGGCCTGCCTCTCATGGTTGAAGATGAATTTACCTAGCGTAAGGTCTCTTAGGTTCGGAAACGAGGGTGAAATCATCTCCAAGTTGACCTTTGGATGCCATCCCCAGCTGTGGCCGAACGTCAAACTCAACGCTTGGAGGTTTTTTGCCACATCTGGGATGAACCAGACTTTCGGTAGACGCTCGAACCTCTCTATCTGATGTCTGGATGAGGCTGTAATGGGACCTCGGCCGCCTATGCTGGTGTACCTTTCTTCATGAATGCTCAAGTCCACAAGGGTGCCTGACCCGATTATTGTTTTGAATTCTGCCGATTCCGCCACACGGGGGTCAAGTTCCTCATTCATCTCCCTAAGCTTGAAAACTTTGAGCGCGATTGGTCCTGACGTTGATGGCAGGATCTGACTGCAGGAGTACTCGGCGTGAGTTTCCTGCCACAAGGCGTCATCGATGACTTTCTGTCTTTGGAGTGACCAAGTGCCGGCAAGACACTGAAGAGTGAGCTCGATAAACCCTGATTCGAAGCTTATATTGTCTAAATTGACGTGGGGAGGTACCTCTGGCTCAAGGAGATCGCGGAAGGACACCTCGAGGTTTCTCAAGTTGCGAAAGCAAGCAATAAATGGCAATGTAGACATAATGTTCGCAATTGTGCACACATCTAGACGACGCAAATTTCGCAGCTCGGCGTAGAAGCCGTCATCCAGGTGAGGGAAATCAGACATGCTCATTGGTACGCAGGTAGTGCAGACAACTTGGCGTACTAACGGACTGAGTTTTGCAGACTGGGCAATTTTGGTGAAGGCTAGGCATTGCCTATAACTATTTGTGTTAATTTCGACTTTCCAAAAGAGCCATGATGTAGCAACGTTGCCGAGATAGTGGTTGACAAGTCGAGTTCGGGAGAGTGATGAGGCTTCCATGTGCGAGCATATGTGGTGAACAACCTCGGGAGGTATTGTTGACAAGCTAGGCGCAGCCATTTTGGCTATTGATCTTTTTTTTTTGGGGGGGGGGGGGGCGGGTGAATAGGATGAGGGGAAAATTCCAAGGGGAGTTATAAGAAGGATGGGGCGATATGCAAAGACAGAATAAAACGTCGATGGTGTTGGTGGCGATGGTGCGTTGTTGATGCCGACGTCGCGCTGCTGCTGAGAAGGGCAAGGTTCAGTTATTTTATAGAAGCTCCGGGAAGCTCGTGCCTTATAAAAAATGATGGAACAAGACGAACTTTTCTTTGTTCTTTTGGGTACACACAGGCAGTTCTTGTGAGTGTGAATCATTATTAGTTGAGTGTGGAACAATGAAACACAGCGCTCCACGCCTAACAAAGGCTGAGGTCTAAGCACCTACCAACTAGCAGGTCAATGAAGAAGTGCGATAGCGCCCCGTGTGTGCATTAATGGTGATGTTCTTCCAGCAGGTTATGGATCGGTGTGATTAAAATTCGTTTATCTGATCTGCAGTCAACTTGCTATAGATCGCGGAGATGGGGTCAGCGTCCTCGGCAGCAGACACCTGGAGGGGTGCCAGAGACAAGATAGTAAAAAAGAAACCCTCCCCCCCCCAAGGAAAAAACAGTACGAACAACAGTGTGGAGGGCCTAAAACCCAAACCCAAGGCAACAGCAGTAGATCGTGGATATAATACACACCGCATGCTACTTGCTTATAAATAGCCTTAGAGATGCAAACGGAAGCAAGGCTCTACGCCGTTTACTACGTTTTCTAGCTCCTAAGAATCTTAAGACATAGCCCTAGAGTTAAGTGGCTTACTCCAGACGTTGAGGTGCTTTCACGTACCGTGACAAGGCGAAAGGGGCTTCGCAGGGGTTCAAGGGTAACGAAGCAGACCTACAGGCTGTAGTCGAATCCTTGAAGGCAGAGGACGGTTGAAGTACCTCGATAATCGACCGCCATCAACTCTGACGACATCTTCACGAAAGGACCATCTACAGCATTGATTGAGATTCTAAGCATATTATCACCAATCAATACTTCCGCCAACCCTGAGGTCCGCAAAACCTTACTCCGATATCTACATGCTTTGGCGATGCAGCAGTTGCCTCGGCAGAGCCCTATAATGGTTGTCCTTTCTAGGCTTCATGAAGGCATGGATAGCGAAGACTGGTCACTAAGAGTGCTTACATGTATCGTGGATCGCCTGTGCATCAGCCTCGACCCAATCAACGAGTTGAGGGTGCTCGCTCAGAGGCGCCAGAAGCACCTTCTTGAGCCATAAGAAAGCTCTGAAGAGAAAGCTAAAACTGAATTAGCTGGACCACCACGAATCGCTCACTCGGCTGACACCAATGTCACTCCAGTGGCTAAAGTTAAGAGTCGAATGTAAGATGTTCCGAACACAACACCCAGCGAATGGTAGAGAACACTGCCCTCCTGGTGTGTGGCGAGCAACATACCAAGACGTTGGGTATGTACGGGAGTTCAGAGGAAGGCAAGGATAGTTTATTGAAAGTCCAGGGACATAGGATTCGGTGTTTGGAGGAAGTCACTAATAACCTCCTCGGAGCACTTCAACTCCAGACGGAGATCTCTCTACGCCTTATCGCAGCAGCATATTGCAGTGTCAAGAAGTCCGCGAGGGCCGTTGTACAATGGAGAAACCGGTAGGGGGTTTTGGCCTATGGCTTAGAGACTGAGGTGTTGGATTCCTGTGCAGTTAGACAGGAGTGGTAGTGTGTAGCCGATTTGGAGGTGTGGAGATCGTCACCATGGTGACATATAGATTGTAACACACCTTCCACCACTTAGACTCATCTGACAGAGTATAATTTCACCCAGGCGATCTATTCCAGATAACAAAGGTTCTTCAATAAAGAAAATACGCATGTATATGTTCATACAAGTTCCCTAGACTTGGAAGAGATCGCTGAGTTAGCGAGGCACGCAACTTGAGGTCCAAAGATAACTAAGATTATAAGCTGTAGTCATATCCATAGGGCCAGGATTCAAGCTTAATTTGACAACAATTAGTCAATTCGGATGATGGAACTTACGCTAGTTATACGATCGGGAGCGCTGCACCAGGCGTTGCGTACGCACCTACTCACTCGCGCCTTGTAATCGTGGAGGTGTCCGGGGATGTGAACCGGGCGAACACCATCAGCACTCGTTCGCTTAGTAGCAGAACTCTCTATTATCGGACCAAAGAGAGTCGAGTTCTCAAGATTGTGTGTAGTGAAAAGGCTCAGGAGTGCGAGTAGCACAGCTATGGGCAAGTTTTGGGAACGCAAATGTCTTTCCTGCTCTACTCATCAAGACAATGATGCTTCTGACGGGACCGGGGCTGTTTTCTTGCCTGTCCAAAACTTATTCAACTCCTTCCTAACGAGAACTTGCCTTGCTTTGGTCGATGGGAATATTTTGATCGACCTCGGTTCAACACCTTGCTCAATGATCGCAACACAGTTTCTGCCTCCATGCAGCTTGATTCCCTCCCTCAGTCGCGACAGCACAGTGACGAGCTTTCGCAACGAGTCTTGATTCTCCATCTCTCAGCTGCTAAACTCGCTTGCCAAATTCGTGATTTCGACATGGTGGAACAATCCTCCCTTGTGTTTCCCACGAATTAGCCACGGCGTTCGCCCAAACCACAACTGCAGGAGGCATGTCTTCAAGTTCTGAGATCCCGTCTTCAGCTCGGCAGTCATGGACTGGGGCATGTACGAATCTTTACACATCGCAGATGTAACGTTCGGTTGTTGGTTGTGTTGGAGAGTCAGCGCTTGGATTTGAGAGAGCGGTAGGTCGGATGTCTCGATCCTATTATTGGAGTTTTCGGGTTCGCCACGATAGCCAGCGTCGACCTCAAACTGCACGACACAGTTCAAGTCTCCGAGCTTGTACTCCAAAATCCGATTATGACTCGTGCTTTCTCCCAATCCTGGAGCGGGTGTAGTGAATGCCGTCTCAAAGTTGTGACCATATCCGGTGTTAGAAGAGCCGGTCATCATCATCATGTATTCCCTTTCATTTATCTCCACAACCAAGGTATCTTGAACAAATAGATGACCCGCGCGGAAGTCTTTACAGGATCTGTTATTGCAGAAGTCCAGTAGTTTTCGAAGGCTATTTCGATTAATAACGACGTCCACGTCATCAAAGCGAAAGTCAGGTCGCATGAATGCTGTGGCATCTAACAGTGTTTTGAATGGATACTTCAGCACCAGCGCTGCATTCTGATCGATGGAGGAGGATTTGGTGTCTCTTGGCACTTTAGCTGGCAGAGGAACATCATGCCAGATACGCGCATAGCCTGCGATCTTAGTCAGTGCTGTGCGCGTCTCGCAGCATAATTTTAGAGCATTTACCAACCTGGAAACTTAACACCCTTGGGGTGCCAATTGTAGGTGCTAAGCAGGCGGGCCTCGGAGAGACTGTTGACCTCAAAAGTCGACGCTTCGAGACTTTTGAGGTGGATAACAGGGACTGGGACGGAGAAATTCACATTCTTCCAGAGCCAATATTTGCGCCGCGAGCGGTGGGGATATCGTTGTCCTGTCAAACCCGGCATCGGAGCTGTCGGTTGATGGGCATCTCTACCTCCTTGCGATGCCAGGTCCCTCCGATGCTGGTCCCTTGCCTCCGGCGACCTGAACGAGCGGCCGCAAGAGCAGGCGTGCATGTTGTTGTGTTAAAGTCAATTCTTATTTGTGTTGTGTGAAAGAAGAGAGCTGAAAATCAATGCAGGGAGCCCGTGCAAGATTACAGCGTTGGGTGTCTGCAGGAGGCCGTCTAGGAAAATACTTGGTCTGGATCATAGCTGTTCCACGAACGATAGCTCAAACCTGATGGCTCAAAAAAAACTGACACTGCGAAAGGCCACTAGTTTCCAGGGGTTCTCCGTGATTAACAAAGCTACGAATCCATGATGGCCTTTCGTAGAATAGAGACAAAGGACAGTGTAGATAGAAATGTAGGGTAGGGGGTGCTCAGTCAAGGTGAGCCGAGGTGAGCAAAGCGGATTAGGTGGGGCCTTGGGTGAGGCCCAGGTCTCACCGAGGAGTCCATTACGGAGAATAGTTCTGCCGATCCCGACCGAAAATGTAGTATCACGTGAGTGAAGCCTGTTCGCGACGCTGCAATTCCAGAATAAACCAAAACAGATTGCCTCACCACACGCGACGACTTCGAAACGCCTCCATCACTGACAGGCAAAATGACTGACGTAAACACCCAGTAAGCTCGATACTGTCCCTCTATCCGGAATGATTTACTGAACAGCATCCAGAGAACTGCTCTCGAAGCCGCGTCAAGACTGCACGTAGGTTATTCCCTGCTCACCGAAAAGTCATGATGAGATCAGATACTGATGATGATTGACACGCAGCGAGTACGAGCTCGCGCAGCTTGTAAGATACATCATTCTTCAAAGTGTCAGACCCGAGTCATGCTGACCCGACTTCTAGGAACAATGGGAGTTCACTAACGGCCCGCTGTCCATCCTCCAAACGGCTGTCAGGACTCATGCACAAGTCCTGATCAGCATTCGATCAAACCGCAAACTGTACGCCACTATCAGAGTCCGAAGACGCAAGCTGAATACTAACAACCTTACAGGCTCGCCCGTGTCAAGGCTTTCGACCGCCATTGCAATATGTGAGTACCAGAACACACAACTCATCGCTCGGCGCTCCCTTTTCATGCATGCTGACAGTGTTCTGTTTAGGGTCCTAGAGAACGTTGTAAGTCCTCACACATCTTGCGGCATTCCCTTGCCTAGCCGGAATTTCATGCTACCTGTGGAACCGACATGATTCTCAGACCCTTGTCCTCTTACCTGAAACCACATGACGCGATACTGACAACCATTCTAGAAGGAGATGTGGACTGAGACGCACCGAAATTCCGACGGCAAGCCTGGCCGACCCGTCAACAAGGACCGATTCGTGAGCAAGATGTACGCCCAACCATTTCACGCGCACAACTATGCAATGGCCAGTCTCTAACGACTTACAGGTTCCTCCGGGGCGATAGCGTTATTCTTGTGCTTTTGAGCTAAGCTAAGGGTGGTTTTGAAGCTGGAAATATATGCAAATCTGGAAATTGCCTTTGACGTGTAGGCTTTGGGCTGGAAGGAGAAAAGAATGCTGCGGTTGCGGTGCGACCAAAACCTTTGCATCATGGGCCTCGAATAACACAACCATCGATTCCTCTGTTGATGTTAGACTGGGAGATCGAGCGCCTTCACAAAATAGACCTAATTTCATCACCATTTGAAGCATCAAACCCTGTGACGACCTGGCTTCGTTCTTCCTCTAGTTTACGTGATACTGAAATTCCGCGCACCACATTGACCACCGGCATACTTAACGGTTACATGCAGATAAGGCTGCTGTAGTCTTGAGAAGATGAATCTGGGACTTTCATATTCCTACATATTACACTCAAAGTATGGCTACACGGTTGCACAACCCTGCATCCCGCCGCTGAATGATTCGTCGGCATATTTCAAGCCTCGCACAGAGGCTGGCCATCCTTGATCTTCTGCATGCCGTATTTTTCGAGTCGAATGGACTGGATGGCGATGAACCCAGTCGTATCCATCGGCGAGAACCCGTCGAGTGAGTCCATGGAAGCCTGCTCCTCCGAATACAGGTTGCTGGCGTCGCTTTTCCGTCCGAGAACAGAAGCAGTGCCCTTGTACACCATCATTCGAACTTGGCCGGTGACTTTTTGCTGCGAGAAGACGATGGAGTTTTCGAGGAACTCGCGCTCGGGGCTGAAGTACATGCCATTGTAAAGGCAGTGCGACCACTCGACGGTGATGAATTGATCGCGAAGCTTTCGGACCTTGGAGTCCATGACTAGACCCTCGAGGTCGAGATGAGCTAGGCGACTGCAGAGATAAGCTCGTAAGTAGATATCCAAGTTGTGGGGGCCTGGGAAGTGTGAATGTCCATGGAATAGTCGTGCACTTACGCGATGGTAATACCAGGGCTGTCGTAGCAACCTGCTTCGGGTTAGCAGCTAGCTATGAGACAAAGATGAGGGCTCCTACCTCGACTCTTGAGGCCAATGAACCTGTTCTCGACGATATCGACTCGTCCGACTCCATGGTCGTGACCAATTTTGTTCAAAAGCTTGAACAACTTGAGCGAGTCCGTAACCTCCTGCTCGGGAGTCACGACTTTGACAGGAATGCCCTTTTCGAAATGAATCGTGAACTCATAGGGTGTATTGGGGGCATCCACGGGGTCGATAGTTCGCGTCCACAGTGCAGCGGGTGGGGTGTGATCAGGGTCCTCCTGCAGTTGTTAGGTTAGCTATGGCTTCGTTCTCCAGCATCGTGATATTTGATAATGTGGAGATCTCCCGTCTCTTGAGTCGGGGATTCCTCTAGAAGTTCGGTGGATTTGAATGCAGCAGGGTTTGAATTACGCACTAGGACACCGGCTTCGTAGGAGCAATGCACAATGTTGTCGTCCATGCTCCATGGAGCCTTTGGAGTGGAAGAGACAGGGATGTTGTTTTCGGCAGCGAATTTTAGAAGGTCTGCTCGGCCCCTGTGGTAACTAAGTCAGTGCTTGATCCTCATAGGCAGGACAACAGGATTGGAGACTAACTGGAATTTTTGGATGAAATCGGGCATTCGCCAGGGAACAATGACCTTGATGGAGGGATCGCAAGCCTTGAAGGCAAGCTCAAATCGGATTTGACTGTTGTGACACTATTAGCTTCTACATACACCTTTAGGCAAGCCTGCCACGTCTTTTGTGGAGGAATCTTACTCATTCTATAGACATGAGTTAGCACGGATCAATCCGAAGGTTGTCAATCGCTTGAATTACTCACGCCTTTGCCGGTGCAGCCATGACTGAGAAAATCGCACTTGTACTTCTGAGCAGCCCGGACTTGAGCCCGGGCGATGACAGGTCGAGCAAGCGACGTGCCGAGTAAGTAGCGGTCCTCGTAGATGGCGTTACACTGGATGGCTCGGAAGACGAGCTGCTCGACGAACTCGCGCTGCAGGTCTTCAATCACCATCCGCTCTGCGCCCAAGGCGAGAGCCTTCTTCTCGACCGCGGCAAAGTCCTCTTCTTGGCCAACATCAGCCAGAAAGCACTGTCTTTGTGTTAGTCGCCCACACTTCAGGGGGTGTGGGAAAAGCGAGAGTGCTGGTGACGTACGACGACGGAATATCCCTGTTGTCAAAACTCTCTGTTAGCAAATCTCAGTCGTTGCACGCTTTGTCGGGTGTGTTTAATGGACCAGGTGAGAAAGCAATAGGTTCTGGGGATGTACTCAATGATAAATGGGTCTTACCTCGAGGATGAGATATTTTAGGATAGTGGAAGTATCCAGGCCTTAAAGTTGAGAGTTAGCTTTCAGCTCATCCGAAGATTGGGTGACGAGCAGCATGTCGCAGTCAATTGGTGTCTCTCCCAGGCCATTCGAGACCAATCGAACTGCTTGAGCTCGAGTCCAGATTATGGCTCAAATGAGTCACGGAGATACAAAATAATGAATGCGCGTCTTGGAATTCCCCTCGTACCTCCAGAGTAGGCGCTACAAGAGGCGATGTCAGTTGACGGGTATGATGGTGGGGATTGGCGGTGTATTGCTGCGACTTACAGACAAACACGGCCCTTGGACATGATGGCGAGATTTTGTTTCGTGGCGGAACTTGTTCAATCGGGAACAAAATTTGGAGAAACCAGGTGTCAGGCTTATGAATTGAGAATATGATGGGCGTGGTGGTAGTAGAACAGGAGGATGCTATCAGTGCGTGGTTTTTGGGGCAATAAATACTCCTAGGTAGAGTCACACAGGCCCAACAACTGGTGATGACTCGAAGCTGTCAAAATTTTCGCCCCGACATCGCCATGACCCTGCAGGATTCGCGAAATTTGGTACATTACTATGAGCCGATGCAAGCAGAGAAAAAGAAAAGCGGAGAAAAAAAAAACACCCCCCTGTTCACCTTGTTTATCCTTGCAGCTTAGGGACGTGGACAAGGTTGAGTGCGCTGCATTCTCTAGTCTCAACCGATTCTGTTCAGCAGGACATCTCATTCTCACTCCAGCTTCGAGGTACGGACGGGGCGCGCGATTCGTTGGCCAGCCTAATAATTTTGCGATCATTCAAGAGGCGTGAGGTGACTGTCTCTCCTGTGGCATGCACTCACAACAGCCTGAAGCCCTAACCTAATTCTGCCTGCTTGCTTTTAGGCCCTGTAAGATGCGTCTTAGGGTAACAGCCGAGAAGAGTTAGGCCTCTGTCGATGGAGGGTGCCCTTGAGGGCGAGCGGAGTTTGACCCACGGGGAATTGGCCTTGATAAACTACCTTGGCAACTGTATCAACTTTCAAGCGACTCCGATCTACCTCATAAGCATTTGAGCGCGTGGAAGTATAACGTCCCACCTTGTGTATGGGTCGTGGGGGTCTCCATCATCCCTCTCGAGGGGCAAGAGCGATGCAAGAGAAGCGAATCTCTCCTTCTTTGGCCTTTTGCAACTCTATCACCCTCTTCAGTCCCAGCTGCAGAGCCTCTTCACTCAAAGCGTCTTGATCCTCAGTCAAGGCACCTCTGCGGATCGGACCCTTCCGTGAACCTTCCAACTCCCACAGGTTTCCATCGCTGCCCTTGACGAAGGCGACGAAATGCTGCTTAGGCCCCTCATGTGCATCTTGTTCCAGTGGGGCGGTGTCGCCTTTCACGGCGACAGCCTGGCTTGCCTCGTAGATGGTGTCGGACGTAGACAGCAGCTCTGCGCGCTCCTTCATCTTCAGCGGGATCGCTTCCTCGCGGAGCGTGGCGAGAGTGCTGTCCGGGATGATCTTTGTCGCAGGCACCCCATTGATGGCACAGTGAAGAAACCCGATGAGGCCGCAGCCGTTGATGATGGTTTGGTGAAACCAAATGACGGGCTCCTCGTGACCAGCGCTGCCATACCACTCTGTCCGCTCATTCTCGGCGTCGCGTTCTTGTTTCCAGGTGTCGGTCATGGGAATGATGACCAGCAAGGCATGGACAGGACGCGGCACAATGGCAAGCAGGGATGGGTCGTCAAGGGAATAAACATCGTGGAATGCCAGATCGGAGGAGAGTCCAAGTCGTTGGCCCAGCTCGTTCATGACATCCGGGTTGTTTTCTACAGCACACTCTCAGTGGGCCGTCGCCCTGCGTCGGGGTTCACCGTCCTCTGGGAGAACCTACCAAGCATTGTAAACACCCTGCGCGACGCGCCAGATGGCGGTTGAGCCCCGTCTGCCATGATGCCTGTGTTTCTTTTGTTTTTCTTGAAGAGAAGTATGTGCGAGTTTGGATACTAGAGATTTGATGTTGTTGCAACTCGGATGCAGCCTTAAGGGCTTGCATCGCCTGCCATTTGGTGTTCTGAAGCCAGCATGACGTGTGGCACGTTTGCCTAAGATGTAGAGTTGCAGGCACCAACCAAAGTGCTGAATCAAGCAGCATCACATGATCAAATCCGAGAGAACAGCAATATGGCTGCAATTTCGTATCGATGAATACAACGAACGGCATCTTGCCTTGCATTCACTTTCAGGCTTGATTCTACTCATTTCCTTCAGGGGCGGCATCCAGAGCTATGGGTGGTATCACAGTTCAAGCCACCTGCACGCTTGCATCACCAAGCGAGCTGACCTTGCGACACTGATTCCGATCCTCTTCTTGTTTAGCATGACCGTGCGGAATCAATTCAAGCTTATCGGGTCGCCTTCGGAATTGCGGTGAAGAAGAAGAGGGCTGCACCAGCGTCGCATAGCAGATGCAGCTTACTCGCATCTGATGAATGGAATGTTCAGCTTTGATGGTTAAATGGTGCATAAATATAAGCGGCGAGCGGGGGCGACGTGACATTCGGCGACGATGCTTGTGAATAGAGATGTCTAGGCCTCAATTCGTCTTGTGTTCGTCATGGAATCAATCGGATTATTGACATTGCAGTGACGATCACCAGAAACCCCTCTTCCTCAGCCAAATCCCTCATCATCGTTGTCGACGAATAGTGCATCCCTTCAACCGAAGCGTCCACTAAAACGCATGAAATCACTGTCGGTGTAAACTCCCGCCTCGGAGAAAATCTCACGATGAAAGCTTGCATCCATGATTCGTCATTTTGGCGTTGTTTTGTCAATGAGTCAGCAGCGATGTGGAATCATCACTGCAACCCACCAGAGACGTCATGGTTTATTGGCGCCCTTGCAAGACGATCCTTTGACAGCTGGGGTGTATTAGCCGACAGTTGGTATAAATGGAGGCATTGGCCGCTGACACTAATCTCAAACTCAATCAATTCACTCCTCTAAGCTACAAAACCTGTGCAATCTCAGATTCTTTCATCGCATAACCTCAACAATGGCTGCTCAAGAGACCCCAATCCTCCACTACTTTGACCTCGGCAGATTGGGCCGCGGAGAAGTCGTACGGTATGTATTGCCGACCACCAATTGAAACCCCTCACAAGCGGCTAAAGCCCTGAAACACATGCTGACACTCATCTTTGCAAAGGCTTTTCCTGAGAGATGCCGGAATCGAGTTCAAGGACATCCGCTACCCATATGAGAGCACTTGGAAGGCTACCACCGGCCAGCTGGCCAACCAGGGCGCGACCCGCACCAGAAAGCTGCCCGCGCTCGAATACGGCGGCAAGATTTTGACTCAAGTCAGTACTACTCTACTTCCACAACCTAAGTTAGCGACTAACATGACTGCAGCACCTCCCCATCTTGCGCTTCCTTTCTCGAGACCTTGGCCGCTACGACGGCGAGAGCAACGAGGATAAATATCTTGTGGATGTGCTTGGTGATATCTACATCGACTGGAGGGTAAGTCACATTTTTTCATGCAAACTTGAGAGACACGCTAACGAAGAACCCAGGTTCAATGGGTGAATCAACTAGGCGGCCTCACGGACGAGTATAAGAACGAATACTTGACGAAGTACTACGACATCGTTGACCAGTACTATTCCGAGCGAGAGGGCCCCTACCTTCTCGGCGACAAGATTAGCTACGCCGACTTCGCAATCTACCAGTCCATTGACAATGACGAGAGAATCAAGGCTCTCCCAGTATGTTTCCTACTTGTGTCGAAAAGCAATTACTGATTGATCATAGGCGAAACTCCCGGCTTCTGTTCAAAAGTTCAGAGAGGCATTCGAGGCGCGACCAAACATTGCCGCTTACATTCAGGAAGGGGCAGCTAAATAAACCATTCGACTGAATGGCTTTTTAAGTTGTCGAATTTTCTCAGGTAGTTTGAGAGCAAAGAGAGAAGATTGAATAAAATGATTTTCTATGAGATTTTGCCACATGTGATATTCACTAAAAACCTGTCCAGCTTTCTAGACTGGGCAATTCATTTTACTTTTATACAAGTCGTAGACGGCTACTGCAGCCTCTGTGGAAAGAAAATCACCAGACACTAATGGTAGGGATGAACAACTCTCATAATGAGCACTAAAATCTTGTTTTGTTATTCAAACCACTCATTTAAGACACAGAGGACACCTTTGCTCTCTGGTATGCGACCTTTTTCTTATTGTTTATCCCTGATGTCTCAGATCGGTGGCGGAATAGTGAAAATCCGTAATGCCACCGCCTCATCTCAGCACTCGACGCGACGCGAACACTGTCGCACCGAATTCTCACTTGCGTTCGTAAATAATCGACACCGATCAATTCTCCAAAACCGTCTACAGCGCTCGCCTTCACCATGCCCGCGATTGAACAACTTCCCACAGAGCTCATATGCCAAATAGCAGACATGTGTACGTTTGGCGTTATCCCAGAAAGGGATCAGTGCCCGACTGCATATGCTAAGTACCATTCCCGCCTCGCGCGGACAAGCCCTCATCTTTATGGCATCCTCAATCCCACTTTGTACAGGCGCAACATCAACAAGGATCCGCTCATAGACTCGTGTGTCCTATGGGCAGCGAGGAGAGGTCAACTCGAGACGATAAAAATCGCCCACAGACTAGGCGCCAGGATAGACATCGATGGCGCCACGATCAAGGCCCACGTTGCAAAGCCTGACTGGCACGTTTCGGGTGATTGGGCATATCCGGGTTATTATTCTAATCCCAGGAGACTAAAAACGCCTCTTCACCTCGCGATAAAGCATGGTCATTGCCATATCTTGGAGTACCTCCTCGAAAATGAAGTGAATATACATGAACCTGCGCAACAGGTTTGTGAATATCAGACGTATTCCAACAATCAACCCTGTCCCTCTCTTCCGTATCCTCTCCACACTGCTCTGAGTCATAGTGTTGGGTTTGAGAAAGCTGAACAGATGCTCATTAAGCGTGGAGCGTATCTCATCGCCGAGGGCAGGCTCGCGTTCCCCATCGTCGCCCAGAAAGATCGTGAGGATCTAATGGACCTTCTACTCGAGTTGGAAGAGCCAAGAACGACATCCGCGGCATTTCTTCATGCAGTCAAGACACAAAAGCTTGGCCTCTTCCGACGGGCGCTGGATCACCCCGAACTGGATTACACAATCTCAGACTCCGCTGGTCGAACGGCCCTACACTTTGCTGCCCAACAAGGTGGCCTTATCTATGCTAAGCCGCTTCTCGAAAGACTTTCAAGGGCGGACATCACAGACTCATCCCTCATCACACCATTGCACTATGCAGCCGCGCGTGGTGATGTCGTCTTGGTTGAACAGCTACTCGAGCGTCCTGAAGTCGACGCAAATGTCGTGGATCGCGATGGCATGACTCCACTGCATTATGCTGTCACATGGCGGAGGAAAGAGGTTGTTGAATTTCTACTAAACCGACCTGAGGTGGTGGCGGGGGCTCAAGACAGTATGGATCGAACGCCCCTTCACTTGGCCGCCGCGAGTGGGTCGTCAGAAGTGGTGATGATGTTTCTTCCATGCAGAGGTGTTGATGTGAAAGACACAGATGACGTTGGCAGCACTGTACTGCATTACGTTAGCCAAGCAAAAGGCGACACAGACGACATGGTTTTCCTTGTTGGGCTGTTCGTTCGGATGGGAGTGCCCGTGGATGCAGTCTCTAGAACAGAAGTGACGGCACTTCACCAGGCTGCGAAGCATCACAATTTTGAGACGGCGTTGGCATTGCTTGCCCATGATGCTGATCCGCTGGTACGGCGCCTCAATAGTTTCGGGTCCGAGGCACCATGGACCATTCTTCACCATTGCCTGTACGGCTCCGGAACGAAGCAAACCGAGTTGATCACACGCTTGATATCTCTTGGGGTCGATATAGAAATGAAGACCACTGAAATTCGGGATGAGACCGTCGTCGGTCCCGCAACAACCTGTGGACCCCCGTTAGTGTTTTCAGCCGTGTACTCCAACAATAATAAGTGTATGAGACTCTTGCTAGAGGCAGGCGCTGATGCAAACTGCACGGCGCTGTTCTCTGATTGGGGGTATGGTGACACTGATTTCCAAGACGAGGACGAAGACGAAGCCGAAGAACACATTCTCTCTCTCATTTTCAGACACGGTTATCCAACCAGGGACAGGACTGCGGAGAACCATGAGAAATATTACGAGCGTCTATGCCTACTCTTGCAGTATGGCTCAAGCCTAGAAGGTAACGGACATGGGAAAACCCCCCTTGAATGGGCGTGCTTCCATGCCATAGAACGCGGGCATTTTGACATTCTACAATCAATTGTTCGCAATGCTTCCAGGGCCAACATTTCCATCGAATATTTGAAGGAACAAATTGAGGACTATGAGAAAGATGATGGGAATATTGGTAGTTATCGCTGGTCTAGAACGGAACCGATCTTTGAAGATCAAATGGTGTGGGTAGAGGAAGCTTTCCAGCTGTTGAAAAAGCTCAAGGATAGGATATATCCTGAGCCTGAGGAACTCTGTGAGGGACTCCCCAGGAGACTATATGATTCTTCAGAGCTTTCCCAAGAAGACGGACCTGACGACGAAGACGACGCCAGCGACCGAATGACGAGCGAATATGCCGAGGATTGATCGCAGGGGATAGTCTATCTGAGCCTCGCTATCCGGGACTTTTGCTAAGACGAATGTAAGCGCACCCGAGGCTCCATTTGCAAGATACTTTCGCAGCGCCCGGTTGACTACAAAGACTAATTCACAATCAGGCACCAGCTATGTGCACTGTTTTTATGTGAAACATGAGCACACACTTACATGCCGTGACTCCGTCTATCATGACGGGCAAGAGATATGCGGAACTTTTGTTTCTCCACTATTCCTCAAAGGGCAGCTAGAGCAGGGGCTCAGAGCATTGATTCCTTCAGTGCCGACATTGCCGACATTGTAACCTGAAGAGGTGGAATACGATGGGATCTTCTCTGTCAGATGGATCATGATTCGCTCTTCTTTTGTTATGATCTCAACTCGCATGTGCACTTTTGATGCGATATCCACCCGGTGAATACCTTCTT
Organism: Dactylonectria alcacerensis; assembly: GCA_029931735.1. Taxonomy (NCBI): domain Eukaryota; kingdom Fungi; phylum Ascomycota; class Sordariomycetes; order Hypocreales; family Nectriaceae; genus Dactylonectria; species Dactylonectria alcacerensis. The sequence goes on along the minus strand of JAPMUZ010000006.1, from coordinate 1,612,482 downwards.
GAGAACCCGCCATCTCTGGTCACCACATTTCCACAAAAAATCCGCAAAAACGTAACAGCCCAATGACGCAACTGATCAGATCGCAAAAGGTGGAGACGCTAGAGTTGGTTGGACTCTCAATGTGCTACAGTAACGTGAGGAAGGGAAGTATGAGTGAATGTGTTAAATACCACAGAGTCCCAGATGATCTTCCTCCAGATGCCAAGGAAAGACAGACTTCGTCATGCAGCTCAAATTCTTCAGTCTTCTTTTGGCCTTCGGGTCCTTGTCGGAGGCAGCCTTCAACAAGGGAGCTCTAAATGCATTCAATCGTGAGCTTCCGCGTCATTACGAGCAGAGGCGCGATCCCGTCCTCCCCAAGCCTTCAAACCTGGACAAGAGAAAGAAGTCTCGATTTCTCACCCACAAGACCGAAAAGTTCGTGGTTAATGGCACTGGCATCCCAGACGTTCCGTTCGACATAGGCGAGTCGTACGCTGGCTTGCTACCTATCTCCAAGTCAAAGAAGGAGAAGAGGGAACTATTCTTCTGGTTCTTCCCTAGCACCAATCCCCATGCAGGTGATGAAGTTGTCATTTGGTGAGTCATGGTTTCACAAAACTCAAGATAATGTCCTAATATTGCTTTAGGTTGAATGGAGGCCCAGGCTGCAGCTCCCTGAGTGGCATGTTGACGGAGAACGGGCCATTCCTGTGGCAACAAGGCACTCTCTCTCCCGTGCCAAACTCGTATAGCTGGACAAATCTGTACGTACACAGAGATTTTTCAAACGGGGGGATATTGACTAACAATCTTATACAGTACTAATGTCATCTGGATCGAGCAACCAGTTGGAGTCGGTTTCAGCCAGGGCAAGCCTAACATCACCAACGAAGTCGAGCTTGGGCTTGAGTTCACTGGTTTCTGGCGCAACTTCATTGAAACTTTCGGACTGAAGGGCGCAACGACTTACATTACCGGTGAATCCTACGCAGGCTACTACATTCCCTACATTGCCGATGCTTTCATCACCAAAAATGACGACACCTACTTCAAGCTCGGAGGGGTTGCCATCAACGATCCTATCATTGGAGACGGTACTCTGCAGCAGCAAGCTGTGATTTACCCTTACATTGAGTCCTGGCAGAACCTCCTATACTTCAACCAATCCTACCTGGACGCGCTACGATGGACGCACGAGCACTGCAATTATTCGGACTATTTGGAAAAATACGGGACTTTCCCAGCTCCCCAGGAACCATTCCCTATTCTTCCCGACCCTTACCAGGATCCATCTGGCAACTACACTTGCGATATTTTCGACTACGCCTACGAGGGCGCCCTTGCTGTCAACCCATGCTTCAATATTTACCATATCACTGACACATGCCCCTTTACCTACTCACAGCTCGGCATCGTGAACCAGGTACTTCTTCATTTCTTGCTCAAATCAATGCGCATTCGCTTATCACGTTCTTTAGGGCGACTACTCTCCACCAGGTGCTCAAGTCTACTTTAACCGCACCGATGTGCAGGACGCGATTAATGCGCCTCACGTTGATTGGTACCAATGCACACCAAACAACGTGTTTGGTGAAGGTGACCCGAACTCCAATTCCAGCGATACCTCCCTCGCACCAGCTCAAACCGATGTCCTACGCCGTGTTATCGAACACACTAACAACACCATCATCGGTGTCGGCCGCCTAGATTTCTTGCTTCCCCCCAACGGCACCCTTTTCGCGCTGCAGAACACGACTTGGAATGGCCACCAGGGCTTCAAGAAATATCCCCAGGGTCACGAGTTCTACGTGCCGTATCACCCAGAGTACAACGGCGGAAGACTGAGCGAAGCCGGAATTGTTGGAAACTGGGGTCGTGAGCGTGGGCTTACGTACTACGAGGTGCAGTTGGCCGGCCATGAGCTGCCTGGCTACACTGCAGGTGCTGGTTACCGGGTGTTGGAGCTTCTATTGAAGCGTATCAAGAACCTGGGCGAGGTTGAGAATTTCACAACCCAGAAGGGTGATTTTCAGGGAAACCAAACGATTGAGAGTCTCTAATTAGGGGATAATCTCGTGAGGGTATATACTACAATACACGAACCTGCTCTGATGAGCTCTAATTCTCCGAGGATATATATATATATACAAAGCCATTACTACTTTCCAAGATCTGGTTATATTCATGCTCGCTATTCGTCTGAATTTGTGCAAACGCGAGACAAATGACATTTCCAATCCATTCTGTCCATCCTGCTATACTCATAGAGCGACAAATTTAGATGGATGAGTGAAGAGATTTGTCTGAATAAACAGAAATCAGAATTTCATAGTAGAAAAGAATTTGCTGTCGAAACTGTGGACTTGAATTTCACCTGAGTCACCATTATACTCCTCGCTCAACGATACTTTTCGAGTATAATTACGAGCCATGGGCTAAGAATTAAAATGCGGCCTTGAAATCCTGATGGACAGTTGTTTCCCAGCATCACGACCATAACCATTGACTGAAACTCCTCTGAAGCTAGCAGTTTATGCCACTGCCGGTTTCTGGGCAACGATCCGATATGTTGTTGTGATCAAGCGCAGGTTATCCATCTCCACAAACGCCTGTCCATCCAGACATAGACGATCAATCAAAGTCGTGAAATGCTGCGGTAGTAAGTGTACCTTCGTTAATCCGTGGATGATGTGCCTCAGAGACCGAAAATAGATGTCCACTTTGTCAATGAGCGGAGCTTGCAGACCATCAATACTAGGGTTGTCAGATTTCTTCAGAATGAGGCCAGCATCTTTCAAAGCGTTCTCTAAGCTTGTCGGCGTTGGAGTGCCCACAGCACCAATCAGAGGTTTGACTCGTCGCATTAAGCCGGCATGCTTGACGTTTTCGGGGTTGTAAGCAGGCAAACTAACCCAATCCAACAGAAGGAACTTGGCGCCCGGCTTCAACACCCTGTAAACCTCTTTGAAGAGTATTGAAGGGTCTTTGCATAAGCTAAGAGCTTGAATCTCGTAAAATGCGTCAAAGGACTCGTCTGCGAAAGGCAACGGCAAGTCGTTCTGGTCGTGGACCACAAACTGATTGCCGAATCCAAGAGCGCCGTTAAACTCTCTCGCTTGAGCTATTTGATCAGAATCGATGTTGAGCCCAACGATCTGCGCCCCGGAAATGCTGGTCATGTGTGCGGCAACTCTTCCTCGACCACATCCCAGGTCTAAAACTCTCATACCGGGTCCTAGCCCGACCTCATGGGCGATGTCCTCCTCATTCAGTAACTGGTTTTCCAGAACTGACGCCTTCATATCCATTAGAGGGGGAATGTACATCTTCTCAACATCTCCGAGGCTGCACAGGTGGTTGAGCACTGAGTAATATGCTCGCAAGCAATCTCCAACTCGTTGCTGGTAGTTGGGGCCAAATGCCGCAACCATTTGATCAGTGTTGGCCCAATCTAGATTGTAAATCTCATAGGAAGCCATGAAGTCGTCAACTTCTTTTGGGGTAAGGCTGTAAATGTGTTTGAAGGCCTTGAGGAAGGTCTTCCACCGTTTCGGCGAAATATTCTGGTCGGCATCATGGCGTTTGGCCGCAGAAAAGCGAGTGGTGGGTGAAGCGAGCGCACTTTTGTTAAGAGTGTCACTAGAGAGAGAAGTTCCTCTCATAGAAGGATGACTTTGAAGTGCCGTGTCGATCGGCGTTGCAACTGCGGCTAGAGTCATGATGCTGGCGAAGGTTATGACAGAGGCAGACCGCCAAGAGGGGTTTTCGGAGGGAAATTAGGGGATTTCTTATTGTCATATTTCTACAACGTCGGAAACATATGGATGAATAATATCAGATGACTCGGTTCGGACCAGTTGTCTGACTCCGAGCCAGCCGGCGAGCGTTGGATGTAACATGGATGCAGCAGCTGACAAACATGTGTGTCCGGCGGGTTACTCACCTTCCGGGTTCCCTGTGATAACGGCCAGTCGCCTCATCTCCGTGCATTCCGGATGGAACAACTTGCTGCTCTTTACTCTATAAGGCCGTTATCAATCCCCGTCGTCTCCATTGAGCGGACCGGAAATAACAGGCTCGTTACGTGATCCGCAGGTGACCTGGTGACGTGACATGACATGGGCTTTGGGCACCGACATATTTCCGACGTGTAGGAGGAGGGGTTGCGGTTTCGGAGTAACACTGCGAGCTACTTGTAGAGCCGGCCACCTTGAGAATGGGTTGTTTACATCCGAACAAGGCAATGAGTTGATGGCGTCATGCATGGATGAGGAACCCGTGGTACATGGGTAGGGTATCAGTATGGGCAGCCCTACAAGGCCCCAAGGCCCGTTCCTCCCGGTATCCTCGGGAAATCTCGAACTGGCCCTACTTTTATTTTCTGCTAGGATGTTGCGTTTCTTTTCGCATTACTCCGTACCTTGTTCCGCACATGCCGGACTTGTGGGGCCTGGTGTCCCGAAGTATCAGGCCTTCCCACCGTTGTACCAGTAAGATGGCCCTAAGTGGCAGGCGTCATGGACTGACCACGGAGAGAATAGATATAAACGGCTGGGTATCAAGCTTTCTTTCTGCTAGGGGCCATGTCTTTTAGTTGTTGCCATCTTTTGGGTTGCTAGTCTTCATAACCTAACTCTTGCGGCCTTGCCATGCTAAACAATGCATTATTTTCTGACCAAATTCATTTTCTGGCCATTATAATACTTACTAATCAGATAGAAGCCTCAATTAATAGCCGACTATACCTCCACTGTGCTGCTCATCGGATGAACTATTTGTGTGACGCAATGTGGTGTTCTTCTATCCACTGTCCCACCCTACACCGTTTTCACCAGTCGTCCCCATTTGGCTTTTTGTTTTTACCCTTTGACCGTACACGAACGAAGAGGAAACTGCGACTTCACCCTCAGCATGGAGGCTCTATGAAACTGATTAAAGGCGAATCGTTTCCCACTCCCCGAGGGAATATGTTGGGTCAACGTTCATTCAAACATGTAAAGCAAGATAATCATGAGGCAGTTCCAAGTAAGCAGAAGACCATTCTTCCAAACCCCTTCATCAGGAACTGCAATATCATCTACACGTAGTAAATCTTGCCCCTCTCGCCGATTGCCGCACTCTGAGGATGTACCTATGAGTCAAACTTCCCCAGAATTACGTCAGCCAGAATACGATCCGACAGCCAGTCACGGTTGACGATAAGTGATTAACGTGCGGGGAAATACTGCTATAAATTGACCATCAACATCGGCCATTCATCCTTCGTTCATTTCAAATTCTTCAACTCCACCATTTGTCACGCCCTCAACATGGAACCAAACGAGAAATCGGCTGAGGCTGAACGTGCTGCCTATCTGTTGGACGCACAATCTAAGGCAATTGGGCTCTTTGAAGAGATCGAGCGAGACCTCATCCGCCCAGGAATTAGCGAAAAGGAATTGAACGACAAAATTCACGAACTTGGAGCTCAACGACATGGAGTGAAGACGCATTGGCATAAACGAGTGATCAGGAGCGGACCGAATACGTTGAGGCCCTTCGAGGATAATCCTCCAGATCGAACAATTCAAGAAGATGACATTCTTGTCGTCGACCTCGGGCCGGTTTTTGAATCCTGGGAGGCCGACTTTGGTCGAACATATGTGCAGTAAGAATGCACGCCACGTCAACTAGACAAGACAGCTGCTAATCTAGAAACCCTAAAGGGGAAACGACCCATACAAGAAGAAACTACGTGATGCTCTTGAGCCAATTTGGCTCAAAGTCAAGGAACAATATTCCAAAAATCCAGATATGACCGGAGAGGAGCTCTACGAAATTGCATCTAAAACTGCTGAACAAGATGGATGGAAATTCGGCGCTCCGATCGCAGGACACATCGTTGGATCATTTCCTCATGAACGTATCCCACGCGACAAGATCAGTCTCTACATTGCCAAAGGAAACAACAATTCGATGAACAGTGTGGGTAAGGACGGACATAAACGGCATTGGATTTTGGAAATACATCTTCACGACAAGGAGAGAGGATTTGGTGGTTTCTATGAACAACTTCTGACTGTGGACTAGCTGGACCCCGACCTTATCTATCCAAGCTAGACGATTTTGGTCAAGGACGTTGGGTGATAGGAATTCCACCACATCCTGACACGCCATGGCTCAGAAAAGTCCAAGTAGTTCAAAGCTCATGAGTAATTGTCTTCCAACGACCGCCGGGATGGCTTATTCGTGAACCGCCGTATTGCTAATGGTGTCCGTGTTCTTGCTTCTGATTACCTGACGTTCGGGCTTTCCGAACAACCATATGGCTGATTTCCCCGATCATGAGTTCGGCCGTTACCTGAGCATCTGCATTTGCTAGGAATGGAAAAATCAATTGACTGACTCGAAGTTCGATTGAGGATGACAGCTGAGAAACGCAATCTGATCTCGGAAGGGTTATTTGGGGTATATATACTGTGGGGGTCCACTCTAGATGAAGCATGAATCGCCATGGTTCAAGGGTCGGTGGTCATGTCGCCCTTCTAGCCATCATCTAGTATCAGGCTAAATCTGCCGCATTGCCGAATTTTCCGCCTTGGTAACAATGCGAACCTAATCTTCTCCTCATTGCAATGCTGCAGCCCCTTATTTTGAGCCTAATCAGTGACCCATATCCACGCGGGTTTAATTTTACTCTGGCAGGACCAGGAACAGCTTGCATAGCTGCCACATGTGATCTTGTCGTTTATATTCGGCTGTGTCACTTTCTGCCCGAGCTTTCGTGTCATTCAAGACTTCTGCTAGTTCGGCTAACGTGCTAATTTCCTTCGGAAAGCTAATTGAAGACAAAGTTCATGTAAGTGCAACTAACAGGGACACTCCTTGAGAATGCATCAAGCTGCCCTCACAGATGATGTTTGCTTTCTTCAACGTTCTTACGCAATACGCCACGCCTACTAAGGAACCCGGCCTGTGATATTACTCATGTCATCACATCTATTCTCACCGCTTGATATATCTCTCGGGCCTCGGGCCTGAGAGACGGCAACTGGGCGAACAACTTATTCATGTTCTCTTCAACAAGGATGCTCATTGGTGCAGAATCTGTCAAAACTGACGACCCTTGTCCTAATCACAAGCCCGCAACATGGTTGCGGGGCGGCCATGTAACCATCGACGGATACGAGCCCCCAAACCCCAACCACCCCCCGCATAGTACGCAAGGAACGCTTGGGGGACATGCGGGGCGTGGGGTGATAATGAGGAGAAGATTTGTTTGTGGAGTTTAACACATCATCAAATGTCCTGACTTGGGTTGGCCGGGTCTGGGGAAAAGACCGGATGATGGGGAAAATGTTCCACGTATGAGAAGCCGGCGATCTTCGGCCTAGGGAGTTCTGAGCCTAAATTCCCGGCATTGATGGCTCTGTGTTGTAGCGAATTGTTTCTTATAAGTAGGGAGCTCCATGTTGATGTAACCTGCTCGATATGCCTTTTGCCACCCACCAAGGCTTCCTGTAATTCCTCTTCCGTCTCTGGGAGATCTCCAGTCATCATGCTTGGCCAATCGCTGCTCTATTTCCTCGCCGCGTGCGACTTGCTGTCGTCCGTCTCAGCGACAAAGCACAACATCCCAAAGCGGCCGCATGTGGTACCCTCGCCGTACAATTCCGGCAAGTCCATGCCTTATTCTCCTCCGCGACACAAGGGCCGATATTGCTACGTCAAGCCTACGACCGGCACCAACAAGAACGATGCGCCCCGCATTCTGAAGGCCTTCAAGAAGTGCAACAATGGAGGAACCGTGGTCATGGATGATACCTACACGGTTGCGTCCCCGCTTGACCTCACCTTCTTGAAGCACGTCGACGTGGTCATCACTGGACAGGTTGACTTCAAGGACGATGTCTACTACTGGGCGGACCACAGCTTCAAGTTCCCATTCCAGAACATGTCCTCCTTCTGGAAATTTGGTGGCAAGGATATCAACATCTACGGCGACCTGACCAATGACAAGTCCGTGCTTGATGGTCATGGTGAGGATTACTGGGCGGAGGTGGCAGTCAACAAGACCGTATGATTTATTCAATGCATTTTCATTTCAGTCACTAACCCAAGCCATAGCTTCTGCGACCCATTCTCTTCACTTTTGAAGGAGTGGAAGGCGCCACTATGTCGAATCTGCGGATGCGAAACCCCCCGAATGTACGTAAATCCACAGAGAAGCTTACGGATATGCTAGTTTCTAACCAGTGATAGTGGTTCAACATCATCGCTAACAGTACCGATGTCCTCATTTCTGACATGGTCTTGAAAGCCTCGGTTAGTCTGACTTTCCACACACTGAATATCTTTCTAACGAGTTTTTAGAGCTCCTCGGGAACCAAGATTGCAAACTCGGATGGTTGGGATACCTACCGCTCAAACAGAGTTGTCATTCAGAACTCGAGGATCGACAACACAGATGGTAAGCAACCCTATTCATGCTGCAAAAATCAAAGAATACAGCAAAAGACTAACGCCTGGGAATCTGTGTAGACTGCGTTTCATTCAAGCCCAACAGCACCAATGTTGTCGTCCAGAACCTGGTCTGCAACGGATCTCACGGAATCAGTGTCGGCTCCCTCGGTCAATACAAGGGCGTTATCGACATTGCAGAGAATCTCTTCATCTACAACATCTCCATGTCCAATGCTAGCGACGGAGCGAGAATCAAGGTTTGGCCTGGCATCGAGACCGATTTCCAAGCTACGCTCAACGGTGGCGGCGGCCTTGGATATGTGCGAAATGTCACGTACGATCTGTTCCACCACGACAACAACGACAACGCCATCACTATCACCCAGTGCTACGGCCAGAAGAACCAGACTCTTTGCAATGAGTTCCCAGTAAGAAATTATTAAGCAATTTTCGATTAAGACTGGCACGCTGACAACTGGCATAGGCAAACTTGACGATTGAAGACGTCACCTTGAAGAACATGTGGGGAACCACGTCCAAGAAATACGACCCTCGAGCAGGCACTCTCATTTGCAGTGCAGCCGACGTAAGGAAAACACACCCCTTCATATTGTGACTAATGCTGACATTTCATCTCTACGTAGCGATGCACCAACATTGAAGTCAAGAACATTTCCGTTACCGTTCCCAGTGGAGAGGCACCCGTGTACGAGTGTGTCAACCTCGACAATGGGTTGCTTGACATTTCTTGCTATGATCCGAACTCCCCCGACCGCGACACTTCCCAGGGTTAAGGGAAAAAAGCGTTGAGTTCTAGATGCTCAATATAGATGTACAGGTATGGGGGTGATCCTATGTACTATAGCTTCTTAGTTGCCGCTTTTCGGACGATTTCGAACATTTGGTTTAGATCTGAGATTCATGCTTCAATAGAGCATTGCCCTTTGATGAAATCCTTACTTTTGTTCGTTAGCTACTACGAGTTCCGACCCCTGCCTAGTGAGATAGCTGATTGTTGTTCCTAGAACAGAATTAGCACACAGCAGGTTGCAGCGAAAACATGGACGCGTAACCTGAGACAATAAATATGCGAGGGGCATCACTTAGCTCTAGATGCTTCTAGATAGTATAGATATGAGGCTGGCTGAAGAGTTGATCTTGCACCTATTTAGCTACTTATGGGGCCGCTTATCAACGTGTTGGGGTTCAATTGGCTGCAGCCTTCATGCGGAGCTTCGTGCCGCTCCCCAAAACGGTTATTCGCAGTTACGCAGGGAGGCTCAAGAGACACTATTTAAACGCACAGGGGACTATTGGACAATTTTGCATCTACTAGGCTGGATTTATAACTGCGTTTCACAGAGTTTTTGCATAATGGGTCACCGCTCCCAATCCAATCGTATCAATGGTCACATAGGATCTTCACGAGGTCATTGCTGAGACATTGACTGCAGATATACCTGAGGAAAACGCGCTGCTGCAAGTCAGCCCAATCGAACCACAATGACAAACAGTGAGCATAATATCACGGGTTTCTATCAAAGTTTTCATTTTAGGGCGTCGTTCTCTTCGTCCCCTCGATTTTCTATCTTCGATCATTACCGAAACGCGGGTACGTCAAACAAGTCACGCTGAATCGTCACTAAACCAACACCAACACTAACAACCTTTGATCTATTCTATCGAGGATCTTATCACGATGGGTATTCGAACCATGGACGAAATCAAGGACCTGGGCATGGATCAAGTTGGGTTCTTCAAATCCAAACAGATCCCGGTCCACACTCCTGGAGAGACGGAGTATGAGCGTGCCGTTGCGACCGCTAATCTCCTGTACCGCTTCACGAGGCCTGCGTGCGTTGTCCAGCCTGAGCACAACATGCAAGTTTGCACAATTATTCGGCGAGCGAAAGCGAAGGACATCCCCCTCATTATCAAGAATGGCGGCCACTCATATGCTGGATTTTCCACCACCAACACGGGCATCCTTCTGGATCTCGTCAACATGAAGAGAGTCAGGCTCGATGTGGAAGCAGAGACCGTCGCGATGCAAGGAGGCGCGCTCTGGGGCCATGCGTACAAGGAATTGGTCAATGATCATCACGATGGATTCATCATCAACGGCGGGCGATGCCCTACTGTTGGAGTCAGTGGGTTCATTCTGGGTAGCGGTCTCGGCCCATTCACGCGAAGTTTCGGAATGGGAAGCGACACGTTGCTTGAGGCTACCATTGTCACCGCAGACGGTGAATTGGTCGTTCTAAAGAAGAAAAACGACGACAAAAGGAAAGACAAACTCTTCTGGGCGCTCTGCGGCGCTGGTGGTGGCAACTTTGGCGTTTTGGTCGAATTGAAGATGCAGCTTCAAAAGCTTCACGGCCCTATGGTTGTGGCTGGGAGATTTACATGGTCCCCCAAAGAACCCGTCGAAGATCCCAAGAAAGAAGGGGCCGCAGTCACTGAGGGAGAAGAGGTCGAAGACATGGCCGGCTTCATGGAAACTATGAACACCTTCTACACGGCACCCTGGGAAAACGACATGACCATTGACAGCTCTTGGTTGTGCGACCTTTCACAGCAGAGAAAGTCCGAGCCTGCAGTCCGGTTCCTCGTCTACTACAACGGCATACAGAAAGATTTTAACGGTCTGCTTGACAAGCACATTGGATCAGCCGGAAAGGGGACGCTGGCGAGGCAGCTCAAGCGACGAGCGCTGCAGGAAAAGTCGACGCGCTTTCTCCACGAGACGCTCGTGGCGCAGTGGTCGGAGGAAATGACCAGGGCGTTCCCTTCAAACCCATCCTTCAGCATCTATACGTCCTTTGTTTTCACAAACGAGAGGGAGAAGATTGAGACGATCACTGCTATCATTAGGCAGGAGATGAAGGATTTCAGGAAGAAGTACACCGGAGAGCAGGGTCTGCTACAGGTTACCTGGATCCATTCCGGAGGAAAGGCAAACGAGAAGCAGTCTGCAGACGCAGCTTACCCCTGGCGCACATGTGTCTACCACACGTACATCATGATCCAGTGGCAAGAGAAGTTCTTGGAGGAAGAGATGAGAGACGTATTGAGTAAATTCAATGCGAAACTCAGAGAGTACTCAATCTCTGGACTGGGCGCCTTCATCAACTTCCCCGACGCCTCTCTGAAAGAGACGGCTCACGAAAAAGCATACTACGGCGACAACCACGAGGAGCTGCAGAGGGTCAAGGCGATGTGGGACGAGGATAATTTCTTCAACTGGCCTCAGAGCGTGAAGCTTCCGCCGAAGGCTCCAGAGGGAGTGAGGCCCGCTTTGATGACGTACGAAATGTCTTCGCGCACGTTGAGTAGCCCTACGATGAACAGCTCTGAGGAGAACGACTCCGGGGTGAGCAACTCCCAGGTGCAGAGCTCCATGATGGTACCTCCGATGGAACCTTCCATCAGTGTCACGACAATCGATGTTGACAAGGATTTTGTCGATGTGATTACATTGACAGACCAGATAGCAAGTGATGAATGGGACAACTTCGAACATCCGTCGACGAACGAATTTGTGGGAGGAATTCAAGGATTGACGGACCTGGGTTTTTAAAATCATAGACGTCTTGGACGAGATTGGTCTGGGTTCTGTTTGCGTTGCTGGTGATGGTGAGGACTGGGCCTTCTTTTTGTCCATAGTCTCACTGAACTTGAACAACGGCATCCTACAAGCACACCTGAAACAGATGATGTTATCTTATGTGCAAAACACCAGACTGGTTTGAATGACTTGGTTCAGGGCGTTGATTACTGCACGCCATTGTGTTTAGCAACCCCATATCGCACAACACCACACAGCTTGTAAAAAGAAGGCCAAAATCTTCCAACATGAATCATCATCACCCCTCCTGGATGGCATCATTGTGCCTGATTTCGTAGATCTCATAGAATTTGTAAAGGCTGAGACGTCTTTACACTCTTGCAGCCACAAGACTCATGTAAATGCCCCAAAGAAGGCCAACAAAACTCAAAAACACAATGCGACGGTGGACTGGAATGAAGGTAAAGCTGATGATGGAAGCAATCGGCCAGATCTTGTAACCAGCCACAATGATGGGGATTGTTTCCTGGAGATGATGAGCGGGTGGCCATGTGTGTTAGAGGAGAATCGACACTTACCGTCATGATGTTGCTCCAGATCTGGGACCTGGCTTGGCCCTTGAAAATGCCCATGAGAATTAGGAAAGCCCACGTGTTCATGATGGCTCCAAGAGTGATGCAGTCGACAAACCACTTGGTCAGTGTGTTCTTGAGGCTGAACGACGGTTCCAGGGTCGCCGGGCTGGGGGTAAGAAGGCCTTCCTTTGGCTCGGTTGCATCATCGTGAGGCTTCATCTCGATATCCTCGATGCGCTTCTTGCGGCTGGGATAGGGATACGCAGGAAATGAGCGCTCGAGGAACTGCTGCCAGTGGTAATTGGGAGGAGCAGTGATGAATGCGAGGGCGACGAAGCGCAGCAGCTGGGCAATATCTAGCGTCATGGGGAGCTATTAAGGGCGACGGCTATTAGCGATTGGGACCATTTCTAGGGCTGAGATATCACGGAAGAAGCGGAGGCATCATTTTTGAGACAGCGTAGGGCGACGCGAAGGGAGGATTCCTAACCTTTTCCTGGTGCGCGAGGATCATCTGGGCCAAGACATTGGAGGCTGTGGACAGGCCTGCAGCCTGAAACGTGGCGACGGTGATGGGAGAAGGCATCTTTGGGACAATGTAACGAGCGTGAAAGCTTGGAGAAATTGATCGAAGCTGTGATCTTTCTTGTTCTGGGATTCTGACGATGAGTTGGAGAGTTGACAGCTTGTCAATAACGCAGGTCGGCGTTTCGTAGCAGGGCCAATGTCTTAGGTTCACGTGTTGGGTCGCGCAGCCCGGGATAAGTGAAGTTCCGCGCTTCAACGCGACGCTGACTGAGACAATCCGAATTCGTGTCTGACTCTGTTTACGGGGCAGGTGAAGGCTCATACCCAAAGCCTTATTCGGGCGTGGATGCCATCTTCAAGCACACTGCGTCTGGGAAACATCTCACTGATTGATGCCATGAACGATGCCTCACAGATAGATAATGCTGCCGTCGCATGGCTATTGGTGTGCCCCCGGATTGTCCGCCGATGTGGCGGCCCCTGGTAATCCCTGCTCAAGATCCACCACGGAATACCGTCATCTCAGAGCATCGTGGAATCTTTGCTTTGGCTCAAGCTTCCAACAACCTAGGCGTTCTGAGTGGTTTCTTTCTTTGAAAAGATTCTCAGTGATCTTCTAGTCTTTCCGATGTCAGGAAAAGACAAATCTGAGCCTCTGCATAGACATCGTCATTGATGAACACCATGGACATGTTGGTCTCCTTCATCCGGAGCACCATGCTTGATTGACTCATATCAGACAAAAACAGCAACCCGTACTACGCAATGCGACGGTCCACAAAAGTCATTTCCCGTTATTCCCTCCCGAAACAACGGTAAATACTTAGGTACCTACGTTCGGCTCCGGCTTCATGCCCATTCTCCATTCCAGATGCATGCTAGACTGGATAAGGTGCTAATCAGGCGTAGCCCCATGGCGGAAAAGCTGCCGCTCCGCTAAGCCCTTCTTTATCCCCGAGCTTCTTTCCAACACTTAACTAGGGTTCGCGCAATGTGATGTACCATGAGCGACGGTGTTTTAGCCAGCTCAATGCTCTTCATCGGAGAGCCAAGACGGAGAAGACGGGCATTTCCCCAGATGAGGTGGTGTCACGTTCGACGCGAAAGACCTCGTTGGGAAATACCAATCAACGCTACTGTTCATTCGGACCTTGCGTATAAATAGTGGTTCAATCCCGCCCCCATCTCGGCATTTTGACACGGATCGGGGCGAGTCCTCTCAGATCCATCCATATGTCCGTCTCCACAGTTGGAGCCTCTAGGCCAAATAGTGAGATGCCGTGTTTTCCGGGGTGCCTCAAAGGGCGTGGCTTGAGTCACCGACAGAGAATGGAAGTTTATAAAGAGATCCTCGATGTCTAGCAATCATTGAATCATTGAATCATCGCACTTGTCTCGCTCAGTCACAATGGCAACCAACGGAAGCACGACCGAAGTTGATACCCTCCACGAATCCCCTGTACCTCGCGAAGTCGAGAAAGACGCCCGAGACTCAGCAGGCCTTGAAGATCCTTGCAGCAACATAAACGAAATCCCAGATGGAGGCTCTGCGGCGTGGTTAGTCGTGTTTGGGACCTGGTGTACGTCATTCTGCAGTTTTGGCTGGATCAACAGTAAGTTCACCACCTTATGTCTAAAGGCCAATCATTTAGCTGACATTTAGTGCTTAAGGCGTGGGAATTTTCCAGGACTACTACGAGCATGAAATGCTTAAGAACTACTCGTCAAGCACAATTGCATGGATCCCGTCCTTGCAAATTTTCTTCATCATGGTCATGGTATGGACTCCTGCTAGGCTCCCTACCTCCCTTTGAACCCCGTTCGTTTCTAATGAATTGTGTATTTAGGGCCCTGTAGTGGGAAGATTACACGACATTTACGGTCCACGTCGCTTAATTCTTTGCGGAACTTTACTCCATGTCTTTGGATTGATGATGGCTTCCATATCGACCCAGTATTACCAGATATTGCTGTCCCAGGGGGTATGCAGTGCAATTGGTGCATCTGCTATTTTCCAGCCAGGTATGACATAAGACTCTGAGAAAACGCTGCTGTTGAAAGCTAACGGCCCACAAGCCATTAGCACAGTACCCGAATGGTTCAACAAGAAACGAGGCGCCGCCTTTGGAATATGCTCGACTGGATCCAGTCTCGGCGGTGTCATCTTTCCCATCATGCTCACACATTTGATTGAACAAGTTGGATTTCCTTGGACGATGCGCATTTCTGCATTTCTGATATTATTCCTCCTCACCATCGCCAACTTGACGTTGAGACAAAGAGTAGTGTCTAACAGGACGGAGTCAAAGAAGCTGGACCATTTGCGACCCTTCCGGGAGCCAAAGAGCCTCTTCCTTATGGGTGGATTTTTTCTCATCACCTTTGGAATCTTCGTTCCCATCAATTATGTCGTGGTTGAGGCTCGCGCTTCTGGGATGGGTAATGGGATTCTTCAGTACCTGGTTCCTATCCTTAATGCCGCTAGGTTCGCCCCCCTCTCGTCCCACGACTAGAAGAAAAGTTCTACTGACACAATTGTAGCTTCTTCGGCAGATCATCGTCCGGCCTCGTGGCTGACAAAATCGGTCGCTTCAATGTTTTCTCAGCTGTCTGCGCCACAACGGGTATATTGACACTGGGTCTCTGGATACCAGCTAACAGCAACGCCGCACTCATCTCATTCGCCGCCTTCTTTGGCTTCTTCTCTGGAGCGTACGTCTCCTTGTCGCCCGCGCTTGTGGCCGAGATTGCCCCTCCGGAGGAGTTTGGCTACAGGTCTGGTCTTCTCTTCATGTGCGCCTCAATCGGAGGCCTAGTGACGAACCCCATAGCCGGAGCCATCTTAGATGCTGAAAATGGATCTTTCACAGGATTGAAGGTGTTTGCGGGTGTGTTCTGTCTCTCTGGTACTGCGCTTGCCTTTGGGGCGAGACTTTATGAGACTGGCTTTAAGCTGATGGCTAAGTACTGATCGATGTTATTTGGCATGAAGACAGAAATTAGATAATAAACAAACAAAACTCGATGGTGCCATGTGAGGTATAGAACATATTATAGATGTTAGGGCATATGGACGGAATATTATTCGTTGGTGGAATATGTACGATGAGCAATCATTGAGGTGGGTGGACCATTATTACTCAGGAGACCTTTGGAAGGCCTGTATCTTCTGAATCGTGGAATAAAGCCACTATAGACCTTGTTGAAGAAGTTGGTATCCCCTTCCACTATGTGTGCGATGTATGAGGCTGGCACAATGTTGTTTTGTTGGTGGGAAATGCTAAAATTGCAGTGAATTGCCCTGAAACTTCCGAGTTGCCAATTGGCCCAAGAGACGCGTAAGCCGTAGCGGCTGCAAGAGATGGAGGGTTCTGAAGAAGCCATAAAAGTCAAGGAATACCAAGAAAGGAAGTGTAAGATAAATCTGCATGGTCAAGTGAAGGGCTAGCAGTTGTACTGAGGATGAGTAGGAAATGCCATGAGAGCCCCTGCGACAGCCAACAAGAGAGATGGCCAAGGATCAAGGAGCGTATTCGTGCGTCACGCAAAGTTAAGTACAATTCGAACCGAATTGAAAGTGATGTATTGCCCTTTGACAGGCTCGAGGGTCTCCTTTTGTGTTTTTGGTTTAGCTATGGTGTTGTTGACCCATTGCTGCAAATGCCCGCTAGCTTAGCAGTCATCAAATTCCCAAGGGAATCTTAACCCTAACACAATGTTGAAGTCAAGTGTTACATTTCTATCAGATAGGCCGACACTAAGAGATCTAAAAGGGTAAAGAAACTGGTTACGTCACCACGTCCCGCAAGGCACTCGGTAGTCAAGTCAAGAGTGAATGACGCAACCCATCTGTACTCAACGTGGCCGAGTTACATAAGACGCCCTCTCATGAACATTAGTTTAATGCAGGGTTGCGACTAGTCAAGAGAAACAGCACCTAATAACAGTAACTATCTTTACCTGCAAGTAAATAGGGTGTCGTGGCACCAGTGGGTACTACACTTGGAGAGTTTGCACTGACCGATTTAGTCTAGTCTGCCAAAAGATGCCATCACGACATGCCCGTACCTTAATCATCGCCCCATGTTTATCAACCTGCCTTCAACAAACGAATCCATATCGGTTTCGGGATCAATTCCTACGGACAGCGCCTCATCATCGCTATCTTTAGGATTTTAGCGTAACAGCCACCGTGTATGGCGCCTTATTCTCTCCTATCATCCACCCAACAAGGTTGAAGCGCAAATAGCGCAATTATGCACCCCAATGACTCCATGGTTCCCTAGGGCGGGTGCGTCGCTCGGCGATTGGATCGCCAAGTAATGATGCAATCGCGGCCCGCGCACCTGATTGACGCCAAGAGTTGCGACAAAGGTCGGGCATTAATAATTGCACGTTCCCCGCTTCGTCCATATATCTGTACGACCGTCTACGGTGGTAGATTTGCTGAGGAGAAGTTGAAAGGTTACTTCAAAGTTGTAGTTGTCGTTTCGGTTACATCGAAACACCGTTGTCGAAGGGAAACGAAGAATAACTGGATCTAAAAGCAACAATGGCTTCTCCCGCTGACATCATTCTGTACACCAACCATCGGTGCCCGTGTAAGTGACGAAGCAATACGCTGTCAAGTTCTTTATCTCATCAACCACCACAGGGGCTCATCGAGCACACATTGTTCTCGCCGAGTTGGGAATCCCCTTCAGAGAAGAAATCATCGACCTGGACGTGCCGCGGACAGCAGAATACCTCAAGGTGAACCCGCGCGGCCAAGTTCCCACGCTCTCGTACAACGGCGAGATCATCACCGAGTCTGCAATTGTGGCCCAGTTCCTGGCAGATAAGTACCCGTCGCACGTGTTGCCCTCGACGGCCGACGCCAACGGGCCCCTAGTTAGGGCGAGAATCGCTTTTTTCGTCGACACCTGGTTCTCCAAGGTGCAGTCTCACTATCAGAAGATTGTCTTTTCAAAGACCGACGCCGATTCCGAGAGTGCGGCCAAGGACCTCGTTGCCGCCATCGCCAAGGAGATAGAGCCGCTGCTCGCTGGCGCCACACCGTTCTTTGGCGGGCACCAGAAGATCACCTTGGCCGAGGTAAGCCGATCTTGAAACATCTCCCAAAACTCATACACGGACTGACGTAACTTCAAGGTCCTGACTGGCCCGTTCGTTCTCCGCCTGTTCAGCCTCTCAAAGCACGGGCTTGTGCCAGCCAGTGTCCCCAACCAGCTTAGAGATGCCGCGCCTACGTTCTATCAGTGGGCGCAGCACGTTATTGAACAGCCTGCTGTGGTTCTCATCTACAAAGAGGAAACTGTAGCTGCAGCTACCAAGAGTAGAGTCGCTAAGTTTAGGGCTTAGTCCAGGAAGATGTGGTTTGCGGTTTGTTTAGAAGGGCACAAGTTACATCAGGTAATTCTAAATAATTATGAATATGAAATGAAAGGTTGTGTTCTTATACACCAACTCAATCAAGAAGAAGCAGTTCCATCTCTGTTCTCATTGCAGAGAATATGAATGCATATGCCGAGTAAGTTCTCTCAGCCAGATTTCAGATACAAAGTGAATAACGACAGAGGGTTGACTGATGACCACTTTGTCAATAGGAGAGGCGTGTCAGTGTTAGTTTCTCTTTGTGGCTTATAGTCAAGCCTAGTCCAACCTTACTATTGGATAGGTTTCTGATAGTCTTGCGGCTCGCAAAGTCGAAGAGTCTATGATCATGCCCTGCATATTGGATCATCTAGTTGTGATTGACCCCATGTAGACACACTACCACTGCTGCGCCCATTGCAAGGAGACGCGATGAACGGTATAATTGATTTCGTGGGATGTCAACGCTGCTTCAAACTATCGTCTCAAACTTCCTTGTCTACAGTCACTACAAAATCTAGAAGCTTGGTTGCGAGAAGACGACCGGCTGCTTGAAAGTCACCAAACCGCTACATGCCGAGTCGGGCTGACTTTCTCCACCACCTCATCCTTTCACCCGATCACAGGACACGTTCATTGAGATGTAGAGAAACATTGAATTAATTGCTGCCACTTATCAGTCTCACCAAATGTAGGACGATAGAACATAGTTTTAGACTTGCTTCGTCGGCGTCGCACCTCGCCCGACGCCGGCGATGGCGTGATATAGCAACAATCAACGGCATCAAGACAAACTCCACCCTCGGCCCTGGATCGACTGGTTGCCGTCGCCCCGATACGTCGCTGGCATCGGCGACAGGGTATCGAAAAGTGGAGAATGACCTACCTGCCTGTTCAAGAGGAGGACATACGATTATCCCAGACTTCGTCTTGCATTTTTTTAAGATTATACACATTCTTTCGCCTTGTTTTGTCTCTTGTTCACCAGGTTGGCTGTTGCGAATTGGTCAATTGGGCGGTCGATTGGCAGCGCTCTCACCAGTTTGACTGTTTCTTGTTGTCAGCGCTATCAAAATCCCTTCATCAGCTTCAGAAACGACAAAAACACCATCCCCCGCTCCATGATGCCGATCAAGCGGGTGGCCGTAATCGGGGCTGGTCCCGCAGGCGCCATCGCCGTGGACGCGCTGGCCCAGGAGAAGGCCTTTGACCTGATCCGAGTCTTTGAGCGACGCGAGGGTCCCGGAGGATGCTGGTAAGGGTTTGCGCCCAGGCCGCTGTTGGATTCGGAGGACGTTGTTCGCTGATGGCCGGAGTAGGATCGGCGACGACTTAAAACCCCCGGCGCTGAGCGACTTTGCGCGGTTGGCCGACCGGACAGCCGACACTCCGCTGGATATCCCGGAGGTGCTGCCGGCGCTGACGCCTAAGACGGACCAGCCGCGGTTCGCCGAATCGCACGTGTACCCGTACCTCGAGACCAACGTCGATGCGGCCGCCATGGAGTACAGCCGTGAGCCGATCCCGGAGGTCCGGAGCGCATGGACGGTCGGCGTGCACGGCCCGGACTCACCATTCCGCCCGTGGACGGTGCTGCGCGGCTACGTCGAGGGATTGGTGCGCCGCAACGGCTACGAGGACCTCGTTTCGTACCAGACGAGCGTGGAGCGCGTCGAAAAGGTCGGCGAGGAGTGGAAGGTAACGCTAAGGAGGGACGGCAAGGAGCAGGATTACTGGTGGGTTGAGTGGTTCGACGCCGTGGTTGTCGCCAGTGGGCATTACTGGGTGCCGTATATCCCCGCGATAGATGGGCTGGAGCAGTTTGAGAAGTCTCGTCCGGGCAGTGTCTTGCACAGCAAACACTTTCGAGGGAGAAATCTACTGAAAGACAAGGTAGGTCGAAGGAGAAGGCGAGGGAGTTTGTTGGTCAAGACTGACAAGAATGAAAATGCAGCGCGTGGTCGTAGTTGGTGCATCCGTCTCTGCAGCAGACATCGCTGTCGACCTCATCCAAACAGCCGAGACACCCGTCCATGCCATTGTCATCGGGCACACGGCCAACACCTACTTTGGCGACGCAGCGTTCGACCACCCCAAGATCGAGAAGCACCCGTCCATCGTCAGCATCACCGGCCGGACGGTGCACCTCGCGGACGGCAGCGCGATCCCGGACGTCGACAACATCATCTTCGGCACGGGCTTCAGCTGGACGCTGCCGTTCCTCCCGTCCGTCCCGGTGCGCAACAACCGCGTGCCGGACCTGTTCCAGCACGTCGTCTGGCGGCACGACCCGACGCTGCTCTTCGTCGGGGCCGTCGGGGCCGGGCTCACTTTCAAGATCTTCGAGTGGCAGGCGGTCTACGCCGCCCGTCTTCTCGCGGGACGCGGCACGCTGCCGTCGGCGGAAGCCATGGAGGCCTGGGAAACCGCCCGGATCGGCACGCACGGCGACGGGCCCAAGTTCACCGTCGTGTTCCCGGACTTTGAGGACTACTTCGAGGGTTTGCGGGCGCTGGCCGGCGAGGGAGCTCCGGGGGTCGGCCGGAAGCTGCCCAAGTTCCGGCGGGAGTGGCACCGGGCGTTCCTGACGGGCACGGATCTGCGGAGGGACATGTGGAAGCGGCAGAACGAGGCGGCCAGAGCGGCCGAGGAGGAGGCGGCCAAGGCGACAACGATACTTGCCCAGGCTCGCTTGTGAGCGAGAGCGGGTGGGTGGGTTTTAGACGGTAGGCGTTGCGGCTCTGTTTTGCAGATAGAAGGATCTATAGCTAGAGTTTGCGGCTTGCATAGACAGCGTTTCACAGTTGGATACCGCTGATGTGGTGGATGGTAGATGATGAATACTACAACGTCTGAATCACGCCGCATGGTGTTCACTGACCTAGATACGGTACTCCTTGACAAAAGATGGGCGAATCCGACTGCATTTTCGTTATATTGCCGTCATAAACCGTATCAAGACCCAGAGGGATATATAGACCATAGACCTATCCAATCCATAAAAGCCATCGTCTTCGCTGGTATCACAACTTTCCACCACATGCATTGCCATGATCTTGTCACATAAACTTCCAATTCCCAAACTCCCGCCATGATTGAAGGCAAAATCCCAAACACCGATGAATTGAAATGCCCGCTGAGCGCCCAAACCCCGATACAAAAGGAAAAGAAAAAGAAGAAGAAAAAACAAAACACGCTCGCAGGATATAATTCGCAGTATGAGACTAGGCCATGTCGTCCTGTTGTCGGCGGATCGAGGCAGCGCGCGAAGACTCGGGTCTCGCCAGCTCGTATCGGCCCAGCTCGCGCAGCCAGGCGTTCATGCGCGACACCTTGTCCTCCTCGAGGCTTCGGTGCTCCAGGGCGTCCCATTCGTCCTCGCTGAGACTCCAGAGCGTCAGGTGCTCGAGCAGGGCGACGACAGCAGTAACAATAATGACGGACATCGGGTTGCCCCAGTCGTCGGACCAGGCGGCGTAGAAGATGAGCACAAAGGCGTCGACGGCGTCGCTCAGCAGGCCGACGGCCAGCGACCGGCTGACTTCACGGCGCGCAAAGGCATCACCGTCGAGCGCGGCTTTTACATCGGCCGTGTGCAGCAAACCCGCTAACAGGATGTCGCGCACGCCAATGAGGCTGGCTAGCATGCACGATGAGCCATCGGGGGGGACGTCGAGGGCGTACAGGCCAAAGCGCGGGTAGACGACGAGCGAGAGGCCGCGGAAGAAGCGCACGAGCACAAACGTCGAGATGGCGATGCGCTGGATGCGACCTTCGACGGTTTCGCTGCGGGCTATTTGTTGTTGGTTTTGGTGTTGTAACTGGTGGTGGTGGTAGCGTTGCAGGTGCTGCTGGAGCTGGCCCGCAGCTCCTTCGGTAATGGGCGCCGCGGCTGTGGGCGAGGCCGAGAGGGGGAGGAGAGGCGTCGTTACTGTCGCCATAGGGGATGATCAGGTTTCGGGTCGAAGATGGAAGATGGAGAGCCGAAAATGGAGGGAGAGGAGAGGGTTGTGGGCGTCTGGGACAAGTACAGCCTCACAAGAAGAAACGAGGAAGAGAGAGATTAAGATGATATGAAGAGGCAACACACACTCTCCCGTCTATATAACTCACACCACCATCAACCTAACCCTGCTCCTCATCACACACAACATCTCACACGCCGCTCCAGGCGACTAAAGAGCACAAAAAAAATAAAGAGCTCACGCGTTTCCCCACCGCTAATGGTAGCGTCATGATGGGATAACGCAAGCAACCACCCACTCGGCGCCGGCCAATCCCTCGAAAAAGGGTCCCTCCCCCGCTGTTAGAAATGGGCATAAAATCCCTGCTGGCGGAGCTGGAAGCGGCAAGTGAGCTGCGGTTGTATCGAAACGTTGAAGGAGCGGGGGATGGTGGGTTGTAATGGGAGGCTCATACATACATCGTGTGTGTGTGTGTGCCAGGGGAGGGGGGCTGGAAGATAAGCTCCGGGAGGGGGCAATGGGGGTTGTCCTGGATGAGTCGGTGAGGAAAGCCGGATGGTGATGGTGATCGACATGGCTTGGCAAAATGGATGTGGTGGGTTGGTAACTTGGATAATATAGGATTGTACGTATGCAAGCGTGCTATTCTTCAACCATGATGGCGGTGGCGGTACATCATCACTAAAGATCAGCACTGAAGAAGCCATTCGCCTCTCTTCCCCAATCCAGGAAATCGGCCATTCGCTCTACGCAGCTCATCATGGCATCGGCATCGCATCGCATCGCATGGTGCATCGTACATAGTACATGGCACCATCCCCCATCCCAGCCACCCACAGGCCCTTGTTCCAATGCACATATGGCGAGCAAACTGCACAACACACACTCTTTTTTTTTCTTCTAAAATACGTACGGCACAGACGCCCTTTTTGCGAACTGGTGGGAGAGATAAGGAAGCCGACCAATACAAGACACAAAGCAAAAAGCACTGGTCGCAAATGAGGGGCCGTTATGCTTATTGGACCCCCGTGCTTTCTCCCTCCCCCCGTTTGTGTTTCCCCGTCGCCAAATTAGTTCGACCACCCATTCTTAGCGCCACCTTCGCGCCTGATTCGATGCTAGCGGACGCGTTACTATTCGTAGACGGGGTCCAAGAAACGATTCATCATCCCAAACCGCAAATCCCGAGATGAAGCTCGCGGAAGAGTCGGTTTCCATATCCTCCCCTTCCTTACCCAGCTATATCCGACGATGTTGTCCTTCTTTTCCTTCGTCTAGATAGTCTGTTCAATCTCTACTCCGTGTCTAGGCTTGGGATCTCCAGGGCGTCGTCGCAATGGCGGGACACCCGCACCTAGCTTAGCTAAGGTCCCAATAGTGTCTCAGCATGCGGGAGCAAGTCAAATGCCAACGAAAGCCACAAGGGAGATTGCCCCTTTTTCTCCCTTTTCCTTTTCCTTTTCCTTTTCCTTTTCCTTTTCCTTTTCCTTTTCCTTTTCCTTTTCCTCGTCTGTCCCTTTCCATGATTGCATCTTTTTTTCTTGTTGGCCGTCTTTCGTTGTTTCGTTGTTTCTCCTTCGCCGCTTTCATTTTGGCATAGGCTGCTTGCCGTTTTGGCGCAATGCACGCAACTTCAAGGCCCTCCCTGGCCGACGACGGCTACCCGACCCACGCCGACTCCGCCCCCGTCTCCGTCTCCGTCTCCGTCTCCGGCTCCGACGATGACTTCAACCCGCGACAGCTCCTCGCGCAAACCGCCAACCGAATCCTCTCCTTCATCGAATACGCGAAATCGTCACCCGGCCAGCTGCTGCTCCGCATTGCGTGGTTCCTCGTCCCTAGCTTCCTCCAGGGCCGGCCCGTCAACGAAAAAGCGAAACTCGCCCCCACGGCCTACCTCGACGGCATGCGCGGCCTTGCCGCCCTCAATGTCTTCTTGTGCCACACTGGCTTCCAGGCCTACTACCCGGCCCTCGGCTGGGGCTGCGGTGGCGGATACTACGGCTTCCTCCGGCTGCCGTTTCTGCGCCTGATGTACGCCGGTGACGCAGCCGTCGCCCTCTTCTTCGTCATCTCCGGCTACGCCATCTCCTACAAGCCCGTCCGCATGATCCGGAGTCGCAGCACGCATGAGTTTGGCCAAGCCATGACCTCCATGGTATTTCGTCGCGGTCTGCGGTTGTATCTACCGACAATTGCGTCCACCGGGCTCTTGGTCATCTTCCTCCGCCTAGGCTTCTACGAATCGACCCGGGCGTTCGCCAACGACCGGACGTACTTTAGACATATTCTCATGACGCATAGAACGCGCCTCGACTCCGGGCTTGAGCAGTGGATAGACTGGGCTGGCAACGTTCTTCGCTCGCTTGCGCCGTTTGCTTGGGATAGCAAGCCCCATGTGGCAAATGGTAACCCCCCCCCGTTTTCCCCCTTTCTCACTTGCATTCTGATGCCAAGGTCACTGACGTACTTACTTTCAGGGTATGATGGTGTCACATGGACGATTCCCGTCGAGTACCGCTGTTCACTCTACCTGTTCCTCATTCACATGGGAACCTCGCGTCTCAAAACCCACTATCGCATCATGACTCTCATGCTCTTCACTTACATTACGTACCGAAAGGGCCGGTGGGACTTCCTCTTGTTTCTATATGGACTGGCCTGCGTCGAATGGGACTATGCCCGCGGCGCCCACACCGGAGTCTCAACCGCAGCCCTCTCGCAAAGCGAAAGGGGGGAATCCAAAGGTTCTCGACTACCACTCAAGGCCATAGCCTGGAACGTTATCAGCATCCTCGCCCTGTACCTCCTGAGCCAACCGAGCCACCGCAGAGACGAAACCCCGGGCTGGGTCACGCTCGAGACCATGATCCCGGAGTATTGGCATGAAGAACGGGACCGCTACTGGCAATGCTTTGGCGCGGGCCTGTTCTTGCTCTCCGTCGGCCACTCGACCTTTTGGCAGCGCGTCTTTACGACGGACGTGGTTCAGTACTTGGGCAAGATATCCTACTCGCTGTATCTTGTGCACGGCCGGCCGACGCGGTGGCTGCAGTTTAGGGTGCTGAGGTTTGTCTTCTTCTACCTCACGGGCGCCGAGGGGGACGACTACTATCGCGGGTTCTGGCTGGGCTTGTGTTTCGTCTTTCCAGTGGTCATCTGGTGCGCCGATGTATTCTGGCGGGCCGTGGATATTCCCATTGTAAATTTTTCGAAATGGGTCGAGAAGAAGCTTATGGCCAAAGATGCCTAGTTGAAAGCGAGCGAGGTTCTATGATTATGTATTAGACGTGTTTAATTACGGGATGACCCATTTCTGTCATGATGGAACAACAATGAGATGGCTGTTCTTATTACTTACTAGTGTGCATCCATCCTATCTTTGGCGATGCCCTCATCTCGCCTCCCCCACTCAGTCTGCGCAACGCAGCCACCCCACTCGGCCTATCCAACCAGGACTCTCCGTGCTACACCCACTCACATCGTTATCGGCTGAGCTGCCTCTTTCAACCTCAACCCCAACCCACCAAGAAAAGCTGGAGCTGCGGCAGTCCAGGATCGGTCAAGGGTTCGTCTTTTTCCAAGGGTGTATCGAAAAGGTGTGGGTGTGTGCACGTTCCCACCCTCTTCGAATTGTCAATCATCGGTCAAGGACACTCCCTAGCTCGGGATCGAGCACATCAAGCGACTCTGGCCCTTAATGGCCTCGTTTCTATCGTGACCTCTGCTCACCGATTATTGAAGACCCCAGGAAAAGAGGCTCCCCCATGTGCGAAATACGACGGTAATGCATTGCATGCATTGTGCATGCTGCACGCGCATCAGGTAGCAGGCCATCTTAGGTCTTGGAGAGGTTTGCACCCTGGTCTGTTGCCTCTTGTTGAAGTGCCCTTTGTCCTTTCATTCCCTCCTTGTCCTTGTAAGCGAGAAGTCTTGGAGGGAGTCTTTTAATGCAGGTGAGACGCGCCATGCATCTCTTATTAGCCAACCTTGGCGCTCTTCTTTTTATTTTCACCCACAGATTGAACAATTGCTCGACATGACGCTGTATGATTCAATCGAAGTGCGCATCTAGTCATCAGCTCACAAGTAACCATTGTCACAAACTCATCTGAGCAAACCCCCAACGTCAACAAATGTCATCGACGCCTCTAAAACGTTCTGGTTCCGAAGTGCTGGAACTCGAGGGTTCCCCCATAAGATTCAACTCTTTGCCCGCTTTGACACCTCAGATGCATCTCCACGCGCTAAATTGAAGCACATGCTTGGCCCGGGCGGGGACGTTTTGAGCTGTCACTTTAGCTAGCCCCGTATAGAAGCTCCACCGTTCCGCTTCGTTGATGACATTGCTGGAGGGGAGGACATGAGGTTACACAAACATGTCGAAGCCATCATCGACCTGGTACAGCTTCAGTTGAGTCATTTAAACCATTGGGGGTATTGAGAAGAGTCAGAAAGTAGGCACTACGTGATGGTCGAAATATGCATCATATCTTTGCTACTACCCCCACCACCTTATTGCACCGATTCAGATATCCCCAGCGTCAAATTCATCCAAGACAGTCTTCATCGAGACACGTTCCCATCCACTGGCTCGGTAAACAATGGCTTGCGCAGCTAGCTTATATAGTCAATCCGACGTCAGAATTTAGACTCGACTTCTCCGAGTCAAGCAATGCCTCGCCCTTCATTCTGCGGCCGTCGGCTTCTCAAAGCGTCGAGGCGCCCATCGGCAGAAAGTGAAAACCCAAAGGCTCAGTGTTCAACGAATACCAACACGATGATCTCTTCTCCTTTTGCCAACCGTATTACTGATCCATCGCAATCGTCTTCCTATATTTCCCCTCTCCTGAAAATGGGAGCGGTTCGACTCCATCTCCTGCATCGAATCCACTCTTGTCACCTGTCACATTCTCGACCGTTGCGACTTATCTTATACGTATCCGTTTCTCATCCCCTCTTTCTCCTGCGATAACACACGTGAGACAAATGCCTGCCCCGAAGCCTGTAGTGTCTCGCTAACCTAATCAGCTTCAGCCCAGTTCCTTGCGCTCGCTCCACTGCCTCTCTTGGTTCGCGTCGATATTGGGGAATTATTGCTTCTGCAGCATCTTTTTATCTTGGCAACCTTCTAGCCTCCGTCACTAAAAGCTTCCTCGATAACATCCCGTCGAGTGATTGTTCGTCCGTGGAAAAGAAACGCGGCGCGTGGACATCATCTACAGCATGGGGACGTCGGACGGCAAGCGGACACCAAGAGTAAGCCCCAAGGGCAGCCCAAGGTGCGGCAGGCCAAGTCCTCTCGCTGCTGGTAAGATTCATCGTCATCTTACTGACGATCTGAAAGCTAACTGGCTTTCACAAGACGCTCCACCCCCCTTGCAAGAGACTCCAGAGCACGACGACCAAGACCAAGACCAACCCCAACCCGAAGCCCAACAAGGCCTCTTACATGGCGACACCCCCATCGAAGCCGGCGGCAGCGACTCGGACGACGAGTTCTCAGCCAGCGACCTCGACGCCGAAACCCTCGCCAGCGAGTCAACGTCACTCAGCTCCAGCGTCTACGAGCACAGCTTCCAGAACGGCCGCCGCTATCACCGCTATCGCCACGGCCGCTATCCGCTGCCCAACGACGAGGCCGAGCAGAACCGCGAGGACATGCTGCACGCCATGATGCTTGAGGCCACCGACGGCCGTCTTTTCTATGCCCCGGTGGGCGAGTTTCCGCAAAAAATTGTCGATTTGGGCACTGGGACTGGTATCTGGGCTATTGAAGGTATTGTTTCTGGTTCTTCAAGTACTCTAGCACGGTGGGACGGGATGCTCCGAGAGTCATCAGGCTGACAAGAACATCACGATATTGCAGTAGGAGACAAGTACCCCAGCGCCGAAGTCACAGGGCTGGATCTAAGTCCCATTCAACCAGCCTGGGTTCCTCCCAATGTCAAGTGAGTCTTACATGGTATGTAGCCAAATAGCACACACCGGCTGATCCCAAGCTCCAGGTTCCTTGTCGACGACGTAGAAGACCAATGGCTTAACGGCGACGACATCGACTTTGTCCACCTGCGCAATATGATTCCTATCCTCAAGTCGCCTGTCGGCCTCCTGAAGCAAGCCATCACGTACGCTATTTGTATCTCAGACTCTTGAACCTTTATCATTGATCAGTGTATACAGCCACATGAGGCCCGGCGGCTGGGTCGAGCTCCAAGACGTCGATGGCCAGTGCCACACCGACGACGACACCATCCCCGACGACTGGCCCATCAAACGCTTCACCGAGTACATTGTTGAAGGATTCGCTCAATTCGGCACAAACTCGCACGCTGCCATCTTCGGCGGCCAGTACCTCGTGGAGGCCGGCTTCGTAAACATCAAGCACAACTACGTCAAGCTTCCCTATGGCACATGGCCGCGCGACAAGTAAGAACAACAGACCCTTTCTTCGTGTGAAACCTGACGAGAAGTAACAAAAAATCATCAGGATCACGCGTCTCGTCGGCATGTACTACCGTACTGCCTGTGAGGAATTCTTCCCTGCCGTCGGCGCGGTTCACTTCCCCAGGATGGGCTGGAATAAGCTAGAAATGGAGCTCTTTTTTGCTGAATGCCGCAAGTCGATGCGCGATCCCAATGTGCACGCATACGGCAAGATGCATTTCTGGAGCGGGCAGAAACCCCTGGATGTAGAGTGAGTCTCGTCAATTTCTCATCCTTATTGTCATGTTCGGGACTTGTAAAATTATGACGTGGTTCAGCTGAATCACTCGTGGCAACTCTTTGAAGCGAGTTTGTTTGGGTCTTTGTCTACCAGCGATAATGTCGATGCCATGAGTGGAGTGTTGAGCGTGCTCTCTATCCCTCCTTGAGTGGGGAACTTAACAAACGATAAAAGGAGGACACACCTATCTGTCCTAGATGAATTACGGGTAATGCGATACAATGACTACATTGCTTTTACTATACCAATCCTACATTTTGTACACCGTCTAGATGTCCTTGAGAAAGCACCAAAAGCCCATCCGTTACACCGCCACAACCTGATGCCATCACCATCATCACCTCCGTCCCTTCTTGGCCTTCTTTGTTCGTGGTACCTCCTCCTCCTCATCTCCTGCTCGTCTCTTCTTCCGGCCCTCCTCGAGCAGCTTCTTCATACCCTCGGTGCCCTTGAACTTGGGGTTAGATGGGTCGATGGCGTACTCGTGGTTGTCGAACACGGCCTTGAAACGGTCGTCTGCGACGTCCATGGCAAAGTCCTCCTGCAGGCCACCGCGCGACTGATCTCCCTTGGCCTCGGCGCGCTTCTTGGCCTTGCCCTTCTTTGCCTTGCGCTTCTCCGCCTTGATGATCTCATTCATGTCGAAGTGGTCCAGATGATCCGCCTGGTTATCGCCGGCATCCTTGGTCATGACCTTGGCCAGCTGCGCCTTCTCGGCAGCAGACTCGGCCTCGGCGGCCTCGCGGGCTTCGCGCTTCTTGCGACGCTCCTCTTTGCGGACCGAGGCCTTAGTTTCGCGGACAGGCTCCTCGGTGGTGAAGAAGGGATCGTCGAAACCGAGATCATCGCCCTCAGCAGCAGCGGGCTCCTCAGTAACCTCCTCATCACCAGACTCCTTGCCTTCACGCTTGGCGCGGGCCTTTTGGCGTTTTGACTCCTTGCGCTCACGCTCCTTTCGCACGTACTTCTCAATAGTCGTCTCTTCCTTTTCATCCTTCTTCCGTGCTGCGCCCTCCGTCAGAGCAGGCGTAAAGGTGATTTGCATATCGCCCACCGGGCCACCCTTGGACTTGGCCTCGGGCTCGTCTCCTAATCCGAGAGCCGCTCGCATCTTCTGTCGAGCTAGCTCCTTCTTGGACAGCTTAGGCTCATCTTCACCCGCCTCCTCAGCCCCGAGTGCCTCTCCATCTGATGGCTCGTCTTCGCTATCACTCGCGAGGTAAGCTCGAAGGTCGTTCTCCTCAATCTGAGCTCGGCTTCCGGTGAATGCGCGGTTGATCGACTCCTTTCGAGAAACTTCGTCGGGGTGCATGTCCCAGGTGAGTTTGACCTTGGAACTTTGGAGAGCATTTGTCACAAACTCAACTGGCTTGTATGAGTCGGGTATTTTGTCACACTCGTCACGGGGCTCGTCGTCGAACGTAACATCGTCGGGAACAAAACGTAGGTCCAGGAAGTTGGAGGATGATTGGTATTCTCGGCCATCGGTGGCCTCGTAGATGCTTTGTGCGACTTCGGGGCTTGAGCAGACCATGACTGCGTAGTAATATCGAAGTCGGTCGAGCTGGTAAGATCGCAGAGCATCGCTGTCGAAGTCTTGGTCGTCGCCTTCTTGGATGATTTCATTCTTGATCTTATCGTCTTCGTCTTCGCTGTCCTCCTCGCTGTCGTCTTCCGAGTCACCTTCCGAGTCCTCGCTCTTTGCCACGTCCTTGAAGAGTGCTTTGGGCGGTCCCTCCACCTCCTCTTGCTGCATGCGCTCCTTTCCAAACTCGCTTGGGAAGACGGAAATCTTCTCGATTTTTCCCCCGCTCGTCGGGATGAAGCTGGAGAAGAGAGCCATCAGATCGGCAGACTTGACGTGGTCCCAATCAAGGTTCACGATCGCGATGCGATTGGTAACCTCTCCAGATTCAGCGTCGGCTTGTTCGTCCTGAAACCTTTGCATGTCGCCCTTGACGTCGGTGCCGGCACCAGCCTCATCTTCAACATCAGAGTCGGAGTCTTCAGAATCGTCGTCCGAGGATTCGAAACCCCCGCCTCGAGCCGGGTCGAGTTTTGCGTGCGCAGCTAGGAGCTCTCGCTGCACCACGTCGTCGTCGTCAACCTCGATCTCGTCCTCGCCTTCCGCCTCAAACTTATCCTCATCTTCTTCCTCATCCTCATCCTCATCCTCATCCTCGCCCTCTTCACGATACAGCCTCTGCAGCGCCTTTTTCTTGGTGTCGGACTTCAATTTTCGGCCGTAACGGTCGACTTTCGCGGTGGCAGTAAACTCATCGTCCTTGAGCATGCGCGAGAATCGCTTGTCGATTGTGGTCTTGGCCTGCTTTTTCGAAGGCAGACGATAGCGCGGATCGCTCTCGAAGCTGGCGAATCGCTCATCGGCGATGCGGCTGGGAGCCAGGCCTCCCTTCTTCTTTGAGTTCTTCATTTTCGGTTGTACGAGGTGGTGATGATTTGAACTGCGACAGCAGAATAGAGGGGCAGAATGCAATTTTTTGGCGGTGAAACTTTTCTGCCCAAAAGCGGTGAGGGTCCTTTGACGGGGTTGTGGAGGCACACCCCCCGGCTCCTTGGGCCGGCCAACAGGCAATATGTTCCTCAAGATTTAAGCTTCCCAGCTCGTATGAGCTGGAAATGCTTGATCTTAGGCAAATGTGAAAGCATTGGGCCTTGAAACCAATACGGCGGGAGGCAGGGGGCCTTTCATGAAGGTGGCTGATTTCATTGTGTAATCTGAATCTTCCAGTCAACACATTCATCATCCAACGTTGCAAGTACTAAACGAAGCCTAATCCTTTTGAGGGAGACTTAGAGTGGTTGGGAGTTCTGCCAGTATCGTCGACACCCCACGCCACGCCCACATCAATCGAATTGTTGTTAGGATGATGTCTTACGCCACCACGAATTCCGTGAGCGTTAAAAGCTCAATAGCCAACTCCTGCCGTACTGGGCCTCTGTAAGGCGCTTCACGCGTCGCTACCCTCAAAACGTGCCAGTTGACGACGTAGTCGATAGCGGCATGGCGCCTGATGTAACGCAACCCCACGCCACCGACTTTACGGTGTCACGTAGGTAGTATTTTGTATATAGTTGCAAGAACCTAGGTCTTCTTGATAATGCCAACCTCTTTTATAGAGCCCCAAATAACCCTGGTAATAGCTCAAGATGGAATACCAGACGAGGCCCTAAATCTCACGTACGCAATGCCCCGCGGTATCCGTGACCGTAGCAAACTGTTGTTGCTCTCATGCTGTCAAAGAAGAGCCTGCGAGCTCCGCAATTCAACGTTTCTATTGAAACACCACTGGTATTGACTGGGTGTGAGAGTCCTGCCCTCAATCACTCGAGGCCACATACCAACACCGCTAAACTCGAGCCGTATGCCAGGGACAGAAGAATTAGAGATGAAGACTCTATTGAGCGCATTTGAGTGATTCGCCAAATCTAAGCAATGAATCACACCACATCTATATTCAGTGTATCACCACGACCATTGAGTAGTACCAGAGATCTTGCAGTCAATCAAGTTGAGAGTTAATATATAGTGGTGAAATATTCCTAATGGTCTATTCCTTACCAACTTCACTTTCAATAATTCTCTACACATCTTTATGACACCACAAACACAGATTCTTTTTACAATGTGGTCAAACAACTCTAGCTCTAGCTCCAGCTCCTTTGGAAGGAGCCCTGAAGCGAAACCGACCCCTTATCCAGGGCGCGAGACTTGCCGCGGACAAGGGTTATATAATACGTATGTCCAATATCAGCGAGAAAGGCAGTGTGACTTCATGGTAGACCATCGCACAGGTCATACACCAGGTTGTCAGGATAGGTTTATGTCATCAGGACGGACGCAACGCTTCTGCCCTTGCTCCTTTTGCTATGGGACTGGCATACGTAGGGAGTTACTGACTCCCATCGAGCGACGTCAATGCAGTTGCTCGGGCTTTTATTAAGAGAGCGCTCATGAGAGGATCCTAGCCGCACCGCAACTAAGTTCTCACAAGAATTTTTATAAAAATAATGATTAAAGGAGGATTAGTTATAGTCGCACATGGTGAAGGAATGGCAATGCAAGGCACTTGAGAGCGCACTTATAGTTCAGCCAGACCGCAGGTGAGCCGTTACTTAATGAAGCCGTCCTCGCCTTTATACGGTTATATGTGTTGCGATTTTATGACTTTGCAGTTTTAATCTGCATTAGACAGATTGTTACTTCTTCACTGTTCGCGATCATGGTTAGGCGGCGATTCCGATGCTGGATCAGCCCTAAGTAGCCAAGCTGGGAGAGTCTGACCCAT
Source organism: Dactylonectria alcacerensis (assembly GCA_029931735.1). Lineage (NCBI taxonomy): Eukaryota > Fungi > Ascomycota > Sordariomycetes > Hypocreales > Nectriaceae > Dactylonectria > Dactylonectria alcacerensis. The sequence goes on along the minus strand of JAPMUZ010000006.1, from coordinate 1,579,012 downwards.
CAAGGTATGCTTAAGACTCCATATGCCACAGAGCAATAAAAGTTTTTAAAAAAAAGTTTAAACAAAAAATAAAAACAAGTCCGACAACGGGTATATCTGACCGCGATCCGATTTACCCCTCTGTTCCTTTCCTTCTTCCCATAGCACATAACCCGCTTGTCTATCTTTCTAATTTGCTAGCCTTCTCCAAGGATAGGTTGCTTCCACTACAACAAAGAACCCAGTCTTTCCACACCTCCAACTCCATAGCCCAATGCTCACACATTTGCCTGATAATAAACTTCCTAGCTGGCCGAAGGGAAAACTCATAGCTATGCATCATGAAAGTTTATTTCCTCCCTCAATGAATATAATAACTGCATTCTCTTCCACGCATGAGACAATCCGCCTCTTTAATAACCGAAGATTTCACTCACTTGTCAATCCTTGCCTCATCGCATACAAGCTACGTCTATTCATTGCAACTTCGGTCTCAAGAAACCGCAAATGCTTTTTTCTGATTGATCACCACGGTTATGATCGCACTGTCCAAGAAGAAAAGGTACCAGTGGTATGGTATAAGTGGACAGGAGAGTCTCTGTAAGTCGGATCTTTCTAGTTATATCTGACCTCACTCCTAGCTCAAGCCTGGCTCAAGCTGACAACACTTCTAACGTCCATATCCACTAGGAGATCCCTTCTAAGATACCAAAAGAACTTAAGAAATGGCCATTTACATGGGAGGGGAGGAAATTCTATAAGATCCCCAAAGGACCAGACGGGAAATATGATCCAAAAGTCCGTCGAGAAATTATCAAGTCAAGCCTCCTCCGTGATATACCCATTATTGAAGAGAATCTCGAATTCTTAAGGGAGTATCCAGAACATGCACAGTGGCTCAAGACTCACCTGAATCGCCAATTGTGGGTTAAAATTGAGCCGTTTTGTGGTCTCTCTAACGCAGAAGAGTAAGTAAAACGTCGCGGTTCTCATTGTTCTAAATAGAGCTGAATGAAAGGAAATAAACACCAATCTCTTCAGCACCAGTCGGCCCATGCAGCCAGGTTTTTGTCCACTCTGGACAGTGCTATGTGATGATGGGTGATACGGGTACTCCTTACATTCTATAATCTACACTAGTAATATGTAACGCCTGAATCCGGTAGGGACATAAGAAAGTTGAAACACACCGGCTTTACTAGTGCAAAGAAGAGGAAGAGAGACGATCAAGAGTCTTGACCCATTGCTGGTGATCCATTCTATAGCTAGGCCTTCTTCCATCCCCATTTTCGCACGCGAAACAAATAGTACAGAGCGACTGTCCCGAAAATGTTGAAGATGTAATAGCACCAAAAGATGCCATAATTCCGCCAGCGATCCTTGAAGTATATTTCGCGTACGCCAAGGTACTGATCTGCCGATGTCATCGCGCAGTACTGGCAGCCCGTATCGGCTTCTGGATTGTAGAGGCCTCCCGCTGCGACCTCCAGAAACTTGGCCAGATACTCGCCGCAAGTCTGGCCAGACGGCGGGTCGAAGACGCTCAACTCACTGTCCGAGCAATGAACTTCCCGGCCGTGAAGCGCCGTACTGCCAATTCCACTAACATAGTACGTAAATGGAGACACGCGCCACATGAAGGTCCAGAAGCCTGGCAGCGCACTCGGAGGTTGCATGACGCCGTTGAAGATGAAAGAGAGACCAAACATGAGAACGGCTAGCATGGCAGCGAGGGGCGGGCTCGATATTGCGGCAACGACCATCTGAGCCATGCTCGCCGAGTAGATGTAGAACTGGACGATAAAGAGCAGCACCAGGCCCTTGGTCTCAGCGGTGCTGTGGATGCCGAAGACGGAGAAGAAGAAGCTGGCCCACGCGCACACGCCCAGGAGGATTTGCCACGGCATCTCGACGAGGATCTGCGACAGGATGAAGGCCTTCCACGAGTACGTCCGCGACGGGCGCTCGCGCACCTCGTACAGCGACCGCTGCACGACGAACTTGGGGATGACCTGGTTGACGAGCACGGAGAAGATGGTGCACATGAGAAAGATGCTGAACAAGGCGTCTTGGAAACCCTGCTGCGAATTGTTGGCTCGCCAGAAAGAGAAACCGATGAAGAGACCGGACGCGATGCCGAGCATGAACTTTGCGAAAATGTACTCTGGTTGCCGAAAGTACTGTTGAAAGGTGCGGATCGCCACGTAGCGGAACTGGCCGAAGAAAGGCAGGGCAAACTCGTTGTCCATGTCTTCTTCTCCAGCATTGTCGGTCTCTCCGGTGTTCTGGAGCCGTTCGAGTTCAGCCATGACCTCCTGTCGCTCAACGCTCTTGTTCCAGGCCGCCACCCATTCCTCCGCGGGAGAGTTGTCTCCAGAGACAGTATTAAGGATATATTCGGCAGGATTCTCCGTCTCTCCGCAAGGCCCCCCACCGTTCCGGGAGAAGTAGTCGAGAAGAATGCTCGACTGGGTGCCAATGTCACCGAAGTAGACAGTTTTGCCTCCTCCGGCTAGGAAAAGTAGGCGGTCAAAGGTTTGGAAGAGCAATGCACTCGGCTGGTGGATCGTGGCCAAAATAGCCTGCCCTTGGTCGGCCAGGTCTCGAAGCAAGGTACAGATAACCCATGAGCTCTGAGAATCGAGCCCGCTTGTCGGCTCATCTAGGAAGACAAGTAGCGAGGGCTTAGCTGCAAGCTCTACACCAATGCTAAGAAGCTTCCTCTGTTCTACGTTGAGACCCTCGCCGAGCGAACCGACTACGGCTTCTGCAAAGTCCTCCATCCCTAGTATGTTGATGACTTCTTCGACGTACTGGTGCCGATCTTCCTCCGTGGTCGACCGTGGTTGACGCAGTGCCGCGCTGAAGCGAAGAGCCTCACGGACGGTGGTGGTCTCAAGATGCAGGTCCTGCTGCTGGACGTAGCCAGTTCTCCTTGGGAAGCTCGAGGTTGGTACTTTTCCGCTGATCATGATGTCGCCGGTGACAACGCCAATAGAGACTCTTTGCGCAAGGACATCCAAGAGGGTAGTCTTGCCGGCCCCTGAGACTCCCATCAGCGCTGTCAGTGTGCCTGGCTTTACCCAACCGTTGACGTCGTCCAGTAGTCGTCTGGTGCCTTTGTCGACAGGGATGTCATAGTTGAGATCTCTCCACATGAGCACGTCTTTCTGCTGAGGCAAACGCAGCTTTCGATCGCTGGCAGCAATTGTCGGGGTAGTCGAGGATGCTTCGACGTCATGTTGCAGGTGTTTGGGAGTATGGCCGCGCCGAAACACTAATGCTTCGGCCTTCGATTGTCTGCCTTGGTTCAGCTCGGTGGCGACGAGGTAGACAACGTGAAAGAAGATAAGGAACGCGACAAGAATGCCGTAGTTGCGCCAGAGGTGAGAGTAACTGTATTTGTAATTGATCTCGATGAATCGATCACCCGAGATGGATAGCTGCCCAGGGATAGAGCCCACAGCCGAGCAGATGAATGCATCGCCAGTGCCGTAGGGGGGAATGAACGAGGCGCAACCAAACTCCCGCCCGTGGAACTCATTGCTGACCAAAGCTTCGAAAGTATAGAAGACCGGATTAATCCATCGGATCCACGACAACCAAGGATGCATCGAGGCCACAGGCAGCGCGAAGCCGGTATAAACGACAATACACAGCACCATGATGCCAGCCAGCCCCATAGCCTGGCCCGACGTCTTGGTGACGGCGCCGAGGCTCCGGAATATGCCCGACATGGTGAGGATCGCAGTCACGAGGAACATGTAGAAGATGAAGAACTGGGCCGGCTCCCGACGCAGGTTGACCATGAAGTAGAGGATGATGCTGAACATGGAGCAGCGGATGAGCTTGATGGGCAAGTCGATGATGACGCTTGCGAGGGCCTCGGTGAACGGGTGCACGAATGCGTACCGCGCTTGCTTCTCCACGATGGGCCGCTGGCTGTAGATCTGAAGGATCTCGTTCATGGTGATGAGCGCGTTCATAAGGACGGCGAAGAAGAGGACAGCTCCTTTCTGGAAGAAGGCGTTGCTGGTGTTAGGCGAGTTGTAGAAGATGGACCCGATGATGAGCGACATGATGACCTGAACTACCACAGTCGACATGGCTGTGGGCAGGTCGTTTCGCAGCCGCTGGTACGCCCTCTGCATACAGAGACGGATCTGCATGGGGACCGATAGAAGATATGGGCTGGACGCTCGAGTGTGTCTGGCTTGCTGAGCTTCATGATGTGACCTAAACTCTTGGGCGTCTTGGTTGCCGACGGGGTGTTCGTTCTTGAATGCCTCTATACTGGTTGTGAGCTCGCGGTATTCGCTGCTTTTCTTCCAATACTCTGCAAACTCGGCCGCAGTCCGAGGGACTTTCTCTTCCATGCCGGCACGCGCCCAACGCTCATTCGGGTTCGTGATGGCCGTCAGGAAATCTGGAGCAACTTGTTTAGGATCCTTTCTCCAGCCCATTTCTTCAAAGAAAGATACGGCACGATCGCAAGCACCATAGTAGATCTGGTGGCCCTCGTATAATACAACGACCTTGTCGAACAATCCGTACATGGACTGCGAGGACTGGTACGCAGCCACGGCGTGGCAAGATCTGCCCAAGTCGGCCGAGAGGCGAAGCGACTTGGAAAATTGCAGGGCCGAGGCCGAGTCGAGCCCGCGCGTACTGTTATCCCAGGCTCCGATTCGGACTCTGGAGAGAAACATCTCGGCAATGCTGACTCGCTTGCGTTCGCCGCCGCTGACGCCTCGCACGAAGTCGTCCCCGACTTTCGTGTTGCGCGTGCGCGACAACCCAAAGACGGCCATGATGACACTGACCGTCGTCTCTACAAACTCCGATCGTGTTTGGGAGCCCGCACGCTGTTGGGGAACTCGTGCTGAAGCGGCGAAGGAGAGTGTCTCGCCCACAGTCAGGTGCGGGAAGTGCTCGTCGACTTCTTGGTTGTAGGCGACATCGCCTCGATATCGTTTTGCCATCTCCTCGTAGCCAATGCCGCGGTATTGGATATCACTCTCAGGATCAAGTGCGAGACCTCCAAGGTGGCCGCAAAGCGTTTTGAGCAGCGTCGTGCAACCGCTGCCGGGACGGCCCAAGACAAGTAGCAGTTCACCTCCCTCCAGCAGTCCATCGAATCGGCGGAGGATCTGTCGTCGAGTGACTGGCGTCCTAGAAAAGACCCGGCGGAAGAGATTTGTAAAGGTTGAAGTTACCGTCTCCTGAAACTGCAGAGATGCGCCCGAGCCGGAGACGACGAGGTTGGAGAAGACGACGCCTTGCTCTTGAGGCGTGATGCCCGCCTGGTTCATGGACGACATGGCCGCTTGCGCCCAGACATAGTGGTCGAACTCGGGGCTTGCGGGATCGAGCCGGGGATCTGAACTGGTATTAGGGAAGGAGACTCCTCGTGATTGCAAATCTGTCGCAATGCGAGCCAATGTGTTGAGTTCTTCGTCTTCGATGACGTCCGATGTTGGCCTTTGGCCTTCGGCACTCAACCTCGTGTCTATAGCCATTGCGATTGAGGCAGACCGTGGTGTTGAATAAATCAAAGCTAAAAACCCTGCTCATTTCTAGATATCGATTGAAAAGAGGGAAACGTGTAGATATCTTATACAGACACTCGTTCGTCGTCATTTCAAGTAAACGTCGGGGTCCTAAAATGCCGACTCCCCGACATCCGTGTAAGTCTTTGATACTCCAATCTCACTAACAAAAGATGTCCGTGGACGAAAAAGATGTCCGAGGACGAATAGGGCCCGCGAACCAGTAAGGTGAACGAGTCGGGTGGATATTGTGGGCACAACGGCGAATACCGTGGGTGCTAAGTGGGCAAGCCACTTACAACAGGTTCATCATTGTTGAAATGTTCAGTCAGACCCCGTAATGTCAGACATTGAATCCTTCCGAGCCACCGGAGCGCCGGGAATTGATGAAATCTCCGTCGCTCTCTCGGCAACTCGCTACTGACGAGGCGGACAGCCAATTCAGCAGTCACTCGCTCGGTGGAGATGACGACAACGCAGGGAATTGAGATCCCTCTTGTCCGACTACAATCGACTTTCCGCTGTATTTGATTCTCGCCAACCTCTGTTCATCATCCAAGACAACTGAATTTGAAGTTGTCGAGTTCGTGCCGTATAAAGTATTGCTACATTGTTGAATCATGTGAGCGGGTTCTTTCGTATTTGGACCCTCAAGACGGGGCATCGCCTATTACCTCTACTGTAAAGGCCGAGCTTGCTTTTGTAAACTTGAAAGGCATTATGCACATGATCAGTACAGCGGTGTCAGAATCTGCACTTGCGATCCGCGGATCTTCACTACCTTAGTGTAAAGTATCTATGATATTGAACCTGCGCGGCCTACCAGTCTTCGACCGATGTCCTCGAGCCCACCTATCACGGCGACTTAGACCCCCGTCACCGACCACTCGTAAGCCCAATTTCCCGAAGACCCGAAACCACGGCCCTCTATAAATGATGGAAGTCACCCTGGAACCGAAAGCGCAAGAACACAGTACTTGAGGACTCGACTGGCAACCGCGTACACCTACGCTTCCAGCCCCAGTTCAAAGTGAGATTTAGATGGCCTAGCTTGGTTCTTTTTCCTGTCACTCATTTGCATGTATTTCTAAGACACTGCACTTGCTTAGAAAGTGGAAGATGCTATGACAGGGGAAAACCGGCGACTATATGACGTGTGAATCCTCAGGGACAAGCCCCTAGACCACAAGACATTGAGAAAACACCTCCACCTCTCGTTGATATAGTCATTATCTTGGAATTTTTCAAGGAAACGTCTTCAGAGAAGCCGCGTGGCAGATTGGTCGCAAACCTGGATGTGACTGACTCCCAAAAAAACTTTCTGTCTGAAGGATATTAGTGAGAATGTGATAGTAGAGATTCTATCTCCACAGCTCATCTGGCTAACCAAATACAGGGCTCAGTGTCTTTTTTCTCTGTCAATGAACGCTTCATCTGTTCAGCCACAGGTGCCCGACTTGAAGAAGTCTGCTGACTAAGATGCCAGACGCACCTGATCGCCTCGTCGCCTTATCGAGCTGACAACCTAAGCCACAGCGCCTTTTTTCCATTTCAGCTCAGCAAAAACAAGGCTGCAACGCTTCGCGCTGGCATGACTCTTTCTTCACTGCTTCACTTCGCCATCGTCGCTGCGCGGATGGCCTGATTCCCGTGGAGGAGGCAAAAGGCTTCCATCGCCGTGCGGACAGCCTCCCACCTCTCTTACTCCACATCGTTTCCTCACGAGTCGATCAAGTCTCCAACGGTGAAGCGGGGATCTTCCCTGCCCACTCCTTTTTCAGCCGCAATTCTCCCCAACTCAACTCGCCTCATGCAGCCATGGATCACTATCGCCTCCTCAGTCCCATCTCCCGAGACTGTAGGAGTCGAGAACACGTCTACAAAGTGATACAATGCGCTTATCCACCCATTGAAGAGGATGCAGACAAGCTCTTCGAGCTGGTGGAGGATCGAGGTGACAAGACCTTCTTTTCTCTGCAAAAACTCAGAAAACATTTTGGAAAGACACATATCATCAAACATCTCATGGAATGCTCATGTGACGAGTGCAAAGCTGAGCGAGGAACTCCTACCGACAAAGAGCGATACTCAGCGTATATGGACGAGAAGCCTGCCGCCTGGCTGCTTATACCCACCATGATCTACCTAGGGAAACTCCATTTCATCTACACCTGGCTCGACATTTTGGGCACTGAGACACACTCTCAGGTACAGCTTTCAGAGGTTGCTTCACTCAAGAGGCTACTACCAGGTGACCTGGAACGAAACTTATTCAAGTCCGCGTACGAGCGTGCCTTGAAGATGTTCAGCCCGTTCATCTTCAAGATAGATACATCCGGCATCGTCCCCCCTAAGCATTTGGTCAACTTTGAACGCTTTCCTTTTGAGAACGAACTCAAGGCTGCACGTCAAGGACAATTCGGGACTCTCACATACTTTGAGATCCGACGCGAGTATGTGGACACTACGGTCGCATCCAGGATGGAGGCATATCCTAGCTCCATCACAGGCCAGGGCCTTGCGAGAAAGGTATGTGTAGTCTGGTCCATCAAATCATACTGTAACTTTAGCCCTGATGATGAAACCACTAGTATCACTTTGCGAGAAAAGTCCTCAAGACCAGTCGTGACTACACGATGGAATCGGAGATTATTTCACTTGTTTCTCGGATCAACGGTAAAGGGTCAGAAAACATCATCACCCTGATGGCTCTTTACCACTGTCGAGAGAGTATCCATTTCGTCTTCCCACGGGTTCAAACCAGCCTCTACGCAGTTCTTAGGCAAGGACAATTTCAAGACCAGCTGCCTCATGGTACACTTCGTCTTCCTGGCCACTGGCTCTGGGATCAAATGGTTGGCGTAGCCGATGCTCTGAAGGCCATTCACACGGAAATACCGAGCCCTTTCCCAGAAAACGAGGACAAGGTGATAGGCTTCCATTTTGATTTGAAACCTGACAACATTCTTGTCACAGCAGACAGGAAACTCAAAATCACCGACTTCGGCCAAGCCGTCATCGAGATCTTTGAAAAAGATGAGATGATATCAACATCACTGAATCAGGGAGATCCAAAGTATAACGCTCCCGAATCACGGATAAGCCCCAGAGATGCCCAACTCGCCCATAGTGATGAGCCAAGTGATATCCAGGTCTTCTTAAACTACGACGTCTGGTCACTAGCCTGTATCATGCTCGAGGTTCTGATATTTCTCCTAGACCAGCCACTAAAACGTGGGACAGAGTCGAGTGATCTACATGAGTTCGATGAAAGCCTGAATAAAGAGACACCCAAGCTCGTCTTTTTCGGCGACCTTGATGTGAAAGCTTGTGTCCATCAAAAGATTCGTTTTATCGAACAAAAATTCCTCAACACTACCCCGAAAGATGAGATCCATGATCAATATGTCATCGAAATGTGCAAGCTGTTACGAGAAATGTTTTCTCATAACAAGAGCTTGAGGCCACACTCCGGAGCTGTTTCAAAGAGGCTGGAAAGAGCCAAAACCGTTTATCAAGATGCTTGTCGACAGCGCGGCGATGAGTTGCGCACATCTATCAAGACAAAGAAATTCGATGCGGGTGATATATCAGGATTCAGAGAAATAGGGTGGCTTGATGACGACAACAAGGTGGCATCATTCTTGGACATGTAAAGTATACGTGACCCCCTTGTTTTCGATACTGTCTAACTTGAAAACGATGAGCAGGCAAATAGCGAGCTTAAAAGTACAGCATCCAAACCAAGGCATTATTGAGTCTCTTGTAAATTGCCGAATTCAACTATTGTACCAACCCACCATGTTATACAAACCCATGGGGGAGAGGCCACGGGAAATGCCGGCACAATTCATTCTCAAGTGGGGAGTTGAGAAAGAAGGCAAACAGCCAACTGTGCGCGGATACACCAGTAAGTGGGAATCTGGGCTGCTAAAGCTCAAAGGGTCAGCACTGACTCTAATTCTCAGTTGATACTGCTTATGCGCAACTTGCCCCAAAATATATCTACCAAGAGGATCTGAGGAGTGGACACCAGTGCACTTTATTCGATCATGTCAAGCGAATTGGCGGTGGTAATGACGTCGTCATCACGATTGGGTTCAAGTCAAGAAGAGGTCAGTTTTGGGGCTTTGGGCCCATGCTTATGGATGGGAGATGGGAGATAACTAACTCTGTTTAGAAGTTGAGGCGTTTCAGGGTGCTGTCCTCCACCATAAAATCATTCCTGACTTCGGAGAGTAAGTTCTGCTCACTAAACCGTTATATGAGTTGGGCTAATGGTACAGAACCGTACTAGCTCAGAGTATAACTTGGATTGAACGGCCGAGTTCGGTTTTCAAGCCAGGTAGAAGATGGAGCACGGACAGACCACAAATTCAGTTCTGGGCAGAGAGTGCACCGAATTATTACCCACAGAATGAGATTCAGAATACGAATTCCGCAGCCGATAGTCTTCGCCGCCCGAGTGTTTCTTCCACCTATTCAAGCAACACCCCCAGCCAGGCCAAATTCGTCGCCATGGCGGTATATGGTAGTAATAGGTCTCTCAAGGTGTTGCCCTGTAAGTATATCCCCAATCATTATTGCTGGCGTTGACTCACAGCTCGGTTCGCCGTAGTGAATACAGGCGACAAAGTGTTCAGCTTAGAGCCAGACTGCACCATCATGATCACGAGGAATACGAGAGACGGGCATAGAAAATTCAGCATCGCCCCAATAGACGCCGACATTCCCTGGGAGATTGAGGAATCAGACTTCGCCGCCCCAAACATTCCGTTAGAGGAACTATTGCTTCAATGGGGAGACGAGCGCATGAAGATGGACAGGGCTTGGATACGCTTGCCGGACCCTCGAGGTAAGATTACCCTTCAGATGACCTGAGATTGCGAGGCTAATATGTGAACAGATTTAGAGTTATTCAAGAGGGCTGTGCGATCTGAGTGGAGGGATTGATGAGTCCATGATCATGTCATTTCAGAAAGCGACTGGCTGCGTATATTAGTTTATAATGTGAGGATTATGCCATGCTTCCATCGCGCTTCTCTGCATTCTGTTGCTGCCGATTCCGCCATTCAACAGCCGCATAAATCAGCATTGTGACTGCTATCAGCGGAATTGCTAGTGTCGCGTATATCTTCAGACCAGGCTCTGCCGACCACCCCGCTTTTCCACCCCCGCTGGCGACACGTAGCCCATCTGTAGGAAGTCCTTGAAATCGAGTTAAAACCTCTCTGTCTTGGAATGCTCGAATGGGATGGGCTTACTGCGACGTAAGAGGCCGGCACGAAGATCAGCGCCAATCCAGTCAACGTCTTGACGACCTGGGCTTCTTGACTGGATATCTTTGATAGGTTGAATATGGCTTTGGTGTGTCCAGTGGCCATCTCCGTCTGCTTCTTATTTATTTCGCTGTTTCGTAAAGCGATGGTGTCACGAAGCTGTCAGTTCTATGCGTCAGCATTTATCCTGGCGTCAGTGCCATGCCGGCATTCTGCCTACCTGCTCAGACACACTCCTAGACCTCTTGATTATAGCGGAAACATGTAAAAGACTGAACCTGTGGTCTTGCTTGATCTTTTGCATCTGGTCCTCGAACTGGGTGAGCATTCCACGGTCTGACGAGCGCCCTCGGGCCCGTAACCGCTTCGCCTGCCGCATCAGGCAACCCATTGTCTCTATGTTGAGATTGATAAGGGTGAGAATCCGCTGAGCCTGGTCCTCGAGGTAGTGTATTGTTTTCATGTCTGTTGCGGAGCTGTGGGGGGTGTCAAACTCGTTGAGGATGTCCGGTTCCACGCCCGCAAGGGCGATTCGCTCGAACTAGCTATGTTAGAACGTAAATTATAACACAAGACCAGTAGAAATGATGAATACTCACAATGCTGGTTACCTCCTCGTCCAGATAGTTGATGAACTGCCGCAGATTGTCCCCCACGCTGCCAAAGGACATGGAGTGAAGTTGGGCCCATTTCTTCACAAAATCGCTTGCCAACTCTGTATCCTTAAGAACGCTCTCACCTAGGCGATTTTCCATAGTCTCGGGTATCCTGATAAGGATGTGGTTTGTTTCGCATGTCTTAAAGTCCACCTTTTGGTATATGAGGGAGTGGCGAATAGACCATGGATTGGTCCCCTTTGAGGCATCTTCCCGGAGCCCAATATACTTGAGCAAGTAACATGACTCTTTAGAAGTAATTGTGCGGTCAGAACGGTTCTAGCTCGTGATTTGAAGTCACATACCAAAGGCATTCATGGCTCCGTTCTCATCAAAGGTTTCTCGACAGTCAAAGCTAGCGAAGCTCTCATCCCGCGGAAAGCTCTTCCGCCCAAATGCACTTAGGTACTCGGAGAACTCGGGTAAGATGTGGAATGTTGAGAAAAGATCCAAGGCAGCTTTGTAGGTGATTGGAAGTTCGCTCCAGCTGTATCCTGGCTCGAGCAGGCTAACAAGACGGTTGTTCGGTCAAGGACAGGGTCAACTCGGTCTCAGATCTAGACACTTACTAGTAGCGAGCTAGGGGGCGATGTCGTTCATCTGTGTCTTGCTCTGATTCTTTATCGCTAATTTCGCGAACACTTGCAAGATGGTCCTTGACCTTCTGCTGGCTGTCAAATTGGTACATCTCTGTCCCTGTCGACCAAAACACACATTAGCACCCGAATGATCCCAAATACGAAGTCGCAGGTACTATACCGGTCGCGAAAACTTCAGTAACCCAGAAATCCACAGATCCATTCTGCGAAAAGAGCCGAGAAGCGTTGCGTGCCAAATGTTCGGCAGCCTCCTCGCTGCGAGCCTGCGTTTGTGGCGTTGCCACGGGCCAGGCCAGTTCACAGATCATGGTGAGGGCGTTATGGACGCTCCAATGAGTGATGGATGGCCTGGATACAGGCGGGGATGGAAATTTGAGCTCACTGTCATAAATCAAGAGGTAGGCGGATGATTTAACAGAACGGAGTATTATTGTGTGACACGAAGAAAGGACCCGAGAGTGTCGATTTGCCCTGGACGCAGCCTGTTCAGTGTTCACCGTGACCCTCAATACCTACGCTAGCTGCGCCTACCAGGCTCTCTCTCGCCCGCCTAAGGCGCGACCTTGAGGCTCGTGCAAAGAATTACATACAGGCAGTGGTCCAAACCAGAAGAATAGCATGGCTCAAATCCTGGGATTTGCAATGTGGATATATATCTGAGCCTCGAGGTCCACAGTCAAGTGTCCCTACAAGTATACTTCGTCGGTGGCCCGCCCAGGCAATGGATGGAAAGAACCGCCGCACACCACGAAGCATCAACTCACTCTTTTTATTAAAGTCCCAGTAGTAATATATCAATAAGGCTCGTAGACTCATTCAAGTAATGGTGTATATATATTTTGGAGTTTTATTTCATAATGTAGGGACAATACTCCAATTGTTTGCTGGTTCTACATTGCTCTATGGGCATCATTCATAAGGCCAAGGTAGATTGATCGATCAGCTAACCCCCGCTCATGATCACTTTTTCTTTGCCCCGAAAGGCCTTCTTTTTGGTGGCAGAGACCTCTGTTTCATCTCATTTGTCTCATCCTTGGGCGAGATCTCTTATCAGCTCACACTACTCTCGTCTGGGGTGGCTCAAATAGCTTACATGTGTGATTTCGCGGGGCGCAGTAACGCTCCACCAACTGCTGTGGCCGGCGGCTATCGGCTGCGGCGCAAGATGTGTCAGTGGAGGTAAAAGAAACAAGAAAGGGGAACGGGGGAGAGAGTCTGCCCAGTTTGCCACTGAAGGATTGGGTCGTGGGCTGTTAAGAGTTTGACTGTAGATACTTACCGTGGCTGTCCACACTTGGTATCCATCTGCCGTCATTTGGGGGCCGAATTGTTGCCCGAGCCACCACTCGAGGACGTCGTACCTCACATCGTATTTGATCACCGTGATGGACATGTTGGCAACGCACAGAGTAAGTACGAAAAGTATAGAGATGTGTCGCTATTGTGGGCTTGTCTACAGTATATGAACGAGGCGGGCGACTCCGAAAGATTACAATAGTAGGCGAGTAGGGGACAGATAACTGTTGATTAATATTACATTTACGTAGAGTCATCCCGATCAAGCGGACGAGCAAGACATGTCACTACTATTGAGGCAACCACCCCGAATGTGACGACCTGACACAGCATTTTCGTGACGTGTCCGAGTGACAGTCGCCGCAGGACTCGGCATGGGCAACTATTGGCGCTAGATGATAGGTAAATATTGGCGTCAGATCATGCCTTCGGAACCTCGTGTGCGTGCTTCAGCCGTAGACTTGAAGATAAGGCGAACGGGCTCCAGAGCCGCTTCATCTCGCACAGCCAGGTCGAAAAAGTCGCCGAGGCTGCATCGTTGTCGCGCCATTCAGAGGTGATTCACAATCTTGGAGCCTTGACAGATTAGCAATTCTTGTTCTCGAGCCGCGAAGTGTGGCAGGCTGAACTACACATTTCCAGGCTGGGCTTGGATGCTCTCAGGTCGCCCAGATGTAACTCAGGCCCAGCTCGAGACTTGCATCTGCAGCCCTAGTAAACTAAACATCCACTATTCGTTCGGACGTTACATTTCACGGAGAAGTCGGCACGTTTAATGCTAACCCTAACGGTAGAGCATGATCGAGACGAGGCTGGATCTGTCGAGACAGGCCTTCTCTAGACTACATACAGCATCCGGTGCCTTCTTTTGACGATAGTGAGGCATACTTGACTCCCATATCCAATCAATGGTGGCATTGTTCGTTTTAGCAAGGAATAGCGCTGGTTCTAATGGTGTTGCAAAGTGAGGGCTGCCGTATTGCCGATTTACCGCCCTGCTGCAAGCCACAATAGGCATTGGTTGCAACAGCCCGACTTGTGGAGATTGCGCTATTCGAGCTGGAGACTATCGACTGCAGGTGTCTATTTTGGAAGAAACAGGCGGCCAGAGCCTGATTCTGCCTTGCATCTCTCCAGGCTGTGTTCGCATTTTAGCAGTTTAGTTCGCCTTCTGTCGTTTGTAGTCCGCATTCCATTCACTATAGTCAAGGATCAGGCTCTGGGTCTGCCCGAGGCCTCCTCGCCATGCCTCACTGTTGCGAGGAGCTAAAATCCTCCTGCCATCAACCTCGCATTGGCAGGATTCGTCCCTGCATGAAATGCATGAACCCTTCTACTCACTAAGTATCTTCGCAATCAGCCTCTAGCTTTGGCATTGAGCAAAGGCCAATCCTGTCATGTTCAGGCCCAGCAGTGCCCAAAGTGGCACAGAGCTAGCCGATCTGCCTCGAGAAGGCTCTCCTTCACCTCCTCTGACTCAACAACAACAACAGCAGCAACAGCAGCAACAGCAGCAGCAGCAACAGCAGCAACAGCAACAGCAACAGCAACAGCAACAGCAACAGCAACAGCAACAGCAACAGCAACAGCAACAGCAACAGCAACAGCAACAGCAACAGCAACAGCAACAGCAACAGCAACAGCAACAGCAACAGCAACAGCAACAGCAACAACAATTTGCGCCCCAATTGCAAACCCCGAATGTCGGACCGTTCAAGCCTCGACCGTCGCCCGAAGATGCCGATCCCACAAGTAATTGGATACGGGGAGCACTGGAGACGTTCGATGTCTTTGCCCTCATTGTCAACAAGATGATTGGGACGGGCATCTACTCAGCCCCTGCCACAGTCTTCTTGCTGACTGGCAACAAGAGTCTGACGCTTGGGCTGTTTAGCATAGGCTTTATGTACACTCTGATCAGGTTCGTCTAAGCTCCCAGCCCTTGCCGCCGATTGTACTTGGCTGTAGCGTTCGCGCGCATGAACTTACATCTGGGTGCTGGATAGTATGGTCATGTATCTTGACTTTGCCGAAGCGTTGCCATTTACGGGCGGAGAACTAGTTTATGTCAGTCGTTCCCGTCAAGTCATTATTGAACAGACCCTGACATGGCACTAAACAGTTAGACGAGATCAGTGCACATATGATAGACTATCTAGACGACGATCCCAGACAATCGACGCAGCAACTTCCGGCCCAAGGACCATTGATCAACGGCTATGGCCCCCAACAACGTGTAGCCACCGGCACAAATGGCCATACCCACCCCGAATCCCCCGCGAGACGAGCCACTCGAATACCAAAATGGAAGCAAATTATGCGCAAGTTTCTCGGCGATGGCTTGCTATCCTACATCTCCTTCTCCATGAGCTTCGTTGGTCTGTTCAACTCGGGAACGAACAGCATGCAGACAGGACGAATGATCCTCATCTGCATCGCATCGACCCAAAGCAACGTCACACCAGACGTGAATCTCGACGTCGTACGGCTGATTGCCGTGTGTACACTGACAGCTCTCTGCTTGCTTCAGTACTTTTCTCCCGAGTCTGGTCGCAAGCTGAACCAGGCTCTGGCCGTCGTCAAGATTATCTTCCTCCTCGCGTTAATCATCGTGGCCATTGTCGCCTCCGCAGAGCCGCTGAAAACCCCGAAGGGGACTATTGTTGACCGGGCGGTGGACTGGAATGTGTGGCATAAAAAGAATCCGAGGATGTCGTTCGCCAAGGCTCTTCTCGCAGTCTTGTTCAGCTTCGAAGGGTGGGAGAATGCGACTTTTGTAAGTCCACGCTTTCCTCTTTGAATATCTAGTCGAACTGTCGCCTTAACACTGCTATTTTAGGTCGCGGGCGAAATCCCGGCGAATCGTCCTCATGTGCTTCGTCGCGGGTTCATCAGCGCCGTTTTCACTGTCGGTTTTCTATACTTGCTTATTGTTGCCTTGTTCGTGAGTTACACTCTGAGCATTGGTTGCCGATGGTCTGCTAACATATGAATGCATCAAGCTCCATTCAACTACATGGGAGGACATTTCCGGTGTCAGCAAAAATGTCAACTATGCTCCGATGGTATGAGATTGCTCCTCTAATTTCTTTCTTACACTAATGGTCAATTTTAGCTCTCAGGCAACGGAGTAACAGCGAGACGAGCATGGGCTGTCTTGGCTGCCATCTCGTCTTTAGGCAGTTTAAACTCCATCATCTATACTTTCTCAAGAGGTACTTATGATCATATTGCGGGTGGTGCCATCTAATTGTTCACCGACACTAACCCTTTTCCAACCTTCTAGTCAAGCAGGCCATTGGACAGGCTGAAGTGCTGCCTTGGTCCATTGTGTGGAAGAAGGACGATATCCTCCAGCGAGAACGAGACTCCGATCACCCGGGTGTCTTTCTCCAGAAGGCTCCCCAAGGTGGCTTGATCATTCACTGGACAATGAGCGTCGTGGTGATTGCCGGGTCATCCTCCATCAAATCTACGCTTGAATCGGTCGGGTTGCCAGGCTATGTACAGACATATGCGCATTGCTTCATCCTCAGTACTTGCAAGGTCCCAATTACACGTAGGCCAATTGCTAAGTCGCATTACAGTGATCATTGGGGCAGCCTATCTCAACCTCAGCTCCCGAGAGGACGCTTTGGCCCGCCCAGCCCGCGAACCGATTCGAAGAGATACGCCGGGTCGTAGGGCCCGGAAGCCTCCATTTCGCCCTTCTAAGATGACGAGCAACGTTGGACAATGGGTCATGGTGGGATTTGTCGGCTTATACGTCGCCTTGAATGGGGCAATCCTCATAATCAACGCGATCCCACCATATGTTGGCTCCGATGGTACCAGCAATGCATTTAAGGGTTTCGGCTTCCCTATCATCGTTCTGTCTATCCTCGCCTTTAGCATCACGTACTACGTTCTAGTCTTTGGAGCAGCACGTCGTGTTTACCCTATACCAGGCCACCCCGAAGCTCCACCTATCGTTGAGGAAGGCTTGTTCTCGCCAAACGGGTTTAGTCTCCTGCGATTAGCAAATGTGAAGTGTGAGATACGGAAGGATAGGTATTTTAATCCCGAACTTGACAGAGTGCGTCGATTTGGGCGTCGTTGGAGGATTGTGTTTTCCGTTCCCGGAGACGACCTTGTGAGTACTTCAACATAATAACCCAACGTGAGATGTGCGTTCTGACCAATGTCTACAGCCTGAACCAACCCAAAACGATGTTCCCGGCAACGCAGATGGAGTAGTAGGACGAACAGCTCCGACACAAGACCAATTGACGTGGCCTATTTTCTGGTATTGGCTGTTCGGAGGAAGTCGATTAAGGAGGACTGTGCTGGAAAAGATGGGAGATTGGTGGAGAGGCCGGAGAACAAGATGGTCTCGCAAACATTAGATGACGTGGGAACCATGATTAATGTGCGTAATGTTAAGCATAGATGAGATACCCTTTTTTTTTTATTACTTGGATAGAAAAAAAATCGAGAAGCTGCCCTGTCATCCTTTGACATGATTCCCTATTCTTCATTGTGTTGGAAATAGGAACTGGAACACTCGATTGGCCAGCTGGGACATTGTGGGGCCATCGGTGATCGGCGTCTCAGAACGCCGCTCACTCCAAAAAATTATTTCCAGCGACGCAGAGATAAGATGGCTATCCATTCTCTTCACAGCTTCAAACCCATAATCAACGCTGGACGAATGGCCCCCAACGCACGACACGGCGGGCGACAGCCGAAGCCGCAGAAGAGCGGCCGCACTGAACAGCGCCAGCAGAAGCGCAAGAGAGATCAAGACGATCTGCAGAAGCTTGAGCAGCGGGTGAACGAGTTGGTAAGTGGTGGTGGGGTGCGACGGTGTTGAATCTTCGACGATGCTCTGATCTTCGAACGATTTGCTAACAGCCGCTGCCCAGGATCCCAAGGCGACCGAAATCAAGAGCTTCTCTGAACTCCCGCTCTCCTCCCCGACTGCGTCCGGACTCGAGGCTTCGCACTTCCAGACTCTCACCGATGTCCAAGCCGGCGCCATCCCGCTCGCGCTCAAGGGAAACGACATTCTCGGAGCCGCCAAGACGGGTAGCGGAAAGACGCTCGCCTTCCTCGTCCCCGTGCTAGAGAAGCTCTACCGCGCTCAATGGACCGAGTTCGACGGGCTTGGCGCCCTGATCATCTCCCCGACCCGCGAGCTGGCGGTCCAGATCTTCGAAGTCTTGCGCAAAATTGGTCGCCATCATGCCTTCTCGGCTGGCCTGGTCATTGGAGGTAAGAGCTTGAAGGAGGAGGCCGAGCGACTCGATCGAATGAATATCCTGGTCTGTACGCCTGGCCGCATGCTGCAGCACCTGGACCAGACAGCGGGTTTCGACGCGAACAACTTGCAACTCCTGGTTTTGGACGAGGCGGATCGCATCATGGACATGGGTTTCCAATCGGCGGTTGATGCCCTGGTTGAGCATTTGCCGAAAGAGCGACAAACCCTCATGTTCAGTGCGACGCAGAGCAAAAAGGTCTCCGACCTGGCACGACTCAGTCTCAAGGACCCCGAATACGTATCCGTCCACGAAGCCGCCGCGAGCGCGACCCCGACGAATTTGGCGCAGCATTACATCATCACCCCCTTGCCCGAGAAACTCGACACCCTCTACGGCTTCATCAAGGCAAATTTAAAGAGCAAAATCATCGTCTTCCTAAGTTCCGGCAAGCAGGTCCGATTTGTGTACGAGAGCTTCCGACATCTCCAACCCGGTATTCCCTTGCTCCATCTTCACGGCCGACAAAAACAAATCGCCCGATTAGAGATCACCTCGAGGTTTACTGCTGCGAAGCAATCGTGTCTATTCGCGACTGACGTCGTCGCTCGAGGTATCGATTTCCCCGCTGTGGACTGGGTAATCCAAGCCGATTGCCCCGAGGATGCCGACACCTACATCCATCGTGTTGGTCGAACTGCCCGATTCGAAAGCAACGGCCGAGCTGTAATCTTCTTGGAACCTAGCGAGGAGGAGGGAATGCTCAAGCGCCTAGAGCAAAAGAAGATTCCCATTCAAAAAGTCAACGTCAAGGAGAAGAAGAAGAAGTCAATCAAGGATCAATTGCAGAGCATGTGCTTCCAGAATCCCGATCTGAAGTATCTCGGACAAAAAGCGTTCATCAGTTACACTCGATCAATCCACTTACAAAAGGACAAGGACGTCTTCAAGTTCAAGAAACTTGATCTCGATGGCTTCGCAGCCAGCCTTGGCCTTCCCGGAACACCACAAATCAAGTTCCAAAAGGGAGACGATATCAAGCGCATCAAAAATGCCCCTCGCTCTGGTTTATCCAGCGGATCCGAGTTGGATTCTGACCTTGATGAACCCAAGCCAAAGACGAAGAAGAACGAGGTGCGAACAAAGTACGACCGCATGTTTGAGCGCACAAACCAGGATGTTTTATCCAGTCACTACTCGAAGCTGGTTCTAGACGGAGATGAAAAGAAGAATGACGATGAGGAGGAGGACGATTTCCTGTCCGTGAAGAGGCGTCTGAATGACGACGACCTGGACAATGAGGCTAACAACGCCTTCAAGAGCTCAGCGAAGATCGTCGAGGGTATGGGAGGGGAGGAGCCCTTCATCGTTGACTCAAAACGACGAGAAAAGGCCCTCAAGTCGAAGAAGAAGATGCTCAAGTTCAAGGGCAACCCGACCAAGCTCGTGTACGACGAGGACGGCAACGCGCACGAGGTGTACGAGCTCCAGGACGAGGACGACTTCAACAAGGAGGGCCCCGCCGAGGAGCTGCGGCGCAAGTTCGTCGAGGACGAGACGACGCGCGTGCAAGAGGCCGACGTCGACGACAAGCAGATCGCCAAGCAGAAGAAGCGGGAGAAGCGCGACAAGCGTAAGGCCCGCGAGGCCATGGAGATGGCTGGCATCGACCCGCATTCGACGGCGCCGACGCTGGTCACCGCCCCCGAGGACGACGATCCCGACGCCATGGACCCGATCGAGTTCCTCCGCTCCCTACCCGTGGCCGGCGCCGACTCCGGCTCCGAATCCGACGCCGCGCCGGAACCCCCCCGCAAGCGCGCCAAGAAGTGGTTCGAGGACGATTCAGACGAGGAGCGCAAGGCCAAGAAGGCCAAGAAGGCACGCGGCAAGGTCATCGAGGTCGACGAGGAGCCCGAGACGCTCGAGGACTTGGAGGCGCTTGCCGCCGGGCTGCTGGAAGGCTGATGTGTGGATGGACGGACGCGGGCTTGGTTGCGATACCCTTTTTGGAGCCTTGTGTGCAGGGATAGACGAGATCAAAATAAAAGTAGTGGCGGCTGGGCTTTACAAGGTTGCATTTCTAATGATGATTCAATTCAAGTACATGTGCACATACTTCTTTGTTGTGATGGGTTCTTTGTTGCTGGGTATAACCTAGCTGCAGTCGTCGCTGTCGCAATAACCCCTTCCTTAGACAGCAGCCCATTTGCTAGTGAACTTAATGACACAGTACGATCAATCCCAAAACCCTTCCCAGGCTCCTCGCTTTGAACAAATGCCATGCAAAAACCACGTTACGTTTGTAAAATACACAAAACACCGCCACAAGTGGTATTGTTGCCACTCTTCCGTCAACGCCGACAGGGAAAAACAAGTCGTTACAACATCCCATTTTCGTCATCAAGTCACACACCCCATGTCTTCGGTCTTTTTTCACACCTTTGGTCTTCTTTCTCCAAACAGCCTCACCCGGTAGAAGCACGTATGAGTTTTGGCGCCGTAATTACTGATGGCGCGGACGACGACCTGGTCCGTCTCGGCGTCGAGCTCGGCGAGGTCGCTATGGAGGCGGTGAACGTAGACACCGTCGTGGAGCTCGGCACCCTCGTAAACGAACTGGCCGATCTTGACAAATGCCGTGCCGTAGTTGGCGGCCTGCATGTCCCAGTCGTCGGCGTTGTCCGGGAAGTGCGTGGCGGCAAAGTCGTGGACGCGGTCGCGAACGGTGCTGTCGGCTATGTGCGCGTATACCTCGATCTGTCGCGGCCGCGCGTCTGGATCCGTCGTTGCGCCCGGAAGGATGTGTTCGACGACGACGTGTCTCGGGACGATATGATGAGCTAGCTGCACTGAGAGCGCGGCGCCGTGAGGGTTGCCGCGATGGTTCAGGTCGCGAGCGGCGCACCAGCAGTCGCCTTCGTCTTGCCAGGGGTTGAGGGCCGCGATGGGCGGGTAAGGATGGGCCCCGCGGATTCCCTTCTTGTAAGAGTCCTCTGAGATCATTCCCTTTTCTAGCGGGTCGTACGTGGAAGCCGTAATCTTGGCGTCGATGGTTGCACCGGCACCGACGCCAAAGTAGTTGACCTGGTTCTTCAGCTCCGCGTCCCAGTGGAAATGGATCTTGCCCTTGGCCATGGCCTCGAGGTTCATGTCAGCAATGGTCTTGAGCACGAGGCTGTTGACTAGCGTAGCGAGCTCCGCCTTGGTGACGCCATCTGGTGTGTTCTCCGTCGCCGTGCGAATCGACTCGCGAAGCTCCTGGAGCTGAGGCTGGAGCGCGTTGATCTCGGCACGGATCTCGGTGCGATGTGCCGCAAACTCGTTCTGGAGATGTTGTATGAACTCCTTGCGGGTGACGACAATCTCTCGGGCCTCGTCACCTTGGAGCTGCTCCTTGACGATTCGAGACAGGCGTTCGTCAAACTCGCGACCCGACCCTGCAGATTTGATCTTGTCCAGGGCAGGGCCGATTAGCTGGGTGATCTTCTCTTCGTTGTTCTTGACCCAAGCGTCCCAGACCCCAGACATCTTTGAATCAAGGCGGTTCTCAAGTCCCAGGACGCTCGCGTTCAGCTTGGATGCAAATGTTGGATCCTTGTTGAGACGCCCGACAATGGCTTGCCACTGTTGCTCCGACGTAAACTCATAACCGCCATTCTTCTTCTCCAAGGTCAAGAAGCCGTCGTCTTGATGGATGAGATTCCGTAAAGCGTGCCAAAATTCTTCTGTGGGAACGGGCTTGCCGTTCTTGAGCTCCATGCGTACGACCTTGGGAATGACCGTCTTGAGTTTCTCGAGAGATGCCTGGTGGATCTTGGTTGCTTTCTTCAAAGAGGCGAGATCATTTTTGTACCGTTCCAACATCTTGTCGGCCTTCTCGTGTGCTTTATCATCATCCGATTCCCACAAGTCAGAGAGGTCATCCCAATCACTTTTAGAATGCCCAAATGACCATGATGGCCACGATATTGACGGAACGATGTCTCCAACTTTGCCCGGCATACTGGCCACATCGGACCATTGGATGGACCCCAACCGAGGCATCCCAATACTTGATGACGCCGCATTCAAGCCCGCAAACATGGCTGGCCCAAACAGGACTCCAAGAACTAGGCCAATGATACTTACGACGACCCATGTGAAGGTTGCCCCCGGTCTTGGAATTCGAGCATGGAAGTCTATGCCGGAGAGCCTGTCGATTAAGCCGACCAGGTGATCCATAATCTTGTCGGCAAGCCAAATGAGCGACTGAACGTATGTCATCGGATGAAGTAGGCGCTGCCAATCGATAGGGGCAGTTGTGTCGTCGTCATCCAGCTCCTCGTCCTCGTCCTCGTCTTCGTCTGCATCTCTAGGTGGGCGGACTCCAAACAGCCGTCGGAGCAAGGGTATAGGCCATATAGACATGAGCCAAAGCCATTGTTGTCGCCTGATTTCACGCCTCTCTGCTCGCTGTCGCTCAAGGGCAGCCTCCTCCATCTCACGAGCAACCTGCTCTTCAGCTGCTTGGATGTCGCGCTGGATGGCCGTGTCGCGTTCCCAGGCGTCAGCGGGATACGTCTCATTACTAAACGAGGTTTTCTTCTTGTTGAGCTCGGCTGCCTGTTCGAATAGCCCTCGACCTCCCCCGCCAGCAGTTCTCCGCCAAGATTGTGTGGATGGTTGGGCCGTCGTGAATTTAGCTTTGTTGGCTTTGGCTTTTGAGGGACCAGTGATGGTTTGCGCAAAGGGGTCATTTCCAGTTGCCCTGGTCGGGCGATGCTGGGCTTGTTCCTCCCGCTCAGGTTCAGCATCAGCTTGGTCAGCTGCTGCCACCTTACGAGACTTTGTTGGTCGTGCGGAAGTTTGGCGCATACGACTTGGAGCCGGCGTATTGGTTTGCCGGTGACTTAGTAGAGGAGCAGAGAGAGTCTCCCGCTCATCTTCATCTTCATGTTCCTCTTCCTCCCCCGAGCTCTCCACTGGTGCTGGTTTCTGCTCAGGCTGGGCCCTCCCCACCTGTTGGCTCACACCAGGTCGCCCCGGCTTAGCCTTCCTAGCAGGTGATGCCCGGGGGGCTGATTTCTTCGGAGAGGGTTCTTGGACCTGCTCCTCAGTCACTTTGTTGAGAGTTGACTGCGGAGGTTGTCGCGCAGATCGTCGTGCAGGTTGGCGAGTTTCAGGCACTGGGGTGCTTCCATCTATTGACGCTATCGCAGCTTCACTGTAGAAGTCGCTCTCCAGTGCAAAACTACGCATGCTGTCGGCGTCACTACCAGTGTAGATGTACCCTGGCGGGTTTAAAACGGTTGCTGGTCCTGCCAAGCGTTAGAATGATAAGATAGCATAACCTCAGTCAACCCACTCACCTCGTTGCAAAGCACCTGGCTTAAGGGACTTTGTACGGCTGTCGCCTGCCGCGAGCTCATCCTCATCATCGGCTGGAGCAGCGCGCTGTGTTCGCTTTGGTAGTTGTGGCCGTACAAACACCTCATCATCGTCCGGGGTTTGAAGAGCCTGGTTGACTGCATCGCCAATGTCGAAGCGCTGAAGACCACCTCCAGAGCGCCTTAGCGGCTCAACGGCAGAGCCGTATGAGAGTTGCCTTCGTGAGCTTGGCGTGCCGGTCAAAGCAGGAAGTTGTGGCCTCACAAGGCCTTGCACGCGATCATGAGGAGTTTCAGCGTCTGGCTCCCGGCTTGGTCCCCGGCTTGGTTCCCGGCTAGGTCCCTGGCTGAGTTCCCGACTAGAAACTCGAGCGCTGCGTCGGGTCGTAGTTGATCTTGGTGGCATTGTGCAGGTGAGACTGAGGTGGTGTAGGAGTGTTTGAGATGAGATCGAAACAACGGAACAGCGAGTCCAGAGTAGAAGGGATTGAAGCCTTTTTGCGTCATGAAAGGGCGGCTTTGACCATCCCCTCAAAGGGATCGCGCAAGCAAAAAGGCAAGTTGCCGTCTAGGTCGTTTGTTATGTGATGAGATGGAAATAGCAGGGCGCGCATGGGAGGCGCGTCAATAACAGAGACAATAGGTGCTGAACGGCTCAGAGAAAGTCCCGTTCTCATTCCGGAGATGGTGGACAAAGACAAACTCTTTGTGCGTCGATGTTTCTTTCAGCCGGTGTTAATTTGAGATGGAGTGAAGCTAAAAGTCGAGTCGCGCGTGCCCACAAACAAAGCGCATCTTGGTGATGATGGTGGGCGATGGCTGAACGGTGAGCTCCGAGAATGCAACGGCAAAAGGCGTGTTGTAGGAGCCACAAGCAAGGCGAGGTACAACTCGGGTTAGAACAAGAGTTATCGATCGATACTTGAGATCCGGTAGACAATGTCAATGACCGGGGGTTCGAAAACAAATTCCCTTTATGGCGATATCATCGGTGATGCTGGTGTGGGTGTTTTGGCGATGGCGTCTGGAGACGCGAAGCGCGCCGAGGATTAGGCGGCGCAAATCAAGAGGCTGGGCGCGATCACGTGGCCTGGCGATTTCGGTGAGGGATGACAGACCGGAGCCAATCCTTTCAGGTTCATTCACCATGTCGTCTTTTGCGGATCGCCGAACACGAAGAAATGGGTGATGATGGATACGTCGATGCTCCGGGTTGCGGCGCACATTGTGCTGCGAATATCCAATGGGCGGTGCATATTTGATTCAATTCAGGCTTATGGCATCTTGAGTGCTGCCCTCCTTCATGCAGAATCGAGCTGAGCATAGCGCACGCCATACCACTGGCCGTTGGTAGCCCCACACCTTGTCGCCAGCGCAAGTTTCTTGTTTGTTTCCATGCAGCGCAAAGTAACAAGCCCGAGCACGAATGCTCCATTGGTAGGGCAAAAGTTATGGTCGCCTGTTGAGGGACATCTTTGACCGACCTTTGGATGGGCAAAGTACAAACAGCGCCCAACAATGTTTGACACGCCTACTACTACGTAAGTGGTACTATGGATGATACATCCCAAAGTCCTTATCGGATGGCCATTGTACATGGTAAGCATAGCCGCAATGCGAAAGCTAAATGCAACAGACACCATGGCAACGGCGGCTGACAAAGTGGTGGAAATTGTCCTCATGGAAAAATTGGCCTGTGAGATTGACGTGTGAAATTGAGCTGCGAAATCCGCAATATCAATCCCCTCACCTTTAATTACTTTCATCACTCTAGCACTCTACCTCGTTAGTCGCTCTCAGTCTCGCCGATCCTCACCCCAGTCGTTTTGCCCCTCCCCCCACCACTAGGTGTTTCGTTTCTTTCGTGCGCGCAACCTTGGACTTGGGTGCTGCGTCCCCACTCGATCTCCTTACTCCGTACAAAGGAGCTGATCCCCCGCCCTTACAACTTCTCAACTCTGACTGCATTCTGCACACACCGCACACCCTTCTCTCGAACAAAGAACTTGACCATGGCTGTTGGAACTGTCCTGATCACCGGGTACGCCACCGAATCTCCCTGCCAACAGAGGCCGAGACGACTCTTTTCTGCCCTTTTTCGTGCCCCGCATTAAACCGTGGGGGGACAATGAACAGAGTCGTCCTGTCTTGCGCAACTACACGAGCCCCTTGGCTCGCCCCATTACTATCTCCCTTTGCTGACCCTTAACGCCTCTCGTTCTCCAGTGGCACGGGCTACATCGGCTCCTTCACCTCGCTCGCTCTTCTCGAGCACGGTTACGATGTCGTCATCGTCGACAATCTCTACAACTCCTCTGAGGTCGCCCTCGACCGCATTGAGCTGCTGTGCGGCCGCCGCCCTGTCTTCTACAAGGTCGATGTGACCGACGAGCAGGCCCTCGACGAGGTCTTTGCCAAGCACCCTGCCATTGACAGTGTCATTCACTTTGCTGCCCTCAAGGCAAGTTTAGCCCACCCGTCTCAACTATCTGGCGGCGCATTCAGACCTAACAATTGTACACCAGGCCGTTGGCGAGTCTGGCGTCAAACCCCTCGAGTACTACCGTGTCAATGTCGGTGGCAGCATCGCCCTCCTCCGCTCTATGCAGCGCAACAACGTCCACAACATTGTCTTCTCTTCCTCCGCCACCGTCTACGGCGACGCCACCCGCTTCCCCAACATGATCCCCATCCCCGAGCACTGCCCCATTGGTCCTACCAACCCCTACGGCAACACCAAGGCCACCATCGAATCCGCCATTACAGACTTCATCAATGCCCAACGAAACAACCTCAAGAAGGAGGGCAAGCCCTTTGAGCAGTGGAATGGCGCTCTGCTCCGGTATTTCAACCCCTGCGGTGCTCACCCCAGTGGCACCATGGGCGAGGACCCCCAGGGCATCCCCTACAACTTGCTCCCTCTCCTGGGCAAGGTTGCCACCGGCGATATGGCGAAGCTGATGGTTTTTGGTGACGGTAAGCAAAAATAGCCAATGAAATGCGCCCTAGCCTTGCTAACAGCCTGTAGACTACGACTCAAAGGATGGTACCGCCATCCGAGACTACATCCACGTCTTGGACTTGGCCCGTGGTCACCTTGTGGCACTCAACTACCTCCGCGAGAAGAACCCTGGCGTCAAGGCATGGAACTTGGGCTCCGGCCGCGGCAGCACCGTCATCGACATTGTCAAGGCCTTCAGCGCCGTTGTCGGCCGTGATCTCCCCTACGAGGTCAAGCCCCGACGAGACGGTGACGTTCTCAACCTTACTGCCAACCCCGCGCTGGCCAACGAGGAGCTCAATTGGAAGACGGAGCTCACCATGGAGCAGGCCTGCAAAGATCTATGGTACTGGGTCGAGAATAACCCCCAGGGTTACCGCCAAGAGCCCCCTCAAGCTTTGGTGGATGCCATCAAGGCCTCCAAGGCTTAATTGAGATGCGATCAGGGCCTCTTTTGCCTTGGATAGTGACCAAGATCAAGCGTACAAGTTTTTGGACAAAGCGATAGAGGCATCAAGGCTATTTAGACATGTAGCGGCGAAAGAAAAAATTTAAAGACGATATCTACTTAATTACAATTTTACGAGCAACTTGCCGGTTGTCTTGCGGCTCTCAATGTCCTGGTGCGCCCTTGCCACCTCCTTTAGGGGGTAAACGTCGTGGATCAGAATATCCACCTTGCCAGATGTAATTAACTCAAAGAGCTCGTTGGAGTACTTTTCGAGACTCGCCCGATCGGAAACGTAGCCGCTCACCACGGGTCGCATCAACCTGATGCACTTGGGGGTGAGGCGGAGAATGTTGACGGGAGGCACTGCGCCGGACTACGGGTTGTTAGTTGCACTGATGAGATGTGGTCTTTAGTGGTTGCTTACCGCGTTACCAAAGGAAACCAGATGGCCTTTGGGCGCAATCATTTCGATATCTGCGTCAAAGGTAGACTTGCCTACGCCATCGAAGATGACGTCGACACCGTGACCGCCGGTGATTTCCTTGACCTTAGCCACAATATCGTCGTTAGAGTTGATAGTCCAGCCAGCACCGTTTTTGCGAGCCAGCGCGCACTTCTCCTCAGTACTGGCGGTGCCAATGGTCTTGGCACCGACTGCACGTAGCATCTGGACGAGCAAGTTGCCAACACCTCCCGCGGCGGCATGGACGAGCACCCACTGGCCGGCCTTGACCTCGCCGGCCTCGCGGACAAAGGTCCAGGCCGTCAGGCCCTGCAGGTACGCGGCGGCGGCCTTGTCGGTAGAGAGGGCGTCCGGGATGACGATGGCGTCGGCGGCGGCGACGGCACTGTACTCGCCGTAGGTGCCGTAGGTGCCCATGAAGACGACGCGGGCGCCCACGGGGATACTAGACACGGACGCGTGGGCGGCAACGACCTCACCGGCGCCTTCGCGGCCCAGCGTCTGCGGGAACTGGGGAACCTTGTAAAGGCCGGAGCGGAAGTATGTGTCGATGTAGTTGAGACCGGCGTACTCGTTCTTCACCAGGATCTGGCCATCGGCAAGCGTCGGCACGGGCACGTCGTTATAATCGAGGACCTCGACTCCGCCATTCTTCGAGATTTGTACGGCCTTCATGGTGGATGGGATTGGAGCCATAGTAGACAACAGGGCGAGTTGCTTTCGAAAGGGAGGATATCGCTTGCTGCTGGAGAGGCGGGGGAGGACAGACAGCCGGGGCAGAGCAGACGAAGCTGGGGATCTGGCAAGTTTAAGAAGGGATCGGGACAGCGGCAAGGCCATATGCAACAACCTTTTCTGTAGCTTCCAATTAGTCAATTGGACGCAAGACTGGGTACTTAAGTAAACCGACACTGGAGCGAAATTCGGAAGCAGGCGGCGCGTATATCCGGCATCCGTGACGATTAATATCAGAGCCGCACGCCACGGCACGCCCTTCGGAAGCGGGGTCGGAAGTTCCATGATGGCGGGGTTAAAATCGTTCGTCCCTCCATTCCCCCCACTGGAACTCCGAGCTGCTTAGCAATCATGGCACGTCATGTCGCGCGCGTGATAGATACCCGAGAGCTTTTGTTTCGAACAAGTGGAGGCATAGTACATGTTTGTTCGGAAAGCCACGGGTTTGGACAGCGGGATGCGGTGATAGTGGGTGATGGATGGTATCGTGAAGAGTTGGTCATCATGAAGAGTTGGTGGAGAATGGGTTGGATGTCACCCACTTGAATAAGTCAGCAATAGCACAGTAATCAATTTCCACTGGGATATGTATATGATAACTGCATTTCTTAATAGTGTATCTTATCAACATAGACTAGTCATGGAGACAGTGTAGGCAACCCTCAATGCGTTTCTTCTACGCCAAAAACTCATTCCATCCCTCACACCCAATCCGCCACAAGGAAATCGAGTGATTCAACTTCATCGACATACACACCACTAGCGGGCGATCTTCACTCTCGTGACATCTTGACGAGACACCTCACTCAACGCGAGTCTAGCCAAGCCCAAGTAGCCTTGCGGTGCAGAAAAACAGACAACGAATAAGATAACCCTTTGACAACCAGCATTACAGTACAAAATGCGTCTCTAAACCCTTTTCGTGATTGCAAATTCTGCGATCCAACGAACAGCAGCGACCAACCAAGAGGCAGTGAAGCCCGTTGATGTTACCCCTTTAAGGTGGTGGTGCACTCATCAGGGCTGGGTGATGGCGCAGATCATGCACGGCCAACAAAGTCCGGACAAATCCTCACCTATCACAAGATTGAGTACTTAGCAGTCGAGTTAAAACTGTTACGTGCAGTTAGCTACTAACATTGAACAGAATGATGAGTTGGGGCTACCCATCGAAGGTGACTTAGGTACAGGTTCGGGTTGAAATCTCCGTATACTTCGTCGATGTGAAAAACCAGTTAACTAGGTAGGTACCTACCAAACATGCGTCATTCTCAGACGCATTTAAATGCAATAGATGAGATAACGTCACCTTATTTAGATACTAAAATCATGCTTTTAATCCACATTATTGCATTTATCAGGAATGAGGATGTACGGACGGAACCTTTTGAGCCCAAAACTATAAGTACTGTACCGGCAGCTTCAACCTTCCTTCCATTTTCTCTTTCCATTCAACCTTCCTTCCATCCATTTTCTCTTTCCATTCAACCTTCCTTCCATCCATTTTCTCTTTCCTTTCAACCTTCCTTCCATCCTTTTTCTCTTTCCCTTACAGTATCAACGCGCGACCTCAAGTGTTCAACCGAGCGAGTTCCCTCCACCAACAACAAACAAGTCAAACCATGTCAAACTCCTCGCAGCCGATGGACCGAGGCTCGCCCAAAGGGAGTCCGCCCAGTATGGCCCTCCGTTCATCGGCTTTAACTATCGCAAGATCCCAGCTTGATAAAGCACGAAGCACCTCAGCGCAGCTGCGCGAGAAATACGAAGTCCTGTCGCGCGAGGTTGAGCCAGACGTGAAGCCAGACGAGGAGCAACCGGAGCCAACCCACCAGGCCAGCCTTGAACTGGCATCGATTGGCATCCAATTTGCCACAAAAGAAAAGGAGTCAATTCAGCTGGAGCGAACTGTCGTGGTCATGGAGCAGGATGCTGGTATCCTTCTCCCAAAGGTGGCCGAAAAACGTCATCGTGAACTTAATCGGCGCTACTTTTCTGCTGGAGACGACCTGTGGAGAAACCAAAAGAAGAAAATTCGACTCGATGATGACCCTGGAACTATTCAGCTACTGGATCCACGTAGCAACCATGCCTCAGAATGCCTTTTAGCTCTCTACAAGAAGAGTGATGATCTCGAGAAGCCCCCCAAACGACCTAAACAATGGCGCCAAGAATCTTTGTCCTATTATATTGGCAGCGGTGCCGATCATACTGGACGACGTGAAACAGTGATTTGGTGCCACATCAGCGGCATGTGGCATATGAGCGATTACGTCAAGGCTGCACATATTGTGCCCTTCTTCCTTGATAATGACAGCATCAGCGAGATGCTATTTAGCAAACGGGCCCAATCACTTCGTCGAGCAGGGAACTCACTTCTCATGTCGAAACGCATTAAGAGTTGGTTCGACAGCTATCACATCGTGATTGTGCCGGTAGATGCGACGGAAGACCCCATCAGGCGATGGCGGACAGATGTCATATCCCCCTCGCTTCGAAACACAGAGTACGCCCCCCCCAACCAATCCACCTCCCAGTTTACCGGCAAAGGCCTTGACGGAAAAGAATTGGTGTTCCTCAACGAAAATCGTCCAGTAGCTCGCTTCCTTTACTTCCATTTCGTTATGGCGCTAGTTCGCATCAGAAACATCGAACGTCAAGGATGGAAGACTGCCTGGGCTCGGTACTACGAGCAACGCCCTTTCCCAACACCAGGAAAATACCTGCGGCAGAGTATGTTACTCGCTCTTGCTACTCATTTCGAGACTGCCGACATGAATGTAGTGCAGTCCTGGATTCAGGACCAGGGTTTCGACTCGCCATTGAAGCTGACTGACGACGAGGCTATGGAAGTAGCTCGCCGAATCCATATGACAGCAGAAGAGGTCACTATTCGTTCAGAGGAGCGGAAGCAGTTGGAGGAAGAAGGACTAGAGGAAGAAGAAGACTCAGAGGAAGAATAGTCAGAGACAGAGAGTTAGATGGCTGCTCGAGATAGGCTTAGTCTGCAGGTCTGAGTGTTTTTTACACAGAGATAAACCGCAATTGAAAACATGTTTTAATGCACTAAATTAGAGACTATACTATGCTCTTTTTGAACCCCATTCTATATGTAAGCTAGGTACTCATTAGATCTTACTTTGAGAGCATATAAGCTGGGTGCCGGCGTAGATCATGCAAGGCCAATACGGAGTAGGACTGGCCGAATTTTCAGTTACAAAATTTGTTGCTCATCAGTCGATTTAAAACCCGTGAATATGGTTGGCTGTCAACCTTAAGCGGAACGATAAGTCGGAGCTGTCCATCGAAAAATGATCATGTTAGTTGGTAAGCCACATTTCAACTCGGCTGTGCGGAATAGACGGACAGGCCAGGGTTGAGAGAAGGTTATGCCAGCCGAGAAACAGACTTGATCGGCAGGACATCGAGCCACACCAAAAAAATTGGCAGGGGCCTTTCGAAAAAGAAAACATTCGGGAGGCCTATATTCCGTAAGGGCTGAGAGATAGGCCTGTTGTCTTGCATGCAAGTGCAGATATTGCGGCCGCATGGCATGGTTACAGTCCCCTCTCGCCCCCAAGGCTGACCTTACTCTGATGGTGAGGAAGTGCACAAACGAATTGTTTGTGCACGCTTTCGGGATGTGACAACCCTCTCGGGGTGCATTACAGGGGCCGCGTGCGTCAAACAGGAAATCAGTGCGCCATGAAGCAAGGTTGAGAGAACTGGTGCCAGCCATGATGTCTCTGATGATTGATTGACAGTCTGAGACAGTGGCTGCTGGGAGCGTCGCAGTGCCGGAGTAATCAGTCGGAAGCACCGGGAGGAATACGACGTATACGAATAATACGGAGTCTGTCTGATGGGGATGGTGACGAGTAATGCGTGAGAATTCTGCTTCCTCTGAGAAAAAATCGAAGCCGTTGCGCCATCAGACGCGTAATTGCTCGGCGCCGGCATGGCATGAGGTGGGATTTGCGACGACCCTCTGAATTCTCGAGCTGGCTAAGAATAGCTTTTCGGTTCTCGTTCGCCGCCGCTCGCTCAGATGATGCCGCATAGAGCTTAGGCCATGGCCATCTCCTGCAGATCCTGAATGTGACGGGCCCTGCGCCCAAGAGGTTCTGAACCGCTTGAAGCCTAGCGATAGGCTGTCCTGATCCTTGATGTACGCTAATTTGTCTGCTGCATGCTCTTTACACTGTAGTCAGTACTGCAAGGGCGGCTCATGGGGCGGAAAATCAGGCTGCCAGAACATTTCACTGATCGGGGGCAGTGCAAAACAGCCGAGCCCCGAAACATGACACTTCTCGATAGGGGCCTTGGCGAAGGCTAAGAGCCTCGTGGGAAGCCCTAGAGGGAGCCAAGAGAAGTCATGATGGACGGTATGTGAGTTGACGACTATTCCGGGGCATTTCTTCAAGTCTTACGCGAGATGCCTTCGGGTATCAACAGTTGCTTTTCAGGTAGCATTTCTGGCCCTGTGAGGTGAAACATGGCTGAGAATCCATAGGTCAGTTGTCCATTGTACCCGCGACAACAAATAAGCCTCCGCGTCAGGGCCTCATCGCACCCAAACTCTAGACCGCACTCCAAACGGTTGGTCCAGCGAGCCAGTTGCACCACCATCCGGCTGTGGCGCAGCTACTCCACCGCGTACAGGGCACCCCCCCTAGCGTGTCCCAGTGGTCCTCCCCCACTAAACGCCAGTGACACCCACTGATCGCAGTGCAGCTCCCACAGTGGAGGGGCGCTAGCGAGGCACGAACCACCTCCGTCATAGGAAAAAAGAGAATGGGCAGCTCGAGCTCCGTCCGAGGATGGTGCTTGGGATTGTATGGGACGGAAGGACCCCGTCATTGTCCAGCTCTCCAGGTCCAAGCCCCTAACCTACATTTCTTGTGGCGCTCAGTTTCAAACCTGCAACTTTCTTCAATTTCTTCTCTTCACTTTGCTTTCCTGTTGTGAATCTTTACCTTAGCAATATATACCATACCTCTTTGCTTCAATTACCTGGTCGCCTTCTCGCCGCCTCGCTGCCTCACTCCCTTGCTGCCGCCTCGATCGTGTCTCCAGCTCCCCTCCCTCACCCCGACGACCTCGCTGCTGTTCGCTCCAACAATCTTCTCTGCCCTCCTTGCTCGACCCTTGCCTGCCTTCCTTGTGCAGGCTGCTTCAACCCTCCAGCTCAAATGACAAGCCAATTATAGCCTATAGGATGCCTCCCCGATCGGCCGACATCCGCCAGCGGCGCATCATCCAGCTGTCTGAGCAGTGGGCGATTGTCCTCCCCCCCGCTCCCGCACCCCTCGCACGACCTCAGAACCCACCATCCTTTCGCTCCCCCAACGACGACCATACGGCAGAAGATCTCTTGCTGAGGCGCTCTGCCGAAGTCGCCCAGCTCCGACCCAAGAGCGGCCTGTCCCGAGCTTTCTCCTCCGGCAATCTAAAGAAGGGCAAAGGCCATGATCCCAAAGACATTCTCGACGTCTTGAACCAATGGGTTGGCAACTGTGGTTCGCCTGGTGTCGCCGAGGCGCTCATCACCAAGTTGGCTGCGTCGGGTGTCGACATCCATGGCATGCAAACTGGTAAATCGGGGCTTCTGGCTAGGCGGCGCAGTGTCGAAAATGTTGGCGACAGAACCCGTCTGCTCAAGGTCGCTGTTGAGCGCGGGCAGCTTGAGATGGTCCAGGTCCTGATCCCGCACGCGGACCCTTTCACGCTCGACAATTGTCTCCCAGTTGCGATTAAGACCGGAAATACACCAATCGTCGAGGTCTTACTAAGATACGGAGCCAATGCATCCCAAACACCAGAGGGACAGGATGCATTCCGCCAAATTTGTGTCGCCCAAGGTCTTTCTAACATGGTCGCCCTGATACTTCAATCTGATGGCCGACCTTCTCCGTTATGTGTGTCTCAAGCTCTGAGCGATGCGGCCAGGGCGCAATGTCTGGGTACCGTACTACATCTCACGCGTACCACAGCCGACGGGAACTACAACCAAGCCGAAGCCCTCAAAATCGCCGTCAACAGCGGACGCCGAGATATTGCCATCGCCATTGCCATGGGAAACAAACCCCCGCTAAGTCCCGGTCTCGAAGAGGCCTTTCAGATGATAACTGAACACACCTCACTCAGCCCCACTACCAAGCTGGAGCTTGCAGAGCTATTGTTGTGCTGCGGTGCCCACGGTGACATTCTCTCTCGGTCCCTTGAATTAGCATGCGCCTCTCAATTCTTCGAAATGGCCAGTCTGCTTGCATCTTACGGCGTTTCGGTCGAGTTCAACGACGCCTCTGTTCTCAAGACTGCAATATCGAGAGGTCAATCCGAGCTCGTCGGCTCCTTGCTAAACGAAAACTCAGCAATCAACCCCAGCTTAGCCTCTAGCTGTTTAAATCTGATTCCCAGGCAGGCACCGTTTGAAACTCGATATGCGCTGCTGTATCATTTGCTCAGAAAGGGGGCTGCTGGCCCTGCTCTAGACGAGTGTCTCATCCATGCAGTCCAATCTGGCGATATCCAGTCCGTTGATCTCCTACTAGCGCCCCATTTCCCGGACCCTCATGCCTCTCGTCGAGATTCGATTCATCAACGACGGTCTCGTGTTAGCAACCGCCATGCCGTTGCGTCTCCAAATCACAGAAATGGAGAAGCTCTAAGGACGGCTGTTGTACGAGGAGATGCTGACATGACTGCTAAAATCCTCGATGCCAAACCGTCTGCTGAGACGTTAACCCTCGTTTTTCCTCTAACCAGAACTCTCTCCGCGGTGGATCGATACCAAATGATTGAGCTCTTTCTCAAAGGGGCTTTATCAGGCCCATGCCTTCACGCAGCCCTTCAGGATGCCATCGATGAGAACGCGTCTCAGCGTGACGATGCTTTAATTCGCCTTCTTTTGAAGCACAATGCAGATATCAACTACAACAACGGCGCGGGCCTGCAAGCTATCATCCTGCAGAAAGACGTCAACCTGCTTTCTCTTCTCATGCAGAAAGCCTCACCTCAAACTGCCGCTGCGCGCTTGGCCGACGTCTTCAAGGCCGATGATCACCGTGCACGTTACGACATGGCTACAATTCTCTTTAGTGCAGGCGCAAATGCCGGAGTCTTAGAAGTAGCAACCAGTTTGCAAGCTACACTCTCGGAGGTCCCAGTTGATATGTCGCTCCTGCGACTGGTCCTACAACAAGGCAAAGCTGACATCAACGCCCTTGACGGAGCGATCGTGACAAAGGCAGTCCAAAATCCCGACCCCAAGGTCCTTGAGCTAGTGCTGAGCATCGGAAAGCCAACTGGAGAAAGCATCAGTCGCTGTTTTAATGAATTGGGGCCCTTGGCTTCTACAGACAGCAAAACCTGGAAACTTGGTGTGATTCGATCCAAGTCAACAAAGAAAGCAGACATGAGTGGGATGCTTGTACATGAAGTGCAATCTCTTCTCCGAGACACGACGAAGAGAGCTACACTGTCTACTCTTAAGCAGTTGCTGGACTTTGGCGCCGACCCGAATGCATATCAAGCAGCGGCGTTGTGCCATGTAGTGACAGCAGCGAACACCCCACTTTGCGACCTGCTATTCAACTGCCAGCATCCTTTGACCCCAGCATCACTGGCATCAGCTCTACCACATGCTCTGAGTATTTCTGATCCTATGGATCGATTGACCTTCGCGAAGAGACTGGTCGAAGGCGGCGCATATCCTCTGGAAGTAAACAGGGCATTGATTCATGCCATTGGGACCTACTCCAGTGACGTAGCCCTCATCAAAGTCTTGGCGAGTGCAGCGGATAGCTCAGATGGAGAAGCTCTCGCTCTTTCTGTTTCAAAAGAATTGCCTGAGATTCTGGGCCTGCTTCTTGCACAAACGAAGCACTCGGTCGCAAACAGAAATGCTGCTCTAGATAATGCGATGAAGATTTCGGACTGGACGCCCAGACTGGCCATCTGCTCCCGGTTGGCCAAAGCGGGAGTGTCTCCCCAGGTTGCGTCGAATGCTTTACTCATCGCAGCGAGAGGTGGTGACTTGGAGCTTGGAGATATACTCATTGCTCACGGTGCCAGCATCTCGACGAATGATGGCCAGGCTATTATCGAAGCTTGTCGCGGTGGCTCTGTCGAGGTACTAGACGTGCTCCTCAAGTCGGACTTGAACGCCCAAAAAACAACTTTGGAGCGAGGCTTCCAAGCCGCGACAGAAGTTGGAGACCTGAACAAGCGAGCCATGGTATTCCAGCGGCTTTTAAAGAGGGGCGTCTCGGGCGATGTCGTGGACGCTCAGCTCGTGTCAGCCGCAAGGTATGGGGAAGCGGGCCAAGAAGTGCTAAGGGTGTTGCTGGCTGCAGGGGCAGATCCTAATTTTAGCAATGGCGAAGCAGTGGTTGCGACTACTCGAAGCGCCTTCATAGAGAACCTCGAATTGCTTCTTGGTCTGTGGCATGAAGGAGGGAACCAGGTAAGTTGGCTCACTGGCTCAGCCATATTCGGGTGGAGTCGCTGACGCGGCAGCAACAGAAGAAGCCATCTGCCCCAACACTCTTAAGATCGCTCAAGGCATGCTGGAAATTGAGCCAAGATACTCGATATCATATTGTCGAAGACTTGATGAAAGCCGGCATGCCAGCGACCGAAGAGGTTCATATCGCCTTGAGCAAGGCCGTTACCGAAGACGAGCCTGACGAACGACTCATAAAGCTCCTACTCGAATGCGGAGCATCTCCATTAACGAATGGCTGCCAGACCCTGCTTTCAGCAACGCAGCGAGTTGCAACGCCTGTTTTGAAGCTGCTACTGACGATAGACATTCCTGAGAATGACATCAATCTCACCTTCTCAAAGGGATTCACGGAGGAAAACTTCCAGAAATGGTTTACTCCTGAAGGCCTGGAGGCAGCGCAGATGCTTCTGGAGAAGGGCGCAAAGGGCGATTCCCTCAGTGGTTTACTGATCCTTTCGATCCGAAACAGCGACGAAGATACGGTCGCCCTCACAGATCAGTTCATCGACCTTCTTGTGGGGCATGGTGCCGATGTCGACTTCATGGACGGCGAGCCGCTTAAACAAACTGCTGCGAAAGCCAACCTATCATGGACGAGAAAGCTTCTTGCCTGCCACCCCTCTCCCCAGACGCTTGCTACTGGCTTCGATCACATCTTCGATAGTGCCGGGTCAGAGGACGAAGCACTGGAGCTCTTCAAACTCTTCACCGAGCACCACGATGGCGATGTGCGCATGGACGTCATGGCCAGGAGTGCTGGGTCCGAGCCAGTACTTGTGAGAGCCCTTTCACAGTATCCAAGATCAAGGGTGGTCCTCGAGACGCTTTTAAATGCTGGCTACTACCACGACCAAACGACCACGTACCGGGTTCATCCCGAAGTAGAGGAATCAGAGGAGGTCACTTTGTTGGTATGGGCGATTGCTCAACCTCAAAAGCGGATTAGCAGTTCTCTGATTGAGTTGCTCATTGAGCGTGGAGGTAAGTAAGAAGGTGTTTGGTCGAGTCGTCGTACTAATCCTCTCGTAGCCAACGTCAATTTCGAAACGAGAGCCAGTCGGCTGACGCCACTAATGCTCGCAATCCAAACTCGCCGACCAGATGTAGTGAAGATGCTTCTTCTAGAGGGAGCTGAAGTTGACGTTACCGATGCTGTGGGCCGTACGCCGCTCTCGATGGCGACGGAGATTGGTGGTGAATTATCCACCCAAATGCTGGGCAACATC
Source organism: Dactylonectria alcacerensis (assembly GCA_029931735.1). Taxonomy (NCBI): domain Eukaryota; kingdom Fungi; phylum Ascomycota; class Sordariomycetes; order Hypocreales; family Nectriaceae; genus Dactylonectria; species Dactylonectria alcacerensis. Next base: position 1,540,660 of record JAPMUZ010000006.1, on the reverse strand, counting down.
CTAGCCGCCGATCCGTCCAAGGACGACGGATCGCTTCACAATGCTGCACGAGAACTCAACTTAGCTGCAGTTCGTGTTCTTGTGCAGTCCGGCCACGACCCTGATTTCCCCAGCCCACTGCACGGGGGACGCAGTGCGCTCGGCGAAGTCTGCCTCCGCGGGTCCGACATGGGCGAACTCACGGCCGAACAGGAGAAGTCGATGCAAAAGGTCATGTCCTTCCTTGTCGAGTCGGATTCAGACATCACCATCCAGTCGCATGGCAAATCCCTCTTGCTCCTTTGCCTCGAAGCCGTGGACGCTGTAACGACGACCCGTTGCTTCTTGAAAATAGTCATGTGGAAGTTCATCAACAAGCCATTCAACCAATATGTGGACGGAGACTACACTTACTCTCCAACCATGTACATCACCAAAATTTTGCAAGCTTCGGACACTCGAGACCAGCTCATCACCCTTCTTCGGGCGAACCGGGCTATCGATGTGTATTACGCAAACTCGGGGGACCAACCAGAAGACGCCGTCGGTCTTCCCAAAGACATGGAAATCCAAGAGCGGGAGCGGAAGGCTAGACTGCTGCGAATTGCACAGGAATCAGAAGACCACGCCATTACTATGGCTCGACGGAAAGAAGTTGCCAGCATGGAGCAGCAGATCTGGATGCAGAGAGCCGAGATGGAAGATGCTCGCCGGAACAAACTCCACGCCGAGGATGTCTCTGCCGTTCGCTCCAAGGCCCAGCTTGAAGAGTCCATCTTCAACGCCTCCCTCAAGCGGCGCCTCTCAGAGCAGCGCGCCTTGACCGACGCCTCCCTCTCCCGCACCAAGGCCATCGCCTCCACGGAGCTTCAGACCGAAGAGACCCGGCAGAAGAAGATGCTCGAGTGGGAGACGCGTATGAACACGGAGCGTGTCGACAACGCCAGGGCCCTGAGCGCCCTGCGGCTCGGCGAGCGCGAGGAGGTCGAGCGCATCGAGCGCGGGTCCGAGGAGCGCTTCAAGAAGCGGCTCGAGGCGCAGAAGAAGCTCGTCGACAGCCAGGAGAAGCTGGCGAAGCGGTTGGCGGCCGGTCCTACCAACTCTGATGCTAGGCGGCAGATTGGATACATAGAGGAGTTGACTTAGGTGCAATGGTATAATGAATGGGGCGTTGGGAGTTTGGGAAATTACGATATCCAGTTCCGTTATCTAGGACAAGAACGAGATGGACATGACGATTCTCAGGGTTTATTTAGCGATGGGTACTTTGTTTGGATAAATCCCGTCTAACTTCTAACGTAGTGAAACACATAACATGGAGCTCTTCCTGTAGTGTTCGCAAGTCGCCCGTCCAGCAACCAATAGTGACAGATCAAGAATGGCTTCCGCCCTTACATCTCCGGCCTCAGTCCTTTCGGGCCATCTTAATCGAGTCCGCGCCGGTCTCCACAACACGATACGCATCAGCATCACCGTTTCCGCTTGCAGCCTGCTCATAGGCCGCTTCACTTCTATCACACAGCACCTTCAAATCATCGTCGCTCAAAATTTCTCCTCCTCCGGATAGCTTGTACACTTCGCCGTCTTTCAGAAGCAGAGCTTTAAGGCTCTCGGGGTCCAGGTCTTCGTGCAGGTCGCGCTTCTGACCCATAGTCTTGAAGCCTCCCTTCTTGATGACAAGTTTCTCCAGTCGTCGCTTAGCGTCAGCTGCGAGCAAAAGTGATTCCTCAACGGTGTCCTTAGTTGCAAGGCGGTAGACGATGACAGGTCGGGTTTGTCCGATACGATGACATCGATCCTGCGCTTGCAGGTCCTGCTGTGGATTAAAGTCGCTGTCGAATAGGACAACGGTGTCTGCAGAGGCCAGGTTGATGCCTTGGCCGCCAGCTCGTGTAGACAGCAAAAAGATCTTGTACTCTGGGTCGGTGTTGAACTGTGAGATCTGTTCCCGACGACTTTCCTGGGAAACAGACCCGTCAATCCGGCAAACTTGCCAGCCGCGCAGCTCGGAACAGTAGTCCTCCAGGATATCCAGTTGAGTGGTAAATTGAGAGAAAATCAAGACTTTGTGTCCATCCTTGAATAGGACGGGAAGAAGTCTATCCAACAGCAACATCTTCCCAGAAGATGTGACGATAGAGTCATCGACGGGAACATCCGTCGCAATAGCCCATGGGTTGTAGAAGTTGTGCGGGCTGTTACACACAAGACGAAGTTGAGCAAGTGGATTGCCCAATTTTTTTTGGGCAATTTGTTTTTCTGCAGAAGTCAACATGGGTTCGCATTTGTCCGGCAGGAGGACTCACTAGCAATTTCAAGTGTTTGTGCCAACTGAAGTTCTTCGGTCGACAGTTGAGGCTTCTTCTCCTCGTCAGAACTATTATCAGCCATCTCTTTTGCAATCTTCGCCTCCCATTCGTCATCGGACATGCGCTCCTCGTCAGAGCCGGCTTCTTTGTAGGTTCGTTTCTTCCGACTAGAACCGCGAGAGCCCACAGGGGTAGAGTTTCGGCTTGATCTGCGACTCTTCGACACTGAAAGAACAGGCGTGGGGTGGTTTTTGCGCTTTGTAGCCGGAGTTGTTGGTGTTGCTGGCGGATCAAGGTTTGGATTCTTTCGTGGTCTACCTCGACCACGCTTGCCCATCATCATAGTGAACGGATTGGTAGTTGCTGATGGCACGACCTTATCCTCTACCTGCTTCTTCCGCGGGCTTTCCCGGACTGGCAAAGATATCGTATTTGGCGTCGAGACATTGCCTTTCGGGGTCGGCACAATACTCCCTGAGCGCGAGGTGTCGCGGCTTGCTCTCGTCGAAGTTGGCGTGTTGGTCAGACTTTCAACAACTTTGTTTTCCAGATACGCTCTGCTGTCAATCTTCTTGTTTCCTAGAACATTGTACAAGTCTGTCTGCTCCTTCGTCATAGGAGCGAAAAGCACGTACTCCCGCTTCTTCGGCAAGTAGGCAGCCACATCTTGCTTGACGCGGCGAAGAAGCATGGGCTGAAGGATGAGATGAATTTTCTTCACAAGGTCTTGCTTCATTTTATCAGCAATGAATTCTTCAGCCCCCTTTTCATCTTCAAGATCCGAAAAGTCGAACCAGGACTCAAAGGCGTCCCAGTCAGTGAAGATATTGGGAAGAAGAAAATGAAGAAGCGACCATAACTCCTTCAAATTATTCTGCAAAGGAGTTCCTGTGATTAGAAGACGAGTAGCACTTGTGAACTGTCGTAATTGCTGAAAAAGCTTCGCCTCCGCGTTCTTCATTCGGTGGCCTTCATCCTACCGCGAGTTAGAGAAGGTGACTGCTAGGGGAAAACGCAGGACTCACGATGATGATGAATTCCCAATTAATCCGGGATAGGTTGTGCTGGTCTCTCAAAACCATCTCGTATGAGGTGCACACAACAGGAAACTTAGTCGTGGGGCGTCCGTCCTTAAGATTGCGCTTAATTTTGGTCACAAACAGCTCTTCCCTCTTTTCCTTTGTCCCGTGGTACATTATGACCGGGATTGACGGCGTCCACTGATGGAACTCGTCCATCCAGTTGGACAATGTTGACAGCGGTGCGACTATTAGATGCGGGCCGAGGTAATTTTCCTGTTCTCGAAGCAATGCAATCAATGAAATGGTTTGGACAGTTTTGCCTGGACGGGGTCAGCATTTATGACTCTGCAGTAGAGGCATTGACTCACCAAGACCCATCTCATCGGCCAAAATCCCGCTCATCCCTTGCGAGCAAATCTCGAACATCCACGTTAGGCCTTCAAGCTGGTAGTCTCGCATGGTGCCTCCAACCATGCACTTGGGCTGCTTTGCCATCTGGAGGTCGTGCTCTCCGAGCGTCTTACCATCCAATCCGCTCCCGACCCGACCCAAAACCTGGGTTTTTTTCGTGAGGATCTCACTAAAGGCGGCACTTTTCATTAAAAGTTCGTCGAGCTCTCTGGCCTTGACCTCACGCTCTGCCTTAGTCTCCGGCTTTTTCTTCTTCTGTTTTCGAAGCAGGGCCTGCCTCCTCTTCTCTGCCGCTCGCTCATTAGCAGCTTGAGCTACCTCCTCTTCTTTGAACAAAACATCTTCGTTCACTTCCCCAGCCCTTTCGGGTGACTCGGATGGCGGCGAGCTGGGAACACTAGTCGGCAGTCTGGAGGCTGAAAGGGCCGACTCGGAGGCATCGGATGCGGATTTCGCATCCATGGTCTCAAAGTTCGAAAGATGAAATAGGTGTGCTCAAAATGATGAGAGAAATGACCTGAAACGAAAGTGGTCGAGGGTTCACGAAGCGAGCCCAAGTCGTTGCAAGAGGAGTGATGACGACTTGATTCACGCTCAGAAAGAAAAAGAAAATCCCCCTAAAAAAAAAAAAAAGGAGTGACTCGCGTAGCCAAACAGGAAGGGCGGTGCACGCAAGGGATGTTTGAAAGGATCAAGCAACACAGATTTAATATCCAATCCAACAGTTTTTGTTCACGACAATGGCATCAAACTGACCCGGTTGACGTTGTTGGTAAAAGGGCGTGGGGGAAAACGCGACACAGGGGCAGGGTTGACGCGAGAATGCAGCGCGCAGTCACGAGGCAGCCACTCTCGTAAATTGCTTTCCCCAGCTAAATTAGCGTTGCAAAGCTGACTCATCCCCCTAGTTCGACCACACTCTCAGCTTTCAGCCACAGCCACGTCCTGGGGGCTGGCCGCTCACGTTCCCGCTTACTGCATGCACTTGCCCTACCCAATTAGCACCACCTGGGTCGCAGCTGCCCCTCCATCGCTACCCCACCATCCCTCCAGCGAAAATATATCGTCACGCTTGACTCCCACTTGATTCTCGAGAAAACATAACTTATCAATCTCAGCGTCTCAGAACCCGCTCAACGAGAGAAGCCCATACTGAGCTTCCTCTGTTCAACCGCAGCAACCCTGTTCTCTCTTCGACTCCTTCGTCCGGCCACTCGCAGCCTCTCCACACGCCCGTCGTTCGCCCGCTCCATCGCAAGAATGGCCGCCATCGCCTCCCAGACCTACACTCCCACCGAGGAGGCCGAGATCCAGCAGTGGCTCACCACCTCCGACCGTCTCAAGTCCGGCGAAGACAAGTCCACTATCCTCGCGACCCTCAACGACCACCTCTCCAGCCGCGCCACCCTTCTCGGCAGCAAGCCCAGCAAGGCCGACGTCGCCATCTACGAGACCCTCGCCCCCATTGTTTCCCAGTGGACCCCTGAGGAGCGCACCGGCGAGAAGGGTCTCCCCCACATTGTTCGCCACGTCGACTTTGTCCAGAACTCCCCCCTGTTCGGTCTTGAGGTTAAGGATGACGCCAAGGTCAAGGTTGACCAGGACAGCGTCCTCTATGTGAAGCCCCCAGTTGACGCCAAGGCCGAGAAGGAGCGCCTCAAGAAGGAGAAGGCTGCCGCCGGCGCCGCCGGTGGTGAGGCTTCCCTTGTCGACCGCACTAAGGAGAAGGTCCAAGAGAAGGTTGAGGACATCAAAGAGAAAGTTGCTGGTGCTGCCAAGCCCAAGAAGGAGAAGAAGGAAAAGGCCCCTAAGCAGCAGAAGGCCCCCGCCGTTGCTGCGCCCCTGTCACCCGCTCTCATCGACCTCCGTGTCGGCCACATCCTCAAGGCCATCAACCACCCTGATGCTGACTCACTCTTCGTCTCCACCATTGCCGTTGGTGACAAGGCCAGCGAGGACTACACCGAGTACGAGGGCCAGATATGCCGTACGGTCTGCTCCGGCCTCAATGGCCTGATCCCCCTTGAGGAGATGCAGGGCCGCAAGGTCGTCGTCGTCTGCAACCTCAAGCCCGTCAAGATGCGCGGCATCAAGTCTTGCGCCATGGTCCTGGCTGCCTCCCCTGTTCCCAAGGAGGGTGAGGATGACCACAAGGGCCCTGTCGAGCTTGTCGCACCCCCCGCAGACTCCAAGGCTGGCGAGCGCGTCTTCTTTGAGGGCTTCGACGGCAAGCCAGAGGGTGTCCTCAACCCCAAGAAAAAGATCTGGGAGACCTTCCAGCCCGGCTTCACCACCACCGCTGCTCTCGAAGTCGCTTTCGACGCCGGCGTTGTGGAGCAGCTTGGCAAGACTGGCATTTCCAAACTCGTCACTGAGAGCGGTGGTGTCTGCACTGTTCCTAGCCTGACAGGCGCCCAGGTCCGATAAATGGTCCCAGAAAAATGTCGTCTATGTAGTTTATGAGATGGATGATAGAATGAGACAATGTCAATTGAGTCTCAACTTATGTCTGTTGGCACAAGTTCTTAACGAGTTACTCCTTATATCAAATCTGCACCACCCATTTCACATATCTCCCGATTCATCTAATTAGTCCTCAAGCATGACCTTCCAGCGTTGAATCTGTCACTCTGGTGTCATAGCCAAAGGGAATGGAGCAGTGTGTTTTGGGCGGACCGGAAAATACTGTACAGGGTAGGCAAACTGCGAAGCAGTGTCGCACTCATATGCATCAAACGCTCAACAAGTGTTTTGTTGGTACGACCTAGTTCATTATCTCATGAAGAGTTGACATTTATTTGGTTTGAACATCTAACCCTAACCCAGGATAATCATTGTCATCCCATCCCTCTCTTTTTAGTTTCGTAATATACAAAAGTGTACACCGTCTCGCTTCGTAAGTGCAGAGCAGGGCATGCTAGCCTTCTACTAGGCATTTTGTCCTCTACCCAAATGCTTTTCTTGTGTTCGCAACTCCTCGCCCTTAAAACAACAAACGCAGAAATGCCCCCAAAGAATAAATCCATGTTCGCCGCTTCCCCCTTCCAGGTGCCGAGGCAATCGCCTGCACGTTCAATCATACATGGGGGCTACAGCGCCACTAACGTCATGAGAAGAAGTATTGACTGTCACGTAGGCGAGTAACGTCAAAGTCGCCCTGATAAGAAAGTCAGCATGGATGTACTTGAATGCTCCAATCATCTTCACATACCTTCTTGGGAACAGGAGGGCAGGTCAGAGGTAGCCAAATAGCCAAAGGCCTCGAATTTTCCGGAAGAGGCTTCAATGGTTTTGTCTCAACGACCGCCTGCTCGAATGGGGAACGCTTCATCATATCCAGAAGATTCTGTGCGAATTCCGTGGACTCCTTGGTGGCAAGATCGCCGTCGGCATTTTCCTCGATATTAGCAACCTCCTTCGCGATGGCCTCCTTGTCCAACCTGGCTTCGTTCTCGGGAATGCATCCAAGACCCAACTCCTCGGTTTCCTCGCGAATGAGGACATCCTCTTCACAAGCCGACATCTCCTCATACACGGAGGCAGGCGTCACAATTTGCTTAGCCGCCTCCTGATCCCAAACATTCTTAGATAGCCGAAGAGTGTTGCGCTTGTGCTCGAGTAACGCCTCTTCCTTGGCGGTTAGCTTGCTCACTTTGCGTAGCTCCTTGATCCTGTTGGCGACGGGGGTATCGGGGTTGATGTGAGCAAGGTAAATGGATCCCTTGTACCGGGCCTCGAATTCGGCAGCTAGGCGGCCGACGACATCTTCCTCGTGGATTCGAATAAAGGCCTCTCGGAGAACGCCGTTCATGACATCGATATCCGCGGCGTGGGTCCAGAAGGAGTCGTGCACGGCGGCAAAGTCTAGGCCAAGCTCGTTGCACTGTAGGGCGGAGAGCAACATGTGGCTGGCATCTAGGGAGTGAATAAAGTTGGGAGGGAATCCCTGAAGCTGCTTTCTTCGGTTCACAGGGTCGGTCTGATCGCTAACGGAATAGGCGAGGCTCTGCAAGCATGTTCGGACTTCCTTCACAGACGTCTTGCGATAGGGTTGTGCGACAGGCATCCGTAGAGGAGTGGTCCAAACGACCGTTGACCGGAACTGCTGAGTAAGATCCTCAAGTGTGTTTTTGGGCGCTTTGATGTGCTTGCCCTTCTTCGCCTTGGAACTGGTTGGTGCCATTTGCTGCTCCTGAAATTCCTGGACAATTTGATCAAGTTGGGCGGGTGTCAGGGCTCTGCACACACGACCACCAATCTCACCGAGCCAATATTGGATATCGTGAGCACCTCGGAACATGGTCGAAAGAGCAGTGAAGATGTGCTTTGCGATGTAGGTCGATAAAATCATATGGGGGACGCCGCATTCCTTGTGCAAGTTGGGGTAGAGAGCATCAATCTGCTTGCACACCTGACTCTTGGCTCCAGAGAAGGTAACGCCATAGACATTGGTCATGACAGTCTGTTTGACGACCTTTCGAGTAATCTTTCCGTCTACGATCTCTGCTAGGCGGTTCTTGGCAGCGGCGTCCTTTGCGATGGACGCTTTGACCAGATTGGCAACGGCAGAGTAGACATCAGCAGGGCGGCTACCGGGTAAGAGGTTGACCTGCTCAGCACCCCAGGTATCACCGCCGAGAGCTGCATAGTGCTGAAGGCCGTTGCAGGTGCCATCCTGATGCACAGGCAACTGGCTGACGAATTTGGTGGGGTCGGGCAGCTCGTGTGCCGCCGCCAGCTCAAAGCAAGCGGCGAGACATTGCCAGGGATCCTCGCCTTTGAGCCACCACCGGCTGCCTTTCAAAGGGTTTGTAGCTGACTCCACGATGTTGGCAAGGTTGTCTGTGGCAAACGCCTCACGTTCCTCAAAGCTAGCCTTGTCAAACCCATACACGTTTGCCAGATGGATCTTCAGCCACCTCAGACCTTTCTCGCCCAACTCTTTTCCTTTAGCGAACTTCAGGATGGCGCGAGTGTGATCGGCTCCCATGTGGTTGAGGTACGTAGGGATGGGGTAAGCTCGACCACGGTAGTCGATATTGTGAGGGAAGTAGATTGTTTGGTTGCGGAAGGCGCGCGCGATTTCAAGCTGCAAATTCATGTAGCATCGCTGTGAGTGGAGGGCAGATCGTTCGTTTTCGACAGCTTTCACAGCACGAATCCATCGTCTTCGGTCAAAGGGGTTGTCGGAAACCGGGGGCTCGACTGGAAGTTCTAGTTCGGGATCAAGGGCTGGCATATTCGCGATGGCTTCCCCTGTGTTCCAAGCCTCAACCATGACGTTCAAAACGTTGGTGTTGATTCTCCAGGAAGTCTTTCCAAGCACATCCAAGCCCTTGAACACCTGATCCATGTCGCCGCGTTGGATTGCTGCCTTGGCGTATAGCTTTTGCTCAACGTCTCCAGATTTGACTCGAACCAGTGCTGCCTTACTCTCAAGAAAGCCGCCCTCGTACATGCGTTTCCAGGGTTTAGGCTCAGCAACCATGGGCAAGTGCTTGGCGATGAAGTCGCCCACTGGCTCTCGCTTCATCCTCTCGACCAGATCCGCATTCAAGACCAAAACACCGATCTTCAGCCCCTTTCGTGGCTGCATCATGTGCGAGAATGCGGGCTGCATTTGACTGATGCGGTCTCCTGTGACTGGATGCTTCCGAACGACCTTGACCTTGGCAGTATCGATCAAGGACTTCAAGAGAATTGAGCCAACTTGCGCCTTGATGGAATTGGACCACGTTTTTCGGTGAATCTCCTCTTTCTTTTCACCTTCGGGACCAGTTGCATCCATAATTACGCCCTCGGGGCTAGCCAGTATGTCGGACTCCTTTCCGACGAATCTGACCTTCCTTAATCTCCGTTGCTCCTTTTTACGCTTGTCATCAAGCTGTAGACGGATATCTTCTTGCGCGACACGAGAAACGTCGTTGATCAGTCTGCTTATGACAACCCCCTTGTCAATGCCCATCATGGCACTGTGATTAAGCACGGCCAGAATGGTCACTGCGGCGAGCCGAGTTGGGTCAGCTTGTCGAATGAACGGCCCGTAGACACAGCGTCTCAGATCCTCCTCGGATTTGGAAGATTTGTTTTCGGATTCTTCAATTTTGGCGATTTCCTCCTTGAGCCTAACCTCCATCCCCGCAAGCCAAACCGGCAAGTTCTGAGACACGGACCCATCCTCCCGGTTGGCTTTCAGAACCGTCTGGACACCCATCTTTTGCAATGAGTCCCTGTCTGCTCTCCACTTGCTGATTGCGGCTTCAACAGAGTCACGTTCTAGGCGAATTTGGAACTCGCGCTGCTCTTCCACGGATAGTTTGGAAATGTCGACGTTTTCGAGTTGGTGCATCAAACTCAGACTTCGTTTCAATGTGTTAAGACCCTCGCCTCGCTGTTCTGTGGCTTTGAGTTCGGGATAAGCCGCAGCTTCGGAAGCGTCCGCCGTGTCTCCAAGGCCCTCCATGATGTCAAGTTGCTCTTCTTCGGATGTAAGTGTGACTTCGGCATCTTCGGCTTCAGGTGCGAAATTGTAGGTAGGGCAGATCTCGGTGATGACAGCAAGATCTGAGTCGCTCAGGATATCGGCCATGCTGAGGACGCGCAGACCAGCCTCGCCCGGAGCCATACTCATGTATCGGTTGATGAGGCGTTCAAGTCTCGACCCCCGCTCAGAGAGGAGCGAGGCCTTGAGCATGCAAGCGATCGTCTCGGCGGTTTGGGGAATGGCTGCGTTTCGGATCTCGAGTTCGTACCACTTATGAAGTTTTTCGGCTTGTTTTCGGTCGGGGCTGGTTCGCATTTGATTGAGGGATGCCCGGAGATACTGGTTGTGAAGGAAAATGCGCTCCTCGCCTGGAACGAGTCCGATGACGTTGATGCGCTTCAGGACTAGGGCGGCACGGTCGAGTTTCCCAACTCGAACACAGGCGTCAAAAACGGGAAGAATGTCCTCAGTTTCGCCAGGGATGCCGTAGGTGTTCATCTTATTTGGCGCACTGGGAGGTCCGGGCTCCGGGATGACCAAGGGTGACGAGGAATCAAAGGGTCGAAGGTAGGCAGCGCTTCGGAAAGGCGACATGTCTGAACCTGGAAGGGGACTGTACGGAGAGCTGCCGAGCTTGAAATCATCGACGGCAGTGGCGAGAGTTCGGCCGTGGGAAGGGCCATGGTTGGACTCTGAATCTCGTCGCTTGCGGGGCTGGAGCTGGGTGACCATGCATCGTCGGTTGAGTGTTGATATCGAGAGCTGTAGCGGCAGGCTTCTTGACGGTCGTCCAATTGATCTAAATGAGGCGGCATGAGGGAGTGAGATGCCCCTCCGGGTCTGTCGGGCGAGCATGTTGAGGCGGTGGACGGAAGAGACTGTGTGCCGTCCGACCGTTTGCGAGTGGAGGTGATTCGTGAGATGCTCACTGTGCGACGAGAGTACAGAGAGCAAATGTGAGGAGGAATTAATACATTAGAGCAATCGGAGAACGGGAAGACGTAGTCGGACCCGGAAAAGGATAATTGAAGGCGTGGCGGCGGTTGTCGAGGACACCTGCTGTCCTCTCACTGACCTGTCGCTCGAAGCTGGAAGTGATAGGAAATCAGCTCCAAAATTTTCCTTTCCATTGGGTGGATGGTAATGGCCTGAGCAGGAGAGGTCACGTGCTGCTAGGCGATGGGTGGAGTCTCACACTTGCACCATCTCATGGGAAGCACGTGCGCTTTTTCCAAGACTGCTTTAAGGGTCATCAATGCCTTTAGTGTTACAATAAACTGAAGAAAAAAATTGATAGAATTTATGATTGTTACTGAAAGCATTCAATTATACGAGTTTTGATGCAGCCACATCCACTGCTTGCAACGCATGTAGATCCCATGGCATCTGCAATTTCTGGTTCCCGGTACACAGGCTTAGCCTAAAATGATCGCCCAAGGCTTGGACATACGTGCGAATGAAAGAGGGTGCGTGTGCTAAAACGATGCTCTAGACCATCAACCCCACTTCCAAAATCGTGGAGCTGCACATTGAACGACACAAGGCAATAGATGTGGCAGGCCTCGTCTTTTCGCCCCGCGATTTCTTCACGTTTGGATTTTGCGACACGGCACAACTCTCGAGATGCTCGCCCGCCCCGTCGCCACGGCGCTGGCCTGCCGCCAGTGTCAGTCTGCCGTCCTCAGGGCCGTCGTCTCGCGGCCAGCCTCCAGCAGCCTTCGCACCCTGCCGCTGCGCCAGACACGCCAGTTACCGACCCTCACCAAGAGATTCCTCTCCTCCCAGACGAAAGATGGCGAACCGACCAGAGACAAAGACTCTGAGCTCGCCATCGAAGCTGAGCTCTCTGTCGAGGAGTCCGAAGCTGCAGCTGCAACCACCGAGCCCGCTCAGCCTCACAAGCCTAATGCGCCCTGGTTCCTCGAGGTCGACCCGCCTCGACACCCCCCGAGCCAGCATGAAGTCGACCTGCCCAAGATTCCAGACGATGCGCCGGCCGTCATCGAACCGATGATGAAGTACATCTTCGAAGACATGGGCCTGGACGACATTTCGCTCCTCGACATGCGGGGCCTCGACCCGCCCGCCGCGCTCGGCCCGAACCTGATTATGCTGTTCGGGACGACCCGCAGCGAGCGCCATCTTCACATCTCCTCTGGGCGCTTCGTGCGGTGGCTGCGGCGTAACTACAAGATCGACGCCCGCGCCGACGGTCTCATCGGCCCTGGCGAGCTGCGGACCAAGCTGCGCCGGCTCCGGAAGAAGGCTAAGCTGATGGGCACCAACACCGCCATCATACCCGGCGGCGACAATGGCATCTCGACGGGCTGGGTGTGCGTCAACTTCACCAGCAACGACGTCAGCACCGACGAGGTGGAGAGCTTTGACGAGAGTGGACGGTTTTCTGGCTTTGGGGCACCTCAGACGGGTACTACGGTCGTCATCCAGTGCATGACCGAGGCTCGACGGAACGAATTGAACCTGGAGGGACTGTGGCAAGGCGTCCTGAAGAGGAGTCTGCAAAACAGCAGCAAGATTAGGGGTGAGAAGGTGCTTGAAAAGTCGGAGCTGGATGCGCTGGTGGCTTCCAAGGTGCAGATACCCAAGACCCCCGAAGCCCCCGTCGATCCGTCCGAACTGCAGTGGAAAGCTATGAAGGAGGCGTCCCAGCAGCGCCGATACTACTCGACGAGCGCGCGACGTCTATCTCCCTTGGCCGAGGAGTTCCAGCAACCCGAAGTGCCCCAGCCGCCAGCCGTGGACGCTGCGGAAGATGCGCCAGTCGTCCCTGACCTAGCGCAAACGCGCAAGCTCGTTACCGATATCCAAATCGTCGGGATACCCATCACCCAGCAGAGCCTGCACGACGTCATCAGGCACATTTTTACATCACCGTCCGCATCCGAGACCGCTGCCGAGGAACGGCTCGTCCTCGTCGACCAGCTGCTCCTGACGGCTGAGGAGCGCGGCATGGACATCTGGAACAACGACATGTTCGTCACCCTCGTTGAATCCGCCGTCATCTCCCCGTCCTACGGCCCCGCGCTCCAGCGCGCCCACAAGAACCTCGAGTTCCTCATGGCGCAAAAGGGCTGCCGCTTCGACCACGACCAGACCCTGCGCCTCATGACGGCCTACGCATCGCGGCACGACTGGCCCCGGTTCTGGGACGCTTTCCGTGCGCCGACCCGGTTCAGGATGGGCCGCGATTCCAGGCACTACGAGCTCGCCTACCGCGCCATGGCGGAATGCGGGGACCAGAAGATGTGCATTGAGGCGCTGCGCTGGGTGTTCCCCGAGATGAAGACGGAGAACCCCCCCGTGTACCTCTTCGGCCAGTTATACGACTCCCTCAAGGCGTGCATCCTCGTCGCGGACCCGATGGCGGAGACGCTGATGCTCACCGGCCGCCTCACCGAGCAGTCCTCGCTGATCCAGCAGCGGCGCATGTACAACAGGGAGTTCCTCAAGGTGATCCGCGAGGTCGAGAGCATGCGATCGCATTACCAAGCCGAAAACGCCAGGACTCACCAAGCAGAAATAGCCAGAAAGTACGGCTGGCGAACCCCGCAGTGAGCGGCCGCAGGCACAGACAATGTCTCAGGTTCATTTGAAATGCCAAGGTTGGTATTCTAACTAAAAAGGGAGCGGACGGAAGCATAGGGCTGAATAAGGTAGATAGGCATGGGGCTCCTGCAGGCGTTCCTCGAGCTTGACTGTAATGTACAAAAAAACCATTAGACTGCCGACAAAGACTGTATCAACACTCCACAATACAAACAACGGATAAACAATCCCATGCTTGATGATGAATGAGAGGAGACTGCAGAAGGCTGGTGTCGTGACTTGTGCATCAATCGTCCACCGCCCGGACACGCTATCATGACAACGACACATCGCACGGGCCTCAACTCTTCTTCAGGGCCTCCCTTAGCAACGGCGCAACCTGTTTCCTGCTGGCAGCCAAGTTGCGCTGCCTCCAGGCCGAGCGAATCTTGTCGTCGTCCAGGACGCCGTCGCCCCACGTGTCCAGCTGCAGCTCGCCGGCGCCAGTGTCGCGGAAACGCTCAACGGCGGCGCAGCCGTCATCGGTGACTCCCCAAACGAGCAGGTGCCGCTGGAACTCACCGTCCGGGTGTGAAGTCGTCATGAGAGCGGCGACGTCGAGCCCGCGCTCGCGCACCCACCCGGCCAGGTCGTCGAGCAGCGGGAGCGGGCCGCCGGCCTTGGCCACGAGGTAATCGAAGCCCTGGACGCTGCAGCTGACGCCGAGCTTGAGCCCAGACTCGTCCCACTCCTTGTAGTCCTTGCGGAAGATGTCGCGGAAGTTGAGCCCCGAAATGTCCTCCTTAACGGCCGAGATGTCGTCAAAGTACCGCGTGCGGTCGAAGCCGGCGTCCCGGATCTTAGCCTCGAGGTAGGCCACGGCGCGGGGGTCCTTTTCACGGACCTTTGCCTTGGCCGTCAGGTTGATGGTGTCGGAGAGGATCGAGGCCAGACCGATCTTGGCCAGCTTCTCGTCTTCGTCGGCGGCGTCGCCACCGTCCTCAACATCCCGACTGAGGGCGTCCCAGGCCTGCCGGGTCTCCTCGACGACCAAGCTCATGCAGCTCCCGCAGGGCTCCACCACCCTCGGGCTGACGCTTTGACCCACGGCTCCCTCGTCGGTGTGGTGGTCAATGCAGCCGATGATGCGGCCGGCAAACTGCTTGAGCTGGCCCGTGAGGCAGTTGTGGTCAACCAGCATCCAATTGGTGTCGTCCGGGTCCAGCTCCGGCAGGTCAGACAGCGTGAGCAGATCTGTAGCCGCCAGGCCGGCTGACTTGAGCACTGCCGTCATCTCGTTGCGCAGGGCGAGGTCCGCGCGCGGCAGGTTGGACAGCGGGATGTGCAGCGTGTGAGGAGGAGAGCACGAGCGGATGTAGGCGTAGACGACGGCCGAGCTCAGCGAGTCGAGGTCTTGGATGATTGCGTCAGAAGGGGGGGGTTCTTGTCTCTCCAGAGTCGCAAAAGTTTCAGCAGCGGTGGCTCACCAGCAGATTCATTGCCCACGACAAACGTCAGGGGCGTCGTCCGCTGGGCAGCCGGCGTAGTGAGTGCGTTCCGGGCCGTAGCCAGAAAGGCTTGTAGAGATTGTCTGGGCGCCATTGTATTTTGAACGAGGACGAGTTGTAATGATGATGATGTTTGATGGTGTTGAAAGACAAACAACCCAAAGAACGAGGAAGGGGGAGAAGACAAGGGGTTCCAGCAAAGGAAGGAAGTAGAGAGACGGAAGAGAAGGAGATACGAGAATCAAAAGAGAAATAGAACACGAAGAAAAAACAAGTTTTGTCCAAATCCAGCACCATCCGCAGTAGTTGGCGCGTTCTAAAATGCCCGTCTGTGTGTTTTTTTCGATGCCCACCTCTCTGCCCTCCCTTGTAACTCCAGGCGTAGCTCAACTTGGATGCCCTCTAGACTCGTCAATCAAGTACGCCACCAACAATGAAAAGCAGGACCCGGAGATACGGCCCTCGGAATGGGATGAGAAACAGGCGGTGCCCAATTGGCTTTGCTCGTGTGCCGCCCATCCGTCATATCATCCATCCCGCTTTGTTCTGTGTGGCTTGGTTTTTTTTTGGCTCGTGTGATCGCCGCGGGGGGTTTCGGTTCGGTGTTGCTTTGCAGCGCAGCGTCTATCAGGGTCTTGGCTCAAACAAGTTCATGTTGGTGCGGCCTGTCACTAGCTGGGGAGCATGTCACGAGCTTTGCCGCAAGCTGCCAACTCTCACTCTCACTCACATCAATCTCGCCTTGTCCGACGCAATTCTACCTCACGTCCTGGTTTCTCAATTCTACGAAGTACTTGTGTCAGCCGCCTCCTTGGGTTCCCGCTATTGGGATTCGGTACGTAGCTTGTCAACCCCCGTCTCACTCTGCAGGACCCTTGATAGTGGGCGTCTGCATGTGTTGGCTGGCCGGCTACGTGATAGGTAATGAACAAGAAAGACTCGGACCCAATTGACCCACGATATCGATGCATCCCGCTCGCAAGCAACTCTTCCTCCTCGCCATCCTTGCCTCAGCCGGTCTGCTGTACTGGCACTTCGCTCCTCCTCCGCCGTTCCTTAACCACCAACCCGCCACCGAAACCGGTCCCGGCCCGTCCTCCACAATGGCCTCTCCGCCGCCGCTCCGGCTCGCCATCCTCGAGGCCGACACGCCGCAGCCGCAGACGCGTGCCCGATACGGCGGCTACACGGGCGTCTTCACGGCGCTGCTCGAGGCCGCGGCACAGTCGCTCAGCCCCCCGCGCGAGCTGAAAGAACTCGTGTCCATCACCAGCTACGACGTCGTAAACGAATCTCAGTCATATCCGGTGCTCAACGATATCGACGCCGTTCTCATCACGGGCTCCCGCCACACCTCCTTTGACAACGACCCGTGGATCATCAACCTCGTCGACTTTGCCCGCCGTGCCGTTAACAGCGGCCGGGTGAAGACCGTCGGCATCTGCTTCGGCCACCAGATCATCGGCCGTGCCGTCGGCGCCCAGCTGGGGAAGAGCGACAAGGGCTGGGAGGTGGCCGTGACCGACGTCAACCTGACGCCCAAGGGCAAGGAAATCTTTGAGATGGACAAGATGGTACGTTTGATGCTTGGCCCTTGATGTCGGATCCCGCTTCTGCCCTGCCAATTGCTATCGCCGCCCTTTGCCGTTGCTGCCGTAGCTCCGACAGCACACTCACTGTAGTATCTTGTCCCACCCACCATACGCACTCATTAACCTGCAGGGTTCCCTACATACAGTCCATGAAACGTCACCTACATACATGGCACCATGCTCACATGCCTCTCTAGCGCATCCATCAGATGCACCGCGACATCCTCTTCGACTTCCCTGCAGACGCTATTCCACTGGGCTCCAACGCCGCCTGCTCCGTTCAGGCCATGTACCGCCCGGGCTCCTACATCACCGTCCAGGGCCACCCCGAGTTCAACGCCGAGATTATGACCGAGATCCTCTTCAACCGCCATGCCGCCGGCATCTTCTCCGACGACATGTACGACGACGGTATGAAGCGCACCCCCGCCCCTCACGACGGTGTCGCCATCGCCAGGGCCTTTCTCAAGTTTATGAGAGAGGGCTGAAGGGGGAGTTTGCATGAGAGGGCACTCTTGGGCCTTGGCCTCCATGACACAACTCCACCACCACCGCCACCTCACACACCACGAAGGGGACCGCATAACGCCCAATTGCAACAGAGACATTCGCGTCCGTACACGGGTTAAGAATTGTTGCACCAAGATACCGACCGGTACGGACTTGTGTGCCTTGCCAGTATGTGTTGGACGTACACCCATAAAACTTGGATCTATTTGCACTCACAGAGTACCTGGCCTGGATATAGATATGTCATACGACCCAGCTTCGATCAAATCGAAGTCCACATGAATTTTTGCCATGGCATCATTTAACCTTGATTTTCTTCTGTTACATTTGCACCCGCCTTCGCGACTCCGAGTGCCATCGTTGACTAGTCCCATCCTGTCCATTGTAGCAACGCCGATCAATACAAACCTCCTCATGCCAATAAATCTCCTCCAAGCCTCATATATGTCCTTGGGTATCATACCGTAACCTTCCGTTCAATATAGCGATCCATAGTGTTGTACAGTGCGTCTCTGCCCATGCCCGTGCTGCCTTCCATGCCGGGCCTGCCTCGTGATTGTGTCTTCCCCCCATCTACTCATCTTGGTCCCACCATTCTGCTGGTCTGTTGCGGCTCGGTTGCAGTTCTTGCTCTCTGTCTGCCATTTCTCTGTCACGGCGTTCTTTCGCAAGTCGCCCATCAATCAGCATCTCTTCCCTAGTTCGTCCTGCGTTCGTATGCATCCCGTCGCTATTTTCTCTCCCAATCCAGCACCGGCTAAGCAATCTACGTCTGCGCCGCCGGATCTGCAGCCAAGGCTTCTCTTTCAGTGAAAATATGAGAGCATCGACGAACCCATGTAGGCACAGGCAACTAATGCTGACCACCCTCATGGGGAATGGCGCTCCTTTATCATAGTTAGTGAGATGGACGATGAAAGGCACGACCCAAACCACAATGTAGGCAAAAGGGTAGATGAGGACGAGTCGAAGTTGTTTGCGAATCGTCTCTCGTGTCTTGACCATGCCCGTAGTATCAAGCGTAGGCTCTTCGAGAATAGGGTTTTCTGAGTCTGAGCCTCTACTAGAAGTGCCCAGGCTAAGTACTGCGAATGTGTGAGGTTGTGAAGATGTACGAGATCCAAGCGCGGTTGCATTAGATGCGGAGCGAGCCTCAATTACACCCAAAGTGTCGTTATGCTGCATGAGGGACATTGGAGCCTTTGAGAATGTCGGTGATAGAGATAAACCCCTCGTGTGAGCGCCGGAAGGCAATGTTACCTCTTGGACCACAGTCATAGAACGGGTGTCCGGGTCCGAGCCCAGCCTTCCCTGGTGTGTCGGCAAGGACTCGTCGATGTCAGTCTGAGCGCTTTTTGACTTTGTGGACTGATAAGACCATCGTGCGAGCTTCGATATATAGTACCTAGCGTCCACATGAAGAGTACTTATTGTCGATGAGGAGTAGTGTCGGATGCGGTCGTCTCCTGAGTTTCGGCGCGAGGACGTGGTGGTTTGAGTATTATTGACAGCGTATGGTATTGTCGGCGTGGTTATCGAAGTAGTAGTCCTTGAGGGCACGCTCAGGTTCTCGCCATGAGCCGGTTGACCCTGTTGGTCGTCCTTGCCTGTCTCGAACCCTTTCATCACAACCCGGACGTATATGTAGATGGTAAGGCTAAGGCCGACGATGGCGGCGAAGATGACGTATCGTGGAACCCAGCTCAGCAAAAGTCTCGTCCACATGGGATTGACCGGAAGCCAGCAAAACTGGCCTGTGTTGATGTATGCGATCTTGTTGAGGAAGGCCATCGAGGCCAAGAGTGTCGGGAAAATTAAGATGACCGGATAGGCATACTTTCGAAACGGGTACAAACCCTGGTCGCCGCGGAAAATGTAGAGGGCAGTGTGAAGGGTGATGAGGGCGACAACCAGGTCGGAAGCGTTCATGCTCAACACGAGGAAGAATCCGCTGACGTTGCAAAATATGGAGTCCGAATTGACCTTTCCCTGAATCAATTCGACAGTCGGAAACAGAAGAAACCAGGTCGCCTTGAACATGTCACTTCCTATGAGTATCATAACGAGGCTGCGGTTGCGTTAACACTCGCGCTAGCCTGGATGGTGCCGGGAGTACTCACTCATGGCGGAAACTTCGCTTCATACGAACGAACCAGATCATGGCAACCAGTCCTGCTAAAATGCTAAGAGATGCACTGACCACGGAGGCTATATGGAGTGAATGTGTCTGGTCATAGGATAGCACGGGCAGTTTCTCGTTGCTCCGCGTATCGTGAGTTGAGCTGTACCCAGTCCACTTGAGTGACCCTGGCGAGAGCCAGTCGGAGGGTAACTGAGAGGACATGCTGTGTCCGTCGGATTTTGCAACCTCTTAGAGGGCCTGCGTAGTGTGAGAGAATTTCGCAATTGTATATGTCGAAAGGTCGTCGGTGTCTACCGGCCGACTGTTTGTGAAATGCGACAGGTTGGCGCTGTATCTCCTGTATTGGCCTCGTTTCAGTCGCAGAGGGATCGAATCCTGTATACACCTAATTGCAGCATCTTGATCGCGATTGAGTCGAGGAATAGAGAAAGCCGGTGACAATGCGCTGGTGGGCGTGACACGTAGATGTCAAGGGATGGTTTAGTCGAGGGGCCTCGAAGCGGTAAGAAAGTAAAAGCGGGAGAAGGCGAGGCGACTTCCGTCGAGAGCGAAAGGTCAAGGAACGCGGAAGAGGGCAGCGGCAGAAGGCAGCGTGAGGATGAAGGAGGAATTTGACTTTGTTTTCCGTTCCTGCCTTGTCGTCGCCACGCGGCTCCGAGTTCGTTCCGGGATCGGCAAGGTGTGAGGTTAGTTTGCCGCACCAGCACCTTCAAGATGAAGAACCCCCAGGCCCTCAGCTCACTCGAGGCTCTGAGTTTAGGTGAGAGGGTTGATTATTAAACGGAGGGAGGAGAGGTAAAGAGATAAAGTGTAAGAAATCGCGGGTAGCACTCGGTGGCAATCGCGATGGCAATCGCGATGGCAATCGCAATGGCTCTGCGTCCTGCGTTCTGCACCACGATTGTGAAGTGAATCCCAGACCGCAAATTACCCCATTCCACAGATATCCACGAGGCAGGCCTTGGGTCGGTAGGAGGCGTGGCAATGTGAGAAAGAGATAGCGCAACAGAAAGCGAGAAATGACTCAATGGCAGCAAATAACGGGCAGCAAACAGCGGGCAACGAGCAACGATAACGAGCAACCAGCAGCAAGGAGAAAGTGTGAACGGACGACACTCGACGCGGGGACAATGCAAGATGACGGTACACCGAGACAGCCCTCAACCCTACCGACCTGACCCGCAGAGACATACATGGGCGAAAGGAGTCGCGACACCGCATGGTTCAGAGGAGCGGGTCCATCAACGCAAAGCTCCATGGCATTGTGACTCGATCTGGTGGACGCAGATCTCCACGGGAGTCTCTGGCGCGAGAAGCGGGCTCCCATGGTCGCTACGTATGGCGTTCTGGACACGCCAGCAACGCAGCAAGAGCAACGCCAGCCGAGCAAACCGACTGATGAAAAGCGGAGGATACACGGTCTTGGCCTCTCATCACGCGCGTGCTGGGGGGCCTCCGTTGCTGTCTGGGGGTTCAAGATCTCGAGCCCATGGTGGAGATGCAGTGGGGATGTTGGAGATATGATCGCCCTGCCGCCCAATAAGGCCCGCCAAGAAACGCTCTCCGAGATCCGCTGAGCACAGATGGGGCGGGTCTCTGGAGAGATGGCAAGGGCGAGGGCCCATCAAGTGCTCACATCGCGTTTGGCTGGAACGGCCTGTGGGGATGTTTTACGGGGATCGTTTGCATCCAAACAACAGCCCCCATCATGGAGGAGATCAGGAGGGTTTGCTTCTATTCGAAAGGGAGGCGATGTCACGAAGCGAATGGACCTGCAAATTTCCAAACGAGAGCAGACAGTTTGCATTGCTGTTATTGCTCTGATCTAGATGTCATCGGGCGTCAATAGTTCCATATGTATTCACCATCCGATCCGACACCACTTGCAACATGGTCTAGGCCGTCTAGCCGTCTACGGGTGATATCCGTGGCGTCACCGAGTGCCGAAAGCCACCGCCTCTTCCTGCATTAATCAGACAACATGGCAGAACACGGCGGGGGTACGGAGTACAGCATTCAGAGGTCTCCCCGTCACTTATTAACCAAGGTTCACATCCCCTCCCATTCAACATGACCAAGCAGCTAACATGCAAAAGTTACAATGCAAACATCCAAACTACACTAGACCCAATAGTCTGGTAGTTTAGTCGCAGCATGTGAGACCTCATCTGCAGGTTGCAACCACATCAATGCATCAATTCAAAGCAAACATGGTATTCACGCCGCCTTGCGACGATGGCCCATCTTTCGTCCGAGATGACCTCCATTCCGCAGCTTTGGTCTCGGAGGCGCACCCACCTCCGCGAGCCTATTTAAACGTTGGCCGAGTCTATGGGCTGATGAGCTGATCTCCGACGCCT
The DNA here is from genome assembly GCA_029931735.1 of Dactylonectria alcacerensis. Lineage (NCBI taxonomy): Eukaryota > Fungi > Ascomycota > Sordariomycetes > Hypocreales > Nectriaceae > Dactylonectria > Dactylonectria alcacerensis. The sequence continues at coordinate 1,518,796 of JAPMUZ010000006.1, read as the reverse complement.
TGCGGCCGCTTCCCACCTGTTCTGCTCGGCCAGTTGAACCGAACGAACCCAAAACCCGTCATTTTGCCTGTCTCAGTTGCACAGAGTTGGCCGGACCGGCTTGCGGTCACTGCAGAGGTGGCGCCCATGACCAAAATGGACGGCTGGCGAGACTTGGCTTTTCATGGTCTCAAACCTTGACTCCCTTTTGGGCGAGCCTGCCTTTCGCGTTCTGCTGCCATAGGTCGGAAATCCTCATAGCTTGGCTGTCATTCCTGGCTTCCGCCTTTAGGCTTTGCACGATCCGACGAAGCGTACTAGGCTGCCTTGACAGTTGCTCATTCGCTATTGTTGACGTGACCGCCTCTAATCTCCCAATCAACCTCTCGCTGACTGAACATGGCTAATCCTCGTCGCCGGAGGGAGCCATCATGTAGGGTTCATCTCAAATTCGGCCCTGAACGAGCTCCTTGCATAGTATCTCCGACACTATGCGCCCCAGATTGGTCCTTGTGCACAGCATGGTAGCTGACAAGTCGTGCCAGTGTCACCATCTCACCTGTAGGCTGTAGGCTGTCGGTCCGAGTGACAACACGTGGAGCGCAGATGGCTTCGGACTTTGCGAAAAGTACGCCTAGCGGCAACGTACATCGAGGGAGACAGACATAAGGACGGCTGTCTGCCTAGAAAAGAAAACCCTTTCGTCACAGTCATCGAATCATTGAGAGAAACCAAAAATACCACTCGCGGCTGAGCCAAATTAATCGCATCGTTTCGCTCGCATTTCCGATGGCTGCCTTGCGCCCCAAAGCCTGAGCCCACCACGGCTGAGGGGCAACGCTACCTGCGTCACCAACATCATCGTCCTTATTTCCTGTTTGGGCAAAATCCCAACCTCACCATCCTCGAGTAACCGTTCCGAATATTCGTACGACTCTTAATGGGAGGAATCGACGTGGAATTGGTCAAATCGAGATTCAATAAAAAATTCGCCACTTAGCTTCGCGCAATCGCAGCTGATTGAAGCCTAGGGCGATCAAGGGCTGTGCTTGGCGAGGCAGTGTCAAGCGGTTTGATCGACCGTCCAAGACGAGGCAGTGCACATCATCCCCCCATCTCACAGCCGCGATCCGGTGCCTATCCGCACTAGAAGCCTTCTAGAATGACCAATGTTGCCGACGCAGCTCATGATCCGGGCGACTCTGGACCTCAGCGTATGACGTGTGACTGATGTAGTAGGCTGACAATTGAAGTTGAAGGAGCGTGGTGCTGACAAGACCTAGTAACTCCGCCGTCGTACCTGACATTGGTGGGATATATAGAGGCGGCAGCTGCCTCAGTTCTTGGTTCTTAACTCTTCATCTTCACTCAATCAACCTCCTCTTGAGAGTCGTCCCTGCAACACCACAAGTTCAAAAACGATTCAAGCCCAACGCCATTTCAACTTCGCCGAACATCGCACTTAGACTTGAATAACTCAAGGCGAAAAAGGGCGGAATACGGACAGACTTGCAAAGGCCCAGTGCCACCACGTCAAGAACAATTCAGAAACCACACTCCCCACCAGCATGTGCCTCCCTTTCTCTCGACGAAAGAAGTACCGCAATGCGGATATCTACGACTACAATGCCCGACCAGTCAAGTCGAAGCCGGGCAGACACTCTGCCAGCCAACCATACTACGGATCGTACGCGGCTGGCGCAAGCGCCGGCCATCACCATCATCACTCAGGCTGGGGTTTTAGCGGAGGCCACCACGGAGGACACCATGGAGGCGATGGAGGTGGAGGTGGAGGAGGCTGCGGTGATGGTGGCGGCGGCGGCGGCGGCGGCTGTTAGGAGGCGACGGGGGATGCGTCTGCGACTTTGTGATGGAGATGGACTGAGGAGGTGTATAGAGGTTGATGCGGCTTGAACGGATGCATGGATGATACCTATTTTGTTTTGCTTGTTTAGATCTTATGACATTAACATTGAGGACTGTGGTTTTTTGAAGCAATATCTCCCGTCGTCTTATCCGTGAATGCTTGAGAAGTAAAGAATTGCCGGTTGTCTCTTGCGCGTGGTGGGAGAAACTCCATTCAACTTGTCAGACTACTTATTTTTCGCAGTCCTGTCTTAATGAGTTCGGGCGTACACAGATAGATGCATGCAAACCTGCAGGCACCATGATTCACAGCTCACGTCTAGCATTGCAATGTTTTACCTGTGCCCTGCCTCAATACGCTACTTCTCTTACACAACACGCATCCTACTCTTCCATCTCATCGGCCTCTTTCATCTCTTTCACGTCTTCCTTCCTCACAACTCTCTATCTTCTAACTCTCCTCACACAACACACTTCTTCCTCTTCAATCATTTGGATTCCTACACCTCTAACTATCCTCCGATCCTACTCCATTCTTCCCCTTCCAACACCATTACTTTTTTAATATCTTCTCGCATCTTACTTCTTACATCACGCCTTGTCATCATCCACCTCCTCGCCTTCAAGCACCCCATCCCCCAGTGCCTTCTTCACGCAGGCCTCGGCAGTAACTCCGACTTCAATTCCTCATCCAGAATTCAGTATCGCAAGTCGCACTAGGCCAAGTGGTTCTCCATTCTGTGGTCTTCCAACTTGCTCAACGGACACTGCCTTTATCTTCTGCTATTCATTCTTACGGTCTCGATTTCGAAGAACACCTTCATTCTTCGTCCCTCTTTCTCTCTTCGATCTTCCATCTCCCGGCATGCCATCTTGATACTGGCATTTTGCACCTTCTCTGGCTAGGTACTTATGCTTCCTTCTCCTCCCAGTCTGCCTCTATTCTTTGCTAACTCTCTTTTAGGCCATCCATTTCGAGATGGATGTGACTCCTCCACAAAGCATGGAGCCACACTCTCCGGTTCCTAGTGGGAGTGGACAAGGCCACCTCCTTACCCTAAACTCGGTGGTTAAGACAGAACCAGATGGGTCAACCAAAGTTATTGCCACGCTATCTCCCATCGTGAAGCAAGAGCAAGAGAATATCATCACCGCTGCTTTGACAAGTACCTTCCATCCTAAGGACCATTCCAAAAATCCATCAGTGCCCACGACTCACCCCAGCGCGAACCTTTCGGAGGACTCCGATGGAACTTGTTCAGACCTTGAGGATGATCTTGATGACACCGATTACGACTCATCTGAGGCCTCTGATCCAAACCAGTCGGAGTTCGAATCCGAATCCGATATCGAGTCTCAAGACTCTGGGGATGATGAACAAGCTTCGGGTTGTGATACATCGGCAAATTCGAGAGCTAAGATGAAGTCGTCGGCAAAGAAGAGTGCATCGAGAATCCCAAAGAATACTCGACGAGATAACCCAGGCCCCCCCAAGACCAAAAGCTCAAGTAAAAAACGAAAGCGAAAGCCAACCAACAAATCACGAAAATCACGAAAGGCCGCCCATGGTACCAACCCAAGGTCTTCTACGATGCCAACCTATGAGGCGGGAACTCATCGGACACAGATGGCTCAACTACGAAAGAACATTCCTGCAGGAGTCGATACCAGGCATACAGACACACAGAAAGAAGATCTGGAAGAAGCTATAGAGGGCTTTGGAGTCCGGCAGGTCAAAGCACGTGGTGAAGGTTGGCTCCTGAGCGGGATGCTCACCCCACTCTATCCGTTCCAGCTACCAGCCTCGTGGTGGATGGTGAAGAGGGAGCGGTCAGATGAATACGCGTATGGTGGCATTTTGGCAGATGAAATGGGCCTCGGGAAGACCCTCATCAGCCTGTGTACCATTGTGGGCAATAAACCAACAAAGGAGATGAAGGAGGATTCCATCAAGACAACTCTGATCATCGTGCCAAGTAAAGACATGGCTGAGCAATGGATGAGACAGATTGAGACTCATTGCAAAGAGAGTCTACGTGCCATTATCTACACCAAGCCAGCTGAACTCAAAGGGATCAGAGGTCCGAGATACCACATCATGTAAGTTTTCCAACAGTCTTGTTGATTAAGAAGCGCTAACAAAAATCAGTATCACAACAGTCACGGAGGTTGCCAGGCAATACGTCGGAAAGAAGAGGTTCAGAGAATTGAAGAAGGCATTCAAGGATGATACAGAGTCATTCGAACAGCAAACGAGGTCTGAATCTGGTATGCTCTTTCAAGTGAAGTGGCACAGGGTGATAATCGACGAGGCCCATATGATCAAAAACAAACTCGGTGCCAGTAAGTCTCCATTTCCATACCGCTATCATACGCTAAGGTGAACAGGGTTCACTGCTTGCTGTGGACTCCAATCTTTGTACCGTTGGGCTGTGACTGGAACTCCTCTTATTAACAACGCCCTTGGTACGTTACATGCAACCCTTCAACTTATGCTCATGATACTCATACCTGCACAGAGTTCTACCCTTACCTCAAGTTCCTCCAGTGTAGCTTCACTGGCAAGATGAAGGAATACAAGGCGACGTACACTTCGCGTGTAAGGCTCTCCATCAACACATAGGGTAGCATAGACTAACACCCATCGCCTCTAGGAAACCGGTGCCACCAACAACGCATTCGATGCACTAGTGAGCCGCATCATGTACAGACGGTATGTATTATTTCATATTTGAAACTCATGTAGTGTTTACCTTACTAAACGAGGCTAGGACCGGTATTGACACGTTCATGGGCCACGAATTGCTCCGCGATCTCCCTGACAAAGAAACCCACGACGTATGGGTTCCGCTATCCAAGAAAGAAGAAACCATTTACCAGTACACCAAATCCTTCCCATTGCAATTTTTTTCATTCATTCAGGCCAATCTAATTTCTGATCCCTCTTCTAGGTTCGTGGATGCGTACTATCTCGAGTTGATCGAAGAGGCAAAACAGAAAAAGAAAGAGGATAAAAAGAACCGGACCAAGCAGGAGACGAACAGAGAAGCCTCACTCAAGATGCTTCGGCTCTTGCGTCTTCGTCAAGCTGTGTCCCATCCTTTTAACCTGGAGAACATGCTCAGAACGGATGAAGATCTTGACCTGGAGAAAATCGTGAGCTTGAAGTCCAAGCTTGAAGCTCAAGTGAAGCTCTCAATCACGCATCAACTCCGGCTGGGCAAACAGTTTTCTGACGGTCTATCAAAATACAGCCTTGGCTTGCAACGCTTGGAAGCTGCCGGCTCCTTTTCAACTTGGGGACGCTTCGACATGGAGCTGTTACTAACTCTAGTGGAGAACGAGTACCGAATAGACGGCCAGGCCTGTAGGCTTTGCTGCAAGCAAGAGTCAATTTCTGAGGCTTTCAAATGCGCGAATGTGAGTTCATTGTCAAGTTAGTGCTATAAGAGTAACCGGATTAATGAGGATAGGGCGATCACTTCTACTGCCAGCTGTGTATTTTGGTTGCGAAGAATCAGTACCCGGTCCGTTCATAACAGTGACCATATCAATATAATCTAACTCATGAGCAGGATCTAACTTGTTTGTTTCCCGGGTGCTCTGCTCACCTCACAGCTGGCAGAAGGGTTTTGACCCCAGACTCTGTCAAGACCAGGGCCAAAAAGGACGAAGAATTTGAAGAAGCTGGTCAAGACAGCAATGGTGTGCACATGGTGCAGAGAGCAGCGCAGAAGGACTTGGAGCCATATACAAATTCCTTCTTCACGGCCTCTTGCCTTGAAAGTACAGGCATCAGGATGCCGTCAAGCTCCAAGCTAGTAGCGGCAATGTCTGTTATTCTGACCTGGTCAGAGGAGGCTCCTTCAGACAAGATCATTGGTAAGTCAATTGGATTCGCAGTTAAGAATTGCTTCTAAGAGATGCAAAGTGTTCACGGGATTCGGCCCGACCGCAAAGGTCCTAGGATGCATGTTGGCAACAGCAGGGCTCGCCTTCGTATATTACAACGGAGAGATCAATGACAAGCAGAAATCCAAGGCTCTTGAGGCATTCCAAACCATTGAGGGACCAAAGATTCTGGCAAGTAGCCTCCCTTCGCTCAGACATTTAGGATCTAACGTGATGCTAGATTACGACATTCACGTGTGCTGGTGTGTCGCTCAACCTGACGGAAGCCAACAGGGTCATCATCTTGGACACCTGGTGGAATGAGGCGCAGGAGAAGCAGGCTTTCGCTCGAGTCCATTGCAATGGACAGAAGAAGAAATGCTATCTCGTGCGGATCCTGGCTGAATGCGAAATTGGCGAAGGCATGGCGATGTTGCAGCAGACCAAATCCAAGGACATTGACCGAGCGATGCAAGACGACAATCACGTTCCCGAAGAGCTCAGCCCGGAGGAACTCGAGGTCATCTTTGCCACCAAGGCATCGCGGCAGAAGGTCCCCAGAAGCCGGAAGCAGAAGGCGAAGGCAGTGAAGGGGATGTCTGCCTAGGTGGTGTCTCAGGTGGGGCGCGTGTTCAGCACTGAGGTCTTGGATTCACAAGACATGATTCCACATTGCGTTTCGATACAGAGGGTTTCATTGCTATTCTATTGCCTCCTTTATGCGTTTTTTACTATTTCGGGCACACCGTCGTTAAGACTGATGGAATTCTTGGCCCGACACACGTTAGCAAGGTTGGCAACTTAAGTTGACTGACAGAAGCCAGCTTCTTCTTGCGACTTAGCTCGCCAGCTTGCATCGTCTCGCTTCAATGCAACCCAATAATTTGCTTCAATTTCTTTCACAGATCTTCCATAAGTATCGCATCTGCTGCAACCGCAAGGGCGAAAACTGCCAAAGCAGGAGGGAAGCCGCAAACTCCCCTACCCTGCAGCTGGGAAGCGGCCAACATAGTTAGCTTCATATGACAGACTAGGTGAAGAAATGCAACTAGGTTCGCTTAAGATGTGATAGCTGAGTTCAAAGTGTACTAAATGTAATGTGATGTGAGATGTCATTTTGCCGCACCACCCATCAGCTAATCTCTAAGCAGGAGGGTGTTAAACAATGGAACCAACCTATCGTCAACACTTGTCCAGCTACTAAGACAGCAGAGGGATTCAGACTTCTCATTTATGATAGCGCCACGGAAGCTCACCGCCATACGTTTCTACGAACTTCAAGAATCTCTGGCTCTGGAATCTTTCAGCCGTAGCGGGTAGTTGCGCATAATTGCGCATCGCAACTACATTAGCACATGTAGGACCATATCTAGTGTGATAGAACAAAGAGAAGAACTGCGGGTAAGGACATGGAAAGAACACCAAGCTGCTGGTATTCTCTTGCGATGTTGGTTTTTCTACTTATAGACTCCATGTCTCCCTCATGGCTGGACAACACAACGCTCACTCAACACTCAACATGCACGAATACCAGACCCAGGGCCTTAGTTGCCCAGAGGGCGGCAACTTTTGGGTCTGCGCGGACAAACCAACTCAATTCATCGGCTGCTGCATATCGAACCCCTGCGAGACCGACTACGGCGTGTGCTCTGACGAAGACATTACCCCAGCATCCGTCGACGTGGACGTCTTTGGCGAGGTCCCTCAGCAAGCCTGCATCAGTGACAACTCCCAAGTCAAGTGGTACACCTGCTCCGGGACAACGCCGCCGTTCATCGGGTGTTGCGCCGTTAACGCCTGCTCACAAGGCGGCTGCCCCGGTGGATCGCTCCGAGCCGCCCGCTTGAGCGATGTTGGCGACAATGCCGACAAGTTTCTTGAATGCGTCACGGTTTCAACTACGGGTGTGCGCACTCTGTCGACGTCGACCAGGACGGCCAAGCCGACGAAGACCTCAACCTCAACCACGACCTCGTCTACAACTCCCAGCGCGACTCCACGCTGCATCGGCGACCGGATCTTGACTTTCCAGACCATCACGATGTCCTTTGTCGTCCTTATAGCTTTCGCGTTCCTGCTTATATGCTGGCGGATGTGGGTCATGTACAAGGCGGAGTCGAGACTCCCCCCGACGAGCAATGCGCCCGGCGGCCCAGAGCGCCGATATATCAGTCGCCGGGACACGGAGCGTCAGAGCCCAGAACGCCACAGCCCAGAACGTCACAGTCCAGAGAGAGAGACTAGACCCGACCTTTCAAGACAAATGTACGAGCTGGACTCCGAGCATTGTGTCAGCGCAACAGAGGCTTCACAGCCTCAGGAGATCCGGCGGACGGGATTTGACTACCTGGATCCCGACGTTGCGCGGACCGTGAGCGCTCGCACAAGCGTGGAACAACAGCGAGAGGGAATCAATTGAGGGTCTACGGAGCACGGAGTATATGGAATGGATGTCTGTGGTTGGCGATGTGTGTCTCTGTAGATATGCCAATCCCCGGCCATGACGCTTAGTCCGGATACAACGGTGTGATCTCGGAAAAGGTGCAAGGTAAGGTTCGCGTCTGATTGTTGGAAGCTATCGCATCTCGTTTAGGAAATTTGCTTGTGTTTCAAGATATCATGACATGGATTTGTCGTCGAGTGCCACAGTTGGTTTTCCGTGACAGGGCTTGTAAGTGGGCTTGATAGGCGAACCAACTTCCCCTCACTCCCAACACGTCACAGGTAAAGTGACGGCTTACGAGGCTGACCCAAAGTGTACGAGAATGCATAATGGTAAGTCTATTAGACTTTGGATTCTGTCTGTATCAGGGATAGTTGGCGTTCGGAGTAATAATTGGGAGCTAGCTCGGCACAGCTTCCACAAATGAAGCTCGAGCTGAGTTGGAGAAATGGGTGTGTGTGTCTGTGTGTGAGGATCTCAATGGTATCGATACTGTCATCTCCGGTGTGGCATCTGACCGGCATCGCTTTGACCTTGGGAAAGTTACCCACAAGGGGGACTGCGATCACCAGCCAGCCCTGAGCCTGTGCTCTCAAGCCATTACCAACACCATCGCCCGGTCGGTGAGTGGAATGACGAAGAGGATGCCCCCTCTGACACCAGCAATCGACGCGCAACCAACAGTTCGTGCGTCATTTAATAAAAAGCAAAGAAACTGGCATGAACCGCTGGTCAGGCAAGGTCAAGGTCAAGGTGAGAGACGCATTCGTATTCCGAGACCCGATGGATTGGGGAGACGAAAGGATTTTCGACGGCGTGGGGAGGCTCATGAGTCGGTTGGCCAGTGGCGATGAACTACGATGGATCGGGATGGCGATGGCGGATATCTGTGCAACCACCTAAAGACGTCGCCTAACTTGCTAGAAGCCGTCCCGTGTCAAGAGACAGTGGATATGTGAACACGTCAACGCACGGTGGCAAACATCTCGTGTCAAGACCAACATGTTGGGAGCGAGTGGAGATGGATCATGCGAGATTGCTAAACTTGCGAACAGATGGGCAGTCTCCTGACGTCGCGTGATGCAAACTGAAGGCAGAGATACGTAGGCGTTTGACTCTGGGGGTTGGGTTCGGGCTGGGTGTGGCATTGCGAGGGAATCCGGGGACAGGCTACGGGATTAGAGATTGGCTGCGACGCAAGAAGAAGCGGTTCTTTCTAGGGCTTCTAGAAGAGCTGGACAAGGCAAGACAGACAAGATTACGGGCTCGCCTCCTGGCGACTGGGCGAGGAGCGTTGTATCGGGGGGGGTGGCAGCCCCTCAATAACAAACTAAACGACGGGCCCCCTTCGCATCATGGAATGCTGGGTCTGAAACGGCGACACGACAGGGCTCGCCGATTTGCCGGGACGGACACAATCCCCTAATGGGGGATAAGCCGTTGACAGGTGCTGGATTTCATCATCCATCGTTCAAGGCGCCTCATCGTTCAAGGCGCCTCATCATTCAAGGAAGGGGAAGAGGCGGCGTCTTGCTGACACTCCAAGGCGGCGGCCAACGCAGCAGCGTCACAGCAGCGTGACGCGCCAGCAATTGCCGGTATGTGGATGTTCGGTTTGTGGGCGTCGTTTTGGTATGCTAGTCATATATTTCGGAATCTCTCTTCGGTCGGGGCTGGACAGGCTACGGCGGCGGCGATCAGCAAGATGTTCGGTTGGTGGGTGCGTGCGTGGGCGATCATAAGAAGCTAGGGGAGCATGATTCAGCCTACACTGCCTGCAGGGCACATGAATCGCACCTCTGCCGGGTGTCGATCGACGAAGCCGTCCAAGTCTATCTCCGCCCCTGCACCTGCGCAACTGGACGGGAATGATTGAACCCACAAGTATGGTCGCGGCGGTGGACCATGCAAGCTCTTGATTAAGCGACCGTCGCAGGGATGGGCCAGCCGGAGGAGGGCTTCATGAGGCATGTTGATGCAGGCATGTCAAGCCCGTGTCAAGCCAATGCGCATGTGAGTGAGACCCATTCCGCCATGCGAGGCCCATGCATCCATAGCATGGACCATCACATCCCCTCGTTCGCCAAGCAATGCCCATGAATCGATCCCTCGTTCGCCATCCCAGGCCCCAAACACTGTCTTGACTTATCCAGTGTCTCATAGCCTAAAAGGCTCGAGGCGCCGGTGTGGCTGAGCACATCATCTCCATTCTCAAGCGACAAGGCGATGCAAAACTTGGGCTGGTTTATGTCCCAGCAGTGAACCGGGGCAGCGGCACTGATCGCTGAGCAGCCAAATCCCCATTACCCGTCACGATGAAAGAAGAGGCGGCCGATGGCGGGCTTTTGGGGCGCGCGGATCCAGCCTCTCTGGTAGCTTCGGGCGTAGGGATTCAGGGGTGGCGGATCAGGACCTGAATCCCTGACGTGAAGGCTGATGATGGCAACAGAGTGCATACTAAGTGCATGCTCTGCAATGCATACTGCATGAGCCGTGTGGGTTGGATGATGGATGAACCCCGTAATCAGTTCGTTCTTCAACAGAACAACTTCTTCCGGGACAGCGGGCGCGATGTTTCAGATGAATTATGTCCTGGGCCCATTCGCCGTTTCTTCAGCTCATGCAACCATCTTCTGGACCAACCTAGAGTACGTAGGCTTGATAAAATAGTAACCGGATGCGCCTCATGCCAGCGCAGTTAGCGATTTAACGGTCTTCCTTAGTCTTGGGGTTTGGCTTGAATTTGGGTTGGTGGGCGTTGGTCAAAGTGTCTGTCTGCAGGCCAGTTCGGGCAGCTGAAGGCAGCTTGGGTCCCGTCGATTCGGGCAGTCGGGTTAGCCGGAGAAACGACAGCCAGTCGGGAGAGCGACATCAACAACCATCACCCGATCAGATGTTGCTTTTTGGACATGTCAAACTTTTTCCCGTCTGTATGTTTGCTTCTTTTGAGCCGCGGGAGACGCGCCAGATCGACAGGGCGGACAGGTTACGGCTAGCGGGAAGAATTCTCAAGCTTGTGGAGTTTTTTTTCTTTTCGATTTGTCGGGACTGACTGTGCAGGCACAGAATGTTAGGTAGGTTTGGGTGCTGAATTACAGGCCATAAGGATGTATCGTAGAGTGTGCGCGTTGGTGCAATGGGGGCGCTAAAGTGTGCGCCGGTGGACGGCACGCACGGTACGTGAAACTGCCTGCTAACCAAGGTGGGCTGCGAACAAAAAAGTTGCAACCCGACATGATCAACCAACTCACGGGATACGAACGGCAACTCTCGCTCTCCTCCCCCTCTTGATACCCGGCGCCTTTCCTTGATACCCGGACCATGTTCTCGATCGTAGATTGCGTCCTTCCTCCCAAGCTAGCCCTGGACGGCCCTAGTGCTGGAAGTAAAGCAACGACCAGACAACGCAACTGCTCTGGACCGACCCGCACATTTCGCTGGCCTGGGCCATCCAGGAAGCAAGGGCCGAACGAAGCCATCTCGATAGTCTCGCATTAGACAGAGGCCCAAGCCAACAGACGGCGCCCCCCCTGGCCCCCTCTCGGGGTTCAGCCAGAGGTGCCTAGAGTTCGTCGGCTTTGGAATCTTGTCCTGACTTGCCCCGACTGCGTTACCCTGATGCCGGGTGAGCTGCAAGCTGTGTTCCTAGCAGAAATCCAAGCCAGACTGGTCTTGGATGGTACAGCACTGTAGTGCCATCGCTGCAGACTACACATGCAGTAGCCTCCTCCCTCCACTCTGCTCTGATGCTGGCTGGCTTTTCCCTAGGGCCTTCCCCCTGTCAACCTGAACGAAACCCCGGTCTCCCTGTCCTCCCGGGTTCTCACTGACACTCTTCGACTCTTCTCTCTCACTCTTCTCGCTCTCTTCCGCCAGTGACAGTCGATCTGGCCCGCCCCCGCAAGCTCATAGCGTGCCTTCTGGAGGGCCATGGCGCGGTCCCGTCTCCACCCCTCGACATGCCGGGCATCGCCCGTCAAGCCCGTCTCGCTTGGAGCGAGTCAGTCGATGCGACTATGGAACACGCCGCGAAGCACACTTTCCCACCGTTCCCACGCCCACGCCCGGCCTGGCCTATTAAGCGATCGTGGGCTGCCGGGCTGCTGGGCCTCTGCGCTCGCTCTCGCTCGAGCTTGATCCGGTCTGGTCTGTTCTGCTCTTGTTCTTGGTCTGCCCTGGGTCTCCCTCACGTTTCCCTTTTGTATTATCGGGAGTCCCTCGCAAATTAATCGAAACGGCCCCAGATCTGCGCCTGCTTTGCAACTTCGTCCTTCAACTTGCGACTTTGCGCCTCCGCGGCATCATGATCGCCATCTAGCAACCACCAACATCGGTCGCATCGCATCCTTCTTCCTTCACTCGCTCTTTCGCTCGACTGTTCAATCTTTCTCATACCGAGCTCCTCACGCCCAATCTACTCATCTGGACCGTTGCAACTTGATTTGGACCGCCACCATTCCGTGTCGCACTCTCTCACAAGTTCCCGTCCCCGCTCTCCCACCTCGGCCCGCCTTTGAGACAGCACCACTTCGAGGCAACCGCTTCGAGACATCACGGAGCGAACGCTCCAGGTAGGAAGCCAGAATGCCTACCCTCAACTCTCTCCGAACCTTTGAGCCCCCGGTCCCGCCCTTCGCCGAATTCGAGCGGCGACGCTCCACGACTTCCACTCCAACCACCAATGCCGAGGCCATCGGCTCATCGCTGCGCGGCCTGACGGCTTCACCCCCGTTGCGCTCCAAGAATGGCGCCCGTCCTAAGAGCGCCAAGTTCTCGGCGTACCGCCTGCGTAGCAATTCGGGATTATCGCTGCATACCAATGAGGATCTTCTGCGACAGTATACTGACTACCATCCGGACGGATCACCGAGGGTCGCAATGTTCAATTCCAGCAATGGAGGCGAGAGATTGAGGAGCATCGACTCCATCACCACGTCCAGTCAACGGTCTAGCGTTACATTTACAGATTCCGACACTTCGGCCGACTTGCCCATCCCTGATTTCGTTGGTCGCGACATGTTCGACATGGTTATCAAAGATCCGGCTGCTTCGGCGCAATTATGGAAGTTCGCAGCCAGCCGTGGTGTTGGGCAGAACGTCGAATATCTGCTCAAGGTGAGTTGCGCTCCTGTTGTACGTGTTGCACAACGCACTAACAGCGAAACCAGATCCGCGATTATATCAATTCCCTGGAACAAGTTGTAGTTCAGCTTGCAACCATCTCGACCTCATATACATCTATCACTGCCACCTCGCCCATCAACCTCCCAACGCCAATGTCAAAGGCCCTAAATACAAACATTAAACACTTGACCAATTCGCTAATTCCTAGCTTGGAAAACATGTTTCTCGAATCTAAGGGTTATGTCGAGCAGAGAATCATCAGGGAGATCTTCCCGGCTTTCGTTAAACAGCAGCTATCGCTCTGCACGAGCGTGGCGCTGTCCGCCGAGTCCGAAGGCGACAGCCCTCCGTCACCATTCCCAGGTCTCAAGAGTTCTTTCTGTCTCAGCGACCCGGTTAAGCCTGGAAACCCAATTGTGTTTCTGTCAGACGATTTCTCGGACCTCACAGGCTACTCTCGCGCCGAGGTTATGTCACGGAACTGCCGCTTGCTCCAGGGACCTCAGACAGACAGAGATGCCATCGCCAACATTCGATCATCGATTTGGCGAGGGGAGGAGTGTTCGGAACTGATTCTAAACTTTCGTAGAGACGGACAGCCCTTCTGGAACTTACTCTACCTTTGCCCGCTCCAGGATGCAGCCGGCAAAACACGCTTCTACATGGGAGCCCAGATCGACGTGTCCTCCAACATTGAGAGCAACGACGAGCTGCTCAAGATGCTGAGCTACGGCTCTGCGGAAGAGGAAAAGACGAACGAAAGGAATAGTCCCCGTTGGCCCAGCGAGGGGCTACAGAGTGACCTGGAGCTCGAGGAATTGACTTCGGTCAAGTCCAATGGCCAAACCAAGGCCCAGAAGAAGGGTTTCTTCAAGTCGTTCAACAAGAAGCCCCCCCCTCCCCCACTCTCGCCACCCCTGAGCCCGCGACGCAGCTTGGATCGGCCACGATCGTCTGCGGGGCCATTACTGGAGAAAACTTATAGCACTCGAACTGTCCTCAAGAGGCTGTCAACACCTCTACCTATGATGACGACCCCTTATTCTCGATACATGATCCTGGAGCACGTCCCGTCATACCCGGCATCTCTCGGCGCCATGCCCCTAGACCAGGAAATGAGATATCCGCCAAAGTTGAGCATCTCCTTTTTCTCACAGGCCATGGTAGACGCGCTGGATTTGGGCATGGCGGCCGACGCCATTCGACAAAAGGACGTATTTGACGTGTTGGCGGAGCAGGCGACGATCCCCTCCGTTACGAAGGCGTTCAAGTCCACGGTGAGGGAGGTGGTGGTTCGAGACGGAAAGTCCATCTCCCTGGACCTGGCCCTCACCAACCATATCCCGCGCCGGGCAAATATGACGCGGGTTATGAGCGGCGAGAGCGAGGCGAGTCGGGAGAAGAAATCTTCAAGGATGATGAGCCACTGGTCGCCGTTGAAAGACGTGGATGGCCGCGTCAAGTATGTCGTGCTCATCATCGCGCCACTCTGAGGAGGGCAAACGAGAGAAAAATGCCCCCGATAGTGTCTACATTGGGGGAGGAGTTTTGGATACCTTTTCTTGTTGTACAATGCATTGGATGGTGTAATGATACGTGTATTTAATTAACGGCTACTTGGAAAGGGTAGAATGATACCACGATTGTATTCTTTGGATAATTACAAACATTCCTACTTCACTTGACCGTGGGGATCTGGACTTGACAATTATTTCGTGAGATTTTTTTTATCACTTCAATCACAAGATTCTCAAGCTTGGCTGTTCCCAGGCTGTCTATTAAACTGGCCTCATCATTGTGCACTTCTGCTATCCCCTGCCAGTCATGTCCATTGGAGGAAACCGGGGAGCCTGAGCTTAGATCTCGATCTCGCCTTCGGCGTGCTCCGAAAAAGGCACTGACGTCAAATGCATGACGAAACTCAGAGTTGATGCGCAGAACGGTATCCCTGGCTCTTCTGGCATGTGTCAACCTGCAAGAAAGCCAGCGTGCTTCACTAGAGATTCGCTACTCAACCTGGCGCCAATAGCTCAGTTGAAGTCTGCCCTGAGAGTGAGACTAACGGACAAGGCAGGGATCAATCCCGCCTTCTGTGGGTACGTCCAAAACGGAGGGGGGGTCCATTAAACAAACGGAAGACCTGTCATCAACTTGGACCAGGGACGTTTGAACAGAATCGGTTCTGGCATGCTTCGCTTTGAGAATTGATTTGCGCCTATTTGCCCGCGTCTGGCAGTTTGTCTGACCTAGGGTTGCAGATCGCACGGCTCTCACCGCTGTCAAATCTCGGCATTTAGTTGATGCCCGGATTGTTCCCAGCCACTCGCCAAGCCCACCACCGACCTCAACAACTTGGGCCGCAACCAACAACTAAGGCTTCGGTCTTTCTGTCTGTCCGTCCGATGCTGGACTCCCGAATCGGCCAAGTTTGGCGGGTGAGACACCTATCCCCGTCAGATCATGGACCCTAGGGAGCCAATAGTTGACCACTTGGTTGTCAAGCTTCGCATCAGAGGCTCAACGTTTCTTCTTCTGCAGTTCCCATTAGGTGCTAGGGCCGTGTGCAGAGGATAAGTCGTATCTGCTGCCACAATAGATAATGGAGCGGTGTAGCATTCTCTCATATGATAGTGCAATCGATACGAATTCTGACGCTGTGACGACGCAATATTGTTTCAGATGCCTCGCCATCTTCCCCACAGACTCAACGTGCGCTGATGGAAACTGATCGATGTGTTTCGAAGCGGCAGACTGTTCTTGCACTCTTGCTATTCGTGTCTTCCATCGTTGTTATTGGCAAGCGAGAAGTCATAGATACCCTAACGTACCGTAGTATTCGATGCATCCTGGCAAGCTGGCGCTTACAGGGACTGTCAAGGATTCATTGATACCCCGGATAGTCCGCACTGTGCTTCCTGGTCAAGGCCCACCTAGAATCGCATAGTCGGGAATTTAAGTTGGGACTGTGTGGTTTGCGCCCCGCCCCGTTTTCCCATCTAGGCCTCACTTTACTCCAGCCCCGGTGATAGCTTCACACACGAAACTTGTCCCCTGTGACATCGGACTCTTTCCATCCTTCCGATCGCACCTGAGCCGCTGCTTATTTCCAAATCACACTGTATCGTATTTCCACTGTATTGCTTTTTCCCCTAGCGCACGGTTGATCGAGTTTTGCTTTTTCAAGGCGCTGGGTTCCTGTGTCAGCCTCATTTTCAGCCGCAGGGCGTCGTTGCCCCAACCTCATGCTCTCCCTTCAGCGGCCCTCGTTACCTCCCTCAATCCCATCACAAGGCCTCTGAACTGCACTCTACGCACGTCAAGATGGCTGAGAGGATCGTCTACTTAAAAGACTCGACTTTTGCCCTTTGCTCGATCATCAGCAGCTGCCTCAAGGACCCCGCCACAGGAAACAAGCAGGACCTCAAGGCTCTCGTTGCTGAGCTACGGTTGCTCGGGGGGTCTCTTTACAGCCTCGAGCAGCTCATCTCTGAGCTGAAAGCAACTGACCATGGCAAACCCGATGCGCCCGGCTTCGCTGGCGAGGTCGCCTGGCCTGCAGTCGACGGATGCGAGCTCCTAGTCCAGGCCCTCGGAGCATTGTACAGCGTGGCTGACGAGAAAGGGCTCCAGGCCGCCAAGTCAGCACTCTTAGGGTACCGCTCTAAGTTTGGGTTCATCATTGGCTCTTCGGAATCTCTTGAGGATGTGGATCTCCATTTCTCCATCCTTGGAAGAGAAGCCATGCCCCGGCTGCGATACAAGGACGAAGCTGCCAACGACACCCAAGTTGTATCCCACGTCGCTGCTACCGTTACTGAAGAAGAGCCAACTGCAGAAGTCTTAACCTCCTGGTTGGAAGTACTCAACTCTCCAGACAATGATCGCGAACCGACGCAGTACCTGAAAGAAACGACCCTTGTGCAGTCCCGCCGTCTTGCAACCCCTTTGTACCAGCCGGCCGCTGTTCGATGGCCATCATACGCCGAGTCACATTGGTCACATCTGAAGCCTCAAATCTGCTCCTTGTTTCAAGTACCCGGGCCCTTCAACTTCGTGCAATGGGTCCTCGAATACGCCAGAGAGACGTTTCCTCGCACGTATGGCAGTTTAGCCTTGTCACCCAACTCACTGCTAGAGTTGACAGACGCACTATGCAGCAACTCAATCACCCCACTACACATCGCTGCCGCACTGGGCTTACCCAGTCTATGCAAAGAGCTTCTCCTACATGGAGCCAATATCAACGAGATCGGGTTCCTAGGCAGCCCTCTGTTCTGTGCCTTGGTCGGCCCAAACGTCCTGACAACGCGAGCGGAGCCAGAGTCTTGGGCCAGTCTGCTCGACAGGAATCATGTTGGCATTGATCAGGCCACTACAGTAGTGTTGCTTTTAGAAAAAGGTGCTGACTGTGGTTACAATTACCGGTGGAAGAATGCCGAAGAGGTTTCCCTGATCGGCCTCAGTTTCTGGACGGCCTTCATCACCGAAACTGACGCCATCTTCAATCGCGTTGTGGCCAAGGGTGTTTTCATCGACGGCACTATAATCCATCTCATTCGACGTGACAATTTTGCGAACCTCGGTCTAACCTCACGAGTGAGGTTCATTCGTATGCTTGCCCTTTTGTACGACCTCACGCTACCTCCCGAGGCCGAAATGAACGCAGTCACGGAACCAATTCGAGAGGCAGTACGCTTGCGCATGAGAGACCTGAATCTTGAATTTTCAGATGCGGGAGACGCGCGATGTGCGTTGGAGGTGAAAGACGCCAGGTTTCGTTACCTTGTCCGACAAGCCATTGTCAACTCCAACTCGTTCCTCTTCCAACGTCTTCTTCTCGATCCAAGATTTGATCCCAATCTCCCCTTCGACGAGGCTGGACTCGGAGGCACAATTCTCCACATGGCTACCGAGGGAGGCCATGTCGAGATCATCGACGGCCTCATCAAGGCCGGGGCAAGCCTGACGACCACTGATGCTGAAGGCCGCACACCTATGATGGTGGTTGAGGATCACGCCGTGTTGTCTAAGTTGGTCCTGGAATACGGCGCTTCAACAACCGCCGTGGATAAACTGGGTCGAACAATATGGCACCTTGCCGCGTCAACGAACTCTGTGGATCTCATCAACTGGCTACGTAGCAATGATCCAGCCAAGGAGAAAAACCTCGTGACGCAGAACAAATTGGGCTCCACGCCATTGGACGATGCTTTCGCCTTCATCCACTCTCTCAGAGGCCTCCCTAAGAGTTGGAAACCAACAGTTCCAGGAGCCGCCAGAGCTATTTTATCGGAGTTCCGTACGCTCCCACCCGTCAGCTCCCCGGATGCACTTCTAATAACCGCGATCGAGTGGGGTGACTTGGGCTTACTCGACAAATTGATCGAGCTTGGTTGTAAGCCGACCGTAAATCGACGCGGACTGCTTCGCCATCTCAACCTCGCGGCTTCCGATGAAATGGTACTAAGAGTCCTGGAGCTATCCGAAGAGTCGAGCCTCGTATTTACCGACGGTGTCACACTGGCAGAGACCATCATCACAAACACAGTGCTTGGCAGGCGTCAAAACCAGACTGTCTTTATCCATCCAACAGCCCATCCATCTTGCTTCCCGAAGCTCTCGGCAAGTGCTTATAAGAAGCTTCTAACGCCCGAGGTTCTTAAGCTCCGAGACGCCCTCCGTAGGGGTATATGGGCTCGTTTCTGCGATGACGTCTTGCCTCTGCTTTCCGGGCCTGACTCCGAGCATCCACAAAAACTTCTGTTCTTGTCGAACTTTATATGCTCCGCGATATCGTGCCTTAACAGTCGCGGGGCCTTGGACGACTATGAAAGGGAAAATGGGGAGTGGGCAATGCTCTACATGGCCGACCGGAGTAGTTTCAGTCCGTGCTGGCATCGTTGGCAATTCCCTTTTATCACTGCCGCCCTACAGATGTTCAGTCGCGACGAACTCAAGTTCCTTGATACGACGAACGGGTGTGTTCTCCTCGCCCAGGCAGCTCGGCGTAGCTATCTGGGCTTGATCGATGTTCTAATTACAAAGGGCTTGCGCGTCCATATCCCGCATGAAGATTTCGAGAACAAGACTGTGCTCGAGCGCATCATCCCAAATACCCACCTGAGCGACGAGGTTTTGGACGTTCTGCTTGATAATCTTCCGGCGCAGGTCCTGGTCCCACGACAGCGTAAAGTTTTTAGCGCTATATTGGACATGGATAGGAAATTACAATCAGCACAAGTGCTGACAGCGTTGTTAAAAAAGGGCTTGATCGACCCGAACAAGGTCTCGGCTGACGACCAAGACCGCGGAACCATGCTTCTAGAAGCGATAGAAAGAGACAGTCCTAAGCTCGCGTTGGCATTGCTAGCCTTTGGTGCGGATCCAGCTCTGACAGTCAACGGGGACCATGTTCTCCTTGCCGCAGCCGAGAAAGGCTACGTCGAAATATTCGAGAAGATTCACGAAAAGGTCAGATCCTTTGACTGGCGCTGCCTTTACAATGTCCCCGGCAAGCGCACGCTCAATGCGCTGCAGGTTGCGTCGATGAACGGGCAGCATGACGCTCTCCAATGGCTCTTGGAGCGAACACCACTGCGCTTCAATGTGGATAAGGGCTCCCTCAGATTCGGCCTCGCGCCTATCCATCTAGCTGTCAAGAGCGGGTCATTAGCTTGCGTCAAGGTTCTCCACGAGTGCGGAGCGGACTTGGAGGTCCAAGATCCCGGCGGTGCTACGCCTCTCATCATGGCCATCCGAGGAGACAAGGAAGATATATTCCGTTATCTCCTAGAATCTGGCGTCAGCACCGAACTCGACCGGTACGGGATCCATATCGCATCGGTCAGCCGTCGTGCCGCAGCCGGAATCATCGATGACTTTGTGAATGACAAACTCGGGGCCACCCCTCTAGTCCCCTTCAAAGTACCGGATCCGATTAGGATGGGAGCTCTTCTCGCAGACCTGATAGAAAATTCCCTCTTGCAGTGCGAAGGAGTCATCGCAAGGGTTCTCCGTTACGTCCCAAAGGAGCACTTGATGTCCGCGGTCATGCCTTGCCGTGGTTGCACGCTTCTTAGCTTTGCGAGCATGTATGCTAGCACCAACATAATGGTTGAGCTTGTAGACCTAGGATTCGGTGGGTTCATCACAGGTTGCGACACCCATTGGCTTGATGGCTACAACGCCCTCCACCATGCGTGTTACGGCCTCCTCCGACAACTCGAGTATGAGGAGGCGGAAGAAACAACCCTCATCTTCATTCGGAAATGTCTGGATGCATACTTGAAAGAGGGCCTTTTGTGGTTCCATGTGGATTGCACGCCTCTTCATGCAGTTCTGCAGTTTGGTCGCGGGGAACCGCCGATGCTTGATCTACGTCGCAGAATCCTTCGGGTGCTACTGAACCATCTTGACGCTCGCGCCGAAGACTACTGGTGAGTAGCCTGCCGTGTTACTCATTTCAAAAGTTAACTTTAGCAGGAAACTGATGGAAAAGGCTGGACTGTCGCAGATGGTCGACTTGGTCGACGGCGACGACACTGCAGCAAGACTCAAGCGATACGTCGTCAACAGACGTTGTAGAGCTTTGGATTGGCTGACGTATTCAAGCGGTGTCCTTCCAAATGCTTTACACTTGCTTGTCGATAGCGTCGACCCAGCTGCCGAGACGCCGGCCGAACTATTGTGTGACATGGTCCACCAGCTCATTGAAAGCGGCGTAGACGTCAACGCCAAGGACGGTGACTCGATGACGGCCCTCCAGCTGGCGTGCTTTAGGGAAAACCTCCCCATTGCCAAGCTACTTATCGCGGCCGGAGCTGATCCCAACGCGCGAGATTACTCAGATTCGACGCCATTGTCCCGGGCCATCGATTGGGGCGAGATGGAGGCTGTCCGCTATTTGATCCAGCACGGGGCCGATCCCACTACGTTTCGTGGATTATCTCATCTGCTGTTCAGTCACCCAAGTCCAGAATACCTGCATGAGGTTGCAACTCTTGGGTTGGACTGGCATGCGAATACCCTTGGAAACTCGAGCCTGGCTCTGATGATGATTGTTGTCACGCCCTCGACAAGAATGTCTGTTTTAAACGGCATTGGCGATATCGACTTTGCCCAACTCGCCAACGAGCAGCCGCCGCTTCTCAACATGCTGATATCTCACCAGTGCGGCACCGGTGTGATTAGAAAAGTCCTCAAGCGTTCTCCCCCAGAGCACCGCGATCAAATCCTACATCCAACGTCGGGCTTCAACCAGCAACCAGCCTGTTTGCCTGTTCGCAGGGGGGATGTGGGCATGCTTGAAACGCTTCTCAAGTTTGGGTGGGACTTTGAGAAGGAGGGTTGTGAAGAAGGGTCCGCTCTCATGTTGGCTTGCAGCGTGGGCCAATTGATCACCGTCAAGCTGCTGGTCGGCCGCGGTGCGCGACTCTCCTACATGACTACGGACAGCCACGGTTGCAAGGTTGTCAAATCTGCATTCGAGATGGCACGGCTGCACCGAGATGTCCTGCACTGGCTGCTGGTTGGACGCCATCAGGAGCAGAAATGTCTCGAGGAGGCAGACGACGGCTCGCCAGATGTGGCGACGAAACTCTGGTCTGGCCCTCGCCAGGGCGCTCACAAGCTATCTGGCTTTGACGGACACTACATCAAGGCGTCGGGAAACACGATCTATGAACAGCTCAAGCTTTTGAATCGCGTTGCGCAGATTCGCAGTCAGCTTGCCAACCAGGTTGTGCCTGTTACGTTGGTTGAGCTGCTGGATGAAGGTTCGGAAGAGGATACTGGCGAACAGGTAGGGAAAATGGGAATGCATCGTACAAGGATTTTTTGGTAGCATATGATTTTGGATTGATGGATGCTACATGGATGGGAGATAGGGCGTTTGGATGGGGTATCTAGCGAGCGATTCGGTGACGGATTTCATTTCCATAGTTGGTATCGTGTCACGGCAATGAGACGGTTCGATTCTTCAAAGACCAGGTTTATATGCATACTAATGGGGCCACGCTCTGGCATACCTATGATACAAACGCCTGCCCAACTCCTTGAACTCCCAGTTCACCAACGCGATTCTTTCGCCATTCCATCTTGACTACATGCACCAACATCTCTATTAAGCTCATATCCTCCCATCCTAACATACACCAGCATGTCTTCTATTAACCCCATGTGCCGCCACCACCACCGCCTCTGCCGCCCTTGCGCTGGGCACTCAGACGCCAGTCGTCCTCGCCGGCGAACTTGTTGTACAGCGGCTGGATGCGCTCGGCCTTTTTGCGCTTGCTCAGCTTGTCGGTGCCGGCGACCTTGAAGAAGGTTGGGGCGGCCTCGACGAGCCACCGGGGCTCGATGGAGGTGGTGCAGTGCATGTACTCCTTTGTGGTCAGGACGAGCGTGTGGTAGATGACCCACTCGGCCTGCTTGCCGAACAGGGCCGAGCTGGGGTGCAGGTAGACGGGAGTGCCCTCGATGAGCGTCTTGTAGCCCTCCTGGGGGTCCTTGCGGGCGGCGTTGCGGAAGAAGCCCGAGCAGAGGGCCTGGCGGACCTTCTCCGTCTTGCGGCCGCACGACACGACCGAGTGCTTGTAGCGGTCCATGATCTTGACGAGCTGGTCGCGGACGTCCTTGGCGCGGCGCATGGACCGCGCCTGGATGAAGTTCTCGAAGCACCAGGGGCTTGAGTAGCCGCTGTGCTTCCAGGCGTTGTACACGTTGAGCAGCGTGAGGTGGTCGCCGTGCGGGTCGTGGAACTTGGCCTTCTTCTGGTCCGCCTGCGACTGCTTCTCCTTGGGCCGGTAGAAGACGTTGGGGAGGTTGAGCATGGCGACGATGCTGAGCATCTCGTCGGAGCAGTCGAGGCTGACGGCCGCGATCAGCACCTTGGCCAGCGACGGCTCCATGGGGAAGTCGGCCATCTTTCTGCCCAGCCGCGTCAGCAGCCCCTCATCGTCGAGGGCGCTGAGGGCGTACAGCTCTTCTAGGGCTGTGAGCATGGTGTTGATGGGTGGCGGGTCCATGAAGTCGAAGTGGAGGAGGTCGTTGATGCCCATGGCCTTGAGCATGAGAATCGTGTGAGACAAGTTCTGGCGCTGAATCTCGGGAATGGTAGTCGGCAGCATCTCAGACTGGTACGCTGCCTCAGTGTAGAGACGGAAACACTTTCCAGGTCCCGTTCGACCTGCTCGACCAGCTCTCTGGTTTGCCTGGGCTTGCGAGATAGGGGTGACAACTAGGGAGTCCATGCCTAACTTTGGGTCGTAAGCGTTTTGCTTGACGAAGCCGGGGTCAACGACGTAGTAGATCTCGTCAATTGTGATAGACGTCTCGGCGATGTTGGTGGCAATGACCACTTTTCGGCTTCCAGCCGGGGCGGGCTCGAAGATGCGGCTCTGCATCTCCGTCGGGAGCTGGGAGTAGACAGGCAGGATGAGGAGATCTGGTACGTTTGGTCCTAGCGCTTTCATGCGCTCATATAAAATCTCGCAGGACGTGTCGATTTCTTCTTGGCCCGTCAGGAACAGAAGAATATCGCCCTTGGGCTCTGTCAGGTGGATTTGCATGACGGTGACGAGGGCCGCGTCCAGGTAGTCTGACTCGGGTTCCCTGGAGTACAGGATCTCGACAGGGAACGTGCGACCGGGGATGGTAAAAATGGGACACTCGTTGAAGTATGCAGAGAACTTGTCGGCGTCGAGGGTTGCAGAGGTGACAATGACCTTTAAATCCGGCCGGCGCTTGAGTGACTTCTTGAGCAGGGCAAAGAGCACGTCAGTTGAGATGGTACGCTCGTGGGCCTCGTCGAGCATGATGCACGAGTATCGCTTCATGTCTGGGTCGACAAGAATCTCGCGCTGAAGCATGCCGTCCGTCATGTACTTGATCTTAGTGCTAGGGCTGGTGCAGTCCTCGAAGCGGATTGTGTAGCCAACTTCTTCGCCGAGCTTGCACCCGACCTCCTCGGCGACGCGTTTGGCGACGGACATGGCTGCCACTCGGCGAGGCTGCGTGCATCCGATGATGCCATCGTTGGCGAAGCCTGCTTCGGCCAGGTACTGGGTGAGCTGTGTGGTTTTTCCTGAGCCTGTCTCTCCTACAACAATGAGGATTTGGTTCTCGTGGACGGCCTTGATGAGCTGGCTGCGGAAGGCGTAGACGGGTAGAGACTCCCGCTGGTCCTTGATGCTCATGTTGGTGCGTTTGCCCAGGGATTCGCCCTTAGGGATGACGGCCCTCTTCCACTCGGGCACCTCGTCCGTCTTGGCGTTGTTCCTTGCGTTTCTCAAGTCGCTGGCGAACTTGCGCTTCTCGGGATCTGCCATGGGGTCATGCCATTGAGCTGACAGGTTCTCCTTCGACTCCTCCTTGGCGGCTGCGTCCGCTTCTTGCTGCTTCAGCTCCTTTCGCTCCTTGGCCAGAGACGTGCCAGACATGGCGGCTCGGTTCATAGAGCCGTCCGGTGCCTTGACGACGCGGATGGGTGATAGCTCGAGAGACTGCTTCGTCTGACCGGCAAGGAAAGGGGGCTCCTCCTCTCGAACTTCAATATCAACATCCTCTTCTAGCTCCATTTCGCCGTCACCACGCAGTGTCGCGTTGTAGTCTTCCTCTAAATCGGGATAATCGGAAGCCTTAGCGACTCCTGAAGCGATCAACTGTCGAATTTCCCACCTTTCAGGCGAAGTCATTCGCTTTTTTTGGCGTCGTGGAGGACCGAGTGCATCTCGAGGCATGGCTGCTGTGGGGTCCATATACCCATTTCTCCCACCACCTCCTAGTGCCTCCATGTTGGCGCCTGTTGTCAGCCGCTCTTGAGGCTCTAGGTCTCTGCCTGATTCCTGGTCCACATCCTTCATGGACAGACCTATCCTTGAACCTTCAATGGCAGTCACCTTGACCCATACCTGTTGTCCTCGTGAGACCAGGTCTGAAGGGTGGTTGATTCGCTGCCCTTCCGCCATGCGTGACACATGCACCAGGCCGTCAACTTTGCCTCTTACGTGGTGGATATTGACAAAGGCACCAAAGTCCTTGATTCCTGTGACATGTCCCTCGTAGACTTTGTGTAGCTCTGGCGCATCGTCGATCTCGGGCGCGGGGGCCTTGCGGAAACGGTCGTCGGCGTCGTCTTGGTAGCGCTCGCGACCTCGTCGGCTTTTGCGCGAATCGCGGTGTCCGTCTCGCCAGTCCTCATCTCCTCGGTCTTGCGACCGCGATCTTGACCGGCCCTTGTCTCTCCTGCGTCGTTCTCGTGATCGCGACCTGTGCCTCCTCCGCCGTGACTCTTTGTGGTCATTCTCGGGGCTTCGACTACGCTTTCTCGATTCCTTCTCTTTTTTGGCCTTGCCTTCTAGGCCCTCCAGCAGCGCAAGTGTATCGTCGATGGCATCAGCTCCTCCGTCATACACAGGTGCCTTGTCGGGCATCGCTAGGCCGCTAAACACCTTCTCATTCTCCTGGAATGTTCGATGGTGATGCTCCTCTGTGCTGGCGCCGCCTCCATTTTTCCCTTTGAACTTTGGGTGCATGGCAAGGACGAGGCGATCTAGGCTGTCGATCAGACTGGGCGGGAAGTCTGCGCCGATGCCGGCGAGTTTCTCGCGAAACTGGGCGAGGGAGCTGCATTCGAGGCGCTGGGCGATGAGGAACTCGGCGAGGGTCTTGTCGCCAACACCGACATGGTTTTGCAGCTCGGACGTGACTTTTGAAACGAGCGACAGCAGCTCGAGGTTCAAAAGGTCGTCCATGGTGGGATTAGGGCCTGCGTGGAAACGCAGGATGGTGTTGCGACTAAAGCAGGCGCGAAGGCAAGATGCTGCTGCGACAGGGTAAAAGTTGTAGATCCACTCTCACCGTGGCAGAAGTTCGGGTAAACAGATACCGCTCGGTGAGTTTCGGTGAGAGTCCACGAGTTAACGAGAAGTTCAACAGTTAGAGAAGACGGTTGATCAGAAAGACATTGAAGCGACAGAGGAAAAGCACTGGGCTAAATAGAAGAAATGGATTTCTGAGTTCTCGTCATTGCATTTTGGTTCACCCCCAAGGTAGTTTCTAATCTATAGAGGTAGTGACTATAAAGGTATTGAATGAGATTGAGCTGATAGCCGTAGGGGTAGTATGTCTGCTCTGAAAGATCAAATGCGATATCGCCGTTCCAGAAACGGATCGTGTACATAGAAACGATACTGAGAGCTGTGGTAATGGATCCCGTGTGTAGCATTGAGCACAGGTGATATGCTTGTATAAGCGTTCAAGCTTGATGGCACAAGACTCGGCCAACCAAGACCCTGGCAATCGCAAGTCAACCTTCACCCGAGACGTTTTTTTTTCATCTCTGAATTGGCGGCCTGGGGCTGTTTTGCTGGGAGCCTAGAACGGCTGAGATAACGAATGCCTAGCCAGGTATTCCAGACTCACCACCGACAGCAAACTTCCCGATCCGTGTTGTCCGGTTGGTTGCCTCCGGTACGTACCCTCTTCAGCGCTCTCTTCATGCGACTCACAGCATGACCCGACTCTGCGGCAATGTGGAGCAACCTCCAGTGACGCTCTCTAGCCAATCAAGCGCCCTAAAACCCTGGTGCATTACGCAACCCTCCCCCGCTACCGCTTTCGTCCAGCGCCACCAGGTGACCATTTTGACCTTTTAGCGGGCAAAAGTTAGAGCTTGCAGGCACCCGGTTCACTAGCAATCGTCATCAGCGGCCTTGCCTCTCCCTCAGCCTCAGTACGAGTCCCCCACTCCAACATACTCTCTTCAACACTTCTTGAATTTATTCCCTGCATCGAATCTTCACCACCAAACACCTTGTCCATCTCCATCGATCCAGCTTCCTCAACCTCATCGTCGCCATGTGCTCCGCCGACATTTTCCTCGCTATCATCGCGTTCCTCTTTCCGCCGCTGCCCGGTAAGTTCGCCTCAAGTCACCTCACATCCATTGCCCCGTCGTTCTCCATCGACTCTATTCAAGGCCCCTCAATGCGTCATCGCCCTACAGAGATCACCAGCTAACTCTGTCGCGCAGTCTGGGTCAAGTGCGGTATCTGCAGCGCCGACTCCCTCATCAACATCCTCCTGTGCATGCTCGGCTACATCCCCGGCCTCCTGCACGCTTGGTACATCATCGCCAAATTCCCCGAGCCGCCCTACGAGTACGAGGCGCTCCCTCAGGATCGCGAGGGCGGCCGCGTCACATATGTCTACGTCCAGTGCCCTCAAGGCCAGCAACAGCACCAGCACTCGCAACAGCAGCCCAAGTCCCAGCCCAAGCCGCAACCCAAGCCTCAGTCTCCTCATGGCCTGAACTACGGCACCCAGAGCGCCGGCGCTTCAAACCCGGCTCCTGCTCAGCAGCACGGAATTACCAATGCCGGCGAGGGCAGCTCCGATCACCAGGGCGTCCCGCCTTCATATGCCGAGGTCGTTGCTGGCGACAACAAGATCCAGTCTCAAGATTAGACCAGGAATGCTGTAAAGCCATAACCTATGACAGTACCGAGAAGAAAGCTAGGAGATCAAGAGGATTTCTGGCTTCGAATATGGCTTGAGTCGTCACCGACCAATGCAGAGGCTTGCATAAGGGAGTTCACCAGGAATGTATTTTTTTTTTGTAACGATTGCTTCACCACAGCTGCGACAACGAACTTTGTAACGATGGAAGGATGGCGTTGGATTTTGCTCCTTTAGATTAAACAAACCCCTAAACTCTTGTTTAGAAATGTGCGTAGTTTTAGGCCATGTCACCTTTCTTTTACTCTGGTTCGCCTCCGGAAATCATCCCTACGTGTCTTGGACCTGTATTTTCGTACAGGGTACAATGCTTGCAAGCACCTTCTCAACGATGTCGAGTGGCCCTATACCCGAGTCCCTGACCACCCTTCCCTGGCCGCAATGGCATGCTGCTTCTCCTCTGCGTCTGGATCCTCCACTGATGGTGCCGGCCGGTCGCTTAGCTCTGGGGGCTTGTAGTGACGCATCAACTCCTGCGGCAGATACGTGTAGAATGATGGAACAATGATTTCCACTGTCTTGACGAACTTCAGGCCCACGTTGAGCTCACAGATCGTCAACCGGGCCTTCATCCCCACGGGCATGTACGACAGCAGGTCGTCGTCGAAGTAGAGCGACATCGTCGCCTCGCGGATCGGCCAAGGGGCGTTTGGCGTCACCCAGTCGTCCTCGATGCGCGCTGGCTTGAAGGTAGCCTTGCCAACAGCGAGATGTTTAACTGCCCGGTCTCCAATGACGAGCGACTTGACTCGGTTGACTATACTATCGTCGGGTCGTAAAACCTCGACGAGCTCGACTACGCAGCTAAACTCTTTCACAACGGTGGGTTGCCCCTCGAGCAGCCGAGGAAATATGTCCGGCTCATCCATTAGGGCAAAGGCCGAATAGAAGACAGACTTGGCGTCGAACCCTTCGGGGCGTTTGAAATGCTGAAACGACCAGCTCCCGGCCGCGTCATCGGGTCGGAAGAGCTCTCCGGCCGCGAGGTTGAATTGGCCCGGCAAGGAGGCATAGAGTTTCTGCAGCAGCGGCCACTCGGCCCGCGCATCTTCGCATACCGCCAGAGCGGCCTTGACTTTGTCTTCGTACTCGGGGCACACGTCGTGCTGAAGAACATACCGCAAGAAGTTGTCGACGACATCAATGCCCTGGGTCATCCGGGGAAGCTCGAACGATGTGAGGTACGGCAGCGTGACGGAAAAGAAGCCAGCAGCCACACCGGCAAAGTCGACGCTCCAGGTTTCTTCATCGCCGTTGTAGAAGCGATCACCGGCAGAAGTGGTGCCGTAGATGACATCCGTGGCCGTCGCCTCACGGCGCTGGGCTGGCGTCAGGTCGCGGAGGTCTTGACGATGGAGACCGCAGAAGGCGGACGGATTGGTGTCGACCCCGCCGAGAAAGAGATACTCGCTGAAGAAGAGAGTGCGGTCGGCTTGGAGACGGCGGCGGGAGCGGAATCGCTGGATGCAGGATTGCATGCGCCTGCGACGTGTCAGCACTTGTGATAGTTCTCATCCGGGCCAGGGGTGCGGACTCAGTGAAGGGCAAGTCCCTAGGATAACAAACGTTAGTCTTATTCGGCGAGACGGGGGCTGAGCAAATCACGTACGAGGCATATATCTCATTCTTCTCCTCTTCGGCCTCGTCTGGGGTCATGGGCGGATCGGCAAAGTACTCTAAGCCTCCGTCAGCTTACTCACCCAGCCGTCACAACGCACCGTTGAGATTGCGAACCTTCGAAGCCGTTTCCGCGGTTCTTGGGAAGGGCGGTTGGGCCTCGCGAGGCTAAAGATTTCTTTCCTGACCTCGCTTTTTTCGGCTTGACGATGCCCTGCAGAGACGGGGGGAGGGGGTGTGGGTGTGTGATGCCTTGGCAGTCGTCGACACTGCCGTCGTTCCCGTCAGCAGGCACCGTCATCTTATCATCTGGAGAGCTTTCCGAAGGCATTGTGGAAGCGAAGTAGCTTAGAAATGCACTTTTCGAGGCGGCTCAAGGTTTGTCACAATCGATGCTTTAGAGAGATTGCGGTTCTAATGTTTAGGGAAGGAGACTCGTGATGCTGTGAATCATGTCAGTGAGTTTTATGCAACCTAAATGATAAGGCATAACAGCGAATGCCTCTTTGAGATTGCAGCATACCAACGTGAAAGTGTTGCAACATATACTGCTTGTTTATAGCGTCACTTCAGGCAGTGTTGGAGCCGAGTGGATGGACTACCATCATGGTGGAGGGAAGGAAAACATGGCGAAAGTGCCGAAACACCAGAAGAGAAGGAACTGGAAAGGCAATTTCGCCAGCTGGCAGGACGGGAGCTGGCAGTTGGCAAACATATTCCCGTTGTTTCGCTTTCCCGCACTTACACGGCCCGTGAGCGGGAGCAACGAAAACGAATGCACGTGCATGTTTGTAACTCAATGTCAACTTCATAGTGATAGGTAAGATAATTTTCATTTCCATTTTAGCCTAGAAGGGTTTCCTGAATTTGGACAGTTGCATAATCGAGAACACACAGCCGGAACCTGGAACCTCTAATGTCATGAATAGATGACAACCGGGCCGTCAGCCTGACGTTGGAGTTGTCTGCGCAGACCTCCCTCACCGAAGACTCAGCTCACCTTCGCTCTCACACCGAACCTACATATGAGGAATTTTGGGACTGATGAGACAAGAGGGAAAAAGCAAGTCCGTGGGACTCAAAGCTGAGTTGCACATCTCAGCTCAGCCTCCACCAAATTTTCACGATTTGATACCTTTGTAGTCCGAAAACCACCTCAGCCCAATGGCCCTAACCAAAAGCAACTCCCTAGATATGCAGGCCATGGGCCAAGGCAGCAGTGCGGGGTTAAACGCGAATGAGCCCAGGAAGCTGCAGCTAATAAAAAGCAAGCTACCGCGTGGAACAGGACGTGCCGCGAGAGGAAAAGTGCGCGTTAGTAAAACGGCGAGCGAGGCTGGTTGCATTTGCGAGGTGGAGCTGAGTTGGCAATCCGCGGGAGCGTCCAACGGGAGCAGACGGCTCATCCCGCCTCGTATCTGATTCATTTGGGGTGGCTAAAAGGCGAATAGGTGTGCCGGATGACCCAAAGAAGACGATAACAGGAGGGTAGAGAAGTAGGGTTGCTACTTAGGCGAGTTAGCGATTTGATGATGACTCCTGAGTGGATTTCGTCACGATAGTACGCTTCATGGGATTGGATAGAGTAGGCGAGCAACGGAACTGGACTAAGAATCTTGACCTTGGTGCATTATAGTTAGTTACTCTTGCGGAATTAAGGACTCATCGTGAATCAGACCCATGGTGGCTGGACTCGTACTCATGTTGACTCGGACTCATAGTACCCTGTTAGTGGATGTGTACCAGCACTTCAAAGCTGAGTTGTTCGAAGCTTGCGTCCCTATCGCGAAGCGCAGCACAAGCAGGAGGCCATCCATCAGCAGCCAACACGCCAGAGACTAGCACGTGGGCAAGCCATCATTTCTGTCTAATCCAGCCCGTGCACAATCAAGGGACGAGGTACCTTGTGATCGGGCACAAGCGCACCCAATGAGAAACGCATAGGGGCCGCACAACATCTAGCCCTTGCCTTGAGCTGTCACCTCTTCGTGCAGCTGGCTGGTCTTGCCCGTCACATGGAGGGACGGGATCTCGGGAGTGGTGTGAGTGAGTTTATGGATGCTCAAGACGGGAGGATAGCAATAAACGAGGTCAGGTGGGAGGAATTGCTGCTGACCATCAAATACCTACCCCTGCGATGCGAATTTGTACGTTATCGACATAGAGGCAAACTGACGAAGTCCATGTTGTATACGTAGTATGGCCTTGTCATCGAAAACGTGGATAGATACTGACATCACCCTGCTGATCTTGCCTAGGCTAGGGTATCTGTGTACAAACCTGACAGGCTACCTGGTAGGCAGACAAGCAGAATGTTAAAACATGTCCGTCTTGTCAAGAGCACAACACAGCCGGTTTGCTTGGTGCCTTGCAGGAAAGCTGCATCTGCAAATTGCGTAACCACCTAGTCATGCATCTTTTGGTATTTGCTGCATCATACCCTGCATTTTCCTAAGCACGGTGTATTGTAATTACACATAAGCCATCGGCTTTTCTGGTCAGACAAAGATGATGTGGTTGACCCTGTGCCGTTTGCTTGTGCTCGCTCCAGGCGGATTCTCGAAATGGCGGGGCCTAGAGTCTGCCCAGCGCATACCTGGCTCTTCTATTGGCCGAAACAGGGGAACGGGCAAACCACCACCCCTGGAATCCGTCTTCTGGCAGAGCCCTGAGCGGCCCGGGTTAGGGATTGGCCTTGGGTGGCTGAGCGGTGCGCAGCCCATCCCCAGTGGCCTCGTTTCAGTGGACGTTAGGCCTATCCGATTTGCTGGTAGCGGTCTGCCGGGGGGTCCTGGCCCCTGTGGGTGGCCAGGTCTCCCCCATTGGAAGCTTGCTGGGATATCCGCCTCTTGCGCCCTCCACCATTTTCCCCTCCACCATCGTCAACGACCAACATCCGCCGCCAATAATTCACTCGGGCTCACTGGCAGAACTCGCTCGGGCTTGGCCTCGTCGTCTGTGACGAGGCAACGTCTTGCCCCTCCCAAATCGCACCCTGGGGCCACGGTGATCGCCTGTGGCTGGCAACTCCCGCAGTGCCGGTTGGCGGAGGTTGTGCACGAAGAGCCCTATCGAGTCCGTTTCCAGCGCATCACTTCGCTTCACTTCGCATCGCATCGCATCAGTGCCGCCTCCGCCTCGTTTCTACGAATCCTCTGAGTGGAAATCTGCCCTGCTCCGACTGTCGTCCTGTCCTGTCTGGGGCATCCCCGATTCACCCCTCTCCCGGCTGTCCTTGCTCACTCCGTTCCGTCCTATAAACTCAGACAGTCTCGCCTCCTGTTTCGGCCGTCTTGTCAGACAGATTGCAGCCCGCCCCAGAACCTTCTAAGCTCCAGTTGACGCTAAAGTGCTTTGCTCGCTGTTTGTGTGGCCTCGCCCTGAAATTTCAAAATAGTTCTTTTCTCAGTGCCGACCAAAACCTTTGGCTGCCCTGCCGCCTTCACCGAACGGTCAAGACTTGACCGACACCAAGGCCAAGCCAAGCTCAGACCTAACCCTGGGCAACAAAGCGTATGTGCTATATTGATGCCTCCGCTCCTTGGTGTCCCCTTGTGGTGTAGACCCTGATCCCCGGTACCTTGTCTTGCGTTGTGTCGTTACAGGCGTATCGTATCTATCTGGTGCTAAAAGTTGGCACATCGCAAGGTTGACCTTGGCTCTCCAGTTGGAATTTCCAGTTTCGCCACCAGTGCCACCACCCCGACGGAGCTCTTTCCGCCTCCAAATTTATCGTCTACGCACCAACCGCGGAGGCATACTATTTGCGCCTGGCCCACGGACCGGAATTATAACCAAGAGTGAAAAAAAAATCCCCCCGTCTGCCATCAGCTTTTGCAAGGTTCTTCGGGAGGCGAGGATCCTTACCTTGATCGCCCGTGACAAAGTCATTTCCCCCTTTGAGAATCCGCAAGCATCAAGAGAACGTCCGGTGTTTAACAGTGCCAATGTTCAGAAGCGTCCAGTGGCTAAACTCTCTATTACTCACTTGTACACCTTTCTCATCGTCATCTCTCTCTCTTTCCTCTGTCTGTTGGCTCTCAGCTTTCCCAACTTTCAGCGCTCAGCTCCCTGTTCGTTCGCTCTCGCATCCGCTCTCAGCCTACCAAATAAACGCCTAGGCGCCGCCAGCCTGCTGTAACTTGGCTCTGCGCCCTCGCTCCGCCCGCTTGGCTCACGCTCACCCACCCACGCCCATCACGCTCCGCTCCGCCTCCGGCGCCTCCTCCTTCAGCTCTCCCTTCTTTACCGCCGTTTGACCCGGCCTCGTCATTGCATTCGTTTCTCTCTTATCTTCTCTCTGTCTCCTATTCATTCTCTCCATCGACTTGTCTCTATTCTCCTCTCCCCCGCCATCCACTACGCCTCCTCTCCCTCCCGGTGACTAACCGCCCCCCCGGGACGCTACCCCAAGATGCCCTCCACCAAAGAGATACCTCATCGCAACGACCTCTGCGACTACAACTACGCTGTCGCCGGCCAGTGAGTGCTCTGCCATTCCCTGTGCGATTTCTTATGCGATTCTTGCGACTGGCGCTTTGCGGCCTGCGACCCTGTGCCTGCTGTGCGCCGTCTTGCGCCGCAATGCATCCAGCCTAGCCTCGCAAGCCCCCACGTACTCGTCGCGTTGACTTTGCATGCTGACAAGCAACAGTGCCGGCACCATGTGCAGCGCCAACGGCGAAATGTTCATCAAGCCTTGTACACAGTCCGAAATTGACTTCTACCAATCTGCGAACCGACGACACCCCGAATTTGCCGACCTAATGCCCTTATTCATGGGCGACCTTTCGCTAACTGACGCGGGCGATGTGCACATCGATGAGGCTGTCGCAGGCGTCATCTCTCAGGCCGGCGACGTCCAGACCGCCAAGGACCAAATCGCCGCCACTGTCGCGCAGGAAATCGCCTCCGCCGCACCCGAGCCTGGAAATGACGGCGTGACTTGGGTCCCTAGTAAGGACAACAAGATCAAGACGGACAAGGCCGTGGTGCTGGAGAATGCGACATTTGGCTTCAAGAACCCCAATATCCTCGACGTCAAGCTGGGCGTGAGGTTATGGGCCGACGATGCCCCCCTCCAAAAGAAACAGCGGTTCGACAAGATTTCCTCTGAGACTACACACGGTAGCCTAGGTTTCCGGATAGCAGGCATGCGAGTCTTCCGCGGGTCGGAGGACGCCCTCGAGCTTGACGAGGAAGAGTACAAAATCTACGACAAAGATTACGGCCGAGTGACGGTGAACAAGGAAAACGTGGTCGACGAGTTCAGGAAGTTCGTCTTCAACAAGGCCGCCGGCATTGACAAGGACCTCGGTCAGGCTGTCTGCGAGGCATTCGCGAGGGATTTGCGCAGGGTTGAAGAAGTACTTTCGCGACATGAAAGCCGCATGTACTCGTCGTCGCTGCTCTTCATCTTTGAGGGTGACGGTGAGTCTCTACGCACCGCCATTGAGGACAACAATGCGTTGATCGACTCGGAGGCTGGTATTGGTCAAGCCGCTCGGACCACCAAGAGAGTTGATAGTGGCATCGCTCTTGACGAGGACGAGGATGTGGACGATGACTCAGACATGGAATCTTCGCTACCGCAAATCTACTCACTGAAACTCATCGACTTTGCCCACGCCGCCTGGACGCCCGGTCTGGGACCGGACGAGAACTCTCTGACTGGTGTGCGGAGCTTGGCCCGCATCTTTGAGGAGATGGCGCAATAATCATGCACGGACACGGAGTTGATGATGGCATTAGCGGTTCATTGTTTCGCCAGCCAATACAAAATAAGGGGCAGAAGCAAGGAAGAAGGCATTTGCTTGACCGGGAGGCCGGTCACACCGATACCCAGGGCGAACGCATGAACGGAAAGAGGGTAGAAAAAGCTCCTCGGCGGAGACGATAAGGCAACACGTTGCCCATGATGATGACTCTTGCTTTCAGTCCACTTGCCATCTATTTTTGCTCCTTGGCAGAGGACGCGGCGTTGACATGGGGGAGTTTTCCAATACATGAACACGTATATACGGAGGGCATTAGAACATAGCATACGTCAGTAGACATGAGACGGCGAAATGACAACGGGCAAGACCCTGGTTTTGGCTATCTAAGAAAATCCATGGATTTAGTTGTTTTGACTTGAGACTTGAGCCAGTCTATATGCGAGGCTGATGGTTGTGTCGAGGTTGAGCCACCTTAAGGTGGTCAATGTGTGGAAGGGTGGTATAGGGCGCTTGTCTGTGCGCACAGAGTTTGCGTCCGAAGGGTGACGGAGATCGAATCGTGCAGCATGCAGAGAGATGAGATCTAATTAGGTCTGGATTGCAAGGCGGTGACTGGTGATGGATGGCGGTAGAGACACTATTGAATCTTCTAGTCCAACTTGCGAGAGTGACAAAATACTATGCACTTGATTACTGCAGTGGTGTGGCTGTTTATTTCTGTCACATGCATGCGAAGCTATCTGGGCTTATTCGTATCGAGCTGCCAAGGATAGGTTCTGGAAAGCTTCCATTTCAGCCCCACGCACCGCAACTGCATCGCCCACGGTCCACCTCGCGCCCGCGCAAAAAGTCCAACTTCACGGATTGACTCCGCAATCGATGTAGTTGGCCATGTCGATTCCAGGCCTGGGCCAGATTCCTGCGCAGGTGAGCAGAATCCCAACATCTGGAGGCTTGTCCAGCAGAGAGACAAAGATGAGGAAGCAACTGACCGACTCCCAAAACTGCAGCCCACTGCCTCGTCTACACGCGTCGTCACTCTCCGTCCCGCCTCAGAATGGCGATTCCAGGTTGCCCTGGGCTCCTCCCTCATCCTCAAGCTCCTCTCCGGCACCGCTGAAAAGGACGGCATCGAGCTGGCCCCGCGGAATGCCTACACCTTCTCCGGCCTCAAGTCCAAGATCCTGTCCTGGCACGGCTGCGAGCTTGAGATCGACGGCAGCTGCGAGCGCGAGTTCACCACCGAGTACGCAAACCCGACCGAGAACCCGGCCAACACCCACCTGAATCTCCATGGACAGCTCAACGACATGCGCGTGGCCGCCGCGAGGGAGGGCAGAGAAGGCCCGCGCGTGCTGGTCGCCGGCCCTGCCAACACGGGCAAGACGACGCTGGTCAAGACGCTGACGAGTTACGCGACACGCCAGGGCTACCAGCCGCTGCTGGTCAACACGGATCCGCGCGAGGGCATGCTGAGCTTGCCAGGCACGCTGAGCGCGGGCGTCTTCGCCACCGTCATGGACCCAGAGGCCGTCGACGGCTGGGGCAGCACTCCGACCAGCGGGCCGAGCGGCGTGCCCGTGAAGCTGCCGCTGGTCTTCTACTACGGCCGAGAGTCGCCCGAGGACGACCCCGACTTCTACCGAGAGCTTACGAGCAAGATGGCCGGGTCCGCCAGCGGACGCCTGAGCGAGGACGTGAGCGTCCGCAGCTCCGGTGTCATTGTGGACACGGTGGGTATTAGCGACGAGAATAAGCTTGGGGTCGACCTGATGGCGCACCTGGTCGACGAATTCTCAAGTATGCATAACGAGAACCTTATGGCGCAGGCGCAGAGCTAACAGATACGCCGTAGTCAATGTCATTATCGTACTGGGGCCAGCCCACTTGAACGCCGAGATGGCAAGGCGCTTCAGTAGCGAGAGGACCAGTCTCGGCGAGCCCATCAGCGTTGTCAACCTGGATCAGTCGGATGGCGTGGTGCCCAGGGACGAGATTTTTATGCAGCACTGGAGAGAAGCAGCCATCAAGGAGTACTTCTTTGGCGATACCAGGCGGACGTTGAGCCCCTTGATCCAGCAGGTCGACTTTGACAATGTGGTCATCTACAAAGCCTCCGACAGTACGTGCAAGACTAACCTTTACCATCTCCGATTCCACATCAACTTCTTCAAAGGGCCATCATATTCTAGACACATAGCTGACCCACCTCCTAGATGCCAAATACGGCGCGGAAACCCTCGTGCGGGAAGTGCCTTCGTCGCCCATGCAGCATTGGACCTTGGCCATCATGCACGCCTCGCCGAAGGACTCGCCGGACACGGTCCGAGCGTCGAGCGTCATGGGCTTCGTCTACGTGTCGGACGTGGACGAAGAGCGGCGCAAGATCAAGCTCCTGTCCACCGTCAGCGGCCGCCTCGGCGATCAGCCCCTGGTGTGGGGGAAGTGGCCCGAGCCGTACATCAACTTGCTGGGGTAGAACTGAACGAGAATAGAGCAATACATGGAATTTTCGCATAGAATTGGTCTGGTGAGGCGATGGTGCCGTGTTTGTTGTCGTGCCGCCGAGGTGTTGAAGCACAACTGATCGACGTGCAATTGAGCATGCGAGCAAGTGCGAGCGTGTGACGGCGAGCGTGCCAATCTCATCTGCCGAAAGTGCGTGGATGGAATGGATGCAGTTGCATTTCCACTCGGTGTTACTTCTGACGCCGATTGCGAGTGGATTGATTCACACATGTCTTGGCAACGGAGTTGAGATGTTACTGTTCACGGGGAAGCTCATCCTCCCCCAGACGGAACGTCTTGGCAGCGAATGTAACACCTTGTCCTCTGTTCTCGTTCAACCATACCCGCCTAGCACAGGAGGATAACATGTCGTAGACGGGGTGATATGGGCAGTATGGCTTTGTGTTACCTTCTTCGCTGTGAAGACATAGGTAGGAGTCGTCACCTTTAACCCCAAGCTCCAGCCTCACTTATGATGGAGCTTCTGCAGCCCAACAGCTAATACGAGCTCGAGCCATGCGGGATCTCCCATCCCCCCGTTGCAGCCCTCCCGCGACATATTTCCCAATACGGCGACATACCGAGAGAGCGAACGCCGCGCCAGCTAGGGGAACATCAAACCGAACAACACCGGCATCTACCCGACTCGTCCCTACTTATCCCGACACTTCTTGATCCCTTCCTTTTGTTGCTTTTTTGGCCGGCTGTTGATGGCGCAAGAAACGATCATACCAGCCCCTGTCCCCTCTGCAAACGAATCAAGCATTTTGTATGTGCCTAGGTGGAGATAGGAACACGCTGATTGCTGGTGGCTTTGTTGAGTCTCATCCGGGTCTTGAGAGCCGGACGGAGGTGGGGTGGTGTGGAGATGAAGAGTGGGAGGGGACATGGTTGTTGAAGGGGCCGCAGGTACGAACCTAGAACAGAATATACGTGATTCTACCTCTAATTCCCAAGCGTTAACATGGGATGGTTTTCGAGAACAAGGTCGGTTTCCGAGACGGAGATATTCGATTGCCCCGAGTGTGACGGCGCCATGGCAAGCGGGCGATCATACCGTTTCATTTCTTACACCTCTCCCTCCAGCTCGAATCCCTGCCTTTTCTCTCCCATACGGGCACCCGGAGCGGGAGGACCGGTCACCGGAG
This sequence comes from Dactylonectria alcacerensis, assembly GCA_029931735.1. Taxonomy (NCBI): domain Eukaryota; kingdom Fungi; phylum Ascomycota; class Sordariomycetes; order Hypocreales; family Nectriaceae; genus Dactylonectria; species Dactylonectria alcacerensis. Next base: position 1,479,986 of record JAPMUZ010000006.1, on the reverse strand, counting down.
AGCGGCAGCAGTCGGTTGGCCTGCGTTGGTGCCCCGAACTTACCGATGCCGGCGAAACGGCCCCGGAGGCGGTCTGGGGGCCGCGGACACGGCGCGTTCCAGCCACGGTAGAAGCGTCAGCCTCAACTGTAGAAACGACCGACGTCCCTCCGCAACAGAGAAAACTGTAGGTGGTTTGTGAGCCACGATAAGGAGGAGTCCAGCAAAACAGTTGGCCTACAGTCCCAATGATGTTGCCCACTCTCCTAGAAATCAGATCCTGGTGGGTGAGTTATGTGGACCGTCATGGCGACCACGGTAAGTTAGCGGCAAAGCATCTGCCAAGCCCTCACATATCGATCCTTGCGGAGGGCATCGCGTGTATTCCTCTTCCCAAATTACGTATTCACCGCATGCTTCTTTCCCCATCTTGTTTTTTATGGCAATACCCGAACCAAGAAACTTGAAGCAGCAACAGCCAAGACTCGCCGCCGAGGGGGAAGCCAGGCCGGTCACGCATTAGACCGGAGCGGAATGCCATCCTTCTCCACAGAGATACCGCCAGAGGCGACGCAAATGGTGACGTCCACGTCGGTGCCTCCTTTGTCTCTTCGACTCCAGTGATGGGCGTTTCGTCTTTCCTGGAGAGGACGATGCGCCAAGAGGTCAAATCCATGATTCCATGAAACCCAAGACTTTGAAAGGGCTTAAGCTTAATTGTGTTGGTGCTCCACAGAGCAGGGAGCAATGTCGCAGGCTACCTCTCGCTCCTGAATCCCAGCTGCTGCGAAAACGAGGCGAACAGTTTCTCTTCCTGGCGTTGTCGTATCCCATCGAGCAACCCAGTCCGATGCACTGCAGTCTCATGAGCCGCGTGGCGTGAGAGAGGCGTCAGGGTAGGCCGGATGACAGTGTTCGGTGCCGTTTCTCGCTGGGGGGGTGATTTTCCAGCGAGTGAGGATAAGACTTTGCCAAGTCCGTCGGAGTTGGTCTTGCGCCATGCTTGTCTGCTCTGTGACTTGCTGCCAGGGAAGCAAGGACATCTTGGCTTTGTCTTGGCTTCGAGGCGAAGCAATGAATGCTAGCCGAGGAATGCCCTTTCTGCTCGACGGCGGTTGTGGGAGGCAAACCAAGGGTGGTGCAAAGAGGAAGCGGTGATTGGTTGCACGAAGGCACCCTAGTTGTATGATCATGTGGTTGAGAGTTGGAGAAGGAGTCAATAGGGATGGATCGCCGTGCAGGCAATCGAACAGGGGGCACGGGCCCACTGTAGATTGCGCGCCAGCTTCTCTCGCGCTCTGAGTCGTCTGTGGTCTGTAGAGCACGTGGGGTCAGTTCAGTCGTGACCCTGGAAGGAATTGCGAGGGTGACAGCCACCTGTGAGGAGAATGGAGAGGTGAGAGGGCCTCTTTGAACACGATGCTTTCCGCTGGCATCTCCTGGATTCCCCAATGGACCACTGATATTATCCTTTTCAGCTTTATCCCAATTTGATGGTGTCGTCGTTGGGTTCATCATCCCCCGCCTCGTTCTGCGTGCCCCCCCTTCTGTATTACCCCTCCCCCGCAAAAGTGTCTGAGGCTGGGCCGGGTCTATTCTCCGTAGACAATTTTAGGACCCCACGTGTAGGATATCTAGGTGTATGTGCTGCTTGATGTTATCCATTTCGGCGGCTAATTTGTCTTCAAAATCGTTCATTCGATGCGTCAATCACTTGGCCTGCTGTATCTCGCCAGTCTTGTGCCGCGTTGCCAGATGACCACTGATGACGACAACCGAATCAGTGAATCACACACCACCACGCAACAACGCGAACACTAACACCTGAAGCCGAGCATCCATCCAAACACCACCAATATAGTACAGCCAACAAGATTTCCCTTGCTACTTCCAGCGTGCCCGCTATGATGCCGCAGGCCCCTAGGGGCCCCCTTGCAACTCATGACTTGACAATGACCCCCAGCTATGCTGCAAGCTAATTAGCCCGACTCCGCCATCTTGCCAAGCAAAGACGCGAGGGTACTTACGGCGACATGCCGGTACTTGCATGTCATTCTCCACGTACTGGCTCAGCCACCATTGGCACACTGCTGGACAAAGTCGCCTCAGGTTGCTGCCGGGTTCTAAACAAGCGGGATCGCAATCAAGTCGCAGTCCCCGTTGCTGAGGCCCACCACCAAAACCTAATCTCGACGAGCCATGCCCGCTATGCTTTGCGCCGTGCCACCTCATGGAACGACACAGGAGGCGGGAAACAAGCTGGCTTTTAGCTGTCAGCCACAAACGCTGCTCACCTTGTCACCTAGTCACTCTTTGCTGGGAGCAAACGCAGGATCCCGGAACAGCGGCAGCGGCCAAGGTGGGGGTTCTCTCGCGCGTTTGGACGGGTGAGCATATGTGGGCTCGTGAAGAGCGACCAGACCAGGGTGTGTGTGTGCCCACGCTTCCACTAAGACGAAGACGATCCCATACCAGAGTTCCATGTGTGGATGGGTGCGCGTAGACTAGGCGTGCAAGTGTGCAAGTGTGCAAGTGTGCAAGGACGCTGGGGGATACTTTTCCGTGTTTGAGTGCCAGCGTACAGTACATGACTTCATCTCGGTCTTGCCTGTGCGTATGCCAAGTGAAAAGTGGAATCGTGGTGGAACTTGGAAACGGGAGGCGCGTGGCAACCCCGCCGCCGTCCATCTCCTGGTTCAAGCTTGTCTGTCCATCTTGTCCCGGTTCTCGCAGTTTAGGTATCTTCTCGCGGCCGCAAGCCCGATCCATGAGGTGCGTACGGGGCGGCTCCAGGAGTCCCGTCCAGGGCATGCCGGACTGTCCTCGGTGGACTCTGACTGTACCTGCTTGTCTGTCTCCTTCCGTGTTTGTCTGTTCCGTCTTATCGTCCGGTCTTCCCCTCTTCCGCTGCTTGGAAATAAAGAGCCCGGCTTTCCTTGTTCCTTCCTGCTTCCTTTTCTCTTCTTCTTTCTTCCTTAGGTCTCGTGCCAATCCTCTCTCTTACACACAAACACCATCGCCTCTTCTTCTGGTTGTCCTTTCAGCCAGCAACACCTACAATACCTAAACCCTTAACTTGATCCAAGCATCTTTCAGCTTACCCAACACCCATTCGATGGGAGAAACCGAAGGCAAAAGTACGAATGGTGCAGCTCACGCCAACGCCACCTCGGACTCGTCGAGTGTCGCCAGCTCCTCCAGCGGCGCGGATGACCAGCCGCCTATAGCGGAACCCCCCGGGATATTCATAGAAAAGCCTTGCTTGCCTCATACGCTCTCGCCTGAGCGCGTTGCCCAGGATCTCAACACCGACATCCACGATGGGCTGAGCAACGACGAAGCTGCCGCCCGGTTGACCCGGGACGGCCCCAACTCTATCAAGGGCGCCAAGGGCGTCTCTCTCTGGGAGATCTTTCTCCAGCAGGTCGCCAATGCCTTGACTGTCGTCCTCATCGCCGTGACAGCCCTGTCCTTTGCTATTAAGGACTATATTGAGGGCGCAGTTGTTGCTGCCGTCATTGTCCTCAATATCGTTGTAGGGTATGTTCTATTGCTACACACACGCACACGCACATCTTGCCTGTGTACTAGATGATGCTCCTCTCGCATCCATCTACTTGCTCTACCCTACCTTGCCATTCAATGGTTTGTGTCTTGCTATACCTCTCTAGCGCACTTCTCTCCCAGCTTCTGCCTCCCTTTCGGTGACGCCTAGTGATTCGCAATGCCCAAGCCCCAAAGGCCGAAGCCGAATCCCAAAGCTCCCAGGGCTTCTCAACCACCCTTTCTCACCGGACGCTAACATCGCTCCTCCCAGATTGATCCAGGATTACCGTGCCGAACAGACTATTCAGTCCCTTTATGCTCTGTCTACCCCCAAGTGCAAGGTTATTCGCGAGGGCCACAGTGAAACTATCAAGGCAGAGACCCTGGTCAAAGGCGATATAGTCTCGCTTGCAACCGGTGATGTTGTTCCTGCCGATCTGCGACTCATTCAAGGTATCAACGTTTCAACCGATGAGGCCCTCCTCACTGGAGAGTCCGTTGCCATCAGTAAGAAGCCTGATGCCATCTTTACCGACCCAGACATGCCTATCGGCGACCGAACCAACTTGGTATACTCTGGAAGTTCTGTTACCCGCGGCCGAGCCACCGGTATTGTCATCTCAACTGGTATGAACACAGAGGTTGGCCAGATTGCCCAACTTTTGCGCAAGACCAAGAATGACACTACTGGCAAGGGCCCAATCGCCAAGTTCGCGATCAAGGCTTACCAGTCCATGCGAACCATCCTCGGTCTCGAGGGCACACCTCTCCAAGTTAGCTTGAGCAAGTTCGCCCTTGGGCTGTTCGCGTTCGCCATCTTACTAGCCATCATCGTCTTCTCTGTCAGCTTGTGGGACATCCATGACGAGGTCCTGCTGTACGGTATCTGCGTCGGTGTCGCCGTCATTCCCGAATCCCTGCTCGCTGTCTTGACCGTTACGATGGCCGTTGCCACCAAGGCCATGGTTCGCGGCAACGTTATTGTCCGACAAATGCCGTCGCTCGAAGCTGTTGGTGGTGTCACCAATATCTGCTCCGACAAGACTGGCACTTTGACACAAGGACGTATGATTACCCGCAAGGTCTGGCTTCGAGGAAACCTCCTGGGAACAGTAGAGGGGACCGCGAACCCATATGACCCGGGAAGTGGAACAATCTCCTGGTCTAACAACCTGGCCGGAAGCTGTCTCAACGCCTTTCTCAACACCCTTTTTCTCTGCAACAACGCCATGGTATCTGACGGCAAGAAGGAACCGGAGACTGACTCTAGTAGCGTCATCACCGCATCCGGAGATGCTGACTGGAAAGCCATCGGTGAACCTACTGAGATTGCCCTCAAAGTCTTTGCTATGCGCTTCGGTCAGAACCGGCCGGTTGGTGACACTCTGATTGCTGAGCACCCATTCGACTCCTCTTGCAAGCTCATGAGTGTAGTATATGGTAATCGCATTGACCATACCTACAAGGTGTACACTAAGGGAGCCGTTGAAGTTCTCTTAACCAAACTGAACGAGACGGAGGAATTCAAAGCCGAGATTATCGCCAAGGCTGAGGAGCTTGCTGGCGAAGGTCTGCGAGTACTCTGCATTGCGACCAAAAACGTGGAGGGTGAAGAGCAAGACGTTCATGACCGCGCCAAAGTTGAAAGTCACCTCGAGTTCCTCGGCCTCGCTGGTCTTTATGATCCCCCTCGTCCGGAAACCGCCGGTGCCGTTGCCCAATGTCGCGAAGCCGGTGTGACTGTGCACATGGTTACTGGCGACCATATCAAAACTGCTACTGCTATCGCCTACGAAGTCGGTATCCTTAAACCCGGAGTTCCCCTGCGAGCCAACACCGTTATGGCCGCTTCAGACTTTGGCAATCTCTCCGATGCACAAATCGACGAACTCGAAAACCTGCCCGTCGTTCTGGCTCGTTGCAGCCCCTTGACCAAGGTCCGAATGATTGAGGCTCTACATCGCCGCAAGGCCTTTTGTATCATGACAGGAGATGGTGTCAATGATTCGCCGGCACTCAAGCAGGCAGATGTCGGTATCGCCATGGGAGACCGTGGAAGTGACGTTGCCAAAGAGGCCGCTGACATGGTCTTGACTGATGATAATTTTGCCTCTATTGTAACCGGTATTCAGGAGGGTCGAAGACTGTCCGACAACATCCAGAAGGTATGAGCTGAATTTCATCTCCAAGTAATGTGCCACTAACAGTCATAGTTCCTACTCCATCTCTTGACTTCCAACTTGGCCCAAGTCATTTTACTTCTGATTGGTCTTTGTTTCAGGGATGTGGACGATACTGCCGTCTTCCCTCTTTCACCCCTGGAAATTCTCTGGGCTAATCTCATCACCTCTTCCCCTCTGGCCCTCGGTTTAGGTCTAGAAGAAGCTGCACCTGATATTTTGCGTCGTCCCCCTCGCAGTCTGCGCACGGGAGTCTTCACCTGGGATCTCGTCCGCGACCAGCTCATGTATGGAACTTTCATGGGATCTCTCTGCTTATGCTCCTTCATGATTGTCAACTATGCAGCGCCTGGCAAAGGCTTCTACAAAATGCCCCTAGGCTGCAACGAAGCTGGTGCTGTCGATTGCGATACTGTATACCGCGCTCGAGCCACTACCTTCTCGACCCTAAGTTTTCTCTTGTTGGTCACTGCCTGGCAGGTCAAGCACTTCCACCGAAGTCTCTTTGCCATGGACGAGCGTTGGCCTGGCCCATTTTCGGTTTTCAAGACCATATATGACAACAAGTTCCTCTTCTGGTCCGTTGTTGGAGGATTCTTAGCCACCTTTCCCGTTGTCTACATCCCGGTTCTCAACACTGAAGTCTTCAAGCACAAAGGCCTTACCTGGGAGTGGGGTGTAGTCGCGGGCGCTGTTTTCGTCTACATTGCGCTTCTTGAGACTTACAAAGCTGTCAAGCGGAGATTTAAGCTTGGCATTGATCAGCGTCCTAGGATCGAGGTGTAGGTGTACAAAGTTGGAGGGGTGACAGACAGGTTTTAGGGATATTTGGGCAGATCAGAATGTCTAGCTAGCATGCGTATCACTGTTATCCTATAGTCAATGTATTATTTTCCTGTCGTGCTTCAAAGCCCCAAAGTTATTGGTGATGTGAAATTTGGTTACCACATGAACATGAATATGGATGGAAATCAATACAGCTTTTAGAAGGGAGTCGTCCCCATCCGGGATAAATCGGGTGAATCGGGTAGAATGTTGATACGCCGAACGCCCAAACTAACCAATGCTACATTGCTATCCGGCGATTTATGTATCAATCAATCAGAAGTGTCGAAATAGGTCAGGTGGCACAATTCCGTCGGGCTTGCATGGTCAGCCGGACTCGACAGCTATGATCACATCACTTCAGAATGCGCAGACGGACAGCGAAGTCATGCAACAATGGGTTGCCGGCGGCAGAAGGCCTCATTGTTTCTGTGAGGCGCCTTGCTCAACCAGACCTCTAAGACGACTTGGGACAGATGGCAGGTATCAGATACAACACCCTTCGTCGGGCAGCTGGCGACGTTGGGCATGCAAATGAGGCCCATCCTGTCCATTGGTTGGGCTCACAAAAACGGCCCCATGAAGTGTGTGTGGTGGAGTGTTGAGTAGATGAGACAAAAGCTTGTGAGGGGTTTGCGGGGGAAGCTTAGCTTGGCTGCAGGAGCTGCTCGACCTATCTCGTGAAGCTAGACGTGTTGGGTTGCTGTTGAGAGGTCGGAGACAATTGGTGGTGACATTTCTGGTCAGATGATGAGTTGTGTTGAGTGTGTTGGCTTGCATTCGATATTCGTAGGGGCTGGACCCGGGTGTCCTTTCTTGGTCATGTCAATGGGATTTGACATGGTGTTCGGGATAACGTGCATGTTGTGTGATATCGCTGACAGGTCGGGATGAACGAGGCAATGTGCATCCTTGGACGCAATCTAGGCTGGCGATGTCGTGTGGTATTCGAGGCTTGGTTGGTGGGCTGCGACAAGCAACCCTAGACAACAATGTTAAAATCAGCAACAAGACATATTTCACCTACCACTGCAAATTTGCCTTGACCGCCAAGATAAATGCGGAAAGTTAGTTTCGAAAGATGTATCCGGCGCCTGAGTCACTCTCACCTTGCAGCCATCTACAGTCGCTAGTCCCAGTCTATCACAGCAATATCAGAGGCAAGGGAGGAAAGGAAGAAAACAGACTATCAACTTCATAGAGCCAACAAAATCAAATACTTTCAGCAGGGCAACCTGGAATGGGATGCAAAGAAATTCAAATACCACTTGTCACACCCAGTAATCAGTCAATGACTGGAGAGGGTTTGGAAGTGATACTGAGAATATAGAGGTTCTGTCTTGATAATGTCCAAGAAATCGTGTGCATCAAACCTGATTGACGGTTTATTTTATGGTGAAGTCCGTTCTCGAAGAGATGCTGCGAAACAATTGCGAGGAATGTTGGAAGGTAGGTTGGGCAGCGTGATATCTCTCCCGAGGCAGGCTAAAGGTTGAAAATAGAATGGTGGAAGAATATATTTCATCGTTTGAATTCGAGGAAGAAACTGTTGTCTGTAGTATTGAAATAGAGAGTGAGGAAGTTGAGACTCATATCGCTCGTTGATGGTTGGATCGTAGATGATGGAGGCGAAGAGGGTATCGCAGGATAACACGACCCGAGGAAACGTAAAGGAACTCATGATTGATTCATTGTATTCAACCTGTTCGTAGTCGTTCCTTTCTGCGGTGGGTTTAGAAGGGCCAGGAGGCACGGTCGATTGCATGAAGTGGGAGAAGGTAATAGTTGCCCACAACAGGACTGACAATCACTAGTTCGAAAGGAATAGAAAACATAACGAACAGCCGAGAAGGGGAGAGAGACAACAGGTTTCAGGTGGTTCTCTTTCGAATTTGATATTTTAAAGACAGGAAATTCCTAAAAGAAATCGAGCTTCGCGGCAGTGGTCAGATGAGCATTCCAAGAGCCAAGTTGCGAGATATTGCCTTCCAGACAGCCCGAACACCACCTCCTCACCGCCATCAAGTCATCCCGCAACTCCACGTCGCGAGAGCGCCACAGCGAGTTGCTAACCCATTACATGAATTTCCACCACGATCGTGCCGGATTTCCAGGTATCAGTCTATCAGCTCTGCGCATGAATGGGTGATTCTTGGGCTCCATGTGATGAGAACCCTGATGGCCACCCACGCACCTTGATGGCCAACCCTGATGTCCTCAAACTTGCGATCGAGTCGTTTCGCCCCCGTCTCTTGCCTGTAGCATGCGAAGCTTTACTGGCGATGCATGGCGTGCGTTTCCCAGGAATACGTTATCTGTAGATCCCCCGGCGGCCGTTGCAAAACCCAGTCTGCTGGTGCGTCCCTAGACGCAGGAATGAGGCTGAAACCTGCCGATGCTGGGCTGCCATGGGCGAGTATAAGAAAGAGCCCGGCTGGCCTCTATCAGTCTGGTCTTTCCCCGGTCTCTCTGGCTCTCAAGCTCTCTGGGCAGCGACGAGAGACCTCATTCCGGATCAACTCACCTTGGAAAATTTGCCTTGGAGAACTCACCTTGATCAACGTCCTCGCCTCGTCTACCATCAAGCAGGGCCTTCAACAGCCTCGTCGCTTAAGGGCAACTTTGCGAGGAGGATGAGGAGATTATATCAAGTCTCCGACGACAAGAATCAACAAGATCCGCGATCAACCCAGCCGACGAGACATCTGCCCCTTTTCTTCCTCTTCTACCTCTCCCGCTGTAGGCGCCTTCTATCCGAGGATCCGACTGAGCGAGGGAAGAAAAAGCGAACCAGGAGCAAATATCCCGCAGCTCAGCTTCACCGGTCGGCCTAATGCTTAGCCTGTGGCCCCATTCCCGTGGGCGTGTTCACCCCCCAAGGACCAAGGACCAAGGACCATGTCTGGATGAAGATTTTTCTTTTGTTTTCTCTTCACCGTCCCCCACGAAGGAGGATACCCCCTGGGACTCACTCGGTCTGTCTATACCAGCCTTTCCGCCTCGCCATCCCACGCCTCTTCATTTCCCTGCATAATGGACAGGCGCGGCTGGACTAGGGTGTCTCGTGTCTCTCGTTGACCGGTTGTAGATCATGAGGCAAGCGTGCAGCTGAGCCATCCGATGTCTCAAACATGGAATCATGAGCAAGACTAACCGCCGCGTGGATGATGTTGTTGATGACGTTGATGTTGATGTTGTTGTTGTCGTTTGGTCTTGTTCCAGCATTGCCAAAGGAGCGCGGAGCGACCCGACGAAGATGGCCTCGCAAAAGTCCTCTCCCACATCCATTCCTAGGATTCGAAGCCATCTGCTCAACGGTTTCCGCTCGACTGGCTAGTCTGCTGCGTTATCGAGCCACCAACGCGGACAGGTAAGTCGATACCTGTTTTTTCTTTACTTCAAGCCGTCGTTTTGCCCCATTTCGTCTGGGATCAGCTCCCTCGCTCCTGGGATCGGGGGTCTTGTGTTGCTCCCCGTTATTGTTCCCCATCCCCATTCACGAGTTCATTATGAGACAAGGTTGTCCTACCGTGTCCAGTCTTGCCACCCCATCTTCCTACTAGTCTCCAAGATTTCCTCTTCGACGTGGGTCACAAGTCCATCCCCATTCACACATTCATCATCACCCACGCTGCTTCGCGCAGGCTTCCGCCTCGTACACCCACGCCGTCCCAGCCATGAACGATTCTCATGACTAAAGACCAGCCGACGTAGCAGTCCTACGCCGTGAGGCTTTTGCCCCCGTCCCTACCCGTCTGTTCATGCCCGTTTCTGTCTCTGCCCGTTCCTTTCTCACCGGCTCGGCTTCCCACATACAGCCAATGAGCTGTGCCGGATATGCTCTATCCTCCACGCCGCGCCCCCAAGAAATACGTATGCGTGGGATGCATGCATAAACGGATCCTGGCCGGGTTGAGTGGCTTCTAGGAAGTTAGGTGTCTTTTGGTCACACTTGGTGGCCCCATCCCCGTTCCCCTTCTCCATCTTCATTCCATATTATCCCTCACTCCTTGATTTGTCCATTCACGCTATTGCCTCCTTTGAGTCCCGTGTTTTGTCAGTCTCCGTTCCCTCTCACACTCCCCTATCATCTAACCTCACCCTCCCAGCTCCGTGACGCATGGATCAAGTCCAGCCTATCACGCCTTGCCGTGATGGATTCGTCCCCCGTCTTGAAGCCATTCCACCAGACACTCTAGGCAGCATGTCCAATGATGCACCGTTGTCGTCGGCTCCACCATCCCCTCGAAACGGCACTGCCATTGCCTGCCACTCCCCGAACTCCACTCGGCCGCTGTGCCGTATCATGTACAAGGTACATTTGTTCGTTCGTCCTAGTCCTTCACATGCTCTGCTGTTGCATTTTGTCACGTCTTGGCCTGGTTCTTCTCCTCCCATCATAATTATTCTCTTACACCAGGGCTCATCCTCCACTCATCGATGATTGGTCTCGTCCGACTCTTTTTCTCTCTCCATATTTGCCCCATCAGTCCACTTGCATACATTTCTGCCCGTCATCCCGATGTGGGAACTACTCCTTGTGGCTCCAGTTGTCACCGGTATGCACTACCCCGTCGGCGGCCATGCCACACACACCCCCCGGCTCCGGCTCACCGGTGTGGGTGACGGGGGCCACTTTTTGCAGTTCGGCCTCCGGCTCGGGCGGTTCCATGTCCCAGGTTCTCAGCGCCTTGTTTTGAACCCCCACCCTCAAGAGCTTCCGAGTCTCATCAAGCTAGCTTCTAGGCTTGCCTCGTCCCTGGAAACTAAGCTAGACTAACAGATTCGGCTCAGCTCAGGTGCACTCCACATCTTTGGTTCTGCTCTGGGTCATCACTCAGTCATGGAGGCAAGTTGTCTCCGATCCTTGACGTGGCACCGTCCACAGTCACACTGGCCATGGCAAATGTTCCCTGCTATCCCACTCCAATACCCGTACTTTGCCGCCAGTTTCCCTGCGCCCGTTACGAGGGACTGGATCGTGTACGGATCAGCGCTGCGCTGCAACATGACCCCGGCTGTAGAACATCTGGCACCCTAGGAGGAACGTCTTTGCTTTTTGAGGCCTCTGACCTTTCTCTCTTTGGGAAGCGCCTCCACGCAGTCACACCTCTATCTTTCAAGCTGCAAGTTCTAGGGCGCCAAGGCCTCGCCTTGTTGGAGAGCTCCAACATAGGTGGTAGATGTTCACACCCAACCTCAAGCGGTACTCTACCACACCACAGCAACCCCAGCCAATGACGAGACTTCCCGGTCCTACAGGATGACGCCGACGTGCGGGGTGAAGTTCAGGGCTGCCGCGTGACGATTAGAGTGCCCCTACTCCGGTTGGTCGCTTGGAGAAGAGTGTGAAACCCAATGTTGATGGACAAGCTCCATGCATCAGCTCCATGCATCGATGGTGGAGCACATCCACCCGAGACCACCCACGCCAAGCATACGATAATCAGGCAACGGAAATGTATGGACACAGGAGGCTCCCCGGGACGTCAGCGCGTGGGATGATGGGAGGGTCGTGCGGATGAAGTCGAGTATAAGAAGCCGCTCACATCGCCCTTCCAAGATCCGATTTTGTTCTGCATCCCACAATCAACTCTACAACTCAACCATCCAACACACTCAACTCACACTTTCGAAGACTTTTCTTCCCCCCAAAACCATCAACATGTCTCCCTGGTGAGTCGAGTGCCCACCACAGAGTCTCTGGTCTCCTTGAAGAAGATCAAGATGAACTTAGTCCCCATCAATCCACCAGCTCTCTAGCTAACACCGGTATCCAGCTCCTGTGCCACTTGCAACTGCGCCGGCGCCTGCGACGCCTGCGCTTGCTCCTCTTGCAGCGTGAGTTCTTACCTATGCATCTTCTTCAGCAGTCCGGGATCGCTAACATCTGAGGGGGACAGCACTAAATCCCTTCGCCCTCTTCCAACCGACACACCTCGCTCTCTCAATTTCAGACTGTTCGGATATTAAACATGGCTCTCTGTGTTACTCAATAGGGCACATATTCTGTACAAGTCATGCTCGAGCTTGTCGAAAGAGGATACAATCGTTTTATATTTGGAGCAGGATTAGCATAGAAGCACAGAGACATGCTAGTGAGCGACTCGGAGCAGCCTGGCATCGAGGCAGCACATCGCTAGATTGTTAATTGAACTTGCATGCCTGGATCTTTTGTTTCCCTCTCTCTCCTCGTGAACGTCTAACCCGATGGTCCGGCCCGACCTAAACAGAGATAGCTTCGCGGCCAGTGGTCTTCGGGCTAGAGCCAAGAAGGTGGCACGGGATCTAGAAACGTGGGAAAGATTGTCAGATGTACCGATTTAATAAATCTAGGCGCCCAAGCCGCAAGATCGTCGGGAGAACTAGCTCAAACTCTATCAGTGTTCCGTGACGAAAGATGACAACTAGACGATATCGTCCAGGATAATGGGGGTGTGTGTGACCTACGAAGAAGCGGGCCCGCGAAACGTTCTGAGCTAACGCACGTATCAGATTCGGCAGCGGCCAGATTTAGCGTTGCCGCTGTGCGTTCATCCTGTTTCTTTGGCGTGGGGGAGGGTCTCCGGAGGGCCGAATCGCGCCGGAAGAGGCGTCTTTTCGGCGAAGGTAGGGGGTTCGATGGGCCGGAGACGGAGCCGGCCGGGTGGGGGATTTCCGTAGAACGTGACAAAGGTCAGAGGACTGATCATATTCAAGAGGATTCGAGTTTTGGTTGTCTGTGAAAGCATCGATGTGGTGGCATTTGCTGTCTTGTTCCCCACCTGTTCATGGCTGATCTCACAGACTCGTGTTTCAAGGACAAAGGTAGGCAGAGCCAAGCGACACTGTAACAGCTTTCTCTTAGGGGTTAACTAGAGAAGGAACATTTCATTAATTAGAAATATTACTCTTGGTCAATATAGAATGCGTAAAGGGCTATTCATTGAGGATGCTGGTACTGTAATTTACGATCAACTCCTTCCGCGACCTGAACTCATGATAGTATAGGGTAGGTCCATGCCCACTGCACTGGGATCGCGAACACCACTTTGGGGTACAATGGCTACAGTCTAGGACAAGGATCGAATTAATTAGATCGTTCGTTCGTGCCCTAATCACGAAAATTATTTCTTATTCATGGTGGTTTGTTCTCAGTTTCGTTTGCCATATTAACTAGCTGGCCATCTGACGCAACTAGCTTCCAGCTTGTCGCTTAACAATGACGGGACTTGTCGTTTGACAATGAAGGGACTTGTCGATGGTGTAAGATTTTAGCAGGCTATGGTGCGTAACAGTAGAAGTGATCTTTGTTTCCCCTTTCCGGTTACTCATTGTTAGAAGTCATCTCCATTTCGAGGCCTGTGTTTCGTAATCGTCTCTTTTTGACCGTGCATGGGAAGTGCTGATATTTACGCTTGGCGCAGTATGAAGCGCAGTATGAATTCGGGCACTGATGTGAGCGTGAGCAAAACGACATCATGTCATCAGGCCTCAAGCATTCATTGAAACACGGCAAAAAGGCTTTGTTGGATGCGATGCTGATTGAAAAGCCTGTCGCAGATAAAAGTGCAACTTCTGTCGTGTTCGTCCCCCCCCCCTCTCAACGGGCTGTGCAGATTGAGGCTCAGGCTCGCACTTGTTGGCCATGTGAGGCCATGTTTGCTGATGCAACTGCGGGGATGACAGGTGAGCGGCACAATTAGATGCCGTTGGAGCCATAGCTGCGCCATCCAACGAGCCGTGAGAGAGAAAGAGAGTTAACCAACAGAGCCGTTCCTTCAGTCTGGTTCCAACTGGAAACTGAGTCAAGCTACAGGATTTCGGGGTTTCGAGATTCGCTCAGCAGGCCGCGCTGTAATTACTGAATCAGATCAACGATGGGGCTGCTGTATCACTCGCTCGCTGTGCATGCTGTGTCGCTTCACATGACCATGCCCGTGACCGTGAGCAAATGTTCTAGAGGTAGCACCTTGTGAAGCAAAACGACCGTCAGTTTAAACCGTGATACTACAGTTGGTTTCTTTCGTTCACAAACCTATTAAAAGGAAACTTGGCCCCCCTCTCCTCTTTTTTTTCTTGTTCCCGCTGATGAGGCTGTGCCCAGGTCACAAGCCTCAATTCCTTTGTCCCAGAGGCGACCGCCAAGTCTAACAGGGGTGGGCAAAAATGCGCACCCAATAGGCGAGAAATAAGAACGAGAAGGCAAATTTTAGTGGGTGTGGCCACTGGGAAATTTTCCTCTACACGTTTGAGCACAGGTGTCTGGGCGGCTACTGGTATTCAGAATTTTGCGCATCGCGACCCAACAGCAAGGCCAAAAGGGGCCAAGGATCATCGACATCGAACCAACGGCGTCAAGGGTTGTTGAAGTGGTTCAATTTCTGCAGCCGGGCGGCTCATCTTGGGGACCCCTTCTCCATTTTCTGGCTTATTAGGGGATCTAGGCAAAGCAAAGGCAAGGCAAGGCAAGTCAAGGCAAGGCAAGGCAAGGCAGTCAGTTCAACCATGCATGCCCCATCTCCGCATGGGCTAAAAATATCTTCATGACGGAGAAAACACATATCAACGACCATCAGCCGCCCCGACTCTTTCTGGAGTTAGGCAGCGCAGTTTTGCTTTCTTCTCGAATATCCCATCTCGCATCGAATCTCGCATCTCTCTGCCGGGGCCACTCGCTGTTACCCTGACTTGCTTTCATCACCGCCAACACAAGACCCTGCTCTGCTTTCTCAACCTCAACGGTACATATTTGGTACCCTCACCGTCCACCGTTCCAGGGCCCGCTTGACGCTTCCGCAAGCCAAAAACTTCGCCGACCGGCGCCTTCATCTCGTTTGTCTCGAAATCTACCTTCGCTTCAAGGGCCGCCGCACATATTACTAGGTACCAACCTAGGTACACAAGAGCCACCGCCATACCCGGCAAAAAAGGCCTGCACGTCGAGCATCTTGACTCGTGAATTTGATTTCCTAGGCGACATTCAACCCAGCTTGTTCCCCCTAGGTAGTGGAGCAGCATCCCGGAGGAGCATCCTGGTAGGCGCTCGTTAGGGCTCCATTGGCTCCATCGCTCTATTTCGCCTCCCATTTCGCCTCCAAGGCGCCATCATCAATCCAAAGCGCCAAGGAGTGGAGCCCGGGTAGGAGCAGCCGAGACGGGGGCAAATCACCGCCGGTTGTGCCCCGAGAATCACGGAGGTCGTACGTCGGTCCGGCACATCACACGGCCTTCCCTCAGTCCTCTGATCCCTCTTCCGATCTCCCGCTCTCCCGCTGATCCCTCAACGACCACCTCGCTCGGCTTTTGTTACTGGACCTTGGCTGAGCTTGATGACGCAACTATGCCGGACACGCTGGAACCACCCACTCCCACCGCTCCTGAGCGCCCCGGCCTCGAGAGGCGGCGGTCGCGGAACCCGCTCAAGAACCTCATGCAGCACCTCTCCGTCGAGCCACCAGAGGACGACGACGAGAGGCAGCCTAGGAGAGGCTCTCTGATCCGCCGCATCAGCTGGCGCAAGAGCCGTAGCCCCTCGGCCCACTCGGACAGGTCTGGCGGTCAACCTCAGGATCCTAACCTGTGCCAGGCCTGCGCGAGCTGGGCCGCCGACATCGACTCAACCTTTGATGAGATGGACTTCACTTTCCTCAAGGCCCTGAATCCAGGATCTGCTGATGTGTTCGACAACAAGGAGCACCCGGTGGGCCGTCTGCAGGAGCTTGAGGAGAATCGCTGGTCCACCAAGTGCCCGCTCTGCAAGCTACTCTTCTCCGTGCACATCCCCAGCGAAGGTGAAGGTGACCTGTTTCTTTCCGGCTTCTCAAGCCGCGATACCAATTACTTGATTGACACACATACTATGTACGAGCAGGAGCATCCTGCTAGAGGCAAAGCCAAGGGCTTCAGCCAAGCGTTCCTGGGAGTCGTCCCCAAGAAGAGCGGCGACGGCGCCCTGAGCTGGGATGTAAACGCCGACTGGTTTCGCGGTGCCGGGATGCTGTACAGGACAATGCCAGAGTTCCAAACAGAGCTGCTGAGTGCCGTGAGCGCCGTGAGCGGCAGATCCGAGGGAAAGCATTCGCGAGGACCATCATTGTCCGACAACCACGGTTGGGTCAAACGAGGCATCTGGGGCCGTGAGATGGAGCAGACCATCGACATGGCCGTTGGACAGGACTGGTTGCGCTATTGCGAGTTTTATCACCAAGGCAGATGTGGACGAAAGCCAATTACGCGCGACCTCCCTGGATTTCGTCTCGTGGATTGTGCAAAGAGCCCTCCCACGGTGGTTGATGCGTCTCTTGCGGAGCGCTACACAGCTCTCAGTTATGTGTGGGGGAGGAAAACGACGACGGATGAGACGACGTGGCCCAAGGTCATCCTGGATGCTGTCATTGCAACCAAAGAGATGGGAGTCCGATACCTGTGGGTGGATCGTCTATGCATGGATCACCTACAACCCAGGGATAAGCTACAGCAGATTGCCCGGATGGACGAGATCTTTGAGGGCGCGATATTCGCAATCATTGCCGCCTGCGGAGAAGACGCGAACCACGGCCTACCGGGAGTGGGCTCGACGACTCGACCGCCACAGCCCAAGTACGAGTTTGTCAACTCTGACATTACCCTTGTTTCAAGTCTCCAGGACCCGAGATTGGCAATTAAGAAATCCGCATGGTACACGCGAGGCTGGACTTACCAGGAGGGCCTTCTCGCGCGGAGACGCCTCATCTTTACCGATCAGCAGATGTACTGGGAGTGCGAGGGCATGTGCTGCCCGGAGTCGCTTGTGCTGCCGTTGGAGATGTACCATGACATGGAAGAGCAGCGAATGTGTGACTTTATGCGACCCGGTCTCTTCAATGGTGTCTCATTCATCGACGGGAGCTGGGAGCGATGGAAACGATTACCTAGCAAAGCCGAGGAACCAAGCACTCTGAGCATATTCCGCGAGCTGGATCAACACATCAGCAACTATACGCGACGTGACCTTACCTACGATGACGACTCTCTTAACGCCTTTCTGGGCATTTCACGACGGGTCGAGAATAGTATTAGTCGAGGTAAAGTTGTGAACCTGCTTGGAATACCTGTGTGGGCACCGCCCATGGATGAGCGAACCGGCCCCCCCAGGACGCGAGATCTTTTCGCTCTGTCGACGTGTTTCTGGCATCACAAGGACGGCGTGGTGGCACGGAGACGCCCGCACATGCCGAGTTGGACGTGGGTAGGCTGGAAGGGTGCCGTCGACCTGTTCTCCTCGATTATCGTTGCCGACCCCGACGGCAAGGCCAAGGAACGGAAGCAGAACCACCAACACTACGTTGCCGCGACGCAGTTTACACGAAACGACCCCAACTCCCTCCGGTGGACGTACTCTCCCAACATTGTGCTCACCAACCGTGATGGCAGCATCGCTTACGACTTTGGCGCGAACGATCTCGTGTCCGGTAGGTCACCGAGACCGCCTGCTCTCCCGATCCAGCCGTACGGAATCTATGTGCCGAATCCGCTGGTATTGGACCGAGTCAAGGCGCGGACGCACCAGGGCGGCTGGATGTTCAACCGCGTCAGTGTCGACGTCAAGCTAAGCCGCGGTGCCGGAGGCGGTATCCGGGAGTATATCGAGCAGCACGCCAAGGGCCAGCAGATGACGCTTCTGTGGTTCGTCGAAGAGGCGCTGATCATGCTGCTGGTCGTCGAGCGCACGGAGCGCGAGGGCCGGGTCGTGTGGGAGCGCGTGGGCCGCATGCGTATGAGCTTTCCCGAAGAGGCCAAGGAGGTCGTGCGGCGATATGGCAGGCTGGAGAGGATGGTGGAGGACCTGCCGCTGCGACGGCTAGGCGAGGACATTGTTATTGAGTAAGGGGTCGTGGCGAGAGGCAAGAAGAAGAAGAAGAAGAAGAAGAAGAAGAAGAAGAAGCGAGCGAAAGCGTGTGATGAGCCAGAACAAGTAAAACAACCCACATGTACTTGTGTGAAAGCATATTATGGATTCGGAAAATATAGCATTTTGTAATTGAGGGGTATTGAGATAGGTAGAGCGATCCATGATAGAGAGACTGGACGTGAAGAAAATGACACTACTCTTGACTTGAGGGCTGTTGCAACATGTTGAATGATATGGGAGCTGAAGATAGGATCTGGCGAGACAAGGCGAGTGAATTGTGACAACTACACGGACTATATAGCCTGAGAGACTGATATGTCAGTCTTGAATCCATCCGTTTCCTCGTAAACCCCGACGGTAATAAGCTTGACGCTCGGCCCGTTCCGTATTGCTCCAACGTGGTGCGCATGTAACGTTATGCAGTTTACGAAAACGGTACAGCCCGTACCGCAACGCTCTTACGAAAATACACGGTATCCACTCGGATCTTTCATGCAACCCTTGCCAGCTCACAAATGATTCGACAATTCGCACGGTTACCCCGGACTCGTGCATCTCGCAACCCCTGGTCAAGATTGATGCCTGGCCAATTTGTTTCTTTCGATTAGTGTGCGATGTGGGAGTTTAGACTTTCCGCGGATGCCGTAACCCGCTATCGGCCGAGCCGTCCGGGAACTGAATAATGTCAGCCGCTCGATGACGTCGAATTCTCGGGAGGCTTGTGTCTTGAATGCAATGTGACCAAAGGAATTTAAGCGCTGACGGTTGATTCTGCAAGGCGCTGGAAAGGCGCTGTGTCACGGTGTCGGAGGCGCTGTAAGGCCGAAGCTTAGTGCAGTTTAAGGTGGTATAAGATGGTGTAAGGCGTAAAAAAAGGCCCTAGAACAGACGTCATTTCAGCCCACCCGCCCCGCCTGGCGCGCCCACATGGTCGCGGATCGCTACTCGCTGACAATTGCTTTTTGGGGGTGAGATTTATCGCTTTATTGGGGGCTTTTTTTTCCCGACCCAAGTACATCCGATGCTTCCGCTGCTTCCGCGCATGCCCACTGGCCCTCTTCATCCCTCGGGACGTCGATCATCGATCTCGGTGGTTGCTGTTTTCTACTCCGACGTCGCACTCTCTTTTCCTCCTCTGGATCTTTACTCATCATCTTCTTCTGATACGAATACTTGCGAACCATGACGGCCGATCACGACGCAACTCTCACACCCACGACCAGCGCGGCGTACCGCGTCAAGTCGTCAGCGTCGACCGTCACCGAGTATGGCTACCCGCGCTGCCATCTCGGCCACCTGACACAGCCCGAGGAGGAGGCTTTCTTGCGCTTCAAGGACGTGCTCGTGGAGAGGGGACTCTTGAAGAAGGGCCCTCCTGCGTCCCACGACGATCCTTTGCTGCTGTACGTTGAGATTGATAAGCGGAAACACTGGGTGGTGAGAATGCTGACGCGAATAAAACAACAGCCGGTATCTGCGCGCCCGTCGGTGGAATGTCGAGCACGCCTTTCAGCAGTTCAAGGACACGGAGGAGTGGCGAGTTGCTAATGATATCGAGGTTCTCTACAGCACTATTGAGCTCGACGCCTACGAGCAGAGCCGCCGCCTGGTATGCTGCAACTCTACCCTGCTTATCATCTGCACTGCTTACATCCCTTAGTATCCCCAATGGACCGGCCGCCGCGACCGCCGCGGTATCCCGCTGTACGTCTTCGAGATCCGCACGCTCGACGCTAAGTCGGTGGCCGAGTACGAAAAGGTTGGCGCCTCCAACACCTTCTCCAAGGCCAAGTCGGACGGCAAGACGCCCGCGGGCCTGCTGCGGCTCTTCGCTCTCTACGAGAACCTCACCCGCTTCAACATGCCCTTCTGCACCCAGCTGCCGGACCGCGAGTTCCCCGAGGTGCCCATCACCATGAGCACAAACATCGTTGACGTCTCCGGCGTCGGCCTTAAGCAGTTCTGGAACCTCAAGGCCCACATGCAGGTCGCCTCGCAGCTGGCCACCGCCCACTACCCAGAGACGCTGGACCGCATCTTCGTCATCGGCGCGCCCTTCTTCTTCAGCACAGTCTGGGGCTGGATCAAGCGCTGGTTCGATCCCATCACCGTCTCCAAGATCTTTATCCTAGGCAGTCACGAGGTCAAGTCGACGCTCGAGAACTTCATCGACATCCGCAATATCCCCAAGAAGTACGGCGGCCAGCTGGACTACAAATTTGGCCAGCTGGCCATCCCCGACGAGTCCTGGAACGGCGTCGTCGCCTGGGAGAATGGACACAAGACCTTCCCCTCCGGCCCTCTGCTGTGGCAAGAAATCGACGACGGCAAGCGCCTGGCCTGCGTCGCCCTGGGCGCCAAGGGTGGCAACCTCCGAAACGAGCGCGTCTGCACAATTCCCAAGACGTTTGAACTTCCTGTACTAGAGAGAGAGGTGGTACTAAAGACCAACGGTGTAGCCACCGAGACTGCCGAGGGCACCCAGACCACCGATTCTGACACCTGTGACGATGGAGTACAGACGGATGATACCCTTTTGAGCGACGAGGTGCAAGAGAAGCTCAAGATCAATGTCGTGGACAAGGGCAAGGGCATTGCAACGGTCCCTGCAACGGCCCAGACGGTGACGGTATGAGCACGGTATGAGCTACAGCATAGCCGGACGATTAGAGGAGGACTTACATATGCATTTCTGGATACCTGGACATGGGTTTACTTTTACAGGAGTACACGCTTGGCGAACACACTTGGTTATCAAACTCATTGTATGGATTGGTTGACTCAATTCGAAGTAGCAGGATGAGCCGAGGCAACACAGCTCGGGAGTAACGTTGGATTCTTTTGGGAGCATTCTTGTATATATAACATCTAGGCGGTGCCTCGACTGGCTGGAAAAGCCAGATCTTGGGACATTACAGCTTCTGGATGTTGACCTTACATAGGTTCTAGTCTCGCAAGATCTAGATTTTCCAGCTGGTTGAGGCACCGTGTAGAATTGATGGGAAAAGAGGGCATTCACTTTGCAGGGCATACTGTTTCCCGCATTGCAGGTTGTTTTGTACTGTCCCACTTTGGTCCTCCCTTCCTCCCTTCTGGGTGCATGATAACAAGGTCTTCATCCAAAATGAATAACGTCTATATGTGTATTTGCTGAAGGGGCGGGATACATGTGATCCCTCGCCTGAGTTTATATATGGCACTCGCCACATTATTCTCGTCATATTCGTCCTCTGTCTATCCCAATCATGAATCGCTTGACACATCTATTTATTGCCTTTCTCCTAGACCCCGAAACTCCACTCTAGTGTACCGTTTTGAACCACCCCGTCCCGTCGTAGATGTTCAGTTAGACGTTGGCGGCTGGACGTACCCTCTTCTCGTGCGCCACTTTTGCACGCCCTTTTCAATCTCGCTCCACGATACGCCGTCTCGGATCAGGTACATGGTAACGCCCAGGCTCTCCGTCTCAAAGTTCCTCGGCTCGTCGTCGAAGAAGAGCATGTCCTCGTAGTGGACGCCGGTGCGCTTCTGTATCACCTCGAAGTGCTTGAGCTTGCTGCCCGGGTACGCCTCGACGCCGCCGTCGAAGACGTCGGTAGCGCGCTTCGGCTTCTCGGGCTTGCCCGGAGGGGTCGTGTCGTCGACGGGCGGCAGCGGCGGGATGTGGATCATCTTGAGCAGGTCGCGGGCGATGTTGGGCGTGGGCGTGCGCGACGCGACGGCCATGCGGACGCCCGCGCGGGGCAGCGCGTACAGGATGCTGGGGACGTCGGCGTAGAAGGCGAAGTCCTCGCCGTAGCGGTCGATGCCCGCTGTGTGCGTGGCGTTGGGCTTGAGCGGCATCGTGACGTGCGTGTCGACCCAGAACGGCCACAGCGTGTAGTCGAGGTCGTAGACGATGAGCTTTGGTAGGGGGAGGGCTGGGTCGGCGAGGGAGGCAGGGAGGTGCGACAGCGACGCGGTTGTCGCCGCCGTGGAGACGGATGAGAGGGACGCCGAGCTCGTGGGGAACGAGTTGTTTTTTGAGAGCTTCTTCGGCATGGTTGTTGACTGGGAGGGGTGATAAAGGGGTGATAAAGGGGCGACGATATACTTGGCGATGATGTTGAAGCAGAGTTATGGTGTTGAGGGCTGCGATTAACGCTGCCCATGTCCCCTACCGTAGGTCCAAGCGGCGCCGATTTAGGGCTTTGTTGGGTTACCCCACCGTGTTTTTCAGTGGGGGGAGGGGTTCTAACGGAACTCTCTGAGATGAGAGGGACCCTGTGACGTCGATGCTTGATCCTGGTAGTGTATGCCGGTGTGCAACCCATAGATAGGTACTCTACAGAGTTTCGAGTTTTCGAGTTGGTCTTGAGTCAAAATTAGACGCTGCTAAATCTGACTATGTACAGCAGCCAAAGTGTGGAGAGGACCGCATCGAGATTCGTGCGGAGCATCTCACTACCGGTGCCTTAGCGACTTTTTACCCCAGAGAGCCAGAATAGGAAGTTTGCCTACCTAGGATGGAAGACGTGTAGACTGCCGACTCAGTAAGCTGTCATCCGGATAGATCCATGTATCTAATAATTACATATGCTTCAGATAAGAACTAAATTCCGCCCAATGATCTAAGTAAGGCTGAGCACTCTGATCTGGGTTTTCGGACTTCCAAAGTTCTCAAGGGCTGCAATCTCTTGTTTCAAGGCGGCCCGCGCCCATAACAGTTGTCACGATGGCCAGCTCGCGTAGGCTGTCGCATGATGATTACACAGTTGGCTGGATATGCGCGTTGCCTGTGGAGATGGCGGCCAGCCAAGCCCTGCTGGATGAGCATCACTTGCCTCTGAAGCAGAGCTCCCGCGATCGCAATTCGTACACCGTGGGCCGGATTGGGGCTCACAACGTCGTTATGGCCTGCCTACCTGACGGAGGCACAGGGACGGTGTCGGCGGCCATTGTGGCTAACGAGATGATCACCAGCTTCAGGTGCTTACGGTTTGGATTGATGGTGGGGGTCGGAGGGGGTGTGCCGAGCGACAAAAGGGATATCCGACTAGGCGACGTGGTTGTCAGCCATCCTGGGTCGGTATACGGAGGAGTCATTCAGTACGATTTTGGAAAGACGATGCAGGGCGCTCATTTTACGCCTACCAATTCTCTTGACAAACCGCCGCGAATATTGCGCACCGCGGTAGCGCAACTTCGCTCCAAGCACTTCAGAGAGTCACCAGAGCTGCCAAGGTATCTGCTCCAGATCACCAAGAACTATCCACAGATGAAAGCCGAATACGCGCACCCAGGAGTTCAAAATGACGTTCTGTATGAATCTGAGTACGACCATCCGCTGTGCCAAGAAACGTGTTCACGATGCGACGCAAACAGGATAAAGAAACGCGAGGCTCGTGTTTCCCTTGATCCGGTCATTCATTACGGTCTGATTGCATCTGGCGACCAGGTGATGCGCCATGGCGCTACGAGGGATCGCCTGATGAAGCAACTGAACATGGCATGTTTCGAGATGGAAGCGGCTGGCCTGATGGACGATTTCCCGTGCTTGGTCATTCGTGGGATTTGTGACTATGCGGACTCACACAAGAACAAGGTCTGGCAGCCATATGCGGCTGCAGCTGCAGCGGCGTACAGCAAGGAACTCCTCAGCTTCATACCCGAATCCAGGGTCAGAGACACACCTTCCGTCATTGAAACACCCACGCCAGATCTAAAGCAACCAAATCCTAGCGCTCACGGTGAAGCATCAGCCATAGAGACCCCGGTCCCGTCGGCACTTGCACTCGCTGAAACATTTCGAAGCTATCTTGACTCATTTCCTGTCTTGTTTCTACCCCAAGACCCTCCTCGCCAGTTAAGAATAGCCAGAGAGAGGTTTGAGCTTGAAAAAACATTGCTCCTTCAGTGGGCATCTAGGATTCGTCTCCTCAGAGGCCCCTTTCCTTCAAAACTCGAAGACCCTGACGTCCGCAAAGCCATTGAAAGAAGTCTGGGCGACCTTCATTCCATTCTACATGAAGGCCAAGACTCGGATTTCGAAGAGTTGTATGGGCTCGTGCGACTTCAAGACTTTCCATTACCCATAGAAAAAGAGCAGCCAGTAAATCGGCAAACAAATTCCAAGGCTCCAGATCCAAGCCTTTCAACCAATTTCCAGCGTCTGAAGACCCTCAAAATACCCCTTAGGCGGAATCGTGGAGACAGAACTGACGGCACAAGGAAGACATTCTCGCGTCCGCGGAAAATCTCGAACTGGGTCATTGATGGTATTGTCACTTTTGAAGTATTGCTACAGGACCTCGCCGAAGTTGTGGACAAGCTTGACGACATCATCCCGGCTAGTCAAGGCACGAAGTTGCTCATGACAGAAGAGGACGTCAACCCAAATTGGCCAGCTGAGTTCCTCGCGTTAGTTCACGATGCAGCGATTGAGAGAAGCAGTGCGTTCATCCAAATCACAAGAGCGCACTTGGAGAAAAAATGTCATAAAAAGATTCTCCGCCGACTTAAGAGCCCGGAGATGACCATGAGGAAGGACGCCATTTCTCCCCAATTTGAACAGACTCTGAGCTGGGCTTTGAGCACACAGAGGCTGAGGCAGAAATGGGACAGCCTGCCCAACTGGCTGCAGTCCAGCTCGGGAATCTACTGGCTCTCTGGCAAAGCGGGCAGCGGGAAGTCCACCTTGATGAAGCTGCTTTGCGATCACGCCATAACTTTGGATTACTTATCCGCCTGGGCCAACGGAGGCGCTTGCGCTACCGCTCACTTCTTCATATGGAAACTCGGTGTCAGGGAGCAAACCACTCTCTATGGCCTGTTCCGTAGTGTTCTTTACCAGATTTTAGCCCTTGACCCTTCGCTGTGCCAGGACCTAATACCAAAGATGTGGAAGGAAGCTTACGGCCATGACGGGATGGAATTCAACATTCCTACCCCAGCCGAGATCTTTGGTCTATCAGATGCAATTCGGGATCATCCTCGACTGGCCAAAACATGCCTATTCATCGACGGCCTTGATGAGTTTTCCGGTGATACCGCGGAGGGAATAGCTTTCATCAAGCAGTTAGCGTCTGGGCCGAATATTAAGATCGTTGTCTCGAGTCGGCCCGAGCCTGCACTTGTATCAGCCTTCAAAAGGTTTCCAAACATGCGTCTAGAGAATCTTACCAGGCCCGACATTGCTCTATATATTGAGGGCGTGCTTAGAGTCCCGCTAAGGGACTACGCTGTGGAGACTTCAGACGAAGAGGGAACTGAGGCACTCGTGTCTGAGATGGTTGATAAGGCGTCTGGGGTGTTTCTCTGGGTTGTTCTGGCGTGCCGCTCCCTCCTTGACGGACTGATTGCTTACGACTCGCCATCGGAGCTGCGGAAGCGAATCGATGAGCTGCCACCAAAGCTGGAGGACCTGTTCCGAGATATGCTCATGCGGGTTGACCAGCGATACCAGGTACAGGCAGCCAGGATATTAAAGATCTGCGAGATATACACAGCTGGAAACGGCCTGGGGATCCCGACTATTGGGCTTGCTCAGCTAGACGGGCACGACTTCGATACAGGCAAGATGCCCGACGTGTTGAAGAACAGTCCCACGCAGAGGGAGATGGAGCTGAACTGCGAGCGCCTCGAAGGAAGGCTACGGAGCCGATGCGGTGGACTCCTGGAGGTGCACCGGTCACACAGGCTCCCAGAGAGATTCTGCTTTTGCGGCCAAATCTCATTTGGAGGCTTGCACACCTGCCATGAGGGGTACAACGTTGATTCCGTTGTGGTGTTCATGCACCGGAGCGTGTTCGACTTTCTCGACAGGGATGAAACTTGGGAGATAGACTGCCTCCGACTCGACGACGATGAGGCTTTCGACCCCCACGCCGCCGTGGCGTGCCTTTCTCTGCACCTGGCGCTCTTTTGCGTCCACCAGAACTCGGAGAAAACCCTGAGGCAGTCCACGGAGCATATCCGAAATATTTGGACGCAGGCTACCCTGGCCAGCTGGAGACCGCCTGGCCAGATCCTGCCAGTGGCCATGGCTCTGAAGTATGTCCTGCACGCCTTTGGACACAGCGAAGAGGTGGGCTCGTGGGCCTCACTCCCCCCAGCGCAGATCCTTCTCCGCCTCGGGGCCGAGTCTGGCATGATCGAGGTCATTGAAGAGCTTCGCCAGAAAAGCTCTGTGGAGCTGGTTGCTGAGGGCGGTTATCCTCTGGTCTACCATGCCACGGTGCCTCTCATCTCGCGCTTCATTCTGTCAGATCCATATGACGAGCATTCCGTCATCTCACCCCCATTCCCTCCCGTCATATCGCCGCACTATACGGTTCAGTGGCTCTTGTCGCTGGGGTGCTCTCCGAACGAGCAGTTCCTGCTCCTGAATGTGTCCACGACTCCGTGGGAGCAGTGGACACAGATGCTCGGAGAGCCTCGGGTTTTCCGTCTAGAGCAGTTGCAAGTCTTTGCGAACATCACAGCAGTGTACCTGGAGGCGACGAACTTCGAACTGGCTAGCCTGGAAGTAGTCAAATCCTGGGTAGACAGGTGTTTGTTGTATTGTTCGACCTGCGCGCAGTCGTCCATGAGGATGGCGTTCGAGGCACAGCTTCGAGATATTCAAGGCCTGGTGGGGAGAAGAACTGCGCCCACCAACAAGACTAGACCCGCCGACGAGACTAGGCCTGTCGACAAGACTGCGTCCGCCAACAATACTACACCTGCCCACAAGACTACACCCACCAACAAAAATACAGCCGTCAACAAGATTCGGACCTTTTTGCTCTCGCTAGGCTCAAGGGCATAGGCTACGTTTCCTTGAAGTTTGGACTCAAGTGCCACAGGGCAGATGTTAGGTGATGTGGTGTGTTAATTAGGATACAGGCAGTCTCAGGACAACCCACATATGCAACGGACATGGTGATGCTCTAGCTGGAGGCCGCCCACTATTCAACCCACATGCGATACTTGTCTTGGATCTCGGCTTCATATAGATCAGCGAAACGGCTGTTTAGGCACTCAGTTGTGCGACATCACGCCCTGCGAGATACTGGCTTCAGGGTGAGCTGCAAGACTAATTAGAACGTTGTACACGATGTTAGAGACTGGAAGAGACGCTCTCTGGTTGACATGTCTGCTTGCCTCCACAATGCCAACGGGTACACATCTTCATATAGGTACCTTCTCCCTAGCCTACCTTACCCCCCCCCCCATATGCAGTATCTTCTACCGAAACCCCGAAGCCCTTAAAACGTCAACACCGACGTGGTTATACCCACTCATAATCTACAACCAATAGTGCACTTGAAATGCCTGGCTTTAGAATACCCATGCGATTTCTTCGCCTGCAACTCATTGGGTCCCCTGGCCCGATCCTCATTTCTCTCTAGTCACCATGAATCAAGATGAATTTGGCAGGGCTTCCCCGCAGTTTTTGGCCTCCAATGTCTGGTCAGAGCAATTCTCCCCGTCGCTACAGAAGGTCGACCCGTTGGCGTTTGCGGGGATTGGCCGATCCAGCAATGAAGAGCCCGTGCTGAGTCACGTTGCCTCCCCGCTAGCGACAAATACGCCGCTCATGATTCGCGTAGAGGGGCAAGTGTTCCGCCGCCTTCGGGGGAAGTTTCCCTCTTCAGGCAATCCCCATCCTTCCTTCCCCCCATTTCCTTCCCCATTTTCACACATCCCATCCCGCGTGGACAACTTTGTGCCTCAGGCCACTGCGCTTCTCGATCATTCATCTCGACCAAGAGCTTTGCCTCCATTGTGAAAATCAGGGCACGTAGGGAAACACAACGATGGAGAGGCATATTGCCTGTTGAACTGACCACTCACTAACCCAACCCTTGGCTGACTGACAGCTCTCCTATCTCAATTGTCCTGTCGCGCCACAAGTCGAATCACTTTCCCTTGAACCAGTCGAGCGAGGGCCGATTCACCACTGAACCTCCTAAAACACCACACTTGGACAGAAATCACCATGGCGAAGCGATCTTGGACTGAATCCAATGGAGGAGCTGGAGGAGGGGGTAGCGGCCCAGGTGGAGGTACAGCGACTGCTGATCAGGATGCAACGGCAATTGCGACAACTTCCGTTGATGCGACTCTTACTTGCGGCTCATCTGTATGTACTGTCTCATCATCTAACATTAAAAACCCTCTTCCTGGTCTCACAGCGACCCTCAAATTCTTTGGCACCGACACTGACACCTGACTAGCAGTCCAACAAGAATCGCCAAAATCCCAATCGACAGAGTATCAGCGGCGTGTTGCCCAATGACATGCCCCTGCCTCAGATCTCACGCAAGATCAAAGCCTGCGCTGCTTGTCGTAAGCACAAGGTGGGATGAAATGAACCGGAGCCTACGCATAAAGCCTCGACTAATCGCATATGTAGATTAAATGTTTGATGGATGAGACTGGACCGCCATGCCGAAGGTGTTCTGAGAGAAACCTGGGATGTGTCTTGAGCAAGAGCTTACAGACCATCATTGACGAGAAGTCACAGTAAGCACCCACAATCCTGGCTCTCGGATGAGTTGGGAAAATTACGAATTTATTATTGACACCACCACTAGGTTCTCTGAATCCGTAGTACAGGACTTGGAACAGATGCACAGTGCCCTCAGGCAGGTCATGAGTAAGGTTGGCCTTCCAGAACTTCCGCCATTACAAAGCTCCGGAGGTCGAGAGTCAGAGGGAACGCCTCCAAAAGACGAAAATCCCACGAATAGCGCCAGTCTTTTACCCCCATCTCAACATGAACACGATGCCCTAGGACCATCCTGCGACAACTCACCTAAAGCCACACCCGAGGATGAAGGGCTGCCATATGTTCCCATCCACTCCCTCTACACTCTTACGAAGCTTAGTGCCCTACGATCACCCGAAAACCCAGAATCTCAGCGAGGCCGGGCCATTGACGATTTCATCGCCCGCGGCTCGTTGCCGTTGGCCGATGCTGAGAGCTTATTCGCCCTATACCGAGATCGGCTCGACCGTTACATGTATGGCATTGGATGCCGGTACATGACTCTGGACGAACTGCGACGAAAAAGCCCTATTTTGTCTGCTGCAACCCTCACGGTAGCCGCGCTTCACGACCCCAAGGCTGATGGGGTCTATGGAGTCTGCAGCGCTGAGTTCCGCCGCTTGATGGAAAAGTCCATGTTCGACAGAAGAATTGATCGCGACTATCTCAGAGCT
Source organism: Dactylonectria alcacerensis (assembly GCA_029931735.1). NCBI lineage: Eukaryota > Fungi > Ascomycota > Sordariomycetes > Hypocreales > Nectriaceae > Dactylonectria > Dactylonectria alcacerensis. Next base: position 1,450,397 of record JAPMUZ010000006.1, on the reverse strand, counting down.
ATGTGTGTGGCATCATACTGGCTTAGCGACCTTTCCTGGATGCTATCAGGATACGCCATTCGGCGAGCTGCTGAATGCAACCTACATAACAGTTATAGCCAGGCCATCAAGGGGCAAAACCAGGACGCTGCTGACTGCGCGCGTCTCTGGTACATTCTCTATATCTGCGATCAGCACCTAGCAACTCTCTACGGTCGCCCTTCAATCGTGCAGGAGGACTCGTCTATTCAGGGGTGGGAAAAGTTTCTTGAGTCTCCAGTCGCGACCGAGGAGGACAAGCGCTTGACTGGCCAAGTGGCGCTGGTCAGCATCCTACGAAATATCCGAGATTTGTTCGGTACAGACAAGGGGGAAACAATTCCTCGCGTATACCTAAACCATATTCTGCAATTCCGGCGACAGTTGGATCAATGGTATGATCGCTGGCTCAAAGAGTTACCAGGTGAGCTTACTTCGAACGAAGTGTCCTTTTGGGCATGAACTAACTGGAGATAGAACAATGGCCGCAAATCGGATCTTTCCCGCGCAAGGGAACCATCCTGCACTACAACTTCGCACAGATTCATCTCTACTCACATATCTTCCGTGGACTGTCTGGAGATGACCCTATTCCGCACTATTTCCTTGACTGCGCAGGAAAAGCCGTGGGTGCGGCGACGGCCATCATCGACCTCATCATTACGGATCCTGACGTTGCTGTTGGTATTGTTGGTATGCCGTCCTACATGCTCTCCATGACAGCCTTTGCCTGCATGTTCCTCATCAAAGTCGCCATCAAGTATGGCGGTGACCTGATTGAGCGGCAGCGTGTGCATGATTTGACGACCAGCCTTGTGCGACAGTTTCGATCTCTGTCCACGGGCAAGTGGCATCTGGCGAATCTCATGGCTAGTGGACTGGAGAGGATGACGGCGACGTTGACCTTGGCCTTGCCGAGCCAAGTCCCTGTCCCCCCTAATACAGCAGTGGCTGGCCCGGGAGTGCCTGAAATAGTGGACTTCTCTGGTCAACTTCTCCCAAATGATCGCCCATTGACTGATATGGACGGCGATCTCTTCTTTGACTACGATATGAGCTTTGGACTCTCACCCGTGTTTCGATTCGATCCTGGCATGTTTGCAATCGATGCGTCAGGACAAGCCATTCCTAGCTACCCAGAAGCAGAATATGGAATGAGGTGATGAAAGGATGTGCGGATCGAGCGCTCGCATGCGTTTGGATATCTTCGTCGAGGTTGTTGTTTGTACATGTCGGGGCATTGGGGTTCCTGGAAAATAGGCAATGTGCGTGATGGAGTCTGGTATTGGGCTTGACTGGGCGTGACATGATTTTTCAGGATATCAAGTTCACAGGCGCACAAAATGGACATTTGACACTTTTACTTGCTGTTTGCGGAGGGAAAGCCGTCTGGCTCACCCGCCTATCTTGGCCGGAGCTCACATGTGGTCACCGTGGACACGCATCAGCAGATTGTCTGACGTCAACTCATGGATGTATCAGCACGGATGAGACTAAAAGTTACCGGACATGTTCATCGGACATGTTGCCCGGCGTCTCGCTCCATGTAATCCATTCCTACAGGACCCGAGCTTTCGGCCAAACTCGCTCGAGGTGGAACTTGGAGTCGTTCCCCGCAGGGATTCCCAAGACACCATAACTCCAATTTTCAACAATTGGGTCCCAGGATTCTCAACCAAGGTCCAATGGATCTCATGTCCTAGTTCCGGGTTCCTGGAGCGAGTTGAGGGAATCCACATGGAGGCGATTGTGTGAGCATCGGACTTCTCCCCGGCGGTAAGGCCCCGCAGGAGAACAGCTGCGGGGAACCTTCCCATGATCCATCATCATGACATACTAATTAAGCCTCACAACATTGAGTGGATATCCAACTTGTCTCGACCGAGTCGGTGGATACGGTACATTCGACAATCGCGAGATAATCTTATCATTTGGATAAGATCAAATTCGACGTCATAGTAATCCGTCTTTGAACCTGAACCGATCTCGGAACCCCAACGTCAACGTTGGTTGCATCATGGCAGACAACAGCGACAAGCACATCCTCGTCACGGGAGCGGCTGGCTTCGTTGGCCAAGCCATCGTTGCACCGCTCATAGCGTCTTCACCGTCTCTCCACCTTACTCTCACCGATGTGACGGAACCTCCAGTCCCGTCGAATGCAGCGCACGCGAGCGTTCGCATCACGTCTCTGGCGGCTGACTTGACCTCGCCGGCGACGGTTGCCGAAGTCTTTGGTAGTCGCCGGTTCGACGCCGTGTACATCCTCCACGGGCTCATGTCGGGCGGATCTGAGGCCAACCTAGAGCTCGGGCTGGCGGTGAATGTGGACTCGATCCGGAGCGTGTTGGACTTCCTCCGCAAGAACCAGCCGGGGACCAAGGTCGTGTTTGCGAGCTCGTGCGCCGTGTATGGGCCTTCGGACGGAGACGTCTCTGAGACCGGCACGGTCCCGCTGCCGCTGTCTTCTTACGGCGCCGAGAAGCTCATCATCGAGCTGCTGCTCAACGACTTCTCGCGCCGGGGCTTGCTGGACGGCCGGATCGCGCGGTTGCCGACGGTCGTGGTCCGGCCCGGAGCTCCGTCAGCGGCGGCGTCGAGCTTCGTGTCCGGCATCGTGCGGGAGTCGCTCCGGGGCATCCCCAACGCGCTCCCAGTGAGCCGCGACTTTTCTGTGTGGATCTGTAGCCCGGCGACGGTGGTTAAAAACCTGGTCAAGCTCAAGGACGTGCCGGCAGATAAATTTGGCGACTCGCGCATCGTCAACCTGCCGGGCATTACGGTGACGATCCAGGAGATCCTTGACGCTGTGGAGCAGGTCGGCGGTAAGGAGGCTGTCGGGTTTGTCAAGGAGGAGATTGACCCCTCGACGGAGAGGATCGTCAAGAGCTGGCCGCCGAGGTTCGACGTTAGCAGGGCGCATGCGCTGGGGCTGGAGCCAGACGGGAAGCTGATTGAGGCTGTACAAGCTTTCTTTGAGACATTGAGCGAGTGAGGAGGCCATTTTGGGATACCAGTCTTGGTAATAAAATGAGACAGCTGATTTTCCAGAATGCTCATGTCTTGTTAGTCATTAAGATGCATTGTGCATCAATCTCCTCTATCTAGCGCCATCTATACTCGTCTTTTCCTCACAGGGTCATTATTCGTTACAGCTTCGACGCCCGCATCTTCGCCACGGGAGACGATCCAGCGTCTCCAGACGGCACCATGTGATCCACGTCCAGCGTATTCACCAGCGCCGGCGTCGCCTGATCCAAACTCGTAATGCCGGCGAGCCTCATGGAAGTCTCGAGCTCATCCTTGAGCACTGCGAAGAGGAGGCAGGTTAGCGAAGCACGGGGGGTACCGTCAGGCAAGGGGGGTAACTGACGCTGTGAAAGGTGCTCGACGCCCTTTTGGCCGTATACCAGCGAGTACAGGAATGGCCGCGCGATGCCGACGGCTGTGGCGCCCAGTGCGATGGCCTTGAGGATGTCGGAGCCGCGCTCGAAGCCGCCATCGATAAAGATCTGGAGATGCTGGAATGCCTCAGGGAAGAGTTTTCGGACTTCGAGAAGGACTAGGATTGATGCTGGAGAGCTAAATTTATGTGTGAGCAATATCCTTCGACCAAGCGATGGCGAGTTTGTTTACTTACCCGTCAAGAGATCGACCGCCGTGGTTACTTAGCACAACGCCATCAACACCATGATCGACAGCCAACCTCACATCCTCAACAGTCTGCACGCCCTTCAACACAATCGGCACCGAACTAGCCTCGCGAATCCAGCGCAAGTCGTCCCACTCGAGCGCCTTGTCGATGTACTGGCCCATCAGACGGCCCAACCCATTGCCCTTGGCGTCCTTTGTGCTCTCGCCGCCGCTCATCTCGGACCGGACGGCCGTGGCTTGCGGGGCGCGCTCGTCGGCCTCGCGCTTGCCCGGCACGGGGGCATCGACGGTCACAAAGACGGCTTTGATGCCGAGCGAGCGGGCTTTGCGCAGCAGCTCGACGGTTTTGGAGCGGTTGGAGTTGACGTAGAGCTGGAGGAAGAAAGGGTAGTTGCGGGGTGCGGCACCGATGATGGTGGGGAGAGAGTAGGATGCGTTGCTGGAGATCTACGAAATGTTAGCAAGCTAAACATGAGATTTGAGGCATTCAACTTATACTGACAATCTCAAAGATGCCCTCGTTTGCCACGGCTCGACTCCACCCAAGCTCTCCATCCGGATGTGCCAGCGTCGCCATAGCCGCTGGACACATGAAGAACGGAGCCTTACTCTTCAATCCTAATATCTCCCTCTCTATAGACACATTTGTGACGTTTCGCAGGATCCGCGGCCGCAACATGATCCTCCTGATAACCTCGCGGTTGCGGCCGAGGGTGACGAGATCGGTGGCAGCCGACGAGTAAAACGCCCACGCCTTGGGACTCAGGGCTTTTTGCGCCGCGAGGGCAAAGTCGTTGGCTGAGAGAATCTGGTCTAGAGGAGGGACATCGGATGGGAGTTGGACATCTGTGTGGCTTCGTGTTAGCGAACGCGATGAGTTAGTGATAGAGTTGACAGACCTCGTGGAGGAGGGATGTTGGGAGTCTCCGACTCCATTGCTGAAAGGTCACTCATGATGGCTAAGGTGTGTGTGATGATAGAATAGTAATTGATGTTCGAAAACAGTTCAATCTCTGAGAACCCATGAGCTATATGAATGTCCTTCTCTTGTTCAATCGATATAAGTGATCCCACAGTATTTGGCCTCCCAGCACCGGCATCGGCGCTTCGTGTAAGTAGGCTGGACTCCACAGTTCTCCATTCTCCAACTCCATCCCTGTAGGTTCTGTTCGTGTGCCTCCTCAGAAAAAAATAATTCTCTACTAATTCGGGGTATGCAGCTGAGGCGGCCGGAGTCATATCCCGGACTTCTCTCCGATGGCGAGTGCTTTGGGCTGACCGCCATTCTTTCCGACAGGGGAGTTACTCAATTGAAAGGAAAGAGGATTGGAATCCTAGGTTATGACGGGAATGCCACTCCGAAGCTCAATTGTGCTGCGGTGTGCCAATGTTGAGCGGTGTTGCAATGTTTTGTTTTCTTTGTCCCTAGCTTGTCTGCACTCGCTAACACGAGCCAACGTGCCAGAGCATGGCATTTTTCACGGACTTCCACGAGCCTGAATTGCGACTAATGCGAACTCTACCTCGAGAAACTATATTAAGTATCAAATTGCAATAATTGATACACGACTGACGAAATTTGGTGTTCCTTTCCCCTGCTTGGTCTTGTTGGCACTAAGAGGTCTAAATAGTAGTGGACATGAATAAGCGCACGATTCAAACTATTCAACACAGCTACCCAAAGTCTGATACAATGATGAACAATACATTTACAGACTTTAATTGTACCCGCATTACTCTTCCTTTGTAGATGACTGGCCATCCCCAACGTGTTGTCGCCTTCTCATCCTCACATCACGAACCCACAGGACGAGATACGAACTCAACAATCCTAACCCTACCGCATGCGGCCACACAACTTCTTCAGCTTTTCCTAATCTCGCCCACAGCATCCACGCCTCTCCACTAATACCAACGACCAGCTGCATCGTCCCCGTCACCTCGAGCGCCGGTCGTAAGAGCCCTGCACCACCAAAGTACGCATACATGAGCCCATGGTGCAGCGTATTGAGCATCGCCAGCACCCGCCACCCGTCGCTGTGCAAGACGACCCTCACATAGCTGAGATAAGGCGTTGTGAGGTGGTGAAAGGCAAAATGCAGATCGATAAGGCCGCCTCCGGCTCGGACGCCCAGCACGTCGATGTACTCCCAGAACTTGGACGCGTGGTATAGGCTGCGGGCTGTTTTCTCGTGGGAGGGCGAAGCGATGAGGATCATCAAGACAAAGGATGCGGCAGAGTAGGCCCAGCTGTTGAGAAGCGTAAACGTACGGGCTTGTGCGATGGGGCCATTGTGCGATACGTAGGAATCTATGGCTTTCCAGGCGGCAACGAAAAGCAACGTCTGGCAGATCATGAACCCCATACCCTGGAAGATTGATCTGTCATCAAAATTTCCCATAGCGGCGTAACGTGTTATAGAATCAAAAAGCATGGTTTTAATTGAGTAAAGGAGGCAGAAATGTTCGTCTCTCAAGATAGGGCAAGGATTGGAGGTTGATTTAGCCATAACATGAGTCACCTTTCACACAGCCATGTGACTTGCCTCAACAGCACACGCTTACTTTGGTACCGGCGCATCTATCCTCCGCCTACTACAGAATTTTGCACAACTGTAATCAGAACAAAGCGTTCGGAATGCTGTACGAGTTCTAGCGTTCAGGGACAAAGGGCGTCATTGCATATTACAAGCGGCCCTGAAAGCATTGCATTGTTCCTCAAATAAACATAATCAAAGCAACCATTATAAGCACAGACGTGAGATTCTAGATAAGTATCACCCCTCGATCCTAGCGGCTGGCTTCAACAACATTCGTTGTTATTCACATTCATCATCAAGACATCCAACAACTCACACAGGTTTCGCACTTGGTAAAACTACAGCCAACACCAACTACCAAACCGCCACATTACCAAACTCATTCGCCAACATGCCACAAATCACCCCTCACGCTCCTGCGCCTTGTGTGACACGCCTTCTCGATTACCTCCGCACCATAGGGGGACTTAGGCTCAACTTTAAGTCGCCGAAGGAAGATAATATCGCCCTAACAAAGATGACTACGGCGTGCGCGCACGACAACCAGTATCTCGATGGGGCTTGGAACTACATCCTGGAGATCTGTCAAGAGGAAATGGAGGAGAGGATTGCTGACGGCGAGGCTGGGAGGACGGAATTTTGGACCACAATCTCAAATAAGCTCGCTAACTCGAGACAATTCCCAGTCTCGGAGCAGCTCCCTCCCTCGAAGAACATGGATATCCTCGTCGAGATCCTTCAGGTGACCGTCACCTACATGGTGGTAGCCCGTATGTCTTGGTTAAGTAGAGTCGGCCGTGCGCGTTACATAGAATCTCTGAGGGCCCCTAAGCACGTTGTGCTTTGCAACCTCGACATTCTGTTGTTGCTGTCGTTAAAGAAGCATAGGTTTTGGTCTATGTGGTACATTCTGGGCCAGAGCGACGGGTTGGTAGTACTTTATGACCAAAAAATCGATGCCCACGTCAGAAAGCTAAAAGAGAAGAAGAAAAGTCTTGGGTATAGCCTCAGGCGGCCTGAAATGCCGGAAGACCAGTTTCGGATGAAGTGGACAATGTCGGAGGAAGATCTGCTCGAGTTGTCTCGGAAGGTTAAAGCTGACGTACCATTTGATGATTTAGAGCCAGCGATGCGAGAGTATCTCGGGCGTAAATAATGGCGAGAGACTTGAGTTATATTAGCCATATAATAGGTTAGGAGCATCTGATACTGCGTTGTATTGTTTTATTATTTCTATTGTTTTTATGTCGCTTTTCACGCCTTTTAGTCTGTAGAATTCTCTGGCGAATTGGAGCCCGCCATAGACTCATAGTTTTGAAGATTCGTGTTGTAAACTGAATCGTGATCAACAACATGGTGGAAAATGCTATGATGTTTTGTTGCCACGAATGTGCGTTATCTGGTTAGGTTTTATGTATTCTGCTGTTGAGTTCTTAAATAAATTCAACCTAAGCGTTGCATGTACAGTGTTCATTATCAACACTTGACTATTCCCAAATCATTGTCTGACACTAACACCAATCGATGCAAAATAGGCGCATTTCTTCTGCAAGTCTTTGCTAATCTTCTCCATTTTCGTCGCACCGCCAGTTTCAAACGCGATGCGTCGCTTGCGCTTCTCCGACCAGGCGTCCCACTTGACAGAACCAGACTCGCGGTGCGTGTTTGGGTTGTGCGAACGGATGAAGCTCGACCAGTAACCTTGGACAACTGATGTCACTTTCTCATTGACTCCACCCTCGACATAGCTCGCGGGTGGATCGCCTCCTGTGTATGATGGACCGAATACGGCGTTGACTTCGACGGTGTGGGGGACGCCTAGGCCTTGTTTCATTTGGTCGGGGTCTTCCACGTTGTAGAGATAGTTCCATGAGTCTGGGACACCGTACTGGGTCAAGGCGTTTGAGATGTAAATGCCGGGGCACATGTATCGCATATCGCCGTATGCATCGCTGACCTGTCGCCAGTAGCATCCAGAGCTGGGGCACGTATCATTCTTGTTCGGGTAGAGCTCATTGATGTCGCCCAGTTGCTTCAGTGTCAAGAAACTAAACTGTGTTTTGAGAAAGACATCGCTCTGAGCCAAGGTCGATGTGTCTTTTGGTGCAAACACGGTGCCGCCGTTGGTGTCGTCACCCATGATAGCAGGCACTTTGATGAACTTGCCCTCCTCGAACAACCTGTAGGTGAAGTCCGGAACAAGATCTCCATCCACCACCGGAGTCCACATGTAGAGAGGTGCTGCCGGGGCTCGGGGATGAGGGATGTTGTAGTTTGCCGCCTGGATCTCCAATGCCGACTTGGATCTTAAGCAAGCCAGGGCTTTCGTGCCGGTGCAGCCCAAACGGATGGCCAGGTTCTCATACCAGTAGACAGATTCTTCCACACTCAGCATGTTTGCGAACGAGACCGACTCAGCCGCTACTGCGTGGAAAAGGCCTTCGTCTTTGCCACCGTAGGCACTAAGGTGGTGAGCGACGCTCGCAGCACCTGCCGACGCTCCACCCATCGTAACATGGCTAGGATCGCCTCCAAACGCGGAGATGTGTTGTTGGACCCATTTCAAAGCCTTTCTTTGATCGTGCAGACCAATATTGGGTGTGATTTGATCACCATCCTCGAGGAAGCCGTACGGACCAACGCGGTAGTTCATAGTAACGACCACCATGTCCATGTCTGCAGCCACGATCAGGCCAGAGCCGTTCACATATGCGTTGGAGTTAGAGTTGAAGCCGCCGCCTTGGATGAAGACAAACACGGGAAGCTTTGAGTTCTTTGAGGCGCTGCTTGGGGCGAAAACATTGACAAAGAGACAGTCCTCGGACTGCGTTGTGCCGATGGTACTCGGGGCACTGCCCGTTGCGATACAGATGAACCCCCACTGACATCTGTGAGCAAGGAATCGACCACAGCAAGTCATAGGCCACTTACCTCGTTTGCGTCCTGGACCGTATCATTTTGAATAGGATCCTGGGGCGCACTGAACCTCAGGTCTCCGAGCGGAGGAGCAGCATATCGCATACCCAGCCATTGTGTGACGCCATTGCTGTAAGTTTTCCCCCTGTATTTGCTGTAACCTAGATCGACAGTAGGGTTCACTGCATTGGCTGACGAAAGCAGGATGGTAGCAGCCACGGAAAAACGCCAGAAACCCTTCATGATGGTAGTTAGAGGCTGCAATACAGTCTACGGGCAGAATTGACGAGACTACCCAAGAAGACAGGACCTCGGTATTTAAGGACGGCAACTTTTTATCCATGGGAGCGCGATCTACTAACGGCTCTCAAAAGTGATCTCCGTCCCCCGGAACCAAGGCTCTTCGGGGAAAACTCGAGAAGGATTTGATCTATTTCCCCGACGTCACCATGCCTGGTTCGTCAACCCCACAGGGTCGGCTTGAACCGTTTTGACATGATCGTCCGGGGTGCGGGGAAGAACAACCCTTCAACCATGTGGAGACCCTGGAAGAGCCACCCCGACTGGACATCTTTGAGACCAAAGGGGAGTTTTCCCGTTGAGTTGCGTCTCGGATGCGCCGAAAAGGCACCGATGCTAGTCGGAATTCCCAGGCATGACGGCAACGACGGTGTCGTCGACTGTCGCAGTTAGCTCACTTCCAAGGCGATTCGCATGTCCGCTAGTGGGACTGTGAACTTCAAGACATCTTTATTGTACCAAGAACAAAACTCTTTCATTCTGTTTATTCTATATACTCATTAGTCTATTTCTCTTAGGTCGTGACAGAGACAGTGTCTCGAGAAGATGCTGGCACTCCATCCCAAAATGGTTTCCGCCGTGAGACATCCCACGATTCACACACAATATATCCATCCTCCATTCTATCACGGTACAGGAGGCTTTATGAAACATCATCTAGAGGACTAGATCTTGCAGCTGGTGCCGTCCACGTATCTCGATGATGCCAACGAGGGGTGACAGAAAAACCGCACACCACAATGCATCAATTCGCCGTCTGTCCCTAGGAGGGATATGAGAACATAGATTAATATGATTGATAGACATTGGAGACTAATTCAGTAGAACCTCGGCCAGTTTTAGTTCTAGATTCATCCTCTACTTCAGGTATTATCATTCTATAGCGGAGCGAATAGGTTGAGTTTGGTGGAAGACGCAAATTAGAGTAGTCTTATCCCTTCAAAAGGCCAACAGAAATCTAGAGAGGCCAGCCGAGCCTCACCCGCCTCTGCATTGTACATAATGAGTATTTCAGTCAAAATAAATGGGGATTTTGTCCCGCTCCCATTGCGTCGCCACCAAATTACCATAATCAGAAGACTCACCTCGACTCTTACCTCAACTCCACTAGGTGAATCCTCTGGCATTTTCAAAGTTAGATTTCAAACCTTTGGATGAATACTACAGAAAGGCGTCTAAATGAAGTGGGCTAAGAGAGCCACATTCGGGATCCTTGTTGCTATAAGCAATCATCGCTCTCTATCAGCTGCGGACCCGTGATACATCGCGGCCACCTTAAAAGTCGATATGAGAACTTGACAACGCAATACAGGCGACCGAGGCCCTCCACTGTGGATGATGCTGGAGGCTGGCTATGTGTGTTCAAGTGTTTGTCTTTAGGATGCATCTCCTTTGCTCACTTTGGTACTTCCTAATGAAATGCCATTTGAATTTGATGTGCTAGGACAATTCGCTCCGAGTATGGATGCTCCGCATTGGCGCGCCAACATCTCTTGTCTTAAGGAAACGATGTTTTAAGTACAATTTATTAAAATTTAGGTCCATCAAATCAGCCCTTCTGGGACGCAAGCAGCTCGCAATGCAAGGGTGACGGAAGGGTAGTATTCCCTGACGTTCCCTGTGTTGAGTCCGTTGACGGGATCGTTCTAGATGTTGGTCTTCATGGCCACAATCGCAACTCATCGACATCCTCGAACAGTTATCTTCAGCAGCCCTCGGTGGACGGAAGCGCTCCTCTCAGAACAAGGGCGTTGGTTCTCAGGTCAATGAGTACTTCTCTCTGATGGACGTAGATGTTCCATTGAGCATGGCTACCCCTAATCCCTACATCACTGAATCTTGGCTGTGGATTTTCTTTCATAACCTCCGACCCAGGTACCCGATTACTACCTTACTCAAGAACTGTCCGCTTCATCATAGGCGAGCCGCTGGCACAAACGTGATAATAAAACAGGGTTTTTTTTTCTTTCTTTTTTTCACAATTTTGAGTTTTCAACACCTAATGCTTCCACAGCTCTAGGTATTCGATAGTAGGAATATTTATATCGACATTCCTGCGGATTTTGCTTGAAAAAGCCGCTTCTTTTATTTTTAGAATTGTTCAAAAATGATCTGAGCATCAATCAACGACCCGAACTTCGGAGGGACTTCATGACAGCCCACTTGCGTGGCGATGAGTTTTCTCACCGCCTACCAAAAATGGCAGAAAATTTACCCCTCCCCCGCAACAACCAATGCCCCGCTACCTGCCTTGAGATCTCATCGCGAGAGCTCAAACGCCAGAAAAAATTCGAGACTCCTGCGTCACTTGAAGCCGGAATCGCCCGAAATCACGTCTGAATTTTCTCCATCCGCCCGGGTATCATCCCACTCTGCCATATATCAATTGGAATACCGCTATTGACACGTTCTTCAAAGTATTCATTACCGAAATCAATCGCCATCATGTCCAGCTTCGACTCGTACCAAACCCCTCTGGGGTCCCGCTATGCCTCCAAGGAGATGCTCACCCTCTTCTCCTCTCGAACCAGGGCATCTACCTGGAGAAAGCTCTGGCTCTTCCTCGCCGAGGCTGAGAAGGAGCTCGGCATCGAGCAGATCACCGATGAGGCCCTCGAGCAGATGCGCGCCAATCTGACCATGACTGACGAGGCCTTTGAGGTTGCGCGTGTCGAGGAGAAGATCCGTCGCCACGACGTCATGGCTCACGTCCATGTAAGTACTCGGAAATTTCGATGCACTTAGCTCATGATTGACAAGAATACAGGCTTTTGGACAAGATGCTCCGTATGTGCTGCCATACAATGCTTCAAAAGTAGTACCACGAGATCCGCTCCTAATTTGAATGCCACAGTGCTGCCGCCGGTATCATCCACTATGGCGCCACCAGGTTCGTGCGATTTACGAAATCTTAGATCAAGTTGCAAACTAATTCACCGAAGCTGCTACGTCACTGACAACGCCGATCTCATCTTCGTACGTCGTTCCCTTGTCATGAATCCTCCATCCCTCCATCCTGATTTTGAGCATTCCACATCTTCCATCGAGTCCCGTTTAAGACGCGTCGCTAATCCTTGCTAGCTCCGAGACGGCCTCGACCTCTTGCTCCCCAAGCTCGCCAAGGTTATCCAGAACCTTCGCAACTTTGCGCTGGAGCACAAGGACCTTCCTACTCTAGGGTTTGTCGACCATGGCCACCACCATTATGACCAAATCTAACACCCACCGTCTCACAGATTCACCCACTTCCAGGCTGCTCAGCCGATCACGTATGTTTCTCCTATCCCTTTCGAAATACAGGCGCAAAACGTGCTTGAGAGGGAAACCCGGTGCTTTCATAATTTTCCATTACTAACGCCTGGCTATTTAAAGTGTCGGCAAGCGTACTGCTCAATGGATCCAGGAGCTTGTAAGCACCACTTCATACTTTTACTAGATGTGTGCTAACTTCACAGGTCATGGATCTCGAGGATATCGAGCATGTCCGGGATGAACTTCGATTCCGCGGCGCTGGTATGTGCTCCCCTTACCGACCCATGCTTAGCAACCTCCCTCTTTATCAAAAACCCAAATGGGTAGATGCTGACTATTGGTCATTTAGTTGGCACCACCGGTACCCAGGCGTAAGCAAACTATGTTGCTAACTATTTTGGAGACATAAAGTACTGACCGCACTCAAAGATCTTTCATGGAGATCTTCCACGGCGATGGTGACAAGATTGATGAGCTCAACAAGAAGCTGTGTGAGAAGGCTGGCTTCCCCGGCATCTACACTGTTTCAACCCAGACCGTATGTCATCCTTACGTTGATTTCTTGTTAGCTCATTTCCGAGTTCTAGAAGAGCTGACCCTGATGATTTAATTAGTACACCCGAAAGGTTGATCTGTAAGTGACCCTACTAGACTTGCTATCTCGGTCGTTTGGGGAGTTTCAATCCTCTAGCTCCACCACCGCACCAATAGAGTCATCTGTAGTTTCTAACTATCCTCTCGAGACCATGAACCGGAACTGATCATTGACATATTATGCAGCCGTCTTGCCAACGCCCTTTCTGCCTTTGGCGCTACTGCCCAGTGAGTACCCCTCGTTCTCTGACCTCCATGGTCCTCGCGGAGCTTCTCTCGCTTCAAATTTATGTAAATTAACAATCACTAACAATTTTATAGGCGTATCGCGATTGAAATTCGACACTTGGCGCACATGAAAGGTATTCGGGCTCTATCCCCGCCGCTTCGACTTCCACTATCATAACGATGAGATCTTCAGTCACCTGATCAATAGATATGCTAACCTAAAGTCTTGCAGAGCTTGAGGAGCCTTTCGAGAAAACCCAAATGTTGGTTTACTTTCTTCCCCCATCCATTTCCACCACTCTTTTTGCTCTTTTGTGCCAGAATATTTATAGCTTGCACTATACCTTCTGCTCTCGCTACTCTGAGCTGTAGCTTTTACCTTTGACAATAGCTACACGGGGTCGTCACCAACCCCCTTTCCTACTCTTTCTTACACTACTCGCAAAGGTCTTGCTGACATTGAGTCCAGAGGTTCGTCGGCAATGGCGTACAAGAGGAATCCTAGTAAGTGGGCAATATCGCTTCAAAACTCCAGTTTCCCACCTCAAAAAGGCTGCTTGCTAACTCGAAGGGGCGACAGTGCGAAGTGAGCGAATTACTTCTCTCGCTCGTGAGCTGCAGAACAAGAACGCGAATGCCGCACAAACATTCGCTGGTCAATGGTTCGAGAGAACTCTTGACGGTAAGTTCAAGGCTACATCCCTTAGGTACAAGAGATGGCTAACTCGAAGCAGATTCGGCGATTCGTATGTCTTCCAACTCGCTAGTTCATTGTCAATAATGAGCCTTGTAAAAGACTCTTAGCTGACTGTAGGATAGGTCGCGTGGACATTCCTGAGCAATTCTTGTTGGCTGACGCTATTTGTACGTACCTAAACGCTATGCTTCCCCTTCAATGTTCTACTTGTTGCTGACTATGAATGCTAGGCTTGTCTCTCGATAACGTTACGAACGGTCTTGTTCTCTACCCCAAGGGTTCGTATCTATCTACACACAAAAACTTGAGTTCCACATACTTACTAAGTACAAATGCTAGTCATCCGTGCCAGACTCGATTCAGAAATTCCTTTCATGGCTACTGGTACGTCCCGTGTTTTTCAGCTGCCAAAATATCAAATCCGCGTGCGCCCAGCTAACGTGAAGCTAGAAAACATCATCATGAAGCTGGTTAGCAAGGGTGCTAGCCGACAAGAGGCCCACGAAGAGATTCGCGTCCTCTCGCACCAAGCCGGTTCGGTTGTCAAGAACGAAGGCAAGCCTAATGATCTCATTGAGAGAATCCGCAACACGGAGTACTTTGCTCCCATCCACGCCGACCTGGACTCCGTCCTCGACCCGGCTCTGTACATTGGTCGCTCCGCAATCATCACCGAGCGAATGTGCGCTGAGGCAGATGAGAAGCTGGCCAAGTATCGGGAGTACCTCGACAATGCTGAGACTGCGCAGTTGTCTGTCTAAATCTTCAGATAGAGCTACATAGGTGGATTCTAATCCTACGACAAGGTAGCTAGGATGAGATCATAAGAAGACTTCCCAACTGATTTGTTTATGCTAACCCCTGGGCCCTGTGAAGTGTGGAAAATGACGATAAATGATATTGAGAAGAGGGACAATGGCTACAAGTTAAATCATGCCAGCGTATTTCGGCATTGCCAATTTCAGTCTGGTCAAGTGTTGTAATTGGTAGGCGGGGCTCAGATCCCTGTACACGGTCAAATGCTCCTAGGTTATCGAGGAGGGCGGGTCAAAAGCAATACAGCATAGAAGAAAGTGAGTACTGTATTAGACCACAACACTCAGTGTAGTGATTGGAGAGTTATTTGCTTAATGATGGCGGTTGAACGCGAATGGCCTGAGTGACATAGGTATGTCTCACGTGATCCATCACTCGGGTAGTGACATGCTCGTGGCTCGAAGCATAGAGCTGCAGTCCTCACACATATTGAATAAGAGGATGCGTTCATTTTTATTTTTTATTTTCGAGACAAGTGGAAAACTCAGTATTCATTCATCTACCTACATTGAAGAAGTGCCCGAGCCCTGATTTTTATTGTCTGATAAGCCCCTGCTGACGACGCCGAAACACACTGCGCCAGGTTCTAGTCCTGCGTTGTCCTCCCCAGCCCCATTATTCCTGGAGCTTGTGAGAAAAAATCGCAATGTTGTTATGATTGATAATATTAGACTCCTCAGATCTGCCAAATGCCAGGATCATCCGGATAAAGCGGCTGCGGGCAGGGTTGACATAGGCCTGGCGGGTGGAGTGAACGCGACTGCATCTCCACCCGGCTTTAGATCCGCCGTCCGGCTTTAGATCCGGAATCAGAAACCGGCCGCCTGCACTGACGATGACGGGGTTTGCTCAGATACTGCCGTGTTTTCCGTTTCAGTGTGGACGGAGCCACTCAACTCGATTCACAATGCAATGCAGCACTGTCGGAGATAGCCGGTGCTCCGAGAACATCCTTGGTAAGAGCTCTTGGTTGAGTGTATATGACAGATTATGACGGAACTTGAGCCTCATTAAGAGCTCAATATATCCTACTTTATGACTATGGGCTTTTCATACACGCAAGTTATAGCCAGAGCTTATCAGATTCAGAGCACCATCAACACTAGTCTAGCTCAAGTTCTGGAGATGAACGATACATGTTGAAAAGGATTTTGAAAAGGGCCGATACCTGGCACACCCCTTCTCTGTATGGATTCATATCCACTGTGGACCAAGATACGTGTAGATGTCCGGGGTAACGGGGTGAAGCCCATGGGGAAGTGTCTGGGTTGTGGGTCTTCTGTGGGATTATAAAGGAGAACCCTCATCCACCTTCCTGAGGACTCTTTAGACATAGGCAATCTAACCCATACTGCATATGCGATGGCAGCCACGGACAAGCCGGAAGAGCAGTACGTCGAGAACGGGGTGAGTCCTCGCAGTTCATCACGTCGATGACGAAGACCGATCGAGGGGTCGCTTGCGCTAATACACATGTCCACAGCACAATGACGATGCCATGTCCACCGCGCACAGAGACTTTCTCCTCAAACATCATGGGACAGTTGAACTGGATCCTATGCCGAGCATGGAGGAGGCAGATCCCTTGAACTGGCCAAAGCATAAGGTACGTGAAAATCTTGATTTCCGGGGACGATGCTAACGGCGGGTAGAAAATCATCAATTTGATCATCATCGCATTCCACGCAATGATGGCTACGTTTACTGCCGCTGCTATTCAATCAGCATACGTGGATATTGCCGCAGACCTGAACGTCAGCGTCCAGAGAGCGACATATCTAACGTCACTAGTCATCGCCATCATCGGAGCGGCTCCTCTCCTCTGGCGGCCCCTTTCGCACGTTTACGGCCGACGCCCTATATTTTTACTCTCACTTTCATGCAGCGCAATCTGCAATGTCGGGTGTGCTCTCTCTCCTTCCTACGGAACTATGGGCCTGTGCCGGGCCCTCACTGCCTTCTTCATCAGCCCGGCCGCTTCCATTGGCAGCGCGGTTGTATCTGAAACCTTTTTCAGCAATCAAAGAGGCAGATATATCGGAATTTGGACCGCTATGGTGACTTTAGGTGTCCCGGTTGCGCCATTCATTTTTGGCTTTGTGGCTTTGAGAGTCGGGTACAGATGGATCTATTGGATCCTAGCCATGGTAATTAAGTCTAAGTCAGATGGGCTTTGCCAACTCTCTGTATGCTGACTCCCGTGTAGATCAATGCTGTGCAACTCGTCGTCTACTTTTTCTTTGGACCAGAGACGCGATATATTCCCGGCCAGAAGAGCAACAAACCGTCATCCGCTCTTCATCGATATGTTGGGTTTAGCCGTATTGATCCCACCCCTTTGAAGTTCAGAGACTTCGTCCAGCCCCTGTTCTTTATCACCCGCCTTTGTGTGGTCATTCCAGCTATCGCGCACTCGATGGTATTTCTATGGGGCAGTGTGGTCATCACGATTGAAATTCCGCAGCTATACCCGGAGAAATTCGGCTTCAACACGCAACAAGTTGGGCTTCAAAACGTCGGCCCAATCGTCGGCACTATACTCGGCGAGCAGATAGGTGGTGTGCTGTCAGACCGGTGGATGTGGCTGCGGCAACGAAAAGGTGTCACTCCTAGACCAGAGTTTCGTCTCTGGGTCAGTTACTTTGGCCACCTCTTAACCATTTGCGGCGTGGTGGTCTTCTTGGTTCAGACGGAGCGAGCTTCTGATACCTGGAATCCCACGCCCATTATAGGGGCAGCCATAGCTGGCGCCGGAAACCAAATTGTGACAACAGTTATGATGACATACGCGGTCGACTGCTATCGCCCAGATGCCGCCGGGATCGGCGTTTTCATCACGCTTGTACGTCAAACTTGGGGCTTCATCGGGCCATTTTGGTAAGTGTTCCGCTCGCGACCCAGGGGTGATCCATTCATTAATGTTTATTAGGTTTCCGGAGCTGCTGGAAAATGTTGGACTGGCGCCCAGTGCGGGAGTGGCAACGGCGATGATTGTAGGGGCAACTATGATACCCACAGCTCTCCTTCAATGGAAAGGTTATGGGTGGCGCAGGCAATCAAAGTCTGGAACAGATGAATAGTAGAAGGCTATATCCAGCCTTTGGAGTTCTGACCATGGAGAAGTTTCATGGGCAATGGCTAGGGAGGCATGTCGTTAGCAAAGGGACAAGGAAATGCCTCGGGCCTTCGGCACTTCAAATCACAATAGTTTTAAAACACTCCACATCGTTACTCTATTAAATCCTTGCACAGCCTTGACAAAATAAAAAAACCGCCTCATTCTAAATACAGCTAACTTCATACTCACTTCCTAGTTAAAAGCATGCCATTGTGGTGGACACGCGTCGTTGAACATCTTCGAACCGTCAATAATCTAACACAACGCTTGGATTTGTCAGTAAGAATCTTAAAAGAGGGCTGGGATTTGCTGATCGGCATATGGCGCAGATTAACGTTGATCTGCTACGTAGTAATTATGTCCGAAGTCTAAGTTACCTGTGGAAGCAAGGCCCGGAGCGGGTAATGACGATCCGATTGGATGGGAATGGAAGTCCCGGCCATCGTATCTGACTAGGTCGGCCTTGCTTCCGATACGAAATAATTATATTTAACATTCTACCCCCGTACTCCGTGTGTGTACGTGCGAGTATTCCTACTATGCAGATCCCAGAGAGTTCAAACTACTAACATGGAATGCTTGCAAACAGAAAACAGAAGAGCCAAAAAAAAAACCAAAGTTGAAGCCTTATTTTGTTTTGTTAGCGTTTCGCTGCTCTGGCCACTAAGGTACAGGCGACGACAAATTTGCCACCTACAAGCCCAGAAGTCGCAACTCACAATCTGTTTCGACGGCAATCGCTCGGAGAGTTAGCATCGCCGAACTCTGAGCTTTTCCTAAGCGTAAGGACTGTCTCCCTCACCCAGACCCTGCTCCAACTGGTGGCTTGTCGGCAACTCTCACCTGTGCCAGCGGCTATCCCGAACATACTGAGCCTCGGGAAGGCTAATAGACCGTCAACTCTCATGTCCAATAGTCTCATCTGCTTCTATCCGGTATCTGACAGAGTGGGCAGACCTGGTTCCTCAGGTTGGCCCAGACCCATCTCATATGCTGTCTACTCTCCAACCTCCTGGACATCCAACTTCTCCGTTGTCTATAATCCTATGCCTCCAGTTTATTCCCCCGCGTGCGCTTTATTTTCATGCATACAACAAGCAAGGTCGAGGCGCCACTTTAATTCGCCGCCGAATACGTCTTCCTACTACGTAATAAGCTCATTATGGCTGTGGTAGATGTAGCTGTCGCGAAACTGCCGGACTACGTTGTAGCACGGAAGAGACGAACTGTTGCTTGCTTGGATAAACTAATCCCTTTGATGCCCAACTTCTACAGGGTATGCGCTGCCACCATAACGGTACCTTGGACGTTTTGTTAGATTGCGGACGCGCTCTTTGACCAGACATTCCCAGCGCTGGGTTTCAATGTCGACTATGGGAACTATTCATAGAATGTCCGGGTCGGCACTTGATGAATACCATTCGATAATGGGGCTCAATAGCCTAGTAATTTTCTTGATCTACATACTAGTGGCCGTGCTCTTCAAATCTAGGGGTTTAGGAGGATGGGCTATGGCTTGGGTAGAATAGCCGAGAGATCGAGCCTCGAGAGTCGAGAACAACGTTAATCCTTGCTACACGTGCATCCCAACTAAACCTTCACACCATGTACTCTAAGCATTTCCCCTGATGCTCGCACATAAATGTGCATTAATATGTTTCGAATGCATGTACTAATTGTGTTCATTTTTGCCTATTTCTTCTGCTCGCCAAGGACCCTCATCGGTTACAAGTGCTCGATGGTAGATTATATGCAAAGCGCTAGTCGCGAGGGCATGCACGTTCAATATAGTGTATGCTTCGTACTCTGGTTAGGCAGGGATGGGACAACCGAGCCCGTCTCGAGCCTGAGTCGATAGTTTAGTCTCCATCTCCGGCGGCCGCGTGGTCGGGTTTCAACTGATCCGACGTCTGGCGTATCCTTGCCTGTGACCTCCATCTAAAGTTCTAGACATGAATATGGGAGCAGGGTAGCATCCACGGATGAGCCCGATCGCCAAGACCAGGGACCTTGTTTTAAATACCGTGATCATGTGTTCCTGAGTTTGGTGCAAGGTCCGTGTGTAGTCGGCGAGGCTAAGAGACCAGGGCTAGGGTCTTTGAAGAAGGTCACGGAATGCGCTGCCGCCGAAGCGATGAATGCACTCACCAGTACGTAACGATATCCCGGACACTGTCCCCCATTTGACAGAAGGCGGCAAATCCCAGGCTCAATGGTCGTTTCAGCCTCGGCCGACCCGCCCAAGCCTTCCGCATTTAGGCCTCTGTCATTCAGACTAGCGTGGGCGAAAATGAAGCTATTGCCAACGCTTTAGCTACTTTGTCGCAAGTAGCGTAGCATTCGCTGAACTCCGCCAATCATGGCCCGCCGTCAAGATACCGATGCCGTCGCTTCGGAAGAAACGTGAGTTTCTCTGTGGACTTCTGTGTCACGCCAAACCAGAGCCGTTGTTGGTGGGGGTCTGAGCGAAAGGCCATGACTCGAACCTCGAACCAGAGGGCTAAAAGATGTGCCGCCAACAAGGGTTTCAATGTCGATCGACATTTTCCGGAGAGGAATGAATGGCGAGGCGTGAGGGGTAAGATTGCATTTTGAAGTGTGCTTCTCCGGTATCGTGGTATTTATTTCTTCACTCGCGAATATACCAAGCTCAAATGTGGGCTTCTACACTTCAATTCACTGTTCGAGTCTGCTGGTAGCGATCAGATCGATGGGATCTTGCAGGGTCCACCGCCACGAGAGAAATCTGAGAAAAGGTCTGGCATTTCGGTCCACATCTCCTCCCACCATGAAGAATTTGCCGGGATCTAGATCATTACACGAAGCCCTGACAAGAGCTACTCCGGATGCAGTAAGCCACGGTCGGACCTCGACCAACGGCTTCAAGAACTCGGCCGCCGGTCCAATACTACTCGTTTAGGTCGTTAAGCTGTCAAAGACTCAAAGGGTCGTACAAAATCGTGTTCAAGTACCAAAAGTAAAGTTATGCGACTGGACCTTTGGCTCCCGTGTTTGTGATTGTTCGTTCCCGACGGGAGGCTTGCGTGGTCTCTTGTTCCTGGTCGTTTGACACTCAGGCCCAAACTCTTTCCCGTGGAGTCGTCAAGGCATCCCTGAGTTATTAAGGGAATAATTACTTTGTACACAGACGCTTTTTCCATCGCCTCACCTTCGGTGTTACTGTCATTCCTCCCCACCGCGTGCACGGTCAGCCTATTCGGCCGAATTGGTTGACGCAAACTGGCCCTGAGCTCAGCTTGAAACGCTAGCCAGTCCAGGAAAATGAGCCGAATGGCGCTTCACCAGTTTGTTCTTGGCAAACAAAGTCTTACCCGACGGGCATATCCATTAAAGAAAGCCGTTGGACGGTCTATATGCAGGCCATCGACGCCGCCTGCAGCCGGCTGGCCTTGTCTTAGACCCCTCTCTAGGCAAGCCATGCAGGAGTAGATGGGGACCCGATGATCATTCTTCCATGGAAGATCTATATTTCGATTTGACTGTCTTAATCTTTACAGAACATCCATCATGGCTTGGGGGGATCTTGCGGTAGAGGGCCAGACTCTCAGTCCCTTGCCAGCCAACCTCAAGAGCGGATTGACGGCCATCACTCTCCTTGCATTCATCTCCTTCTTTTCCTCCTGCGCACTCTTCTTTTACCTTTCATACAAGCTGGTATCATGGCAGCTCTTCCTCAAGGATAGGCGAGCGAGCCAGGTTCAACAACAGACGGGTTCGCTCCAGAAAGCCATCGACTTTACCCTCGGAATCGATGGCATCTTCACAGACGAGAACAACAACGACACCACCACCCAGGGGACTCAACCCGGCGATGCAGATGTGCAACATGCCCCGCGACAGCCGAATCAGTTCCTCATCTTGATCATCAACCTCCTCCTTGCCGACATGCACCAAGGCGTGGCGTTCTTCCTCAACGTGGAGTGGCTGCGAAGGGGCGCCATCGTGGTTGACACTCCGACCTGCTTCACCCAGGGTCTATTCGTGTCTCTTGGTGACTTGTCGTCGAGCATGTTCATTACAGCAATTGCTGTCCACACCTACCTTGCCGTGGTGAAACGGCGCCGCGTAGGACAGGGCGTTCTGTATCTGTTCATCGCTGCCATTTGGGTCTTCGTGTACGCGATATCCTTCCTCCCCATTGCGGCCACTCGAGGCGGCGCCGAGTATGGAGGCTTCTTTGTCCGCGCGGGCAGCTGGGTGAGTTCTTTTGGTCGCGTAGCGGTAAGCTAAACTAACATAATGGACAGTGTTGGATGAACAAGAAATACGAGAACCTGCGGCTTTTTACTCACTACCTGTGGATCTTCATCGCTCTGGCGGTGACTTCGTTGCTTTATACCGGCATCTTCCTCTCGATCCGTCGCCAGGCTCGAGCCGATCGTAATGTCAAGCCAGACGATGATGGCGATTCCACCCAGCTTCGATTGAACTACAACCCGGCCTTCCTCATTTACCCTGTCATTTACGTCCTCTGCACACTCCCGCTCGCGATGGGCCGCATTGCCACAATGGCCGGAGCAAACGTGCCGCTGGGCTACTTCTGCTTTGCCGGTGCCATGATTGCATCCAACGGCTCCTTCGACTGCCTGCTTTTCGGCACGACCCGAAACGTCATCCTCTTTGCGTCCAAGTACGAGGTCGACACTGCGGACCTCGGTCTCAAGACCTTCAACTTCATGAAGACGCCCACGAACCGCCGCTTCGGCAACGTCATTTCCATCCAGGGCGGCAGGCAGCGAAGCGAGGACAACGACGGTGCGGTCGGCGGATGGTGGACTTGGAGCAAACGAGGGGGAGGGTCAGACCCGAGGGGGCGCAAAGGCATGACGAGGACGACTAGCCAGGAATCTCTCAGGGGACCGGCGATTCACATGGATATGGTCACTTCTGTGGTGGTGGAGGTAGACGACTCCAAGGACCGTGATCCACGATACCCAGATCCGGCGTCGAGTGCGAGCCCATCGGTGACTAGCACAGACAAGGATTTTCCAAGTGTGATAACGAGACGAAGTTAGAGTAAGACTACTGTAATGATAGATGATGCTATGAATAAATAGAAGGTGTCTCGATATCATATCTGAATCTTTTTTGGATGCAAGTACAGCGGTGGTGATATGGTGAAATGCATGAACAGTATCATCGCGCGGGTTGGTCAGGTCTAACATTAAATCCAAATGAGGACTTAAACGTATTCCGAAAAGAGTAGTCGACGATTGTAGCCTTTTACCTGACTACCTGAAAGTCGGATGCTTCTCATTGGTCGCGTCACACTGTGGTCGAGGGGTCCTATATGTACAATGACACCTCACCGTAGCATTCACTTCCGCAGTCGCGGATCACATGTCAACAGGAATAGACTAACATTGTACTGGTACGTGTCTCTTTGCCGTAAGTCCTACAAAAATGTCTAGGGTCTAGCAATGTGTCGAGTCAAGATACAGCTTTGATGTTGCCCTCCATGGAAATTGCTCCTTACAGCTATCTGTCCAGCTCGTGGTGAGTATCGCCGCTTCGTCTACTGAACGATAACCTGAGTCAATGCTTGTTGCCAAGAGAGTGTCCTCGATGAGGTCAAGAGTCTCTCGGCAAACTGGTCGTCCGTGGCGCTCTTATCGGTGTCACCGAGCCTCGTCCGTATAAGTCGTTTACTTCGACTAGTCGCGTGAGTTCAGCTTTGCTAGGCATTCGGTGATGCCATGGACAGCTGTCCGAATCAACCGGTTGTCCAAATCAAGCATAGAAAAGTCCACGGTCGCAAATTGGGCGAATTGCAACCATCTAGATGTAGAGCTAAGCTAGAACAGCAGGTTTTTAAGAATGACGGAACAAGTTGATGGCGCAATGACGCCATTTTGAGAGCTTAGGTCGGATGTTTGGTGCCTGCCTTGGCACTAAAATTGGGTGCCGAACCCCAATTCCGGCATTACCACCACCTTGAAGATCGTGACAAGCGAGCATCCATGCAGTTCGGGTTCTTTTCTTACTCAACTCACCAATGGGCCAAAATTCGCGGTTTGTTTCTATTCGGGCTGTATCTCAGTTGTCGATTTTACATTATTTTTAGACTTGGTTCATAGATTTAATTCCATGCGTCGATCGCCTGTCTGGAGTGTCATCATAGGGCCAGTGCCAACCTCGGAGAATTGGTTACGTAGAAGGCGGGGGTTTCATTTAGTGGAGGGGCTATCACTGGAGTTTCTCACTAGAAGGTTCCCTCTTAGCGACAGTGGAGTGTGTCTCTCAGTGCTCTGGCCCTTTACTGCACCTCCAGCTTGGAAGAGCCAGCCGGGGCTTGGAACTCTAGCCCCACCAACATCCGCCCCCGGGGTTTGGCCACATAACCTGGTAGGCCTGTTCGCACAGCTCTCTCTTGATTCTCGCATCATCATCATCACCACCACCAACCCCCTCGACGAGTCACTACTCAGCCCTCCGCCATCGACGCTGTGCGCGCGCGCTCTCTCTGAGCTTGCTCTCTTACTCTTCCTTCAGCTGCCCTAGAATATATCTTCTGTCAGGCAAACCCCTCGCTCTCGCATTTCCCGCCGTCGCCCGCCATGCCTCCCGCGCCGAACCCCAACCTCCCTCTCCAGGAGCGGTTGCTGGCCCTCGCCAAGACTCTGCAGTGTACGTGCCGCCTTGAGCACATCCAGAAGCTCCTCTGCTAACGTGCCATTGTCCGCATCGCAGTCGCTTGGTTTGCCGGGTACGTTTTGTCTTTATCGCAGCTTCTCGGAGGGGCCTCCTCCACCCTCGGCCATCCCCGCCATCCCGACCACGTAGCCGCCGTCGGCTCATGTTGCCGACAGCGCATGTCTCGATGCAATATCCTCGCACAAGTCCGCACTCGCATGCGTTCAGTCACTAACCGTTACGCTCTACAGACACCTTACTCTGATCCTCACCACCAGCCGATATGCGTTCTCATGGATTCGTATGAACTACTATGGTGGAGTCGCCCAGTTCTCCTACCGCACGTCCTTTGTCGCAGCGGCTCTCACCTACGGCATCGTTGTCTACAAGACCCAGCGCGCCCGCGCGAAGACGGGCGGTCGCAACCCTGGCGGCTACCTCGGCCTCCTCGCTGACGAGAATGTCCAGTATCTCGGTATGTCGCGGCCCTGCGCCTCCAAGCTCTGCTTTTGTTACTGACTCTGAGCCTTAGCCATGGCCCTGATCTGGCTCTTCTCTCCCCAGTACCCGCTCGCCCTGCTGCCCTACTTCATCTACTCGGTCTTCCACGTCGCCACCTACACCCGCGCCAACCTCATCCCTACTGTGCTCGCCCCCAAGCCCGCTCCCGAGGCTGACGGCGCCTCGCCCAGTCGCAAGTCCACTGTCTCCAGCCCTCTGGCCGACAAGATCGGTGCCTTTGTGAAGGAGTACTATGACGCGTCCATGTCAGTCGTTGCCAGCCTCGAGATCCTCCTCTGGTTCCGCATCCTCCTGTCCGTCATTCTCTTCCAGCGTCGATCCTGGATCCTCATCGCTCTGTACACTGCCTTCCTCCGCGCTCGCTACAGCCAGAGCACCCATGTTCAGCATTCGCTTTCTCAGTTCGCTGTTCGTGTTGACTCTCTGGCTGGTGCTCAAGGAACTCCTCCTGCGGCCCGCCAGGTCTGGGAAGTCCTGAAGGATGCTGCCAAGCAGTTCCACGATGCCACTGATGTCGGCAAGTACATCAGCGGTGGTGCCCCAGCCAAGAAGACCTCATAGAGGCCGCGCGCGCGCGACTCGGAAGATTCCTTTAGTCGACCGAACCGCATTCCCCGCGCGGTATCGACTCAAATAGGTTACGACAAGATATGGATCATGACACTACGAGTTGGATCCAGGCTGCCATTTCAGCCAGAAATTATATGGGGGTTTGGAATGCTTGGGAACCAAAAGATTGGTTGTTGGGAGAGCGTGACGCCGACGAGTGATGGCATGTGATGAGCTCGAGTCAAGAGAGGGGTATAACCTAGCCTTATTTTCCCTTGTCGCGGTAGCGTGGCAGGGGACTCTTCGCATGACTGCTCAAAAGGCTCGGCTCTGCTAATTTGGAATGGGGGGGGATGGAATATGTATGCTTACACGGATGGAATTATGGGTGTTGGGGACCATGCTGCATCACTCTGGTTTTAGTCCAGTCGCCTATTTTCTCTCGAATTGAGATGTTTTCCAGCTTTTGTGTTTGTTGAAGCCATAGGTGTTGAATCTCTTAGCGTCTTCAGCTACCTGCGAGTGACGAAATCCCCTGTTGACGATCATAGCTCAGTATCTGCGTGTTTGTTGATGTCAAGTGGCCAGGTGGCCACAAACACCAAATGCCAGGTTTCGGTTCTAAGTCTAAAAATCACGCCCATATTGGTTCCATGACGGCTGCCTGTTGACCCTTTGACCCTGAATGAACTCGTCATGTCAATGAGATAAGACAAGCTTGTGGTGGGGCGGCTGATCGCACCAAGACGCATGACGTCGTCCCGCGCTACAACCACTAGCCAGCTTCGTCCCTCTGCAACTCTTCACCAGCAGCATCGCGCATTCTTCCCATTGTTCCTCCTACCTATCTCCCACCTAGCAGTCCAACTCGCCTTATCGAGACTCAAGGTGCTGTATTGTTACCTCAGGCGGCCTTTCAGGGCATCACAATCTGGCAGCGATGGCATCCCTGCTGAGGCAGATTGTCGCCGGCCCAAGAGCTCGTCATCCAGAAGCTGGGTTGGATCTGTGCTACGTAACGGACCACATCATTGCTACGTGCGTTTCTACCTCAAGCTTCGGCTCTCTTTCAACTCAATACTTGAACAAAGAGCTAATTTGACATCGATACAGTTCAGGTCCCTCGCAGACATACCCACAGCTCGCCTACCGAAATCCTCTCGACCAACTCGTTACGTTTCTCGACTCAAAACACGGCGAAAACTGGGCAATATGGGAGTTCCGAGCAGAGGGCACCGGCTATCCTGATGATGCCGTCTACAATCGTATCCGACACTACCCATGGCCGGACCATCACCCGCCGCCGTTCCGTTTAGTGCCGATGATCATGGCGAGCATGCGCAACTGGCTACACGGGGGCGAGCTACATGATGGTGGTGTTACACACAATGAGCATCCCGCGGCATCTCCAAATGGTGCGGTTGCCGTTGAAGGTGGCGTGCCAATCGATAATAAGAAGAAGAAGCGCGTCGTTGTTGTACACTGCAAGGCTGGTAAGGGGAGAAGCGGAACCGCGAGTTGCAGCTATCTCATCTCAGAAGAGGGATGGAAGCCCGAAGATGCCCTTGCACGATTCACCGAGCGACGCATGCGGCCCCGGTTTGGTGCGGGTGTTTCCATCCCGTCGCAACTCCGCTGGATCAACTATGTTGACCGATGGACCCAGAGTGGCAAGAAATACGTGGAGAGACCAGTCGAGATTGTCGAGATTCACGTCTGGGGATTGCGCAGCGGCGTCAAAGTGGACGTGGAGGGCTTCGCGGATGAAGGCAAGCGGATAGAAGTCCTTCACACATTCAAAAAGGAGGAGCGAGTCATCGTGGACGCAACAAAGCCAGATGAGGGCAGTATGAGTGACGCCATTTGGGAGATGGCTGGTTATACTGCCACCAAGGCAAAAGAGACGGCGCCTGAGGGTGCTGACTTTGCCGACTCGACGAACCCTAGTAAAGATGTGGCTAAGTCGACGGATGAGGGCAAGACGCACTCCAAGACTGCCACCCGTGCCAAGTCGATCAAGCGCAAAGGAACGGCATTAATCCGGAAAGTGACTCCTCCTGAACCAAGAGAAGCCGCCGACAAGGGCAAGATTAGGAGCCAACTTGACGCTGCTTCGGGCACTTCCTCCAGAACAGACGTGACTCAGACATCGGACCCAGAGCCGGGAGGCATGGCCGTCATCTTGAAGCCTACCAAGCCCATCCGCCTCTCCAATAGCGACGTCAACATCTCGGTGGAGCGCCGCAGTAAAACGCCCAAGACCATGGGTCTAACCATGGTCACAGCCGTGGCGCACGTCTGGTTCAACATCTATTTCGAAGGACAAGGCCCGGAGCAAGCCGGTAAGCCGTCGAACAATGGCGTCTTTGGCATCGAGTGGGAAGCTATGGACGGCATCAAAGGTTCAAGCCGGAAGGGATCTCGTGCCATGGATCGTATCGCGGTGGTCTGGAAAGTCGCAGGCACCGAGGGTGGACTTGAAGAGCAAGGCGAGATCGTCGTGGAGCCTCCCGAGGGCCAGCCCGTACCACAGACGAAGGCAGCAGACTGGAACGGGACAAACATGAACGATTTGGAAAAGCATCTAGGCTTGCGAGTGCAAAGCAGCGATAGTGTCGATGTGAGCAAAGCTAGCAGCATCAAGAGCGCTGATCCAGACGAACCAACGAAGAACGATGATGGGGATGAAAGCTCAATCGAAGCCGTCAAGTCAAGTGGACCCACGGGAGACGAGCTCCAACTAGACGATGAAGCGAAGAAGACTTCAACCAAGAATGAGCAAGATGAGCGGGAAACAAAAGAGGCTTCCGACCCGAATGAAGAGGCGAAGCAGCTGGCAACACAGCACAAGTCGTAAGCCTACGATTGAAGAGACAGCTCTTTTAGACGTGTGGAGATGTGCGAATGCTGGGATTGCATAACAGAAACAGTCTTCTAGTGATACCAATACAGGAAACACAGCATTTTTTACGTCTTTCACGGCCCAAGCTGATTCTGGTCTACCTTGCCTTGTAGCATGACTCATTGGGAACTTGACGTTGAGGGTCTGCGTCTCACCAACGTCTGCGTCGTTCTTGCGCTGGATAAGGCGGCTCGAGAAACTGTTTATTACGTCTAGCATGGCTAGGTGGCAGGTGATCGAGCTGCTGAAGACATGAATATTTCGGATTCTTCGAGAACAATTACAGTGGGTATCTAGATGGTACAAAGGGAGGATCCAACAGGCAGATAGCCAAGACCATATTTGTGCATTAATAATGTCTTCCTCGTCCCCGGTAGTGACGTTCTCCTCGGTACCCTCCATACGGTCCTCCGCGCCGATAATCCCCTCGGTCTCGATGTCCATGTCCGTGTCCATGTCCCTGATACCCTCCTCGATGACCGCCTTCATGATATTGAGGTGGAGGGATCGGCTCGTCGACCTCGATCTCGTACTCTTCATATTCCTCTTGGAAGTACTCTTGAACAGTGACCTTCTCCATCTTCGCCATGTCAGGGTCGAACACGAACCGCATAGTGCCGTCTTGACCGCGCGCCGTCCTCAGCCCCGAAGCGTTTGCAGGCTCGTTCGACGCGCCGGTCGGCGAGGTCCCCGGGACCGAAGGCGTGCCGGGCTGGGGGTCCTCGGTGTCGCACCGTGGGCAGTAGAACAGGTACCGGGGCTCGAACGCCTTCTCAAGATCGTTGTTAAGCCGGATCTTGATGTCGATGATCTTGTTGAGGTCGAACTGCGACTCCAGCTTGGTGGACTTGTGGTGCTGCGCGTAGAGGTCCAGGATGTCCAGCATCGTCTCCATGACGGCGCCGCGGTGGTACTGGGGCCGCTGGGCCGCGAACACGTGGACCTTGTCGAGGTGCTCCTCTCGCATCAGGGCCGTCAACTCCACGATGGCCATCACCATAGACAACGTCGTCCGCTTAATCGGCACAAAGGTCTTATACATGTCGATGCACATGTCATAGGCCGTCGCGAAAAAGGCCTTGCCGTCTTCCTTTCCAAGGATGCTGCGGAGGACTTTGACGAGCAGCTTCTGGGGGTAGCGGGTCCTAAAATCGAAGCCGATCGTCTCGAGGATGAGTCGCTCCAGACAGATTATTATTTTGCCAGGGGCGTCGAAGGCCTGTGGCTGGTCAGCGTCTAGTGATGGCAAAAACCGTCGCAAGTTCCATACCTTATCCTCGGGTGTCGCCAGCTTTTCTGGGTTCTTGAAATTGACAGCAGCGACAAGAATCTCTTTGGACTTCTTGATCGTGTCTTCTACCTTGCACGCCACAAACAGCGAAGCCAGAGCGGCGTCTTGGAAGTTATACTCGACGTCGCGAAAGTTGAGGCGAAACTTGTGGAAATACGTGCACGCGGTATCGAAGGATCGAACGGGCCTAGTATTTTGTCAGCGCCAGTCGCAAGAGAAAGATTTAAGAGAGCATCTCTCCGACCGCCAGGGACTCACAGCTGTAGGTGCTCTCGCACATTCTCGATCAGCTGCACGCCCTGGATGCGATAGCTATCTTGGTGCGCAGGGTCGCAGTCGTTATCTTTGAGCATGCGCCGGATCTTTAGCTCGGTGGTGTACTGGTTTGAGCTGGAGATGATGCCCGGGCGAGGCCCAACCCTGGAAGGGACGCCTCCATTGGTCGCGGTCGAAGGTTGACTTGAATTTGAAGGTGCCATCGTCGCTATTTTTTTTTCCCTTGATGCTTTGAGCTGGTCGGGTGGCCGACGGCTGGCCAGCTCGGTCTGTAGGCCGTCTCTCCGGCCGTAAGCAAGTTCCTTCGATGGCGTCTTGACTGTTCTGGTAGCCCAATGTTGTTCTTTCAGCGGGTCAAGGCAGGGCCGTTGAGGCAAGTCGTGGTCGTGAAGACGAGGGGAAGGCTGTGGCGATCGAATGTCGGCGAGTCGGTCGTTCGGGGATGTTTTCGCTCGAGAATACAGGACCTGATACAAAGCTCCGGATAGCCGTGTCTCGTTAGCTCTTGTTGTCACACAAGTCCCGTGGCTTGTTGTGTGTCTTGGGTTCGTCAATTCTGGTGGAAGTTCGGACAAGCTTGCGTTGCGACAAGGCTGAGGCGGTTAAACTGTGGCGTTGGCAACGTACCAGCCACACTTGTGAGACTTCCCCGCATTGGAAGCCGTGTCTAGCCTCACACGATTGAGTAGCTTACCAGACGACTAAATGATGTGAACCGAGATATCTAAGGCTAAAATAAACTTTTCGTTAGAAAAAAACTTTCTTTGGACAAATTGAAGGCATTGCAATATCATGATATATCAAGCCAAAATACAACGACTTTAAGTGACACTGCAGGTGAATTTATAAAGCACAGTCGAACGAAGCACAGTGATGGGCCAAAAGTCTCCGTACACTCCCACGTTAATGCGATAATGCAGTTCGTTATGCATTTTTAATAAACTGTATTTAGGCACATCTAAATGCAGTAAATTAGGTATATGTATTCTTTTGTTTAGGTACTACATTATGCTCATTTGAATACCATTTTACATATAAAGTAGGTACTTATTAGAGATTGATATAAAGGTGCTGAGTCTGAGTAAAAATGAGAGTGTACGGAGACTTTTGGCCCGAAACTATAGCTGTTGCTGACCGGCGCCAATCATTCCCTAGGCTACGAACATATTTCATCGTTATTATTTATGTCGCTATCATACTGACCATGACAACCTTAGGCCGTTAAACGATAAGTAATTAAGAGTCATTTTGTTTAAAATTGTCTAATAATGACGTTCTGGGAAAATATTGGTGCCACCCTAGAGCATACACTGTGCCAAAACAACCTACCTAGATCTCAATTCTATGCAACTAATGGCGGAGTTTCATTTACACTAATATTAGCGGAAACGATTACTCAATACTTGACCCACGAGACTTGTAGTAGAGCGGAATAGCTGGGGCAGTGTGTCCCTGAACGACGAGAGTGGCTGGCCGCGCATCAACGATCGAATGCCAAACACAACAGCAGCTGGCAGTCCCACGAAGTTCGCAAGCGCAAACACCGCCAGATCCAGGTTCTGGACTTTCCACCATGGCATGCGCATATCAGCTGTCTGTAGGTGCATCGGCCGTGCGACTCGCAGCTCCCAGTCATACATGACCTCTTCGATCAGACCCGCGGCGTGGTGCTTCCTTCGAGAAGCCGTGCGAGCAATGTTTTTCATGCGCTCAACGTTGCGCATGTATGATTCGTTTGTCTCTTCATCCAACAAAGTGGACAAGTGAGAGGCAACTTTTTCAGCTGTAAACGTGTTCTTCTCGAGCTGTAGGCCAACGCCTGCCTCTTCCATGCGTACCCCGTTGGCCAGCTGGTCGAAAACGAAACCCAGTACTATCACGGGTATACCGTGATACACAGCTTCGTTCGCAGATGAGCCTCCGGCGTGGGTAATGAAGACCCGGGAGTTAGGGTGGTCCAGTATGGCACGTTGCGGTGCGAACCTAGGGACTAAGAACTCTGGCACGGCTCCATCGACCAATTCGCCAATGGTGAAAGATCTTCCATTGGCTCGGGTTACTCTCTGCCCGCGCTCCAGTTTGACTACATTCGCTTTGTTCAAAGCCCAGATCACACCGTTTACAGTCCCTGCATCAAGTGCTTTGACTAAGCCTGCCAGTAACTTCTGAAACGCAGGCTTGGGCAGCACAATGTTGGTGCCAAGAGCAACGTAAACAGTCCGGCTGTGAGCTTCAAGAAAGCTGGCATGTTTCTCATCGAGACCCGGGTACTCATCCGATAGGATTGGTCCCACGGCGGCCACTAGAGGCGGCAGGTCCTTAGGAGCCTCGAGACCGAAGAATGAATTGACAAGCACTAGATGATGTGGCCGAGATCCGCCAGGAAGCATGGGATATTTGGCACCATTTTTCTGACGAAGCTTTGTAAACCAGCCCATCCAAGTAACGAACTGAGGCACTGCCCATACGACCGCTAGTTCGTTGCGCAATCGTGACCAGAGCGACGCATGCTCAGACGTCAGAGTGACATCTACCTGAAAGCCAGGCTGCCCGGGGATGTACGACGCTGGTGCAAGGAGATACGGCATCTGTGGCCAGACGATGGCAATGGGAACGCCGAGCTCAAGCATCATATCCCTGGTCAAGGCCTCGGCGAAGAAGTCGGCGATGATAAAGTCAGGCCGTGTTTTGGGGTCAAGGCAAATGCCCTTCATCAGCTTATATGTCGCGGGCCAGAAGGAGTCCCAGAGATACTTGGACTTCCACATGCGGGAACTTCCAAGCGCTTCTTCGACCTTGAGGTCTACCATGCGCTCCCAGTGGTCGCGGAACTGCTCCTCCGTAGGACCGGGCCCAAGGTTGTACACGGCCTTGATGAAGCCATAGTTCTTGGTCCAGATCTCTTGTCCGTCGTGGGTGGCGAACTGGATAGTGTGCCCCCGATCAGCCAGAACTCGGCAGATGTCCAAGACGGGTGCTAATAAGGATTTAGAGTCATTGGCTTCTTTACTTGATTACAATACATACCAGCGTGCGTGAAGCCACCAGACGTCACCAGCGCCAAGATCGTCCTCTTTGGGGTTTCGGAACTCATTATGGGATGGGGATAGGGATGTGTTCCAACTTGGTATGTCAATAGATTGCATAGAGGTATATGCGCTGCACTATGTAGGAGCGTCCATCGGGTCTTCCCGGCTGCGGAGCTGAGGTCATACGAGGGATCACGATCTGATCATGAGGCGCATGGGGGTCGTAGAACGCGCAATAGACGGATAATTACGTGTCACAAGGGCTGTATCCACCTCTGCTTGGCCTGGAAGGATTTCTTGTTGGGATTAAAATACACCCACAGTTTGACACCAAGGCGGGTTCCGCAACGACCATGAAGCCGGAACGGCCCATCGGAACTGTTATGGGTCATTGTCTCGAAGCGTACTCCGTAGCGATGAGCACGAATTGGGATGGGTTGTGGGAGCCAAGCCCATGTTCGTATGTTACTTGAAAAAATTGAGGGCCTGCTTACCAGGAGTCCATTTTGACTCTCGAATGATTTCCATTTCGAAATGGAATACCCTGGTGATGACCCCCCGTGGATTTCCCCGTAGGGCTTGAACAGCGAATTTTAGTTCTATAAATGCCACTCTGTGGGGAACCATCAAAGCTTTCCGTTCTCTCGGAATTGACTGAAGTGACTATGATAAAACCAATTTTAATCAAGAGAGAAAGAATTGCAACGGTTTCTAATTCGACATACTTTCAAAATGACTTCGAGATCATCGAGTCCTGACCGCCTCTCCGCGCCTAAGTTTCGGAAGAAGTTCAACTTCTGGACCGCTCTTGGAATTGCAATATGCTCATCTGGATCTGTACGTCGCATCCAACTCTATCTCACGCCATGCAACTAAGCCCTGCTGACCTGTTGTTTGGATAGTGGGAAGGATGGGTGACATCTCTCGCCCAGGGCATGACTGGTGGTGGTTCCGTCGGTTTGCTCTGGGGCTGGATTTTCGTGTCTGCAGGTATTCTGATGCTTGCAGCTTCCCTTGCAGAGTATGCCAGGTAATTATATGTTTCGCCCACTTTCAAGCTATACTTTCTAAAAATCTACTGTAAGTATGTGGCCTTCCTCCGGCGGCCAGTATGTGTGGGCGGGAAATCTTAGCCCAAAAAAGTACGCCAGAATTACCGTAAGTTCATGTGATTAATGGCACTCCTGCTTCGGTCTAACCCATTCCACCTCCCTCATCCATTGCTTTACTATCACTTACCAACGCTGATTATCTCAGAGTTGGTACACGGCCTGGTTCAGCATCGTTGGTCTATGGTTGGGATCGCTGTCGGCGGGCATGTCTGTGGCAGTCCAAGCACAAGCATATGCAGCTGTCGCATCAGACTATACACCTGTGACATGGCACAACTTTTTGGTAAACCTCACACCGAATTTAAAAAATCCCAGAGCTACTAACTAGATTGCAGATCAATCTGGGCGTTTTAGCCTCCTGGCTCGTCATGTATGTCTACTCTGACCGCCTGTTACATTGGATGAATCAGATAAGTGTGTTCTTTCTCTTCAAATTACAATTGAATCCCATTTCTTCGGACATGGAAACACGATGGCTTTTAGTCTTGTTACTAATGTTCGTCTAGTTTTGGGAATCCATTTTGTCGGATACGTGCTAGTCATTGGAATACTAACTGGCACTACGAAGAACAAGCATGATGCTGAATATGTCTTCACTAATTTCCAGAATCTCACCGGCTGGGATAGTGATTTTGTGTCCTGGTCCGTCAGTCTTCTTTCATCACTTTACGCCTTCTTTTCACTTGATACCGCTTGCCACTACGCCGAAGAGCTAGAAAACGCCTCCGTTGTCGTTCCTAGAGCGAGTGAGTTAGATCTATTCTCAACCATTAGCCCTTTGAATTTCTAATAATTTAACAGTGATACTGCAAGCTCTATGTAGTGCTGTCACTACATTCCCCCTTATAATTGCCGTTTTGTTCTGCATTGGGGATGCTGCCTCTGTTCTGGCGTCTCGCATTGGAATTATGAGTCCCTTGACCCAGATCACTATCAACAGCACCGGCAATATTGGCGTCTCAGTCTTTCTCAGTGCCCTGGTTACCTGCACAGGTTTTGTAGCAGGATTTGACTTGTGGGGTGCGGCTGCGCGCTCGCTATGGTCTTTGGCACGCGATGGTGCTTTGCCAGAATTTCTTGGTCGTCTGCACCCTAGATGGAATGTCCCCATCAATGCGAACTTGGTGCTTGTTCCTCCTTCGCTCATCATTTACATGATATACATCTGGAACACCACTGCGTTTTATGGCATCATGGCTGGTGTGCTTGTGGCATTCCAGCTTTCCTATCTCATTCCCGTTGGCCTAGACTTGTTCTACGCGAGACAACATCTTGGACTCGTGAGGGGTGCCTTTAATATGGGCCGCTGGGGTCGAACTATCAATACGGCGTCATTTCTATTCGCATGCTACATGATTATTTTCATGTCCTTCCCGGTGTACTACCCCGTTACAGCTGCAAATATGTAAGTTTCAATGTCTTCCGGATGGCGCTTGCTAATTATGAATAGGAACTATTCGCCGCTAATCATTGGTTCCGTTATAATATTCTCTAGTCTTGGATGGTTCTTTTACGGTTCCACGAGATATCTCGAGCCAAGAGATGTCTGATCTGTATATTTCGTTGTGTCTTCATCACTGAAACAAGACTTACTGCAATATTGAATGTCCAATTGACTTAATTTCATGTTCAGTCTACTATTTTCTCAGAATCGATGAAGTCTTTATTTGCTCACGAAAGAAACATGGCGTATTTGCCAAAGTCTTCGTCCTCCAACAGCTTGCCCATCTCGTCCTCAAATAAACTGACAACAATCTCGATTCCACCATGGCTCTTCGGGGGTAACACAAAACAAATGCGTTCTTGCTTGTTGAAGCCAGACATCAGGGGCCGTGCAGTCTCCGGTTTCCCGCCATTGGCAAACACTTCGTCGCCAAAGCTCACTACATGAGCTGGCAGCGTAAGGAGCGACGAAACCATCAAGTTCGCGCCGTCTATTGGATGGGTTCGCAGATCAAAAACGGTGTAGTCTGGCATAGTCTTGATGAGAGTATATGCATCCAGCATGACTGCTGGACTGATGGTACTGAATGTACCACGAATGGCTTGGCCTACCTCGGCGAAGCTAGTGCCCGTCGAGGTCAGAGTTGATAGAGGAAGAGTCACCCTGTTGACCAATACAATGCTACCTAGGTATGTGGACGGTAAAGAGTAGTCCGGCCGGCCGTCGATGGGAACGTCCAAAATCGCCGTGGTGTTTTCAGGAAATTCTTGAACAGCTGCTTGTGCTTTCATGAGGCTACGCCAGATGAAGCCTAATGCCATATCATTTCCCGATACTCGATCGGTCCCTGGCTGATGCACATACTCTTTCTTGAGAGCTGTGAAGTGTGAAGAAGGGATATAGAAGATGCTCGTTTTCAAAGTCTTCTTTCCACTCACGTCGCTTTCTGGCTTGAGATTGTGTTCCAGAGGCGGTTTCATGTTAGTTCCCGGCGGTGGGAGACTAAGTAACTGCCATGTAGCTGGATCTACCTCAGACGGCGACTTATGAACTGCGTCTTTAGCCCATATCCTATCTAGGATCTGTCGATCAGAGCTCTCCGGTGGCAGCGTAAGCAGGAATGAAGTGGCGACTTTGCGGCAGTGGTCAGCCCATAAGTTGAAGATGGTAAGAACTGCGGTGCCGTCGCAGGCCGAATGCACCGTTGCACAAGCTAGGAGACAGGCGCCTGGGATGAAGTTCGCTTGGGCAACGAAGACATCTGCACCGACGCTGATGTCGGGGAAGAAGGGAAAAGGGAGTAAGATGTCATCATCAACCGCATTGGCTGGGAAGCCGGAAGCCTTGAGCTCTGAGTAGTCCAGACTCGAGTCAAGCTCGTTGTAAGTAAGCTGGTGAGGTCTTGACTCATTGGCAGTGGCTGGACTGTGTTGTATCTCCAGCTGACCAGGTCGCCAACCCGGAGTATCCTTAGCCTGCCATGCCACCTTGCCACTCAGCCACGGCAGTTGTTGAAAGGTCTTGTGCAGGCCATGCTGCAGGGCAGAAAAGGCGACAGGGGCTTCGACTCCTGGCTTTAGGGGTAGGTAGAAGACGAATCCAGTGTATTGGCGAGGCGGTAGGTGGTCCAACGGATTGAGAGTCGTGTGCACAATGCTTGGATCCATGACTGCAACTGCCTTCGGAAGACTCACACAAGCCCTTCCGAAAGATAAGGGTCTTGATAAATGCTCTCCATTCGAAGGACCCACGTCGTATTCATCTGTTGGGTTTTCGAAATAACGGAGCCCTACAGGGCTGAGAATCCTTCCGGCGATGCATGAGCTGACCGACATGCATCATCTGATCGACTAGGGATAAACGTAATCAATCTCGGAAAGCTGAATTTCGGAATTTGTCTTCGGAAACCGTATTCGGAAACCTACACGACTTTCAACCACTGACCACCTGTCACCGGAGACTGCCTCTGGTATGATTTCGATCCTTCGTAGGTGAGAGTATTATTCAGGAATTGCTATTACCACATCGCTGGTCTGATGGTGACCCGGCCGGCCCCGAGTACCTTGCAAAACTCGCTTCGAAGCAAGTTGTGAACTCCGCGGTGTCGGATGTACGGGATATGCAGCATGTCGCCAGTGTGGACTGACGGATTCCTCGGGCAGCGTAAAGTGTTTATACGGCATATCTATTGTTACATTACCGACAGAACGGAACCCATGGAAGGTGCTAGCCTTATCGTCATCAGTCCTCTTTGACACACTTTGTAATCCTAGTCCTATCTTCCTATCTCCCAGACGCAACCCCAAACAACCATGGGTTCTGAGTCGGCGGCGCACTCCAGTGGACTTGATGAAGAGCCTACACTCAAGCCAATGCCGATTGCCATTGTTGGCATGAGTTGCAGGTTTGGTGGAGATGCTACCAGTCCTGCCAAGTTGTGGGAACTCTGCGCTACAGGCAAAGACAGCTGGTCGCCTATACCGGCTGAACGATTTACTGGAAGAGTAAATCTTTCCTTTAGATCGAAAGTTGATGAAAATGAAACTAGACTAACTGTTGGTTTCAGAATGTTGTGGCAGGTGGTTACTTTCTGCAAGAAGATGTTGCCCTGTTTGATGCCCCATTCTTCAACCTCCCATCCGATGTTGCTAGTGTAAGTTCGCGGCCTACCCTGGCACAAACGTTTCTAACCGATAGTCTCAAGGCCATGGATCCACAAGTTAAGTTGCTACTCGAATCTGTCTATGAGGCCACCGAAGATGGTAAGGACTAGGACCTTGGCCGCGATTATGACCAATCTACTGATCACAATCGTCCACAGCTGGTATCCCCATTGAAAAATTGGCTGGTTCCAACACTTCAGTGTTTTCTGGCTGTTTCTTCCAAGATTACCATGACCTCCTCCTTCGAGACTCGGAGACACTCCCCGCGTCGTTCATGGCTGGCAATGGCACTGCCATGCTCTCAAACCGCATTTCCCACTTCTACGATCTGAAGGGACCTAGCATGACGGTCGACACTGGCTGCTCTTCTGGCATGGTAGCGCTGCACCAGGCGTGCCAAAACATCCGCGCACGAGAATCTGAAATAGCGATTGTCGGTGGTGCCAGCGTCATTCTGCATCCTGATCTAGTTGCGTCGATGCACGACTCACGGTATGTTGATTTATATGCGGTTCTGTGTTTCACTAACCATGCTGTAGGGTTCTTGGCGCAGATGGTAAATGCTACGCGTGGGATTCACGAGCGCACGGCTATGGTCGTGGAGAAGGCGTTGCAACTCTCATTCTCAAACCTCTTGACTCTGCCATTAGAGACGGGGATCGCATCCATTCTGTCATTCTCGACACTGGCTTGAACCAAGATGGAAAGACGACTACGATAACCTCGCCATCTGCAGACGCGCAGCAGCAGCTCATAAAAGAGTGTTATAAGCGTGCCAGCCTTGACCTCTCAGACACAGCTTACGTCGAAGCCCACATGACTGGCACGGCCACTGGAGACCCCATCGAAGCGGAGGCCATTGCCAAAACATTTGGAAACAGCCGCTCTCACGACGATCCTGTAATTGTTGGCTCAGTGAAGACAAATATTGGACACACTGAACCTGTGAGCGGTCTAGCTGCTGTCATCAAGACCGCCTTCGTCCTCAAGAAGGAACAAATCCCAGCAAATCTGAACTACGAAACCACGAATCCGGCCATCCCTCTGGTCGACTGGAAGCTTCGGGTGGCAAGTACTTTGAGAGACTGGCCTAGCGATAAGCCACTGCGTGCTTCAGTCAACAACTTTGGATTCGGAGGCACCAACGGCCATGCCATCATGCAGGGTCCGCCGAAGGCTCCCGCACAGTCTAAGACAACAGAAAACACTATGAAAACTCCCGGCCACGACAGGCCCCTGCTCTTTGTCATCAGCGCCAAGGACTCTACTGTGTGTCAAAATATGGCTAGCAACATGTCGGACCATATCAGCCAGTCCCTGGAAGCTGGCAACCCGCCATCCATCACCGACCTCGCATACTCTCTTGCAGAGCGGCGATCGCGGCTCCCTTGGGTGAAGGCAGTTCAAGCAACAACCTTGGAAGAGTTGGCCACCCGTCTGGAAGATTCCAACCCAAAGCCATCTCACTCAACGAGAAGACCGCGACTCGGCTTCGTCTTCAATGGCCAGGGCGCTCAGTGGTATGCCATGGGCAGGGAGCTTATCCAGATCTATCCCGTGTTCAGCTCG
This sequence comes from Dactylonectria alcacerensis, assembly GCA_029931735.1. Classification (NCBI taxonomy): domain Eukaryota; kingdom Fungi; phylum Ascomycota; class Sordariomycetes; order Hypocreales; family Nectriaceae; genus Dactylonectria; species Dactylonectria alcacerensis. The sequence goes on along the minus strand of JAPMUZ010000006.1, from coordinate 1,410,253 downwards.
GCTATTGGGGAAGCTGACCAAGTCCTGAAAGGCTATGGCGCCACCTGGTCTCTGCATGGTAAGTCGAAGTATGATGAAACGCTGGCAGCCAGATCCTAACTGTAGGTAGATGAACTCTTGAGAGACGAGGAATCTACTCGTGTACATGAGACCAACATCAGTCAGCCAATCAACGTGGCACTTCAGCTGTGTTTAGTTAACCTACTAAAATCGTGGAACATCACGCCCTCTGCTGTTACTAGCCACTCAAGCGGAGAAATTGCCGCCGCTTACTCTGTCGGCATTCTATCCTTCAAGGAAGCCCTCGGGGTTGTCTACTATCGTGGCGAGCTTGCCCTCAAGTACCAAAAGCTCTCATCCCTTGATGGCGGGATGCTCGCTGCTGGGCTTGGAGCCGAGGACGCTGAACGGTATCTTGAGGATACTGCAGGTGGCCGTGTTGTGGTGGCCTGTATTAACAGCCCGGAGAGTGTTACGCTCTCTGGAGATCTCCCGGCTCTCCGAGAAGTTAGCTCTCGACTGAAGGAGGACGGCATATTTGCAAGGGAACTGAAGGTACCCCTGGCTTATCATTCCCATCACATGTTGCACATGGCACAAGAGTACAAAGAGTGTCTCGAGCGTGTCCTTACAGACACCCGAGAGGACAAGGTCTTAGCCAAACCTATTATCGCCTCCCCCGTCACTGGCGAGATTGTCACTTCCCCCGAGACATTTGGCCCAGAACATTGGGTCCGCAACCTTACGAGTCCCGTTCTTTTCTATCAAGCCTTTGAAAACATGTGTTTTGGTCAAGACACCATGGTCTCTAAGACTACAAGTGTCGATATGATTGTGGAGATTGGGGCACACAGCACGCTTTCGGGGCCTATTCGCTCCATTACCAAGGGCCGAAAGTTGCCATACGCATCATGCCTGAAGCGTTCTGTAGATGCAGTCAAGACTATGCAGGACCTTGGATGCGAACTCCTGCGCCATGGCTACCCGGTCGCACTCAACGCCGTCAACCTGCAATCAACCCAAGACAAGCCTGCCTTCGTGTACGATCTGCCATCGTACCCCTGGAACCACACGAAACCGTACTGGACGGAGCCAAGGGTCAGCAGGAAACACAGGTTCAGGAAACTCCGGGCTCAGGAGCTTATTGGAACTCCCGTTGCTGGTGCCAATGCATCGACGTTTTGTTGGAGAAACTTCCTGCGCGTGGCCGATATTGCGTGGCTCGCAGACCACCGGATCGACTCAAAGGTCATCCTTCCCGGAGCTGGATACATAACTATGGCGATAGAGGCTATTCGTCTTCTGACGGATGATTCAGAGCAGAGTATTGGTGGTTATCGATTGCGAGAAGTGGACATCATCAACGCGTTGGCGATCCCAGACTCTGTAGCTGGCGTCGAGACTCAGCTCTGCCTCCGCCCTTGCAGCGAGAAGGAGATAGATCATAAGGGGTGGTATGAGTTTGAGATCTGGTCGTTGGCCAGTGGTGATTCCTGGACACAGCATTGCAACGGCCAAGTCTCCGTCACCAAGGCCACAGCTGCGGCTTTGACGAAAGGACCCGAATCTAAAACATCCTTCTTCAATGGATCCAAGACAGAGGTCGTCGAGATCGAGTCTATTTTCGCTGGCCTTCGCGAGATGAGCTTCTACCATGGGCCGACATTCCAGAACTTGACCGATTGTCGCACTTCCGGGAACAAAGCTGTTACAGACTTTGACGTCTCGCCAGCCGCATCTGGCACCGAAGACTATGTGCTTCACCCAACAACCCTCGACTCCATTATCCAAGCAACCTATGCGGGCGTGTCTAGCGATGCGTTGCAGGGATGTATGGTAGTACCGCGCTCAATCCGCAACATTTTTGTCCCCAAGAACCTAAACAGACAAAGCGGCGAGAAGTTGCAAGCCTTTGCTGAGTTGCTAAAGTCCGATCGACGTGGCTGCACGTCTACGATCTCGGCTGTGAACCAAGGCAGCGAAGGAGATGCGTCGGCTTGCCTACAGATAGATGACTTCTACGCCCAGGCTATTCCGCGAGAATTCGACAATAATGCGGCTTCCAAGGAACCTGTCATGTGCTCCAAGAGCCGGTGGGAGTTGGACATTCTGCACGACTTCCCCAAGGCTATCAAGGACTCCATGAGGCTTGATGTCGATCCCCAGGAGATTGAGTTCGACAACAACCTGGATCAGGCATCGTATCACTTTATCCAAGACGCTTTGCATCACCTCGAGGGCCAGAGCGCCGAGGAACGGCAATGGTACCACAGGATATTGGTGGATTGGATGAAGGCCATCGTCGCGCAAGCAGCCAGCGGCGAGCTCGCGCCCGGCAGTCAAAACTGGTCCAAGACAAGCAAAGGAATGAAGATGTTACTCTTTGACGAACTCGAAGCTCGAAATGCCGTCGGTGCGCTGCTTTGCCGCGTGGGCCGCAATCTTGTCAACATTGTGCGCGGCGAGGTCACCCCGTTGGAGTTGATGATGGAAGGCAACCTCCTGAACGAGTACTACATGGAGATTCCGAGGTTTAAGCTCCGCAGCAGCCATCATCTAGCTAGGATCGCTGAGTTGTATGCCGTCAAGCGTCCCGGCGCTCGGGTTCTCGAGATCGGAGGCGGCACGGGAGGTGCAACAGGCGTGGTGTTAGAGTCGTTTGCGAGCCGAGGCGAGGGTTCCGAGACACTGCTGGGCCACTACGACTTCACAGACATATCCTCGGGGTTCTTCGAAGCCGCGCGACAAAAGTTCTCTGCCTGGACAAGCCTGATGGACTTTAAGAAGCTCAACATCGAAGTCGACCCAGCCGAGCAGGGCTTTGCTCCGGGCAGATACGACCTCATCGTGGCCTCGGCTGTGCTGCACGCGACCAAGAACCTCAGGAAGACAATGTCGCACGTGCGAAAGCTACTCAAGCCCGGCGGCAAGCTCCTGCTTGCCGAGGCGACGCAGGACCGGCTGGATGTTCAGCTCATCTTCGGCACCTTGCCTGGTTGGTGGCTCAGCGAGGAGCCGTACCGCAAGATGAGCCCCAACGTGTCGCTGGATACTTGGGATCGTGTTCTCAGGGAGGAAGGGTTCACGGGTGTGGATTTGAACGTGGGCGACTATGAGGAACCGGAGTACCAATCTCTCAACATCATCGTCACGACTGCGAAACCGCTGGCGTCGTATCCTTCGTCGATTTCCATTGTCTATACGAGCCCACTTCCCCAAGAATGGGTGGGTGAGCTAAAAGAAGCCGTCCATAATCTTACTGGCACTGTTCCTGACGTTGAGAGCTTGGCCGAGGCTCGAGTGGAGGATAAACTATGCATCTTCACCGGCGAGATGGATGGCCCATTCATTCATACCATGGACTCTGTCGCATTCGACCAGATGCGAAACCTTCTGGTCAACAGCCGAGGCATCCTGTGGCTCAGCGCCAGCAGCATTATCGACGTCAAGGAGCCACTATTCGCCCAAACCCAGGGCCTGCTCAGGACGCTGAGAAAGGAGGATTCGACGAAGCGGTGCGTCCAGCTTGACTTCGAGCTTGACGGTGATCCTTGGACGGCGGGCAAGATCAGGCACATTGTTCGCACCGTTGAGGAGAACTTCGACTACAGCGTGGACATTTCCGAAGGCGAGTGGGAATACGCCGTCAAGGATGACATGCTGCATGTTTCTCGAATCTATCCAGACAGAGCTATGGATCAGGCCGCTCGCAAGGCCGTCGTCGATGCGCCCGCTGAGCTTCAGCCGTTCCACCAACCCGGCCGGGCTCTTGTCTGGGAGGCCAGCAAATCCAATCTCCTAAGTGACCTGCACTTTACCGATAGGCCAGACATCGAGGAAGCTGTGCCAAGTGGGGTGGTAGAAGTTGAACCCAAGGCGTTTGGCCTCAACTTCCGCGACGTCATGGCAGCCCTGGGCCAGATCGACGAGAGCCTGATGGGTCACGACTGTAGCGGCATCGTGACTCGCCTCGGACCGAACACGGAGCAGAGCGGCCTGAATGTCGGCGATCGCGTCACGGCCATGTGCGACGGCCGGTTCTCAAGCACCGAGCGAGCGCTGTGGACGGCCGTGGCCAAGATCCCGGATGACATGTCGTGGGAAGAGGCCGCGTCCATCCCCATCGTCTACACCACGGCTTACCACTCGCTCTTCGACCTGGCCAGGCTCCAGAAGGGCGAGTCGATCCTAATCCACGCTGCCACCGGTGGTGTCGGCCAAGCAGCCATCATGCTGGCTCAGCACCTAGAGGCCGAGATATACGTAACGTGCAGCACGCCGGCCAAGCGGCGCCTGCTCGAGGAGCGCTTCAACATCCATCCCGACCACATCTTCAACAGCCGCGATACCAGCTTCGCTCCCGCACTCATGACCAAGACGCGTGGCCGAGGTGTTGATGTCGTGCTCAACTCGCTATCGGGCCTGCTGCTCAAGGCGTCATGGGAGTGCGTAGCGCGATTCGGCCGCTTCATCGAGATCGGCAAGGTCGACATCGAGGCCGGGCGACGCCTCGACATGGCGGCGTTTGGTCGTGGCGCCAGCATCTTTGGTGTTGACCTTCTCCAGCTCAACCGGTACAAAGGCAGTCTCGTTCACAAAGCCCTCACCGCGTCGGTCAAGTTGTGTGCGGACAAGATCGCCCGTCCCATCTATCCTCGGACCATCTACCCCATCTCGGACATGGAGGGTGCCCTGCGACAGATGCAGGCTGGAACTCATCTCGGACGCCTCATCCTCGTGCCACATCTGGGAGATCAAGTCAAGGTCGTCACTCGCCCTCGGGCTGTGAACCTCGGGAGTTCTGCCAGCACGTATTTAATCACCGGCGGTCTGGGTGGTCTTGGCCGAGCCATCGCGCTTTGGATGGTCCAGAAGGGGGCCAGGAACATCCTTCTGGTTTCTCGAAACGCTCAGTCTCATCCGGATGCCGTTTCACTCATGGAGCAAGCCAAGAACGAGGGCTGCAACCTTCAGGTTCGCAACTGCGACGTGTCGGATGAGCAGAGTCTACTGGCGTTGTTAGACGAGTGCGCTCGCGCAATGCCGCCAATCCGAGGTGTTGTCGCCGGAGCCATGGTTCTAAACGTAAGTTTCTGTCTTTTAGCCGTCTCATCGCGGCATTCTTGTCATCGTCAACCAACGTTGCTAACTGCCCTGTCTGTAGGACTCCATTCTGGAGCGAATGACATATGCCCAATGGCGCCAAACCACCCTTCCGAAGGTCGCGGGGACGATGAACCTGCACAAACACCTACCTAACCAGTCATTCTTCATCATGCTGTCTTCCTTTGCCGGTGCCTTCGGTCACTTGTCGCAGGCCAACTACAATGCTGGAAACACCTTCCAGGATGCCCTCGCCCGACACAGGGCGTCTCTTGGCATGCCCGCCGTGGCCATCGATCTCGCAGCCATCAAGTCGGCCGGATTCGTCGCTGAGGCCGAGGACGCAGAGCGCGAGCGCATCCTGAAGAGTTTGGGTGCCGACGTTCTCGAAATCGACCACGTCCTGCGCATCATCGAGAGCGCCATCCGAGAGCCGCTGCGAGCCTGCCCCGACGACAGCCAGATCATTACCTGCGTGGCTCGCTACGGATCCATCATTGAAGGCTCAGCGAGCAAGAGAGACCGCCGCTTCGCAACCGTCCGGATGGCAGATCGAACCGCCACTTCAGACGGGTTGGCAGCGGGCGAGACGGCAGACGCGACAACGCTGCTGATCAAATCACTCTCCAGCAGTGGCATCTCGTTGGTCGACGCGGTGCAGGCAATCACGCAGGCCATCACCAGCAAGCTGGCCGACATCTTCAACATTGCCGTCGCTGAGATTGATGCTAGCCTGCCCATGTCACACTACGGCGTCGACTCGCTGGTCGCCGTCGAGCTGCGGAACTGGCTGGGCAGCGCGGCCAAGGCCAAGGTCTCCATCTTTACCATTCTCCAGACGTCCTCGCTCAGCGAGTTTGCGGCCCTGGTAGCCTCGAACAGCGACTTCTTGAAGACGGAGTTGTGAGGAGCATGACGGGCCGATTGTATTTGTTAGTATGAAACCAAGTGTAGATCAAAAAGGTGCATATAGTGCCAACAAGGTGCTTAGGCCTCAGGCAGACTGTGCTAGACAGATCCACAGGATACTGGAAGGGCTACGTGCACAGAACCATAAAATGAACAGAGAGTAAAGAGCAACCATTGTTTCTGCTATTGGTGTCGGTATTCTATGTAAAATCTGATCTTGTCAAGCTGGTTTTATCCGTTCCAATGCGCCAACTTAGGTGGTGGGTGGTCGAGCGATCTCCATTTTCGGCACCTCTATGGTGATCCCAGGGCAGACCGCCACGAACTGTATGAAACAATGGCCGTGCCGCAATTGCGATTCCAAGCCTCCGACAAAGACGATTGAGCTTATGGGTATATGGGAAATGGTTTGTTCGATTCGTCTGGAATGGTCGTCGGAAAGCCAGGTGTTGGCTTGATAGTGAGGTGCGGCTTATTCCAGATCGATTCCAGCGGAGTAGGCGTGTACTTCGCCGTCCCGAGGCTGGAAGGAAGGGAAGGGAAGGGCGGCAGCCAGAGTGGCGCAAGCAATGGCGATGATAGCGGAGGCGTTCATTTTGAAGGTTCGTTGAGAAACAGTGAGAGAGTTGGTGGTGATTTGACTGAGTTGTTGGTAGAGAGAAAGGCTGGCTTCTGTATCGTGGAATGGATTCGAGTGAAGGAACAGTGAATGATGGACCTGGTTTGAACTTGCTCGCAGAGCTGAAAAGAGTGCGTATTTGAGTGGAAAGTAGTGAGAGAAAGTGAGTGAATTGTATTGGAATGTTTCCGTTCTCATCAAGCGACCGGACCCTCGCTATTTGAATGCATCGGAGCGTCGGGTGAGACGTCTGCTCTCGCACCACGTCTTCGTCACCTTTTTTGGTTGCTAGAACAGCGTCGTCACCGGATTCGTGTTGGTGGGGAAGAAACAGAAACAGGGGCCAACCAGCCATTCGTCGTCGTCTCCACAGGGAGGGTCGAACATCTGTTACAGGGGCCACAATCCGCCATTGCAGCCGCTACTGCCCGAATGAAACGCAGGCTCTTCGCAAGGGTTGGTGCTGGTGATCGCTGAGACAGGATGACCGATGCGTCGTTTGCGTACACATACACCAATGATATCGATCGAGGACCTGGTTTTAGCATGACGAATCGAAACGTTGCCGCCATGGATTACGGACCATAGATTTATGGATCATGCATCCGCTCCCAGGAATAGCTCTTGCATTGTCTCCCTTGTTCAGCCACTCCCGCCCCCCGTTTGCAGTTTCCAACAAGTCCCCCCCTAAAACGTCCAGTAACCACGAACAGGCTTCGGGAAGTGTGCCCTCTTCGGTACGATCCATCTAGGATTTGCCGCTATTGTATGAGGCGAGAATTGACTCAACGGGACAGATGCATTTAGCAGGCCTCCCGGGCCCTCGCAGAAGCCATCAGGATAGGGACTACGCGGCATGGAGGCGCGGTTCGGGATGATGAATGCAGCCGCGTCCATACGTAGAGGATGCGTGACATGCACCTAATTGCTTCATTCTTCCATCCATGTGTACCCATCGACTCGCTTATCGCCATCGTTTGCATTCAACGGTTGAGCCATGTACGCGGATGAGGCTGCGGTAGAGGTTGTAGGTGTCGAGGTCGGACGAGATCCACCGTTAAACTCATTACCAATGGGCCCGAAACAAAACCAGAACAAAATATTTTAATTTCTTTGCGCCATTTCGCCCCAAGCATACTCCCTATCAAAATCGGATAATTGGTTCTACGGTGAAACATCCTGTTGATTGGATAGAGGCTGAATCGCTCAAGCATGACGTGGTTGCTTGGTGACGCCCTGCGCAACACTATGGAAGCAGGTGGCCAGCCACGAAAGCCCCACAGGTAGTGAGACATCTTCCTTCCATATACGGAGTACAAACACCATATCAATTCCCGTGCTTCCGCATCCAGAGCAGCTCACCAATGTGTTGAGTGCTGAGACGACACTGCTGTATGGTTGACTATTTTTGTTGTTTTTTCTTTTCTTTTTTTTTTCGCTGTGGATCGCGGACTAGTTTCCCATGTTTGATGGCATCTGGCTAAAACCCGCCGTAAGCTGACAATTTTTACACTACATCAGGGGCAGAGAGACTTCGCCCCATGTTATTTCATAACATAAAAAGGGTCTCGGAACTTTAATTTAATGACCAGCCTCCTATTACACAACAGCTGTTGTTCCCATTCTTGTCATTCTTGCCGCCAGTTTGTCAGACACTCGCGAATTAAGGTTCGAAAGGTAGTCCAATAGCAAGATAAAATGTGCCCTTGCTCTTTCAATTATCTGAGCCATTTCATGCTCCTGCACTACCTCAAGAAGTGCAACGCAAACGTAACGAAGCTTCTCGGCCTATAGGGATGGTCCAATTAGCAGTGGTTCGTAAAGCCAATACACTTGTGTGAATGTGGGAGTACTTACGCATGGCTCCCCATTAGCTTGAAGCGCCTCGAGCGGCAGGCATGCAACAGCATTGAGCAGCTCGCGAGCAATTTCGACCTTCCTCCAGGCGACTGATGTTGGATCATCGTTTACCCCAAGTAATTGCGGAACCTTGGCGGATATGAACCGGTTTAGAATTTCCATTCTCAAATAATGATACGTGAGTGTAATATTTGCCTTCTGGATCCAAATCGCTCGACTTTTGTATCTTGTCCACTCGTCGTCGCTATCACGAAGCGCTGTAGGCAATACGAGATGTTCGGGAAGGTCATCAAGCACACTTAGAAATCGCAAGTAGGCTCCTGTCAGACTTCTCTGCTGTGTGTGGCTAATCTCCGTCCCGCTGCCAGTCCGTGAACTCGCGGCGAAAAAAAGGTCCAAGTCAAACAAGACCCCGAATCCGAGTTTCCATACTTCATGGCACTTGCTAAACCCAGCTTGGAGCAGCTCCTCTAATCGGCCATGGTTTTCTGCCTGGCGTTGATCGAGTAATGACGGGGCTTCGCTTTGACAGAAAACAGTAGTACATGGGCCCTGCAGGCGGAACTCACCAAGAGGCAGTATTCTCCCATTTAGTAACGAGGTTGCCCTATCGGCCGAGTACAAGTACCAAAAAGCATTGCGGCAGAGCTTAGCCTCGATGGGATCCATGCTATCATACGAGCGCTCGTCGTACAATCGCATATGCTGCGCCAATCGGACAGCTTCACCCATGACATGCCGCGACAGGCAAGCATTACCCATCATCCGGTAGCAGGATGACTGAAAGATTCGGATCGAAAGGGAAGTCGAATCGGGGTATGAAATATCATATGCAGAACAAGGATGAAGCGTTGCTTGTGAGGAGGTCAAAAACAACGCAGCGAGGGTGTCGTCTCGAGGGGAGTTCTTGCAAGGTTTGATGTGGGCAATGAGCGCGCAAAGAGCGGCGGTCATGGAATAAGTCCGGACAGAGCGAATCATGTCTGCCGTTATGGTGAAGAGAGGCGAAAGAGGCTTTTCCATAAACGGCGGCAGCATCAAGGACGCCTGTGAACGAAGAATCGATTCGCATACAATAGGCATCAGGGGGAAGACCCATTCGAGATACAGGTTGATACATTGCCTTACTGATTCCTCAGGTGCCAACTTTTTTCTGGCAAGTGATGATAGTATTTCATGGTGGTAGGCAATAGGCTGAGCGGTGTTGACGATCCCGGACTCGAGGTCTACCACCTGATGGATGTCATGAGCAAGAGGAGGAGGGCTACTAACAAAACTGCTCAAGGGGCTGCTCAGGGAGTTGGGACCGCCTTGTGTCTGGCAATCAGAGTCTCCATTTTCCACCTCTGTCTCACCCTCGTCAACCCGAATGGACCTGTCCACGTCACACGGGCGGTCTCTTGGCTTAGGCCCCCGCTTCCGTCTTGGAACGTCATAGGTACACAACAGATTAGCAAGGCCACACGGGGAGCAAGTGGGCGATAGTTGGTCGCACTACAGGCGAAGGTGGCATTAGTCAACTCTGGTGTGTAAAACGTCTGGCTTGAAAGTGGGCATACTTTGACCTTGCGTTTTCGACACGCGTCACAGGCTCGCTTCGGCATTGTTGTGATGACTAGAACGTTCATGATGGTGAAATTATCCAAGACTGAAGATTTGCGAGTTGTCGGTTTCACCGGGCCGAGTCTAAGATATGATGAACGGAGAAACCAGAAGTGGGCTGGATTGAATTTCACCGAAAATTACTAGGAATTCAGGTTAGCGGCAAGGCTCACGTTGCTTTGCATGTCTCCACAACTCTAAACTTAGAGTTCATGACTCCATGGTCGGTCACCAAATTCACCGTAAGTCACAGAAAGAACTGTTGATGAGGTTTTCTCGGACTAGCTGGTCAGCGCAGATAAAAAACCCAGCGGAGTTCTTGCGAATTGGTCAGCGGCAAGGAAAAATGCTAGTCTTCATCCGCTCATGGGGCAGGAAGATCGACGCAGCCGAATATAAAAACTGCTCCGTAGACCGAGCATGACGACCATCATCTTCATACCTAAACTTCATTACACCTTGGACCACAAGTACATCTACTTCAATCCTATAGCGAAAATCCTGCTGAAATCATGGGGAAAGTGGCAGTTGCAGGAGGATCATCCAGTAAGATCTCCTCTTCCGCCGCTAATGATCGATAAGGACTAATTGGCTGGTGGTAGATGTTGGTCGAGAAGTTATTGATCGCATTCTTCTCCGAGGCAATCATGAGGTCGTGATCCTGACCCGGAAGGTGAAGATGACCCATTCTATCTGCCGGCTTTAAACACTGACACGATCGTGTTCAGGATTCAGAGCACGAGCCAATTGATCAAGTTACCTGGATCGCCGTCGATTATGAAGATCAAGGCTCACTGTCCCGAGCATTGAAAGGGGTGGATACGGTCCTGTCGTTTATTGCTGCAATGGACTTTGAATCCTCCACGAGGTCGCAAGTGAACCTTATTGACGCTTGCATTGCCAATGGGGTCAAGAGATTCGCACCATCTGAGTGGGCTTGGTGAGTCATGCAAAAAAGAAATGGCTCTTGGTGTGAGAATGCTGACAGTTTAATTCGCAGTCGAGATGAAGGTGCACCACCTCATTACGATTACAAGGCTACCGTGAGACAATATCTCGAGAAGGTCAACACACCAATCAAGGTAACATCTAAAATTTTCATGGACTTACGAAGGAAGATGAGCTAATACTTGCTGTCAGGCGCTTGAGTACTGTCTTTTTCAGCCAGGTTTCTTCACAAACTACTTCGCCAACGGTCGCCCAACGACGAAGCACTTTCACATGCAGGACATGTTTGCCGATTTTGCAAATATGAGAGCCTTGCAAGTTGAGGATGGATGCTATCCTCTCAGCTTGACTACAGTGGAGGACACAGCGGAAATCGTTGCGCAAGCTTTAGACTTTGCTGGAGAGTGGCCAAAGATTGGTGGCATACAAGGAAGCCAGACAACTGTCGCTGGCTTGATCAGCCTTGGTGAGAAACTTCGAAGTATGGTCTAATTATTTACCCATGACTCGGTTAGTTGATTGACTTGATACAAGGAAAATTCAAAGTAGACAAGGTGTCATACGAAGCCGCCAAAGCGGGAACTGCTGAATTGCCTTGGTGCCCTCAGTTGACCCACAAGGGAGTTCCACCCGAGATGAGAACTGCAGTTTCCAATCACATTACTTTGGCATACATGACATCTCTTGCTGAAGGGGCATGGTCTGTTTCTGATGACTGGAATCAGTTACTGCCGGATTACGCATTCTCGTCAGCCGAGGAGTACCTGCGAAAAGTGTGGACAGTTTGAGAGGTCGCTTTGTGTCACTTAGAGATTTGTCATCGTTTTTGCTTCTCCATCAATTTTCTATAAAACCAAATTTGGACACCTCCACTAGACCTGAGCTGGCTTCTTTGAGAGATCATGATGTATGGATTTTGGGGCTCACGGTGCGTGACGCTACCCCTGCCGCAGACTCCAGTGTTGCACCAGTTCACCCTGATTGATACGACGAGCACGACGAGACATCACCGGACCCGGAAGCTGAGGAAAGTACACCCGGCCTAATCACGGGGATTGGGGTGCCGCTTGAGAGTCTTGAAGGGCGATGAGACCTATGCCCCTAAAATCCCGTAAACGTTCGTGTCAGGTCTTACCGTTCTCGCGGTTCTAGGGACACGTGTCTTTCGATGGATGCGCCGGGCATCTCGATAATCAAGTCGCGATTTACAGGAGTCTACAAGACTACCGTTCAGGCTCGTTATCTTGGTAGGAGCTGTAAGGGTGGGTGCATGCAATGCGGATGAGGGTGGGGTCGGACGATCTGCGCCACAGAGTCGGAACATCTTCAGGCCGAAGCAGCCAATGGGAAGCTTTGGAGCTTGGGGGCTGGTGTTTCGCCACAGAGTCCCGCCATCGCATTCATGACAAGCGCCAGGACTTGGAATGAAAGCTGAAGCCTAGATTCACCTTATCAACTACATATACCTCTCCATATGCTTCATAATTGCAGAGGACGCTGCGATTACTAAGATTGAATTAAGATTATCACCATGTATTCTTCCTCACTTCTCCGGCTAAGCGTAGCCGCTGTTGCGCTCGCTGGTTACTCTCATGCGGCCCGCACAGCTGACGACGACGTCGACGACACGCCCCTGCCGCTCGTCATCTGGCACGGCCTCGGCGATGCCTTCAACGGCGACGGCATCAAACAGGTCGGCGAGCTGGCCGACGCGATTCACCCAGGCACTTTTGTCTACACAGTCGCCCTCGGCGCCGACGCCAACGCGGACCGCCAGGCCACCTTCTTCGGCAACGTGAGCGAGCAGATCGACCGGGTCTGCGAGGCGCTGGCCGCCCATCCCATCCTCTCTACCGCGCCCGCCGTCGATGCCATCGGCTTCTCCCAGGGCGGCCAGTTCCTGCGCGGCTACGTCGAGCGCTGCAACGCCCCGCCCATCCGCAGCCTCGTCACTTTTGGCAGCCAGCACAACGGCATCTCCGAGTTCCGCGGCTGCGGCGCCACCGACTGGCTGTGCAAGGGCGCCATGGCCCTGCTGCGCTTCAACACCTGGAGCAACATGGTCCAGTCGCGCCTCGTACCCGCCCAGTACTACCGCGACCCAGCTGACATTGACTCCTACTTGGAGCACTCCAACTTCCTCGCCGACATCAACAACGAGCGCGAGCTCAAGAACACCCAGTACAAGGAGAACATTGCTAAGCTGACCAACTTCGTCATGTATATGTTCGAGGACGACACCACCGCCATTCCCAAGGAGTCGGCCTGGTTTGAGGAGGTCAATGGCACTGAGATCATCCCTCTGCGCGCTCGCAAGCTTTACCAGGAGGACTGGATTGGCCTCCGTGAGCTCGACCGCAAGGGTGGACTCAAGTTCCGGTCCATCACCGGCGAGCACATGCAGATCACGGAGCAGGTCCTCAACGAGACCATTGAGGACTTCTTCGGCCCCTACAAGAGGACCTTCAGCCCTGATGCCCCTGAAGTCTTCTCCGAGGAACTGTGAGATTGTTACGTGTACATTGTGTGAATTATGATTCAAGTTTCAGCATTTGTTCGGGATGGGGATATTGGAGTGTACAAGGAATCATGGGTCAGGATAGCGTGTAAACACCACATCAATAACAATCTGCAACGCAAAGACGCAGTTCTAGTATTTTCCGCCCGTTCAACGCCCAACACCAGTGCCAGATTATGCGAGGTATCAATCCATAGCCTTCTTTGCCGCCACCTTCTGCTTTCGCAGCCTGCTCTTGCGGTCCGCAATCTGCTTGTCCAGCTTCTCGTCGTCACCTTGGGGCACCTGCTTCTTAGACTTTTTCTTGGGTGCAGGCGACTCCGTCTCTTCGCTGCCGTCGAGCGACTTCCTCTTCTTGCCAATATTAGCCTTCTCGGCCGCCTTGATAGCCTTGGTCTCCTCGTCTTCGGCAATAACATCCTTGTCGTCCAACCAGAGCTCGTCGGTCAGCCAGATAGGCAGGGCGGTGGACTCGGGGCCCTTGATGTAGACGCTCTTCATGTTCCTCCACTTCTGGGGAACCCACTTCTCGACCAGGGCAGTAGCCACAGCCTCGACGTTGGCGGCGACTTGCTCGGGGGTCCAGCTGGCATAGCCAACACGGATGGCGGTGTTGGTGGTGGGAGCGAGGCTGACCAGCGCCGAGCCTAGGGCCTTCTCGACCTCTTTGGCAATGTCAGCGGGCGTGCCGGCATTGATCGTTCCCTCCGTCTTCGTTCGCTTCACTCGCTTGCCGTCCACCTTGGGGGCCTTGGCCTGGAGCACCACGGGGATAGGTCGCTTCGCTGTAGTCTTGAAGAAGGTCTTGCCGAGGACCTTGGGTAACCGATTAATAATGCGGTCGTCGCCTAGGAAGATGTCGTGCTCCGAGAAGAGCTTCCTCTGCGCCTCGTACTGGCTGTACTTGGCCTTGAGCTTGCCAAAGTCGATGACTCGGGTAATGCGCTTGCCCAGCTCGGCGGGGAACTCCTCCGAGGCGACGATATCCTTGTAGGCACGCTGGGGCTCGGCGGTGATGAGGCAGATGGTGGTCGACTCGTTGGTGTTGAGAGAGTGCGGCAGCGCAATCTTGCCGGGCTGGAGGCGGGCCTTGTCGGAGATGTGGCGCTTGGTGGTCAAGGTCAGCCAGATGGGGGTCTCGACACCCTCATCTTCGTCCTCGAGAAGGTTTCGCTTGGTCGATTCCTCCGACTTCTGCTTGGCCGCTTTCTTGATGTGTGCCAAGAGCGCCTTAGAGGCTTTCAGGGTCTGCGGGTTGGTCAGCGACACGGTGATTGAGCCGTCGGAACGGCAATACAAACCTGATCGGAGCTAATTGAGGTCAGGGCAGAGGAGCCAGCGACAGCAACATCTTTTGAGGGCGCCATGGTCGCGATCGCAGAATGTCTGTATGATGGAGAATCTCAAGATCTTTTGATAGTGGGGGCTCTTATCAGTGCTGGAAAATCCAAATTTTTTTCTGAGACCAGTGGTTGGGCGGCCGGAATATGCAAGCGCCGGGCTCCGGTCTTGGCATCTAGCGCCACTTGTCTGGAGACTTTTGACCCACTCGTCTCACTCACAGCATCACAAAGGCACGGCATCCGGAGACTTCTCAACACAGCATTGTGCAACTTTTGACATAGTTGTGATTGCGTCTTGATTGACTGTGGTATTCTGTCATTGTGGCACCTGTTTGTGTATATCTTTAGTGCTCTGATGGCTTCAACCGCGCAAGATAAACAGGACGCCTCTCACAGGCGGGCGTCCTGTGAGCAATGCAGTGGGTCCCCAATATCAGCAACTAAACTTGACTGCTCCTGTTACTAACTTCAGAAGGACAAAAGAAGTTGAAATGTGACGGGGGTTATCCCGAATGCGGAAGATGCCTCAATGCCGGGGAAATTTGTAAATACTCCGCGCGTCGACCCATGGGCCGGCCCAAGAAGAGAAAGGTCTCAGAAACAGAAGATGACGTCGGTGTCACCGGAAGCAATGATGCCCCTTCGCCATCGGGCGGAATGGAAATGCCCGGTGATCTGATTGGAGGGATGGATTTGAATGGGCTTGGCTTTTCACCCCAGCTTGAATTTGATTCGGGCATAGGTTCAACAGACTGGGGGTACGTTCACGCCCACCCTCACCCCCCTTTCCAACTGTTTTCTAATCGCACTCTAGATGTGACAACAGTGTATCTATAGACACAGATCCGGCACTTCAAGCTACGGTACCTTCTTCGGGAAAGCCGTCTTGCTCCTGCCTTGCCAGCCTCTACCTATCCTTGGAGGAGATGCGATCAACGGACGTTTCGCCTTTCACGGCTGGACTAGTCCAGCTTCGGACAGTCACTGCAAGAGCACTAGCCATTCTTCAATGCCCTATATGTCCTGGAGAGTTTGTTTGGGCCATGCAGAACTCCCAGTTACTAAACACTCTACTCGTCTCGATCGCGGAGACTTATCGGAGACTTATAGAATTCATCGAGGAAGAGGCCCAGCGGGCAACCGACAACAACGAATCCAAGACATTTTTCATCAGTGAAACTCAGCCAGGGAACCCAGATTTAGAGATGAGAGATGGAAGTTACATTCCTCCGAGCTTTGCCCTCAGCCTCAGCCCTGCGAAATGGGAGTCTCTCGTCAAGGAGGCAATAAAGGTGGACGTTTTTGGATCACCACACTCGTCCCTCACTTCTTTCTTGGATGTGCTGCAGTTGATGGAGGAAAGGCAACTGGGCTGGCACTCGGGAGCATTACCATCATGCGTACGCGTGGGTGTTAATCATCATCACCATCCACCCAACAAGGAACCTACATGTGTGATGATGGTCAGGCACACCAAAGCAATCGTCAACGGGTTTTCACTCAATAGTTGAGATCACTTCCCTACGTCATTAGATAGGATCAATTTTTCGCTCAGTGTAAATGTCAATGACCCTCAAGAACTCTAATTAATAATCTTTCTATACTCCTCTTGATCCGAATGCAAGGGTCTTTGGGGGTCGACTAGATTTCACAAACTTTATTCGTTCTCGGTGCTTCTCAACTACCTCTTGACTGACGCCATTTCTCTCCATGAAGAGTCAATAGCCAAACCATGAACCCAGTCACCGAAATGAACAATGCTGAAATCGTACTGAACCAGCCAACTCCGATGGTCTGGATTGCTGGTAAACACACAGCGGTTCCTGCAGCAGCAAACAGAAACCTTGCCAGATAGTTACCCGCCACAACTACCGAGCTTTGCCCCTTATCCTGCATTACGTCAATGCAATAAGTGTTCAGGCTTGGTATGCAAAATAGCTGCGCAAAGCCTTGCAGAAACATGACAATGACCACGAGGGGGATTCCTCCGAATCTTTTTTCCACACTCCATCCGTACAAGATCATGCATGCCGGGACCACCACAGTCATAACCAAAACTGATGCCTTCAAACGATCCTCTGGAACTCGACGTCCTCGTTTCTCAATGTTCCGTGCAACTGTGTAGTCTGACCATCGGCCACCGAAAAAGCTTCCAATGAGGTATCCTCCACCAGGAGCCAGGTAGAAGAGGGCGCCTTCTAGCGGCGATGTTAAGTTAAACCGAGGGTTCAAAACATGTCGAATCGGTGTGAGTAGTGAATATTGGTTCCAAATGAGGGCCGATACAGCCAGAGCAGTGATCCAAAGATTCGGGTAAACCACCAAAGGACGAATCACCGTCATCGGGTTAACAATGCTCGCAAGCTCAGCAACAAAGTTCCAAACTCCCCCATCGGTGCTGATAGGTTTCATCTCGTGAATCGTCTCAGGGAGAAGAAATACTACAAGCACTGTGGCCAAGCATGAGAGTCCCGTGAGGATCCAAAAGATGACTCTCCATGAGGTAAACGTGATGACAACTCCTCCGAGTAGAGGCGCTATCGTTGGACCAACCAAGATGCCCGAGAGGAACCAGCTCAACGCCCGACCACGTTCTGTTGGAGGATAAATGTCACCGATAACGACTGATCCCACAACTAGATACGCCGTGCCCTGAAATGCGGTGAGCATGCGGAAGGCGAAAAAGGCTGCCAAGTTAGGCGCCGCCGCCGTGCCGATGCTGCAGATCGTGAGCATCACACTACAGATGAGGAAGATCCAGCGCCGGCCGAAGCAATTGGCGAGAGGGCCCCAGAAGATAGGACTTATTGCCATGAATACAAAGAACATGGCATTCGAAATGTTGATGATGACACTGGTGGTGTCGAAAGCCAAGGCGATTTCGGGAATGGCCACGAGGAGAGCCGTCGAGCTGATAGGTGTAAGGAAGCCACAAAAGCAGAGTGTGACGACAATTCCAAGCTTCCGCGCCGGACTGAATCGACTGTAAACATCCTCTATTCGGTCGTTCATGACTGCTTTCTCATCGCCTTGGGAGCCATTCTTCTCATTTGGCATTTTGGGGCGCTCCACCGTTGATGCATCAAGTTGGGTTGATGATAGAGTTTCAACTCCATCCTCGCCAGGGTGAGCTGGGTTCTCAGACATAGTTGCTAGACTTGGCCCTCAATTAGAGGATTCTTCTGGCGAAACAACTTTCGAAAACGCCTGATTAAGCCGCGATTTGATGCAGATTGCTGATCATGTCGCATATAATGTAGTCACTCAATAATTTGGTTCTCTCAAAGTTCTCCATAAGCCGTTGCCATTGAATGGTGAAAACTCAGACATTAAGTTAGGACGCGGCGGGATGAGAAGGTGTTCGATGACTCTAAGCCGAGATGTAACCACGAAAATTGATCAACTCGCAGCAGGCTTTGCTCCGTAGATCGCTTATTACTAATTATTAACCCATTTCGCTCTGATTTGCTCATCGGAAAAGCAACGCGATATCGGCGAGTTTTCGCGATGGTGCCGTCGGCGAAGTTGAAAATCCACCGAGGCTCCACCCGAGTGGGTTGACCCATTACCCGGAAACAACTCCGGGGATACTTCTAGGTTCCGGATTTTAATGTCAACTTATTTCGAGGTTTTTTTGTGGTGCGAGAACTTGTAGACACAGGTTGTAACTTGCTTGCAACTTGTTGCGGTGTATTTACTCATCTCGGCTGAGTTTCACGATGCATTTGTAGAGTTACAAAGTACCTCCTCTTAGTTAGCTTAGAATTGACTCTCGGATTATATGAGTCACACTTTGATCAACATTGATGAAATGTGACTAGTTTGTGAATTGGTTGTAGTTAAGTTGATTCTATGAGAAATGCACTGGCTTTGGACGATCTACCGCACCACATGACGTTGTCAAATCCTCGTATGTTAGACTCAAGAGAGCAAACATATGGCCATTGTGGTTGTCGCTCTTCTCTATTATGAGAAGCGTAGACTAAGGCTTTTTTTTTTTTAAAAAAAAAAAAAATGAATTAGCACTAATATGTTGTCTGCATGGCCTCAAGAGTCTCGGCTGGCTACAGACTCTGTTACCATTAACTCCATCTGCTTCGGGTGTCCCGTGTTGGCGGTAAGAGGTATCTCATCATCCACGGTATGTGCGGTCCCGCTTCTTGCTCTATAGTTGTTCGCGTCTGACTCTACCCTAATTTCAATGTCCGTTCGCTTGCGGATCTCGCCGGAAGTAAGATCCTCATCCGAGTCACCAACCACCACTTTGGACAACTGAGCCATTTTCACAGTATTATTTTGTGTCCAGTGGTGGTTATTCGACTGGCTCTGGTTGATGCTCTGGCCATTTGAGGGATTTGAGTTGGTGCCGTCATAGTATTCGTCGGAGGTACTCCTGCTAGCCAAACGGGTGATAAGCTTGGCCATTGACATCTCAATGTTCAGTTTGACCATGTATGTCACAGGATGAAACTGAATAAAAACAGAGTGGTTCGGGAGCCACATCAGCCCTATAAGCATTGCCTATTTCTTTCAGTTAGCAGATGGAGTCACGTATCAGGACCAAGTGTCTTATGCTTACATCCATAGCGATTGATATAACCATAAGTTTCGCATTGAAAGACACAAGTGGTTTGTACTTGATAAGATTATGCTGCTGAACGAGGCGCTTCTGGACAATGTGAAGAAAGTACCAGTTCAGTGCGGCATCGAGGATCATAATTAGGACCTTGGACGTGCAGTCCCAATATCTGTTGATGGTGACGAAGCTAGAACAGGTCAGCACTATGAACGTGTATCTTGGCCAATGCACTGACAGATCGCTCACTGGCGGGTCGCGATGCGCCGGAATAAAGATGCAAAACACAGCGATATTAATGGACGTCATGATCGCGGCAGTACCCCATTTTATCTTAGTGATGGTGCTTCGATGCTCGGCGATGATTGCGATGCGATTGATGATGATCTGCATCAAGAATTGGACCTCGAAGACCCAGAAAAAGAGGATGAAGAAGAGCACAGGTACTCTACACAACGACGATTAGGATCAGCTTACACGCAGAGGGGACACTTAAGCTTACGTAGATTCAACAACTTTGTCGATCCATATCCAGCCGATGACCATAATACCAAGATTGGCAATAATCTCGCCCCATAGCATGTAGATGTAGGTGCTGCGCAGCGGGTTCCGATTCCGCTTCGTTTGTTTTATGGCCTCCCATGTTGTCAAGAAGCCAAAGCCAATGGTAAACCCAACGGCCATGGCTGCCACCTTGTAGTCCTTTGCAGAGGAGGACATGGCGACGAAATCGTGGAGCACTGAACTAGACACAAGGGCTCACAAAACTGTGTGAGCATAGGCGGCTGCTGGGGTGGATGGTGATTTAAAGCGTGTCTGGAGGCAACGCCATTCACATTCAGAGAGCTAAGGAACCGCAATCTGTAGTCTCCATCGACGCCGGCGCGCCAAAGCGTTTAGGAGGCATGGGCAAGACGCCGGTTCACAATGGACCGAACGCTATCGTATTGTGCCCTCCGCCCGTCTCCGGCTCGAGTCATTACGTCCGAGCACCCGATTGAAAGCAGAAGCAATCCAAGTCGTCCCGATTCAACGTTTGTAGTTGCAAGTAACAAATAAAAGCAAGAGCGTCAAGAAAAAACAACTTCAAGAGTGTTACATACCATGAGAGTGGGCGGAACCCAGCAGGCTGGATCATCTTCGTTTGACTTTGTAGATCGTTCGACGGGAAGACCAGGTTCATGGTACCTGCAGATGGTCGTGAGAACGCCAAACTACCTTAGACAGCAAGGACAGCTCTCGCATCCGCAATCTAGGTGGTTTTGGGTGGAGAACTCTACGCTAGCTGTTGCCGCGCCAAGGGGACCTAACTTGCGGATCCGATCGGTTCATCGGTCCTACTCGCTAGTTTGAGAATACGGTCGGATGAAGGTGGCCCCTTTAATGTCTAACTATCGTATTTTCGGTCTACGCTATCCTCCCGGTTTTTATCAGGAATGATGTCTGAGTAATTCGCCACTCATGCCGCATTGAGATGGGCCAGTGATGTCTGCTCACGGCTGAAGTAAGTATTCCCCTGCCTACTAAGCCAACGCCAGATGCCCCAGCCCCGAGTTTTCTTGGTACGTAACGGATGATTATTTCCATACCAAAATTGAGTTGATTCCGTCAAAATCGTCGAAATGCTAGTGAGTAGGCCAGGCAGCTCACCATGTTTATTAGCTTCTTCTGAAATCCGTGGGCGGGTCGGGTAATTTTAGGGCCTTCTTCACGATATCAGGTAGTGGCACCATCTTTTAGATGAGTATTAATTAGAACACTCACCCACGTAGACTTTGCCTCGCCGAACCTGCAGAGAATTTCAGCCGAAAAGCTATCCCTGCATGGGTGATTGA
Organism: Dactylonectria alcacerensis; assembly: GCA_029931735.1. Lineage (NCBI taxonomy): Eukaryota > Fungi > Ascomycota > Sordariomycetes > Hypocreales > Nectriaceae > Dactylonectria > Dactylonectria alcacerensis. The sequence continues at coordinate 1,388,940 of JAPMUZ010000006.1, read as the reverse complement.
TGTTTGAATGATGCTAATAGCTTGAGATCTCAGACTGCCGACACAAAATCCATTTAGAGAGCGATATGGTCTCCTCTGTCGTTTCTGAGTTGTCCAAAAGTCCCGCAGCGAGATCGAAGGCTCCTGGGTGGCTGTTGAACATCAACTCAGTCTCGGGAACATGACAAAGCTGAAAGATGTAGAGCCCCAGCGTAAGCCCAACCGTCACAAGAAGTGAGTGCTTGATAAAACCCCTCTTATTTTAGGCTTCCACCAGAGGTCAGCAGATTAAAAGCCCGAATAAAACTAGGCAATTTCCATGTACTTGCAATAGTGTTTGCCAAAACCAGACATATTCAAAGTGTCCCGAACGACAATAAACCCAAATGGTCAACGTATAACTAGCTAAGTATCTAGCTCTCAAGGTCAAAATTGCAAACTCAATCATCCACAAGACCCACGCCAGAATCTCTCCTTCTATAAAAGGGCCTTTTATTTCCGCAACAGAATTTTCACAATACAAAGTTCCGCAATACCATTTATTCCTGAATTATCCCTGCTGTTATTAAACACGATGGATTTTCTCGAAGAGCTTGAAGCCATGGCCAATACCGCTTCTCTTATGGTCGTTTCTAATGCCGAGTACGACGCCATCCCAAGGTGGCAGCGGCTCTTTGGATACTCTGAATACGAGGCTCGAGAAAGAATAGCAGCTTTCAGGGCAGATACAAACCGCCGACTCATCCCTGATTCGCACTGGGACATGATTCGTACACAGAAAGAACTCGAAGGCTACGACCGAGAAGCTTACGAATATTCCTCTCACCTGATAAAACAACAACACAAGGCTCATCATAAGATAAATCAAGCAGAATCTTCGACTTCTTATCTATTAAAGCTAGAGGGGCCGTTACAAACTGCTAAAGCAGTGGCACATGCTCTGAACCGGATAAGCGACCCACGAGTTATCAAAGGAACAGACAGTGATGGGACACCTAGCCTGTTTTGCGAAATCAACAGCATAATGAAATCTCAGATCGAGACTTATTTATGCACCACCCCAGGCTTTCACCCAACATTTATTCGATACTCTCGGGCCACTAAGGAGCTTTCGTCTGACTCTACCTATCCTACCCTTTGTATTAACTCGATCCTACCTCAACACCGACTCCAAGCCAATGAGCGCCCTTCTCCGCAGCAAAATGAATATCCAGTCTGGTACTTCTTTTATGGTACATTAGCTAGGCCAGAAGTGCTTTCGCACTTGCTAGCACTACCTGGCGAGCCTACCTATCGAAATGCCGAGATTCGAGGCGGGCGTCTAGATGATTGGGGCACTTATAAAGCACTTATCGATGATGAAAACGGTGTAGTCTCAGGAAGAGCGTTCTATATACAGAACGAGGACCAGGAGGATGCCCTTCGGGTCTACGAAACACATAACTACGAAGTTGTGCGTTGCTTGATTGAAATGGAAGGAATGAGTGTCAAGGGCTTAACATTTCGATTTGCGAAGAGATAGACATATTTCTCTTTCAGAGAATCAATTATACTAGACCCAATAAAAATGATTTTCATTCTTGACTGGACTCAATTCTGAATTCCTAATGCTTGCCCATACTAACTACTTCACTGCTAGTGCTAGATTCTGTAGACTAAAAATAATTAGGAATTTGTGCTCCACTGATACCGACAATCCTGCTCTTTCAACCAATTAAAGGCCTCCTGGCTCATATTTGTTATGTGAAGCTTGTCTGGATCATCTTGTTGAAGAAGACGAGGGTCCAGATGAACAGATTCGCCAATCTGATCAGCTGCTTTTAGGAGCAGCCGCTGGAAGTCAGGATGGTTCCCATTGTTGGGCAACTCAGTCTTGTCAAATTGCTGGATGTAGTACTCGCTCTCAAAACGCATAGCCATCCACACGAAGCTCAGAGTAAAGGCAACCCAGTGCGTGGCCTTTTTGCAAGTAGAAACTCCAGGAGGTCTTCGAAACTCAATCGAGCCAGCTCTACCAGTTCTCGAAGGTCGAAAGTTCCACGCATAGTGCTTGCTTGGGCAGATGAAGTCGACGATCTCATCTCTGACACTAAGCTTGTCGATATGGCGATAAACCGCCGCCATGCCTCGCAGTGGCCCAAAAGTTTTAAGTAACTGTTGAATCCCTGGAACTCCAAGATTTGAAACGCAAAACGGAATCACCTTGTCACTCCGAGATAGAGGAGTATACCTGGCGGTTGCTGGTTCCTAGAACGCCACTGCTTTAGCTACGCTCCGCAACTGGTTCATGGAGTATTGGCCCTGAAGTGACACGTGAACATGAAACCCGCAGGTGGTGTCTTGTCGAAATTCGAAAGCAGCTAAAAGGGTGCGCCAAAAATGGTTCATCAAGCGGCCCCAACGACTGTCTGAAACAACGATTGGTGATACAATTTCGACTGGGACTGGGGAAGGTCAATAGAGATCCATTCTCGCTGGAATAGACATACAATATCCATCTTCTTGATGTCTTTTGCTGAGGGATCCATCTAACATAATATTCCACAAGCTATAATCCGGGCTTTTATTATCGTTTGGGTCGAAAACCACGGATACAAGGCCGGCCGAATTGAGGACCTGAACGATAGTAGCAAGGAGATTGAAGCCAAATCGACGTTGGGCAGAAACACTCATGTCGTCTGGTATCTCCATCGTAGAGGGCTTTGGTTTGATCATGGCTTCGAGTTCAAACCCGAAACGAAGCGGCAATTGGTCATTCTCAGGCTCGGGCAGTACGGGTGATCGTGGAGACGGCCTCGCTTCAATATATGATAAAGACAAGGCGCGATTCCGCTTGCGACTTGCTGATGACATGGTAGAACTGAAGAACCTTGATATTGCAGTATTGGTGATGGTATCTCTGGCGTGTATGTTCGAAGACGACGCATAGAAAACAAGACGCTTAGCCATATGCGGCTCATGTTTTGAAATGGGTCCGTAAATGGCTGGCCGGACAATGTGGTTGAGGCTGTCGTTATGTGGAAGGTGCGCGGCTAGAATGCGTTACCAGAACAACGAGGCATGAATGGCTCAAAGACTGGTGAGATATTTGGGTTACCAAGGGATAAATCCGAAAATATCGCTACATTAAGAGTCCTCTAACAATGGATTCCAGAAACAGCTCTACTTTCCCATCAAATCAGGGTTAGAGAATCATCGAGGGGTGGTGATTATCATGACCTTAGGCGTTTAATGGTCCATTTTCAAAGGGGCAACTGATCAACACCCCTCCTGACCGCCGTTTGTGACGCCAAGTAGAAACACTCTAGAAAGCAGTTTGCACATAGGAACAAAAACGAAAGTGGCACCTAGATGAACGACAATCATGCACACAGAGCATGCGCTATACATTGGACCTTGCTTCTCCGCAATCGAATGGCAGCCATCTATTAAGCTTAACAGCAAAAAGGAAGGGTCTGGCCGGGGATTGAACCCGGGACCTCTCGCAAGCTATGCTGTAGGGTTTTCCCTAAGCGAGAATCATACCGCTAGACCACCAGACCGGTTCACCAAGCAAATTTGTTGGTGTTGCATCACGTGATGGAAGGGGTATGCGTATTTCTATTGAGAAGCTCAAAAGTTTGGTGTATTCTTGCTTCTCACGGAAGAGGTTATGTGGAGGAGATGCAAAATCAATTTCCGCATCTTCCCTCCGGCAGTCCCCAGCCAAGTCTTGATGCGCACATTCTCGGAATTGGCTCCCTGACTCTTCGCCTCTGACTGCTCTTGAATCGACTCATATGACCACTGGTCATCAACAGCCAATCATAATCCGGTATGGTGTAATGGCTAACATTTCGCGCTCTCATAACCTGAGAGATCAGTTCCGCGGAGCTCAGGGTTCGATTCCCTGTACCGGAGTCAATGTTTCTTTTTATCTGAATCCATGTCATTATGGTTAGGGAGTGAGTGGTTGGGCTGGGTGGTGATAGCTTCCCTTTTGTTTCTTACTTCAATGCAGGCAGCAGATATACACATAGTAAGCAATGAAGTTACTGATTGAGTAAGTTCCTGCTTTTTAAGTAGATGGTAGACAATAGAGGGCTTTGGAAAATAATCAGTAAAGATGTGTGTGTACGTCACTTGACCTCTCTACTTACTGCATAGGTAAAATTGTTAATGCAGGATTATTATCTCATGAGAAGAAGATAGTTAAGATGTTTGCTAAAACAGGCGTAAAGTGGAAGGAGCATCACTAGCGATGCTCCGTCTTAATTGCGCCTCTATTGTAGTCTCTTGTTAAAGTGCGTGGAAGCAAAAGTTGAGGCTATATCTTCTGTAAGTCAATTCATTTTGACGCAGTCTATAACTTCTCTTTAAGGTTATTAGATCGCCAATACCACTCAACATGGAGACGAAACTCAAGCATACTAAAATCCATTTCCGTTTCTAGAGCTGAGCTTGTTCGGCTCTAAGCTGAGTTAGTGCTGAGCTCAGGCTGAGAAGGCCCGAGTTGAGGTTGGGGCGGACTGAGCTTGAGCTGAGCTTGAGCCGAGCCCCTGCAGGGCCCTAGTTCTGGGACCACGGCCCATTTTAAGCCCCGGTTAGACTTACCTAATTATGTTAAAGAATCTGACCTCCTTAAACCCATATTTGCGATGCCTCTAGCCCCTAGATCTTAATATAATTAGTAACTAGGGTGGCGTCTAGCATGAGCGCATATCTTCCTAAAGTCCATATATCAGCATAAAGCGAGTGTGAGAGCATCTCTTCAGTTATTGGCTTTTATTAGCAAAAAGAAAAAGATTTTTTTTTTATTTATCCTAAGCCTCTAAGCTTGCTGTGCAGGAGGGGTCGGGTTTATAAAGGTGACCCCGTTGGGTTGAAAAGTGGTCTCTGGGGCCTCTGGCAGCCCTTGACTAAATATCAACGGAACTGTTGGAGGTACCTCGTAAACTAATGCGGCATATATAATAATCAGCATCTCATATAACAGAACCCTAACTCTCCCTTTGCTAGGCGTAGCACGAGAATAGCTTAGAAGTGTGGCTTTAAAACGGCCTTTTGCCCAGTTTCAGCGATAATCGTGACATGAACCCCTTGAACGAACCTCCTATCCTCGAGCCTCTCGCAGATCGACGCCAGGTCAGTCCATCGCCAGTAATAGATTCCTTACTTTATGAAGTAGTTGCTACGTCCTTCTATTTCTCTACTGGCACATTATCGATGGAGCTCTTTGCGGAGAATGTAGCAAGTTTGGGGGTCTCCTCCGGGTGTCATCTTTCAGCGTCTCATTCTTAATGCGTGCTTGCTGTGCTTTGTGAAACCAGGATTCCTTCTCCATCTCCAAGAGGATACTGTAGTCTAGCAATGTCTTGACGGTTTCCAAATCCGGTCGCACGTAGGCAAACGAAGGCCCTCTCGAACGATGGTAGACGATGGGTTGCTCACAGACAACGGCCTTCAGGAGTGATATTATTTCCTCGTCACTGCCTTACGCTGAGCCCAGCTTCCGATCCAGGTACCTATGAAGATCCCACTGTACTATTACATGTAGGAAGCCGATTCCGGGCGCTGACGAAGAGATGGCCGATTCCGTATTTTAAATAGAGGGCTCATCGCCACTCACTGAGCCCGAGGCGTCTTTACGAGGGAATAGCGGTGTCATGGTTTTCCCTAGTTCGTCCATCAACTCCACTGCGATGGCTCCCGAAGCTTGTATTTGCACTAAGAAATCCAACACCTTGAAGATAGCACTCCAAACGGCTGGTTCCGGCACGACGGCACCGATATTAGAGTGGACCCATTTCAGCTAGAGGAGGTATGATCCAGCCAGAGCAAGGTGATGGTGAAAGTCGGAGTCCGTAGCGGCCTTGATCTGCCTCCATACGTCCTCTTGGTTGAGAAAATCCTTGACGGTTCTGTGCAGGTACTCGACTTTGGCATCAGCAAGGAGATCCCGCGCTCGGGCAGAAGTTGGCTCAAGTCTCTTAGAATTCTCGCACCATCTAGGTCGGAATCTTCAGCTGGTGATAGCGGAGTTATCAGAATTGCCAGATCTCTAGAAGTAGGTTCAGTCTTCATAGCACTGGACATGTCCCTTTCTAATAGCTGAGCATCCTCAATCAGGATTAGCGCTGCCTTAAGAAGGCCATTACACCGACTATCCAGTCGGTGCCTCATATTAAGCGCCCGGTAAAACCTTCACTCGGAAAGAAGAGGTTGGGGGTAGCTTTTGCTCGGACTGCTCGGATTAGATCCAGCTCGTCATCAAGGGACAGGCAGAGAAGAGACAGTGACGATGGCGACGCCTTAAGTATCTGAAATAGAGCCGAGGCCTATTGCATATAGCGGCCGTTGAAGTTATGCAGTATCGCCCGAAACAAATCATCTAATTCAGGGGGCAGTTCGTTCAGTCACTTGTGCAGATCCGGAAGCCTATCACCATCTCTGAGGCCCTCCTTCAAGGAGCGAGCAACAAGGACCACCCAGAGGAAGACGCCAGAGGACTTTTCGGCAATGTTTTCCATCAAGGCCTCGGCACTTATTTTATCCATCCTTTGTAGCTCGTTGAACGCAACGCTCGAGCCCAGTTCTGAATCTGGGTACCGTTTGATGTCGACATAAGTTAGATTTTGAAACGTGAGCTGCGGTTTCGAGAATTCGTCCTCGAAGATGATCCACAGCCGGCTGGTAACGCACACCTTAACGTTAGGGTACTGCGAGATCTTACGAATAAGAGAAACCAGGCTCGAGGTTTCGCCCGTTAACTCATCCAGGCCATCGATGAAGAAGCAGTACGGTCCTGGACGAAGACTTAAACATTGTAGGCTTCAACGACTGGGAATGATGCGCCTTTGCTCCCCAAGGGCTACATCATGCCCTACCTCGTAAGCAGCATCGAGCACACCGCAGCGACCCGCCTTAACCCCGCGATATAATAAGCACAGATTCGTCGGGGGGCTGCCTAATGAGATGGAATGCTTCGAGAAGATGCTATATGAGGAGAGGGCCGAGGGGCTGTATTTTTAGTATGGGTCTGGGTCTTAAAAAGTAGGAAAAGGTAGACTTTAGCGTCTTGAGGTTTTTAGGTCTGATCTGAACATTCGAGCAACGAGTATTGAAATGTCCTTCCCTCTAACTCAGCCCTAATTTTGAAAGCAATTGTTTTTTTTCTCTCTATGTTTTGGACTGAGGGATGGGGGACTATTCGGCAGGATTGCGTTAAGTTAAACAAGTTGAATTGTTTCCTTGCTAGATAGCTATAGGTTATTAGCCTACTGGACTTAAATGCCTAGTTACTCGAATGCTGGATTGCCTCTTTCATAGCCTTATAATGTAGCGGCATGATTAAGAGAGTGAAATTTATGGCTACTTAGGTCTACACTATAACTTAAGAGCTCTGATTTGGGTTATTCAATTTAATTTGGGTTGCTAGAGGCGCTTTACAAAGTCGTGATTCTTTAAGTTTCGTACGAAGCCCAAAATCCCATCCTACGCTAGGACTTGTCCTAATAAAGGCACAACCCCCTCATTATCGGAACCGGTCCCGACCATGGGGAATTGATGGGGGGGGATGAAAGGCTAAAGTATGTAGGTGATTCCTACGTCCCCGGTGTGGTAGTGCATGGGTGGGTTGAGGATCGAGAGCTCAGAACTGGGGCCAGGAGTAATAATAGGGCCGCTTAGCTTAAGGGGCGAGTAAGAGCTGATGAGGGCTGATGAAAGACTGAGCCGAAGCTGAGCCGGGAGGTGATGAGGGCCATAAAAGCGGCCACCTAGGACAACTAAGACCTCGCTTGAGTTTCGTCTCAAGATACCAAAGTATAAGACATCTCATAAACAGATGTTAGCAGCAATTAGTAAAAAAGAAAGGATTATAAAGGTATAACTTAAAGTAGAAGACAGTCTATTACAGTTCCAGTACACAGTACAATAACAGTTACACCCAGCCAGTGCTGCTCCGGCTGATGAGGGAAATACAGTTAGAGAGCAAAAAAATGAATGCGAGGTAGACTCCCCGAGGTGGGCTCGAACCACCAACCTCTCGATTAACAGTCGAACGCGCTAGCCAATTGCGCCATCGGGGACGTGGATACTTGGGCAGTAAAAATATCATTTCATGAAGCAATGTCTCAAACCGTGCTTCAAGACATCATGGAAACAATTAGACACGCCAACGCAGCTCCTGACACCAATCGTCGCATTCAGATGCCGCAATTCATTGTCAATCATTGCTTTCTCTTCATGAACCAAAATTCCATTGAGAGAGGTGCTAGAGACTGGATACCAGGGAAAGGGTTGTCTTTGCGCCCATAGCAGGAAATGGCATTCCAGGTCCAAAGTTTGGCTTCTGCACCTCAACTATTCTCCGACAGTGGGAGTCCACAGCACTATGCGTCCCATACAACCAAAACATTCCCACGACTTGCCCTTACTGTATTTGCGGGGGAATGTCGGCGCTCGCGGATGCATTTAGTGTCTATCTGACGAACTGCAAGCTGATCTTCATCGTTCATAGGGATGGACTGTCGATCCACAGGAGACGCGTGCCCAATTTCCGACCTCCAGGCGTCTCCACGACACGCCCGGCTTATCCTTCAGTTCCCCATATACAATGGGGTGGTATACTAGATACAAATCCTGGAAATCGTTGGCGCCATAACGCTCTACTCGAGCTACTCCATGGCCCACGCCACACATTCACGTCACTCTCCGTGACACAACGGAGGCTTCCAACAAGTAGAAAATTTTACGCCTTCATTGCCTTAGGGCCGCAATTCCTCCTCATAACTTTATCTGCTCCTGCCTATTTCCCTCGTGCCCGATCTCATCCTTCAGCAGTCAATTCGATTATCTGAGAGAATAACTGCCTCCCGAGCGGTCAACTGGCTTCCGACCATGTAGAGAGCTTATCACTATGTGGACTGTGAGAACGAGTATAAGATGCCGGGGATTCGGATATCGCTGGAGCTGGGGTGAGTTCATGATGCTGATTGTTAGACACAAACACTAATATGGCACAAGTTATGACCGCTTTCGTCGTGACTGCATAGGTCACGACCGGTGCTGCAACTGTCACATCTTCAAAGGTCAACTTGACAGGGACTAGTTATTGATTCGCTCTTGGCGCCGAATACCCCTTCGGCCCTCTTTGCGACCTCCAAGTTATCACAGATGCTGCTATCGTGGTGGCCGGATTCTCTCAATGGAACACAATCACCTTTTACCATCGGGAAATGGTGTCAGCATATTGGTAGCTAACCTCAGACTCCTTCTGGATTACTCGGCGAGCCTGCATTTATGATGCTGTCAAAAATCTAGATCCTGATTCGGATGCTACCTCCTGGGCAAAATGGCGGGTGTACACGAGAAGACTGCTGGTTTTGGTAAGTGTCCTCTTAGGAATTACCTGGGCATCTTCGTCTATTCTACTGGAGCCCCACCACTGGGGCGAGAATGATCCCAAAAAGTGTTACCATTTTAATGATGCGACATACAAGGATGAGGCTACGCCAGTCTCTTGAATATGGGTCGCGGGCCTGGCCATCTACGAAGCCGCTCTCATATGGAGTTTCGCGGACCAACAAGGCAACTCTTCGGACACATGGAAAGCATGGGGTAAAAAGTCAGAGGAATACGTCAAAACCTTGGAAGAAGAGTAATCTAAGGAGGTTACCAAAATCTCATTTCGATCCAGTCTTGTCCAGTTTCTGCAGCCGCCGTACTGGTGCTTCGCAAAATTCTTCTTTTGGGTAATGTTTCGCTTTGTTTGGTTTAGCCGCATGCTATTATCGGTCTGGTCATAAGGTGAAAGTGACGTACGAGGGTTCTTCTTTTTCTACTACGTGCTTGCTGTCTGGAATACGTGGGATATCATCATGCTCAAGGTCATGAACCCTCCATACATCGCTGTGGGTTGGGTTGCAACAATAGCATGAGCCCGGTTATCCCGGCAGCTATTGCAAGCACAAGTCGCACCCAGCGTTCAAACGGGCAGGCACATGGAGTATTGCGCGTTTTACGGCTTTTGTAAGATTAATCTTGGACGCCATTGCATGAACAGCCATCAACGTTATAAGTTAGAATACATGAGGCACCACTCGGCCAAGTTCGCTCTAATGCCAACAGTGTCCGCGTTGAAATGGCATCACGAACTAGAGTTATATTGAAGATGGTGGACGAGATCTATGGAAGAAAGATGTTCAATTCTCGACTTCTTTTATCCTTGACTTGCCTTTTTGTCGGCGACCTGATCTCTTAGTGTTGCTTTGTTGAAACCCGACATCATTGGAGCTCTTACTGTGGCAGCTTTCCGTTCACCGTCCCCTTGAACAATTGCTCATTCACGCCAATCTCTTGTCCAATGTTCCGATTGTGATTACCAGACGTAAACCATTTCTACCACTCTCAATTTATTAGACCTTCAACGAAAACCGGTTCAACCTCCTGTGTATGTGCCCAGAACCCGGTGGTGTTAGGCTTATTTTTCGACGATGCCAACCAATCAACGTCCCCGATGGCGCAATTGGCTGTAAGTTCCTCTTCTACATATTCATTCTAGAGAAATCATTCTAACAACATATAAAGAGCGCGTTCGACTGTTAATCGAGAGGTTGGTGGTTCGAGCCCACCTCGGGGAGTTAGTCTCCAGAGTTCTTTTTTGCCCTTCGGCGGTGTTGTCCATTGATTTTTCGTCTCCTATGATAAACGGTGTGCAACCGCGTCAATGGGGATGTCCGTCACGACGCAGGATTCCGCACTTGTGGTTCAGAGTTGGAGTGCACAGAGACACGCCTTCAATGCCGGTAGTGTGTCTGTGTCACTATGTGTTTTCCTTCCTCTACTTAATAGAACGATTGGCCACCAGTTCAGGCAGCTTGGACAGTACTCTCAACATCACCAATTAGCCTCTTCCTCATTTAGCTCTTTTAGTAAAGACTGACAATTTGCAATTCATGTTAAGCAACTTAAATCTCGAGGATATATGAAGGCTGACGTGTGAAGGCTTCAAGTCTCGAGCTTGATAGCGACACAAACCGACTGAAATGTGCCGTCCAGGCTATGCAAGGGGATAAGCACAACAAGCTTCCATATGCTTCTCACATCATTGTGAGAAGTTGACAAGACTTGTGCCCAAAGAAATAAATTAAGCGGAAGTCCTCGTAATGGATGGAATTAGAGCGAGTCTGAGCTCAAGCAGACTTCCGAACAAATGACGCCACCTGAGGACATCATACACTTTGCGACGCATCCCAGTCTCCATTCTTCCTTCTACATGATCTGAAAAAAAATGAAGAAGAAAACGTATGAATTGCATCATGTCTCCTGTCGAGAGACGGCCAAACATGTGATGGACATATACGATATTGTGTAGTGTCATTCACGGCACCAAGACGTAAAGACACGCAAAAAGAAACGGAGACTCCCCGAGATGGGCTCGAACCATCAACCTCTCGATTAACAGTCGAACGCGCTCTTTGATGATGTTAGAATGGAGACGAAGAAACAGGATACTGATGAACTTACAGCCAATTGCGCCATCGGGGATGTTGCTAGTTGTTGTTGGAACTCGGCCTCGATAATTGTGGCTAAGCGTACGTGGGGGCGAAACCCTCGCTAAGCAAAAAAAAAAAGAGAAGAAAATGTGGGACGGGAGTCAAGACCTGCATGTTCTCCACACACTTCACACACAATATTGTCGCATCGTCAGACACACACACACAATACGTGAAATACCGCAAAAAGAAAGGAATCTCTCCCCGAGATGGGCTCGAACCATCAACCTCTCGATTAACAGTCGAACGCGCTAGCCAATTGCGCCATCGGGGACGTCGGTTGTTGAACTCTGCGACGAAAAAGCCCACTAAGAGCATACCATCCTAACCACATCCCACCGCAGCGCAATCAGCCACATTGCAAATTGGCGTACTTGTGTTGCTACATCTTCTTATTCACCTATTTCATATTATTGATCTAATATGGGTAAAAGACATTGAAGGGATGACAAGACATTGGTCTCCAAAGCCAGGGGCCAAGCAACAGCTCAGATGAAGCTGGAAGTAAAAAAAAAGTAAGTGGCTCACGAAGCCACCAACCACCATCTCCGCTCGATCAACACTGGGCATGACACCTGTAATGAGTGTGACCTAAGTATCGCCAGTCCTTCTATTCGCATGGTGCTTCATTACTAGAGCTGCTGAGGCGAGATTTTTCATGCGCGATTTACCCTATACCGTGGCATTCACACTTTGGTTTCGGGATCTGCTATATGGCAAATTCTGCCGCATGTTGAATATAGTCCAGGCACTTCATTCTTTTCAAAACCAAGGGTTCTACCGAATGTATCCCCTGAGAACATGCGCAAGCTCGGCGGAGTCTAGTCTCATGTGGCCAGCATAAGCAAGAGCACTTGAATAAACGCTGAAGTTGATTCTGCCTTGGACCAGGCCATGACTCGAGACAGACTATTCATCCAGTAGATCAACGAGGTAATGTAGCTAAATCATTGTCATACATGGTCCCTGATTAGGGGGTTGGTCGAAGTAGTAGATAAGCAAAATGCACCGCCATGGAACGAGTACGCCTCCGCCACTTGGCTGTCACTGGGGCAGCGAGTCCCCGGAATCAGCGCTAGGATCGTGAAAGCCTTGCAGAAGAACAAACGAGATTGCAATGGTAAATTTCGAACCGTATTCGAGAATTGTCTCTTTAAAGTGCACGTGTTGGTTCTCCTGAGTTGGTCCAGACCATGATGTCAGCGTTTAGGACCATGACAGTAAGCGCTGAGGAAATAGAACACCGCCTTGTGATGGAGATGTTGATTTTAGAGGAAGGAAGAGGCTTGTGGGGGGTGTAAGTCAGGCTCCCATTGGGAATAAGCGCCATTGGGCTAACATGGACGATTTTCGTGGCTATGCCCAGGTGTTCCAACGCCCTGGGAGATCGCTTGCGGCGGAGTAAGACAAGAATCACCTGATAGCTTCTATGAGAACCTCTACGTTTCTGCCTCGCGGAATTCATTATCATCATTACCGCTCTTGGAATGGTTCATGCTGGAAATGTGCATGGAATGGGAAAAGATATCGGGGATCTCTTCTTTAAGATGGCCAGTCCTCGGAGGCGAAGGACGAGGCAAGGCGGGTGTGGGGCCACAAGGCGTCGGGGCGGGCTCTGATCCCAGCGGTTAAAGTGGACTGTGGTGGTGGAAAAGCAAATTGAAAGGATGTTGGTTGTGGGTTGTAAAATGAAAGAAGGCTCAGCCTTCAATTGATGTGCTGGTTGATTTAAAGCATCTCGAATCTCATTGGCGGTGTTACGCTGACGTTGTGGAGAGCTGGGGCAGATTGGGAATTTGTTATGGACGGAACAGACGTCATATTTCAAGGTACGAGGCTGCACCTTGGTGGCAAAGATGTAGGCTGTGGCGCTGCAACTGGCCAGACCTGGAGTCGAGAAGCATTCTAGAACTGGGGTCGGGCGACGGTCGAAGAACACGGCCTCGATTTCGGCTTTCGGCCACTTCCCCATCTGAATAAATTTCACGAGGCAGAAAAAAAAAATGGATCGGTCGATTGTCACCGCCAAGCTCGCTTCTTCTTGGCCTGACGTCGATATTGGTGATATTGGGTTGTGCTGGGCAGAGGCAGTGCAAGTCACGCTCCCGGTCTTCCGAGAGGAGACGATAATGCGCCAACGTCGTGATTGGATGAATCGGGTCGTGGACTTCCGGTTCAGCACACCACCTTGCAGATCGGACGGGAATTTTGGACGGGTTTTACTGCGAGTTGAGAGCTAGGTTTACAGCACTTTTGTCAGTCCCCTCTTCGGCAGTAAGTAACAGGGCGAGTTTCGTGAGTTTGTGGGGGGTTGAGCGTGGCATGTGTCGAAAAGAAGTATGAGTTGCGACAGGCTTGGAGGTTGTTGGAGCGGTGTGGTAAGTTGGTAATTGGGTACCCAGACCTTCAGGATACCTGGAACCTAGCAAGTACGCAAGGCAAGGCAAGGCAAGGCAATGGTTCATTTGGGCTTTCTCGTCAAATGCTTATGTGCGGCCCCGCGTCAATGTAGTAGATCTGAAGGAACAGTTGGATTGTTGATCATCACCTTGGAATGTGGGTTGTCATGAGAATTGCCAGACTCTACGACAGGGGTGCGGACGAATCGTATCCGGATGTCGCTGCAGCCGAGAGGGTGAAGTGGACTAATCACTCTGGACATTACGAGAAGGGGGTGTTTCCACGAGGGGTGGGTTGAAACGCTGCGAGCTGTTTTTTGCTATTGGGGAGGGTAAGGAGGGAGGCTTGGAGGATGGTTTTGGGCGGGACGGATGCGGGAAGCTGGGCGAGAGAGAGAGAGACGGTGTTCGCATTGTCGCATTGTCACATCGTCGCATCGTCGCATCCATCGTATCGCCAGGACGATGCAGGCTTGATATCCACAGTGACAAAGTGATGATCAAATGAGGAGACGACGCCCTGTCTCTTTGGGTGTGTAAAAATGCTGGAGCCTCGCTGGAGCTCTAGTTGATCTTAGTGAGTACGGGTGGGGTGGTGAGTGTGAGCCGTGCATCCGGTGGGACGACGCCACTGACCACCTGCCAAGTCCCCTGCCCCGCACATGTTCCCCATTCTTTTGAACCACACTGAAGCAGGCCTAAGCCAATCACACAGAGAGAGGTAGTCGAACAGTGGGCAAAGTGTGGGCGAAGGTGCTAGGCTTCTGCTAGGCACCCGTCCCCCAGTCACTGCCAGAGCACCCTTGTAGCGCCCAATGACCAGTAAACCCCCGCCAGCGGAGGGCTGAGTAGTGGGTGGGCCCCCCATGCGAAGCTCTTACAATGTACCTCAAGGCCTAGGCCTGGTCTGGCACATGGACAGCTCCCAACGCCCACGATTGCTTAGGTGTCTTGGGTGTGTCGGCAGGTGCTTGGATGCCGTTCCTTCCACCTCTGGCTCAATGTGTCAGTGACGGCATGACCTGGTCCGCGCCATCAAATTAAATAGCAATCGAATCCCCCATCCCGAAACATTTCGACTCCTCTTTCCAGCACCATCGTCACATCTCACATCTCACATCTCACCAGCTGCACCATCCACCATCACCAAACACACATCCATCTTACGTGCTTCTTCGCGCGCCTCAAACCTCGCGCAGCAATCATCGCATGCCGCCAACCACCCGCACTGAAGACGGGACGACTCCTTTGATCAAAACAACACCACCAAGCGACACCCATTCGATATCTACAAACATGTCGTCCTCGGCCCCTCCAGTCCATGTCAACGGCGACAGCTCCTCCAAGGCCCCCGAGCAGGGCACCGGAGGCTTCCAGACCCAGTCCAAGATGGCCGTCATCCCACCCAAGAAGGAAGATCTCCAGCGCAGCTATGCCACTATCGTTGAGAACGATGCCAACCCCAAGGGCTGGTACGGTACCATGAGTACGATACTTCTACTTCTTCCTTTTTCTCATTTCTGCATGCTAATTCAACCTTCACAGTCAATGGCCTTGGAAACATCGTCGGAACCTTGGGCGCTATCCCTTGCTGCATCATCTGCCCCAACCCCTTCAAGAATGTCCAGCAGGGTAATGTCGGCCTCGTTACAAAGTTCGGTCGCTTCTATAAGGCTGTCGACCCCGGCCTGGTCCAGGTCAACCCCTTGAGTGAGCGCCTCATCCAGATCGACGTCAAGATCCAGACCGCAGAGGTCCCCGAGCAGATCTGTATGACCAAGGACAATGTCACACTGCGCCTCACCTCGGTCATTTACTACCACATTGTCGCACCCCACATTGCCGCCTTCGGCATCAACAACGTCCGCCAGGCTCTGATGGAGCGAACTCAGACTACCCTCCGTCACGTTGTTGGTGCCCGCGTTCTCCAGGATGTCATTGAGCGCCGTGAGGAGATTGCACAGTCCATCGGCGAGATCATTGAGGACGTCGCCGCTGGTTGGGGTGTGCAAGTCGAGAGCATGCTTATCAAGGATATCATCTTCAGCCAGGAGCTTCAGGAGTCCCTCTCTATGGCTGCCCAGAGCAAGCGTATTGGTGAGAGCAAGATCATTGCTGCCAAGGCCGAGGTACATCCCATCCCTTCGTGAATCCGTTTCCCTATATGTAAGTACTGACATCTCATCTCCCAGGTCGAATCCGCCAAGTTGATGCGTCAAGCCGCCGACATCCTTAGCTCCGCCCCTGCCATGCAGATCCGCTACCTCGAGGCTATGCAAGCCATGGCCAAGTCGGCCAACAGCAAGGTTATCTTCTTGCCTGGCGCCCAGCAAAACATGAATGCCGCTGCCCTCAACGCCGCCGTGACAAACCCCACTGGCGAGTCTAGCGGCAACAATGAGGTTTCCTACAATGACTTTGGAGGTCAGGACTCCGGTTTCGAACAAGCCTTGCATGCTCGTGTGGTGGAGAACATCTAAGCGGATGTCAATCGATCTCGATCGGGGCACTGAAGGCTAACGCTTGAGGGTTTCCCTCGATGGGTATAGGCTGGTCTACTTGATTTCGAAAGCATTCCTCACTGCGCTTCCCGTCTTCGATAGAAGCGCAGAGCTTTTTCTCCATCGAACCCAGAAACCCTCGAGCACCGGTGCTTCAGTATCCCTAATCATCGCATGCTTTTTTCTTCGCTTTTTTGCTTCGCCACACAGATACCCCTCCCGTCGACAAAACTCCCTAATAATGCCAACCGCACCAACAACAATGGCAGTTGTATGTATTTTGATTTCAGTCTATTTAGTATAGTTCTCGGGGGGTTGCTCACGTTTAACGTGGTTAGGATGGACGGAATCGATGATGATGATGATGTGTCGCTTTGGACAGATACCCATATTGCCCGAAAGGGCACAGGATGATAGGGACAGGCGGATGGATAAGGCTTTGTGTGCAGGGCAGAGATACCCCAAGTCGTTCTTTGATACAAGACCCAGTTTGTTCCAATTAGCATATGATTGCACTGGTGTAATGACTTTGCTCGTAACTCTTATTTCCATCTTTTCCTGTGGAAGCCCTTTGTTGGAGTGGAGGAACTGTCCATCCATGGAATAGGTAGTATCGCATCTCGAAAAAACCATTTTGATTCCGCTGTTGTGGGGATGTCATTAGTAGACAGTCACTTTGATCTCGAGGTCTAACATCATTTTGAACGTCGAAGACTTGACTTTTTCTAGACCCTGCTCCACAAAATACATCATCTTTCTCGTCTTCTCTCTCAACCTTCCAATCCAATGAAGTACCTAGGTACACCACAAGACAGTATGTAAAGGGAGTAGAGATAGGGAGGAGATAAAGCACAAAACAACTAAGTGAAAAATAATAATGACCATCCACGCCAATATGTCCCTTCCGCCCAAACGCCAGCCAACCAGGAAAAGGGGGTGGGCAACAGTTAAGCCAGAAGCTGCCATGCCAAAGTCTCTCAGGTATCACATATCTACACATCGGGAACCGTCCAATCGTTCGTTGTGTTGGGAATGGTCCGTCGGGAGTGTCCAGACGAGTAAGAGAAAGGAGGAGGCGGAGCGGGACGAAGCCAGTCCGCTCTCGATTTCCGTTTCAGCGTCGTCGCGGCACAGGCCGCAACTTCTTCCGTAAGGGCTCCTAGTCCGAGGAATGGCGCTTCTTCTTCTTCTGCTTCTTCTCCTTCTTGGTCTCGGCCTCATCTTCCGAGTCGTCGTGCTTGCGCTTCTTCTTCTTCTCAGCTTCGGGCTTGGAGGGGGTGGCATTCTCCTCAGCCTTGCGCGCCTTCTTCAGCTCCTTCTTGCTGAAGACCTTGGGGGTGCCATCATCGTTGAGTTCGACATCCCCGCGCTCATACTTGCGCTTGAACTTCTTGACCGAGATACCAGCAGCCTCAGCAAGACGCTCGTAGTCAGCTTCGGAGAGCTTCTTGGCCTTGGTAGGGGTGGCAGTGGCCTCGTCGTCGCTGTCCTCGGCATCCTTCATCTCCTCGTCGACCTCCTCAATGAGCTTCTTTGACTTCTTGCTCTTCTTGGACGACTTGGGCTCCTCGGCCTCGTCAGAGACACCATCGGCATCGGCGTTGTATCGGCGAGTCTCCTTCAGGGTGAACTGGCCAGCACCAACAATCTCGCCTGAGGGGGTAACGTTGGTACCCTTGGGGAGGAGGGGCTTGCCCTCGAGCTTTCGGAGTCGGTTTTCCAGCTTGATGCGGTTGCTCAGGCCAAGAATAGCCCGCTCCTCGTCATCAACATCGTCCTCGAACTCGCCAAGAGCGTCGACACGCAGACCCAAAGCGGCCTTGGCAGAAAGCATACGGGCAATCTTTCCCTTGTTTCGTCCAGTGGCCTGGCCAATGAGAGAGGAGTGGTAGATGAGACCGTACTTGGGGGTGTCATGCTTGGTCTTGAGGGCACGGAACAGCGCCTTCTCGGCACCAAGAATCTGAATGGTGGAACCTGGAGACTTGGCCAGGCTGATGAGGGAGCCAGCATGGGCGATGAGACGGGCACCGACCAGGTAGCCGATAAGGGCAGTCAGATTAGGTGCGATGGCGCGCATGCGGCTCTCGAGGTACGATGATAGCTGGGCTCGGTACTCGGTGTAGGTGATGACCTGATCGGCCAGGAGCTTGATGTTGTCGAGATCCTCATCGGTAATCTCGGTGCCCATGCTGATCTCAGCGGCGGCCTTGATCGCGGCCTCGACCTCTTCGGGTAGAACCTCAGAGAGATCGCTCTCGGCAATATTAGTACGCATGCCGACAGCGAGGACGACACGGCAGTAGGCCAGGTTATCATTGAGGATCTTAGCCATCTCGGGGAAGTGCCAGCCATACCACTCCTTGGTTCGCATGGCGTACACGTTGAGCTCCTTGTCAAGGTCATCCAGAAGCTTGATGGCCTGGATGATCATGGAGTCGACCTTGTCAGCAGAGAACTTGAGCTTGTGACGGGACATGGAGTGGGAGAGACCCAAAGCCATGCGGTCAATGTTCTCAGTCTCGAGGCCGGGGATCAAGTTGGGGAGGTGACCGCGAATGCCTCGGAAGAGGTCCATGGTGTTGGAGCCAGAGACGGGCTGAAGGTTCAGGTCGGCCATGTTGGAGATGGCCGTGCCCAGCTTCATATCGGCGACCGCGATCGATGCCTTCTTCTCGGCCTTCAGGTCCTCGAGAAGTCCAGTGAGCAGGTCAGGGACCTTGCCTTCCTTCAGGGCAGCAGCCTCCTCGAGAGCGGTGGCAGCGCTGTCGAACTTGACGAACTTCTTCAACTTGAGCCTGGAGAAGGCGCGCGTTAGTTGTGTCCATTGCCTTGGTCCCAAGAGACGCGGTTGGAGTGCTTCGTCTCTCGTCCAGCTGGTTGAGCCGCGTATGGCGAAGATGGTGAAGGAGAAAAATGACAGTTACTTACATCTCGACGACCTTTTCAGGACGTCCCAGCTCAGCAGCAAGTTCCTCATTCTTCAGCATCTTCTTGTCCGTAGCCTTGAACAGGCCGTAGCTGCCAATTGTTAGCATTCCATGGACCATTGCCCGGTCGCACCTTCCATGTGCCCCCGTTCTCCAGGCTTGCGACTTACCCTGCCGGCGTCTCGGCAAGCACAAAGAGCGACATCTTGGCTTCGTTTGCTCCTTCCCGATAATATCGCACTGTTAGATTGGCGTCGTAGTTTCCTCGCGAGGCACAATTCCGTTCGCTGTCGACGCTGCAAAGGAAGGTGCGAAGGTGGGCTGGGCGAAGGAAAAATTTCAGATGAAGCTCTAGAGTATCCACCCAATTTTTTTTGCTGGTGCAGATGCAAAGGTGGGCTGCATGCATGGGCCTTCGGTATCCGGGGTCATATTTATCCGAGGGAACTTCCCTGGGGCGGTGGATGTGAAGGTACGCACCCCGTTTTACCAGAGATGTGGGTCCCTGGCCACTCACGTGCAAGCGACCGCGACGCAGCTCGTTGTCGTTGCTTGCAGGCTGGGAATGCTAGGCGGCATCTTTCGACGACCCAGCTCCCTCCATCTTCAACGTCCAAGTCATCCCGACTCACGCAAGACGTCGTCCATATTCTCGCTACCCTCACACGCATTAGATTCGAACGAATTTAATATCTGACAGGATGGAGGGTCTTCTCTTCAACGTCAACAATGGGTATGTAGGCCCCTAGGAGAGCTTCCATGATCAGGCATGCAGCAACTAGGAACTGACCCTGACAACAGCTACGTCGAGGGCATTGTGCGAGGTTATCGCAACAGCCTGCTCACCGGTTCGGCCTATAATAACCTGACCCAGTGCGAGACCATCGACGGTATGCTTTAACGGTCACCTTGACTCTCCAATCCCCTTGTACTGAGACCTCCTAGACCTCAAGCTGCAACTCGGCCCTGCCTACGGAGACTTCCTCGCATCTCTTCCTCCCAATCCCTCCACTTCGAGCCTCGCCGCTAAGACGACCGAGAAGCTCATCTCAGAGTTCCGATACGTCCGCGCCAATGCTGTCGGGTCACTGGCGACCTTCATGGATTACGTCACGTATGGCTACATGATCGACAATGTCGCTCTTCTCATTACCGGCACCCTGCACGAGCGCGACACTCGCGAGCTACTTGAGCGATGCCATCCTCTCGGCTGGTTCGAGACAATGCCTGTGCTCTGTGTGGCCACCAACATCGAGGAGCTTTACAACAGCGTCCTGATCGAAACCCCTCTGGCACCATACTTCAAGGGCAGCCTCAGCCACCAGGACCTCGACGAACTCAACATTGAGATTGTCCGAAATACTCTTTATAAGAACTACCTGGAGGACTTTTACAACTTTGTCAACACCCACCCCGACATGTCGGGAACACCTACTGCCGAAGTAATGTCTGAGATTCTGGAGTTCGAGGCTGATCGCCGAGCCATCAACATTACCCTTAACTCCTTTGGTACCGACCTGACCAAGGCCGACCGGAGCAAGCTGTACCCCAGCTTTGGCAAGCTGTACCCTGAGGGAACGCTGATGCTCTCGCGAGCTGATGACCCCGAGGGCGTCCGTCTGGCGGTCGACGGCGTGCACGACTTCAAGACTTTCTTCGACGCCGTCTCTGTCGGCGGCGGGCCTTCCGGTCCCGGTAACATGGGCGGTGGCTCCGGCGACGGAAAGACTTTGGAGGATATGTTCTACCAAAAGGAGATGGAAATCTCCAAGGGTGCCTTCACTAGGCAGTTCACCTACGCCATCGTGTATGGTTGGGTAAAGCTCAGGGAGCAGGTTCGTTTCGCAATCATTAACCGGCACAATGACCGACAGCTAACAAGCCATAGGAAATTCGCAACATCACATGGATTGCTGAGTGCATAGCCCAGAACCAGAAGGATCGCATTGGCAACTACATCAGCGTCTTCTGATTTTTCGCATCCCGCAATGACAACCCAACATGTTTCGATTTTTAGCTTGATTTTGTGTAGTATAGCAACTGAGCTCGTAATGTTACGGAAATGGTCCGACAACTGGCGCAAGGGTGGATACGGGTAGACACAAGGCAGCTTACACAAGTTCGCCCGTCTTTTGATGGTGGCTTTGTATTGTACATAGAGAACAGGTATTCTACAGCAGTCCTACAACTCGATCTGACCCTCGTATGTTGCCTTTGTGAGGCCGAGCTTCTCAATCATGTTGGTCCAACGCTCGCTTCCCCGCTCCTTACGCTCCATGTATTTAAGGAGCTTCTGCCTCCGGTGCAACAGCAGCCTGAGGTTGCGCTTGTTGTGCTTGTCCTTGTAACCTCGGTTGATTTCAAGGGCCTGGGACACGGTCCGGATCTTCGCCGTCAAGATGGCGATTTGGACTTCAGAACTACCCGTATCGGGGCCAGCTCGACCCGGCGAGGGCACCTTGTTGGGGGTGATAGACTGTGGCTTGGGCTTGAGGACCTTATCTGTGTTGTGTCGACCGAACTCGTCGACGATGCGCCGCACGTTGGCGTGGAATCGATCCTTGCCGCAGCTGTTGCTCATGGCTGTGATGCGCTTCAGAGCCTCGATAGCCTTGGCGTGGTTCTGTTCGTGCAGCTTCAGCTTATCCCCCTCTGCCCCTGGCCCCATTTGTGACTCGACCAAGCCGACCATGGGCTGAGTGAGGGTGTAAGCATGCTGAACTGCCTCATCCAGCTCCGACGCCGTCAGGAAGTAGTTTCGCAGCTCGGGGGACCAGAGCTCCGCCTTTTGTGGGGCCGCACCATCGGTATCTGTGCCTTCGCTTGGCGCAACGGGCTTGAAATTTTGGCCGGCTGAGTCCAGAGACTCTATGAACGGCGTGGTGATACCTCGGATCGGGTCGCCTGCGGCCTCGTCTCGTTCGCGCTGGAGTTCCTCGCGGCGCTGGACATTGGCAGCCTTGCGCTGCTGCGCTTGGGCATACTTGTATGGGTCCTGCTTGGCGATGCGTTTCCTCTCGCGCAGGGAGAGGTTGGCCGTCTGGATTCGGGGAAGGAAGTTTGGTGTTGAGGGATTCGCGGGTCGGAGGCAGACTAGAGACAATTGGTCAGTAATTCGAACTATAGGGTCACTGTAAGAGTTTCAGGGTTGTCGTACGGTTCAGCAAGCCTAGACGCGGTAGCGCCTGTAGTCTGGGCGGCATGATTGAGGCATCAATCAACAGATCGATATACTGAAGACTGACGATTGATGTCCCAGAGCGGACCTCAAAAATTCCCATGTCACGGCCCATGCCGCCGGAGCATGGATTGCGCTGGTGCCCGAAGCGGACTAGCGGACCAGATCACGTGCAGAACGACTTGACGTCCCAAATCTGGTTGCGCTACGACAATCTGAGCCTAGCGCCATCAGGGCTCTCCCACCACACACACTTTTGGTAAATTCAGAAGGTCTCGCGAACTTTTGCGACTCCCACGAACATCACGAACTCTCTCCTTTCCGCCCTCCACCCCCCTTCAACCGCCAGGAATCACATTCGTCAAAATGGCTCCCTCCAACCTGCCTTCGATCTTCAACGCCACCAGCCAGGACATTGAGATGCTCCTGGCTGCTCAGGCCCACCTCGGCAGCAAGAACTTGCAGGTGCACATGGAGTCTTACCTCTGGAAGACCCGTGCCGATGGTGTCAACGTCATCAACGTTGGCAAGACCTGGTACGTTTTTCGAAAAACGCCGTGCTATTTCTGGTGCTCTGCGGCCTTGCGCGACAACAATTTTTGAGCCGATTCGGAGCTGTTGAAGTTGCGCTCGCCGCAGAGGAAACACCAGAATCAGGCATCGCGAAAATCCAATGCCCCGCCAAACATAGCTAACCAATGCTTGCTCACAGGGAGAAGATTGTCCTGGCCGCCCGCATCATCGCCGCCATTGACAACCCCGCCGATGTCTGTGTCATCTCTGCCCGTCCCTACGGTCAGCGTGCTGTCCTCAAGTTCGCTTCCCACACCGGTGCCTCTCCCATTGCCGGTCGCTTCACCCCCGGTAGCTTCACCAACTACATCACCCGCTCCTTCAAGGAGCCCCGTCTGATCGTCGTCACCGACCCCCGCACCGACGCCCAGGCTATCAAGGAGGCTTCCTACGTCAACATCCCCGTCATCGCCCTCTGCGACACTGACTCCCCTACCGAGTACGTCGACGTTGCCATCCCCACCAACAACAAGGGTCGCCACGCCATCGGCTGCATCTGGTGGATGCTCGCCCGTGAGGTCCTCCGTCTCCGCGGCACCATCTACAACCGCGAGACCCCCTGGGACGTCATGGTCGATCTTTACTTCTGTATGTTCCACTGCCGAGCTTGACACCAACGACCTGACCTTGCTAACTTTTGCGCTAGACCGTGACCCCGAGGCCGAGGCCGAGGAGAAGGTCGAGGACGAGAAGGCTATCGGCGCCGAGGAGGAGGCTGCCCCCGCTGCTATCGAGTCTGGTATCGCTGGTGGTGACTGGGAGGCTCCCGCTGCTGGCTTCGCCGGTGCCACCAGCACTGGCTGGGACGGCGCTGCCGGTGAGGAGTGGGGTGCTTCCACCGCTGCCCCTGCCACCACTGAGTGGGCTGCTGCTGGCGCTGAGCCCTCTAAGGAGACTCAGTGGTAAAGGGTGCAAGCTCATGGCACTCCGGGCGACGCACAGTGGCGATTGACGATTGGTCGACATCGGCGGCGTTACTAGGGTTCGCTGGCTTTTTTTCTTATCGTGCGGACTGAGGTTCAACTTGGAGGTGCTAATGAGGGAAAGATACTCGCCCCTGGCCCATTGTCTCTCTTTTTGTCTTTCTCTGTGTCGAGCTTTCTGACTACGCTTGTTCTCGGATGCTCAGGCTTGGGAGGACGGAACTCACCGGGAAAAGGGGGGAGGGAAAGCCCTGTATCGCCAAGGGGGTTCGACTTGATCGTCATCCCGCCTTTGTTCTTACGATTTTTGACAGCCAGAAGCTACAATAGTCGTCCGATTTGGGAAGGGAAAAAAAAGATCAAAAAGTTGCCATTGAAAAAAAAACGTCTGCCTGCCTCCATTGCTCTTCTCGTGTGACATGATGATTCGTCGGCACACTCCAGGTAACGTTCCCCCGGCTTAAGGAGATATTTCTTGACAGACTGGATCTGGAAAAAGGCGCTTTGAGGATGAGATTTTTTTTTTTCCTATGTTCATATGTCTTGCTTGCTTCCGAGCTGCCTCAAACGAAGTTGACAATCTTACAGCTGATCCTCTCCAAGGACAAGTTGCTTTGGCGGCAAGCCAACGGTGCGACCTCCAAGCCAAACAATCATGCTCTATTCCACCTTCCAAATCTTGCGTTTATATCCGATGTGGCAGAGTAGGGCAAGACATGCAAAGCACGAGGCACATGCAATAAATATCTAGTCATGGACAGATTATTCTCGCCATTACCTTGAAGTTATATAGCTCTGCCTTATATACACAATCGCATTATAGAAATCACATGGGATATAATCTTGTCATCGCAAAGGTGGTATCAATTCCTGGGTTCAAGATCCCCTCACTGGCTGCAATCCATATCTACTCCATCCATCCATCCATCCGTCCGTCCGTCCGTCCCATTTTATGTTGCCCCTCCGTTCCCTCCCATGCCACCCATTATTCTTCTCCAATCCAACGCTACACACATGGCTCTTAAAACAAAGCCATGGTGGGCACTCTCCCATAAGGGGAGGTGATAAAAAAAACACAAAGTCAAAAAACGCAAACAGAGAGCCGTTGCGCACGGTGCGGAAAGGGGGTATGGAACAAAACTAAGCCAAGGCGGAAAAGCCAAGAGGATATAAGGCCGTCAGAATTGAGAAAGAAACAAAGGCCAGCCAGAATTCCCAACTCCCGCTTCTTCCAGATGCTGTGGTGATGATGATCATGATGAGGATGAAATTGTTGCGCGGCCGGGGTGGACGTATGACCCCAGTCTTCTTATGTTTAGTCATGGCTGCAATATGTAGGACTGCACCTCCAGGTAGCGGGCATGTCGTTTGCTGTTGGGGTGTATAGATACAGGGGGGGCACATCGGCCGTTTATGTGTTGTTTATGCATTGTATTCCGTTGTGATGAAAACATTAATAGTAGATAAAACGCCGTCACCGCGGAGAGTCGTAAGATTCGTGTCGTCGACGTGTCATTGACGATGGGGGGTAGCATCGACAGAATGTCCGTGTACGTTGTTGTGATTCGCGAAAACAAGACGAGTTGTGTAGGTGGGGTTTTACTCGAGGCTTTCGGAGTGTCGTCGGATTTCCTCATCGCTGAGCGCACTCATCCACAAGCAGCGCTCAGTAATCCCTTCAATGGGTTGGAATTTGTACCTCGTGCTCGCCTCGAGCAGGCGGAGAAGAGTCTTGACCACGGCAGCGGCGATGCGGCATCGCTCAAAGTTGATCAGAGGAGGCGTAGTGGGCGAGCCGGCAATCTCCGACGGTCGCTGCACGTTATAGAGGAGGTCGTGGGTGTAGATGCCCACAAAGGGGATGCAGCCCAGGTCGGATCCAACCTCCATCTCGGCGCGAAGGTTGTAAAAGTTACGCATGGGCGTAACCAAGTTTTCCAGATCATGCAGTGTCTTATGGTCGTGAGGAGGCAGAAGAGCCCAGGTCTTCGAGAGGCGCGAGACTTCGTTGCTGGACAGGGCGATGGTGAGCTGGGCAAGGGTCGCAAAGTTGCGGTAGCGTCGGCAGTGGTTCGCGATGTGGATGTATTTAGCGATACATCGCGCCCTCTCCTCGACATTCTGGGTCATGACGATCTCGGAAATGGCCCATTTGACCATGATGTTGAAACGAGCAATCACCACCTCAACGCCGTGAGCATCCGTGTTGCGCAAGAAGTCAACCCACGACCGAGAATCGCTGTTGGTAGCGTTCTTCCAGTTCATGTCGATGAGTTCCTTCCAGTCAATTTCGTTGAGAGCGTCTTTCTCGATCAGGGTAAACTGTTGGGCCAGGATTTCCGAGTCAAAGGCCAAGATGAACGGCAGATGAACATTGTACTTGGCATTATCCGCGACGTCAGGCTTGGGTGCCATTCGAAGGGCTTCGGTTGTTGCCGTCTGGTCATCTGCAGAGCTGGTCGAGTGAATGTATAGGGCTGTTGGTGAGGTCTCTGGGGTAGGTGGAAGAGGTTTCTGGTTCCACAACTGGGCCTCGTGCACTTCGGGCTCCTTGAACGTTTGGGGCGGTGACATCTCTAACGCCTGCACTAGAGTCATTGGTGGCGAAGGTGGACTTCTTCGGGGCGCGGGCGTCGGGCCAGGGGAACCGAGAGGGTGAGCTGGAAGTGCCACTCTAGGACCAAAGTCAGGGTCAGTGCCAAAGTCGTCATCGTCGTCGAGTGGATCAGCAGACATCTCCGACGATAAGTCACTGTCATCGTTGAGGAAGGATTGGTCCTCTTCCTCCTCCCCAGGAGCAGTCTTGCCCGGCCTGATACCCTCAATGCTCTCCGTCTTAGAAACGAATTCGTAAGATGGATGTAGCGAATTGGCATCGTCGTCGTCCAGGAAGCCATACTTGTTTGGTTTGGGCGTAGTATCGTCCTCAGGTCCCTCGAGGATCGACATGTTGGTCCATCCTCGCCCTCCATGCGTGCTTCGTCCCTCGTCCGTTCCACCTCGGTCCAAGATGGGAATGCAGGAATACGACTCTTGTGATGTTTCAGACAAGAAAGACTTGACTTCGGTCAAGGGCCGGTGCGGCGATAAGCGGTCTCCTTGACGTTCCATGGGCTCATGATTATCCTCGTCAACCAAGTCGTCCTGGTCAGGGTCAAACATGAAGGTTTGCCTCGCTGCAAGTTTCTCATAAGAATGGCTGCCCTCTGCCTCATTCACCACGGGCTCGCCAATGGCGAGTCCAATTCTAGCAGGGTCAATTCCAAAGTCGTCTCTTGCGCTTTTATCCACATATTTGCCCTCAAGCTTCATCAGCGCAGACTCGATACCGCCATCGTCCTCCTCATCGTCAGGGATCTGGGCGAGCTTTTGGGCTTCAACCTCGAACGATGGCCGCATGACTGGTTTCGACGAATGGGTGCTGAACAACGACAGGTCACGTTTCGGGGGCTTTTTCTCGGCGAGCTGACCGAGAGAGAAGACTTCCTTGCCCTTGCGCTGCGGCGGGTACTCGATCGAAACCATCTCACCGTTTCCAAATGAGTCTACGCCAGGGCTCTGGACATAGGAGCTTCGAACGGACTCGGAATATGTGGTCAAGGATCCGACAGACCGAGACCTCCGCATTGAGATGGGGTCCAGCTCTCCGACATTCTTGGCTGCTCGTAAATCTCCGCCCGGGCGTCGTCGCAAAACACGCAAGGGTTGCGGAATTGGATCTTCGGGCTCTTCAGGCTCCTCCTGGTTGGCGACCGAGACTCCAGAACAAGTCGTGGCGTCGAAGCTTCGAACCGAAGAACGTCCCATACCACTGCCAAAGGAGAATCGGCGCTTGTTTAACATCGAGTTTAGCGACTGGTGGGTCCTTGTAGACTTGTTCCGACGATGGGCTCCTCGAAACGAAACCGGAGGATAGTTGCGAGTGCTCCGCTGCGTTGTCGCCAAAGAAGTTCGGGTCTGGTCCTCGGATGGACGAGCACTGTGGCCGGGAGCAAGAGTATCGAGGTCCGGTACAAACGGCGGTAGTGGATTCTGTGAGAGACATGGCTCTAGAACGTGCTGGTTC
Organism: Dactylonectria alcacerensis; assembly: GCA_029931735.1. Lineage (NCBI taxonomy): Eukaryota > Fungi > Ascomycota > Sordariomycetes > Hypocreales > Nectriaceae > Dactylonectria > Dactylonectria alcacerensis. Next base: position 1,360,854 of record JAPMUZ010000006.1, on the reverse strand, counting down.
AGAAGATACGAAGACCGTCTCGGTGTGCCTCCCATTGAACGAGCCGGGGGGGTCGTAGGCGGCGTGGGATCGCCGCCACCAAGTCTGAAAGCCTCCGCAAAAGCATCAACAGAAGGATGTCCGCTGACAGTACTCCGATGCACGCCGCCAAAAGGAGTAGTATCATCCACTATGACAATCGACTTGCTCCCAGTTGTGATTCCCATATCACTATCAGGCCGGTGTCTGTGATTCTGCGGGACGCTGTTAAATGTGCTAGAATCCATGTATGCGGCTGAGTACCCGATATCTGCAGGAACGGATGTTGAGTTGGGCAAGACCATGGGGTATCCCCGACGCTCGGCCTCTGCTGCAGCCTCCTCTCGCACAGCATTCTTGAAATCCTCAGCCGCCTCAGCGCCAAGCAGGTCTATTCTCACTGGCGGTCGGGCGCTGTTGTATCGGTGTCTGTTCTGTGGGACAACGGCTGTCCCGGGAATACGGTTCGTGGTTGCACCACGCGGGCCGATTGGCGCCACGTTGATGAAGCTTCCCTGCGTCGGAGAGACACCCTGGCCTCGGGTGCTCAGAGCTCGTCTTACGCTGCCCAGTAGTTTTTTCATGCCATGACTTGACATGGCACCCGCTTGTGCCCTGGCCTTGACCAATTCTTGAGAGTCCGGGTGGAGCGTTGTGGTCTGTCTTGCGCTGTGGCCAACGTCATCGAGCTCAATGTCAACAAAAGCTTGGGCTGGCGGCAATAAATTCCCTCGAACAAGGCTTCCCGCATACGGAACCGTCATCAACAACTCATGATCTTTGAACGATACCTTATCAGAATTGTGATCCCTCAGAGAGTCAGTCATGCTATTGTTCCGTTTGTGCGCCTGGGCGGTTGGGCGGACACGCTTGCCAACAAGGGCTCGAGGCGTTGTTGCTACCTGACCGGTCTGGTTGTACACTGAGCTTGTGGTTACTGGATGGGCGCCCAGCGGGTGGGGACCATTAGGATGTGCAGATCGCGAAGCCTTGTTGGGGAACGAGCACGAGACAATATCTAGGCTCGCCATACTCATGGGTGACGCCGGGTTGTGATCTCCATCGAGAGGATCTGGTGTGATTTGCTCCTCTGGTGTTTTGGGTCGGTTTTCAAAGGCGGCGATAGAATCTCCAACATGACCCGCTCGAGAGATGTCGGCAGCGAAACTCGTTCGCTCGCAGGTGCTCCTCCTCTTGGGCAGCATGCTCTCCAGCTGTGGCGGCTCTCCCTCTTCCTGATCCCAGAATGACGGATTCAGGTCTGGATCTCTGTGGCCCGCAATGCCGCCAGGGGAAACTGGAACACTGGCCTCCAATGAGTCGTCGAATTCAGGGCCATCCCAGTACAATGCACAGACCCGCCTCCAACATTTCTTGAGCTCTCCAAGAATCTTCAACTGTACTTTTCGGGATCGGTTGCATTTGGAGAGCTCGTCAACAAAGTCGTTCAGCAACTCGCAAAAGGTGACTCGGAGGTTATAGTCGAGAACAAAGTCGTCCATAAAGTAATTGAGGATCCAGTGGCGCAAGGCAACGAACGTCCGGACCCGAACAACCATACCCGTCTCATCCTCTCTGTCCAAAGCCCATCGAAGTCTCGCAACCAGCATACGCAACAGATCCTCCGATTCGAGAAAGGCGCGGAAGGTCAAGAAGAAGTCGGATATCAGTTCATAATCCAGGAAGCTGGGTGAAGTGATCTCTGCAACGAGTCGTGGTGGCGTGGCGGCGGTGACGGCACTCGTGGCGGGAGAATATCTAACCAAGGCTCGATCATCGCAGGCGGGCTTGAAGGTTAGGTCGTCGAACATGGCCGGTTCTATCTTGAGGTTTGACATATATGACGGGTGGACAGTGCGACGAGGAGTGGGAGTGGTGGTGGCGGCAGACGCAGATCGAGAGAAACGCAAAACGGGCACAGCGAGGGTGCTGGGCCGCCCTGATCCCATTTCAAGGTGAGAGCTGTTGAGCCCGCCCTGGCGATTCAATAGAGAGGCGCTGCTGGAACGGAAGTCGTCGGTGGGAGCGTACGAGGAGCCGCGGAGTACGGGGGTGCCTTTGATGGTGAATCGAGGAGTTCCTATACGCCAAGAGGGAATGTTGATGTCGAGAAGTGGCACGGCATTGGGATCAAGGTCTTCCATGGTGCGGGGCCGGTGGTCGTCGCCGGGCTTGGAAATAACAATTTTGAAGTCGCCCGTGTCCGGGTCCTTCATGGCGGTCTCGTGGACAGTGCTATCAGACAAAGCTCGTCGGTGTTTTGCAGGCCGGCCGGTATCCTGCAGGTCAGAGAAGAAAGGCTGGCCGTTGAAGGGCGAGGCGTCGGCAGTGGAAGACCACTGGCTGATGTGCAGTTCACTGCTCTGGTCCTCTAGTGACCTATCGTGATTCAAGGGGTCCAAGCCCGCGGTGCTCGGTGGGGTAACGGGGAACACGAACTGAGGCTGAGGACATCGCTGGTTGGCGGGGCGGACAGTCGGCCTGAAGAGTTGTAAATGTCAGCTCGGCGTCATCCAGCGCCAGACTTCTGGACACGGTCTTGGTGTTGTCTCTGAACGCAGGGCAGGGCGGATCACGGGAGGGGACCAGCTGAGACCTTTCCCACCCCACAAAGCGGAATCATTGAGCAGGATGACGAAGTGGGCTCAGTGGAGGCTGGAGAGGCTAGCACGCTGCATACCAAAAGGAATGGAAAAACGACGACAGACAAACGACAGACGACAGAACTAACGTACCTCAGATATATACGGCCATTGTTGCCAACGTTGGAGACGGCAAATTGACGACCCTCACGACCAGCGGATCCACCATCTGGTGTGATGTCGTATTTAGAGGAGCTGTTGGGTTGTTCGGAGTCGGTCGTGGTAGCAAGAGGTTCCTTGTGGCCTCGGGTGGTAGAAGGCCGCCGTGGTTGATGGGATCGCCGCTCAGTTACAGGAACCAAGGGCCTGGCGGTGGTTGGGAGCATGCGCGTGGTGGCCGACCTAGCGGGCTTCTTGGGCGTCTGGGCTTCCCTGGGAGCAAATTCTCTTGGGACGGCCCCGGACCTGGACATCGCAGTGGTGGTGGACGTCGGATCCTTGATCGGGGCGCGCGAGGAGACGGGGAAGGGTGGTGTCGGAGCGCTGAGGCCAGTCGCTGGCGGCAGCGGGTCTGAAGGCTCCATGAGGGTCGCCATGGGCACGGCCGCTGGCTCGAGGTCGTCGTGGTGTCGTCGTCTTCGTTAGGAGAGGGCACAGCCGGCAGTGCTCAAGGCGACGGGAGCTGGAGGCCAAGGCATTGAGTTAGCAGGAGCAGCAGCGAAGGCGGCAGCCGTCGAGGCGCATATCGTCACGGTTGGTTGTCGCAAGAGGGGGAGAGGGTGGAAGAGGAGAGGATGTGATGACCGCGGCGAGACCGAGAGTGAGGTCGAGCGCTGGCGAGGTTTAATTGCCCTTCAGCGCCAGGTTTGATTCGCAACGAGGTCCCCCAGCAGCAGGCCCATCTGGAGAGCGGGTCCTTGAATGGGAAATGGGGATACGAGCGAGGGGGGGAAGGACAATGAAGGACCAGGACGTACAAGACGTGACGACGCCATACAGCGGCCGAATATACGTTGTTTTTCAGTGGATATCACAAGGGGGGCGTCGCTGCGCACTCGTCGTTGTGTCGCGGATCTTGCGCTGTTGTTGTGTTGTTGTTGTCCTCGTCGCAGGTGGTGGTGGTGATAGGTTGTCGTCGAGATTGCGGGTGCTGAGACGAGGTGGGATAGGGAGAGAGCAACAGAGCGAGAAGGTCCAGGTCGAGTTCGAGGCAACGCTACCTACAGCACGGGACTCGCAGCAAAAGGAAGAATAAAAAAAAACATGGGCGTTATTAGGTAGAGTCTAGGAACAGCCAGGTATGACTGGCACGAGTAGCATTGGCAAGGCAGGGAAGACCCAAAACCGAACCCGAGCAGTAGAAGAGCCACGAGGCAGGGCAACAAGGCGCGGCAGAGAACTTGAGAGACACACAGACACACACACGCACTTCTCACACTATGGCGCCCGGGGGGGGGGGGATTTGAGGCTAGACAGAGAGAGCCGACGTTGGGTTGGATGGCGACGAGATGAGTGCGCGCGAGTGGAAAGTGGGGCGAGCGGCCGGAACAAGACTCGGGAGTTCCACCCAGCTTTTCTCGGCCAAACGCACTAGCAGTCGTTGTCGGTGCTAGAGTGCTACAGGTACCGTTTACCTGGGACTAACGAGCGAGATGCGACCAGCTCGCCGGGGTTGGGGACACAGCTGGACGCGCTGCAGACGGTGCTAACAACAGTGCTAAAGAATCCTGCTAGGCGTTGGCTAAGAGCCGGTAAGCCCGGAGCAGCCCTCCGCTGGCGCGCCACGCGATGGGAACCAGGCCGTCGGCGTCCCAGGTAGCAGGTACCTCTGCGCGCGGGAAAACCCCCCAGCCACCAAACCCCAAAGGGCTGTCCCCTCCGGCCAGTGAGCGCTCCGGCAGTCTCTCAGGGAAGTTGGAGGGGGGGCCAGAGATGGTTGCAGCGGGCTCGCAGGCGGGGACTGGGGCTGGTCTCTCCCGGGCCGGGGGGGTTTACGCACCCATTGGGCGGGAAAGGAGACGAAGCGTCAAACTAGAACCAGTCGCGGGCCACCTTCTGGATGCTGCTGAAAGCCGCAGTCGAGTCGGGACGAAAAGGCACCAGTGGTTGCAGACGCCAGCGAGAAAGAGAGAGGGGCTAACCAACGGGAGCTGAAATGACAGAAAATGATATAAGGGGCTGCGTCCAATACGAAAAAAGAAAGTACAGCAACAGATGGGAGGGGGAGGGACCACCAGGGTCATGTCATGTCATCTCCAACCAGGGAAGAAGCCTCGCAGACTCTGCAACAGACCCGACCCATGTTTATTTTCTTTTTCCTTTTGTGTGTGTTCACTCTTCCCATGCGTAGACTGTGGGAAAGTGAGGGCCGGCGACGGGACCAGACGCGGACGCACTGGGCCCGGGCTGGGAAGAGAGATATGGGTCAATGACGGGGGTCATGGGCTTCTGGTTGGGTCCCAAAAGCCTGGGCTCGACGTCAGGGATCCCCCATGTTAGCCCGTCGCCCCAATCGCGGAGACTCCATCGCACATCGTGCTAGGCAATTTTACAGTACTTGCCTCCCCCAGCGGCCCGCCTCAGGTTCTGGCTTGTTGCCCAAAAACAGGTACAGTGTGTACTCGAGAAGAACTGTACGGGTCTCTTCTCGGCAGCGTCTCAAGGCCCTGGCGGTCTAGCACCCGGCAGTGCGGTGGGCGGGCGATGATGGCTGGGCATGAATCGATCAACCGCTCATCAATCTGTCATGACATATGCCTAATGCCTCTGCTTCGTGACGCCACGAATCATCTCATACCCGCCCCCCTCCAAGACACAAACTGCCAAGTCGTTCCAGAAGAAAGCGTGCCGATGACGACAAGAGAAGGAGGAGAAGAAGAAAAGGCTCTCCCTCTTCAGTCTGATTAACAAGCTCTTGCGTCGTCGTGCATGATGCATGAGCCGTGCATGGGTCGACAGCCCTCTTTATGCAACCATGCCACCATCATACTGCCACCAACCAACCACTACGCCCGGCCCCGTCCTCAATTGGGCAGTTCGGTCGCTGACGGTCCTCTTCATTCTCTGTGCAGCCTGTCCTGTCTCTCTTTTTCGCTCTATTCTCCAGTGTTACTCAGCAGGGAACCCGACACATCACACATCACATCACCATCGTGTGCGCTTTGACGATGGCTCGCATCCGCGCCTTGTATGCCTGTCACCAGAACCGGGGGGTGCATAGAGCCGCTTATTATCAGGGCTGTCGACGAGAGGCCGTCTTCAGCGCTCCGTGCATGTTCCCCAGCCCTCTAACCCAGCGCCCCGGGTAACGCCTCGTGCCCTTGCAGACAGCTGTAGGTGCAGCCACTGTCCCAGCCATGGTGCGTGCGTGCATACATGCATGTCTTGTCTCACCAGACACGAGGGGACCAAGAGAAAGGGAACAGAATAAGCAAATCCAGCCTGCAAACGAACTATGGCTTTTGCTTTTCACACATGAAAAACAAACAAATCCATCCTCCGAGGCCGCCTGGTGGCACACAACCATCTTCACCCGGGGAACGGTTGGCGCCCTTGCCGAATCCTCTGCGGCAATGCTACCCTACACCTCGCCTTATCCACGGTTTTTCTCGTCACCATGTCACCATTGCGGCTCGCCCTCGACCCAGTTACCGAGTGTCCAACGCTCCGACAATGGAATGAATGCGCCTGAAGCGGAAACAAGGTGACCAAGAAAAACTACCATCCCACATGGCACTCGCCTGGCACATGGCACATCCCATCCCCATCCCGCCTCCCGTTCCGTCCGCCCGCCCGCCCGCTCTCAACGCCGCCCACTTACCTCACTGGGGCCTCTACTCTACGAAAATAGGTACCGGTATGTCTAAGCTACCTTCTAAATGCAGTCTAACAGAACTCATGACTCTGTCCCTATCGCCGCAACAACTCCATCTACCAAGCACCGGTCTTTACTGGACCCTCTCACCGGTATCGCCGCCCCGACTTGATAAACCATCTGCTTTCCTGCATGACACTACCACGCATCGCCTCCGCAAAGCCTCTTGTTCCTTTTGCCCCTCACCCAGTTCATGCACCCCCACGAGTCATTCCCAGGGCCCTGTGACTCTTGGAGCCCGCGCGCGTAGAGCACCAATGGAGCCCCCATCGCTCGACCTAGTTCCCCTCCCCGATGCGGTAGTTTTTGGCCTCGCACAAAGGCGGTGACCATGAGTTGAGTATCACGGCATTGTGTGTTCCCTTCCGTGCTTATGCCAGTTCGCCGCATTCGATTCTCGTGTCATGATTCTATGGCTCTTGTCGTATTCCTGACTCAATTTAAACCTTGGCTCATTGTTTTTTGAGATCACCACAAGCCACAAACGTCACCGCATTTGTAGATCTGGAACGTTGTACAACCGCTTTTGGACAATTCAATGCACAATTGAGACGAATCAACCTATCTATTCCGCTGCACCTCTTTTGGGTAATTGCAGTTGATAAACTTTCCCCGCTTCTTTCTAAATCTGGCATGTCGCGCTGTTGAAATGACTTTTGGCAGAGTCTTAAAATTTTGTAAACTATTGCATACAGCGAGTTTTTTAATCCACATGAGAAAGAACCAGACTTGCAACATCGTAAATATCCTAAAATGGCGGGCATTATCAAGTATCGCATCTCATATTGTTGACACCACTCATGGGTGTCCATGGCCAAACTCTGTGGACTGTTCAAACATCTTCTATAAAGATGAGTCTAAACTTATGGTACTCAAACACAACGATAAACGTCTATTCCCTATCGTCCACCTAGTCATTATCCGTAACCAGCCACTCTAACCCCTGAACTCCTGGATCTTCTCGCAAAGCAGGTCCGTGAACGTCTCCAGTACTTCCTGGTTGCCTCCAGCCCGTGCCTCGAAAATGCAGTCGAGGATTGTCTTAATGCCAACACCAACCTGGTCCGAGCCCGTGCGCCCCTGGATAATGCGGATTGCCTGACCCACATCGGCTGTGTTGAACATACGGGAATCCTGCAATACTACGGCAAGCTCTTGCAAACTGTTCACGGCAGGTACCGGCACTCTCTTGGCGAAATCCATATCGATCTCGAGCAATCTGAGCACAGAGGCCTTGGAGGAGGTGACGAAGATCAAAAGGCGGTGACCCTGTGTGATACTGTTAGTATTGTTAATGGTAGTGTTTGAGACGACTCGACTTACCTTGGGCGGTTTCGAAACTAATAGAGTTGTCAGGGCTTCAAGCATGACGTTCGAGAAGCGCTGGCCGATAGGGTTCCAACCGATCAGGCGCTCAAAGTCATCTAGAATCAGGATACTGGCAGGCGATTTGTAGGCGTCCGCAAAAGCCTTGTGTACGTAGTCCTTCTTGGCGAAGTCGTCGCGGTATCCCACAAGATCTGCCGGCGTCACCATCTTGACAAACGGAAATCCGGACTGCATGGCAATGTGCGCTGCCAGGGCTGTCTTGCCTGATGCCCTGGGTCCGTGGAATAGGACAGATGTGCTGAACTTGTTAGGGTCCTCCTTGATCATGCCAACGACGCGCATCATCTCCTGAACGGTCAGGTTGATATGAGGACCGTAAGGGATGATACCCAGACGGACAGCATCCTCAAGCTCGGCCTCAGAGACGCCGTAAGCCGGGCGGACTTCAGTCAAGGCATTCATGAAATCGCTGCGGTTGATCCTCATGTTGGCCACGTCTTGCTTGACAGCGGCAAGCTGGCCAACCTCGGTATGGCGGGAAAAGGCAAACGATGCCGCAGCCTTGACCAGACCATTCAGCTCAGCTCCCGAGAAATTCTTGGTGAGCCCAGCAAGCTCCGCCACGTCAACATCAGGGTCTAGGAGTCCGTTCTCGCGCATTTTGGATGTGTGGATTTTGAGAATCTCGTGGCGACCTTCCTCATCGGGCAACGAGATTTCAAGGTGAACTTCGAGTCGACCAGGTCGCAACAGCGCATCATCAATCATGTCCTTTCGGTTGGTCATTCCGATGAGGAGAATATTGTTGAGCTGGTCAACACCATCAAGCTTAGACAGCAGCTGGTTCACCACACTGTCGCCGACACCGGTGCCGCCGCCAGCCCCTGAACCTCGCTGCTTGCATACGGCGTCCAGCTCATCAAAGATGATGATGTGCAAGCTACTCTCATCTCCCTTCTCCTTGTACTCCTTTTCGGCATCCGCAAACAGCTTTCGAATGTTCTCCTCTGACTGACCAACGTACTTGTTGAGCACTTCAGGGCCGTTGATAACCTTTGGAGGACGGGCGTTTAGCATCTTTCCAATTTGACGGGCAATGAGCGTTTTTCCAGTTCCAGGAGGACCGTATAGCAGCATTCCCTTGACGTGAGGAATGCCGATTTTGGCGACCAGGCCTGGGGGGAATACTCGAGACGCGAAGGCTCGACGGAAGATGGTAGCGAATTCATCACCTAGACCACCGATGCCCATGTCCTCAAACTTGAAGTCGGGGGCGAGAATGGCGTTGGAGTTGGGCTTCGACATGGAAGGCTTTAGGTTGAAATCGCCCTTTCCATCGCGGTGGAAGAGAACTCGGCTCTGGCTAGTTAAGATGCCACGGGCGTGGGGTTCTCTGTGAGTTTGTTTTCCAGAATCATCCGATGACATGGCCAGGTCAACGAGACCGACTGTCTTGACAACGATGAGAAGAGGGATGTTTCGGACATCCATCAATATGCGCTGGCTCGGAGAGAGGACCTGGTTCTGATATGTGTCAATGAACATCTTAGACAGTTCATCCTCGTCATAGGGAACCTCGGTCTTCTTGTTTGGTGAGGCGAAGCCGATCTCGAGATCAATCGAGCCAAGGTAGGCCTTGCCTCCAGTAGCGAATGGGTCGTAGATCTGACCCGTGAATGTGTCTCTCATGGTAATGCCAGCCCATGATCGCTGAGGATCGGTCAAGCTAATACCGCCTGGAGGGAAGCCGGGAACCGGTTTGGCGGTGACGACATATTCGCCAGCGGGCTGACCACCTCGAAGCATAATGTAGAGATCGGAACCGTCGCGGTTGGGGGGGAAGTCATCGGGCGAAACGGCGCAACTTAAAGTTTAGGCTCCTATATTAGATGTGTCCTCAATGAGTTCGCAAAGGCGGAGGGTACTCACAGGTTGCCGTAGATGAGTCTGGACTGGAGCGACTTGTCGGTGACCTTTTCAACCCGCAAGGGAACCTCTCTGCCACCACCAGTGGGCTTCTCTAAGTGTCGCGACATACCGGGCGAGCGAGGCTGGTCGGCGTAGCCACCACCCTGAGGCCTGCCTTGCTGTGCTCGAGGATCGTTGTATTGGCCACCGTATCCTTGCGGCTGCTGCTGGCGAGGATCACCATACGGTGCTCTCTGGGGATGTGGCTGTTGGCCTCCGCCTGATGGCCCTCTATTGGATCCAGGCAAGCCAAACCCGCTGAAGGGGGTTCTCGACATTGCGGCGGTGGAGGAGGGGACGATCGGGAGAGGATGACGCTATAGCAGACTCGTGTGTAACCCGTCGTCGGGGGTAATTGGGTCAAGAGCTTTGTGCGGGTTGGAAGGGTGTGGTGTTGGAAGTTGAAAGGTCTAAGTTCTAGTGGTGAAAGGCGCCATGCTGGAGCTTTCCATATGCTGACGCCAACGAGGGGCGACTGTCACAGGCAGGCAGGCCCCAGAGTCTCAGCTCAGTTTCGAAGCATTAGTGCCTAACGGGGCTTAGCGGTCTGGCTCCCTATGTCATACGTAGCCATTTTTGGATGCTTCGAGGGGATTAGCCCCGCCTTCCCGCACTGGCCCAGGCAGGTCACCAAGACGCTCCTAGAAGCAGCCTGAAATGGTTGATCCGTCATGAATTCGGCTTCATGACACATCCAAATAAACTTCCTCCACTGCTTGCAACGCCAGGTGTGCCTAGCAATTCCGTTCCTAATTTCGTCTGCGCGTAGGCCAGGATGCCACTGTAAGTGACTAACTGAGTCTGGATTCTTTTTTCTAACGTACTGACCAAATCTACCACAGCCACTTGCTAGGTAAAAAGTCATGGAACGTCTACAATGCCGACAACATCGCGCGCGTCCGTCGCGACGAAGCCGCCGCCAAGGCTGCCGAAGAGGCCGAGGAACAGCGCATGCAAGAGATTGATGCGCAGCGCCGACTAGCTATCCTGAGAGGCGAAGCGCCTCCCCTAATCGAAGATGACGAACCACCCAAGCACCAGGAGCTCACAGGTGGCAGCGTGCAACGCCTGTCAGGGTCTATGCGACGAAAACGAAAGCGACCGGATGAAGACGATACCGAATTTGAGCTGCGAGTAGCTCGAGAGAAGAATGAGCTGAGTGTCAAGACTCTCGAGCCGGAGCGCAAGGCAACAAGCGCTGCACCCATTGTCGATCATGCAGGACACATCGACCTCTTTGGAGACGAAAAGGCCAGAGCGCATGCCGAGAAGAATGAGGAGGCAGAAAAGGAAGCCAAGGAGAAGAAGAAGAGTTTTGAGGACCAATACACGATGCGCCTCTCCAACGCGGCGGGAAAGGACGGTATCTCTAGCCCTTGGTACTCGCAGTCCAACCCAAGCGCGCAGCAAGCGCTTATGAAGAACGTCTGGGGCAGGGAGGACCCGCAGCGCAGAGAGCGGGATACGAAACGTATCGTTGCCAGTGACCCGCTGGCGATGATGAAGCAGGGCGCATCTAAGGTCCGGGAGCTGAAAAAAGAGCGCAAGCAATTCCAGGAAGAACAAGCCGCGCAGCTGGAGCAGCTTCGTCGAGAGGAGCGCCATCGAGAAAAGCGCCGGCGAAGGCATGACGAAAGAGAAGGGAAGAAGGAAACGGACAGATCCACCCGGCACTCGGATCACAGGCATCGGTCAACGGACAGGAAACATCACGACAGGGACCAAGAGGAGTCAAGAAGTCACCGTGACAGACATGCCAGAGATGACTCTAGAGACAGGAGACGGAGCAGACATGGGCACCACCATGACCGAGATGAATCCAGAAATGATACGAGAAGCAAAGGGAGAAGAGAAGACGAAGGGCGACGAAGAAGACGGGATTCTCGTTCACCTGCGCGAGATGACGGAGAGAGACAACCAAGAGGTGGACATAGAGATTGATGTTGCAAACAGTTAATTAGATACCCCATGCTTGAATATAAGTCCACGATAATCGAACACGAAAACCAAACAAGTAAAAGGCTGCCCCGTTGTGAATCTAAGCAGGATATGACACCGGTGCATAAAGTGTGGTATCCCAAACGTACACGCTCATCATCCGACCTCATCGTAGCATTAAGCCTCGACCCGCGGAAGTCGAATCTCAACCGGCTTCATATCCTTCTCCACCATGCCGACCAACGCAGCCGCGTCCAACGCCCCCAGCGCCTCGCGGATCGCGGAATATGTCTCGGCACTGAGGCCCTCCTTGCGGTCGCAGTAGACGTCCAGTCCCTCAGACGTGAACAGCGTCGGCGCGAACCAGGTCACAGCCCACCGCTCCCTGACGCCTTCGGCCGTCGTCGCCTCGCCCCAGCCCAAAACCTCCCAGTGGCTCGTGATGAGCATCAACATGCCCTTGCCGCGCCAGTCCCAGCCGGCTTTGCCGCCAGATGCCTGCGTGTCGACTCCCGCCACCGACTTGAGCACGCCTTCCTTGCCCGAGGGCTCGTACTCGACGAGGTCGTCTAGCCGCGCGCTGCCGCTGCTGTTGGCCGGTAGCGGCTTGTACGTGATGCGCACGTTGCGCGCCGACCGCCACATGGAGAGTGTCGAGTGCGTCACCGTCCAGGATGCTGTGAGCCAGTCGAGCCCGGGCGCTGAGGACGCTTCCGGTGGAGAGGAGGCGTATTTAGATGGGAGGCTGAGGGTAATATTCACTGGCGGAGTGGCCATTGTAGGTGATGCTTAGGTCTTCCTTTTGGAGTTGTGAAAGGTTTCTGATGTGGAAGTGTGATGTTGAAACTTGCAGGGTCGTGGTACTTGCAGTGTGATTTGTTAGGTCATACGAAAATGATCGACGGTATGACAAGCAAGTGCCAGGTATGCAATTACTTCTCGTCCCATGTTGATTCTAAAACAAACATGAGGCAGAAAACTATGTTGATTCGACTACTAATTCGATTTAATTTTGGCCTCGCTCAATATTAATTTCACCAAAAGGCTCTCTTCCTATAGCAGGCCTATCTCGAAGTGTCTATTAGGTGCCACCATGCCTCAATCAACTTTCATCCAATCTGCAAACTAGCGGCCCGTTGCATGCAACAAACATCAAATTCTTGTACATTTCGCATGATATCTTCACTTTGTAAATGCACGCGTGCTTACTTCACCTGTCCTTGGCAACACCAGTAAACGCAAAACTTTTCAACCAGTGACTTGTGCAGATATATTGCCAACCTCAGTTCAAAATTAAATAATTGACGGCCGAAAAAGCTTCATTGCATGCGATAAAGCTTATGCTGAAATGTGGAGATGTGAGCATGTTAGAATGCGGTTGCTGCTGCTTGGGTGAAACTGCGACCCCCATGTCACTCTGTGGAGATGGTTTACAAGCCACTGGCGACTTTGTAGAATGCCGCGAGAGTAGGTTACGTGGAGGATTTACAAAAAAGCTAATAACTGTGAGAATAGCAATATTCTTTATGGGTTTGTATTTGCTATTGAGGACGCACTCTGAAAATTGCTTTGATGCGTACTTCATTTGACCTCTGGTCTCTGGTCTTGGCATGTGAATGGGGCCTTCTTGGTGGATCATTCCTCCGCTCTCCAAAACTGCACCACGTCATGATGAATGTCTGTACAAATATTGTTGAGTTCTCATCCGCAATCACATGCCAATTGCCACTTCTCATTGCTCAACCTCTCAAGTCGGTACGTACACACGCCAAAACGGTGAGAGAAGACGGCAACCTTCCAGAGATCAATGACGCTGCAAGCCACAGCAAAGCCACACGTGCCAATCCCAATCCGTAAGGCTGTGAGGCTCTACCAACCCCATTACCGCGAGCCCGGGCCGCTACAGGCATCCGGCCCCGCCAAGAACTGGACGCATCCCCGGATTTTCACGAAGGCGCATTCTCTTCTCCTCCATCTCGTCCTCGCCGCATCCCTCGAGCTCACCCGCATCCTCGGCTACTCTCGCTGGCGCTCCCCGCGTTCGCCTTTTATTTCCGCACCCGGTACCAATTCGCTGAAACCTTCTCCGCCCGATCGCCCGGTTTCTGAGGCCGCCAGCCATGGATCCCAATTCCATCGCCCCTGAAGACGCGAACGTCGAAGCCGACGTCGATGTCAGCCCCCCCAATGACGACCTCGACGATGACGAGGCCCTCATGGCGCAGGCATTGGGTTTCGCCTCCTTTGGCGCTCAGCACCCTAATAAGAAGCGCCGCTACAACCCCCGCGCCGATGCGGTTCTCATCTCACAACCGAAGCCTTCCGCCACGGGTGCCAACTCCACGGCCCTCGGCCCTGCGCCCACCGTCCGCTCCAACGTCGATGAGATTGGCCTCGACGACGATGATGTCGTCGGGACTGACGCCCCGACCCCGGCCCCGGCCCCGGCGCAAGTGCGCCCGGCGAGCTTGCCTCAGCGTCCCGCCGCACCGCAGGGAGGGTTTGCCACTGGCCATCAAGCTCCCTTCCAATCTCGTCGACCCCAGGATCCTCCGCCGCCGGGTCCCTGGTATGATGGATACTATGACCCGTCAACTAACGAGAACCCCTGGGAGCGCCTCGAGAAAGCGCGAGGCTTGCCGGCCCTAGGTCCTTGGCTTCCACGCGGCGGCGGCGCTGCCCGTCCCTCGACGACTGGTGCCGCGGCGTGAAGTCATTAAGGCGAGCTTTTGAGAAAGTGACATGCGACCTGGATTGTCTCGCCATGTTAGGCTCACGGAAGGATCCGAATGGAAGAAACCAGCATGCTTCCTTGGTTCAGCTTTGTTCAATCACCCGACTTGCGCAACCATGGCCTCACTTCAGTGGCCTGTCCCTCACGTGCATGGTCACGTGACGTTTAATATGGGGTTGATCAACGTCTTGGAGACTACCGCTGAACATGGCCCTTGGCTACAACAACCTCCGGCGCATCACATGATGACACACATCGACGGGCGGTCTGCACATGGCCTGGAGGGGGGTGGGAAACACTACGACCACGGCATTGGGGGTTATCACATCGCCCAGGCTGTCGTGGAGCGCCTGGGTCAAGCAGTCAACGGAGGAAGGAAACAAGACTCAATTGTTACGAAACCGCCAACTCCTGGGCCCGGCGGAATCATCCGGGCAACCCAATGACACACAATTCTGCTAAAGAAAGTAGTGAAGCTCCCTATCCCGTCCTGCTCGTTAACCAAAAGGAGCAACATCAACTTGATGCCTCCCCCGAATAGGACAAGCGCCTCGAATACATGCCGTCTCCAGCACGCCCGTATTTTTTCATACTCGTTCTCTCCTTGGTCCAGTGGTCCCCAAGGTCCTCTCTGGCCCATCTCCGCGCACCCCTCCCCCCCGGCTCTTCGTCCAAGATGAACTGGCAGCGCCCCCTTCGGCTGCTCCCGCCTCACGCCTCCTCCCACAGGTGTGTCCCCTGCAGTCCTCGGCGCAGGCACACCCACGCAAGCCATGCTGTCCGTCATGCCGTCCCCCGACCCCCACAGAGGCCAGGGAGGTGGTGTACTTTTAACGTCCGCCCCTAGGCCGTCACAAATCATCCAATCATAAGCCATAAGTCGTGAAACAGGCGCCTTTTCCCCTGTCCCCTCCTGCCAGTCCTCTCCACACACCCGTTCGTCAGCGGCCGTCATGTTCTGGCGTGTCAGAGCGGGAACCACTCGCACGCCCACCGTCTGAATCCTGATAAAAGCAGCAAGAGATCCCGCCCCAGCGGCCCGCAGTCTGCCGCGCCTAGTGCCCGAGCTTCAACGTCATGTCGCCCCTCGCCTGCATGAACGAGCGAGTTCATGCATGCCTGCAGAGGGAGGGGGCGTGAAAACAGCGTAAATACTAAAAAAGAGAAGGCACCCAAAAACAGCGCCTTATTACAAATCCTGGTATCAGATCAACTTTTGGTTCCTGCAGCGAAACCACGTGGGTATGTGCGATTTTTGGTGGGTAGGGGAAAATGAAACGCGCGCTAGAAGTGAGTTTGTTGTGTCGTCAAATGTTCCGATGCGGCTCAAAACGACCCTGGACCCTAGTTCTCGGGGGATGGGTATCGCGCACGAGCCTTGCTGTACTCCTTGGGGTGCTTGCGCGACGCCTTGCTCTTCATTGATCTGTAGATTGCCACTTCGTTAGCGCCAGATTCGTAGGATTTGTAGTTTAATTGTACAACGCTCGACAATTGGTTCTTGGCGATTGCTACGGTGCTCCCCGCCATTGTGCGAGAATTGCAGCTCGCAGCGGTTTGCAGCCACGCGCAGATCGCCATTGAACTAGGGGGTTGTCAAAAACTCAGAAAACACTCACCCAACTTTCTTCTGCGTCCACTCAAGGTCGCTTCGGACCTCGTGAGCGTCGCGCATGCCCTCCTGGAAGCGCTCTCGCGTCTTAGCCAGGCGAGCCTGCGCCTTCTTCTGCAGCTCCAGCAGCTCGCGGTGCTTAGCGTTGAGCTTTCCGGATCTGCCCGTTCAGTTAGCAAGATGCCGCCAATCGGGCATGGGGAAGAAGCCGGCACCCTGCAAAAAACGGGGAACGGCAATTGTTGAATGCGAACAAGCCCGCAGAGTGAGATTGCAGCCGAATCCCTGTGATTGCAAGGGTGCGTTTTGGAGGGAGGAGAGAAGAGAGGAGGGGGGAATCAAGGACTTACGTCTGGGCTTGCATTGCCATGCTCCGGTCGAGAGGAATGGGGTCGAAAGAGTTGGCGAAGCGGTCCTGCATGTACTCCTGGAAGTCTACGCCGCTGGTAGAGGCGGTGCTGTCGTAGTCGGGGTAGCCACCGTAGCCGGCATAGCCATTGGAAGTGGCAGAGTATCCGCCATTGCTGTAGGAAGGAATGCCAGAGGCGGAGCTGACCGAGTCGTCACACTCTGGGGGAGAGACGGAGTATTGGCTGTAGGTGGGGTACTGGGAGCCCTTGGTAGGAACCGGCATGGGCATGGAGTAGGCAACGTTGGAGTAGTGGGCAGGCATGATGACCAATTGAAGAGAGACGGTGGGGATTTTGAGTGAGGAATAGAGTGAGGAGGTCTTGGAACAGTTTGGCAAAGGCCGGGAAGGTGTTTAAGGTGTTGTGGGTTGACTGGACTGAAGTCAAGTCAAGTCAAGGAGGCAAAGTTGTGAATAGTGACACTAGGTCAAAGACACTTTGTATGAAGGCCGGAGAAGCTAGGAGTTCAAGTATGAAGCTTGCTGAAGAGTGATGAGAAAGGAAGAAGAAAGAAAACGAATTCCAACTGATCAAAACCGCCCTTTTATAGTTTTCAGAGACCCTCCCCGGTCTACCTGGATGAGACGGAGGATAACACATCTCGACTCCATTCGCCAGACCGAGCGGACAATGACCCCGCTCGTGGGAGTGTGGGATGGGTTAGGATAGGACAAGATGATGACATGGCGGAAGAAACGTAGCGGCTAGACGAAGACGATCATGGTGGAATGCAAAGGTGTGGGCCATCGTGGACGACATGGAGGGAAACGAGGGCTAGGAAGGCTCGGAGGCTAGGAGCGGCACCAGCCAAGGCGGCAAACAGAGTCTTTGGATAAAAAAAAAAGAGTACAAACCGAAAAGTACATAGTCGAGACGACCGGCCGTTGGGAGCCGGACCAACGAGACAAAGGAATTGGAGACATGGGATACACGGACGGAGATGGGGTCGGGGTCGGGGCTTAGAGTGAGAAAGGGGGAGGGTGAAAGCAAAGAAAAACCGTTTGAACCAAGTGGACATGGACCCAGAGAGCGTGGCTGCAAAGGCGGCTCAGGGTTCTGGTTGTCAAGACGTTGTTCGGCTTGTGGGTGCCAGAGAGTTACTAGTTTGGGGGAGCAAGGCAGACGAGCAAGCCTCATGGCTAAGGAAGGTTGCAAGGTAGCATGGGCATCTGCATATGCCGAGAGGAGTATGAGTGAGAGGCGCGGGAGTAGTGAAAAATAGCTAGAGTAGAGCCGACGGGGTCACGGACCACGGACCATGAGCCACGGCGACGGCACACGGAGCCTGGAAGACGGTCCACGGTCCACGGGTAGGGTTGGGCGTGGCTTGGTTGGTACAAATCTCAAGGGTAAGGGCAGAGGTTGCATAGACGATTGGGTGAAGTTAAAAGTGAGATGGGGGGTAACGAGGAGGCTTGTGTGTGTGGTCAAAGACCAGGGCCGGTTGCCAGGGCTAGGGGAATGAGAGTCAATCTGGAACACTGGGAAGACTGCAACAACGCTGCAATACGCTGCAATATGCTGCAATCCCACAACGCTGCAACATGCTGGGACGCTGGAGCACCGCTGAACCAGGCAAACAGAGCCCCCGGAAGCGGAGCCACTGTTATTACAGAAGACAGGGAGACAAACCCCGGTCTTGGGAGTGAGAGTGCAGAGATGCTGGTGAGATGCCATGCATATCCGGACCCATCGACGGACACAGGGTGGCTGCACTAGGCGTTGGGACTGGCCTTTACAGAACAGGACGAGACAGGGCCGCAAGAGAAAAAAAAAATAGCATCTGTATTGTAGAACAAAGAGGTCTAGGGCATGGCAGCAGCGTGCAGAAGGGGGCAAAAGACGGCGTTTGCCCACAGCACCGCCGCTGGCCTGAGCTGGCGGCCCTGGAGGCTGCGGGCGGAGGCGGTAGCAGGATATTCGTTCATTCGCACATTGAAGGGCGGCGGAGAAGAGGCGAGAGGCGAGACGCAAGGCGGAAGAAGCCAGACTAGTCTCGAATTTGGCTCTAATGGTGACGTGAGGGATAATGCCGAAGCGGAATGGGCTAGTTGGACTGGTAGACTGGGTTGCTGCCTTTTCGACGACGATAGAAGGATGGAATCGACCATGGGAATTGACCAAACCAACCAACCGGCGAGCCGTGACTGGCTGGATCATCTGGGTTTGATGGATACAAGAGACCACCATGCGCACACCCATTCACGCGTGTGCGCGCACACACGCACACGCACACACACTGCTTCGACGTCGGCCGTGTTCCGATGTCGTTGGAGGAGACTGTCGTGTACGTCCTAAAGTTGTGATATACCCTGTCAGAAACGGGAACCGGGGAACAGAGTCAAGGGGACATCAGCAGAGTGTCAATGGCAGATCCATCTTTCCCAGCAGCTCAATGCGCTAAAAACATCAAAGTCAAAGACGGTGCGACAGGGACAAGGGAGGGACAGGCTGTTGTCTGAGGGAGTGGAAATTGGGGCAATGGATCTTTGTTGCCCATGATCCGCCGCCATCTGCATCTCGTCCTGCAACTTTGCCTGCACCTCGGGGGATCTAGACAGCCAGACTTGCAACAAGCGCGCTGACGCTAACCAAAGCCAAAAAGGCGAAGCGGCCAGACACCGGAAACCGAGGAAGAGGAACTGGGCGGTTTTAGAAAAGCGAAAAGCAGCACTGGATTCCGTTGCCTTGGCCTTGCGAGGGAATGCCACACCCCACCCCCTCTCCGCCGGTTGCCGCTCAATCCTGGTTGCTTTTTTTCGATGACTTTCTCGCAATGGATGACCAAGATAGACATTGCACATGGGCAAGAGGGATTGGTGCTCGTCGGCCTGGGCTGCGGGGTTGATTAGAAGCAGGGCTGCGGATCAGGCAGAGCTGCAGCAAGTCGGGCAATTTTTCTCCCTCTTGCCTGCTCGGTCTG
This sequence comes from Dactylonectria alcacerensis, assembly GCA_029931735.1. NCBI lineage: Eukaryota > Fungi > Ascomycota > Sordariomycetes > Hypocreales > Nectriaceae > Dactylonectria > Dactylonectria alcacerensis. The sequence continues at coordinate 1,341,466 of JAPMUZ010000006.1, read as the reverse complement.
TGATGTGTTGATGCGTTGTCAAGATATCTACCAGAGAAATGGGGATGGGGGGGAAGGGAAATGGATGTTCCGGGGAACATCCAGCCCAAAGGAGGCAAAGGGAGACGCCCGGCCCTTTGGTGCACGCACATCTGGCTGCGCGCACGGGTTTGGCGTTGGCAGGGCGTGGAAACCGGCGTTACGTAGGTGGAAGGAACGAGGGAGGGAGAATGGCACAGTACATTGTGCTAGGCAGGTCCGGAGCTGCCAGCACATGGAAGTGGCAGCCGCCTCCCAGCAGAAGAGGCAATGCCAGTCCGAATGGTTGGATGGCAATCGGCCTGAAGGTCGGCAAGAGTGCAGGAGGGTGGTCGAGGCACGAGGGATGGAAGGAGGGCCGCAGGTTTGGCAGGCTGATCAACCACTGCAGGCAATGGAACCTTGAAAGTATGGAGTACGACCTTAAGCTACGTAGGTAGGACGCACAGCAGCTTCCATGGGATGAGGGGGAGGGAGTGAGTGCATGGTGAACGAGAGTACATAGAGCAAGTAGCCTGTGAGCCTGTGAGCCTGTGAGCCTGTGAGGTAGGTGTGAGGCAGGGGCGTGTGAGTTGGAGTTGGATGGATGGTGGGGGGCAAGCAAGATCCATGGAAAGAGGGGTCCCTGGTCCCAGCCAACGTATCGCTGATGCCAATCTGACCGATCTTGCGTTGGAATTTTCTTTTCCTTCGTTCGGCTGGTTCCAGGTACCTCGCGCAGTGCAGACGGTGTTCCGTGCCCATTGACGTTCTGCGAGATTGCTGTTATTTCTTTTTCCGCTGTTCGGGATTTCGATTGAGGGGGCATTTCCACATCTGGATGTCCATATTCCAGCCTCACGCAGTCGTCTTCCGTGGTGCTCATCGGCATTTTCCTCTAAAGGGTTGGACCACGGTATACCATTACATCTATAGACTTCGAGTCAGGATGGACCAACAAGTCGTACCAGACGATCTCACCACTTGAACTACGACGTACGCGTTAGTTGCGCCGACTATCTTCAACAATGCGCCCAGCAGGTCATTCATCCACTGGTACGGAGTCGTTGGACCTGCTATTCGCCTTGTTCGCAGCTAGACAATCCACCCACCCACCCACCATTATCCCATCTCATCCATGAAGAGCACGAGTTACCACGCCCAGCCTGGCCTGGTTACTGTGCTTGGAAGAGGAGCTACGAAGTAAGCTAAAGCCATCCACCCACACCTCATTCACCACGACAGCACCGAAAAATCTCCTTGCTGCTTGGCCTTCGGTTGCCTCGTCTGGCCGGGCATCCATCCACCCATTCAACGGCCGCCTCGAGCTCCCCTCCATATGGAGCCGCCCCCCATTGGCCGTGATAGCGAAGGGGATCTTTGCGTACGCACTTACAACTCCTCCCATTGGACAAAAATCGGTCGTTCATGGGTCATCTATTTGCTGCAGTCGGGCGCTCTTCTTCTGCCATTCCCAATATTGCCCCTCCCCCGCCCTGCCAGTACCAGTGGCAGCCACTACATCCAAGATCCACTATTCACCACTCCCACCACCCTCACTACGGTACCAACCTTGCGAGACCCTCGAAGAAGACAGGGTCCAGGCCTGGTAGTTTGCTGGCGTTTGGCTGAGGCTGGTAGGACAGCTTGAGCAGGTAGCAAGGAACCAGGGAGATGTGAGACGAGAGCGACGGCTCCTCCACCACCTTTCTCCGCCTCCAGTCTCCACCTTCAAGAAGAAGATGATGGTCCTTTTACACGACTTATCAAGCAATGACGAAATCTGCCGAGCTGAAGGCTGGAGGCACATGACAAGAGACAAGAGCATCTGTACTTTGACTTTTCAACATTTTTCGATACTACACATCACCATCGTCATCACTGCTCATTTCTCGATTCGGAGCTCCCATCCTGTCCAAGCCCCAGTCCCGGTGGTTGCCCACCCTCTCCAAGGACTAAAGTCGACGTCAGACCGACTTCTCCACAACCAACAAAAAATAGAAGTGGAAAAAAAAAGTTCGGCATGTACAATGCGATATCCCGCCGCTGATTCGCGCCTGTATTCCAGAGGTAACCAACGCTTCTCACTAATCAACAGGGGCTTCATCAGAAATCGCCGATGAGAAGAAGTGGACAAAGTCCAAGAGTCTAAGGAGTCATGCTGTATGCTAGTCTGCTGTATGCTGGCTTGCTGTATGCTGGTCGGCTGTACAGTATGTACGCTGAATCCTTGACTTCTCATCATCCATCCCCTTGCTGCTGACAGCAATGATGACCGGCCCGGCCTTTGGCATTGCAGACAAAACCACGACGTTACCCGCTGGCAGTTCCCCGTCGCCGTGCAGATTACGGCGGAAGGGTGTCGGCGGACTGCCTGGAAGTCTGCAGCATCCCTGGTTGCCGTGGGGTCTGTGTGCTTCATATACCCCATTTGTCCGTGTCGGTCGTCCTGAGACTTCAGCTTCAAAAGTCTCGATCAGTCTCGATCAAGGCCTTGCTGTCGACTCCCTGCCATGCGAATCTGCATCTGCTCACAAGCCGCCTCCTCCGCGAATCCACCGTGACACCAGGACTGTAGATGGATCCTTTTTCTAACCCCTTATTGCTTGTCTCCTGCGGGCTTCCGTCCACCGTGACTGGAATTTCGAGGTTCATCTTCCGGGTTGGTGACGCCCGATAGGATCGATGGCCGCGAGCTATCAGCCGTCAAGTTGTCATGGCGGAGCATGAACACACGATGCGGATGCTTGCAGGAGTCTAGAGTCTCTGCTCAAGGTGATTCCCCAGAAACGGCTGGCGATCTGTGCTTCTGTGCTTCTGTGCTCCGTGCTTCGTGCTTCGTGCTTCGTGCCCAGCACACTAAATATCCGCTGTACGCTGTACGCCCGTCCCTGGGGCATGGAGATGCTGGGACCAGCCATGGGACTCCCGGTCTAAAGACGGGATCACCCCCGTCATCCGTGACCCATTTCCTCGCGATCATCTCGACAGCCTGTCCTCGACGACGATCGATGGAAGCGGAGTCGTTTTCATGGGCAGGGGGGAGATACTGGACGCATGCTACGGACACTTTTACTGTTACTCCGTATCGTGGTCGAGGGTACGACAGCATGCGGCGCACACAAACGAGGGAAGTCTTGTAAGCCAGAGAAGAACCAGCCGGAACAAAATGTCTGGAGGCTCTGGGTGGCATGACTTGTAACGGCTGCGATTGATGCTGTGCGTCTGGGGAGCTAGCGGGCCTGGGAAGCTGCTTGACCCGTAACCAGCAAGTCCCAGCTGACTGGCTGTTGGACGGAGCGGTTTGAGGCTGCGCCCAAGAGGTAAGGACGAAACGAACGGCCAGATTTTGGCTGGGCTGCTGAAGGAGACGCGAGATTGTCAGATTCGCGTCGACCGTGCTGCTGGAGCCGAGCCTATCGCCAGCTTCATGGCGCCATGACGGCTGCGGGGGCCAGGGTTGGGGGCATTCTTCTGTTTGCTGGCCTTGGACAGAGCATTTTACATCTGTCTTTTTTGCAGTCTTCGCTGACTTTTCAGCCCCCGTGTTGCATCGCAGCAATGGGGCTTGTACACTGTACATTGTCCATGAAGCAGGTCATGGCAGCGTCGATTCATGGCCGTGTTGCTCCCATTCCCATCCGCCCGCCAACACTAAACTCACAACACACCGTCCAGCGCAACAATGCACAATACACGCCCCCTTGCCTGGGAGGTGAGGTCAAAAAAGGACAGATAGCCTATGAGCTTGAAAAGGATAATAACAAGCCATCCGAGTTCCCAATCGCTCGTAATGTACATAGTGATGGTGCATGTAGTTGCAGGCAAGCGAGAAAAAGCAGCCGCAGCGATACTGTATCTGGGATCTCCTCCATCCTTGCTGCGACGCCATAACCTTACGCCACCCAAGCCTAGGTAGGTAGGGAAACGTCCAAAACGGACGTACACGCCTCCTCCACAACGCACGGACAACTCAGCGGCGGCCGGTGCGTTATTCTGCGCTCAGTGTTCGCCCCCTCCAAGCAGCAATAGCGCCCGCCCCCCTCTCTACTCCTACACAGCATGTTTGATGATGGGGCAGTGTCTCATAGGGCAGATAAGCCCCCTTGCCTCGGGAGGGGAAAAAAAAGGGAAGGAAACGCAGCCATATGCAAACGCTCTCGCTGCAGGAGGGTGTGGGCGGGATAGTTGTGGGAGGGTGTGGATGGTGCGTTGTTGACGTGCGTTTTTGCTCGTGGGTGTGGGCGAGTGGGAATTCTGCTGCATTTCATCTTTTTTTGGTGTGGGCGGAAAGAAAAAGGGCACCTGTGTTTGCCAACCACGTATCTGATATAGGAACCTGGGACGAGTGGAAGCCGGGGACGTGATAGGACGGCCGGGTGGCGGATCAAGAAAATACGTATCATGCCTTCATGCGAACCAACTCGTGGCATCGACGTTCGTTGCAAGCCATAGCTGTATGTAGTCGAACCAGGCGGCGGAGATATGGGGGGGATGGGATGGATGAAGCGGGGAGGACTTGACACGCATCAAGTTTCGGCACGTTGAGCTGGATTGTCTGCCTGGGAATGTGCTCGACGTAGCAGATCGTGACGTATCCTTTGCCATCGGTATGTGCTGCAGAGGACTTGGAGCATCGAGTTTTGTTGGTCCTTTCGTGTCTATCACCCTTTCTCGTCTCTCAGTCCCCTTCCCGTTTGTTTCTTCACATGTCGACCAACACTTTTCCCATGCCTCACCGAGAGCACGCAAGACAGGGTGAGGTATCCTCTCTCTCGCCTTCTCGCCTCTCATTTTGGCTGCTGCCTTCTCCATGCCACCCGTTTTGCTGTCCCCGCTGACAACGCCGTACGACCAACGACGTGCTCCTCGGCTCTGCTATCGCCCGTCCTTAGGGTTGACAACTCTCCGCCCGTCACACTTCACGGCACAGCTGCTTCCCTTCTAACGGCCACACGCATTCGCGGCATAATAGCTGATCTAGCTTTCTTTTTTCAAATTTTTTTTTCCTGCTCTCTTCTTTCGTAGCCGTCCCCTCCCCCAAAAAACCCGGGACGTGTGCGGGCACCGGACAAGGTGTCACTTCTGCCGACTGGCACTGTCGTGTAAGTCGGCACAGGTGTACGGGACCGGGGCATTGTTTTTTATTTATTTTTTATGTCTCGACTGACACGCCTAGGCGGGACCCTTCTCATGTCAGAAAAACGCAGGTGCCTCGACTTTGTGCGACGCCGTGATAGCGTTGAGATGCTCGTCGCGATGATGGATGCCTGCGTGATGCCATTGCTCCCTCTCACCTTGTCTCATTAACTCGGAGAATTCCTTCGTTCCCTTGTAACGTGCCACTTTGTGCCTCTAAAAAAAACGCCGCGTGCCTCTCCTTCGAGAATGGTGATATGTGTCTGGGCTCGCTTACCCGCCGGCCCTCTCACCTCCTTCTTTCCGCAATCCTTGCGCCGTGTGATGTGATGAGATGTGACGACACCATGGGAAAACGGGGATGCCCAGCGGTCCAATACGAGCTTTGAGATGGAAACAAAAAGAAAACACACTCCCAAAAGGATACCGCCACGATATTATCACCGAGCCTCCTCTCAGCTAGCTGCGTGCCTCGCCTGCCCCCGAGGCACGGGACAAGGGGCCGTGGCAGCACAAGCACAAAATGCGATGCACAGAACGACACAAAAGTCTTCGATCTCAAGGAACCGCCTTGGACCGTGAATCGAGGAGAGCGTTTTGCCATTTTCTACCAACCAAGCCATCCCGACCCCGGCCTGTCTACACGCCCGGTTCTCATGCCGTAGCCATCCCGTCTCTATGTAGGGCACTAAAAAAACCAGGACTCGCCCATCCCATTCCGATGTGATACTGCATATTATAACTTTGAGGCAAGGTACCCGAAAAAAAAGATTCTCCCTGATCTCATGAAGCGCACATGCAACGCCCGATCGTATGCGTCTCCCCTGGTTCCATCCCGTCCGTTCATTCCGCAAAAAGCCAAAACTTTATCAAAGTACAAGATAACACAAACGTCCGGGAAATGCTGTGGTACAGAACCTCCCCGACTGTGGCCCAATCTCGTCTGTTCTCGATCAATTCAAGTGGGGATGTATTAAACAAAATAGAAGAGGGGCAAGAAATAAATGAAACGAAGCGAGGGAGGGAAGAAAGCAGGAAACAAGGGACCCATCATGCGTAACGCCATGCCAGTCATTCATATGAGCTGCTAGTCAAGCCAGATACTAGCATCGATTCTATCACGGAATGCCGTACTCGTCATCCCATATGACACGGCATTCCCTGTTTGTATCGAGTGCGTCTGTATTCCTTTCCGTCTAAGAAAAGATCTTGAGGAATCCCCAGATGCCAATACCGCTGAGAACGGGAATAGTCAGGTTGTCGTCCCAGCCAAAAATGTCCACCACCTCGCTGGCCGAGGCAATGAAGCCGGACAAGACGCTCATGACGCCTAGGGCCAGAGATCCGGTGATAGTGGCCTGGTCCTTCGACAGACCGGCGGCCTCAGTAACGGTCTTGGGCAGCGAGAGCTCGCCTTTGAACATGAAGGACTCGTCCCCTGGGAAAGGGCCGATGGTCGGGACGAGCCAGCCGTAAAAGAAGTACGACGTAGCCACGCCAACGAGGAAGGCCGCCGTGGAGCCGGCGAGAGACTTGCCTCGGCGCAGGCGCGGGGTGTATCGGCCCCAGAGACGGCCGAAAGTGCTGGCAGCGGTGTCGCACCAGCTGAGAAGGAGGACGCTGATGATACCAACATCCTTGGGGAAGCCGAAAAGGACGATCCATGCGCCCAGGAGGTAGAAGATGACTCCATTCCAGCCTGAGTACTCGCTCTCGCGCATCAGCGCGCCGAGGACCTTCACATAGAAGCGGTTGAACGACGCGTATCGGTGTCGTAGCCAGTCAACGGTGGTGATGGGAATCAGGCCTGCCATGAGCCAAGGCGTCACGGCACTGGGTTGCGTGCCGGTGACGTAGAGCCAAACAACGAAGAAGCCGATAGACACGTGAAGCACTTTTCGCGGTACCTCGTGCTTGTGGACAAATGTCCGCCAGTGTCGGTGGATGGGGATGAGGCCCAAAGGACTCGGACTCCGGCTGAAGTCTCGCCATGTCCAGCCGAGCGGCGTGGAGGGCTGTGGCGGGGCAAGATGGCCGTTGGTGACTGGAGCCTTGCCGTTGATGTTCCCGTTGGCGTTTCCATTGGCCTTGCCGTTGACTACATCCGCTTTCTCCGTGATGACTGACTTGGCCACCTTGCTACCCTTGGCGGCAGTGCTCGTGCGGCTCGTCAATCTCGTCACGGTTCGCGGGCCGATAGGGGAGCGGCTGCGGGTTCGTGCCCGTCGCAGGTCGGGGCTTTCGGGCTCATCTTCGTCGGATCGCTCTTCTAGGGGCTGCGGTGTCGGTGTCCTCCTACGGGCAGCGGAGCGGGTTATGGGTCCGGAGTAGTCGTGGGCATCTACCTCGGAGGGAGTGGGACTTGGTGAGATGACGCGGGGCGTCGAGGGAACGTTGTTGGAGCGGAGAGACATGGTGAAGCTGAAGGGCGGAAGCGCCGGGCAACGGATGGCGCCGACGACGATACGCCGGAGGGAGTCGAAGCCGCGAGGCAAGAAAGATGTTGCTTGAGAGTGGAGATGTTTGTCACGGCGCGAGGAGCGCACGTTTGCGGTTTGGGGGGTTAAGAGAGAGGAAGAACTGTCGCGGCGGCGGTGATGACGAAATTGTATTTTTTCTTGATCTTGGCCGTCGTTGTCGTTGTCGTCGTCCGATTCGTCGTTGGCGTGGCTTCGGGGTTGGTGGCGCAGACTGGACGAGTCGTGGCTATGCTTTGGACGTTGGACAACTGGGAGAATTGTGGCCAGGGGGTCGTGATTGGGTTGGCCTTGGTGCTGGCAGTGGTGGTGTTGATGAAGGAGATTAGTAGAAGAACCCCGGCTGGTGCTGGTACTGGTGTTGGTGCTTGCGCTCGTGCTTGTGCTCGCTGTCAACGGGCTACGTGGTTCCGGAGGGCTCGGAGTCGGTCGACTGGCGAAAGCGTCTATAGGATCCAGATTGAAGTTGGACAGGGATGCGGCGGAGGTCGAGTCCCCCGCGGCATTATGTGAAAGATGGGGAGTCGGGAGATGAATGGTTGCCGGGGTTTTTGGTACTCGCGTTTAAGCGGGCACACGACAACAATATAGAGGATACGGTATCCGTTGTGGACTTTGTGGTCTCAGTTTATGGCGCGGTCTTGTGACAGCGGGGGGGAGGTGAAGTGACTTTTTTTTTTTTGGAGGGCGGTGGTAGGGAAGGTAAAATTAGGTACGTTATGGGCAAGGTGTGGGCAAAAAGTCAAGGTGGGCAGCCAAACCAGCAGCAGCACCTCAACGCAAGGTTGGGAAGTGGAGTAGACAGTTTCGGCGTACGCGGGACGCTGTGATAGGGCGGCTGCGGCGGTATCAGAGGGAATGGGCGCTGATTTGAAGGGAAATTCGGTCGAAGAGAAAGTCGTGTGACACCTTCAGTAGTCGGCTGGTTTTTTTCTTGCTCGCCGTTGTCTCGCATCCACTCCCGTAGCGGTTTTTTAGGTGTGGTTTTCGCTCTTTGGCTGGCATCCGGGGAGAAGCCGGACGGTTACGATATGTGTCTGTGGCGTCAACTTTCCGTCTTTTGGTCACTGGGGCAGTTTGGCAGTCCACTAGGGGTCCACTGCAAGCCACCGGAACCCAAGTTAATGGTGGGCCACTGACGATTTTCCAGCATGTGACTGCCCATCGTCCTTCACTGTGTGCCCGTCTCATCGTCATCCGTCCTCTTTTTTGTTGGGAGGCAGCCGAGGCATATCTCGACAGTCCAAATCGATTGAATCTTGTGCTTACGTTGGATGTTTGTCTTCGAGTCTGTAACGACCACAGCAGGTGGAGGGCAAACAACGATGCAATGAAACAAAACCATTTCCTATGCTGTGATATTCGGCAGTTCAACTTCTCCCCTGGTTCCGCCCAGTCTCGTCCCTCGAATTCCCTGCTGATGTGCCAGCCATGGTACCCTCCGATAGGTAGTGAGTGGCCCATCCTCCTGCGTTATGACACCAGTCCTTTGGGATTCCAGATCGAACCAGGTCATCTTCTCAACTCCAAAACTCCATCCATGGCACGTAAACAGGTGAGTATGGTGCTCTAAATCGGTGATTATTTCGCTCAGTTCATAGATATTTTATGTACTAAAGATGAACCCGAGCGGAATTCGACCTGGGACCATCTCTAGGGAATACGAAAAAGAATGCAATGTGCGCTGATAACACCATGCCGTGCACGTTCACAGGTCCAACCTGTTGCTGCCTCGAGCCCACATTAGCACCTGTTCAGCCACAGCCTGCGCCACAGATAAACTATTTCCACGTGCTGATAAGATAAAAATTTCTAGAAATGTTTCGCGACCATCGCATGGACAAGACGCCCCTCCACGAGAATTTGGCAGGCAGTGAAGAGACAAGAGTCTTTCATTATATCCTCCCTTCTTCTCTGTAGCTCTTTCCACAATGGCTCCGGGCCAGGTCGAGAAGAAGCGCAGCGTCCGTGCCTGGGCCAGCCTCAATCCTCCACTCCCCGATTGGATCCTTGACGCAGTCTCGACCATGGGCTTCACCCAGATGACACCGGTCCAAGCCGCGACCATTCCGCACTTTATGGTCAACAAGGACGTCGTTGTCGAGGTATGACCAATTGTGAAAAGCTTGCAGGTCTGAAACTAATCGCAAGCTCATTTAGGCCGTCACCGGTAGTGGAAAGACCCTCACATTCCTCATCCCTCTCGTTCAGAAGCTCTTGCGCTTGAGTGAGCCCACCAAGAGACACCACGTCGCCGCCATCATCGTCTCTCCCACCCGAGAGCTCGCCGCCCAGATATACACTGTTCTCCTATCTCTCCTCCAATTCCACGCACCCTCGGCCGAGATCTTACCACAACTCAAGGAGGACGAAAAGCGCCCAGCCTCTACCGCTCCCGTCATTGTGCCCCAGTTGCTGGTTGGTGGAACCACAACGACAGCCCAGGATCTCAGTTTCTTCTTACGACACAGCCCTAATGTGCTAATATCGTCTCCGGGCCGACTGGTCGAGCTTCTCTCCTCGCCGCATGTTCATTGTCCACAGTCCTCGTTCGAAGTCTTGGTTCTTGACGAAGCGGATCGTCTGCTAGATCTTGGTTTCAAGCCCGATCTGCAGAAAATTCTATCACACCTTCCCAAGCAGCGCAGAACAGGCCTGTTCAGCGCCAGTGTCAGCGAAGCCGTCGGCGAGATTATCCGAGTCGGTTTACGAAATCCTGTCAAGATTGAGGTCAAAGTCAAGATGAAGGATGGTGGTATCCTCGAGGACAGAAAAACTCCTGCGAGTTTACAGATGGCATATATGGTCAAACCCGCAAGTCAGAAAATCCCGGCTTTGGCACAACTTCTTGAGAGACTCCCTGTGAGACCTCAACGGGCTATCGTCTTTCTATCTACATGCGCCGCCGTGGATTACTTTCAGCACATCCTCCCCGAACTCTTGCCGGAAGAGTTTTCCGTGGTGCCCCTACATGGTAAGCACCCTGCCAAGGTGCGAGAAAAGAACTTCGGCCGGTTCCTCACTTCGGTCTCCCCAACAATTCTCTTGACAACAGATTTGGCTGCACGAGGACTGGATATCCCCCAGGTCGATCTTGTTGTACAGGTCGATGTCCCATCAGATCCCAAAGTATTCATCCACCGCAGTGGCAGAGCGGGGCGTGCCGGGCGAAAAGGTTTGGCCGTGGTGATGCTACATCCTGGGCGGGAAGAAGATTACGTGCAATTCTTGGAAATCCGCAAAACGCCCATCGTGCCTCTGGAGAGGCCAGCAATCAATGTGTCAAATGACGATGCTGTTGCAACCACTGAAAAAATTCGGGAACTAGTACGAGAGGACCGAGCCCTCTACGACAAGGCTCAAAAGGCATTTGTAAGTTGGGCTCGGAGTTACGGTGCGCATCAAGCAACATCGATCTTTCGCGCTGCCGATCTCGATTGGTCTGATCTTGGAAACGCTTGGGGTCTTTTACGCATGCCTCGCATGCCTGAGTTGAAGCTCTGGACTGGCGACAAAATGCTCGGCCAGGAGATTGACTGGGACACATTCTCCTACAAGGAGAAGACCCGAGAACAGGCGAGAAAGGTCGCCCTCGAGGCCGAGAAGTCGGGGGAGAAGACCGAAAAGGTGGAGGATCCCAAGCGCAAGCGGAAGAATAATGAGGCTTGGAGCGCCAAGCATGACAAGGAAGACGAGAGGATCGAGCGCCGAGAGAAGCGACGCAAGAAGCGCGAGGCGGAGAAACTGTCGACGATGACGGAAGACGAGAAGACGAAGCAGTTGGAGCTCAATGAGTTGATCTTGGAGGTGCGAAGACAGACCAAGGCTAGGGCCCAGGCAGAAGCAGCTGCGGCAGCGAAGGCGGCAAAAGCGACCAAGGATACTGAGTTTGAAGGATTTGATGACTAATTAGATAGAATATACCCCGAAGAGTTAGCTATCAAATTACAGAGCGACACACGTGTTCGTGAGGTTGGACTTTAGCAAAGAGCTTTGCAGAGGAGTATTGCTATTTGCAGAGTCAACTATTGCTATCCGCACAGCATTTCTATACGAAGCCACTTCTCCTTAACGACAGTAATCCTTGTTAAGACCATGACACCATATGTATATTAGAGGTAAGGGAACTAAATGAGGGCAATATATATCATAAGATATTTTTCTAGAGCAGTATGCGACATGCTGATTTAGAGACAGCTTAGCTGCAGTTAGGCTCACGGGCTATTGCAATATGCTGTGCAGATGGCACCAGTAAACTGTGCGAAAAGCAATACTCTTGCATAATTTGGCGGGACTGTTTTGCTGTGGATAACGCATTTGCGATTCGGCAATGGGTGCACAAACACGTTCCTTATTTCGAGGATCGAAAGGGCTCTTATTTCGAGGATCGCATAACGCCGAGTCGACTAAGCACCTCCGAACAACGATCCCTCTTCGGAAGAGATAACATGAAGAGTCGATAAATGTCTGCCTCAAGAGACCATCTCGCAGAGGAACCTATAAACAATTTCCCCTTCACTGTAAAGTGCGGGTTCGATAATTGCGCGTCAACTACGGATATGGTTGTGAGCCAGGGTGAAGCGAGCTAGGATCGTTGGCGATGCCAAGACTTCCTATACGCGTATAGATGTTCCTGAAAAAGAAGCCTTAGCCCGTTCCGACAGCATCCGATGAACGCGTATTCGGTACGTTCCGCGACTGTCCCTGTTAGCAGTCCATGTTCGTGACGGGGATGGATTGCTGGGATGGTCAGCCATTTGAGTGTGTTTTCCGATTCTCTGTGCGGGCTCCAAGTGATAGTTCCATGGAAACATGTGTATTAGAAGAATATATAAAGCGACAGACGGCGCACTCACACCTGACCACGATCGCAGCTTCCGACGAGATTTCTGGGTCGCCAAGTTCACTTCTAGGCAGACATGTATCCGCAGCCACAGGGCCACAGGCCGATGCGAGAATACCTATTCTGGAAATCACCGTCGACTCATTACTGAAGATTCCCCCGCCGATGGCAGGCCATATGGCGTAGGCAATGGCTTAACCCCCTGTTCGTCATCAATAAACTGTGTAAGTCTGTTGGAATATTGAGTGATCTGATGAATTCTAGGTTGAGGAACCTGAGGGATTTCAACTAACATGCTAGGTTCCAGCAAATACCAAGAGGCCTTTTTTTGAGGCGCGGCACTTGTCTAGAATGAGTGATCCGTCACCTCGAGGGTTAGCGTCCCATGGCCATGGCCTCCTCCTGTTTCGATATATGGCGCAAGAATGACAACACCAGGCCGACGGTAATTGGAGACTGCAGCGGCAGCGCGAAAGAGGGTGGGTGAGTTAAAGTTTAGAAACTATTCGTGTTCATTGCTGCAGTTGACGGTGATCACGGAGTCTGTGTGTTTCACATCCCACCCTGGTCTCGTCATGAGATGCTACCCCGTTTCACTACAGAATACGACAGAAGCCGTCCGGGCCGTCGGCGGAACAATAATGGATGCGCAAAAGGGGAGAAGAAACACGACGATGATGAATGATTAGGAGAATGGCGATCTAAGTGCGCCATGATGAGTCGGTGGACATTTGCTGGCGCCTAGAGCGGGCGGTGGATGACATCCAAGAACGCGCGTCCATGGTCCATGGCCCTAGAGGTTGAGGTCTTGCAGCATCGGCGGATGGGAGGGACGGGTATTTCCACGGGTTCTTCGCCAAGGCGGACGGTGACCATTGGCGCGAGAGATGGAATAAACTCGATGGGCTCAGACAGATCTGTCTTTGTGGTGAAACAAGTCGATCTAGGCCAACGCGATTGAAAGCTCAGCCGCTAAGCTGACGTACGTCGCAAAAGCGTACCGAATTGGTGGAGAGAATCGCGTCAACTCAGTTTCGACAAATGATGAGCTAGAAAGGTACGAAGGGAATACTTGGCGCATCGGTGCTCGTGGTGACAAGTAATACTTTACTCAGCAATTGAGGAGCTCTCCACGCCAACTCGGAGACGGGAAACAGTTTCAAGATGTTGGACGGGGAAAGGGAAGGCGCAGTCGGGGCCGTGTGAGGTCTGGACCGAGCAGGGGCCATGGGCCATACCTGAGGTGGACACTGTAGGCGATTGCTAATTCTGGATAGGGCAGAACCGGGGACGGGCCAAGTGTTAGAAACAGGGCAGGTCTGAAGCTGGACTCTGGAGAGTCGAGAGAGAAAGAGCAGGAAAGGGTACAGGCAAGTACCGCCGGAATCCAGCGGAAATGCACTAGAAACCCGCCCCGGGAAACCTGAAAAGAGCGAAAGACCAGGGGTTGGGGCGCTTTTGGGGCTTGGAGAGGCTAGGAGGAGAGGGCAGGTGGGAGGTGGGTGGCGGGGGAGGGAAGGAAGGAAGGAAGGAAGGCACGGTTACGGCGTCTTGCCGAGAAAAGTCCCACTTTGCGGACAACTTTTGCGTCTTGCGGCCCTGGTTTACGAGTTTAGACTACGACTGGGCGAATCACCTCTCAAGGCCCTGGTGCGCTTCCCGCCCTTCCCTTCCCTGCAGAAGTGCGGCCAGGCCAGGGTCAAATTAAACCTAGCAAGCCTAAGGTTAGTAATTATATCCCAACACGAACTCAGGCTCACACACAAGCCGCCAACCAACTCACAAGAGGTGGCTCAGGTGGGTGGTTCTTCCCAGGACAGGACAGGACAGGACAGGACAGGACAGGAGGGTACTTACCATGGCTGTGTGCCCCGGGTACCAAACTAACAGAACCTCGTTCCTGCTCCTTCGCTCTTCCTCTCCTTCTTCCCTTTTTCTTTTTTTATTATTCGTTCTTGAACCCCCGATCCTGAACGAGGACATCTTTTTGGCCGCCCTCTTTTAACCTCTGCACGTGCTACCCTCCACAAACCACCACTTGCATCAGGATCCTTCCCACTCCCTCCTACGGATGCCTCTTGAGACCATGACCGATCGCCTCTGTGCATACTCTACTTGACCTCAACTCTCTTGGAGTCTTGAGAGTCTACCTTCCTCCCGAGCAAACGACACAAACGATTTTCCCCCAGATGTCTCCGCGCTCTTCGGGCCCCGACGGCTCCGGCCCCGGCCCCGGCGCCCGTCCGGGTTCATCCAGCACCACCAACACCAACATCTCCAACACGACCAACACGACCAACACAGCCAAGCTACGACGCGCACATCGCAAGTCACGCAACGGCTGCTGGGAGTGCAAGCGTCGCCACATCAAGTGCGACGAGGCCCGCCCCAGCTGCAGCAACTGCACCGTCAGCGAGCGGTCCTGCTCCTTCCCGCACTCGGCATCCCCGTCCGGTTCCGTGTCGACTCCGGCCTCCACCCACGCCTCGACGCTAACCTCGGCCGCAACGCCCGCTGTAACGTCCGCCACCAGTCCTTCTCGGAGCCCGGCAGAGAGCAACACCAGTCCCGGTGCCGTCTATCCGTCTCAGTACCCCCTAGCGTCCCTGGCCGGCCCCCGCGGCTTCCTCGTCCCTGACGATGCTTCCCCGCCTACCCTGCCCTCGTTCAACGAGTTCTTTGCCGGATCTCCGTCCTCATCCTTGCCAGATGCGCCGTCACAGCCTGTCTTTACTGCAAGGCACCTCATCCTCTTCCACCATGCCCAGACCGCCATGGCCCACTCGGCCAACTTCATGCCGGCCTCTATCAACATCGCCATCGACTGGGCCCAGGAGGCACCCTACGCCATGGACCAGCTGCTCGCCCTCGCCGCCGATCACATGGCCATGCACTCGCCCGAGAATGCAGTAGCTCATCGCCACGATGCCACGGAGCTGCAGACGCGCGCCTTGGTGTGGTTCAACCATGACACCAGAGACGTCGTCGATCCTACCTCGGACAGACTCAGCATCCCACGTTTCCTCTTTGCTGGACTCCTCAGCATCCATATGCTTTACGAGACGTTGACCTACTACCGCTCTAGTTACCACGTCTTCATCGATCGCTTTATCGAAGTAACCTATTTACACCGCGGCGTTCGAGCTATCATCCGCTCCTCGTACAGCCTCCTTCTTGAGTCCGCACTCCATCCCTTTCTAAACAATGTTCGAGTTGCCTCTTTGTCCGACCACATGGGAACTGAATGTGCCGAGCTGGAACGCCTTATCGATTCCTCGGATCTTGCGCCTGCCACTGTGGTTGCGTGCAAGAGCGCCTGCCAGACACTGCAGTGGGCCTTCAACATCCATTTCACCCTGCCCGAGTCGGACAACATCCACGCCGCGACCGCGTTCCCCGTCATGCTGACGGCTGAGTATGTGGACGCGCTCCGTAAGCATCGCCCCGAGGCCCTGCTCGTGCTCGCCTACTATGGCGTCCTGCTACATCGGTGCCGCAGGTCTTGGATCATTGGCGATGCCGGTGCGGTTATTATACACCTCATTTCTGACTACTTGGGCAATTTCTGGCAAGAGCCTATGCGATGGCCCATGGAGGTGCTGCGTACTGAGCAAGGATGAAGCGTCTTCGACATTCTGGATTACCATTACCTAGGTATCCTCCGATAGTGCAAACGCAGGACAGCTGCGCCCGTCTGTAACTAGACACCCAGACGAGGTTATTCCTCGAGGCCAGGCACACAGCAATCGCGGGACACGACGGACCGGTACTGTCGAACACAACCAAAGCCAGTACCTTGGGAGTATCGCCCCGCGTACTGCGCCTCTACGCCCTTTGGACGGCCCGAGTACCGAGTGGCACTCATGTTTGGGGGCATCCTAAACTCAAAAGATCGCAAGTGTCACCCCAAGCAGAGTAACGAAGGCTGATCCTCTCTCGACACTCCACGGTCCCACAAGATCCATGTTCAAGAAGGGACACCTGAATCTTCCGGAGACACTGCAGATCAGTCAAAGATCCCCAGCGGCTTCACTGACAGGGGGGGTCGCATTGGAGCACAATCGCGGCGTATGGGGACACCGGCTGCGATTGTCACCCGTAGAATTGACCTATGGCTTGGGCTCTGCGGCAATCGCATGTCCGTTGTACCTGGACGGCTGGGCCAACCTTTTCGGGTTCTGTGTCGCACCATTGAATATGTCCTCCAGAGCAAGGGGTTTGCCAATCAACGAATACGAATCAGACATAGCATAAGCCACATTTCGTATTGCGAGGTGTATCCACTCTCATCTGAGGAATACGAGAATATCGAAACCGCACATCACGCATCGCTTAGCCTGTGCTGACCAAGGTGATCAACATAATCAAAATGTTTGATGGATACGGCCATTCTCGGCTCGTGTCTCTTATTGTCTGGAGACGTACATAAATAAAAAACCTCTAACCTCCTCGCGTCACTGATCCATTTCCGTCCCTCATTTCATCCCTCAATCCATTCATCCTGCTACCTTGTTATCCATCTTGCCTTCCCGCTATCGATACCCCCAGCCCCTATGCAGCCCATCTTCATAGTTCCCGTCACACCGGGTTTTTATAATAAAAAATTGCATTTCTTTCTTTCTTATTTATTCATAAAAACTGATTCATCAATCAATCACATCGGCCTCGTCACTCTCGAATCCTCAGAGGGGGCGGCTGGATCGGCCACCAGCTCAATGAAGAAATGTGAACATTCAACAACTTTGGAGGATCAATGAGGCGCGAATAAGAGGCCAGTCGTAAAACGGGAACAAGGAGACGCACCCCGGGATGAGCGGCGAGGACTCGTCTATGGGGTATGGTATCACTACAGGAAGGAAATCGGCTGAGGAGGAGGGTCTGGAGACGAAGCTGTCCAGCGAATAGGGGTTGTGGCTGGCCTGAACAGCTTCGTGGGAGAGTCACGGTCAAAGACCGTAAAGGTCCCAGTAATCACCGACAGAGTCTGTCGCCCCAACCGTGGGATCAACAGCTGACGAGCTCTCAACATTCCGTCGAGGCGCGAATTCGGTTCGCAGCTCTTCGTTCAGTCAGAGCTCCTCATCATCCAGTTCCGAAGGCTTCAGCAAACCGCCGACCTTCTGTCGTCGCTCCATATCGGCAGCCTTGGCATCCCGTTCTTGTTGCTCCTTCTCGACAATGAACAGCTCCGCATTGTCGCCAGCAAACTCCTTGAGGGAGACGAGGAAGTCTCGCATGTTGAGGCGGAACTTGTCGTATTGAGTGTTGAGAGTGAAAAGACCCTCGACGAATGTGGTGATTTGAGACCTAGGGTCATATTAGCTTCCTTCCCACTAGTCTTACGACTCGATGATACGCACGCTTGGAGGTTAGGGAAGGCATTTTGCAGGAGGTTGACCACAAAGTTGCCCAAGAATTCTCTGTTGTTGGTGCCAGCCTGCGCCTGTTCAGGGGTGTAGATAGGCCCCTGGATCTTGGACTGGGAGCCATCGGCAGGGTGAATAAAGTAGAAGAGCTTCATAAGGAGCATGGACTGCGTCTTGAAACCAGCCTTGTGATCGTTGTCGGTCACAACGAAGAAGACATCTTGCAAGATGGTGATGAAGAATCGCTGGAAAAAGGCGTTGCCAGTCTGCACATCGGTCTTCTCAGCAATGTTGTTAACGAGCTCCAAGCACATGTTCAAGCCAGCGGCCTCGACATCTCGGTTGTCGTGCTTGAAGGCCCATGAGCAAGAGTCGATAACAAACTTGAACTGGTTGTTGTCGAGCTTGAGGAGAGCTGTCGCGTTCTCGTTAGTATACATCAAGCAGCAAATCAGTGATTGAACTCACCAGGGAAGCAGTGCAAGTTGATAGCTCTCAACAAGTTGAAGAACTCAACTCGGTGTTCTGGGAACTCGGAAAAGTCCTTGTTGATCATCTCAAGAGTGCACTCAAAAACGTTCTGCATAATGGTTGGGACTTGGTCCTCCATCAAGGCCTAAGCGACAGTTAGTAAACTTAAGCTTGCTTGTTTTGGTTTTAGGAGCTTCCTTACAGAGAGCTTAGTGATGATGGTAGAGCAAGCCTTGAGAACCTCAGCATCTCGGGCTCCGGGCACGTTTCGGTTGTAGTCGACAAGGACTGAGTCCAGAAGAGGGGGGACCATCTGGGCACGAACGGCCTGAAGATCCTCGGCCTTATCAACATAGACCTCGATGAGCTTCAAAATCTCCTTCTTGATGGTCCGAAGACCTCGGACCTTGGGCATCTTCGTAGCGAGCTCGCCGTCACGAGCAACAGCATCGGAAATGAGAGTGCTCGTGGCATTGTACATCTGCAACATATCGTGATAGATGCGGCCGATCTGAGGATAGAAATATGGTCCCACCGACGAGCAAGCTGACACGTTGGTCTTCATAATGTTGCCAATAACCTTGATCGTCTCGGAGTCCTGGAGGATCGAAGGGTTCACAGTAGCCAGCTTGATAATCTCGTCCCAGGCAGCGTTGGGGATGGCCATGAGGTCAGAGAGCAGCCTCTCCTGCTGGTGCTTGTTGCCCTGAGCCGCGACCATGTAACCGCACGCCTCGTAAAAGGTGTGGACCTGCTGAGGAGTCAAGTCGCATGTGATCTTACCCATGTTCCTGACAATCTCCTCAATGAAGGGCTCCTGCTCACTAGGCTGGAGAGCAACAAAGTGGCGACGGCACTGCCTGGCAATTTTGATGAACGTGTCGCAAGCCATGTCCTGCACACCCTCATGAGACTCATGCATGAACTCGAACAGCTTGTTGACGACCGTCTTGAGGAATTTCCAGTGGGCCTTGAGGAATCGAGGGTACTGGCCGACAATGTACATAATGTTACTGGCGACAACGGCCTTGTTGTCCTTGCCACGCTTCATCTCTGTCAACCCGAGGAGATCCTTGATGACAGTGACAAGGAACCGCTTCTCCGTCTCTTCGTTCATGGCCAGGGAAATGGATCCAATGGCCCAGCAGAGGACGTTGCAGTTGTGCCATGACCATTCAGTTCCATCGACCTGTCGGGCCAGCTTCTCAGTCATGATGTTCTCAGTGTCTACTACGTCCAAGTGAGTCAGGTAGACCAGACACTCTCGAATCGTCTTGTAAAGCTGCACGGTGTCGCTTTCCTTGACGAACTCTCGGACAATCTCTCCCTCGTCGTTCTCGACAATCAGAACCTCCTCGGGGCGAACCATCTTCTCGATCATGACAACTCGCAAGTTGGAGAGGACCTCGTTGTACTTGTGTTTCCGTAGAGGGTAGTTCATGAGAAGAGATGGGTTAGGAGCGCCGCTGCCTGACACACCTCCGCTGACGGCCATAAGGGGGTTGACGTCGGTGATGGGGAGCTGCTGCATCTCCTCGTAGAGCTCCTGAACCAGCTTGAGCCAGTAGTCGAGGCAGATCTTGAAAATCTCACGGTCGTCGATCTGCGATATTCTAATGAGATAGTAGTGGCCGTGGATGAGGTAGTCACGGTTGGGAAGATTCTCAATGAGCTATCGCGCGAGTTAGTATTCCTTAGGTCAGCTATTTCAAAGGTGGGTAAACTTACGTTTAGGTGCATCCCGAAGAAGTTGCAAAGGAAGAGTGCCAGGTTCTGGATAAACTCTTGGTCTCTTGAGTTGCTGCTGGGATATGTCGACTTCAGGTCCAAAGTTACGGGGATGATGTTAGCAATGGTGCTGAGGACCTCGGTGAACATCTTGACGAGCTGCTCATCATAAGAGTTGGGCTGGCCAGGGCCACCGGTCTGCAGTCCGCCAATCTCGGTGAGGCACTGCATGGTAACGTTCCGGAACTCGGGGGTAGAGAGGAAACGGGTTCGCAGGGTCTCGATGAGCGGGGTCTCGAAAATGTAGCCGAGCGGGATCCAGTTGCAAAAGCGAAGGAGAGTCTCGAGGGTGGCCTTGACGAGGCTGGGCTGGGTGGCGGTGTTGAGAACCTCCTGGCAGAGGTTGAAAATCTGAGAGAACTCGGCGCACATGGTCTGCTTCAGATTGCGGGTCTTGGTGGAGGTCATCTGCTCGGCGGAGTAGTCAAAGACTTCTTCGGAAAGCAGACGCAGGATGATCATGTTGTTCTCGCAGATGGACAGGTTAGAGTGGCAGGAGGAGATGATCTCGTTGATGAAGGTGGGCCAGTTGTGTGGCCACTCCTGCTTGAGGACGGAAACGAGGACGAGGTTAAGCTTGTTGAGCAGAGTCTTCTGTTGGCGCAAGGACTCTTCGGTGCTCGAGCACTGGATGATGAAGTTGACAACGAAGTTTCGAATTCCTAGGAGCAACAAACACGATCAGCATTCGGTCAGGCGTGAGGCGCGATAGCGGGACGGACGGACCTTGGCACTGCTCCCGAGGGAGGACCTTCCACCTCGTCATGATGACATTATCCAGGACCTGCAGACCCAAGTCTGCCAAACACTTTATGTCAGTTTTCCATTGTTTGCTCGAGCGGATGAGGATGTGGCAGCGGTTTCAACACAAGGCAGCCGGGAGGCGGTACAGGAGGAGGCGGGGGAGACGCACACTTGGTCTGGGGATATTGCGCGTCGGAGAGGATCTTATCGACCATGAGCCAGGCATCGGGATCTTCCTTGAACTACGGACAAAGTCAGCTATGGCGTCCCTTGAGAGGCTTGGAATATCGAGAGGTATTTCGTACCTGGTTGAGGGCAGCTTGGGCGGTTTTTTGCTACAACAACGGCGGACGGGTTAGCTCTTAGCTCTTTGCACTTTGCACTTTGCGTCTCCATGTCTCGCGCGCGGGGCCACGCAGAAAAAAAGAGCAGCGGGCGGACATGACGAGCACATACCTGCTCACCGCGACCTTCGTAGAAGGAGCGGACCAAAGTGTCCAGCTCTTCAATGGAGATAGCCATTCTGGGCGGCGGGCTCGCGCGGGAGCGATCGTGAGGGAGCGGGTGGGCGGTTTTGGTGGTGGTGGGCAAGGCGGGGGAGGGAGGAGATGTAGCAAAAGAGCCCCAGCCAGGCAGGGAAGAAGAGACAGCCGAGGGACTTGAACGGCAGCGACAGCAGCGGCAGCAGCGCCCGGACTAAACACGTAAAAAAGGAAGGGGGGAAGGGGAGAGGGAAAAGCGCGGGTGCAGTCGTGGGAAACCAAACAAGGATTGCGAGACACGCGATGGGGAGAGGGAGGAGGAGGTTGAAAGAGGGTAGCTGGGAAGTGCACGACGTCGGTGAAGTGAGGTGAGAAGAGAGGTTCCAAAAGAGATGAGGAGATTGTATTGGCACCTCTAGGTTGTAGGCCCCCAGTGCACTTCAGAAGGCCGGATTTAGTGGAGGGGGCGCCCCGCCTTCAAGGCATCACACGGTAACTACAGTACTAACAACTCAGCAAGCACCCACCAGCAACAGGCGCAACAACAGGCTACAGCGCACAGTGGTCGTCACAGTGGCTGTCGCAGAACGGCAGCCAGTTATGATCAAGCCCTGGAACCCGACTGACAGGGCCTACCTCTAAGCAGCTGGAACTACTAGCGGCGGGAGGGGACATGCGAGCTGATTTTGCCAGCGGGGGGAGGGGAGGAGAGGGGCATTTCTTTCATCACAAGTACCCGAGACCTCTTCCAGCTCTCTGGCCACGCGCCCTGTGAACCGGCGACATCTAACCCGGCAACCCGACACCGCTAATTCCACCGCCAATTCTCCACGGCTCCCAAGCAGCCCACCGCACCGCCCAGCAACCATGATGCGTCCAGCCAGGTATCAGGTACATGTGACGAAACATCGCACTCCTCACTCCCAGCCTTTTATTTGTTTCGTTGCGTTGTCCAAGAAGCTACCGGCCGATTCCCACCCCACCATTGATCGATCGCAGAACTCATCTTTAAGTCCGTCGTCGCGTTTGCATGGCAGTCAGTCGGAGAAACTCCGTGATCCTCCCCGAACTATAGCATTCCGAAGAATTCAGGTTGTCCAAATTCCCATGATCGATGTCGCCACTAGCAAGTGTACAGTATTCTCGAATGTTCATGTAGCGTCTCTGGGCATTTGTTGGAGTCGGTTCATCAAAGAGTCTATCCACACCTCAACTACGGCCATCCGAACATCCGTGCAACCACTACGGCAGCATGGCTATCGTAATCATAAGACATGCATCCAAACAAATACATCCACGTATTTTTGAGGCTGTTCAATCAAAATATGTTCATGTGTTTTTTTCAATCATACTTCTTTTCCCACCCACCGTTTCTATTTGGCATAATTTATTATGACTCCTGAACTCTTTTATTCCAAGCACACGCCGCCTATGCCTTGTAGCCAGCCTCGGCAAGCGAATCTCGCAGAGCTTCCAAAGCCTTGTCAATGTCCTTTCGGTTGGGGTCCAACTAATCACGCCACATGTTAGCAACCTCTTCTCTCCTGAAAACCAAAAGCCACATACCGCGCTGACACCCATGTGTCCGAATCGAATGTATCGTGTCGCAATAGCCTTGTGGATACCACCAGCAAACACTACGCCCTTAGCGGCCAGCTTAGGCAGGACATCGGCGATCTGTACCGTCTCAGGGAGGTAAATGGCCGTCATGGCGTGCGCTTGATCCTCCTTCTTGGTAGCCACAACCTTGAGGCCGAGGTCCTCAACGGCCTTCTTCACTCTGTCTGACACTTCAATGTGCTTCTGGAACTGCTCGGCGAGGGACTTCGACAGAATCTGTGTCAGGGCCGTGTGCAAAGCGTGGATGAGCTGAGGCGAAGGAGTGGCAAAGTATGAAGGCTTCTTGGCCTCATAGTTTTTCATAACTAACAGATGTTAGCATCGGTGAAGAGCTCTAGAGTGTAAGTGTGAAACTCACTAGGGGTCCAGTTCTTCATGGAGGCAAAGTACGAAGCTGGGGGGGTCTTGCGATTCTCGAAAGCCTTGATGGCTCGGCCGCTGAAGAAGGAGATGGACAGACCGGCAGGGCAGCCGATAGCCTTTTGGCTAGCCGTGACGACACCATCCAGACCCCATTCATCAAAAGCAATCTCCTCGCATGCGACACTGCACACACCATCGACAACAACGAGAGTCTCAGGAGACACCTTGTGGACAGCTGCGGTCAGGTCCTTGAGCTCGCTGAGGACACCGGTCGAAGTATCGACATGAGTGACGGTGAGGACCTTGTACTTCTTCTCTGAGAGAGCCTTCTCGACATCGGCGATCTGGGGACGGCCGCCAACGACGCCGTCAATCTTGTCGACGTTCGCGCCGTAGGTTCGGAGGCAGTCGGCGAAGCCATCGCCGAAGTAGCCGGTGCTGAGGACAAGGGCGTTCTCGCCGGCCTCAAGAAGGTTGGCGGCCACAAAGTCCCAGCCCAGGGTACCAGATCCAGAGATGACGTAGGGTTGGGCGGCGGGATCAGTCGATTGGAACAGCTTGCGAACCATGGTGAGAGTCTCGCCGAAGGTGTTGACGAATGCGGGGCCGACATGGCTCTCGCTGTACAGCACAAGCAACGGTTAGCACCAGTTGGCAGAACAAGAATGCGACAATAGGAGTAAAAGGATAGCTATTACCTGTAGTGGCTCATGGATTGAAGAACGGCATCGTCAAACTCGATAGGCCCAGGAATAAGCAGAGTGGGATGGGGGGGTTGAGACGACATGGTGGAGGATGAAGAGTATCGACGCGATTGCTGAGGAAAAGACGAGGTCTGGGTGGAAGAGGATGAAGATAAAGATAAAGAAGAAGTAGTCTGCGCCAGATGGCGAGACACAAGGGATATCCTCCCGGCCGATGCAGCGACCGAAGCTGCTGAGGAGACGGAGGAGGGGCTGTCGGCGGACAGCTCCGGTATGCGGGGCTCCATTGCCGATCTAAGCAGGAGGGACCTGTGATGCAACTGCCTGCTGTCGCTAGCTCTGGTACCTGTGGCTGCTGTGCTGACCACACCACTTGCTGCTGCTGCACGAGGGGCACCTGCTGTGACACCGCCCACTGATCGCGCCGCTGCTCCCAATCCTACCCCCGAACAGGCCAGTCGCTGCACGAACGCCAGCTTGATTGACCACCCCTTCGCGGGAGGTGGGCAGACCTGCAGAAAGCTTGCGACACGGCCAACGATGCCGAGTGGCGGCAGCTCCGAAAGGCGATCGAGCTGCTACGGGACGTCTTCCGACTCCAAGGGACCGGCGTCGGGTGCAACGAGGTACAGCGGACTCGGAAGGAGGCCGAGGGGGTGCGCAATGTAGCAGTGGTAGGTGAGGAGCAAGAATGTACCGCACACACCCAGTTTGAGAAGGTGAGGATGATAGAGCAGAAATAGGTGGATTCGTAATGACGAGCTCCAGAGCTCCTGGGGCAAAGCGAGTCACGCTGAGACACCTGGCCACGATCCTAGTCTCTACTGGCCCCCAGTAATAAAATCCCCTCCCTTTTCCCCCTCTCCTTAAGAACAACCGTCTATGGTCTATGGGTCTCTCTATCAGTCTATCTGTTGCTATGGCGTCGACCATGGGCCGGTTCCGGCGGGGGAAACTCACTTTGAGTGACCCCACTACGGGGAGGGAAAGCTGCTCGGAGGTTCGTCGGCATCTTCACCCGAACACCAGTGAGCCTGAACTCAATAGTAATTAGGCAATGGTCTCTAAGATGATATCCGAAGATTCATGTCCGTTGTGTACAGGGAGAAATATCTCGAGTGCTAACATGAGAAGGGATATCATTTAAAAGCAGCCATCTAAGTGTACAGGAGGTTACAATCACATCAAGTCGCCCGCTTACCCTAAACACCAAAACCCAACACCAAAGCCGAACAGCGGAGCTCCTCTCGGGATTCATACTTGGTCCCGAGACCGAATGCTGTTCAAGCATATCCCATAGCTCCCGTCCATCCGGCTTCCTTCCCCCGGATTTTTTACGCAATGCCCTGGTAGAACGCAAGTAGTTTCTCCGCGCCGTTCTCCCACTGCACGTCGTTCTGCAGGTGATGCCCCGCGCCCTCCACAAAATCCATCACCACTCCCTCGCCCTCCGTGTCCGCCGCTACCCGATAAAAGGCCGCCGTCTCCCGCGTCACTTGCGACGTCATCAGCTTATCCTGCGAGCCCGCCATGACAAACACCTTTGTGCCGCTGGTCCCGCCGTTGTGGATGTGGCGCAGGATCGAGCTTGCTGATGCGAAAGGCTTCATCATGCTAAATGGCCAGCCGTAGCTTTCGTATCGATTCAGGCGACGCTGGAAGGGGATCACGGCAGAGAGGGGGAAGCTGTCGCCGAAGAAAGCTCGCTGGGTGAGGATCGGGTGTGAGAGGGGAGAGTTGGAGTGCCATCCATGGAACATGAGGCGGATGGTGAACCAAGGGTCGAGCTTCGCCCAGTTCATGTAGACGCCCATTCTGTTGGTTTTGTTAGCATGCGAACTCGGCGATATGAATCACATGTTGGAATTGGTACTTACGATCCATAGGCCGGCACCGCACCTAGCAAGGCCAGTCCTTTGATATTGACCCTGCCCTCTGACAAGATGCCTTGGCTGAGTCCGCCACCGCTCGAATGCCCAACGAGCACGACCTCGCTGTTTTCGCGCGCCTGCACCCACTCAATGGCAGCGACAAGGTCATCGCTGAGCGCGCGGCGCGACGTCGCAAACACCATTCGCAGGTACGACGGGTGCCACGAGTCGCCGTGGCCGCGCAGGGAGACGGCATAGCAGGGGACGCCGCGGGCCGCGAGATACTGCATATACTCAGTCCAGACCCAGGCGCCGCCCATGCCGCCATGGCAGAAGAAGACGGGCGGTCCAGTCGCTGGTGTTGAGGGCTTCGCGGAGAGAACCTCGAGTGTACCCTGAGCGGTGTCGACCCAATGACGCTCGAGGCCCTTGGGGACGGGCGAGGGAGGGCCCGAGGGCCGGGTGAAGTAGAGCCACTGGTAGCTGAGGTGGAAGTTACTAAACATTGGTGATGATGGCGATGATGAGAGGTAGGTGTTTTGATCAATAAACTGATGTGTGAAATAGAGCTGTAGGGCTGAATTGGTGTGTGAAGGGACAAGTCTCGAGACCTAGCTTAACAGGACCTCCGCACTTTATACATGAACCTGCCTAGATCATCTACCAGACACGCACCAACGAGAGTCGAGGAACATGGAATGAAAAACACCTCGCTGCAAAGCTAACTGGTTACACACGACAGGTGCTCAGACATCAGCCATTACTACGTAGTAGTGAAAGAGCCCCCAACCATAGTCGCAAAGCCACCGCCCTCACAAGTGTCCGAAGAAATTTCGTGTGACGAGGTGTCTCGTTGCGGGAGATTCAGGAACGCCCTTTGTCAGTGCTCGGGGACCTAAAAAATGGATCACGAGGCCATCAAAATCGCGAATCCTGAAGCGTCACGGGGATGCCGATGCAGAGCTGCCTTGTTGGGGACTACTCGGGTTGCGTTTATTTGTGGTTATGCACAGTTCGTGCGGAGCAGATATGACTATGCATGATCGAAAAAGAAAATCCTCGTCCCGGTGTTATGGGTCGCGAGATTCAGCTGAGATGCATGTTCCGTCGCTTTCTCCGCAGTGAGTCACTACGTATTCAACAGGTAGGTAGGTAGCCAGAATTCCTACTTAATTTCTCTCGGTACGTCATCAAGCTTGGCTTGTAATTATTTGGATCAATTTTCGATACCCGAAGATATTTTGTGATGGTTGTGTCTGGGAGTCTCGCTGGAATTGGCTGTTGAAGAAGAGGAGTAAGTTAAAACAGTGTCAATGATGAAGATGAATTTTATGCATCAATGCCCTCGACACCTCAATCCATGATGGTCCTAGGATTGGGCTTTTGTATGCCCGAGCTCGGTACGACTGGCACGCCTGAAGCGTCATTGGGAAACACAGCAGCTTCATTTATCATTTATCATGACGTTGCAAAGGCGATGTGTGAAGCTAGTTGCTCGGGTCTAATAACAACACCAACAAAGAACAAGCCATCCACCATCGGTCCTTGCAATCATGCCTGTGACGAGGACTGGAAGCCAATCATCAGATAGACTGAAACGTGGGATTTTAGACAGATGATACCTCTTGATGATGTAGTATTCAGTTTGAATCTCACCTGATGCGCAACTTGTTTCTGCCTAGTCAACGCATTCGTCGCTCAATATGCAGCTTACAGGGCTGAGTAAGATCGATCTTCCTAATTTTTGACGCAAGGCATTCTCGAACCGAAATGAGGGACCTCCAAGCTCCAAGCTCCGAAGAGTTTTTCCGACCCCGGTCCTGCGACGCCAAAAATTCACACCACCAACCATCAAGCTGCCAGCCTTGTGTCGTCGCGATCCTCCACTACAAGGCTCCCAATCGCAGCCTGACCAGCCCACCAACCGCCGCCCTCAAAATGAGTGTATGTCTTTACTCCCATCCCTTTGACGAGAGCTATGCAACTAAAACGGAACCCATATAGTTCGTTCCCGTGAACCCCCGTCCTATGCTCCAGGACCTGTACGTCCCACCGCCACCCCCGCGACCTTGCACCGAGTCGGAGTCGTTTCTAGAAAGGGGTCAATGCTAATGCCCATCTAATGCGCAGTGTCGACAAGGACATCGTCGTTCGTTTGAAGTGGGGAGAGACCGAGTACAAGGGCAGACTGGTTAGCATCGACAGCTACATGAACATCCAGCTGCGAGACACCGAGGAGTACATTGACCAGAAGATGACTGGCACCCTTGGCCAGGTCCTCATCCGGTAAATACCACCAGAAACCCTTCGGTTGCTCTGATATGTCATGACAACTTTCGAAAGTGCCTGCTGGGTAGCGAAATTGAGACGTAAGGAGGCTCTGATGCTGACTATGGCGCAGGTGTAACAACGTTCTCTGGATCCGAGGCGCGAACCAGGGCGATGGCGGCGATGTCAAGATGGAGGGTTGAACAAAAAATGCTCACAAACGAACGACAACTGGACCATGCGAGCAAAGGGGCTATATTTAACGACGGGAGGAGGCGGGTGATCACCATCGCAGTTGGTTCCGGGAGATCTTTTGGAGTCATTGAATGGTCTGGGAAGACTTGAGATTGGTTTCAGAACCGGCGTTTTATGGCTGCTGTTAGGGGTGCAGCAACCGAGCAAAGAGACCCCATGTCATTTGCCGGTCTGTCGCGATATCAAACAGGACATGGAGAGAGGAGGACAGTCCCAGGCACACACGACTCCCCCACCTTCAAACAAAACTTTCTCTTCGCCCCGCGGCAAAAAAGAAACCACATTTTTCGCATCCCAATCGCACGCCTTTTATGAAGCTATCTACTCGTTCTGGGTACTCGGGTCGGAAGATTTACATCAGGCAGGCTACCTGGCGACTGCTGGACAACTCCGATGAGGCTACCTTGATGCGTTGCGATTCACCGACCCACGTCCAGGCCTCGACGAGCCACTCATACCACACCCGCGTGTCATCTGTTTGTCGCCACATGCTAATTTCTAGCTCCGTGTCGGCGGGGAAGTAAAGAGGTTTCTGTGAATGTTGGTGTTAGTGCATGTGAAGCAAGTATGTTTGAATTCCCCATGGTTCATAACTGTGGACTATGCATGGGAATCTAGGTTGGAACGAGCTTACCTTGAGAGGGAAGAAGATTGGGAACCATGAAATCATGTCCTTGCTCTTCTTGTCGATGCGTTCTGGGTGTGTGCTAATCTCCACCTTTTCACCCTTGATTTCCTCAAGCTGTGACTCGTACAGGGTTGACTCGAAGTAACCCGCCAGACCGTGTATGACACCTCTAGTCCGGCACACAAAGGTGAGATGGCAGTACCGCGAGTTGTGGTCATTGGCGCCAGCCGCGCCGGACATGCTACCGCCACCGCCGCCCACAACGCCTCCGGATCGTCGAGCCTCAACGGCCGCGAGGGTAGAGTCGGGAATCGGGTGCGAGAATTCCCAAGCCTCCTGGATGCGCGGGTGGAGCGGCACGTTCTGGGACACGAACTGGAGGGAGTATAGCCGGACGACCCAGGGAGTCTCGAAGGCATTGGGCTCACTGGGCAGGCGCGTCAGAAGCTCGCCGTGGATCTTGGGGTGAGAGATGGGACTGAAGTGGGCGGTGTAGGAGCTCGGGATGGAGATGCCGTGGGGCTTGGACATGACGTGTTGGATGCCGTCGAGGCATTCGGGGGATAGCTCGTTGTCACCAAAGGACCCGAGCAGCTCTGAGATGAGGATGTCGACCTTGCCATAGACGGGGCCGTCGGCAGACTCTGAGATGACAGGTCCCTTCCAGGCGCGCATGTCCGTCTTGACCACCTTCACCCTGCCGTTCCAGACCATCTCGTTCTGGCGTAGTAGGTACACATAGGCATTGGGGTTCTTCTCGACAGCCCACATGTCAATGGTCACCTCGGCTTCCTCAGCAGCCTTGAGAGCCCGAGTGACAAGAGGGCCGCGACCGGAACCTGCAACGGCGACAACGACAGCACCCTCCTTGGAAGTAGGCTTGTTGAGTGTCTTCCACTCCGTCAATGCCTCATAGACGGCGGCCTCATATTGGTCGTACTTGACAGGGTCACCCTCAAAGACCTCGTAAGTGGCCGATTCGAGGTTGTCGGACAGAGGCTGTAGTGGCGACTGGAGCCAGTCCTGGAAGCTGGTCAACGTAGGGCCCTCGAGTGCTGTAAAGGGGGGTTGTTGGTCTTCGAGCCATCGGAGGTAGGAAACATAGTTGTTCGTATCGCTCTTCGACTCCTTCAATGGCCGATTCTGAGCTTCGGCAAGGGAAGGAAACTGGTCCTGGGATGGCGGCCCGTCAACGCTGGAGACGTTAGGGCCAGCATCGCAAAGAAGGATCCATGGTAAGTTCTTCAGACGAAAGTACATGAAGATGAGGTTCTGGTGAGACTTGGGCAAGGCGGGGAAGCCTGTCTTGTTGTTTTGAAAAACCGAGGGGCTCAAAGTGAGGTAATGCAAAGGCTCCGCGAACCAGCGGTCCTGAAGTTCCATCTCAGGCATGACTCGGGGCAATTGCAGCGCTGATAGGCCGCACGTCAGCGAGTGTATGAGTGTCAATGTGGGACGGGTACGCACCAACAAAGAGTCTAGTGTTGTAGTTGCAGACTGTACGGATATGGTGCCAGGAATCCCAGACCGTGTACGGGTCAACTATCTTGTCGTCGACCTTGGGAGGCTGCTGCGACTGGAGAGCCGAGAGGGTCCTGACCTTGGACTCCTGTCCGGGCTCCCGATACATGGGAATGTGGATGAGGAACGTCACACGGCTACCAATGGTGAGAGCTTCCTCAACAGCACGAGAGTACTGTGCAAGGCCCTGGTTACCGCCATCTTTGGAGGCATCTCGCAGAGGCCCAGGGATGATGATGCTCCGGACGCCGCAGAAGTTGGCGTAATTGACCTCGAGGTTGAGCACCTGGCGGGAGATGCTGGAGACGACGGGGTTGGTGGAGCACAGGTCGATCCAGGGGCTGACGTAGGCCGTGTACGTGTTAACGGCGGCGCTGGGGAATAGTCCCGTGTCTTTGGGGGTCAGCGGAGGCAGGATAGGATCCTCGCGGGCCGCCGTGGCAATGGTTGTGGGCGCGTTGCCTTCGCCTGCTAGCTTGGCGAGGTGCTGCTCGACGAGGGCGAAGACGCGGTCGCGGAAGTGGCTGTTGGTCACGGGCGTCGTCACGAAGCCCAGCTATTCCGCAGGAGAAGTCAATGGCTTGGCCCCTTCGATTCGGGCTTCACTGGGTACAGCGACGGGGCACGGTTTGGCTGGCGACTTACACCATGGTTGAGCAGCTTGCCGTACTGTAAGTCAGTCAGTGGCGTCTCGCGCGCCGAGTCGTGCTGGCCGATGTGGAAGATGGGCCGCTGGGGACCAAAGTCCTCGGTCATGCCGAAGCCGTCACCGTCAGAAGCCATGGCAGATGTATTGGCTGCAGAATGCTGGTAATTGAAGCGGTCGTGGTGGGGGAGCCTCACAAAAGGGCTGAGATTTCCGGAGGTGGAGTAAATCACCCCGCCAAACAAAGAATTGTGTGATGGGCGAAAGCAAGAATTTGCACCTGCTGCTCCTGCAACAGTTTGAGAGTCAATGGTAGAGATGTAACTGGAAGAACCAGAAAAATGCAACTCTGATCAGACGTCTTGTATGGACACAAGCTCAACAGCCTGGAGTTGGAGTGAGCTCAATTCGCACACGACAGACCATTTTCGCGGTGAGTCTCAAAGATAGTGGGAGGACCCTGAAAAAAAGGCACAGTGTGCGCCGGGCTCAAACACTTTATCATGCAGTATGTGAAATCTGGAGACATCAAATGGTTGCAACGGCAAAAAATGGTGAAGAAGTGAAACTGCAGATGAAATGACAATACAGTAGAAAATATTCCACAGTGAAGACTAATTGTATCTTTCCTCACATAGGTGGTACGGTCCGACATGTGGCGACCAATTCGTAAATCGCACTGTAGTAGTGGAACCAGGGCCCTTTATCGATAAGGCAACTTGCCTCAGTCCCGCCAAAATTTTCTAGCAGGCAGCTGGCGATGTCAACACAAAACCTCAGCCTCGCCCGCGCATTCTCTCTTGCCTCTCGATTGGATTGAAATCCCTTGACCGCCTTTCTCTCCAACAAAGCAGAAACCGCAATGTCCGACGCAAAGGGAGGGAAGCGATCCAGCGCCGACGCCGACGACTCTTCCCGAAAGAAGTCCAGGAAGGAGGACGGCGCCGACGGCAGGCACAACCCTTACCTCGCCCACATGTACGATAACGAGAGCAATGGCGACGGCTTCTCGTCCAACTCGCCTCTCGCAGGCATGAAGCGCCACAAGACTACGGCCGCACAGGCTGCCAAGGCTGAGGACTCGGACAGCAATCCCTTCACTGGCCGACCGCACTCTCAGAAGTACTTCCAGATTCTCCAAGGACGTCGCGACCTCCCCGTCCACAAGCAAAGGTAAGTCGCATCTCCTCCCAGCGCCGGCGCGCAAGCGCGTGGACGGCCCAGTCCATCAATGGCGACTTTGCTGACCCTGAATCTTTAGGCAAGAGTTCCTCAACAAGTACCACGAAACCCAGATTCTCGTCTTCGTCGGTGAGACTGGTTCTGGAAAGACGACCCAGATCCCCCAGTACGTCGTCTATGACGAGATCCCCCAGGTCACTGGCAAACTCATCGCCTGCACCCAACCCCGTCGAGTCGCCGCCATGTCCGTGGCCCAGCGTGTTGCTGACGAGATGGATGTTACCCTCGGCGAGGAGGTTGGTTACAGCATCCGTTTCGAGGACATGACTGGCCCCAAGACGATACTCAAGTACATGACCGACGGTATGCTGCTGCGCGAGGCCATGCACGACCACGAGATGTCGCGCTATAGCTGCATCATTCTTGACGAGGCCCACGAGAGAACCCTCTCCACCGATATCCTCATGGCCCTGTTGAAGCAAATCTCACAGCGCCGCCCCGACCTCAAGATCATCATCATGTCCGCTACCCTCGACGCGGAGAAGTTCCAACGGTATTTCAACGATGCGCCGCTCCTGGCTGTTCCTGGACGAACCCATCCTGTCGAAATCTTCTACACCCCCGAGCCGGAGCGTGACTACGTCGAGGCCGCCATCCGAACCGTCCTGCAGATCCACGCCTCCGAACCCGAAGGCGATATTTTGCTCTTCCTGACTGGTGAAGACGAGATTGAAGACGCGTGTAGGAAAATCAGTCTTGAGGGTGACGAATTGATCCGCGAAGTCGATGCTGGTCCCCTCGCCGTGTACCCCTTATACGGTACTCTGCCGCCTCACCAGCAGCAGCGCATCTTCGACAAGGCTCCCGCCGCTCTTCGCAAAGGAGGCCGCCCCGGCCGGAAGGTCATCGTCTCAACCAACATTGCCGAGACCAGTTTGACCATCGACGGCATCGTCTACGTAGTGGACCCCGGATTCAGCAAGCAGAAGATCTACAACCCCCGAATCCGTGTCGAGTCCCTCCTCGTCTCCCCCATCTCCAAGGCCTCGGCCCAGCAGCGTGCCGGTCGTGCCGGTCGTACCAAGCCTGGAAAGTGCTTCCGCCTGTACACCGAGAAGGCCTTCAAGAAGGAGCTCATCGAGCAGACGTATCCCGAGATTCTCCGCTCTAACCTATCCAACACGGTGCTTGAGCTAAAAAAGCTCGGCGTCGAGGACCTCGTCCACTTCGACCTGATGGACCCTCCCGCCCCCGAGACCATGATGCGCGCCCTCGAGGAGCTCAACTACCTCGCCTGCCTTGACGACGACGGCGAGCTCACGACGCTGGGCAGTCTGGCCTCGGCCTTCCCCCTGGACCCCGCGCTGGCCGTCATGCTCATCTCGTCGCCCGAGTTCTACTGCTCCAACGAGATCCTCTCCATCACGTCGCTGCTCTCCGTGCCCCAGATCTTTGTAAGGCCTGCCGCCAACCGCAAGCGCGCCGACGAGATGAAGGCGCAGTTTAGCCACCCTGACGGCGACCACCTGACTCTCCTCAACGCATACCACGCCTTCAAGGGCGAGGCCACCAAGGACCCCAACGGGGTCAAGCAATGGTGCCACGAGCACTTCCTGTCGTTCCGCCACCTGTCGAGCGCCGACAACGTCCGGGACCAGCTCAAGCGCATCATGGACACCAACGGCCTCGACCTCATGTCGACGCCCTTCGAGGACAAGAACTATTACAACAACATCCGCCGCGCTCTGCTCGCTGGCTTCTTCATGCAGGTCGCGATGAAGGAGAGCTCGGGCAAGCTCTACCGCACCGTCAAGGACGACCAGGCCGTGCTCATCCACCCCTCTACTGTGCTCCGCACCGAGTTTGACTGGGTCCTTTACAACGAGTTCGTTCTCACCTCGAAGCAATATATCCGCACATGCACGGGTATCCGACCCGAGTGGCTGCTGGTATGTGACACTCCCACTCCGCTTTCTTTTCTATGGCCCTTTCCCCATGTCATCAATACGACAAGTCATCTTGGAATCGGTCATCCGCATCGCTAACACAACCCACGCAGGAAATCGCACCAACCTACTACGACCTCGACAGCTTCGAGCAGGGCGACATCAAGCGGTCTTTGGCGCGAGCCGCCGAGAAGAAGCGCCGCAAGGAGGCCATGAAGTCGGGACGATGAAGAGACACCCCACACGGTGCGCTCGGCGAGTTTGAGGCTCCTAAAACGGAAGCACTGTGATATAGAAAGATATTCACTTACAGAACTCAACCAAGCTAACGGAATATGGCGTAAGAGCGGCAATAAAATTATGATTATGTAAATTATCGCTTTATTTCTTTTTATAAATACTAGAGTTACAAGTAAGTGACTTTCTCTATTTTAATGTAAAGTGAAATAAAGTAAAAGCTAACTTACTATAGGATTTACTGAATATTGATAATATAAAATGCTTATTATAAGGGTTTATCATATATTTATATTGTATGAGTAGGATCAGTGCATAGTAGGCGCACTCTTTAGCAGCAGGTACTAAGGGGTGTAGATGTCAGATGGAAGTTGAGCTTTCCACCCCACGAATCTGAACGACTTTAGGGTAGGTTCAACTGACTTGATATTCCGAAGTCGCCAAAATTGATTGTCTCTGCCTTTGCTCTTTCAAGACCCCCGACCTCTTAGCAAGGTATATTTACGGAAACCCCACTCCCATCCGAGCTCAGGGCGTATATATACTTAAGCACCAGAGGCCCCCCGCAGCCGATGCAAGATTCTTCCTACCAATATCGAAATTACCATTCACTCATTCGCCGTCCAGCTTGAGCCATGGCATCCTTCACCCCGAAGAAGGGGGCAGGTTTTGGCTTCGGGTAGGTATTCAAAGCCAGCTGTTCGGCCTATGCTTTGGTTTGCCGGACTGCGACATTACTGAACTTGGGTTGCCAGATGAAACGGACGGGGTTCACAATTATTATGGTATGTTCCCAAATCATGCGGGGCGAGACTAGATAGATACTTTGGATACTATAGATGTGTTTTGAATCTACTTCTTATGTACTTCATTTTACCCACTCATGCGTCGGTCCCGTACAGTAGGCCATCCCAGAGGCCAGGTTTCCACTGGACTCTGCTAATTCGGTACCTAGAGATGGGTTGGCTGCGAGTAGCAGAGCGATGTTGATGCCCACGCCCATGCAAATGGTGGCGCAGCTATCACCCTCTTAAGCAACATGCCACCTTCCGCAGTCAGTGGTCGAGCCCTCGGCGATGGTGGAATTCTGCAGAGGGTCAATAGGGCTTTCAGTATAATCGCTGCCAGCAATCGGTGTGACCGTGTCTTCATTCTCTCCTGGGCCGGTGTAGTTGAACTAGCCATTCTGGGGCACGGCACAGAGCAACCAGCCAAAGGACTTGCCGGCGGCGTCGAGGTTGCTGCATTCAAAGTTGATCTAAAGATCGAACCTCCGTAAGTCGCCGCTGTCCAGATTCTGACCTGCCTCCAAGCCAAGGCAAGTGTCGTTTGCCGAATATTGGATGAGGCTGGCGCGCATACTGGGGCTACGTGTAAGGACCGTTAAACTTACGTCGCCAAGAAACTGCGTGTTGTAGTATTAGGTGATGGAGCTGCTGACTAGATACGTTCCAGGAGGGAAGTATACTACAGCTGGAGCAATTGCGCTTTTGTGGCAATTTTCTACACACCGCGCTCTATCCGAAACGGCCTTGTTAATAGCTGCTGTGTCGTCCGTCGTGCTATCGCCCTTGCTTACAGAGGGCTGTGGGTTACTATGAAGGCTGGGCTCCGTGACGCACTTGCAATGCCTTCATGCCTGAACAGATTCCTATATGACTGCAAATGGTACGACAATATCGGCCCTGGGCCCCAAGACGACGAGATGTTTTGTCGCAGTGGCTGCCCTAGCGACCGAATTCGAGTTGCCATGGACCAGTACTACAACATGCCCGAAGGTAACTACGCCTGTCATCAAGGAGTCGAAGCCAAGTGCTGTATTCCCAAGTCCTCGGCAATCACCAAGCGCGAGACTTCTAAGGATTCTCTCATGAGGGATGAGCTCGAAGCTTTCATCGAGTATCCTGTATGTGATAGCTCAACCGGCTTTGGCGACTTCAGCCTGTCGGCGCGTTCCGTCAACGAGTCCGAGTCCGAGACCGAACCAGACCGAGCAGCCCATCATCATCCTCATCATCCTCATGGTCATGTGCGCGGTTTCTTTTCTAAACGTCGCCATTGTCACCACTCTCACCTCCACGATGCGTCAACGCCGGAGTTGAGGCAGACCGGCAGTGGCAGTTTTCAGCAAGACGAAGTCACAGGCCTGCTGGTTCTGCTCTTAATGTCCAAGGCAGCCACGAACCAAGAGGGCATCTGGGACGACATCGTCCCGCAGAGGTACCCAAACCTGGAATGCGCCAGTCTAGCCGCCTATGTGGAAAAGACGCAGCAGATTATAAGATAGGTACGGGTGCTACTAGCTTGCCTAGCTCATTGCTTGTAACCTCGGCGACTGGAACGTTTGGATCGCAGGCAAAACCAAGAACCCTTGCTAGTGTGATACGGGATACTGCTGCCCGGGAGGTGGTGACTAATGTGCAGCTGAAG
The DNA here is from genome assembly GCA_029931735.1 of Dactylonectria alcacerensis. Lineage (NCBI taxonomy): Eukaryota > Fungi > Ascomycota > Sordariomycetes > Hypocreales > Nectriaceae > Dactylonectria > Dactylonectria alcacerensis. The sequence continues at coordinate 1,304,488 of JAPMUZ010000006.1, read as the reverse complement.
AGAGCATCACCGTTGCCCGCAGAAGCCTCCGGTCTAGCCTTGCTGCTGAGGAAGATGATGATGAAGGTGAATTGAACCGCCTAGAACAGCGGACTCCAGAAGAAAGGCCGTATACAATCCAGTTCCCTGACGGCAGTGAATTACAAATTTATTCCAAAGTGGTAAGTCTTCTTCTAACACTGCATGTCTTAAAGCCGCATTGGTACTAATGATGCCTGCAGTACACTCCAGCAGGACGAGGTTGGCTGCTAGCACATCCTATCTGGACCTTGGTGTGGATTCCTAGTAACACGGCCAACTGTGTGGACGTGTACCTACTCAGAATCACTCTTCCCCCCTACACGGCTGGTGTACACAGAAAGTTGAATCTACGTGGCCACCTTGGCGGTTAACTCGCTCATGTTTGGCTCTAGTTGAACACATCATTGAACCCAATACCATCGCACGCTTCTTCACGGCCGCCATGTCTGGTAGGTTGCTGTCGGGACGCGCATTTTCATCCGGTGCAATCAGCCAAAGCTTAGTCCGTCAGACGCGAGTAATGAAGAGTTCTTTCTGGTCCTACGCGAGGTGAGCTCAGAGCCATGTCTCTTCACATTTATCTTGTGCCATAGGGCGATACAGGAATAATCATTGGACTAACGTGCAGTCACCCACATAGGCTCTCTCACTGCAATCAACTATCTTCGCGATCCGGACATCTGGGTCAACATTTTAGCCATGGACAGAGACATCAGAAGGGAGATGCAGTATTTTCATCTGGCGACAATGGGCATTCAGGACAACCTTGTTGACACCTGGGACGAGTTTTTCAGGGACCTTCTGCAACAGACGATAGGATTCGCACAAGTCTATGTGCAAAGGTGGGTCCGGGAGGCGAGAAACACATACACAGATGACAACGATGAAGGCGTCATCCTTTTCCTTGCTAGACTGAGCACTCTGTTAAGATATGCCTTACTATGTAGACTTGGAACTGCCATATGATGATCTATCCTAGTCTAGACAACAAGTATGAGCAATCAAGCGGATTTGGGACTTCGCCACAGAGATGGGTGTGAGGCAAAGCTGGTTGGAATGTGATACAATGCGAAACTCCGCCGCACCTTCACATGCGGGAGCCTTGATTTCGCATTTCCAATGGCGGCTCTGTCTGACCAACCGGAGGGGTCGCAGGAAAGGGAAACAAAAGGATCACGTCTCGACCCAACAGCAAATGCACACTTGCTGACTGGTCGAGTTACGGTCGCGGAGTTTCATGCAGCCGCCACCTAATAAATGCTGTCAGATTGGCATCACCGGCTCCCCGCTCTTATCGTTTGTTTATGTTTCCCGAGATTGGCGTTGTGCAGCAGGACTTATTGCCGCCACGGCATCTGGCTGTTTTACTCGTGCGGGTATATATATGTACGCTCGTATGTACGCTCGTACATGTAAGCCCGTGTGTAGGCATGTACGCCTGTATGTGTGCGGCTGTGTGGGCAGCATTGAGGAAAGGGAGAAGAAGGAAAAGAAGAGAAAGAAGCAGATCGCATCAGGGTTGTGCAAGCGATGCATGAATGTGCGAGAGCGGTAGAAGGAGGCTCATATCATCCATTGTAGTTAACTGTTAGAGGAAACACGGACCGATTGAAGACGTAGATTGGACCCACACCCCCCAGCTGCCCCGGACTTACATGAATCAGAAAGCGCCCGCAGGCTGCTGTTTCAGGCAATTCTCTCTGTCAAGACTCGTTGTCGTCTCTTCATGGCTAGAGGGTGTCGTGGTGCCGCCGATTGCATTGCATGTCGAGCGCAGGCGGCTCCGGTCCCGCTCACCGTTTCATTGCCTCCCGTACTCGCAGGATGAGGGACTCGGGCCGCTGACGAGGCCCACCACGGTCTGGTACGGCAGGCTTTGTGAGCGAATGGCAGGGAGAGCGTCGATGTAATCGATCAAGGGCGAGAAATCAAGGGCAAGACGTCAGTGACGCACGGGGATTCGCAGGGTTGAGGCATCCCTGCATCTCGCGGGCTGCATCCGGGGGCGCCACTCCATGACATCCGTTTCGCCACGGACAAACTGGAGAGCAGCTCGATGGAGGACGCAGAGGGGAGGTCTGGGCCTCTGGGAAAGGACAGCCTTCTTGGAGGGGTGCATCGAGAGAACAGGCTAGCCGGGGGGGTGGGAGAGCACTTGTCGACGAGACAAGGGGACCAGGGGACGACTTGTGGAGGCGGGCAGATCGAGGAAAAAGCAATTCAGCCGGCGCTGGCAGATATGTACGTATAACCAGCTCCCGAGCACCTGGTTACGGGCATTGCTTTTTAACAAGGCCCAAAACTCCATCTCTCAAGGCATCGAGAGAGTGCACTAGGACGCGGGGGACCCGTCGAAAACAGCCCCCCAGATGCAGCTTGAATGTGGGGGTCGACGAGATCTTGAAGGGCACAGCAGGACGCACAAGCTGGAGAGCGGTCCTCGCCCCCGGCCTTTTGAGACGATGAGGCCCGACGATGGCAGATGAGGTGGCGGCGGGGGAGGAGACAAGACGCTGGAGACAAGAGTTGGGGTTGGTGGAGTTTTCTTCCCACTGCTCCCCGGCGACAACAACAGTGGCAAGGCGACAACAAGAACAAGGCGGCAGCGACGAGGCTTACCATCTAGGTCAATGCCGGATCGCGGGCCATATCACCGTATGCTTGGGCTTAAGGTCGCCGCAGATACTAGTCCAGAACTCCCAAGGACAGCCCAGTTGACGTATAATTGCCAGATTTGTTCTTGAACGGGGACAGGGAAGGGCACGTGGACTTGATCCCAAGACGACAAGCAGGGAGAGACGACGGAGAGTCAAGCGCAGAGAGACGGACGGACAGCCGGTATACTGGGTAATGTGTACGGGAATGAGGCGAACAAGACGAACCCACGACTCTTAAGCGAGTATTCGCTTCCTCGCCGCTGGTCCATGAAGTATCCAAATTCAGGGTCATGCACAACCGAGGTAGAATAAAACTTCCCGAATCCCGCTTGTCACTTCCTTTAATCCCCAAGGGAGCATAGCCAGCTGGCCCCAGCACGGTATCAAAATGAACCCACGCGGCGAGGAAGTGTCGTGGAATCGCCGGAGACCACCAGGGTTTGGGGGTCCAGATGCCAGCAAAAACAACGTGATTGTGTCGTGGAACCAGTGCCCCAGTCGCGAGACTTGGACCGACGGGAAGTCCGCCGAAGGATGTGGTGATTGGCCATGAACCGATTCAGGGAGAACCTAGGCGGGTGACTCGGTCTGTAGTCAAGATTTGCCACGGGCTTCATTGTTAGTTGACTAGAGACAAGCTCATATTCATCCGTTGTGGCCGGTTGCATTTGATGAACCAATTCCATCAAGGGGGGCGGGGGTCAAGGGTACGGTAGCCTCAAAAACATGTGCTCATATGTTAACATGACGATGACACTCTGAGTAAGTGCCAAGTATCAACGACAAGTCGTGGTACACACGGACACTAAAAGTAGGTTGGCGTGCGAGTGAGTATGATTGTGAGTGGGAGGCAGTAGTCGCTTGCAGTGTCCGGCGCAGTTTGATATGCGAAAGTGGACCACACGAAAACATTGCCATTCTGGGAAAGCCGGGCAGATAACCCCTCGCAAGACGACTCGTGGCAAATTCACCGGCAGACATGGAGCACGACTATGAACAATTCAACCACCGCCGAATATATGATGAAGGTGCTTTTGTACTCCCCACGTCATACATGAGCATTGGATCCAGAATCGACAAGGGGAGGGGGGTCTGACGGCGCACAAGCCATCGACATCGACGAGCATTGCTCAGACGAGGGCCTGTTGAGGGCGGAAAAAGAAAAAAGATGGAGAATATAGTCTAACCGCTGTCGCTCTGGACATTGCAAGGCCCTTCCTGGTCCCCGGCTCCCAAGCACCAAACCATCTGAGTGCAAGCTGTCTGCAGGTCTGCAGGCCACAGTTCCCGGAAGGTTTCCCCTGCCTCCAAGCTCTATTTGTGGCGGCTGATCTCAGGGAAAGGAGAGGATCATCAGTGTGCCCGGTCAGTGTTGGACCCCTTGGCTAGTCTCTGGACGCGACGCTGCGCTGCCATAGCGCTCCGTTGACGTTTGCGCGTCGTTTTGCGTCAAGTCGATGCCAGTCTCAAACATCGTCTGGCCTGTGATGCTTGCACGTCCGCTGCATGACTACGGCATGCGCCTTTTGTCTGCACTTGGAAGCCGTAGTCCCGACTCCCGACTCGTCCACACATGGCCTCATTTTCAGCTTCTGAAGCACAAGCCGGAGACTGGCCGATGGCAGTAGCTCCAATAGCGGCCCCGATGATGCCGAAGCCCTCGGAAACACGCCAAAACGAGGGTCATGATGTTGCGGATGGAGTCTTTCGACTGTTACCACTGCCAGCTGGGGACTTGACTCGAGCTCCCCAATTCCTTGACGCCTCTCTCAACCCCCTGCTGGGTTTTTCTTTTTCTTCTTTTGCCCCAGCCAAAAGTCACCATCTGGATCACAATTGACAATGGCCGGGCTCTCATCTTCCAACCCGCAGAGATCAGGCTAAGGCAGGTCCAGGGCTGCAACTCCCAGAGCTGTGACGGGCGTTGCTCAACTATCAGGCCGGCAATTATAAGTTGAGGACGGCGTATATCCACTTCCAGCACGACGCCACGCGCCTGTGGACCCGTCCCTCCCCCTCCTTTTTCGTGTTTCTTTTTTGCTTTTTCCTTCGGGAGCTGGCGGCGCTGGCCTCACTAGCCGTTCTTCTTCAGAGGCTTGTTCAGCCTCAACCGCGAATCCTTTCTCCACAAGTCTCTATATGAGAGTGGTGCCTTCTCGCAGCCATGGGACGACACATGGGACGACCACGGCAGACGGGGCCATTGGCTGCTGGACACCGCCGATAGTGGCTTCACGCGGCAACGCCTACCTGCAAGCCACCGTAGCCGCCCCCCTCTTCAGCGACTGACCCAACAGCTCGCGGTTCTAGCCCCTGTTGCTTGATGACTGTGATAGTGATTGCCGGCTCAGCGCACGACGCCGTGCAACGAGGAGAGATCAAGCAGCAGTATTGTCTCAGAGAGGGAGGGGGTGAAGGGCCGAACGAAAGGGGTGGGCTCCGATGCACCAGCAGTGAGCAATGAGCTCTGCTCCATCAGTAATTGTGACTGTGTGCTTCCCCAGACAGCCTAGAGAGCATGCCCTGTCATCCATGGCTCCCTACCTCACGCCATTCCGCCGGCCGCTACGCCCGTTCGAGCCCTCGGCCCATGGCCCCACGATTGGACAGACGAACCACACGCCATCGACTCGGTGCTTGCACAGTAGGCTCGCGGCAACCCATCCGATCGCTTGCTTCGACGCCAGAGTTAACACCAACACGCACCTCTCGAGCGGGAAGTTTTGCGCTGTACACCCCCGTGTATACAGTCGCATCTTGTGGTTGCCTTTTATGCGTGTGTTTGTGCTCGTGTTGGAGCCCGTGTTTGTGCCTGTACTTGTGCTGGTGCTCATGCTCGGCTTGTGCTGCTGGACGCAATGTGGCATTGCAGCCGTGAGTCCATGACGCCCCATAGCATGAGGTTGTTGACCTTGTATTCGTCCATCCATCATAGCTCCAATCCCTCATGCCTCCAATCCCGCACCTCCATGTTACATCGGTCGTAGCAAAGTCGCCTTGCATGTCTAGATGTAGCAACCACGCCTAGATGCCCGAAGGTGCAAACTTTTGAGAGGTCAGAGCTCCGTAGGGCGCGGGTCTCGGGGCGTCTCGTTTACCTTGCTGTCCATCGACGACAGACATTTATTATGGATGTCTCATGAATCCTCACCGGCGCTCTTCCGTATGCATCGCAGGGGCTCCCTGTCTGTCACTGGTGTCCCCCCACTGCATCGTTATGCCAGCGGGGGACTCTTGCTCGAGCTGGCTGGGGGGGCATCAGTCAATCCCATGGAAAATGGCATTGCGACGTCGACGGCCATTCGCCATCTGGATTAGCTGCCCCAAGACGTCAGCAGTATCCGAGTCTATGTAAAGGCGACGGCACGCACCTTGATCATGCCAGCCCGTTCCCGCCCTGGAGCTCCGCTCAGCCTGGGGATCCTTGACCTGTTGGCCGTCGGCCTTTTATCAGCGTACTACAAGAACATCGTTCGACCCTTTCCCCAGTCTAGGTCTCACTTCGTCCTAGTCATCGAATTAAGATCGCTTGCTGCCAGCGGGTAGTTCATATAAGACTCTCTCCTCACCTCTTCAATCTGCCTTGACCATCGCCTCACACCTTCCAATTCCTCCTTGATCACGTTCCCGAACCATCACCCTCTTTACACCAACACAATGAGCGGCGCAGGTGGCTTCTACAAGTACCGTTGCAAGTACTTCTATACTCACAACTGTCCCAACTGGGTTTGGGTAAATAATGCGCCTTGCGCTTCATGTCTTGTAAGTGTTGGGTGTTTTTTTTTTTTTGGTCGGTTTCCCTGTTTGCCAAATATTTTTGCTGACGTGTGTGTGTAATAAAGGCCGATGGACGGGATAACGATGAACCCCTGCCGCCGTCCTGGGGTCTTCCGCGAGATATTGTCGTGCCCCGCGTCCTCGATGGCATCCTACAGTATACCTTAATGGAGCTCGTCGCTCCTTCGGAGCCAGGCGATGACTGGACGCTTAGGGATAAGGCCAATCGACCGCCACCATCAATCCCTGTGACCAGTGCGATGCCAGGTATATCGGGGATAATGGCACACCACGGGTTTTAGGAGCTAGCGAGCCCAGCGAGTCCTCGCGTGCACACAGGAAGGGAAACCCACGAAGTTTCGCCATCCGACGAGAACTTGGGAATAATTTATCGACAACGCGAGGACTGATACTGGGCGAGGGAAATCCGGGATGGACGGGCAGATGGATGAATGGCAATGACAGCAGGGGACACCAGCAAATTGCAACCCCTCTCGACCATCGACAAGATGGACGCGCCGACTTGGCGTGTACAGTGTACAACTCTGTGTACAAACTCGAGGAGTTCTGGCGGGAAAAACGCAGCAGACACCTATGGACGGTTGCGATTGCGACGCTAGGTATTGGATGGACCGGGAGATTGGTGGCTGGAGAAAGACCACGAGCAAACAACCCCCCTAGGAGATACCCATGCGCTTTGAGTTGGCGGCTCTGGAGGACGGGGGACTCCATTCCGGACTGTTATTTTGTTGTATTTGGAACTCTTGGGCTGGCCTTTGTGTTTTTTTGGGCGCAGGTGTATTTTTTTTTTTTTTTTTTTTTTACAGGCATGGGAAGCCTCATCGCGCTTCAGCGGCATTGTCCCGGGAAATTGATTTCTTGACACCTCTTCTTTGGTTGCTTATGGAGCCTCTTCGGGTCTTTTTTTTTTTTTTTTTTTCCCTCTGTTTTTTTTTCACTGCATGTCCTCTGGTCCGCAGATGTCGACTTGCATGACAGTGCGTTGCAGTGCATCGTAGTGCATCGTAATGCATCGTGGTGCCGTGGCGGGCTCTTCGGGCAGTGACATGTGATGTGAGGCTCGTGGGACCTCGCGGGACAGTTGTTGTGGCGAGTCAGTGATCGGTCCAGGGCACACAAGATCAGGTCGAGGCATCAGATCAAGGTGCCAGGCAGGGTTGTAGGTCGCGAGATGTGGCGTGCCACACGATGGCAGCTCGCCTGATGATCCCTGCACGTCTACTTATCAGTCGTCGTTGTGTGTCTCGGTACCTGGGTCCGTCGGACCCACCCAACGGCAGGATGGGCTGCCCAAGAACGGCATGCGATTCATTGATGTTGAAATGGGCAAATGACGAAGGCCACTGGCGCGGTGAACGGTTAGATAGGATGACGATGGGGTCGAGCAAGGGAACGGCTTCAGGGAGTTGTACCAGGGAACGAACCGCACGGGATCATCACCAGAAGCCACCAGAGAATCATCAAGGAACCGCCAAGGAACCACCAAGGAACCGCCGGGGAGTCCACCACGGCATCATTATCCAAGCCAAAGACCGGGGCCGGACAAGCCGTTCGGTGCATGCAAAAAGTCGCTGCGCCCCCCAGTTCGTCTCCTCCCTTTGCGAAGGCGTAGGTCAAACAGCCGGCTTCGCTGGAAGCGGACCAGCGCAACGGTTTCCACCGTGCGCCACGCGTCTGCTGGTGTGGTGCCAAACACCTGACGGGCGGGCCCTAAACGGAACCGAGCCAGTTGTGTAAGAGATGGATAATGCTGATGCTCGATGCTCGTGATGGAGGAGAGCTGCCTGCAATTCGGCCGGTGTTTTACTGGTTGCTTCGGCAGGTATGGTGGAGAGAGGGCCTGCCCGATTAAGCTCAAGCTGCGTGGTTGCAGAAACGACAGATGTACACTGCACAGCTCAAGCGTGGAGGACCTCGGTGACGAGACAAGAGGATCAATTGCATGAGATGGGCGGCAGTTGTTTACATGGGCAACGGAATGCGACGGTTGTTTCCGCCGTAACATCGACAGGGCGGAGCATAGTTCATAACTTAGTGGGAGAGGGATGGGTGTGGTTGCAAGAACTCAGTCGTTGAACGTTGGCATTGGCGGGTTTGTGAATTAGAGGAAATGCTTGTCAGAGCGTGAGAGTTTATGTCATCCAATCAAGCCCCAGTGGAGTGCGGACGCTTGTACGGAGCAGAGAGTTAATAATTATGTGAGAAGGCGCATTGGTAGCGCTACGGGGGTTCCTTCCTGGGTTCCTTTCTGGGTTCTCTCTGGGTTCTCTCTGGGTTCTTTCCTCTTATTAGTCGTTTCCTGGTCCAGAAGTGGGCGTCGATGCGTCGATGCTTGCCAGCTTTGGCAAGGGAAGCAGCGGAAGGCAAGCTGAAAACCGCACATTACCGCACACTAACGGTCGTTCCCTGTAGTCGTGCCGTATTTCTCGCGGCTTCAACTGTTCGGCAACACAAGTGCCACTACGGAGTGCAAGGAGCACTCGAACCATCCATCCATCGGGCCAAAGACACACACACACAGACACAGACGCACATGAACTCACATCAACACACACACACACCTGTAGCTCTAGAGTTTGAGTCTCCACTAGTGCCCGCTGTATCCGTCGCACCCTTTCATTCTCCACTGCCGCAGTTTGCATCATCTTCTCCTACCTTACCTACGGATAAGGTACCTATCGTTGGTCTGACAGGTTCCTCGGTTCAAACCATCAGCAAGCCACATCCGCAATGCACATTCGATGCCCACAAGTCCCCATTCGACAATCGCGTCTGCAGCATCGGCTTCCGCCGCGACGAAGTTTTGCTTCTCAACCTAGTTTTTCTGCATCTACTCTCTGCAAGTCACTGAGGCAGTTGCCAAAAATATACCGAACAACCTCCTCCAAACCCTGTACAGGATTTCGTATAGGTGCCGGAAACACATATCTCTCACGATGGCATCCCCCCCCATCACCCCTCATCATTTACATGCCTACGTGGCACGGTAGTCGACGACGTCGGGTAGAGTACCTGGCAGTCAAGGTCCGCTTCCCCTTTCCCATGTACCACTTACCCCATTCTTATCCTCAAACCCATAGTCGCACCCATCCGGCCATGCCCTTTGCCAATCTGCCCAGAACCCTGTGTGTGCTGCCCTATCATGCCTTCTACTGCCCTGTGCGGTTCTGTGCTGCCCTATCATGCCCTCTGCGGCCCTGTCCGAATCCCCTGCAAAAAAGACCTGTATGGCCCCGTTGCCCTCTGCCCTGCGCCCCGAGCACCTGCATCAGCCCATTCCCCATGGGCTTGTCCTGCCTAGCTTGAGAGTGCCACTGTTCCATGTCCACGACGCAGAAACGTAGTGACATGGTCCCACGGTGATCCGTCGCTCCCATTCGTTACTCTGGCTTGCTCCCGCTCGCTCTACCCTTCTTCCAGAACGGGAATGGAACGACTTCCATCCAGGCAACCCAGTCAAACACCAGGTTTGCTTCTCTTGCGATGTCGGCTATCGACGCGGCGCCAGCCACCGCACATGGCCTCCCGGCCTGGCCCAGAGTTTCCCCTAAACCGTACCACTGTGGGCGGTCAGCAGCGCAAGCCTCCTTTTTACGGAGCACCCCCTGGTGATCTTGTCAACTTTTTTGCGGTTTACCGTATCCCAAGGGAGGTACTCCAAGCGGGGGATGAGAGCCTCGGTACAAAATGTACCATTGGGGAAAAATTATATCGTACGGATCCGTACCCCGTGCATGCCGAGTGGATCACGGCTTGAGCAACCGGAGAACGCTATTATTCAAACAGCTACTCAGATAATGCCCTCACGTAGTGGAGACTCTGAAACTCTCATGTGGTAAATAACAAGAGTCTCAACTCATAACGTTGGCTGAAGCTGTACCTGAAGCATCATGTCACATTTCAGCATACAGGCGATGTAGCACAAATAGCATCAAACAGCACCAAGCAACCCGGCAATCCGGAACAAATCTTACAATGCGTTATTCGTTATTAATGACTTCCTCTCAGCACATATCCCGTGCCGTCTGATTAATGAGTTGATAGCTCCTTATAGTAATGCCACCAGCAGACTAACAACTCCTCCAGCAATTGCCCCAAACCTCGGCGCCACATGTCCCGAGGCCGCGCTATCGTCATCCGACAGTCCAAATGGCAATCCCTGATAGTCAAAGGTGACGTTTTGCTTGATCGTACTGTTGTAGCAGTGACCGTTTGCAATGTCCAGGTTGGTCAGGTCGTCGGGCACGTTGAAGAACATGTACCGGTCCTGCGGGATGTCCTTGAAACCTTCCGTGTTGTAGGGGAACTTATCACCGTCGTCGGTGGCGCTCGTGTTTCGCAGGAAGATACACTGCACCTGTCCGGGGTAGTCCTTGTACAGCGCCGGGTAGGCCTTCATGACGTCAGAGTTGCTCGTGTCGGCGACTAACACGAAGCGGCGCTCGGGAAACGTCTGGAACACCTTGTCGAGGAGGAACCGCCGGATCGAGAGCGTCGCCGACACGTCCGAGAAGTTGAGCGGCCGCGTGTCGAACGATCCCAGCGGGTATGTCTTGTATATAAACTCCATGTAGTTGCGCGTGCCTTGCTCGGGCGTCGTCGTGAGGTAGTGGAAGTGTAAATCGGGCAGTGATCTGGACCAGTTGGCGTAAATATCCGGCATTGTGCTCCACGGTATGAATTTGCGGGCAAACGTGTTGAGTAGACCCTGCTTCGGCTCGTAAATCTTGGTTACCCGCAGGATGTCGTCGATGTCCGAGATGATGGTGATGCCCTCTGTCGGCACGAGGTACGCCGTCGAGTTGCCATTGTTGTTGGTTCCTTCCGCGTACAGGTTGATGGCTTGGACCCGCGACGTCTCGTTGCCCGGTACCAGATATCCACCCGAGTTGCTCGTGTTGCGCAGTGTCACGAAAGTGTCAAAGTCGCCTTCATCGGTAGTATTATACGGCAGCGTAATCTTCTGCGAGCCTCCTCTCTGCAACTCTAGTCAGCCGCCATGCTCACAGACAACTAGACAGAAACACCTACCCCAGCGACAACACCACTTCCATTAGCCGCTGCAAAGTTGTTGACAAAGTCGACCGTCACGCTCTCGTCCCCTTGCTGCACCACAAAGATAGATCGCGTCAGGTTGCGGGCTTGCGTCTTTTCCGAATCGGAGAGGTCGTCGACTTCTGTGTCGATGAGAAACACGTTTGTAAGGTCATCAACCTTATCCTGGCTGATGTTGGGGACCTTGTAAACATTTCCGTGGACGCGAACGTTCCAGCCGTCATGCGTCCAATTGGCGTATGGGCTACGAAACACAGTCAATACACTTCTCAATACACAGCAGCAACCTCAAGCTTTTGACTCACGGAATATTCAACACCTGCGTGGGCTCCGCATCCAAGTCACTGTCTGAGATGCCAAGCGTCTTCTCGACTTGTGTGCCCGTGGGAAACCCATGGAAATCGAGTACGCCCGAGTCGACAAGTGACGAGATGGCGCTCCCTACATCGCTAATAATTCCGCCGACATAAGTTTCAACGTCGTCGATAATATCTCTCTCGATGAGATCCGGGGCCACTGTAGGCTCTGGCATCCTCACAACCATCACCCCAGGAACCGTGGGTTCGGCGACAGGGGCCGGGGCGGGCATAGCCATGACGGCAGGCCCAAGGCCCAATAATAAAGCTTTAAGCATGACGGCGGCGGTAGATGGCTAAGAGTGAAGTAGACTCATGACATACGGTGATTAGCAGATAGATGAATAGAAAGGGATTTGGAAGGAATTTAACTTGATCCCAGGAGAAAGGACCCCTCTGGCTAAAATCAAGGAACAGCGTGCATCGCGTAAATTGGCTGGTGTTGTTTATGTGCTGACCTGCATCCAGCTGTGACATCACCGCCCCAGGGATGCAATTGCCAGCCAGTCATTGGTCCCTTCCCCTGCACATCACCCGTACCAAGTTTCACTTTCCCTCAAGCAATCTCGAATTCAATTAGTCTAGCTTCAAGAAAATGTCCCAGTCGCATTAAAATTGTCGCTTGGATCTAGACCGAGGTTTTGCGACTAACACAACTAAGACTTCAAAAGTCTGGGGCTAATTGAGGGGTTTCATGTCATCAATGACATCATTGGACTTTATCTGACGATGCCGTCAGATCCGCATAGCAGTCTAGAACATGGCGCATATGCAGTGGTCGGCACTGCAGCAGCAAAAGTTTCTTATTCTACAGTTCGCCTGCGTCGGGGTTGAGAAAGCTGACATGCGGCTTTTCAGGCCAGTTGCATCGTGTTGTTAGAAGTTGAGCCCTGTTTCTTCCTACCAAGTATGTTAGCACCTATATCAATGTTCGGTAGAAGGGGGTAGACTTATCCCCTCGCAGCGGGGGGTTGTCCTCCGCACCATTTCTGGCGAGAGGACAACCAGGACTGCCTCATCCAATGCGGTCTGTCCAAAGATCCAACGGCAACAACCCCAACTTCGACACTAGCTCCCACGATCATCCACTTAACGAATGGCCGGGTCCTTAGCAGCATCAGACAAGCACTAAACTTTGACGCCAACTCGAGATGGGTCCCGACGCTGCTTTGGACGTCAGCCGTCAGAGCCGCTTCAGAAAGTGGGGAGTTGCCAGTCAAGAAGCTGTTCGCGAGCTGTCAACCCCACAAAGTTCGAAGCCTTCGCCGACACAACCCGCCAGAAGTCGACGTAACACAATGCATTCCGGATAAATCGGGACTCGGCCAAGCGGCTCCTTCTGTTTGATTCGCGTTGCCAACAAGGATAAGTTTTTGATTCCTCTCCATCGTACTTGCAAGAGCAGCAAAGGAGGGCATTAACGGGCGGACAAAAGACGTCCGTAAAAACCGCCCTGTCATCTCCAGTCGTCCTTTTCAGGCCGACCTGAGGGACCTGCCAGAACCTATCGGTACCCAACAGTTGGCTGGCGTCGTTCGTGACCGACGGATTGAGACCGGCAGCTGAAGGTTAATGCGCTTGGTCAGACCAGACGCCGAAGCGTCACACACCCTGAGCGGTTGCCCGGGGTGTGGCCAAGGGAGCGATGAAGTCAAAGGGGAGGGTAGATGCGAGACGATCATCGATTTGATCACCATTTTCCAGTTCAGAAGGGCCGGAAGCTTACCAGGTGGCGAGGGTGATCAGTTGGTGTTTCTTTGTGTGTGTCCACGAGGCCCCCATTGCACCAGCTGGAACTAACCAACTGGTGGTTCCGACAGGTGCTTACTCGGGGGTTGTTGAGAAGAAACACGCAACTGATTGTGTGAAGCCATCCTGGAGCTCCACTTCTTCCCTGGTATGGTGGAATTGAGTCGCCCGACCAAGGTCAAGTGTGTTTCAACTGCATCGTCCAGGCCCCAAAGGCTGACCGCATCTCCAAGGCGGTCTACTCTTGACCATTGTGCTGGTTCCAGTAGAAAGGGCTGACGAGCGGCCTCAGACCAGAGGCTCTTATAACAACTCATGGCGCCAATCTCTCACGCACCACGAAGGGTGACTGGACTGTCTTCCACGCCCTTCCGTCTACTTGGCGACCGCAGGCCAATCGTCCAACTTTTCAGCGGGCGCGTCATAGCCGTTAGTGCCTAGCGAACTTAGAAGGCGCTTCCAACGACGGAACGCAATGCTAAAACCAGATATCTTCTTAGGGTTAAGTTCCGAAACTCATTCCCCCGGCTGGGCTAGGCCGTCCCGTAAGCAGACAGCAGTGTAGACCAGATGGGGTAACCTGCGGCATTCAACGAGGTCCTGATACAGGCTCGAGAGCGGCATATCGTGGTTGACTAGCCCGGGAGGGGGGTCTGCGATAGACATTCCTTGCGGAAAACGAGAGTCGGAGGACTGTGGGGGAGGCGTGACGCGTTGAGTGGTGAAGGAGCTCGGCAGTTGGTCAAGTCGGAAATATCCAGAAGCTATTGCGTACGAAATTCGATGTGTCTCCTGGAAAAGGTCGTGTCTCCAGCTCGAAACCGAGGAGCTGAACAGTTTCGCGAGGTTCTTGAAGAGGATAGAAGGAGGGAGCTCGAACGCGTGGGCGAGGTGCTCTAAAGAGTTCCAGAATATGGACCCACTTTAAACGCGGTAGCACGTGACCACTGTGAACTAAAGCTATCATACAGTGTTCAGTACAGTGTAAATTGCACATGAAGACGTCGACCGAATCTCGTAGCAGCATCTGACAAATCTTTTCAATATCAAACCTCCAGGCTCAAGGAGGGAGTCCCGGTAATCATGGAGAGCTCCTCTTCTTCCCAGAACTCTACGACCAAAATTATTGAAACAATCGTGGAGGCCGGCAAGAAGGCATTTGACCCCAATGTTGACGCCGCTACTCGGGCATCTAGGGTTGATGAGTACAACCGAGTCATTGAGAGGTACGCCTGCAGACCAAAGCCGAACGAATAAACCCTAGATATACTGATACGATGGTCCATAAAGCTTGGAGACATGGGCGCTTCTCCCCGCTCTAAATACCCTAATCAAGCCCAATGTGCTCCCACCATGGCTTCGCGACCCGTTGCTCCAGACGCTCACCCGCCTCCCCCTACGAAAGGACGGAGTGCGCGGGACCATGGAGTTTGTGTTCTCAGTTCACCCTAGCAATGTTGGCAAGGCCGCCGAATCCAGCACTGCGGCGAAACAAGGCGCCAGCATCACCCACGAGGCCGTTGCCGTTGCCACCAGGCTGCTGTCGTCTGTGCCTGCGAGCATGACACCCGAAGCGTGGTTCAGTGGGATTTCAGAGCAGCTACTCCAGCTCATGGACGGGGCAGGTGGTCTGGAGCTTGCAAAAACTGCAGCCCAGGTTGTCGGATATGGTATTCTAGGGAGGAAACAGTATGGGGCACCAGGTAAGTCGCCGTAGGTTTCAATTTTTTATCGAAACTAACACCATTATCAGGGACTGCAGGGTGGGACGCCTTCATTCAGCCTTTGTTGCATAATCTCAATCCCTCTCTGGCAAAGGTCGGGGATTCAGCGGTGGTTAAAAAAGAGGAAGACGAGATCATTGACCTTAGTCAAGACAAAGTTCTCGTCAAGCCTGGGCCTCTCAAGATATCTCTTCAACGCCTGAGTGTCCTGATCCTCTCGAATCCATCTCCAGGCCTATGCAAGCGAGTTCTCAGGCCCATTCTGTTACAGCTTTGGACGCTAGTTTCATGGTCCAACCCGTTACCACTGACAAAACAAGACTTTGTGGACCCAGCCCGAACATTACTGCAAGCTTTTCTGAGGCTGTTCGGGAATGCAGACAACGTCATGCCCCTCATCCAAAACCTCCTCTGCAAAGGTTCACACGAAACTACAGAACGCCATTGGAAGTATCGTCTTACAGGGAAGGGCGATCTTGAGGTGGTAGAACCGCGTGCACTTGACTTGCCCAGTATCGATCTCAACTGGAATGAGCTGGAAGAGAAATCCCTGACTCTAGTCAGCTTCGTCATATCCACCTGCTCGGCCGAAGAAGTCTCATCGATTTTCCTCAGCCTACTTAGGCGTTGGGTTCAAACGGCAGGCAAACACGAAGTTGATACAAAGTTTGACATCCGTATCCAAGAACAAGAACAAACACCGGAATCTCCCATCAAGGAGCTGGTGGAGGTTACGGTTCTGCAGAAACTCATCGACAAGGCACCGGAGAAATTGGTCAGCCATTTCGACCAGCTTGTCGAACTTATTTGCCAAGTCTTCAAAGCCGATGCCCAGTCGCCGCTGGGAGACGACCTGGTGTCTGTGATCCTCAGTCTGCTCAACCTCGTTGTCACAGCACCCACCTTCCAAAAATCACATATCAAGCCGGAGGAATTGCATGTCATTGAGACTTGCTTGGACACGCTGAGCAAGGCAGATCGAGCCCAAGTGTCGCCGACTGCGAAGAATCTGTCACTGCTGTTGAAATATCGGGACGAGCTGAATGACCCCGACGAGCCTACTTCGATACCTAATAACCGCCAAATAGAGGATCGAAAAACATACAACTTGGCAATGAACTATGTCACGGGAGGCGAAGACAATCCACCACCAGTCGTATCTGAAGGCATGAACCTCTTGTCGGGCCTCATTTTGGCCGAAAGCCCAGTTTTGGACATCCCGGCCGTCACTGTTCTCATGTCGAATTTGCTTTCAGACAATGAAGATTTCATCAACCTACGAGTAATCAAGGTATTTACCCAGCTGGCCAACAAACACCCCAAGGCAACTATCCAAGAGTTGCTGGACCACTATCTCGATGCTCAAGAGAAATCCTCAACCGATGTTCGGCTTCGATTCGGCGAGGCTCTGCTCCAGGTTATCCAGCGCCTCGGCGACACATTCACTGGTGATATCGCTCAGCAAGTCAGTGAGACATTACTCTCCATTGCCGGACGACGTGGATACCGGCCCAAGACGATGGCCAAACAAGCCCGGGATGAGAAGGTACAGAAGCTAAAAAAGAAAGAGGCTGACGATGCAGGGGCAAGCGGCTTGCTTGACGAGGACGAAGAAATGACAGAGGAAGACAGGACGAGGAACGACATTTTAGCACAAATTCTCCAGGGATGGGAGAGCAAGAGGGGTAGCGAGGACGTCCGGATACGAGCATCGTCGCTTTCCATCTTTGGCTCTGCGATCGAGACCAATATTGGCGGGATTGGCCCTGCATTGGTCTCGGCCAGTGTTGACCTTTGCATCAGCGTGCTCTCTATGGAACGTGAGATGGAGACGGCGATTCTTCGACGCGCAGCCATCTTGAACGTTCTCAGCTTCGTCAGGGCACTAGATGCTGCCAAGGAATCCGGGAGGAGCCTAGGGTTCGGGCTCACGAATGAGAGTCGAGACGATATCCTTAGAACTCTCCGCTACGTGGCGGGAACTGACAACGATGGTCTGGTTCAGCAGCACGCCAAGGATGTGATTGAAAGCCTGGAAACTTGGCAGATGGCAAGTATGATGCCGAGCCAAAACTTGCCGAGCGGGCCGGAGTTGACGAGTCTCGCCGGCCTCCACGTCAACCCCAGCGGGACGTTGGTCGACTCGGCAGGGCGGCCACGGCCAAGAATTGAGGAGGTCGAATGAGAGATGGGTTGAGATTCTGGGGGCACCCACGCCATCACTCTATGTCAGACTATTGGCAATCTCGTTACTCGCTCGATCGGATATCATCCCCCAGGGGTGGTGGATGAGTCTAAATGTCGGTATCCCTTGTCCCTGTAAATAGGTGGGTATGGTGATGATCCTAGATACGAACCGACGGCTCGGCTTCCTCGCTGACAGAGTAAATCTGTGACGAATGCGAACCAGCTACAGCAGATGAGATGAATTCCAACCAGGATTACCAACGGTGACCGGAAAGCTTGATTTGAGCAATGGGACGACGAATTCGCCATGCGTGAAAGGATGAGGTGGAGTTTACGAGTACTGGAAAGATGGAAAGATGGAAAGGCTCGCATGATTACGCAACCTCTGCCATTGTGGATGGCAGCATCATCACCGTTGTGGCTTGCGACGACGTGGTGGGCCGCGAACTGCAGACTGCTTGTCAGTTGAGAACCCCCATCATTCTCTCACCATTGTTGATAAGGCCTCGGTGAGATGCACTTGCGGACAGAATGATGAAAAGAGGAGTCTAGTCAGGTCTTGTTGGTGGCAATTGGATAAAGAGCCTGATTGAATGTGCTGTAGATTGTAACCAGATGAAAGGAGGCGCGTATACACAGTAATTCTTGGGAAGCTGAATGTGTTCGGGTCTAGACTGCGTGATAATCTAAACAAATGAAGAATTATTAGCATCCTAATTCAAATTTAAGATCTCAAATTTTGAGTGCCAAGGCACGACTTCAACTGCCGATCATTAGGTAGTTTTGGGGAGAGGGTAGCAACGTGCTCGTATCCACAATTGGTTGTGATGAACATCTCAATCATTTGATCAATAGGCCACGGCCTTATTGAGGGGAGAAGCCTAGGATCTTGGCCAGCTTGTTCATCAAAGGCCCTTGCCGATTCAGGGTCGGCCAAGGCTCAGAGCTAGGGAAGCAAGGAGGCAAGCGAGGAAAATTGGATTCGTCGTTGGTGTGGGCGTGAATTGCGAGTGGGACCGAAGTCGTTATTCTGCGACAGGCACAGACTAGGTCGAGGGCAAGGGTGCGTTCTGAAACGACGAGGGCAGGGTGTTGCGCAGGGCCTCCCGGGATCAGAGGGGGAAATGGCCCTGCTGGACACCAACGGATGGTATGATGCTCAAGGTGTAGCGGGCGGCCTTGTCATTGCTGTGATGAGTCGGAGCGAGATGAGTGAAAGGACAGATCTAGCTAGACGACGGAAAAGGTCCTTCGGTACCTTCCATTTTGATAACGACCTGGACGGTTGAAAGTTGGAATCGGAAGGAAGGTGCCAAGCCTCAACAACCCTGGGAGGTGATTTCCCAATCTAGCAACTACCAAGCGCTTCAATCAATGAAATCATTTTTGGAGCCGCCCGAGGTTGCGAAGAGCGGCTGGCGCGCACAGGCTGTAAAGGATAAACAGGCTCAGCAGTCCGGGACACGGAGTAGAGATTTATTAGAGTGCTCGGGACAAAAATGGGATGATGAGGTGATGAGATGAACGAGATGACTTTGGCGACCGATGAAAATGATGATAGATCCGAAATGCTAATGAATGTAAGTGCTACTATCATTTCGCGCCAGGACCAGATCGCCATGGAGCAGCTGCCTGTCGGCCTGTAATATCGGATCGGAGTCCAGAAGACGAAAGAGGTATTCTCCCCATGTGCCAGATCACTGGACGGCGCCACGAGGATTTCGCTTGCACGTTGGAGAGTGGGTTTGGCGAGATCTGCATCGTCTAAGATCGGGAGCGGCGGTTCACCAGACCTAGGAATGAAGTCTCGGAGGGTAAAGAACTTTGGCTAACGCCGGCGCTAACGGGGGTCGATTGTGAACCACGGTGTTCTTCATCGAGATAATGAGCATCGGCATCAGCATCAGCATCAGCACAAGCATAAATCCTGAAGATGGATGAGGCAATGGAGAAAGTGGCGGAGCATTCTCAATATAGCATCGTTCAGGTAAGGTTTGCGATTGACCGGATCAAGTTCCGAGTCCTGGTTTCTACCGCGTTGATCCTTCAGCTGAGCGCTGAAACTTCGGCGGGTGATCAAACTACCGGTAGACCGTCATACTCCCGATGTCTCGGACCGCTTCAGCGCGAGAAATGTGCGTGTTATTTTAGAATTGTTCCACAGGCGTTCCGGCGCTGACGAGATATGGAAAAATGATGGCGGCTTCATCTCAATCAACGGCTTTTGATATCACCCGAGAGGATGGTTGGTGGGTTACACGCAGCTAGGTTCAGGCCTGGAGAGGCACTCTAGAAGCAACATGGCGAGTCCGGATGGATTGGGTAAGCTAGAGTAGCCATCGGCTGGCATTGTCGAGTTGGCCCTGCAGTCAGCGTTGCACCATGACCATGGCACAGAATCCCATGGGCCATGCTTGACTCAAAGCTTGGCGCAGTGTTATTTTCGAGCTTTAATCTTTCCAGTATCGGCTCAGGAAACACGGTAGTACCAAGACTCGATGGCTGGAAACCCAAGTCTCACCGACCCCAGCGGCAACGCGAGCTTGCATTGAAGTGGCAGAATTCGACACGAGGTGAGAAAATAGTCTACACGCGAGCATGACCAAAAATGAGGCAAGCAGACAACTCAGCCATCGAACACATCACACATGCAAGCAGTGAACCTTTTATTTTTGTTTCTCAAACACGGGCGTTGGGCGATCCGGCGGTCAATCACACAATTCTGCAACCGTATGTCCCTCAACGCCTTGCTGGATGATTGCTGGACTCTGAGAGGGGCGGCCGTGCCTAATATCTCAAGCCATCAAACAAGTGTGGCTTGCAGGTCCAGCGAGACAGTTCGGAAGCTCGGGAGGCGCTGCAGGGCTCAACGATTGGCCCTCGTGGCGTCTCAGGTTTTGTGCGGTACCTGCATAAGGACTGACGTGGTGGCGCTAAAGGCGGATCCACCTGCACTCCTGATGCCCCTACCGTCGGGTTTTGCCTCTGTGTGGATGGAGATCCAGAAACCCAAACAAGGAATACGATGGAGAAAAGGGCCAATTGGCGAGGTTGCAGCTGAAAGTCGGTGGCGATCAACGGTCATCGGTGACATCGATCTATGCAGCGCTGCTCTTTTCTTCGTCCTGTGTTAGCTGAGAAGGAAACGAAGGTTTTCACACGCAGGTACCCGCTCACTCGCTAAGAACACCAGTCAAAAACACCACAATGCGCGTACCCCAAGGCCTCGTCTGCCCCTTCTGATTCGTGTAGTCGTGAAGGTTTGCCAGGGATGCCAAATTCTTTCCGTACGCGGGGCTTGGCGTTGCCCAACATCAATCGTAAAGCCGGCATGCTCTTCCGTAGAAGATGCTGTGTACAGCTCCTTGACCCAACGCCTACCTGGGGTATTACGGTACCATGACAAGTAACTACCTGCGAGTAGGTATCAGTCCAGGGTCTTTCGGGGAGCTGGTGGGAGGCCTTGAGGGTGGGGATACGTACAGAATGAGATGTTCTGGTGGTTTGTACAGTGCTGAGGCCTGAAGCCGCCCGCTAGCACATGGTCAGACAGAAGGGTCCTGGCACCTTCCAAAGCCCCCAGCCCCAAGCCACCCCCGTCACAGCCCCCAAGCTCCAGTCTCACCCTAGGCGCCGTCCCCTGAGCCAAGCCTATTCAGGTAAAGCGCCAGGGGCCCCTCTTCAACTTGCTCGCCACCCCAGGAGCCAACCCCGTCTTCCAACGTCCAGCATCAACAACCTCCACCCATTCTGTACCATCCGCTCATCCACTCATCCACCACCGTCCGCTATCAACACGGGCCTCAGCACCTGTGAGAGAAAAGAATGGTCTCACCATCCATGTCCAGCGTCTGCTTGGTCCTTAGAGGGGCACTTCCCGCCCGCCAAGCTACCCCCACTACACCGCATCCACTGCCGAGCTGACAACCCAATGGCTCATCCAGAATCCATCGTCAGCATCCTTGGTCCTTAGCTCCATCCATGGCAGACGAGCGAGAGCACTACACGTACGAAGTACGCACGCCTACACGCAGGCATTTGCTCTCGGCGGGGGCACCCCGGCATCCCAGTGGAGTCGCTCGGCCACCCGCTTGATTAAGGGCTACCGGGATGTCGTCCTTGCAGTAATCCAAGGGGTTGCTTCGGTGGGCCATGGCATCCAACATCCTGGCATCTCGCATCAAGGCACAGTCCGGTGTTTGTGGTTGCTGGAGTCCTCTGCCTGAATCGAGGTCAAGTCGAACAGTCTAAAAACGCCATGCCGCTCCGACCCAGTGGCCAGTTCTTCTCCGTTTTGCTCTTAATATCTAACGCCTCCTGCCTCGACTTTTGGCTCTTGCTCTCTCCAGTCTCGTCTTACACACTCACACTCTCTTTTTTTTATCACTCAGTCTACACGACTTGTTCCATTCTTTCACGGCATTTTGCCATTACGGTCCTTCGAACATTAGCCAACGGCAACCAGCGTTTTCTCACATTCCAACTTCATTCTCCTGCTGTAGCAAAACTGTGTCTTGCTCGCTGCTTTCTGTGGAATCGACTTCTACACAACATTTACCCGAAACTCCTCGTATAGACGAAACTCTCCAAAGACTCCCCAAGCACTCTCCCCAAAACACACATTCAAGATGAAGTCTGCTGTCGCTGCTCTCGGCTTGGTTGCTACCGCCAACGCCTACACCTACCCCCGACACATGCACTACCGACAATACAACGGTACCGACTCCGGCCTGACCACTCTGACCGTTGTCACCACCCAAGTCCACACCATCACTAGCTGCGCCCCCACCGTCACCAACTGCCCCGCCCGGGACCAGACCAGCGCCATCGATGAGCTTCCCGAGACCGACAAGACTGTCGTTGTCGTTACCGACACCGTTGTCCTGACTGAGACCGTCTGCCCCGTCACCGAGGCCGGCGCCATCTCCTCTTCCGTCATCGAGAAGGCCCAGACTGGTGGTATCACCGGAGCTTACACTCTCACCGCCCCTCTCACCACCGGCCCCATCAGCACCGGCAACTCCTCACCCGAGGAAACCTCGTCCGCTTATGACGGCTCCGAGCTTACCACCGTTGTCAGCGAATATGTGACCGACAAGGCCGTCACCCTCACCATCGGCACCGGTACCGACGCCAGCGTCACCACCACCACTGTCCGATCCACTGTCCAGACCACCATCACCGTTCCCTGCTCTGAGGTCAACGCTGAGAACACTGAGGGCAGCAGCAACGGCCAGGGATCCTCTGCCGAGCCTACCACCACCACCACTGGAACCAAGACCTCTACCGTCACCAAGACCATCGTTGAGGCCGACAGCACTGCTACCGCAACCGCTGGTAACAACAGCCCCGTTTACGGTTCTTCCGGCGCCGAGGGCTCCTCCGGTCTCCCCGACAGCACCGCTGATGCCACCTGCGTTTGCGGAGACAACACCGTCACCGTTACCGCTGCTGCCTCTACCGTCTACGTCACCGTCGGCGGCGACTACACTGCCATTGGTGGCGAGGGCACCAAGACCGAGGAGTCCACTGCCTCCACTGAGACCAGCACCTCGGGCGACGACGATGAGGATGATGAGGACGATGAGGACTACTGCGATGATGATGATGAGGATGCCACCACCACCATTGAGGCTACCGTCACCGTTGTCCCCTACCCCGTCAACAGCACCTTCACTGGTGGCTACGCCGCTCCCACCGGTTTCGCCCGCCTGGTCCGATAAATGCCTAACTAGGACGCCTTTGTACGTCTTATCGTTGTACAGCTCGGCCAAGTAAGCGCTAGTTGGGCAAATCTAGTGGAGGAGGAATCCCTCGGATTTTGTGGAAACGATACTCTCCTGGATGTATGACAACCCTTTGTTGCTTCTTCAATTCAATTCAATGAGAATCATGATCTTGTTCTGTCTTGCCTCTGCTGTGCACTCGTTGCGCCAATAGCCTGTTTTCTTTTGTCTTACTGGTAGAAAAGGAAAACGCGTTCTGATGGATAGACACGGGGTTCTGTGGTTCGAAGGGAAGGGTTCCCGGCAGGACCTTACCGCATCGTTGGGTCGAGTGCTGTTGATTATCTATAAATATGTTTCTGTGTACATACCTTTCTAATGGGGATGGCTTGATGTGACCTGAGGCGAGTCTTTTGATTGTGACACCTCTGTGAAGCTAGTGTAAGACGTAGAGATGGAAGTGGTTGAACTTGCTGGCTTCGTCCACTGAAGCGGCTTGTCATTCATTGCGAGATAGATATGCTCTTCATAGTATTATCACAATAGACATCACGTTATGTCATATCTCATCCTGTATTATCCCATCCCGTATCCTGATATCTCTTTCATTCCTTCGTTACACGTCAAGTACAAGTACAGCTTCATAAAGGTTTGCCCACGCCCGTCTATCCAAGAATCACCTGCGCGTACGCATTCTGGTCTAGGTACCGCATCAGCACATCCTGCAGCGCCGCCCGCGTGCGCGCAAGCTGCGGGGCAATGCCGTCTCCTTGCTGGAGGTTGCCGCGGATGCTGTCAACGTGGCCGGCAAGCTGAAGTCCGAGGGGCTCGAGCTCGGCGTCGGCCATCTCCTGGAGGCATGTTGTTAGTATTGTGCGTAGCAGTATGTACGAGACGATTATTACCTTGAAGACGTTACCGGATGAGGCGGCGGCGGTGATGACGGATCGTTGCTGGATTTCCTGCGGCGCTGGCTGTACTGTCGGCGCGAGAACGTGCGCTTTCTTCATCTGCTCCTTGCGCTCCCTCTTCTGAGCCCTCGCGCTGGCCTCGAGCCCTCTTAATTCCTCGTAGTCGCGCTCCAACTCGCGCTCCATCTTCTTACGCTCAACCCTCAACAGGTCGACGGCGTGTAGTGCGGGCCCCAGCTGGCGCTCGAGGGCGGCACAGCCGTCGAGCACGCTCTCAAAGTCGAGCTCGGCAGCGCGGCCGCTGTCGGCGTTGGCTTGGGGCCGGCCGGGCCGAACACCGGCGGCGGAGGACGGGGGGAAGGGCAGGCCGCGGGCGAGCTTGCGGGAGACGCGGCGGGAGACGAGGTGCAGGGCGGCCTCGGCGTGCTCGCGGCGCTGGCGCGTGGCGGCGGTGCGCTGCAGGATGGGCTGGTGGGCGAGCGCGAGGATGGCCGAGGCCGTGGGCAGCGAGGCCCCGGAGAGCGGCGTCCACTTGGAGGCGATGGTCGAGGAACGCACACGCTTGGTGTGCGAGGCGACGTGGAGCCAAGGCTTTGGTGGTGATGGGGGCGCGTCGTCGTCGTCGTCGTCGTCGTCTGAGGGCGGTGCAGTTTGGCTGGAGCGACGACGGCGACCCTTTGGTTTGGCGGTGGTTTCTTGCTGATCCTGCTGGTCTTGCTCTTCGTTGGTGTCTTTAGATGGACGAGACTTCGCTGGCTTCTCGGCTTGCCCTGTAGAGTTCCTCGCCCCTGACGGTCGACCGCGCTTCTTCTTTGGCTGGCTCTCGTCCCGGTTTTCTACGTCTGTTGCATCAATATCCGGTTGCTTCTCACGCTTCTTGGTCCGCCCCGGCTTGTTGCCCTTGTTATGGGCGTCTTCGTGTGGGATGTCGCGCAGTGATCGGCGTGATTTCTTTCGCCGGGGCTGTTCGCGATCTCCCTCCTGCTCCTCCTCTTGTTCCTCCGGAGGTTGCTGCTCCTCCTCTCCCTCTCCCCCTTGCTGAGATCCCCGTGCCGTTCGAGCTCGTCGCCCTCGCTTCCTACTGGGCTCCTCCTCCGCAGCAGCTTCGGGCTGTTGCTGGTCTAGTTGTGCGCGCTTCCGGCCTCGCTTGGGTTTCGATCGGGTCTCTTCGGGTTGCTCCTCGTCCTGCGCTTCCGGTCGTGCATCGTCCTCCTCGTCATTGGGTTGCTCCTGTTCTCCTGCCCCCTTGCCCTGCTTGTCTAGCGAAGGACGGCCACGCTTCCGCTTGGGCGGCGCGGGCTCTTCAGGCTCGTTTGTTGTCTCTGTCAGCGATGGTCTGCCGCGCTTCCGTCGCGGCTGGTCGTCCGTGGGTGGCGCAGGCTCTGTCGCAGGCTCTGTCGCGTCAAGGATCCGCTTTGGTCGTCCTCGCTTCTTGTGACGGGCTTCTTGGACGTCGGCTTGGGTGTTGTCGGGGCGGTCAAGAGACGCGCTGGCGAGTTTGGACGCGTTTGACGGTCGGCCGCGGTTTCGCCTCGGGGGTTTTGAATCTGGTGCCTATATTATAAGGGTCAGTTATATTCGTTTCGACCATAATTATCCTTAAGGCAGTATATGTTCTTACCATTGTACGTGTACGAATGCGCCGGATGTGAGGATGATAACTTCCGGGCTGAATGTTGGTGTTGGTGTTGCTGTGCTTAACACGCGCTGTGGCTGTAGAGGAACGACATCATGGGAGTTTCAGAAGCTCCAGCGCTACCAAGCCACTGTGGCTCCTCCGAGAGTGGATAATGGCGGGGCATCCCGTCTCCCCTCTCGACTTATGGCCCATGTTTCCGGATCATGTTGAAATACGAATTACTCCGTCCCATGGGCGTATCCGTCGATAAAAAACCCTATCATACAATCTGATGTCCCGTATTTCTCCCGACGGAGTAGAATCCTTGATATTTCTCATGCCGTGTTAGCCAATGCCATGTTCCAAAGTTGTGTTGTATGTCTCTCCCCGTATCACACCAACACCCTCCCCCGCAATGTGCCATGACACAATTCCGGGCTTGCGCACGAGATCACAGTCCCGGAATTCAACGGACGGCTGGATCCGGTATGCTCTCGCCTAGCTGCTGTGAGTGTGTGCATGAGTTGAGCCGAGATCTAAA
Source organism: Dactylonectria alcacerensis (assembly GCA_029931735.1). Lineage (NCBI taxonomy): Eukaryota > Fungi > Ascomycota > Sordariomycetes > Hypocreales > Nectriaceae > Dactylonectria > Dactylonectria alcacerensis. The sequence continues at coordinate 1,278,145 of JAPMUZ010000006.1, read as the reverse complement.
TCACATGCACTCTGTAGACGATGGGATGGCAGATCGGCTCGCGTATGTACGTAGGGAATATGGTGCCTTCTCCAATGACCCAGCTGGGCAAGGCTCATGAATTGAGTTTCACCCAAGGAAAATGCCAATCATCTTGATGGAGTGTCATCATGTCATGCCAGCTCCGTCAGATTTACGTGCGAGTCAGCTCCAATTGCTTCAAGCTGAGGAACCTCGTGCAACGATTGAGGGGAAGTCTCGACCCAATCGGCATGATCATCTTGCTCCCACCCTCGAGAAGTTAAGTTTGTACTGGTGCTCATCAATACCTCACTGAATCATTCTCGGACCAATCCCCCCTCCACTCCGGCTGCGAGAGCGCGACCACCATAATTGTCTCTTCATGCACATCGGGACCGGGATACTCACCCTTGTGCATCCAATGCCCATCATTTTCCGGCTCTTGCGATACGCAAATCCTATCCTGGAATAAGCCCTAGGGCTTCTCGTCCAACCCTGATCGCTGATGTCACGCAATGATGGCATGAATGCCATGTGAAAATGCCTCTGCCAGCTACCCTGGAGCATGGGCGAAATGCGAGATGACGACGTTTGTGACCGTTAGGCGACGCTTTCGTACCACACAATGGGTACCAGTACCGCAGTGTACATCTTTTTTAGCCTCTTGGGTAAGGTCAATATTTTCAACCTCTGTCCAGTAGAAGGGCTCCCGGCCATTGATGTCCAGGTGAGGGTGGTCAGAGAAGTAGGCTCAAGCGTGTTGATGGGTTGAACGACGAGTCGAGGCGGCTGAACAGCACTCGGCAGATGCACTTCAATACAAGAGACTACACACCGATAATTCGCTTTGGTCTTGCTGTTTTCGTTCGTTGCCAACTCAGACCTGGCCATCTGGCAAACGCTGCCCATTCAGTAAGAGTCACACAGGGCCCAGAGCATCCCGACATGTTGCCCCAAAGTCTCACAACGGGAGCGAGACCAGCCATTCAGCTGCTGGATCACGTATGCCAGCATGTACTTGTCAGCCAACTACCGCAGAGCGCCGAGAGCCCAACGCACGCAACGCACAGCACAGCTGCAGTACCCACGCGCCAAAGGAGTCATAGCCCCTCCTCATCCTTAGGACACGAGGCGCTGATAAGCCAGGGCCCGAACAACCTAGATCCCCAATTGCTGCGCCGTTAATTCGATGAATAAATTTTCACTTGATTTTTTTTTGTTTCGTTCTACGTGCGTATCAAGGCTTGTGGGAAGCGAACGGGTAAATTCATAAACACAAGCGAGGAGCATTGATGCCCAAAAGCCCACAGAGAGGCGACTCGGTCAGTTCGGTGGTGACCCTCCCCGGTCTGGCTCTGGCGGGACACCGGATGGATCTGCACGAGGGGCCGGCCGGCGCTTGAGGCAGTACACACAGCAGCTTCAGAATGACTGCCATCGCGTTTCTGCGCCTGCTGTCATGATATGAATTTTCTGTCTTTTGGGTTTCCTCTAGGCCGCGACCCAATTACGTTGCTGTACGCCCCTCTCCTCCACTCGTTTGTCACAAAATTTTTTCTTCTTCTTCCTGTCATGTCGGAGGCCCATTGCGCTGGGATCGACTGGAGCTTGACTCGTCCACCCACAAGTATTCATGCATGGGCTTCGCATCGAACTAGCAGGCTCCCAGGTGAGACAGGCCGACACAAAGGCATCGACGTGGACAATCGAGAGTCGCGGGCCCGTGGGGTTTTGTGGCAATGGGGAGGATATGGGAGCGGGCCGGTCCATATTTAGTTTTTTATTTATTTAGTTTTCTTGTGGCTCAGGCTCGAATTCGGGATGAGAGACGTGTTGGCACTTGAGTAACGTAAACTGGAGGGGCGAACAGACTATAAATGGCGGAGCCGCTGGTCGCCTGCTGCTGAGGGCCCTTTTTTTGTTTCATTTTTTGCGACACTTCGGTAGTTTGCGGAGAAAAAAACAGACTTACAGGATTCCCAGGGGTGGCTTTTCACTCCGTCTTGACATTTTCAACCCAGTTCTGTATAGGACTAGGACTGTTTTTGACCTTTTCTCTTTCCATCTTAGAGTTGCGATCGAGAAGACTTACGAGATCGACTAGTCTCATCTTATCTCACCTCATCTCTGCCTTGCCACACACACACACACACACACACACACACACACAAACTCCCGTCCACACCCACAACACCGCACCTTTTAGATACCTGCTGTACCTTCGACAGATCATCCCCGTCCCCCCCAGACAGACAAAGACTCGCCACCCTCAAATTCCCGAGTCAAGCCTCCCGCCCTTCCCCCTCATCTCACGAGCCCACCCAAAAACAAAACACACACAATTGCCGACCCGAGACTTCGGAAGCATCGTCAATCTCAAGTCGTGGGGGTCAGTGTCAACGTTTTGCCTGATTGACTCGTCCTTGTCTCACTCTTCCCAGGCTAAGACCGAGTCTTGTCGACTCAGCTGCTCTCTCTCTATCAGTCTGTCTCAGTTCGTGCTTTTCCCCTTGTCTCAGAGGGACCATTGCTCGTTTTTTATTTGCTTCTGCGACACGCCCGCCGAAGCTCACCAGCCTCAAGGTCCCCCAAGGTCTCCACCTAGCGGCGTCTCCTCACCCCTGTTGGACCCGAAAGCCGGCCCCGGCTCCGGCGCTATCCTCCGCAGAGACACCCGCAGGTAGTGAGAGACAGACAGGTTGTCGTGTCTCCGTCATCGCCTCTCTTTTTTGTCTTTCTTTTTGGACAAACCAGAGTCAAGGGATCGTGTTGTCCGCCAGAGACCCCCATCGTCCTTCTCCTTGCAGCATCACGTTCGAGTGAGCAGATCCGTGTCGACTCAAAGAAGTCAAGTGTCCCACGCCAGGACCAGGACCAGGCCATCAGCGTACGAGAGAGGCTTTGACCTTTTCGCTTGACGGACGAGCAAGTGGCATAAACGCATAAACTGTTTCGCTTAGTTGGAACCTGCGTCTGGCCTGGGAGTTCAAGCATTTGTCGTTTGCCGCTTGTCGCCCTTGCCTTCCGCCCTTTTGTCGGTCGCCCGTCATCCTAGACAGCTCGCGCTAATACCGTACCATCGCATCGCATCGCATCGCATCCCAGACATTACCTGAGAGTGCCTTGCTTACATAGTACTTACTGCCTACCTCTTACTTAAGGTAGTGCAACCCAGAACGTGCTCGAAACAGAAACAGGTACAATACCAAGAGGACACACCTCATAAGGTGGCTCTTCTGCTCTCCCTACCTACCCAGGTATCGTACCGTGTCGTACTGGCCCTTGCTGCCCGTTGAGCTGTGCGGGCCTACTACTGCTGCACCTATCAGCCACCATCCCTCCCTCCTCTACTGCAGCTTGCGCACCTTCCTTGCCTCTCAATCGCTGTGCCTACCTCGTTGGGTGCTTGCCATCTTGCCTCCTCTCTTCATTTTTCCCTCTCTTCTCCTCGTCGCTCATCCCTCATCATCTTTTCTTCTCTCTCGTCACCTTCACTTGATCTCCTCTCAAGTGAAAGACGACAACGACAAGGAACTGACGTCCAATTCCCGCCCCGCACTCTCCCACCCCCGGCGACGACGACATCAGCGTCCCCGTTGGGCTGTAAGGGAATTCCCGCCAACTTCCGAATAAGGGCAGCGGCAACAATCTGCTGCAAGCAAGATTAGAAACCAAAAATCGACTGAGTGACGGTCACCCGCAGCGCAACTCAGACGCTTTGCTCATACAACTTTTTTTATCTTCTGGGTTCTGTCGACTGGCTTCCTGGTTCTCCGCCAAGCGCCCGCGCAAACGACTCTTTCTCGGCCGCGAGACATATTATCATGCTCCCCAACACCCGTCGCATATCATCCTCTCCGTGCTGGAGGTTCCTTCTTTGGGGTTTGACTCCCTGACTCCCTGACTACCATCACCGCCCACTATTACTCGGATATCCCGTACAGTAACACACACAACAAGGACGCTGCAACGGCCACACGACCACCGACATTGACTCTCTTCCCACCCCTGTTTCCGCAACTCGTCGCCTCACTCACTCCCCATTCCAGCTTAGGCTGTTGCCGCAATCGAAAGCTGAAAGGACGCTGACGTGCCCTCCCTCTCTCACTCTCTCGCTCACCCAAAAAAGCCTCCCTCATCCCTCCATCTCTTCATCCCTCGCATCCAACCCTCCACCTTTTTTTTTCTGGGCCCCCCGTTTCTTTTCCGCGCCCCCTCCTCCACCAGGTCGGCGCTCATCCAAGCAAGCCAACCCACCAAAAAGCCCAAAGCCCAAAAGGCGGCGGCGGCTTGCCTGTTAGTAGCCCAGCCCCAGCCCTGGCACCAGAGCTAGAAGCCCGCCCGATCCAAAGACCGAAAGACGGGACCCTCCAAAAAGGGACCCAGCCAGAGTGACCCAGACCTAGCAGAAGGACCCAGACACCTCAAGGCCCAATCACCCTCCCCTCCTACCTCCCTGGGTGCGTTGCATCCTGCTCTGTTGGCAGCCCCGCGCAGAATCCCAGCACAACCAGCAGTAGCCACCAGCAACGAGCAGTAGCCCAGCAGCATCCAGCAGCAACCTAACCTAACGCCTGCACCGAAACCTACATCGAGTTTTTTTCGATCGGCTTTTTGTGTCTCCCTCTCCTCTTTCCCCCTTCTCCTCGTGGCACTGTACTGCTCAGTACCTCGCAACCCGCCGACGCCGCTCCCTCACCGTCGGCCCTCCGTCTCCGTCTCCTCCGTACCTCTCTACCTCCTGTCTCTAGGCTCTAGGCTCTTCCCTCTACTCAGGTATCTATCTACCTGACTATCTGCCTACCGCCAGTTCCCTTTCCATCTATTATTACCCCACATCCACGCCAACCATAGGCCGTCGATTGATAAGATCCCGCCTCTGTCTGGTCTTGTCTTGTCTAATAAGCCGCTGGTTCGCCCTTGTTGGCCTGCACCTCCGATACTTTGCCGGAACCCAGTCTTGGACCATCACTGGACAGTTCCCGATATATACGTTTTTTTATTGTTTCGACTCTCGACAGGTAGACTAGAGACAGATCGACAAGGATTACCTCAAACATGCCTAGGAGTAGAACTTTGCGGCGTCGGCCGTCGACGCCAGATCTCCATCTCCAGGCGCAGCATGATCAGCATCTCACCGCCGACCCAACCTCGCCACCAGAGACCCCCACCACATCGCCGCCCGCCTCTCGCAAGCACAGTCTCAAGCCCCGCCGCCAACCTGACTTTCGAGACATCTTCAAGCCGCTCAACGAGGACCCTAACATTAAGCCCGTTGGGAACGGTCACCAATTCAGCTACCAGCCCACCCTCGGCCCTGAGCAATTGAGCCCTCGCTCGTCCTCGTCCTCGTCGGACGACCTTGACGACTCCGATGACGACTCTTCCGAGAGTGCAAGCATGGCCAGCGTGGCCAGATTTCCTGGGTCGGGCCTGGTGCCAGGCGCCGTCGACTCTGAAGACGAGATGGCCGACTCGGAAAGCTCAGACGATTCCGACACCGACTCCAACTCCGACTCGGGAGATGACTCTGGAGTGTCTGACGAAGCCGAAATCTCCCACTTGACCGCAACCACGGAGACGGTCAATTGCAACTTTGTTCTCGAAGAAGTTGATCTCATGGACAGCGATTGCGATGGCCTCGATGTCTTGCACCCTACTGAAATCGAGTCAAATCGCAGTCGTTCTAGATCAAGGCACAAGGAAGTGCCCAAAGAACTCGACAAGGAAATGATGGCGGACCTCAAGAACCTCAACTGCAGCAATGAGACCTCGGACAACGAAGTCGTCGGAGGCGACGCCGACTACGACTTTGACGAAGAGGCTTTTCTCAAGCGGCGGGAGCAGATCAGGAAATTCCGCCGAATGAGCATGGGAAGTAGCTTCGGAAAGCGCACCCATAGCGAGCTGAGCGACTCTGATGACGACGGCGAAGCCTTGGACGTGAACGATGTCGGGTCCAGCGCCCGTCGCCTACGAAGGAAAATGCAGCGCACCAGCCTACTGTTCCATGATCCACCTCCCGCCCGAATCGAGGAGCTTGAAGAGCCTGACTCGAGCGAAGACGAATTCCTCGCGGGACGGGACTTGGCCCGTGAGCTGCCATACTGGGATATGGAAATCATGGAGATGGACTCGAGTTGAAGTCGAAGCCATGTCAAGATCGGTCAGCCGGTTAGACGACTCGGATTTGCTGTCTACAAGCTACGACAGACATGAATAATAACGAAGTTACGACAATGCGAGGAGACCTGGGGTCCCTCTAATGATAACGCTTTCACCTTAAGAATCTAGAGCCCGACACCGCCTTCACCGGGATATTCGACGGCTCAACCACGCTTCAGGTATTCTACATCGGTGGTGTATATGTATAGATGTTGACGCGCCCATCGGACGAGATCCATGAGAAGCAGTGCTTGGTTTCTCGCCTTTATGGATGATGCATACCTTGCCTGCCTCGTCATAGTTGGCAACGCTGTACGCAAAGGGCCCTTGGCCAAGATCTCATACTTACGGCGAACTACATATTTGCCGTTTGTGTTGAGGATGCGCGTAGCGGTGTCGGCGATGGATGATTTGTCAAACTCACGGGTGACCCGTCTCCAATTTCAATTGATCGCGCTCTCGGATGTGGTGTACTTGGATATGGCATTGCCCGCGTTTAGATAAATGGGTCAAGGGAATTTCCTTGAAAGACTTGATTAGTTACTGTTGGTCTAGAATAGTTGAATGGATTGCATTAAGACAACCACTTGCCATATGAATTTGTGAACCAGGAACCCCAAACGACCACTGCTACAAAGGTACCTAACAGTACTTTCGTTTTCCTGCAGCCACAGTGGAATACCATTGAGCCTGTCCGAGCCATTGCGGCCCCGCCCGTAGCAACGGCCGCCACCCGCGCCGTAAATTAGACATTGTTTCCTGTTTCCGTCAACTCATTCCTTAGTTGGTTACCCGCTACCAACACTTCGGAACGGGAATGACGAGACAACCTTATTTTCCCACTTTCCCCGGATACTGACATGTACATGTGGCTCACCACAACGTGGGACGTAATTTGGGCACCTTGCGCCAACTTGTCAGTCTGTTGCTAATGACTCGTTGTCTGAAATTCTCAGCTTGACAACAGACAATACCGAAAGAGCATTCAGAAAAGTAAGCAGTCCTTTCAGTATTCATCACACGCACCTGCCGCGTTGTTGACCTACTAAGAGACCTGTAATCTGTGGCTCCAATAGCGAGTCGGACTAGAAGTAAAAGAGTGTGCTGATTTTCGATGCTGAGTTTCTCAGCCTGGTGCGCCTTCAAAGGCAGCCACATGTAGCCGTGTGCGTTGCGACACCTTCCGGCCTCGACATCTCGTTCTGGAAACTAAGATTTAGAGGCAAATGACACCCTCTTTGCAGCAGCAAGAGAGCAGTCCGGTATGGAGCTATTAATGGCATAGAGAACATCAAATTTGGCGCGAGAGAACTCGAAAGCGAGATTCGCAACGAGTAACCTAAGTGTGGTCTCGTTGAGGTGGATTCTATGAATATAAATATTAAAACAAGCTTTGACTCGATGGAAGAGAGTGGGTCGTTGTTTAATGTTAGTGAGGATGTGCTCAATTGGACTTTAATTAGAGAGCCTGATGATTGATGTGACGTGATGATGGTGTCAGTGGTAGATGTGACGACTGATAAGAGCTTCTTATCGGGGTGCTTGAGGAACGTGTGGTGGGGCGGTGAACCCCACTCAAACTTATCGATAGTGCTCGACCGCCGCCGCGTGCGTATTGTTTTGGTTGGTTCAAACATCAAGCACAACAATCACCACCATCACCGACCATCGCGACTACTGACCTCTGGAGATTGTACCTGTCACTTGATCGCTAAGCTTCAGAAAGCAAAAGTACAGGCTCTCGATACATTGGTCTCCTAGGCGAAGTCATCGGCACTTTTCAAGCTGTGAGATTGGTCGCGCTCCGCTACCTCTCCCAATCTAACGGCCACCATGTCTCTCATTTCAGCACACCTCGAGCAAATCTCCTTCTCATGTCAAGGGATTGACTCTCTCCCGTATGTAGCCGAGTTGATACTGCGAAAATGTTATACTTACTGACAGCACCTTGCGCCAACTAGGTTCCCCCAGCCAAAGATCTTTACCAACGCTCTCCTCTCTAACCATGATATTACCTCCCTCATCCGAGACACCGAACCCCACGAGCGCGCCCTCTTCTCTGTGCCTCCTCCACCGCCGCCCGGCGCGAACCTGAAGCCCGTAGAGCCCGAGCAGAAGAAATCCAAGCGGCGCCAAACCGTCTTCAACGTCGCGTCAGGAGAGGTCACGACGGGCCCGCCGACCCGAGCCGGCGCCCCGCACAACCCCCGGCGGCACACGGCCGTAGCGGCGGTCCTGGGCGGCCAGATGCACGAACAGCTGCGGCGCGGCGAGCAGGACCGCAAGGGCGACGTGGACGTGAGCGTGCTGCTGCGCGGCGCCGAGAAGCTTTGCGGGGTCTACGAGCTCCCGGGAGCCCGCGAGCGCATCGCCGCGCTGCGGAGCAAGCACGCGCACGGCAAGAACACTATGGCGTACTACGAGGCGCGGGTGGCCGAGCAGGCCGAACAGCTGGCGAGCATGAACCGCGACTGGATGGAGGACGACGAGGACGAGGACGGCGAAGATGAGGAGGATGCCACGTGGACCGAGGAGGACTTGCGTCGGGAGGAGGAGGAGGCGAGGCAGATGGAGCTGAAAAAGAGAGAGTTGCAGTTGAGGCTGAAGGCCATGGAGAAGGATTTAGGGGGTCTCATGAATATGTGAGTTACGGAGGAGAGTGGATGAACGTGATGATATACCCTTGAAGGATCACAGGAACGAAGGATAGAAAGGGGGTTGTGAATCAACTTCTCAAGATATCCCATAACCACCAGAACAAACTAAGTAACCAACGCTCGATGAAGCTTGCCTAATATTGTCAAGCTACATCTATACCCTGACGAATCACTTCTCATTCTCCACCAAGGCCTCGTCCCGGGCCAAAACAAGCTGCTCCAGAAATACACCCACGTCATCTGCCCCGTCGACAACAAACTTCTCATTGATGATGAACCGCGGGACTCCTTTGATGCCCGTACTGACTGCCTCATCAACCTCGAGCTGAACCTCCTCAAGCCCCTCGTCACCCTCCAGCCACGCCCTCGCCTCTCCAGCGTCGATGCCCGCCTTCACAGCCGTGCCCACAAGGTCATCCGTGCTCGCAATATCCCCACCACCCTCGAAGTACATCCTCATTGTCTCCTGTGCGACTCGATGCTCGAACCCCTCGACCCCTCTTGGGTCCATCTTGCGCGCGAGCGCCACGAGCCGGTGCGCCTCGACGGTGCTGCCGATGCGCGCGCCAAAGTTGAAGACTACGCCCTCGCGCAGGCCCGAGTCGCGCAGGCGGCCCTGGATCTCGGGCACGCGCGCCTCGCCCCAACGGGACGCCATCTTGGCTGCCAGCGGCTGCGAGACCCTGCGCGGCGCGGCGGAATCTAGGAGGAAGGCGTGCCAGGAGATTGTGATTGGCGCGGCGGAGGCGCCGGGGACGGTTTTGCGGTATAGCGCTAAGGCGCGGTCAAGGCGGAGCATGCCGATGTAGCAGAAGGGGCATACGGGGTCGGAGATAATGGTTATGGAGAGGGAGGCCATGGTGAGGGTGTAAAGGTGGCTTGGTGTTGTTGTGGTAGGTTGTGTCGTGGATGGTGGTGTAAGTGGAAGATCAATAGCGTGTTTCTGGGGGATTGGAAGTGATGTTGGAGTGAATCGTCTCTGGGGCGTCTCTTTATTTATAAGTCAGAGCATACACACGGCCACGGGAACTGTTCAAGTCCACCTCGCGGAGTAATAAGTGGGCGGAATTCCGCCGGATGCTGAGAAATGGGCTCCGTCCCGGCTCCGGATTAGACCCCGCAGCTTCTCCACTGCCGGAGCTGCGGACACGGACAGCCCTCCATGTGCCGGAGTCGCTACTTCTCGACGTTGTTGCCTGGCTGGTAATTCGGGATCTGAGGCAGCGAGATAAGGTGATGCCTGATTCTATCTCGGTTATAATAGGCACCAATAGGCCGACATTGGGAATGTTATGGTTATCATTTTTCATCTGACATTACTCGTCGTCTATTGGGATTGATCCCTGGGTATCTTCTATCAAAATTCAAGTCTAGTAGTCCGAATACCTGTCGTTAGTCATGCCTTCTCGCCCTGGCCTCCTACTCCTTCTACCATATGGTGTATGTCTGCTGGAAGGCCTCTGCCTCTCTATGCGGCTGTTTCTGGGTCGGTAGAAATCACCCTTCATTCTGTTTCTGTCTCTCAAATGCGTGTCCTGGCGTGTACTCTCTCCGGAAACTGTGTCGGTAGTCGTATCCCTTCCGATCTCGGGCCTGCTGCTCCTCGCCGTCTCCGACTCGTCGTACTGCACTGCCCGGTCCCAATCCTCGAGCTTGGTGTAAGGACTTCGTAGCCACGCTCTTAATTCATGTAGGAATAGCCGCGTGTCGTCCCTTCCTAGGAATTCCGCAAGCATGTTTTCAGCTTGCCCCCCACTGCCCATGATGTCCACCGACTTCAAGACAGCGATGATGTACTCGAGGAGAAACTCGGCATTATTGGCTCTCCTTCGCACCTGGGCATGTCTTGTGTTTGTGTCGTCGGGTCGGGCAGTCACGGGCGCTGCATCGTCGAGGCTGAGAAATGAAAAGACTTGTAGTTCGCGGCGAATCCACATTCTGGCACGCGAGACGAGCTCCTCATCCGCGCAGAAGACGGCGGGGGTCAGCTCCCGGTATCGAGATACACGATTTGAGCCCACATGCTTGGAGTAGCGGTTGTACCGGTACACATCTCGACGCTGTGTCACTGCTTGAGAGATGCGCTCGTTGCGTGTGCCGTCGTGGGGTCGGTCTCGGCGAGGGCGTCGCGGGATTCTATTGTGGTACTGGCCCGAAGAAGCGTACTGTCTCAGACCCTGGTTGGAAGAGCTCGGCACGGGTTGAGGAACTTGGTAAATCTTTGCGACCGGCTCGTCGAGGGCGTGGCGAACTTGGGCGACAGTAGCCTTGCACAGGGGACATTTCGGTGTCTGTTCAAGCCAGTTGAGGAGACAGAGATAGTCGAAGTTGTGATGATGGCACGGGAGAGCCTCGCAAGCCTCGCTGACGGCCTCTAGGCAGATGACACAGCAGTCGGCGGAGTCTTCTTGTCGGGTCGAGATTTCGTGGAGGGTGCTCTGGAGGACTAGACACTGGAGGTCTTGCGTCGATGGATCGAGGTCCATCGTCGTGACGCAGCCAGCTGTGTCCGTAGATGGTACCGAGCGCAGGGCTGAGGCGGCAGCCGCGAGGATGGAGGAAGAGAGAGAAAGAAGAGAAGTAGGGAGGAAGGGATGGAAGAGATGTGGCGTTGGATCCAACCCTAGAGATGATTAATGCTGCTTGGAGATGAGCGCGGGGTGTTGAATGAGTCTTTGGTGAAGCTGGGCTGGGGTACCTAGGTACATACCTTGGCGGGCGTGGCACACGGATTGGCCCGGGGCTGCCGCAGCCCCCCTGTAAGCGCTATAACGTTCCCGCTGTAGCTCCCTGCACAACACACTGCACTTAACGCGTCCAGAAAGCGATCGCGTCCACCGTTAAATCTGCCCCTGCGCGTTGGTGTCGCGACATTCCCCACCTAACATCTCCCTCTTCTGAGATGCTCCTCCCACAAACTTCGTCATTGCTACTCTTCTTTTGACATTGACTTTCGAACTGCAACTTCATCACGCTTTCTTCACCGACAAGCTTTGATGGAATGCTGCAATGGACAACGCCAAGAGAGCCGAGTACGAGACTCAATCAACACAACTACGCGCTGACTTGAAGCTATGGGAGAACGACTGGGCCAAGACACACAATGGTCAGAAGCCGGGAAGGGAAGACATCAAGGCTAACCCAGACATTGGTAAGTGGCACGAAGAAAATTCAACCAACATGGCCGTTACTGACTCGGAATGCAATAGCTCAAAAGTACAAACAGTACAACAAGGTCCGCGATATCCTCTCTGGCAAAGTGCCACCACCTGCGAAAGAGGACCCCAAGCCCAGGAAGCGCAAGTCCGACATACACCTTGCCCAGACACCGACCAAACGCAACAAAAACTTTGAGACGCCTTCCAAGAATCGCAATGTTGACCACGACGGAGACCTGATGAACTCGCCCGCCATTTCACGAAAGCTGTTCAGCCCGGCTTCCGTGACGTCGCTTGGACCGACCCCGCAACGGGATGGACGTGTTCTGGGACTGTTTGATCTTTTGGTGGAGAAGGAGCTGCGAACGCCGTCGAGAAAGGACTCTCCTAGAAAGCCGGGCTCTCAGCGCAGACTCGACGCAACTCCGAGCAAGAGATCCGCTGCTTTGGACGATGATTTGACGGCAAAGTTGGGTCGCACGCCCATGTCGTCAAGCAAGCGAAAGATGTTGAACAGCTTCATGACGCCGCAGAAAAACCGAGACGGAAACCCGGATGCCGACACGCCTAGTTCAGTCTCGAAGCTTCAATTCGACACGCCAGCTTTTCTCAAACGCCATTCTCTCCCTGCTCTCGATGAGAATGGCGAGTTTGATGCACCGGCGCCACTGAGATTGCCGCGCAAGCCGATGGTGAGGGGTCTCAGTGAGATTGTGGCCAGTTTACGGAAGGTCGAGGAGGATCATTTGGACGATGAGCTTGATGCTCTACGAGAGATTGAGAACGAGGAAATGGGCATCTCAAAGCCGAAACCAGTGGGCCCACCTCCGCCTCCCGATGATGTGTTGGCAGAGGATTCTCAAACTAGGCACCTCCCGCTCGGTGGGTTTGACGACGAAGGCATGTACGACAACCCGGATGAGGGAATCATGGGCCGGGATGGAAACTCAAATTCATTACGGGTATTCAAGAAGAAGGGACAGAAGCGGACAACGAGACGCTCCAACATGAAGCCTACGCGGACAAAGCGCCCGGAAAATATGGGTGAGGCCCAAGAGAACAGTGACGAAGAGAACGAGGATGCAGAGACGCAGGAAGAGGCAGGCGATGAGAATGAGTCAGACTTCGAGGATGTTGACGACAAGACGACGAAGAAGGTTAGGAAGACCAAGAAACCGGCCACCAAACCAGCAGGGACAGTGAAAAAGGCTGCAAGAAAGGTCAACGAGCTGGCCCATGCAAACTTCCAACGGCTCAAGTTGAAGAACACGGGAAACAAGGGAGGACCAGGTTTTGGTAGTAGGTTCCGTCGGCGAAGATGAGGGCGAAGACGTTTGGGAAGAACCGAGCAGAGTGCTTGGGCTATGGCTTATGACAGGATGCATTAGAGGCGTTGGTTGAAGCGGTGCAGATATCCCGAATAGAACTTTATGATAATTCATATTTGACAAGAAGCTGGATAATCTTCCAATATTGATGTCTTGTAATTTGAGATTGAACATAGTAATCCTTCCAATTTACGCGATGTGAAGCCCCGAACGTCTACGCTTAGAAATCGGTGTTTTACAGACTCGCCGAAAAGGTTTAGCGCGTGGTGATGTTTGGTGGCGGGTGACGAGCGCGAAGCATCATGTCCACAAATGATTCCAATTCTCACCAATTTGCCACTCACAAGCTCCCGTCCATTCCACTCGGCTCTCATCTAAGGGACATCATTCACCCCGCTGGCCTTTGTTTGCCTGCTGATCTGGCGATACATTTTTGTTTGCCCATTTTTCTAGATTGATATCTGACGCTAAGGTCTTACTCGAATAGGACAAGCCCAGACCCTTGATTCTGAACTTCGCGGCGGCGCGTGAGTTGGAGAAGAACGACTTGTCAAAGGACTAATATTCTTGCCAAGCGGCGCATTCACTCTTTCAGCTGTTTCTTTTCCAATACGTTTCCTGTACTCTTGCTTCTCTTCTTTCGTGGAGGAAAGAGTATCGGTACGTCTTGTGAGCCGTGCAGAGTGCGGCACGTGGTGGCTTCTGCGCAGTAGCACAATTGCTTCGTCGCGCTTGTTTCGTGGTTCAATATCACACTCACTTCGACCTCAGACCTCGCATTGCCTACCTCCTCGACGCCTGGGCTGCGCACTTCTTTTCTTATTTTAATAAGAAACATGGATTCCCGGTAGCATGGGTTTAATCACAGCAAATCCTTGTAATCGACGATACACCTGTACTGAATATCGCCGATATTCATGACCGAAAGCCAGAGAAGATGGACTGGCCAGTCGCAGACGACGATTCTTCCCATCTTTTAGGCGGAGATGGGGGCATCTTTGACACGGAGTTTCAGATTGTCACCCAAAGCGACGAGGATCTCTTCAGAATCGAGCCATTGCCCATCGAATTTATGGAACACCATGCTCAAGCACAAGAAACCAATCGGGTCATTGCTCCCCAGAGCGGTCTCCTGACAGCCGCTCCGTCACTGAGTCCGGCTTCTTGTCCGACCCCTATCAAGGATTCCCCACTGGCAGATATCAAGGACCCCGACCTCGATGCCCCCGAGTTGTCCGGCAGTGAGGTCGTGGAGCCTGAACTCGGTTACTTGACAACTCCTGACGATTGGGAAACGCCAGTTGAAAAAGACAATCCCGCCCCCTTGAGCGGTTCTCTGAGCGTCCATCTTCCAGAAAGTACACTGCTCACTCCTCGTTCATGCTATGAACCCTTTGAGCCAGGCGTCCCCATCGTTTCCGAGGCAGAAGCCGTCCGTCGCCTCTGTCGGGTGGCTAAGGAAGCCGGCCAGGATGTCAGCTTTATCGAATTCCAGCTCGATAAATTTGCCGTGTACTGCGATAAGCCGCAATTCCCAGAGGAGATGCGTCCCCTGCATCAAATGGACACCAAGAATGGGCAGAGAGACTACTTCTTTGACGGACAGCTTAGTGTCGGGGACACAGCCTTCTTCGTCAAGCGAGTACCGATCGTGGCAATCCCCATCGGCGACTACGAAATCCTCACCAAGCACACCGTCCGTGACAAGATATGGATTCACTCCGACTACAACAGCAACAGCGAGATCTACTACCGCCTGCGCACGCCTGCCGTCGAATACCGCCGTTTCTTCAACCCGTTCCTGTGGGTAGCAGACCTGGCCAAGCACTTTGTCGACTTTCTCAAGGTCATGAGTGAGTCTCGTCGCAAAGTGACCATCAACTACTTCCGCTCCACCTTCGCCACATGGATGTGCAAGACGCACAAGAAAGCCCCCGAATTTGTGGCATGGCGCAAGCAGTTCCCGCGCGAAGATTTTCGCGCCTCCGTGGTGGCTAATCTTGGGTTCTTGCACAAGGAGGCCGTTGGCGTGCTGGGCTATCAGAAGGCATATTCCCATACGATTTGGTCGGAGATTTGGGACTTCCGTCGCTACAAGCCGCACGAAAACACGACGCGGAACCCGTCTACAGTCGTTACCAAGTACATTTACGATTGTTTTGCCCATCTGCCTTTCGGTGACCGTCTGGAAGCCGTTCCGCTAAGCAAGCAGACCCAGGCGTTGTGCAACAAAGTAATCAAGCAACGCCATCTTGAGCTACCATCACCAATTCACGACACCGCCAAGAGGCTGTCCACGGCGGCGACGGAGCAAATCCGGGATATCAAGCCTGGCGATACCATCTCCACGCAACGCGATAGCGATGGTTCCGGCACGAAATGGCGGCGCGATGTATCACACGGCTCTAAAGACGTCGACCGGTGGTTTGCGCTCGTACAACGTGTCCACGTCGATAAGCGCGGGCACCGCTCCTTCGATGTCATCTGGTATTACAGGGCTGTTGACACCTTGTGCGGTGTTATGAAATACCCCTGGAACAACGAGCTGTTTCTATCCGACCACTGCTCATGTGGTGAGTCTTCAAAAATAGCCGAAGATGAGGTCCTGGGCGTCCACGATGTCGAAATCGGCGGCACCTCAGCCACCGCCGCAGAGTTGTTCTGCCGTCAAACCTATATACACGCTGAGCGGAAGTGGATTACGCTGAAGGAGGACCACCTGCGCTGCGCCCATACAGCAAAACCCAGCCAAAAGAAGAGGCATCAGGCGGGCGAGACGCTGCTCGTTATTCTAGACAAGCCATCAGGTCGATCTGAGCCCTGCGAGTTTGTAACTTCTTATCGGGAGGGACAGGTGGGCATCTATCGGTTCCGACGGCTGTTGCGACGGAAGGAGGTCGACCCCAAGGCGAGAACTGCACGGCCAAATGAACTAGTGTATAGCCAACAGCTTGTTGAAGTTCAGAAACATCGCATTCGCCAACCGTGCTTTGTCCGGTTCTTCAAGGCTGGGACACCCATACCAACCCCTTACGACCGGGATGGGGTCGGTTGCTTCTTCTACATCACCCATGAGGAGATTGTAGATGAACACTCTGATGAACTATTATACACTCCACTGGAAACATTTCCTACATCTATCCAACAGGGCTATGATCCATCAGAACAGCTGACCCGGCTGCGTGGCCTGGATCTCTTTTGCGGCGGCGGCAACTTTGGACGTGGACTCGAGGACGGCGGCGGCATCGAGATGCGGTGGGCCAACGACTACAACACCAAAGCAATACACACATACATGGCCAATGTTTCAGAGCCGGAGTCTATGTCTCCGTTTCTGGGCTCTATCGATGATCTACAACGGCTTGCGATCGAGGGTCGCTTCAGTCGCAGTGTTCCGCGCGTCGGCGAGGTTGACTTCATCTCTGGCGGCAGCCCATGTCCTGGCTTCTCACACTTGACCAACGACAAGACGACGGTAGCGCAGCGCAAGAACCAGTCTCTAGTCGCGGCCTTTGGATCATTTGTTGATCTCTATCGCCCCCGATACGGCCTGCTTGAGAATGTACGAGGCATCGTGCAGAAAAAGGCCAACCGCGACCAGGACGTTTTCAGCCAACTTATCTGCGCCATCGTCGGCCTCGGATATCAAACACACTTTTTCTTCCTCGACGCTTCCTCTTGTGGTTCTCCCCAGCGCCGTTCTCGTGTTTTCCTAGCTTTTGCCACTCCCGGACTGCAACTCCCGCAACGGCCTATACCAACGCACGCGCATCCTCCTGGCACGAAGTCGCTCTCTCTGGGAAACTTGCCCACCGGTGAGCCTATGGCCGAACGCGCGATGCCGGACGCTACGCCATTCGACTTCGTCTCTGCTCGCTCCACGACCGCCGACTTGCCGCCCGTGTACGACTCCAAGCCGGACATTTGCGTGCCGTTCCCCGACCATCGCATGTCCATCGGCTTCACGAAGCAGCTCCAGGTCAAGGTCAGCTTGATCCCTACGCAACCCTGGGGTATGAACTTTGCGCAGGCCTGGTTCGGCCCAGACCGTAAGCTTGCGGGCTCGGGCCCCATCACTGCCGCCGAACGGCTTTGCTTCCCACCTGACACGGGTCGGGCTCTCGGCCGCTCACGTCCCAACTCCAATGCCTACGGCCGCCAGTTCCCGAATCGTCTCATCGAGACCGTCGTGACGACCCAGAGCCCCAGCGATGCCAAGGCCGGTCGCACGCTGCACTGGCGCGAGTCCCGCGTGCTGACCATCATGGAGGCCCGCCGCGCCCAGGGGTTCCGCGACGATGAGATCCTGCTGGGGTCAATGCCAGACCAGCTTCGCATCGTGGGAAACAGTGTCGCGCGTGAGCCTGCGGTGGCTCTCGGTGTTGCGTTCCGTGAGGCGTGGGCTTGTAGTCTGGCCGAGGAGTGTCATGGCTTGGAAGCTGGCACCGCTGTTGTTGTGGGTACTATGCCTTGTGCGCCATCTGTCTCTACGGGCACACCCGACCCATCCCTCATGGATATAGAACTTGCAACTCCTCAAATAATCGAAGACCTATCGGCTGACTCAAGCGTCGACACCGGCCCCGACGAGTTCGACTGCCTTCGAAGCTCTTCTGGCCAAGCACCTACCCCAATCATGACGCCCGACTTAACACCACCGTCATCTTCTCACACATTCAATTCCACAAGAGGCTCCAAAAGAGCCCGTTCCAGCTCGATTATCGTGGAGATCCGAGCTCCGAGGGCGATCAAGAGCAAGCGCGACGGCTCTCCCGGTTCGGCCGCGACGAGCCTCTCCTCTTTACACGGTGGCCTCGTTCACCCAAGCCCACTAAGACAGTCGGTCGTAATTCTGGAAGAAGACTGATGGCGATGTCTGGGAAATAAATAGCATAAAAGACATTGATAGACGCCCTGTGCCCGGGAGATAGACACTGGGCGATGAGAATGGAAGGAGCTGGGCCACGTGTATTCTAGAGGCCCTTCCGTATTCAATGAATGCATGCTACAAAAATGCCTAAAACACACTCATTAACAACCTTCCGAAATACCTAGTAAAGTGTGACAACGTCTCATACTATTCGTGATCTAAACTTTCCTGGAGAGCCTAAAGTGCTCGGGTTGAAGAAGCGAGACTATTTGAGTGTGCCCGAATCTAGTGGTAGACGATTACGGCTGGATATCTACTCGAACGTTGGAGATAAGCGAGAACAACGAGGAAAAGAGTCGACATCAAACAATTAATACCAGCCATATTGGAATTGCAATTCAACTTAGGCGGTTCGCATGGTCTTGATGCCACTGGGCTCGGAGCTCAGAGTACCTACCTAACATGGGTGACCCGATCGCAAAGTACACTGGCACACTGGACATGTGATGCGATTTTAAAGAGTTGTTCTCATTAAAGAAGTCCGCCTCCTTTGTGTGAATATAATTCATTCTGTAACATGCTGGAGACAGCACGTTGCCCACTCTGGTTCTCTGAGAGACACGGGTTTCCGTGACCTCCGCATAGACATGTTGGATTACAAGGCCAGTGGAGCATCGCACGAATGTCCGTGCAATTAGAAAAGATCCAATTGTCTAGGGTTTGGACTGCATAATTTTTTCACATTGCCGCATTCTGGATTGATGTCTTTTTGAAGTGTGCTGGGTGGTTGTCATGGATCCGCAGGTTGGGGTCGTGAAGGCATCATAGCTTATTATATACTAAATCCAGCTTCTCTCACAACGAAAACAAGAACAACAAATTCATCCCCGATGGCGCAATTGGCTAGCGCGTTCGACTGTTAATCGAGAGGTTGATGGTTCGAGCCCATCTCGGGGAGATTTCACGGTTTCATTTTTTGCGGGATTTTGCGATCTCTGTCCATGGGCTTGGAGATGTTTCATTTTTTTTACCTCATTCGTGCTCCCACTAGCGTCTGTGGGCGCAGATCCCTGTTTTTTTTCTCCCTTGGATTGGTCAATCGGCTTGACATATGTGGTGCAAGGCATCTTAGGGGTTCTTCATATCTTGGTCTCCAGGGGATGAAACACCACACACCACGATACCCATTCAGAACTGGCAAACGACGAGACTTTTTCCACAACCACCAAAGTGAAAGAATAAATTATGGACTACCACAAAAGAGAAAAGTTAGATATACTGCTGATTTAGTGAATAAACTTCCATAATGTGTCAATCTGAAATCCTAAAAACATCGGTTTATTACTTAAATCACTCCTAAAGTTTGAGGGTCCGTTAGGTCATAACAAAGTGATGCTTTCTGGTGTCCGACGGTATCCTTCGGCTCCTAGTTTACTCCTCGCTTGCATGTACGCGAAGTAACTACGTCCACGAAATTTCGAGAAACCATGGAAAGTCCAGGGTGCTTTCACTGATCCCTAACGCCTTGGTTATGATCATTGGTACGCTCCCTTCTCTGCTTTTGGTCGCCTCTCTTAGACGGCCGGATAGGCTCAAAAACGACCAACGCTTTCGGACAGGTTTGTGAAGTTGTCCGGTGCTACCACCTACCTACCCCACCACCTGATGGGTATTTTAATTTCAGGAATGCGCACTACCAGCTTCCTATTCGAAGGCTATCTAATGAGTTACTTAGTAGACACGACAAGCTGGACGAGGGCAAAGTTGAGAGGCGGGGATTGGCTCCGCAGTGGACCAGTGCAGCGGGTATGGACCCCGTTTAAATGCGACCCGCTGGATTGGTAGCTTCATCTCACGCTGTAAGACAGGGTTCCTCACATTATCCTGGACATGTATAGAAGAGCATCATGTCACCTGTATCCCGCTTGCTTCTTTTCTTTCCTTTTCTCGACTCAACTCGTTGCTTCACTTCAGCACCATCATGAATCACTGACCTGCCATCCATGGACTCACTTGATCTGCGAGACCAGAGAGTCGCCGTCATTGGCCTCGGTACGTTAATTCGGCGACGCTTCTACCTCGGGTCAAGTGGGACCATCAACTGACGCACAGGTTCGATGTAGGGGCCATGGGGATAGTGGCTGTCAAGAATCTCCGAGAAGAAGGCTTTGATGTCACTGGTTTCGAGAGGAGCGCCCATGTTGGAGGACTGTGGCGATTCACCGAGGACGACAACACCTTGAGCGTTCTCGAGAGTAAGTTGCCATAAGTCGATATTTTGTGAAGGCTTGCACTCTGACATACCGACAGCTACCGTTGTGAATGTCGCCATCGATCGGGTATGGAACTTCCCCGAGCCATTGGATCGCAAATCTTACGATGTTAGGGTTGTTACACGGATTTCCCCTTTCGAAAAGGTAAGCCAGCTGATAGCTGCAACGGACCCTAGCTTATCTGACATGGTCTAAAAGGCACCCCACCCTTTTGCTCTGCGAGACAAGTCCACGAATACCTCGAGAGCTATGTCGACCACTTCGAGCTTCGGCCGTTCCTGCGGCTTAATACGGCGGTCAAGCATGTCGCTAGGGAAGAAGAGTCTAACAAGTGGAGGCTCGACTTTGAATTCGCGCCTTCGGAGTATTTCGAAAAGGTTGTCATTGCTACCGGCCCGCATTATGAGCCCGTGATGCCGACGATCCAGGGTTCAAGGTTGTTTGCGGGTAGGTTGATTCACTCGAAAGCATTCAAACGGTGGGTCGTTCAAATATTACGGCATCAATGAGCTACTAATAAGTTCCGAGGCCGGATTCTTTTGTAGGACAAAAAGTCATAATCCTCGGGCTCGGAAATACCGGAAACGATATTGCCGAAGAGTTGGTTGGCAAGGCATCTAGGGTCTCAATTGCTCACAACCATGGCGCGGTCGTGGTAAGTCATCAAATCGTGTCCAAACACAGGTTCTAACGTCCCTAGTTACCTCGTGACATGGACAGGATTACCAAGACTAAAGGGCTTACGTATCGGTTCTCACTCTTGGTCGGCTTTATGGAGACCTGGTATCCGTCATACTCTGAGTACCTCTTCAACAAAAAGGCAAAGTTCATCATGGAGAAAGCGTTTGGGAAACCAGATCCATCGTGGTGTCTGGACCCAGCGCCGTCGATCAAGGTCGTCAACCCGGTTATGTCGGATACACTGATTGCCAGACTGCGAGCGGGAGACATCCACTCTATTCCCGGTATCAAGCAGATACTCGGGCCGAAAGAAGTTGAGCTGCAAGATGGAAAGATAGTTGAAGCCGACGCAATCATCTGCTGCACAGGCTACAAGTACGGATTCGATCTGCTAGACACGGAAGTCAACCCTGCCGCCGAGAAGTCATCGGCTTGGCTTGGGGCTACCGGATCCAAAGGCCGGCCTCTCCCAAGACTGTACCAGAATGTCTTCTCTCTCAAGACGCCCGATTCCCTTGCGTTCCTCGGCTGTGTGTGGTTCGTGACAAGCGCTTTCTCGCTGGCCGACATCGCGAGCATGTGTATCGCCCAAGTCTGGGCGGGCCACGCGAAGCTACCGGCGCAGCCAGAAATGGAGGAATGGATGAGCCGGCAAGAGAAGCGAATTAGTAGCCTCGCCCAGCGAGGAACAGTCATCCCTGCGTCGGTACCGGCGCGGGACTGGCTCATCTGGGCCGACAAGACGGCAGGCATGGGCGTCGAAGAGCACCTGGGCTGGGGCTGGACGGGCTGGCTCTTCTGGCTGAAGCAAAGAGCGCTGTGGAAGATGCTCATGGATGGACCGCAGACGGCTGCAGTTTGGAGGCTTTTCGACGGGAGGCGGAAGAAGTGGGATGGAGCGCGTGGTGAGATTGAGCGGGCGAACGCGAGCAATGTGGACGATGACAAGAACAAGCATGATTGATGAAAATCACGATAACCAGGCGGTCGGCTTTTTTTTTCTTGGGTAGCAACGGACATCTATTGGCGTACTGCAGCGTGTATAGCATCTAGAGATTGTGTGACTGATTGGTGCATGTGCATATGGGTTTGGAGTTGGATTACTGAATTGACAGTACATACGCGACCTGCCGTTGCGAGCATGACTGACTTGGGCTAAAAACAGCTTGATTGAGTGGACATTCCAAGCGAACACAGCTCAATGTGGTTTCTGATGTAACGTGTTTTCCTAGCAACTCAGTGCGCCCTATTATTTTCGAAGGCGCTTAAGCTTGCTATTGTGTGATGGATAGCGCGGAGCAGGGGAACATCGCTTTACACATCTCTCCGCTTGATCCAAACCCTGAAAGGCAAGGCAGGATGCGACGAAACTGGTCCTTTGGCAATTGGTGGGACATTCCATTTCCCGCGGTTGACAGGTTTGAAGTTATACAGTGAGACAATGACGGCGGTGTAGAGGAGCATTCTTCTTAGAGTGAACTCAGAGTCATCGCTGAGCGTCAGGCCCCCGTCTGGGCGTATTTTAGTACACTTCAATGAGTGGTTGGGGGATGACTTACCGTATGGCCTGACTGTAGTTGAGTTTGCAATCTTCGGTTGAGATGAGTCTGCATTCTCGCTGTCTTGGAGATGTCGCCTGGCTTGCCACACAAGCGGATTGGGGAAATGCTTTGGGTCCGAATGGTGAAGGTCATGCAAGACGTGTGCGTAAGACCCCTTCTTGAGAACGCATGCAGCCTTTCCATCCTCCTCGAGAACTACATCCTCTTTCAGCCACTTTGACGACCAGCCACCACCATAGAGCCTGACTGTCTCAAGGTAGGTAGCCTTGAGCAGGGGGCACTTTGTCAACAGCGCATCTAGGTCAATGGTTTCGATCCTAGGCGCAACCCAAACTGAGGTTCCGAACTGGTGACTAGGCTGGACGATGTTGACATGTGGGGAAATCTCCTCGCGAACTTGGGCAAGCAGGACGGAATCTTGGTTCAGCTCGAGAAGAGACCATGCAATGAGAGGAGCGGAGCTTGCGTTGACAGACCAAAGTAGCGAAACGTCGTAGGCGGCACGGATGTCGAGCGACAACTCATGCTTACGGAAGACTTCGATCCGCGACTTGACAAGTTGGCTGGCGTTGTGCAGATCCTGCCACTTGGGGCCTGGGTTCTCCCCGTTCAAAGACTTTTCCCATGCCTCATGATACTCCCGCATGAAAGCGAGCAGCTGTCGTTGAGGTGACCTTGCTCGCTGACCGCCAACCCACGGAACCCAGATGGGAATGGCTCGCGCCAGAGTGATGAACCAGTCGTCGAAAGCCCAGAGGTTATGCCAGACTTCAGGAAAGTTCTCAATAAAGTCGGTTCCGAAAATGGATGCATTAGACGTCCTCGCAATGAAGTTCTTGATCAGCTCCATGTAATCGGTTTCCATAATGATCTCATTGTTGGCATCGTCCACCTTTTCTGCTCCTGATAGCCGCTCCCATTCCATCTGGTCAATCGGGAAGGAGTTGAAAGAGACTAGATCGGCGGCTTGCTCGTTCAAGCCCCGGAGGGCTTCCTCAGTGATGTCGCTCAAGTGCGAGTTGGCGAGAAACTCCTTGGTGTTTTCCTGGACCTCTTTGGACGCCTTGTCATAAGCATGGAGGTCCTTGGTGGAAAGGCCAAAGTTCGACACCATCAAGCGCCGGACGATGTGTTGATCGTCGGCGATAGAGCTGGGCTGTTTGAGAAGAGCGTCCGAGAGAGCTGGTCGGAAGACGAAGGTGTGGATGTTGCTCAAGACCCTGATTGAGAAGGCGCCTTCTGGGTATCGATTCCGTAGTCTCATCAGCGGGTAGATGGGATTGAAGAAGAGCCTTGGAAGGTGGCCAAGGACAGGGATCCAGTAGGGCGCAAGAGGAGGCGTCTTTGATCCATTCTTGAGGGTAGAAGAGCCCCCAGTGATAAATCTCGTAGTGAGAACCACGACGAAGATGGTGCAGATGATAGCGAGCGAGGTCGGTTGTTGAAGGCTACCGATGAGACCCTCGTCCAGGCCGTCAGATGCGGCCTCGTGACCATCCATCTTGAGACGACGGGGGCCCTCAGTATGTGGTCCGGTGGGTTTCTGTAATTTAGATGTGCATGTGTTATGCAAAATCAGTGTTGATTGAGGTCGTTTGAGCCTCTGATTGACTTGGCTCGCTGCCACGTTGAGGCTACTTGTCAATCTCACGGATGTTTTTGTAGAGTCGCTCGAAGCTGGACTTGTCTTTAGTGGTCGCCAGCACATTGAGTAGAGTGTGCTGGGGCATGTTACAGGCAGTAGCCCACTATAAAATCCAGGTTTGCACTGCCCTGTTGGTAAGGCGGGTGGAGAACTCACTCCGCGACCCTTAAGCTACAGCCAGCTTCAGTGAACAGCGATGAATTTGCGTCAGGAAAGCAGACAAACCTCCCCATCTATCATCCCTGCTTGATCTTGTTTTCTTTTCTACAATTAAACCTTTGATATGGTTTAAAAACACCTCTTGCTGTGTGTGGAAGTCTTGGAGACAACACGAGGCGGGGTGTCATCAATTGGCCTAGGGACGTGGGGCTAAAACTATATAATACCTAGTTCCGCTGGCATCGATATCGAAATCGGATTTCCGATTCGCCGATCCCATGGTTTCGTGGTCTAACGGCTATGACTGCGGATTCTGATTCCGCCAGCGAGGGTTCGACTCCCTCCGAGACCTTTCTTTTTGCATTTTCAACAGGTACTGCATACAATCCAGCTTGACTGATTGATGATGCCCTTTCGGTTTTTATCACTGCTAACATTAGTTCAGTCAGGACTCAGGGTAAGCTATCTATCAACCTTGTAACAGGCTCTTGCGAAGTGTTTTTTTTCTAGGTAAATTGCCTTGCCGGCGCCCTGCGACTTGTACATCATAGATATATTATTCGTTGTCTCGGGGAGCTTGTGCCGCAGTTCGTCCATCATGACAAGTCTGCCCCTAGTCTGAGATAGACACATAAAACTAGTCACATGACCAGTTCGAGTGACGGAACTGACAGTCTACAAATATGGGTGGAAATCCCATGGGATGGGGGGAGAAATTGAGAGATAGAAATAAGCCAGGCCTGGCTTCAGCTGGCGAAGGTTTCCCCTGATATGGCGCGATCCATACGATCATCATTGCACCATTGCTGTGGTATTTGCGCAGTTTGGTCGGCGGGATGGGGTTCCGCACTCTAACAGTGCGAGACATTTCCGTCATCATCAAACTCCCAATATGAAGTCTGAAGGTATTTCTGGATCTGAGAATATTAGTACCAAATAATAATGAATAGGAAGTAATAGCATCTATCAAGAACGAACGTCGCGAGTGGTTTTGTTCCGATCTTCGGCTGCCTGAGGCGCCAAGATCGGTTGCATCATCCCGCTAGAGTCGGCGATCCGCCGTGGGAACCTTGTGAGCCTCTCTAGCTGCGTCTCATCTCCTATAAATAATCATCCCCTGTTGATACCACCGAGCAATATCTCTCATCTACCCCTCCAGGTACTAGATCGCTTGGTATCGCGGGATCTCTAGCAGCCACGGCACTGCGCCGTCTTGTTTTCTTCCATCGCCATTGCCCCTCGCTGCGTGAACCGAAGCTCCCACAGCTCCCCCGCCATTCCTAATCCCGACGCCATCTCTACCACGATGCGACCGCCGATCTGAACCGTCACCATGTTGCCTCGATTACTGTACCGCTCGCCGCTGGGCTGCTCTCGCTACGGACTTGCGACAATACACTCGCGCCCTCCGTGGCTGCCCCAGCGGCCGAGCACCTCCGTCCACCCCTTTTGGACCTCGGCTTCCTCTCGACGTGAACAGCCTCCTGCGTCTGGTGTCGCAAAGAATGAACCGATTAAGACTGCTGCCGTAAAGGCCACCGTTGTAACCGCGTCAAAAGTCAAGTCACCGACCAACAATGACCCTCTTGCGACGGTAGAGAAGTCTACCACCGAGCAGCGCAAAGCGGACTGGGCCATCATGAAAGAAATGAGTCGCTATCTGTGGCCCAAGGATAGCATTGACACTAAACTGCGCGTCGGTCTAGCTGTATTCCTGCTTGTTGGCGCCAAAGTCATGAATGTCCAAGTCCCGTTCTACTTCAAGTCCATCGTCGATTCCATGAACATTGACATCGCCGCTGTTGGAGGTACCGCCACCACAGTCGCGGGTGCCATGATTCTCGCGTACGGCGCCACGCGAGTCGGAGCAACTCTGTTCCAGGAGTTGCGCAATGCCGTCTTCGCCTCCGTCGCGCAAAAGGCTATCAGAAGGGTCGCCTGCAACGTCTTTGACCACCTCCTACGCCTCGACCTGTCCTTCCACCTCTCCAAACAGACGGGCGGTTTAACGAGGGCAATCGAACGAGGTACCAAAGGAATCAGCTTTCTTCTGACGAGCATGGTCTTTCACGTTCTGCCGACCGCGCTAGAAATTGGAATGGTTTGTGGAATTCTCACCTGGCAATACGGCGCGCAGTTTGCAGCCATCACTGTTCTCACAATGGTGAGCTACACTGCATTTACCATCTGGACGACCGCGTGGCGGACCAAGTTCCGGAGACAGGCAAACGCTGCTGATAACAAGGCTTCGACGGTGGCCGTCGACTCGCTCATCAACTATGAGGCTGTCAAGTATTTTAACAACGAAAAGTTCGAGGTCGCGCGTTATGACAAGGCTCTACAGCAGTACGAGAAAAGCTCGATCAAGGTGGCCACGTCCTTGGCTTTTCTCAACAGCGGCCAGAACTTGATCTTCTCCACCGCACTCACCGGCATGATGTACCTCGCCGCAAACGGGGTGGCATCCGGCTCCTTGACGGTGGGTGACCTGGTCATGGTGAACCAGCTCGTATTCCAGCTTTCCGTGCCACTCAACTTTCTGGGATCCGTATACCGTGAACTGCGACAGTCTCTTCTTGATATGGAGACTCTCTTTAACCTGCAAAAGGTCAACTCCAGCATCAAGAACAAGCCTGACGCCCCACCACTTGTTCTCCCCAAGGGAGGAGAAATCAAATTTGAGAATGTTCACTTTGGATATCACCCTGATCGCCCCATTCTACAGAATCTCTCGTTAACTATCCCGGCTGGCAAAAAGGTCGCCGTGGTTGGGCCAAGTGGATGTGGAAAGTCAACCTTGTTGCGGTTGCTTTTCCGGTCTTACGACGTTCAGGGCGGCAGGATTTTGATCGACGACCAGGACATTCGGGACGTCAATGTTGATTCTCTGCGGAGATCCATCGGTGTCGTCCCCCAAGATACTCCACTATTCAACGACACCGTAGAGCACAACATCCGATACGGCTCCATCGACGCAACTCACGAGGAAGTCGTGGCGGCCGCCCAGCGAGCTCGCGTCCACGATATTATCCAACAGTTTCCCGATGGGTACCAGACCAAGGTTGGTGAACGTGGGTTGATGATTTCTGGAGGCGAGAAGCAGCGACTTGCCGTGAGCCGACTATTACTCAAAGACCCGCCGCTGCTCTTTTTCGACGAGGCAACTAGCGCCTTGGACACGCATACTGAGCAGGCTCTGATGGTGAACATTAACGGCATTCTCCGGGAAAAGGGTCGGACTAGCGTCTTCGTCGCACATC
This sequence comes from Dactylonectria alcacerensis, assembly GCA_029931735.1. Classification (NCBI taxonomy): domain Eukaryota; kingdom Fungi; phylum Ascomycota; class Sordariomycetes; order Hypocreales; family Nectriaceae; genus Dactylonectria; species Dactylonectria alcacerensis. The sequence continues at coordinate 1,250,387 of JAPMUZ010000006.1, read as the reverse complement.
GCCTGCGGACCATTTTCGATTCGGACATCATCATTGTCCTTGACAAGGGCCAGGTGTCCGAGATGGGCACCCATCGTGAGCTAATTGACCGTGCCGGGGTCTATGCCGAATTATGGAGTGGTAAGTTGCAAACCCACAGAGAACAAGTGACTCAACCATCCTAATTTTATGACAGCTCAGGAAACTAGGTTCCATGAGGATGGAACTTCCACAGAGGGTGAAGAGGAGCAAGAGATTTCAGTGGTTCAACAGGACGCGACACGTCCTCGACAGTAATAACTGACTGTCACGTCAAGGGATCAACACTAGCACCACCACCCAAACTTATTAGACAACCAATAAAGCTACCTAAGACAGCCAACAAGGGCTCACTTGGTCACATTGTACCCTGATCCAACATGCTGGGTGGATGTGGATCACTTTGGCCAGGGACTTATGAAAACGGTTGCGAGTTCGGCCGGCGAACGGAGCCGAATGGGAGAGTGAATCCGTGATCGTCGCGTGAAAAGGATGGAAGGTTGTATCCGCCATGGTGCTTAGCATGGCCTTCAAAGCTCCCGTCTATCAAAAAGGCAACCTCACAAGGACCTCGTGGGTAAACTACACGAAGCATGCAGATTGGTAGGACGACTGTGGGTTTGACAATTGGACCGATTGGTTGTCGGGTGGGATCCATCCACTTTCATGGAATCCTTCCAGCCTTACACGAGCTAATACATGGGAGTTGGAGTGCCGGGTGGCAACGAAAAAAAATCGCAAAACCAAGAGATGGGGGCACACTCTCCACTAGTGATCTGATTAGATTAGATCATGCTTACTTTATTCGCCAACTACACCAACCGGTTCATGTAGGCCATGACGATCTTTACCAACGGCGCGAGTTCCGGCGGCCGACGCCCAGCGGAGGCGTGGGCCCTGTCTTGGCTGTTGATCAGGACGGGGCTTTGAGAGTCTACATAAGGAACGAGGATATAGCCTTGAGTTGGTTTTGCAAGCCATCGTGTGTGCTCTATTCTTTCATTCTCTTTGCCACCTAGCCGCCATAGTACAGGTTGCAGCCATGTCCGGTGAAGACAAGATTGTGCCCGCGCCAGTCGAGCCCGAAAGGGTCAACTCGGGCAGCGAGCACCTCAAGCCGCTCTCCAACGTCGGTGATGTCCTCCAGTCGCAGGGCGTCACCCGCATGGAAGCTGTGTATCGCGAGGCCAAGTCGGATCGACGGACGCTCTGGCTGGTGGGCATCTCGGTGCTCGTCTGTGCCTGGGCGTACGCGCTCGACTCGTCGACGACATCGTACTATAGTGTCAGCGCCTCGTCGTTTTACGAGCAGCACAGCTCGGTGCTCTCGACGCTGTCTATTGCGACCAACATCATCGGCGCTGTGTCGAAGCCCTTCATCGCCAAGTTCTCCGACATTACGAGCCGGCCGTACACGTATATCCTCTGCATCCTGTTTTACACTTGCGGTTATATCATTGCTGCCTCTTCGCATACAATTTCCGCCTACATTGTAGGAGAGGTCTTTGTCGCTATTGGCAGCTCTGGTCTCGATCTCACCAACGACATCATCGTGGCGGATCTAACCCCCTTAGAGTGGCGAGGGTTCACCAGCTCGATGCTGTCTACGCCTTTCATCATCAACACGTGGTTCGCGGGCAAGATTGTCGCGGCCGTCGAGAAGAACGAGGAGGGATGGCGATGGGGATACGGCATGTTCGCCATCATCATGCCAGTGGCCTTAGGCCCTGCAGTCGCCACCCTCATCTACCTCGACCGCCAGGCCAAGAAGCACGGCATCGTTAACATCGCCTCGAGCAACGCGGCCCGTCGAGCGGCCCGAGAGATGGCTGAGGAGCGCGGCGAGCAAGGCCCGCATGGCGCCATCGTCGCCAGCGCCGTCGACGACTCCCAGACGTGGACCGAGAAGCTCAAGCAGAACATGGAAGAGATTGACGCCTTTGGCCTGCTGCTGCTTGGCTTTGGCTGGTCCCTGCTGCTCTTGCCCTTCTCCCTCAAGACGTACGCCCACAACGGGTGGCGCAACCAGTCGCTCATTGCCATGATGATTGTCGGCGGCTTGCTCCTTATCGCCTATGTCATCTACGAGATCAAGTGGGCTCGCGTGCCGAGTGCCCCTCGCCGCCTTGTCTTTAACAGGACGTTTATCATGGCTATCATCATTGATGGGTTCTACATGCGTAAGTTGAAGTCGAACACACGCGATACGTTCATAACTAACTTGACACAGTTGCTGGAAACATTCGCGGACTCTACTTTTCCTCATACACTCTGATTGCCAAGGACTGGAGCTACCAGAACTGGGTACGAAGTACAACCGCTTCAACTATACCATTCGCTAACATCCACACAGGTTTACTACGGCAACACCTTGACTTTGGCTCTCTGCATCGCAGGCCCCTTGGTCGGTCTCGCACAGCGATGGACTCACAGATACCGCGCCATCCAGATCGCAGGCCTATGCGTCAAGATCATCGGCATGGGCATCCTGCTGGACGGAAAGCGAGCCACCAACAGCACAGGAGCGCTCGTCATGTCGATGATCCTCATCGGTTTCGGCGGCTCCATGTCCGTCGTGGGCTCTCGCGTCGCCTCTCAGGCGTCCGTCCCTCACCAAGACGTCGCGCTCGTCATCTCGCTGCTCTCGCTCTGGTCCAAGATCGGCAGCGCCGTGGGCAGCGCCATCGTCGCCGTCATCTGGTCGAGCCACATGCCTAGTCAACTGCGCGAGCACCTCCCGGCATCGGCCAACGAGACGACGGTCCAGCAGCTCTTCAGCAGCGTCTCGTCGATCCGCACGCTGTACGACTTCGACGACCCCATGCGCCAGGGCGCCATCGTCGCCTACCGCAACACCCTGTACTACTGCCTCTCCACCGCCCTGGGGCTTGCCTTCATCCCCCTCGTCGCTGCTTTCTTCCAGACCAATTTCTTCCTCGGCAAGCAGCAGAACTGTGTCACCAACGTCGGCAACGATGGTCTGGCCTTGGAGGAGAAAGACCGCAATCCGGAGCCGCTTCCCCCGGCTAAGAACAAGAAGGAGGCGTTCCTGCGATTCTGGGCTGGTCAGCACTGACCTCGATATCTGGTCACCATGTCGGATTCATCAAAGGGTACGCCCTGGTCGTAAGAGCTCAATACGTCCCAAAAGGTGGTCAAGGCGCGGACGAAAAGTATATTTTATCATTCTCACACCTCACTCTTCGTTTTGAGTACATAGTACATTGTGTACTTAACGAGTTCATATACATTGCATCTTTCAGTGTGAAGCAAAACGTTGCAGTCGGGCGTACATCCGAACCTTGCGGTATTTTGTCTTTGTATTTTTCCAAACAATCTGACATTGTGAATATATCTATCTATCTAAGTCGGCCCCTCAGCCAAGACATTCAGCCAACGAAGTGAATTCACCGTCCCTAGCTAGTTCGGCCACCTCAAACTACGCTTGTCTTGTCCATCCAGTCGGATTTGGCAGCCTAAAAGGTCCAGGTTCTTTTCCCCACCATCTAATTACCGTTCTCATTCTCGGTGATCTTCACACGAGCCTCCAAGCACTTCTCGCAGATGATACTCGCGTAGGCAATATCTGTTGTGAAGCCCAAGCATGGCTCGAGCTCTTCGGCGGCCACACAAAATGCCTCGGTAAGCTGTTCCGAGTTGTTAACTGTGTTGCAGTCTTGGCAGACATTGACTATGGTATTGAAATGGCACATGTTGGTAGGTAGGTTTTGGTATCCTTGGAGTGTCGTAGGTGTGATGGGATCTTGTGGTAAGCGCTGTTAGAATGAGGACCGTTGGGTGAGGTAAGAGTTAAAGTTAGCCAGTCAAAAATTCTGCGGATGGTAGAATTTATACATATTTTTTTATGTGAATTTGAAGTGGCTGCGTAATTCACTCCAAGAGTGCTTTCTGTTCAGGAACTGGTACTTCAGGCTGTTCGACTGTTCAGTCCTTTGTGCGACATCCATTGTGTAATGTACGTCGTGCGATTTTCTATCATCTGTTATCTCCTCCCCCCCTTTGGGTATCGGTCACTCCTTGACAAGGAAATGGTTACACACAGTAGGAAGGTTGAAAGTTGAACATCTTGATTGATTTTCGCAGACTCATGCTGAGCTTGAAACCTTGGATCTTGAGGTATGTTCGTATTCGACCACCTTGAAGCAGAACCAGATGTAGGGTAGGCTGTAAACTGAATACCTCAGAATAGGAGTCTGGCCCCAAATTGGCGGTGGAATAGTAGATGAAGTAGGCTGAGACTTGCTACTATAACTGAGCGACCTAGCGAGATCGAAACTAGTGTTTCTCAGGAAATGCATGTTTTGATAGGCGTTGGATGATAATCGAACTGCATGTCTGCCCCACTCATCAGCTGGAGGCACAGGAATTCATCACCGACATTTCCACTGTGCCTCATCGAAAGCATCACCATCAACGACACAATGAAAATTCTCCTTCACTCTCACTTCCCGGCTGGACATGCGTATCCCATGCAAGCTGTGGCGCAAGAGCTGGTCCGCCGAGGCCACGACGTCGTTTGGCTGACGAGCGCTGATAACGAAGCGCGTGTTCGCATCACCGGAGCGGCTTTTGTCGCGACCGAAGCCATCTCGAGGGTGGATGCTCCGCTAATATCTGAAAACGAAACTGGGTTGCTAGATGGAGTGTATACTCGTTTAGTGTCTCGTGTTATTGCCCAGGTCAGCGACTATCGCCGGGTCCTGCGGGGCTTTGCGGCCGATGTGATGCTGGTGGACGTGCTGCCGTACGGTGCGAGGGCCTTGTACGAACTTGGAGAGATACCGGTATATGCCACCCTGGGAGTCATTCCAATGTACATGTCAAGTTGGGGAGCTCCTCAAGAGTCCTCTGGGAGGGCTCCTCCAGCATCTACGCTTGGTTTGCTCTGGAACGAGCTCTGTCACCTCTTCAACCAGTGGATACGATTGCCACTACTCCTGCGGCCCATCATCAACACCCAGAGAAGAGCTCTGGGTCTATGGAGTCTTCCTTATGGCGAGCCCGTTGAGTCCTTCACATACAGTCCCTTCCTGCACATCCAGGCCTCGTCTCCGTCCCTCGAGTTTTACCTTCGCCCGAAGCCTCGAGAGCAGAGGAGGCATACCCATCATGTCGGGCCGCTTGTCACATCAGTCGTTGCCACATCGAATCAGCTTCCAGAATGGTGGGATGAGGCCGTGAACCACTCGAGAGTTGTCGGCATCACCCAGGGTACCCTGGCGATGGATCCTACCTCGCTGATTGTGCCCGCCATCCAGGCTCTCGCGGATAACCCAAAACTCTTGCTGGTGGTTGCCTCGCCATACGCAGAAGAGATCAAGGCCAGAGTAGGGGACTTTGATAATGTCCGTTTCGCGAAATGGATACCCTACCACTTGTTCTTGCCACAGCTGTCTCTGCTCATCACTAACGGCGGATACGGAAGCATCACACAGGCTCTATCGCACAAGGTCCCGTTGATTTGCGCCGGCCAGACTGAGGACAAGAAGGATACAGCCGCGAGGATTCACTGGGCCGGTGCGGGAATAGACCTGAAGACCGATAATCCCACAACCGACCAAATCCGCCGTGCCGCAGAGCGAATCCTTGGTGACGACGAATACAGAGAGATCGCCGCTCGACTTGGGAACGAGCTAAATGAACTGGGTGGGCAGGCGAGGGCTAGTGAGCTCTTAGAACAGCTCGTCAGAACTAAGAGTGCCGGGAAATCACTTTAGGAACGGGTTTTCACCCAGATCAAGCCGACGCCTGCTAAAAGGTTGCCGAATGCTCCGCGATGTCGAGCAGGTTCGACCGCAAGAGGCCTGCTGAAGGAATAGAAAGACGGGCTGAGTAGGAAATGAGGGCGAGTGGCAAGTTCCCTTGGCACAAGGATGTAATAGAGATAGAGGATGAGAAAGAATGGGGTTCGTGCGAAGATACAGTTTGCTTAGTATGCGGCTTGGCGTTGAATAGAGATGGCCTTGACCGCTGGACTGAGAGCAAGAAGAGTCGAGCCTTTGGCTTCCAAAAACTCTAGTAATCTGTAATTCGAGAGCCCCGCCTCTTTATATATGAGATGTCGAATATTTCTCAGTCGTACACGAATCGTTGAATCGGTCACCGGGCAAGTTTCTTTCATCGAAACTCCTCCATCGCGGCTTCTCCATCTCATGGGTTTCTTGATATCTTGAGTATAGTATCGATCGGAGGATAGGAGGTTCTCGAGTTTGTGTTAAGGTCCTGTTGTGTGTTGCGATTAGTCGAAGCTGATAAAAGGGCAAGCGAGGGTGCTGTGAGAAGATGAGGACCACCGTGATCTAGACAACCAAGCGCTGATGCGGGTAAACTTGACGGGGACGGCGTAGGACGTCAGACTTGATCATACATAGTCTCTAGAGAAGTCTGATGATTTCTTGCCTGGCTCCTTGTGTCTTGTGCTTGAACTTTTCGTGCTGGGCGTAGAAACTCTATCCATTGTTGATGGCTTGAGGGTGTACCTAGAATTCTCGACCAGTTTCGTCAGCACGTCTCTGGAAAATTGATACCGCTAGGAGACTATCGACTCCTGAAGTACTAATGGCGATTGTGTCGGGGCATGTCTTTGGGTTGTGAGAGGATGTCAACTGAAATGTCAGTATTGGGAAAGCGAGTTGGCTACCGTCAGCCCCAACACTTCCAAAATGCCCCCTGGGCCATTACTCGCCTCAAATCCTCCCTAAACCGTCCATGGTTCTCGTGTTTCTTTTTAAAGTCGTAGTCTGTATGCCTATGGGGCTGCAATAGATGACTTGGATGCTGTGTGTCGGAAGCATCTGCAGTGTGCGCATCGAAGGGGTCTCTCGGAATGGGAGTTCGTCGTCAATTCTCAGATCAACCTACCCGATATCTGTATTCAGCCGTAATACAAGAGCTGTGAGAGGGTGTGATAAGAAACTGGTAGTCTCGAAGCTTGGTGTTTCGAAAGTCTTCTTTGGACTCGCTTTCCGACCCGTGAAATGGGAGAAATCAATCGCTAACGAGATGCAAACGAGATTGGCCACGACGAACCCGCGATCTGTGACATGGCGTTCCAAGCCTCCTGTGATGCCACAGTAGTCTTGGCAGCCCTTGGGATATATTGGTATAGGCTTTAATGTCACGTTTTCGACTTCGCGGTGGCGACGGGTTGTGGGCATTTTCGATCGAGAAGGCACCCAAGGTTTCTGGAAGAGTTGACGGATTCTCTAAGAGATCAGGGACATTAGCGACGGTACGGCGCAATTTATCGAGAACAAAGGGAGGACACCGAATACGTTCATTGTTCCGCTCTTCGTGTGGGGGATCCTAGAGGAGAGGAAGGGAGAGTACTGGCCCAGCGAACAAAGAGCCCAAAGCTCACCGATGTGGCGGGCTAGAACCTGATCGGCAGATTCTCTTGAATTCCAAGAGATACTACTGTGGTACTGGTTTGTGTTCCACAGAGCAGAGTCGTCAAGAGTTGAGGTTTTAGCGAAGATGGTCGGGTTTTGGAGGAGGAGAAAATAGGAATGAGGCAAAACACCAGCGCAGGGATTTGGTGGCGAGGGGGAAAACAAAAAAAATGACAAAGGGGAAGACAACGCAATCTAAGGAATATAAAGATGAAGCATGGAATTCAACATGATTTCGAGATGACTCTGTAGCCATACGGTTTTACGTAGTTTCTCGAGAAGCTCGCGCAGCCAATCTTGTGAAAACTCCCACGAAAAATCACCACCACCAGGTAGCATCTGCGCACAAGTAGACGTGGTTTCAACACCGCGACAGAGAGATCGATATAGGCAAGAGCACAAGGAATAAGAGAAGAAGTATTGTGTATCTATCTGTAACTACAGAGATGAAAGGGATAACTGAACCCACGAGCTTGATGCTCATCTCTGTTGTTTCCCCTCCACGCGTCGAACCAGAACCTCAACACCACCACAGAATCTCACCAACACACCCATCGCCAACGCCGTCTCTTCTTCAAGCCGGGGCACAAGGCCCCAAACCTAATGAAAAGAGTGAAACCCGTGAGGGCCTCGTAAGAAGGGGTTCCAAAAAGTTGGTATCCGCCTTACAGAGGATGGCTCAGAAACACCGACAAAAAACTCCAACGCCCCAACGCCAATTCCAAAAAGGCAGGCGTGATGTCCAAAGAGACGAATCCAAGATGCCTGAACCACACAAGAAAATTAAACATTAAACGGAAAACAAAAAACAATAAACAATAAACAAGAAAACATTAGACAGAAAAACATTAAACAATAAACAGCAAATAATAAACATTCGAGTGAGCCAAGCCGTCCTCTGTAGGTCCGCCAGCCAAGGCTGGTGGGAGCAGAACAAGACATTCCAGAATGCCAAGTTGAGCCGGACACTGATGATGAGGAAAGAAGAAGAGGAGAGAAGAGGAAGAGAGGAGAGAGGTTTATATCCTTGAGGCGGGCGGTGAGTGGAGCATTGAGATCACTCCTCCTCTCCCCTGAGCCAACGAATCGCCGCACTGCTCCTCGCCGTTTGGTCCCTGCAGATCGATCGAGAATCTGATCGAACTGCACGACAGAAAGTGGAACCTAGAGTGATCTGCAGGTCAGATGCTAGGCGGCCGTTTGTTTGTTTGAGTTATAGGGGTTGGGGCTCGACGCTGGTGTGATTGGTGATGCCAGAGCGAAGGAAGGGGGGACTCGAATCCCAGCTACCGTGGTGCTGAGGAACCACAACAATTTGAGACAAATGCGAATAGTTTCTGATGATTTAAGAGAGATTATATACATCCGAGTATGTTTTTTATTTTGATCACTGATGGTGTGGTGCTGTTCTGGCCCAGTGTCAGTTGCACGTCACGCGCCCCCACGTAGCCCCTAGGTGTACACTGAACTCCAGATACTCGTGCCGCGGCAACACAACATATGACAGAGAACCGCACGGTCAAGTAAATTAGCCCGAAATTTCAGTGGGCACGATGAGGTATTGCAGGAGGAACTACTTTATCCAATTAGACTCTGGAATAGACACCAAAGCATTGCCAGCTTGTAGTGCAGAGTCCCCGGCCCATTCTGAGCCACTTGGCCACCCAACCTGAGAACTCGAGGCTCGCGACGCAACCGCCAATTAAAAAAAAGGAGCAAAAACTGGCCTATGATTCATTGTCTCGTCCCCCCGTGCGCGTTCTGACCCGTGTGTGTTAGGGCTCAACAGTTCAAATGCTCATCCTAGAGCAAGGTCTATCTCAACGAGTAATACCCTTAGAAACTTGAAATTTGCTTTCAAAGATAGGCAAATTCTAGTAAAATGTCCGACATGTTCTTGAAATCGAGAAAATGGAGTGGTTGTATCTCATCTGGGCGAGTGTTCCGTGGTGTTCCTCGCGTGCTTCTCCCCCTTACGCACACGCACACTAATTCAGGCAACCAACTGCCATTCAATGCAGGCACATAATGCAAGCCGCACACAAAAACAAAAGCGAGTTGCCTAGCAGATCACTCGCAGCCCCACTCTTCTTCCCAAAACCTATATAACCTCCCCTTCACACCCTCCTCTCCCCTTTCTTCCTTCTTCCACAACAACACAACACACTTTTCTCCTCCTCCTTTTCCTCCTTCTCCAGCTTCTCCTTGGGGAGGGACAAGTGCTTCAAGTACTTGTTCAGCACTTGCCCCTCCCCCAGCTGGCTTCAACTCTCGCCCCTTCCTTCCTTCTCCAGCTTCCTTTTTCCGGAGGGACAAGTGCTTCGAGTGCTTAACCAGCACTTGTCCCTCCGGCAGCTGGCCTCAAAAATCTCCCAGACTCGGGCCAGGGTTGAGCGGTGCCTTTTTGGCATCGCTCTTCCCTGGCCCGAGTCAGAGAGAACGAGTATGTCAACACTCCATCCGGAGCCGGACCCGAGGTAAGCATCATCCCTTTTTCCAACAGCTTCTCCAACAGCCTGGTAGCATAGTGCTGACACTTATTGACTAGGAGGCGCTTCCCGCCGTCCACAGCACTGGACTGGCAACAGTCCGGCTGCGCCCCAGGGCCTGCAGATGGTCCTGGGGCAGCAGTGGACTGGCAACAGCAGTGGACTGGCAACATAATTGGGCTGGGACAGCCCTGGACTGGCAACATGTTTTTCCACCCCAAGGTATGCCAGATGTGACAGCACTTTGCCTTCACGGCTAACTCCTCTTCCAGTCTCTGACTAGGTTCAACTCCTCCTAGAATCCTTGCTGTCCGCTCCATCAAGGGCGAGTTGCTGGCACAAAGGCAAGCCCAACCGGTATACAAGGTCCGTACGACTTTTTCAACGGTTCTTTCAGATAACTAACCAGGGTTTGCAGCTTCCACTTTCAATGCAAACTGCCCTAGGACCAGGCCAGCACTGGACTGGCAACAGTCCTGCGCCCCAGGGCTTGCAGATGCAGTGGCTCTGGGGCAGCAATGGACTGGCAACAGCAGTGGACTGGCAACATTTTGGGCTCGGACAAACGAGGCCTTTCCTGAATCCACATCTTATTCGACTTTGGGGGATGGAAAGCGGCGGAGGATTGATGGCACGGGGATCGACGGGTGGCATGGACTTGGGTTTAAAGCTTCACAAATGAAAATTTCACACTCACACTTGATCACCTAAACCTGGCACATCGTGATTTCTGCCGTGAAAAATTCCTACGCAATGAGCTCTCTTGCATCCTAAACACCCCGTAGAGACGCATCTACGGCACTACGCCTTGCCCCAGACGACCTAAACACTCGCAGTGTCCCCAAACACCTTCTTAGAAAACTTGGGTAGTTATTAGTTATTCTTTACTCTTCGATCACCACCATGTCATCGTTGACCTCAACTAAGTCGCCCGCTTCAACAAGCACAGCTGTACACCTACCACTCGTCGGACTCGGAATCTCTACCTCCATCTTGCTCGATTCTAAGCACAGCTGTTACGAGAGAAGTCAGTTGACGTTCATTCCCTTTGTTGGTTTGGGTGGAAGAATCTGACTGACCAGAATGTCGCCCCTCTTGACAGTATCCCCCTTCTTCACGATCACCTTGTAACACCGACCAGGCATCGCTGCCGTCACTCGCTCTCCTTTCACGTCAGAAATTCCAAAAGCAACACTAGGAGTCGCATCGTTTGCCTTGGCGATGGGCTGATACGGGCGGCACAAATCCTCGACAAAGGGTGCACTTGCGATGGCCTTAGCTTGGCGGTCAGCCGTTGCGACAATGTCGTCTTTGTTGTCCTCCAGCCAGGCTTCGTACTGCACAAGGTCGAGTGTTCCCTCAGTGACGCGGACAAGCTCATCCTTAGTCTTGGAGTCAAGCTCTGACTCGTTGACATGGTAAAAGGTGATCCGGTCGAATTGACTGAACATCCAAGGATTTTCGTCTGACTTGATCAGGCTGCCTACCCGCCCAGTGTTCTTGTGCTGCCTTTTGCCGACATGGCGTGAGTCCCAAACATCTACTGTACGCCCGACTAACTGGTAGCCTCCTGGCGAGTCCGTGGCATAGATACACATGTACTGTCCGCCAATACCCACAGCGCCTCGAGGCGTAAACGATCTAGAGGGGTTGTATTTTGTTCCGAACAAGCGATGTCGAGGGTCCAGAGGAATAGCACACGGCGAGCCCATAAAGACGTCACCCAGCCCGAGAACCAAGAAAGTTGCATCGTGCAGCAAGCTGGAGATATCATCAAGCCCGTTCAGCTTCGCCAAGAACTCGACATTGCTAGGCAGCCAGGGCGCTTCGCTTCGAATAGTCGCCGAGTATCGCTCAACGGCCGCCCGGTTGACGGCATCGTTAAAGGCGAGTGGGAGGTGAAACAATCGAGAAGGAACCTCTGTTGGCATACTGTATGATCCAACATGTGCAACGAAACGAGCCATCATGGTTTCAGGAGTCAGACCGCACTCATAGACGATGTGGAGGCTGAAGACTCCTGGAGTCATCTCCTCCACATCGGGAATTGGATTCTTGTTGTGCTGCTCACAGAACGTATAGATCCCAAAGCTTTGCCGCAAATCAAAAGCCATCGCTCCTCCGAACTCCAGCAACATAGCACGATCTCCAGCTTGTCGGACAAGAATCCGTTGGCCGTCTTGGTCGATACGGCCAATCACGATGGGGTTATCGGCGAGTGCCTTGACCAGAGATGCTTCATCTTCTGAAACAGGATCGGGAGTTGGAAGGGGCGCCAGATTTTCGATGGCCTGGTCTAGCTGCGCCTCAAACCTGAGAGCGTCCTCGACACTGACGACCGAGAACTGGATAGTATCGCCCGGGCGAACCTGGCCCATCTTCCACATGTCGGCTGACACAATGACGCAGAAAACCACAAACCCCCCGAGACTAGGCCCGTCGCAGGCTAACACGACAGCCTCGTCGCCCGTGAAGCTTACGCTTCCGACTGAATACGGACTGTCATGGATATTGGACGGATGTAGTCCAGCCTCGCCCCCGGTCTGTCGAGCCCACTCTGGCTGCGGCCCTGTCAAACGTACACCTAGACGATTGCTGTTGTGGTGGACTTTCCACACGCTTGAGAAGAGTGATCCGAAGCTCTCAGAGGTAAAAAAGTCTGGCTCGCCGTGAGGACCAGGGACCACCCGGATTGTCCATTGAGCCTTCCGCTGACGACGAATAGGAATCGGTGGAGCAGACACAAGAACTTCCTCCCGACCATCCGCGGAATCACAGTATTGGATGTCTAGGATGTCCCGGGCCTGGAGCTTGCGACCTCTGAATCCTCCGAATTTGCCCAATTCGAATGTGGCTCGACTTCCCATGATGACCGGGACTTGAATACCGCCTTTGATGGCCAGATACACGCGATATCCATGCTCGACAGTGCCGATGGCTAAGACTTGCCCAGAACGGATACGAATTGCTTGATTTGCTGCCACTGGCTCATTGTCGATGGTGATAGGAACATCGCCTCCAGTCACCGCGATGATGGTATCGCAGTGAAATCGAAGTGATGGGCCTTGGAGTGTGCATTCAAGCCCAGCAACATCCAGAGAGTTATTCACGAGCCGATTCGCAAGTCGAAAGGAGAAGGAATCCATAGGGCCTGCTGGTGGTACGCCCACGCTCCAGTATCCTATTCTCCCAGGATAGTCTTGAACAGTAGTCAGAGCCCCGGGTTGGAGAACTTCGAATGATGGCGACACAATCTGGAAAGTGTCCAGTGACTTTGTGGTGTAGTCACCAGACTCAAACAAAGCCGACGAGGTGATCTGACGCAAGTAATCAAGATTTGTCTCCACTCCTTCAAGGCGGGTAGCAGAAAGGCCGTTTGCTAGGTTCTTCAAAGCCTCCTCGCGATCAGCTCCCGAAGCAATAAGTTTGGCAACCAACGGATCATAGGCAGTTGTGATTTCAGTTCCAATCTTGACCCAGGTATCGACTCTCAAATCCGAAGGAAACTCGAGTTCTGTGATTCGGCCGGAACAAGGACCGAATGATCGGAGGGGACTCTCAGCATACAGCCGAACTTCGATCGATGCTCCGCGGATGGTCAAGGGGCGGGTAGACGGCCCAAAGAGATGCTCGGCCTTGCCGTCGGCGATGTTGAGCATACACTCAACCAAGTCCAGGCCAGTCACAGATTCGGTGACTGGATGCTCGACCTGCAAACGTGTGTTGACCTCGAGGAAATAAAAGTCGTGCGTGTCGATGTCATAAATGAACTCGACGGTGCCTACATTGCGATACTTGACCGAAGAAGCGAGGCGCACCGCAGCGGCCTTCATCTCTTCCCGCACGGCTTCTGGAACCATAATCGCAGGACTTTCTTCAACCACTTTCTGGTGTCGCCGCTGCAGAGAGCAATCGCGCTCTCCGGCAGCTACAACGCTGCCAGTGCCATCTCCTAAAATTTGGATCTCGATATGACGGGCACGCTGGACAAAGCGTTCCAAGAACACGCCTCCGTTTCCAAAATTGGCCGACGCTTGTCGCTGAACACTCCCAAAGGTTGACTTCAGACTCTCTGTATCATCGCAGTGGCTCAATCCAATACCGCCGCCACCAGCCGTGCTCTTCAACATCAGGGGAAAGCCGATACGCTCACTTTCCTTCAGCGCGTCTTCGAGGGAGAGCAGTAGGCTCTCGCTCCCAGGTACAGTGGGAACCCCGGCTTCAGAAGCGATCGCGCGTGCAAGGTGCTTCAATCCTAGATCTGACATTTGCTTTGGTGTAGGCCCAACCCACTTCATGCCTGCTTCTTCAACGGCAATCGCGAAATCGGCATTCTCGGCTAGGAAACCATAGCCAGGGATGACTGCATCCACAGACGCAGTCTTAGCCAGCGTGACAATCTGCCCAATGTCGAGGTATGTCTCGGAAACCGAACTCCCTTTCAGTCTCAAAGCGACATCGGCATCAGCCACATGAGAGGCTTCGGCATCAGTATCCGAATAGATCGCAACGGCTCGAAGGCCCATCTTATGGATTGTCTTGATGATTCGAACAGCAATCTCACCTCGATTGGCTACGAGGACGGTGGAGATGGCTCCGTTATGGGTGCCGTTTTCCGTAGATTTAGTCGGTTGCATGTGGTCGCTGTATGCCCTCCAACCCCCATAGGTGGTAATGTCTGTGGCATCCACCAGGCCTAATGGCTCGCATACGAAGCCATGGACCCAAGTCAAATCCTTCAACTCAAGAGAGCCAATCCCCAGAGGAGAAGGGATGGTCGACATGAAGCTTGCGAGTGCATACTTGGGTAGATTCCACACCTCAACCTCGATTTCTGCGCCATTCTCATCTGACACTCTTTGCAATCCAGGTTTTTTTGGACCCGACTTTGAGTTTAAAGCAAACAAACGATAATTCTTCGACGTCGTTGTGGTATTTAGCAGTTCAGCGCCACGAGAAATGAGGTCCTTGTTGAGGGGAAACCCGGTGAGGTGGGCACCGACAACTGCAACGGGAACATATCCAGAAGGAGTAGTTGACTCCGCCATCGGGCTTTCACGACGCTCAACCCCAGTGGCTCCGAGAGGTCTCGCCTCATCCGAAAACCACTGTTCGGCCCAACGAAGAAGCTGGGGTTCCTGCCACTTATTGGAAATCAAGGTGACGCCAAAGGGCAGCCCATCAGGCCTGAACCCAGCCGGTATTGAGAGTGCCGACCAATCCAGAAAATTGACGAAATTCGTATAAGTGCCGAGGTATGAATTCTCCTCGACTGGTTTCTGATCTAATTGCTCCATCGTTGGGAAGGTCGGGGTGGTAGGAACAAGAATGCCATCAAAATCCTTGAAGGCTAGTTGAATCTGGCGAGTCAGATCCTGTCGAAGATATTCGCCCGCGAATACATCAGCGGCCGAAAGTGTTTGCGCTCTGATGACGATTTGTCGCACAACTGGGTCCATTGCATCTTCAGGAACACTCTCGATGAAGTTCCTGATAGCCTCATAACGTTCGGCGACCCAGGGCCCGGAATACAGCAGCTCTGCGAGTTGAAAAAGGATGTCAAAATCCACAGGAATCAAGTTCCAGCCGAGGGTCTTCGCCTTCTCAATAGCTTTGGAATATGCTTGATAGTGATCATCACGACCAAACCAATTAGGCTCAGAACAGATCGCCAGTGACGGAGCCATCGTGAGGGTTCTGGTACCGAAGCCACTAGGTACAAGCATGGAAATTGCGTCGGGCCGAGAGCGCGAGTACGAATCCTTGACGTCAAAACTCTCGGCTACTGACAAAACTGTCTCAGCATCTGCGACAGTCAGGGAGAAGATGGAAACGCAATCCAAGGTCCTACAAGCTGGAACAACGCCTCGTGCACTCAGAGCTCCGCGTGTAGGTTTAAGGCCTATGACGTTATTGAAACCAGCTGGAACTCGGCCAGAACCAGCTGTATCTGTTCCAAAAGAGAACGGGACAGCCCCTCGAGCAACGACCACGCCACTCCCGGAACTAGAGCCACCACTAACCCGACCAGCGTCAAATGAGTTGGGGACTGCACCATAGGGTGACCGGGTGCCGACGAGTCCTGTTGCGAACTGGTCCAGGTTTGTCTTTCCAATGATGATGGCGCCGGCAGCCTTCACTTTGGCAATAACAGGTGCGTCAGAGGGGGCGGGATCGGAGCTAAAAGACGGACATCCGGCAGTTGTGACAAATCCTTCACAGTCAATGTTGTCTTTTGCTGCAAAAGGGACACCGTACAAAGGGAGAGATTTGGCGGCATCTCCAAGTGATTGAATTCGACTCCACTGATCCTCGATTTGTTGTCTCGTGGCAAGAGATATCCAAGCGCGGGTAGTTGGGTTCGCATTTGTCTCTGCCTCCACAAGGTCGAATAGTCTTTCAATACCATTCCCGGATAGCTGTGCAGTTTTCCAGTCGTCTATAGTGAGCGGACCCATGGCCTTGGAGCCATCGACGAGCTTGTTCATGGTCGAAGCAAAGTATGCTTGTTCTTTGGAGTGGCAAGATAACCCACAGAGTGGAAACTGAAGCTATGAACTCGAGAAATTGAGTTCACAGGGAAAGAGGATAAAAGGGAACAAATATAGAGCTTATGAAACTTGAACAAGCTGATACAGTCACAGCTCGCACGTTCTTCGTCGTGGTTGAGCCGAACTATCAGGGTTGAAGGTGTCACCAGCTTGGAGAGCTTGAAGGTTGATTAGCATACTCCCCCACCTCACTAAATGCTCAACACTATATATGCATGTAAAAAAAGCTGATACTCAAAGTCTCGCTTACCAAAGATTGGAAGAGGCATATGAAGGAGGCGATGCTGCATTCACACTTTCGGGGGCCGGCGGCCAGTGACAGGCCGAGAAGGTGAATCACCTGAGTATATCGGGCGAATTTGATAAATGTCAGAATAATACGAAGCAGACCAAGTTCCTATGAAGGGGTATGGACGGAGCGGATGGTTTGGGTGTAACCACCACGAGCACCCCACGCGTGAAGACCGGGGTGGAGCAGCAGCGTTGAAGACTGCCCGACATGGGGCTTGCTAACAATCGGAACGCCTATCTCAGAATACTTTGCAGCGCCAACGTCCTATTGTGTTACCACACCGAGAAGTGAAATGTCGAGATGCAGCCTTACATGTTAGAGTATGCTACAAGTGCGAGACTTGGAATCAACGGGTCCGGCACCGACGCTTCGTTCTGAGACCCTTGCAATACTACAGGTAGTCGCTGGTAGTGGTCCAAGTCGAAATGGGCATGTTCCTCACAACCCACCATGGAACCATTGTTAGCCAATCACAACGCTCCGCCGCCGGCGAGACGCAGTGAACAGCCTCAGGCTCCATGGCTTCTGGCCCGGCGGCGGAGGCGCCTCGCTGGATGGTTGGATTACTGGCATCGAAACAATGGAACTCGAGGCGGCTCTGTGCTTATCAAGGCTTGGCTTGAAGTCCGCCATTAGGGTTGGTCGTAGATCCGGGGACGAACACGAAGGGGCCTCAACGGCCGCTGACAATGCGCCATTCGGTCCAGTACGTAATTTCGATATTCATGCAGGAGATGCATCCAGCGGGTTGAGCGTGAGTGGCTGAAAGCGACATGCACAAAATGAAAGGCCTTGCTGAAGATCAAAAAAATGCTGGAGAAAATATTTGACGATCATGGCCAGTTCAGCCCCAAATGGGATACCCCCTTCCTATTGACAGGCGTCAACGCTCCTTCCCAACCACCATCAACAGCCTCACTGGATGGAAGGCGCCGCCCGGTTTTTCCGTTTCCCCGGATTTCCGATCCGACCCCGCGGGGCAAGGCCTGGATAGTTCTGGCCCAGTCGTCTGAGGGCCAACCCAACCTGTCTTATCGCTCCCACACCCACACACATTATCCGTTACAATGAGCCTAAGCCAGCACACAAGGCTGGAGATAAGCCGGCCCCATTCATTTCATCATTATCTGCGGCCCCAGCCGTGTGCGCGCGTTCGTTCTCTGTTTGAGCCCGTCGGATGAGCCACTTTGCTTCCCGTCGTCCTTACCTTACTGTGCGCTGTCGTCCAGCGCTGCCGTCCAGCGCAGCATCCGGTCCAAGGGTCCGCTTGCCTCTGCATCCTGTGCCTCCCGGAGGGCGTATTCAGGCTCTAGGTTCCAGGCCAGCAGAACGTAGGCCATCGTTCCTTATCGCAGTGCATCTAACGAAACCCCGTGGGTGGGTCATGTCCTCCAATGTTCTCGCAGCCGCTCCCTCGTGATTCAGCGTCTGTTGCCTTCATGCCAATGCCAAACACGGCCGAACCCGGCGGCCCGGGAGGCGGCGGCGGCGGCGGCAGCGGCGGCAGCAACAACAATAACAACGGCGGCGGCGGCGGCGGCCCATCGACGTCGTCATCGGCAGCGCGTTCTCGGCCTTGTGATACCTGTCGACTCCGCAAGACGCGCTGCGTCAGAGAGGACGGCCAGCATCGCTGTGTGCTCTGTACCTTCCACAACCAGCCGTGTACCTTCTTGCGCGGGCCGACTCCCCGCCAACGTCGTCTGAATCGGGATCGCGATCGCGACAGACTTGCTTCGCGAGGAGATGCCGTCGATGAACTCGGTCGTCCCCAGGATCTTGACCTTGCCGAGACTGCAACCTCGCCGCCGGGCCATGGCAGCAATGGTGCCGGCCCCTCTGCAGCCTCACCGTCCTCAAGCCGCCAGGGCGATTCAGCCTCTACCCCGGCGAGTGTAGAGAACAACCCCATGCCGGGCCAATCCCCTTCTCAGGTGCAGCAGCAAGCGGCAGGTTCCAAGGACAAACGCCATGAAGCCCCTCCCAGGCCTAAGATCCTCAGCAACACTCTCGGTCTTGACCTCAAGACCCATGCCGAGTACATCGGCCCAACCGACTATCGCGACCCCTTCTTACTTGATCTACATCGCCCAAGTCTCCAAATCAACCAGGACGGATCTTCTCCCGCAACACTAACTACCTTCTCTCGCCGTCTGAACCATAGAACCGTGTTCTTGGTGCATCCTGACGAGTCCACTGCGTCCGAGACCCGCCGTATTGCCGACTTGGATGCCATTGAGGCAACAGTACATCCTCTGGGTCGCACTCTGGTGGATCTTTACTTTCGCATTGTCCACCCTAGCTTTCCCATCTTACACAAGGATGTCTTCATCAGCAAACATCGCCTTTCACACCGGCACTTTGCCCCGTCCCTTCTGGCTGCCGTCTATCTTGTGGCCCTGGACTGGCAGTTGTATGACAGTGCTCTCGCCGGGCGCGAGGTTGAATCTATCCCGGACCCAGCTGCCCTCGAGGAATTAGCTGAGCGCACCATGGCCCAAGACATGCTTCGTCCGAAGCTGAGCACCCTGGAGGCGGGACTACTCCTTCTTCAACGCAACCGTCGTATCGTCGAGTCTGGCATCAATACCCATCCCACCTCAAGTCGCATGTTCACAGCCCAGCTCGTCGCCATGGCTCAAGACCTGGGAATCCATATTGACTGCAGTTCGTGGTCCATCCCAGCTTGGGAAATTGGGCTTCGTCGGAGGCTAGCATGGGCTTTATACATGCAAGATCGATGGGGGGCGTGTGTCCACGGCAGGCCTTTTCTCATCCAGGATTCTGACTGGGATGTTCAGCCATGCGCCTCATCCGACTATCCTGAACTCCTTACGATGGATGATGGAAATCCCGACAATAGTAATTCGGTCATTTCAACAGGATGGGATCTATTTCTACGCCACATCGAATTAACTCACATCCTAAGCGATGTCATTCGCACTTTCTACAGTGCAGCAGCCACGCGCTCAGGTGGTACCTTGGATCAGATGGGTGTAGTCGCTGCTGTTGAACTTGCAAAGCCTCTCGTCTTTCGTTTGCGCGAATGGCACGCTTGTCTACCACAACAGCTTCAACTCCAGACCACTAAGCTGCAGGAACTATGTGCGAATGGTGCCCTTCATCTTGCCCACGCCTCAATAGAAATCGCTCTCCATCGAGCTCTAGTTCGGATCATGACCCCAGACACGCCGGGGTCGCTCTACGAAGTCTTGCGGTCTACTGCTCGAGCTAAGTTACAAGGAGCCATTGAGCTACTTGGCTCCTTGCGTCCAGAACACACGGCTGCATTTTGGGGAAGCCAGGCAGCTTACCAGGCAGCAGAGGTGGGTTCCCTGGCTGGTTTACTCTGGGTGACAGCAGACTCATTCGATGAGATGGCTTGGTGTGCCTCCCGTGTCGACGAGCTTAGGTGGGCACTGAGAGTTCGCGGTGCCGCCGCTCCATTTGCCAGGGAAGCCCTTCGCCTCCTTGAGCGTGACATCGGCGGCCTTGGCATGGTAAAATCCAACCAAGACGTCCTATCATAATACTAGGAGTCTTGTGCCGCCAGTATCCCATGAGCGATGAGGCTCTGGGGCTTTTTGCCTCGATTCTGCTTAGCGATTTGAGACAATCCAAGAACCAAAATGCAGACACTAGCTGCATGAATATCACCACCTACAGGATTCTCTAACAGCAGCATCCAATGCTGATCATGATCCCTTGAACCGGAAGGCCACATCAAGATAGGCGCAGGGGATCCTCCAAGATGACGCTACTTGCATAAAACAAGCAGAGTGAATCGAAGAAGCCGCGACGCTGCGCAAAACATGCTCTTCCCGGGACATTGATTAAGTCGAATGATCCCCGGACGAATCAGGTCCAATCGACATAGGCGCCCAGCATCGCTATCAATTGCCAGAGTCACCCTGACTCACCACAAGAAAAATGTCGAAGAAGTTGAGTTTCCCGTAAGTGGGTAGGCTGGGCCCGTCGAGCTTGGCTCGGAAAGAGATCAGAATGGACATGAGAGCTTAAAATCAACACAGCCGAAACATCACAAATGTCCCCATACTGACATGGCCAGCCTCTATCTGACACATCAAGTGAATTGACGAGGACTGAGTCGTCAGGGATGTGAACAAAACAGTTCCCAAATTATCGAAAAAGGCTTCAACGGAGAGGATCCAAATCCAACAGGTGTCTTGAAAACGGTCAGTCGGTGGCGTTCTTGCCTGCTCGGAGGGTTGACGAAGTGATACGCACATCGGAGTTAAATGGCCATTGGAACACTCATTATGGAGTGGGCAAAAAGTAGATAAATGTCCATGAAGAAATTGTCTCGAGCGGGGATGTACAGTACTTGCTTAATGATGGAATTGGATAGGACAGATGGAGGAAACACAATACCCATAGTTTTTACTGGATTCTTGGCCATTCGATCTGAAATTGAATTGAGCATCGGTGACATGCGGGGCTTGAGGGGATGCTGATGGGTGTTCTCATGCGGAGTCAACTCAGCCCAAGAGGCTAGGTTGAAAATGCACTCAGATCAGTCATACTCACCCAAATCCTCAACAGGCGAGATTGGCCAACCATGGCACAGCTGAAAGTACTCTTGACGGGTGCGACAGGTTACGTGTAAGCAAGAGCTGTTATCGCGACAATACGACAGTCCCAGCTAATTGCCACAAAGAGGAGGCTCGGTCCTCTCGACACTGCTCTCCTCGACGAACCCCCTCCTCCAGCAGTTGAGCATCTCAGCACTAGTGCGGAAGCAGCAACAAGCGGAAGTTCTCCAAACCAAGGGTGTGAAGGGCGTCGTTTTTCGCGATTTGGACGATGCGGAGCTCTTGACGAGAGTCGCCAGCGAGCACGATGTTGTGATTCATACTGCATCAGGCTTCCATCTCGGGTCGGCTTCGGCGCTAATCAAAGGACTGGGATTGAGAAGGGCAGGAACCGGAGGCAAAGTCCATTATATCCATGTATGACTGTGGGAATCTTCACGCTTTGGCCCGTCTGCTGACTTGGTCGAGACTTCGGGGACTTGGAACTTTGCGGACTCATCGCCGGATAGTCAGGGAACCAGTCCCACGAACTTTTCCGACAAGAGCGATCTGTATACCCATTTGGAACATCTAGAGGCGCAAAGACCTTTCTCACAGCGAACGACGCTGCTCGAAGTCGTGGCTGCGTCAGAACGCCAGGACGTGAGTGCGTATATCCTTCTGCCACCTGATGTATACGGCCAGGGCACGGGATTCTTCAACCAGCACACGATGCAGTTGTTTGACCTTGTCAAGAGTGCACTCAACGAAGGCCGAGCAGAGTATGTGGATGGCGGCTTGGGAGGCGCGGGCCACGTTCACATCGAGGATCTCGCTGCTCTGTACGATGTGCTTCTAGCGCGCATTCTCGCCGGGGGAGATGTGCCGGTCGGTCGGGATGGGCTGTTCTTCACGGAGACAGGCTATCATTCCTGGCTCGATGTTTCGAAGACAATCAGCGAGGTCGGAGTCCGGCTAGGAACCTGGGAGACGGCTCAGCCAGTGTCCATCTCCATTGAGGACGCGGCGGAGAGGTGGATGGGAGGGGACCAAGAGATGCTGAAGAACAGCTTTTGCCTGAGGTATGTTGAACCCAATAGAGGCGATTCAGGAGACTTCTGACAACAAGATAGAAACAATACCAGCCCGCAGCTTGCTCTCGATTTGGGGTGGAAACCTCAAAAGACGGACGATGACTGGCAAAGGTGGATAGAGCAGACATTCAAGACGGTTCTGAACGAACGGGCGTAGCGTTGCTATAAGCCTTCGGCATGTGTAAGCCTAAATCAATGCGCATTATCTTCTTCGCTGAGTTTCGTGGGACGAATTAATTGCCCAGAAAGGAAGCTGTACTGCCACCTACCGTATCTACGGTTGGCGTGGAATAGCCAAGACCCAGCAAGGATGTATGATCCCTACCGAGCCAGTCCCCCATAGGCATGTGCTCCCGCAACGGAGCACGTCTTGCCATCGGAAAAGTGCAACTCCGAGAGGATACGAGAGCGGTTTACAAAGTTCCACTTCACATGCTGCCCCGGTCTGTAGACGTGCATGAATATGTGAAGCTTATCGATCCTATATCTAATATGCAAGCATGTCAACGCCATTAGCCTGCGTTGATTAGCCTGCTAGATTTGAGATTCAGATCTATGTTAGACAGCTTAAGAGAGAGCTTCTTAGGTTAAGTTGTCTGTGCGACAGGGTGGGTAGGCGATTGGGACGACGAGAGTTATTGAATTTGACCGCTGGGACAAGTTAGCATGAAGGAAGCTTTCCAATGTGAATTACGTTCAGATGATCTGTTTTGTCTAATTCTGCGATTAAAAATTTGAGGCGACTCTGGTTAAGAAGTCAACACCAAAAATATTACCAACATGTGTGTAGTCCCACGGGTCATCTCTTATCCAGACATCACGATACGGCGACTTGCGAACCAGTGCCGTCTACAATCGAGCGCCAAGCGATAAACCAACAATGCAGCTCCCACCTACCCTAACCTGGCGTGGGTTACTGTATTTCCCTTTAAGCAATTTACGGTGTAATCATGTCCTTTGGGATAGAGTCATCCTCATAGGGCTTCGCGCCAAAATTTTGCCAGCACCGCGCAGCCATGAGCTCCTCCTCCTTTTCTTTCGACTCCCACAGCAGCTCTTTCTGTCCATCGCCAATGTGTGTTACAGAGCGATCCTAAAAAACCATTAATTGTGTGTCAGCTCCAAGGAATCGTGAAAGACCTACCAGGCCAAGCGTCAGCTTGATGATGCCATCTGCCCAGTTGCTGGCGAAGACGTGGACGGGTTTCTTGCCACGGATCACCTGGAGAATGTTGTCGGCGGCGACGTCTCCCTGGCGGTGGGCGGATCGGCCGTTGGGGTTAGGCGTCTTTGTGTCAGCGACGTCTCCGCAGGCGTAGATGTTGGGGAACGAGTCGTTGTCGATCTGGAGGCTTGGCTTCACTTTGATGTGTCCGGATTCTGAGATGGTTTCTGGGGCTAGGGTCTTGAGAATATCTGACGCAGGCCTTTGGCCGGTGCAGTTGATCTACTCCTGTTAGTTGTGTCCCGGTAGGCTGTCTTGAAGGTTGCTTCGCGGAGAACGTACAAAAAGATCGCATTCAATGACCCGGCCAGATCGAAGAGTGACAGTGCCGGCCTCCTTGTCTTCGCCCACAACGCGCTCCTCCAGGATGACCTCGATTCCAAGTCTATCGAAGCCCTCCTCGGCGGCTTTTTGCAAGCCCTCGCCGAAACGATGCATACACTTCTTGCGAGAGTGAACGAGGATGATGGTCTTGTCTGGATACAGCGACTTGGCATCTGTTGCGACTTCAACGCCGGCCGCACCGCCGCCCACAACGACAATCCTGCTAGCGCCCTCGATGCTCTTCTGCATGGCCTGCATGCGTTTCATGCTCTCCAGCTTCTCGGTCGCATTGGTCCGCGACGGAAGACCCTCGTCCACGGCGGACCCGGTGGCGATGATCAAATACTCGTAGGGGATCTCTTCGCCGCTGTCCTGGAGCTTAATGTGCGACTTGGAGATGGAAGCGACGCGGTCCTTTATCCACTGGACAGCGCCCTCTGGAGCACCGGCGAGATAGGCGCCGTAGGGAATAAAGGCCTTGTGCTCATGGCCCTTTGCGACGCAGAAGCGCGGGAGTACCCAAGTGAACTGGAAGTGCGAGCTGGGCTCGACGACGACGACCCGATATCGGCTGCCGGGCGGCAAGTTCAGGGACAGCACCTTGGCGGCCTGGTATCCAGCAAAGTTGGCGCCCACGATGACAATGTTGGCGTCTCTGGTGGTAGAGGCCTTTCCTCCCGATAGTCGAAAGGCCCAGCTCTCTTTGGACCGGGCGACGGAGCGCTCTAATTGTCGCCAAAAGAAGGCGAGCGTGTAGACGACGACTTTAGTGAAGAGGATGGGCTTGTCCAACATGGCAGCGGGGTGAGTTGTTGCGAGTTGGTGTAAATGTCCAATCTAACCCTCGCGATACTCAATTTTGTAGAAACAACTCAATGGGAGGTCATCAATGGGACACACCGGGTTGATATGGATTCGGCCAAGACGACAATGCCCGATGAGATCCATGGAGTATCCATGGACCCTTCCGGGGATGGCGGAGCGGGCAACAAGAATCTTCCCCCGGCCAGTGAAGCCCACCAACACGCGTCAGCTAGGCCGTAGAGTGAGCTTGGGCCATGGGGAAGGCTTGTCTAATTAGTCGGGATTTTCTCGAGTTGTCATGCTTTATTCACAGCTCATGCTCCATTCCTGCGCTTCCCGCTAGTTTGGGCAACCCGTAACTGGGAGCCTGGCACTAACAGCATGTTAGACGCCCACCCGTTGCGGTGCTCGTTCCGCATTGCGTAGAACAAGAGCATTCCATACCCATGTCACAGAATAGCATTTTCTCGTTCATGGGTCTTCTACAAGAGGGTGTCCTCATCTCTGGGCCGAGTCCCGAAAAGTGCGTGCCGGTTGGTGGGGTCAAGGGTCAGATTTTATCAGATGATCAGATAAAGAGCGCCATCTACAAGTTTGGTGCCTACCGCTGCATCTGAGTAACCGATCTCGGCCATCCTGGCTGTGAGCTTTTTCCTTCACATGCTCCCCTCTTTCCCATTTGAATCGCTTCTTAGTGTGTCAGTGAACTCTGCTGCCTTCGTAATAATGGCCGCGTGCGATTTCCACACAACAGGTAGATTGAGGAGCTGAGCCTCAGTCGCCGCCTTCTCAATTAGCTACTCCACTTCTAAAACAACGGTGCCTAGGGGCTTCATTTACCTCCTTGATGACGGGCTGCACAGACTCCATACCTACGGCCGACTCCGTTGGCCTAATATCGGATTCGGTCTCAGCAGCCTATGAGAGCTGTTCTCCAAGCACCGACCCCGAGGCCGCCGTCTCCGACTCCGTCTTCGTCTCGGACATACCAAATTCGGGCTTCTCGACATCGGTCTTTTCAGACCTTGTTGGCCCAGCATTAGCCTTGTGAGATCCATAGCCAGAGCAAGCCTGGGACATCTCGGTTTCCTCTAGCACTCGAATTTGAGCTCCCCAAGGTCACGCCAATCGTGGCAGGGGTACGAAGACCAGAGCTCCCAAGCATCGTGCTTCACTCCATCAACTCAAAGTCGAATGTCTGGATGTAAATCACATGTCTAAACCCGCTATTCCAGAATAACTCTGCACTGGCTTAAGGTCGGCAGCAATGACGTGCAGGTTCTAGGCTTTCAATACCGGTGCAGCATCTGCCGACGTGGGGGTTATCTAATTTCCCGGAACGAGGCCAAGAGTTATCAGCTCTTGCTCGACACCGATAACATCGTAAACATGCTCTAGGAATTATAGCTCTTCTTATATGAGATACCATTACAAGCTCACCTCCTAATTGCACAACACTCTCAAAATCAAGGACTGTATTCAGGGAATAGCAGACGTACCAGAACTTGACAAAGTATACTCAGATACCGGCTAATAAGTGGTGTGATTGACCGAGAACAGCTGGCGAGGATGGACATCATGACCCATATCGGACAAAACAAGGTTGATGGTCTTTGAGAAGAGTCATGGGAATTGCACGAATGATCCAATTCTCAAAGGGCTATTGAATGACTTTGGAGTATGGCATCCTTTGAATTGCTGGACTGCACACAGTATCGATTACCAAGGGTACCAAAGTGGAGATCTCGTCCGACGTCGCGCATACAGAATTTGGACTGTTGCTCTTGAATTCGCATCAACTCATCTCTACAATATTCAAACGCTTCGCAGTATTGCTACTTGAGCCGATACTAGAATATGGACGTACCCGCCGCAGCAAACGTCCTGGGCACTCTCGGAGCAGTAAGAAACGCCATCCTCTTTCATCAATTGCCTCAGCTAATCTCCAACCCGCAGGTCTGTTGGTCAATCCAGGTACATCTCCAATACCGCATATCGATGCTAGGAGTGACATTTCTAACATGCTGCACGTAGTTGATCCCTCAGATTGTCGTCAACTATCGCCGACACAATGCGACCGGTCTTCAACCGTCGATGATGATGCTCTGGGCGTGGGCGGGCGTTCCGCTCGGTGTCTACAACATCGTCAAGGACTTCAACATCGCGCTGCGCATCCAACCTCAGATCTTGACTCTGCTCAGTCTCATAACGTGGATCCAGTGCTATTACTACGAACGGGTGAGCATCCGCCTCCAGGCCATGTGGGTTTCGTTGTGTTGCTAATATGATGCGCCTTTAGAAATGGACAGTACAACGATCTCTGCTCGTCGTGGTCCCCATCGCGACAGTCATGGGAGGAATCCAAGCAGGCCTGATCATCGCCCTGCGCATCCCCAACTCTCGCGACATCGAGTGGCCCATGATCCTCATGGCGGCTCTCTCAGCAGCACTGCTCGCGGCGGGCGTGCTACGGCACTACTGGGACATCT
Source organism: Dactylonectria alcacerensis (assembly GCA_029931735.1). NCBI lineage: Eukaryota > Fungi > Ascomycota > Sordariomycetes > Hypocreales > Nectriaceae > Dactylonectria > Dactylonectria alcacerensis. Next base: position 1,223,157 of record JAPMUZ010000006.1, on the reverse strand, counting down.
ACCTCCACCGAACGGTGCGCGGCATCTCGTTTATCTTCGTGGCCATTGACGCCGCGGGCGATGTTTTCTCGTTGGTGTCACTCTTCTTCCAGCCAGAGCTCGACGTCATGGGCGTCGTCATCTACGCGACTGAGTTTGTCCTCTGGTGCGGCGTATTTGCGTGCGGAGGCTACTACAATTTCCTGCCTTGGTTTAAGAAGCGCTGGTTCAACCGGTCTGCCAAGGGAACGCCTGAAAATGACCAAGATGGTCTTCCGTCGAGCAGCACGTCTGATAACCAAGCCAGCAACGGCATCACGCTGCATGATATCCCATCGTCGAGCTCCGTGTTCCGCACGGTTTCGGCGAACTCTGCCAACCTCAGAGCTCGTACGGCAGCGCAAGGAGGCGTTGATCGAGACATCGAATGATTAAAGACAGAAAAATAAAGCTTAAGGTTTAGCTCCCGTCATGATATTTAATTAGGTCTCTAACACATGGGTTTAATGGAGCAATCAACGCCTGTGATGATGGTTGGATATTCCGGAGATTCCCAAGGACCTTGCTCACTTCCCCGTGAGGCATGAGAGCACCGCCACCATGCTCCCAGCAAATCCGCTGGATGGCTCTCTTTTAGGGGACGTCCTCCAGGGTGTGGGTGCTAAAATCCCCCCGCTAGAAACGACTTTTCAGTGTCCAGTGTCCAGTAATTAAGCTCTGGAATGGAACACGCCACTAAACGAGCCAGTGTCTCAGCCTCGCAAGGCTCCGACTCCCCTTTCGCGGCAGAATGCCACCGACGATCCTGCGATGCCAGCCCTCGACAACCCTTGAGAGAGCATCTCTTTGCCCTCGACGACAACAATCTGACCATCACCTCGCTCGCTCTGCTCGTCTTCTTCACCGCCATCGTGCCATGTTCGCGATCCCATGCCGCCCCTCTGGACCCCGGCTGGCATGCCCGGCGCACGGCGGATGATGCTCAACAAGCGCTTCAGTCGCATCGCCATCATCGGCCTCTGCTCCATCATCGTCGTCATCCTGGTCTTTTGGCACAGTATCCACGGCAGCTACAACGTCCCCGAGTACTACCCCTTCGAAACCACCAGCTACTTCTTCCCCGTGTCCGTCGACCCCGTCGGCAAGACCACAAAGGAGCTATGCGCCTCCTTCCCGAAGCACGTCCTCGAATCCATCCAGCCCGTCCTCAAGATGGGCCACGGCGAGCATCGCGACAAGATTGATGCCCAGCTCGACAGCGTCAGCGCCTGCTTCGGCAAAGACGACCTTCTTATTTTCTCCGATCTCGACGAAACGCTGCGCGGCCACGAAGTCATTGACATTCTCGCCGACCTCCCCGCCGGCTATTACGTCGACAACCCCGACTTCCAGCACTATATATGGCAAAAGGAGATGCGCGATAATGGGACGCTGGATGTGGACAAAGAAGCGACGGCGCGCATTAATGGCTGGAGGATCGACAAGTACAAATTTCTACCCATGATTGAGCGAGCGTGGCGGACGAAGCCAAACAAGGACTTTTACTTCTTTCTCGAAACGGACACGTAAGTTGATGCCCTCGCCAGCACTCTACGCAGCAGTCCGACGTATGCTCCTGCCAATGCAGTACTCAACTCACACTGAAACAGATACGTCTTCTGGGACAATGTCTTCCGCTTCCTCCACACCTTCGACCCCGACACGCCGCTGTACATGGGATCGCCTTCGCCCGGCCGACACGACGTCATCAAGGACATCAAGACGTGGTTCGCAAACGGGGGACCGGGTTTCGTGCTTAGCCGTGGTGCCATCAAGGCCCTGCTGGCGCGCAAGGTCACGTCATTTGGACAGTACGTCGAGGCCCCGATCACCGAGAAGTGGCTGCCGCTTCTCAAGGAGGACTGCTGCGGCGACAGCGTCGTGGGCTGGGCGCTGTGGAACGCCAGCATCTCTCTGCAGGGCTACTGGCCTATGTTCAACCCGCATCCTCTCCATGGGATCCCCTTTAGCGACAAGTACTGGTGCCAGCCGGTGTTGACGCTGCATAAAACACTGCCAAGCGACATGGTCGATGTATGGAAATGGGAGTTTTCCCAGAGACAATTAGGGGTAAGTTCGAAGGAATTATCCACGTGCCTTGATTGGGAATCTAACATGCACAGCGTCCTCTTCTCTACTCTGACCTCTGGGCCTTTAAACACCCCGGCAACCTCCAGGCCGCCGTCGACTGGGACAATGGCGACTGGGACAGCTGGATTGCCCCGCCCGAAGCCAATATTGACTCCTTTGATCTATGTGCAAAGTACTGCAAGGACCACGACCAATGCCTAGAGTGGACATGGCAAGGCCTGGACGCGCAAAAATGCGTCCTTTCCAGGGCGATCCGGTTCGGCGACCCCAGGAAGCCCGAGCTAATCCCCTGGCCCGAGGAGCGAGACAAGAAGGGCAACATCATACCGCCGCCCGCGGATCGAAAGGACAGGTACGTCGACTTCAAGTCGGGATGGCTTGGGGACAGAATCGACGAGTGGAGGGCCAGCAGGAACTGCTCCACGGTGCAGTGGGTGGGACCGAGCATCAAGAGGATATTTTAACGACATGCCCTGAATAGGTACTGTGCGATCTTGCTAAGGGCCGGATGATTGTTTAGTGTAGACATTGGCGTTGTAAAATTAGGCATTGCGAGTAGTTCATATGCATATAATGAGACCCAGAATTTCCTCGGATGCCGTCGAGTGTCAGGTTTGGCTCCTTCGAATTACTCGTCTCGTTCATACGCCATGTGAATTCAGTGTCTTCATCCAAAACATGTAACTTTTTCTATCCGCCCCTTCCCTTTGTGAACCCTCATCCCTCATGGAAAGTCCTCATTAATTACAGCGGGTATCGTTTACAGCACATAGCGGAAGTACGGGTTCTCCTTGTCGGTCAGATCCTGAAAGGCAAACTTGGCTCGCTCGGCCTCGTCTAGGGGAAGGGCATCGCGCCTCCTGTTCTCGTTGCGCAGGACAAAGTAGAGAGCGACAGATGCGAGGATGCAGATGATGTAGCTATGGGCAATAGTCAGAAAAATACGGTTCGTTTGTTACTTGGAACGAGTCTTACCAGATGATCAGGCCCAGCCAGAGAGCGGGATAGTGCTGGGCCTTTGTCTGCGACCAGACGAGCTGCGGGCCGACAATGTTTCCGACGCAGTAGGCGACGAAGATGGTGGCGGCCATGAAGCTCTTCTTGGTGTGGCCGGCCACGTTGGACATGCCGACGGTAATGATGAGGCTTACAGTGCCGCCGAAGAAGCCCGTAATGGAGTATCCGACGACGGGCGCCGCGGCACGGTGCGACCACTCGCTCTTCCAGATGATGGCGCAGCCGGCGATGACGGGCAGGCAGGTCATGACGAGCATGAGGATGCGGATGTTGGCGAACCTGGAGCCTAGATAGCCCGTTGTCAAGATCACGATAAAGCACAGCCCCCCGAGCGGGAACTGGAACAGGATCGATGCCAACGTGCTCCAGCCAAACGTGCTGACAATCAGGGGCCCGAAACCGCTGACGGCCCCGTTGACCGTGTACGCCGAGGCCATCATCAGCGCGACCAACCAGATCTTGACGTCTAACAAGGCTTCTCGCACCTGCGACGCCTTGAACTTGGTGCAGCGCACGCCCGTCTGGCCGTGACGCAGGCGCTCGACGGCGGCGAAGCGCTCTTCTTTGGTGAGGAACCAGGCCGTCACGGGCGAGCTGGGCATGACGAAGCAGAACAGGCCGAAGAGGAAGGTCAGAGACCCGGCGAGCAGGTAGATGTACTGCCAGCGGCGCAGGTTTCCCGATGTGATTTGCGCGAAGCCGTAGTTCAGGCTGCCACCGATGATAGTGAATAGCCCCGTGGCGGAGAACCACCAGCTCTGTCGCAAGGCCTGCTCGCTCTGCGTGTAAAACCCAGCGACGACGCACATGAATCCCGTAGGAATCACGCTCTCCACAAACCCCAGAAAGAAGCGCTGAGCATACAGCCCTTCGTGCGAAGTAACAGCAGCCGTGAGCATGCAGACGGCCGCCCAGACGATGACGACGGCGCCCAGCACGCGGCCCATGTCGAAGCGCTGCAGGGCAAAGGTCATGGGATACAGGCCGGCCAGCATGCCGAAGTAGAAGAGCGACGTCGCCCAGCTGAGGCGCCGCGTGTCGACGGTCGGCGGGTCGGACGAGGCGTCGACGATGGTGAGCTCGAGGTCGGTCGTCATGCCGAAGAGGACGGCTGAGCCGAGAATGGCTTTGTCGTAGTAAACGAGGCCGTCTAGAAGAACAAAGAGTCAGTATGGAGAGCGGGATATATAAAGAGGGGGGAATCCAAGCATCACCACTACTCACATCCAAAGATCATCGCCGGGATCAGAAACATGTCAATCTTCCTCACTGCGCGAGCTTCCACCAAGGGGTCCACCACATGCTGTTGCTCGCCGACCATGGCGATGGCTTCGTCTTTGGCCTCGACCGCCCGAGGCGCGGTGGCCTCGCTATCCTCCATCACGGCCATGAGTAGCGAGAATTGTTTTGCAAGATATTGGTAAACCCGGCGTGAAGCTGATGCGGCCGTCAATTATATAAAGACCGCAGAGGTGAAAACTTTGCCTCCAGCCATGGCGGAAGAATTCCCGGACATGTTTATGCCAGCGCGTGGTCGACGATTTGAGAGTATTTTACGTCATGTCATGTTCGAGCCCAGCCAGCTCTAAGCTTCCAACAAGGTCGAACCGGGTATAACGCGGATTGCCTCGTTCGGTTACCGGTAGACGGTAGTTTACGTTAGCTACATTAGCTACATTAGCCCCTCGACTCACCCCAAACGAATATTGGCTTGCACTAGCGAGTGATGTGCGAACCCATGGCTGGCGTGAGGTTTTTTTTTTCTGTTCATGCTTGAGAATGCGACATGGATTCTCATTAGCGGACGCGAACCAGTCAGGAGAGACTCGTTTGAACTACTTGGGGGGTTCGTTAGCACTAAGAGCCGGGCTGCAGAGCACTGAAAATCGCTCTAGCTTTCTATCCCGCTCGAGACCCTTCGGAATTCGAAGTCCGAGAAAATCGAATGACGAGGGATGATAGGGGAAGAGGAAATGCACGAGAAGTTTGCGTTGGGATAAGAATCATGGGACGTGAATCATTACTACCGAGGTACATATCTAACGTAGGGACGGGGGATATCGCAACAGGGCCGATGTCGGCGCGGCCATCTTGTACACACTCAAATCTTTTCAATTTTCTCACAGCTTGGACGGGCTCTCGTTGGGGTCTTTGACCTCGACCAGGAGTTTGCCTAGAGTTTGTTAGCTTTATAAACAATCCCAATGAACCTGGGTTGTGGCGTACCAGTATTGACACCCTTGTAAAGATCAACAAGGGCCTGCTCGGCATTCTTCAATCCGCCCTTGATAATCGTCTCGTTCTTCTTGAGGCGGCCCTCGGCCACCCACTGGGCGATCTCGGCGCGAGCCTTAGGGAACTCGGCCGTGTGGTCCAGCACGATGAAGCCCTGCAGCTTGATGCGCATCGTGATGATTTGCGAAAAGTGCTTGGGGCCTTGAGGCTTGGCCGCGTTGTACTGGCTGACGTTGCCGCACTCGACGAAGCGCGAGTGCTCTTTGGCGCGGAGGAGGCACATGTCGAGGATGTCGCCGCCGACTATTTCAATGGTGGTCAGTATATGTCGCAATATTAAGATGATGGTACTCACCGTTGTCAAAGTACACATCGATAAAGTCGGGCGTAGCATCCTTGAACTTCTGCTTAAAGTCGTCGGCCTTGTAGTTGAGCGCCTCATCAAAGCCCAGCTCCTCAATGAGCCACTTGCACTTCTCATCGCTGCCACAGATGCCCACGACCCGCGCGCCTCTAATCTTGGCCATCTGGCCCGCGACACTGCCCGTGGCTCCCGCGGCGCCAGAAACAACAACAGTCTCGCCGGGCTTGGGGTCGCCGATCTGCGTCATGCCGACCCAGGCCGTCATGCTCGTTATGCCCAGCGCCGAGAGGAAGTCCTGCGGCGTCGACGCGCCCGGGTACAGCGACGCGGGCTCGAAGCGGCCCTCGGACATGATGGCGTACTGCGTCCAGCCCGGGAAGCCGGCCACGAGCTCGCCCTCGCGCGCGAGCTTGCTCTTGGACGCGAGGACGCGGCATACCGACGAGCCGCGCATCGTCTCGCCGATCTTGACGGGTGGCAGGTAAGAACGAACGTCTAATCATTAAATAAAATGTTAGCGGGGTTATGTCAACAGTGTCTCGTCTCTCAACGGGAACGCACCCTTCAACCATCCTCTCATGGCAGGATCCAGAGACAAGTAGAGCACCTCAACCAAAATCTGTCCATCCTTAAGCTCATCCGGCGTCGGCGCGGGAGCAATCTTCTGCGCAAACGTCTGGCCGGGGATGATGTCGGTGGTGGGGCGCTCGGCGAGCGTGATGCTGAGGTTATCGCGAGCCATGTTTGATGTGATGTGATGTGATGTGATGATGTTTCGACTGAGTTCAAAGCTTCGTCCGGATCTGTCGCAAGTTTGGGCAGCTGCTGGCAGTGGCGGCTGAGTTTGGTCCTATATATATATATCTATGTATATATAAAGTAGCGCCTGAATATCGTCAACAAGTCAAGAACAAGCCCGGGACTAAGCGCCTAAAGTAATGGCCGGCCCGTGTCCCAGACGGCCCCTTTCGTACTTTGTCGCCGAACGCGGCCCCATTACCCCTTCGCCCGTCGCCCGCAAGTTCCATTGACCATCTTCGGTGTCTTTTCCTCGACAAGAACAAACGCCCGTTTCTCCCTTTCTCCTCCTTTTTCTCCATACGAGAGCCAACCCACTAGATCCCTACATAGTAGACGGGCGATGCGGGCTTCGGCAACCCCGCCCAACGCCTCGTCCGCTCGGCCCACCCTTCCCGGACGCGCCATCGCCCGTTTAGGGAACCTCTCCGTCCGCCCCAGCGCCTTCGGGTCCGAACCTCCGATGTGTCGACGCCGAAACCAGCCCCTCCGACTGGTTGACCGAGTCACGGTCCTCCGCGGGGGCCTTGATGGCATTGCTGGGGGGTGGTAGCTGAGGGGAGGGGATGGGGAATATTGTCGAATCATCTTTCCCCGTTCCCCCGTTGACGCAATACCGAGGCTCGCGGCTCTCCAAGAGCTCCAGCTGTACTGTTGCATAGCATTACCCTACCCAAGCTAGCAACTGCGATAAAACCCCCCGACGCGCCTCTACTGCTGTTTTGGGGACAAGCGTGGAACGTTCCAGTGCGAGGCCGCGTCCATTGACAGCCGCAGTCCGAAAACCTTGGTCGTCAACATCTTATTAATCACTCCGTCGGACAGATTCCTCGGCCGGTGTCCATAAAGAGCCGAGGCTGCCCGTCACCGCTTATCTAACACTGTTACGAGTCATGTCAGATACCTCCCGTCATTCCATCTCACAAGATAACATACATACCAGCCAACTTTCACACAGACTTTGCGTTGCTTCAGATGTAATGAATAAATATGACGTATATAAACATCATGATGATATGACATGATATGCCCGCTTGGCTATGAGTATGCGTATGGATGAAATCTATCTGCAACATGATGAGGTCATGCATGTGGTATAAAACATTAGAAAATAAATGAATGTCATCAAGACAATGGAGTCTTTTCCGGTTCCCGGTTTGCCTCCTGATTCCTGTCTAGCAGTTACCTCTCTTCGTTTTGTTCTTTCTCTCATTCTTTCTTTCTTCCCTCTTCTCTCTCTCTCTCTCTCTCTCTCTCCCCTTCATTATACAGGGCACGCCGGCACAGGAGGCGGCGGTACTTTCATTAGTTTGCTCCTCCTCACGCTCTTTTTACTCGTCATTCGCATACTCTTTTCTCGCCGGTTCGTGGCAGATCTGTGCATGCTGGTCGCCGTCGATTGGAGTCTTCTGAGCATCGTCTCCTTCTCCCACGATGGGTCGATCAAGAATCGCTTGTTTTCCTCCTCGTCCTCGCAGTATCGGAGTGGCTCTGGCGTTCCAAACTTGTAACGGTGGTAAGTCTGACCCGCGAGCGCCTCGTCTGCACGCATCCTGCCCTGGTGCCATTGGATCCAAAACATCTGCTCGTGTTCGCGTAGATAACGGTTTCCGTGGAAGCTGTGCAGCACCACTTCGCGGGACAGCAGGCCTAGCTTTCGACGATATTCAGACTTGGCATAGAACCGCTCGCTCAACCATTTGACATCATCCTCTGTGATCTCGTCGGGAAGCTTAGGGGCATCCAGCTTCATGTCGGCTTCGTCGGTAAATTGTGTCCATGGGCCAACCATGCCCAGGATCGAGATTTGGGCGCGTGCCAGCGCCATGGGGTCGTTGGGCGGTACAACTTCTCCGTATCGCTGATCAGGGTTTTCCGTATCAGTAAGCACCAGCGCAGTGGCACCGACTTCCGTAGCAACAATAGGGACACCCGCAAGGGCAGCCTCGCCAATAGCCAGAGGCAGACCTTCAGAGATGGAAGAGTTCATGAAAAGCCAGGCATCCTTCAGTACTTCCTTGGGGTTTCCGAATCCGGCCAAGATGACTTTGTCCGTAAGATTGTGGTCCACAATAAACTTCTCCATCTCAAGCGCGTAAGCAGGCTGTCGGTCCTTAGCACCATAGACAACGAGTTTATAGTCAGTGAAGCCGAATTTGTTGATGATGATGTCGGCAGCTTGGATAGCAGCCTTGACGCCCTTGATGACCTGCACGTTAGACAACATGACCACCGTAGGTGTATCTGTGCGGATCTTGTCGACAGGGGTAAAGGACTCCATGTTGCTAATGCCGTTGACGATCGGGTCAATCTTGCGGCGGAATTGGTTTCTGTTGCTGACAACACCCTTTTCTGTGCCAATCTCGGCCTCCCACATTCTATAACCTTGGTTAGTAATGTTTAAGGCATGCAAACGGTAGACTTACGGATTGAATAGCGACGCGCAAGGGGTGATGACGTCGGCGTGGAAGTAGGCAAGACGACTAGCAAGGCCTATGCCAGAAAGGAGCATATTTTGCACAGAAAGAGGAAGCTCGCTCTGGGCCGCACTGATGTTGAGACAGCACTCTCGCCACAAGATAGCGTGATCCCAGATACCGAAGCTAGCACCACGGCGGTACTTTAGCACTAGGCCAAACAGACTGCTGATACCGTGGTGGGTGCTCTGGAAGACGCGAGGGCACTCATCTGGAACCTTGACAGCAAAGATGAAGAAGTAGGCCTTGTAGATACCAAGCGCGGTGCGAAAATCGGGAATGCTAGGGCGTTCGATCTCAAAGCATTGGGACGGGTTGACGATGTTTGGGTCGTCATAGTGAGTAAGCCAGGCCGCGACCCAAGCATCCTCACACTCCTTGGACTGCCAAGTAAATGCGTAATCCTTGTGTTCATAGTACTTGGCCATCGAAAGAATGACATTGCTGTATTTAATAAGGTCAGCCCGCGAAAGGCGCTTGGTCCGGGCACCCTTGACGAAGTCCATCAAAAGAGGCACGAAGACGCCGAGGATGTCCCGCTGGACATCGGTGTCAGACACCTTCTGATCAACCTGCGATTCCAGAATGTTGTCGATAACGCCGTGGTTGGCAGTGCCTCCATCGATACCCCACAGAGGCAAGAGCTTCAGGGAGTTCACGCTCTTCTCAATTTGGAAGCGAGGGATACCGTAGTCGTTGGCACATTCAGAGAGGACGTGATTGCGGATGGTTTTATGTCCGTTAACCAGATCACGTCGGCAGTTAGAAACTCCACCAGGTGCAACAGGCCAGCAGCCAATGTCATTAAAGATGACAGAGACACGTTCGTTAGTATCATTGAAGCAGTCCTGCGGTCGGGCGGTAACCTGTGTAGCATCGTTGCTGAGGCCCATAGCGTAGAGGTCAGAAGTTTTGATAGTCAGGAGGGACACCTCGGAGACATCTGTCTCGATTTCGATGGCAGGGACAATCTGGTCGATGTTGGCGTCCAAAGCGCGGCGCGCCTCGTCAAGGCGTCCGCTGTCTCTTGCTTTCCAATACTTTCGGAGAAGGAACTCCTCGCGAAGGACGAGCTCATCCATCCAGCAGGCCGTAACCGCATCAAGTGTGCCGCTCTTCAACCAGTGACTCCACAGCTCCGTACGGATGCGCCAGGTGGGTACACGGCCGTACATGCGAGATCGCCACAGGACAATCCAAGAGACAGGGTTCAAGGAAGAGATGAGGTTAGGCGTGGTGCCTGCATAGCGTCGCATCTGACGGACTTGAAGAACACTGTGGTAGATGAGCAAGTCGTCCGAATCGAAGGACAAATTCTTAGGACGGGACAGCAGGGAAGACTCGTTGGCAAAGATCTCTGGAGCGACAAGAATAGAGATCTTGACGCCGTTCTCTTCCATAAAGGTAGTGATGGTTGGGTCACGTCGATGGGGATACTCGTATGTGCTAGTGTACGTCTTGCGGCCAATCTTCTTGATGATGAGGCCGATGTTCTTGGAAGGAACCCAGGTGTATTCTTCAGTATCAGTAGGCTTGCCCCAGAAGATGGACAGCATGTCGTCGCAGGACGAATGAGCCAGCTTGAAATCGGCTCGGAGGACGTCGGAGTTGCCTTTGGGAACAGACTTATAGTGATACTGGAAGACATATTCTGTCTCACCGAGGGTCCATGTACCACGCACCACGCGTCCGTATTTGTCGTAGTAACCAACACTTCGGGAGTCATCCTTGGCAGTAACCTTGCTGAGCGGCCAGCGTGAAGCGATTCCCGAGTCGTACTGGTAGGTAGAAATGCCGCCGACATTGTCCTCTCGGCTCTTAAGGCGGAGGTCCTCGTCGTAGGTATCAGTGTACAAAGGCTTTCCCTCAGGAGCTTCCTTGAGGGAGCCAGGATAAACCCGCAGCATCATTGTGCCATTGTCATTGACAGAAGCGAAACCCGTGATGGTCTTGCGCGGTAGCTCGACAATGATAGTGTTCTTGAGGACCTTGCGTCGAGCGCCCTTCTGTGCAAGACGCGTGATGTTGACTAGAGCAGGGCGGTGGTAGATGAGAATCCAGTAGACCCAGAAGTTCTTCATTTTTCGGCAAGCCTTCCAAATGAGCAGGAGGATGAAGACAAAGACACCTCGCAAAGGGATATTCCTAAGGCAGTACACAAGCTCTCGTTCCATGTTGGAACCACCTCCAGAGATGATGGCCACCCACTTGACAAAGACAACTGGAACAGAGATGATGCTTCGCCAAATACTCTGCAGTATTGTCAAGGACTTGCCAGTGCGGCTAATGACGATGGGTCGAAGCTCAGCGGGGGTAGGAGGTACAACATCTTGCCCCTCCTCGGGGAACGCGTTAACTTGGCCTAGTCGATCTTCGCATTTGTCATAGACTTCCAGAGCTAGACTGACGTGGAAGTCTTCGGTGAGCAGGTTGATCTTGGACTCGGCTGCCCATTCGTGAAACTCCGAAGATAAAGAAACAGGCTCGCCAGCAATACGGCGCAAAATGACTTCGCGGACGTCCTGGGGGGTCCTCTCCCACTCAGAATCAACATCGGTATCCAGGCAAAGATGTCTCATCATCTCTCTCTCAGTCTTCAGAACAATGCGGGTCAGGTGTGGCACGCTGTCATGGGAGAGCTCAAACTCGATTCGCTTCGACAGACATGTAGTGCCGTGAAGGAAGTGCTCAGCCTGGACGGACTGGTTTTGCGAAAAACTGAACTCAGCGCGGGCAACATGATAGAGGATGGCTTCACTGATGATGGTCGACAGAAGAGGTTGCCAGGCAGGGAGGGACAGCTCGGCCTCATTCATAAAGCCGAGTGTTAGCTGAAGAACGCTGCCCTCACGCGAGCTGAAGCCGCTCATCTCGCCCAAACCAGCTCGGCTAAAGTCTTCCCGGCTGACCACCTTGACGGTAATCTGGCGCTCAGCCCACATCTCCAGCGCGGTTGTAATAAGGTTGCTCGACCAGGGGGCGGTAATAGCATGCTCGTTGGGGTATTCCAGACTTCGTCGAAGCATCTTGGTGATCTGCTTGGATGAGACCTTTCCATCTTCACTCCAGAGCTTCATGCCGGAAAAGTTCTTTCGCATGGTGGAGCTAGGTGCCTTGGTGTGGATCGACTCTTCAGCGCTGAATCGGTACTGAATAAAGACATCAGAATGCTCAGTGCGAGCACTTGAGCCATGCAGCAAAGGTGAAGGCGCGGTCCAGTCCTTCCATGTCCAGAGAAGTGTACCAGTTGCAGCAAGAACGGCAGCTGTGTTCTGGGCGATGATGTCGTTGAAGATGAATTGGGATGTCGCGGGAATGGCGTGAAGAACACAACCTGTAATGAATCCGATGACAGCCGACCCCATGATGATGGAGATGTGGGTTGTGACATTGGTGGTGAAGCACCTGTTGAACTGGAATAGGATGGAACAAGTATAGCCCAGCACATACATATAATAGAGGACCATCGTCTTCCAGCCGTCAACGAAAATCCACATGAGAATTGTCGTAGCTCCAAACACGAACATGAGCTTAGACAAGATGTCAGTCAGCGCCTTCATGATGCTTTGACGGCGATGAGCCTCAAACTCTTGAGCCAGGCTCTGAGCGTGCTCAAAATCACGCAGTTTCTCCTTAGAGATCTGGTCTCTGAGTCCCCAGTACTTGTAGAGGGTCGAATCAAGGAGCATAGCAGCGATACAGAAGTAGATGATGCAGAGGCAGATACCGTAGCGCGATCGGGAGTCGCTATAGATGCTTGGATAAGGGCCTCCAGCACTCCACACCATCATGACCCAGCGATCCATCAGGGCAACCAGGAACAATCCAAGTGTTTGTCCAACGTCATATCGAGCGAGACGGAAGAGTGTGAAGACATTGTGGTCCTTAAGACCTCGGACCATCATGCTTTGCTGATTTTTCGACTCATTAAGCTGGGTGAACCAAGCCGTGCTGAACAATTCTGGGTGGGTGGCTTTATCAGGGTTTGTCTTTCGGAAGAGCCAATCGACGTAGGGCATGCCATGTGCAATTCGCGCAATAAACGGATCCGAGAAGACGCGCGCAGCCTTGGCTTCCCGGGTGCGGCGTTTATATGACTCCAAAACAGAAACGAAGGTCTCCAGTGCTAGCGCATCCTGATCTTTAACTTCGTCATCGAGGGACTCTGGGGCCAGTCTACCCCTATACCACTCGATGATATCCTTCTGAGAAAACTTAGGGATGTTGTCCATCCAGTTTGACCATTCATGACAGAGGCGGCGGTAACGGTAAAGTGTGACGAGCACGTAGGCAAACATGACTGGGATATAGATCTCTAAGTCATGACCATTGACGAAGCTGGAAATGAGAGGCGACAGAAATAGCAGGGGCATGTTCTGAAGGAGAACGCTTCGGCCGGAAGACATAGGACTCTCGAGTTGGTGCATGGCGCTCATTATGCCAAGTAGGTTGAAATGAGTTGAGATGCAGAAGAGGTAGGCAACGAAGACAAACCCGACTCCAACAGAAAACCTGACAGTGAACATAATGAAGCCAACAATCGAGATAAGCAGGGTCAGGAAGAAGCCGCCAGAGAGCCTTTGAACATGGAAATAAACCATGTTATCGTAAGCGTAGTGAGCAAGGTAGTAATTTCCAGTGCTACCAACCCATCCAGTAACACCAGCTGTGAGTAGGAGAGCGACCAGCAAGGCATAGCCAGCAGCCTCAAGGTGTTCGGAGTTCATGAAAGCCGTCATAAAAAAGCCACGCCCAACAAAAGTGAGCAGCAGAACGTCGATAATAGCAGGAACACAGAAGATGGACATGGCACCGGCCTCAGCAAATCGCCGCTTCCATTCCTGAGCAATCTCATGTGGAGTGCGCTTCATCTTCTTAGCTCCAGGGACGGGTTCATCATCGCCGTCTTTGAGAGTGGTTTCCGCGTCGGGGCTGAAATACATGGTCATGATCTCGTCATTGGGTCGATCAGCGGCTGTGGGAGGGCGATCCTCGAGGAATTTGCGGTATCGCTGATAAACAATGTTACCAAGGTTGCGTGGAAGGAGGCCAAAGTAGATCTCGCATTGAGATCCAAGAATCCAGAGCTCGGAGAAGACAGCGGCCTGGTCGGGTTGGGAGAGAAACATGGGGCAGCGATCGGTCGATTCGTTGTAAACCTCTTCAAAAGCGGCCCTCCGGAGAATGCTGAAGTAAATGATAGCGAAGAGCTCGGCATTGACGTCGACATAATCGCATTCAGACCATGAGTTCCAGGGATCATAAGCACGGAGAAGAGTGTTAGTCAACGCGTTCAACGTCTCTCTCTGTCCAAAAAAGAGGGACTCGTGAATGAGTCTGTCAGTGAGCTGAAACAAGACAACAAGATCTTCGAGGGTTGGGAGCTCGGTTGCGCCGAGTCGAACATAGTACAGCAACCGGGTTCGAAGGATATCTCGCATGGATTGAGATCCGTCAAGCACTGCCTCGGCGCAAGTCAGGGTCCAAGATGCCTTGGTGGTGTCCTCAAGAAGGTAAGTTGAGCAGTGCTTCTTAATTGCATCACCAATGCGGTGAGTCACACCAGATACCCGCAACTTCTGAAGCATGCTGAGAACCTCAGAGTACGTAGCGTTCACAATGGTAGATCTGATGCTCAAAGGCAGACCAGAGTTGTCAGCCTGGCCATTAGCTTCCTCCAATAAAAGCTCTTGCTCATATCGTAGATCGCGGGGGGTTCGGTGGTGGGCCAGCCACGTATGGAGAACTGTGGCTGCGTCACTGGGAGCCTTCTGTGAGATATAGATCTCGATGGAGCCCTCGCGAGCCTTTGACACACCCCACAAGTGGGCATCACTGTCTGGGACGATAAATCCAGTATCCATACCCTTGAAAACGCGGACCTGACGAGCGACTAAGCACCTGATCAGGTCGTGAACGGCGATATCGCACTCCTTGTGTGCAGCCAAACCCTTCAGGGCAGCGACCAAGGCTTCCTCCTCATTACCTTCGACGGCATGAAGCATGTTGATGTCATTCAGATGCGTCTGGGTTTCGACGATAGCTTGGTAGTGCTCGGCGCGAGGCTCAGACGTCAACGGAAAGCATCCCATATTAGAGAGCGCCCTGCCATCACTGGAAGAGTCCCAGAAGCTGCTTCTGGTAGGGGCAAGGTCGATGTAATCAGGCGAGGTGTGCACTTCGGGCTTCTCATCGTAGATAGCTCGCAGAGAGGGTCCAAGAGGTTGAGATTGCAAGAGTCTGGACGAACCGGGGATCAGAGCTTCAAGGTCGTCGAGTGGCAGGGAGGCTGTTTTCACGAAGGGCGAGCCGTTGGGGACGTAAGCTTTCCGTGTCTCGGAGACCCACGATTTTTGGAGCTATTTCACTATCAGCCTTAGATGTCTCGGGAACACATGTGAGACATACTTGAATGGTTTCCGCACGCCGGATGTACTCAAAACCGCTGAGGGTCTGTATCGCACTGAGAATAGGTGCCTTGAGCTTGTACTCAGGGTCCACAGGGCCATGCTCAATGACGGCTCCGAAATGTTCGGCCAATTTTACAGCCCTTCGGATGGTGGCGGGGTGAGGTCGGCGCTCCCATCGATCCAAGAAGCCGATGAAGAAATCGGGCCTCTCCTCACGTTCCTTGTGGCAACGAGCCATGATCTTTCGGAAGCGCTGTGCCCTGAAGTAGTCGCGACGTTCGCCATTGGTGAGGATGAGAGCGTTTTCGACAATTAGGCCGGAGGCGAAAGTAAGGCTGATAGAGTCAAGTGCTTCGGAGTCATGGTCGCACGACAGAAGAACTGAGATTCTAGATCGGTACAAGCGTTCCAGCAGACCATCCATCTGCTCGGGCTTCTTCGCTGTCGAACATTGCAGGGCAAAACCGGCGAGGCCATTGCGAAGATAGGTATCGGCAAGGAAGTCGGCAGTAGCTTCGATTTGTGAGGGTTCCAGCGCATCGGAGCCGAAAGAGGCAATGTCGACACTGGCCAGGTTCATCTTGGCATCGATGGGAGGTCCGGTGGTGGTGCAAATAGAAGATCGAGAGTCTCCAACCTCACCCGCGACATTGCCCTCCATCGCCAGAGGCAGGACGACGAGGTCATAAGCTCTCGAGTCACGGTGGACGGACAAGGCCGACGACGACCTGTTGGGCAAGAAGGTGAACGACTTCGTCGGCCGAAACGATTGCATGGGGAGTTCATTGTTACTGGCGTTGGCTGAATCACGCCGTTGCTTTCGACTGTCGCAATAGAGGTCAGCGAGGCATGGTGGGGGTTTGGGACCAAGTTAGAACTTTACCTCACGGTCTTTGGTGATTGTGAATTCCGTGATTGCAGAAAAGTATACACGGCGAAGAGAACAACAGGGACCACGATAGCGGTAACGCCCAGCGTGAAGTTGACGAATTGGAATAATGTGCTGAACCTCTCACTTGAAGGTAGAATGCTGTTGCAGTATACTTCAAACTTGGACACACCACACTCTTCCTTGGTCGGGTCATCCGCGCCAGGCTGGAGGAAGGACGCCATCTTGAAAGGACAAAGGAAAACGAAGGGATCTCGCTGTTCGAAAGACTGGTGCGGAAAAGAAGGTGAAGGTCAGGGTGGCGAGGGCATCCCGCAAACGAGAGAAGAGACGACGACAGCGTCACACAGCTATGCAGCCGACAACGAACGAAGAACGACAGGTGGTGAATGAGGGTAAGTGCAGTAGTGTATTGGGTGACAGGTGACAGACTGACAGACTGACAGTTCCCAAGTCAATCGACACGCCTGGTCATGGCCCATGGACAAGGACTCGAGCCAGGGCATCAAAGGAGGCAAAGGAAGCCGCCCCCATGGCGATGCCAAGTGTTTAGCGTACAAGAGTACGATGTTCCAAATCGGGACGGTAACATGGACTCTTCCGCAACGTGCTCACGATGTGTTGGACTTCAGGTAGACCTTACCTGAAAGGGCCAAGGAGCCAGGGGTGCCGAGGAGCGCGGACTCTGTGCACTCTGTGGTGGGCTTTATGCTGGTACTGGTGGATCGCCGGACGGCCTGGGCGTGAAACCTAGGCCTGGTGGTGGGTTTCGTGAGTGGACTTCGTGAGTGGGCATTGTGGACAATGTGGGCGCCCTGAAAGGAAACCCAGCAGGACAAGGATCAGGGGAGCCGCGCAGCGGAAAATAGATTGGGCTCCTGCAACTGAACATCAAGCGGCGCTACTCCGTAGACTGTGGAGTGGAGCTGGGCGTGGAAACCGGGATGAGCGAGCTGGGAATGAGAGAGCCAGAAGGCTGACTGGGGCTGGATCTGAACGCGTGCTCTGTCCCACGACGTCTGCAAGCTGGCGTGGAATTGGCATCATGGAGAGATGGAGCGGAGACTGCACGAGATGGGGACACCCAGCTGGTGATCATACGGCGGGCTTGCAGAAAGGCGCGCGGAAGATCGGCCGCCGCCGAAGCCTGGGCGGCTGGGCTCTAGGATTCTGGGATTCTGGAGGGCTGGACTTGGTAGCGAAGGCATTCTGACTGGTGCAATTGTGCGGTGTTGTTGCATGATGGGCGAGGCGATGCGATGCGAGAGCAAAGTCAAGCTGGTGAGAGACATGCACATGCGGGCTTGGCATGCACTGAGGAACATGCACCGACAATGAGGCGAGAGAGGGTGAGCAACACGCTGCCTTGACTTGCCTGGTTGCATGAGAAGCCCCTCTACAGTCGTCATCGGCGCACGTGCATACTATGCCGGCTTACTGCATAAGGAACCTAGGCTGGTGCGCGTGGGGTTGTCCGCGAGTGGCGACGACAGCCGAGCAACTGCGCAGAAAAGAATGGCACATCGGGACCAGAAAAAAGGCCTGTTGAAGGCGTCAGAGCGATTTCAAAGCGAACGGCCCAGCAGCCACAAAGAAAAAGCCACAACGTGCCACACCGGGGGGGTGTGAACGATCGGTGCTTAGGGGGGGGTGCCAAGGGCGTTAACTTGCGGCGCTGGCGCCACTGAAGAATGGCGCTCCACTTCCACGGTTGACCAGCACGGCACCAACACCTCACCAACTCACCAACAACGCTCGGCGACTTACTCCCACCCACCGCTTGGTGCGTCGTTACTGGTGCGTGTTTACTGGCGCATGCTACCTACTACCTACAGTATGGTATGTACTATGTAGTACGTACTGGATGCGTGTTACTACCCAGCGGGTCGCCCCCAAATCGATCCATCCCATCATCCAGGCACCGGAATATGCGGGACCGCCGGGGGGTCCATCAGGTTCGATTCATCTTAAACCTGGACAATACGGGAGTAGACCGCAAAAATCTCTCCGGGGCTCCATCACCTAGCCTCCATCCATTGGGCGGCCTGGGTGACATGGCACCTACCTAGGTAGCCACCGACCAACCGCTTACACCGGGCCCCAAGGGAAAAAGACGCCCGGCCGTTCCAAAGGGGGATTTTGCGCCAACGGATCCGCTGGTGGCCCTTTGCGAGTTTCTTTCAGCCGTGTGTGTGTCAGTTACAGCAGAGCCAAGGCAGGGCCAGAGGGTGCAGCCAAAAGTGGCTCGCAAGACAGACCTGAAGCTGGCTCTCTGCTCCGGCGTGCGGTGGGCGGACTGTGGGAAACAGAAGCGGCGTCCATGGACGGGCTAGCTTGCCTCCCTGTCAGGTTCACCGGCGAGGCGACCAGGAACAATCCACAACGCACACAACCAGTGGTTCGGAGCACGTCGTCGAATGGAGATGCAACTCTCACGCCTCTGCGAGGATTGAACGTGTTCTAGCCCTCGGACCAGGGCCTGCCGCTGACCCAGCCATGTCTGTAAAACGAGATTGATCCAGCCCACTGGTTGGGTTGATGCCGATTTGCTATATCTTGACATGCCAAGTCTCCGATCATGCCCCATCCACCCGAGCCTCTTTTGATTTTCAACCCACAACGTGTGGATTTCTATTCTTAAGAGTACTCGTGTCCGCGCGACTTGGATGCTCTCTTATCAGCCATTCTTTCCAAGCATCTAAATCGAAACCGCACACACCGGTCTTATCAAAGGTCGCTGGACCTATATACGCTCGTTACAATGCACACCATGGAGGACGACTTGAACTCCCTCTCCCTCTCCTCCTCCTCTTCATCTGTCTCCCTCGGAGCTTCCTCCGCCGCCACAACTCCTGACTCCGACTATGGCAACGGACTACCCAATGTTATTAGCCCAGAGACAGCCAGTCGTCGATTCATCCTCGTCACTGGTGGCCTTGGCTACATTGGATCACACACCTCCCTTGAGCTCCTGAAAGCTGGATACAATGTTATCATCGTCGATGATCTCAGCAACAGCTTCCACAGCGTCTTCACGAGAGTGAGGAGGCTCGCAGAGTCTCATTGCAAGAACAATGGTCTCACCATGCCCCAACTTCACTTCCACAAGGTCGACTACCGCAGCAAGTCGATGCGTTTCCTATTGGAATCTTATTCTGACCTCGTCGCCTCACCCACGGGGGGACTGACACGTCAGTCGAGAATCTCGGGCGTCATTCACTTTGCCGCGTACAAGTCTGTCAGTGACTCCATTGAGAAGCCGATTCAGTACTACCGTAACAACGTGTGCGGTCTCGTCGAGCTGGTTGAGCTCCTTGGCAAGCACAACATCCGCAACTTTGTCTTCTCCTCATCGGCCACCGTTTACGGTACCAAGGCTGAGGAGGGACGTCCACTGAAAGAAGAGGACCTAGTTCACCATCCGGAGAGCTATACCGATGAGAACGGCCAGCAACAGACCAGAATGCCTATGGTGTCTGGACTCCTGAGCCCCTACGGCCGGTCCAAGTACTTTTGCGAGGCCATCCTTGCTGATATTGCCCTGTCTGACCCCAGCTGGCGCATTGTTGCTCTGCGATATTTCAATCCAATCGGATGTGATTCTTCCGGGCTCCTTGGAGAAGACCCCAAGGGTGTACCCACAAACCTCTTCCCTGTTATCACCCAGGTCCTCACTGGCCAGCGCAAAGAGCTCGACATCTTTGGCAGCGACTGGGACACCCGCGATGGCACAGCTGTCCGGGATTTCATCCACGTCTCCGACTTGGCACGAGGCCACATTGCTGCCCTCAGTGCCAATATTACTGAGCCGTTCCGCACATTCAACCTGGGCACCGGCAATGGCACCACCGTGCAGGAGGCGGTCGACAGCCTACAAAACGCCTCCAAGGAGACGATCCCTGTCAATATGGCCCCCCGACGCCCTGGGGACGTCGGTGCGTGTGTGGCAGCCAACGAGCGGGCGGTCAAGGAGCTGGGGTGGACAGCGACAGAGAGCATCAAGCAGTGCGCAAGCGACCTGTGGAACTTCGTATCCAGGGCTCATGCACAAGAAGCGGCAAAACAGCAGGGCTAGAACTAACAAAGAGCGAACAGCGAACAAAAGAGAGGGTGAAATTAGCACTTCAAGGATGATCCAGGAGGATCCACATCCGAGGGGCATGCATTGGTTGTTACTTGTTAGTGGTTATTTGTGTTTGGTTGGGACTTTTCCCATACATGGGCATGGGAAAGCCGGAGTCATGGGTCGGATACGTCAACGGATGAGAGAATGGGGTCATGCCAAGGGATGGCGGACAGAAACAGAACAGCGAGTTCTTGGCAGGGGACGCCCAGTTGGTACTGACTGTACCTTCAAGAGTCACGATGACCAAGAAAACGCGGGATACAAGCAGCGGGCCAAAGCTATCCAGTAATGTCTAAATTTGTTGACCAAAAAAGAAATACTCGCATACACACGCTCCCTCTCACACACACATGGTCAATTGGCGCGCTTGGTGGGGCAGTTGGGCGACTCGTGAGACAGGATTCACACACCTGCGACGCCGGAAGGTCTGGCCGGGCGACGGAGAAAGAAAAATCCTCATGGGCGGGATGAAAATGAAATGAATTTTTCCCTGCCAAGAGGTTCCGTTAAGCTACAATAATAAAGCACCGCGCCACATGTCGTGCTACAGGCGTAGTGTGCGCCCTCATTGTGAGGGAACAAATTTGCGATCGTGGCGCCAGGATGATTAATCGACGATTAGAGTGCGCCGATACCCGAATGGATCCCGTGCGCCGGCACTCCACCAGAACACCGTCAGGATGTCAGTTGTCTTTGCTCGCCCGGCCACCCCTGCCGCCTGACTCTCTAACAAGATGGGGGGGACGTTGGGGGGGACAACCAAGGCAAGCCATCCTTCAGAAGAAGCCCATTGCGACGGTGAGACACTAGAACACCTGTAAACGCCTAAAACAGGCCCAGACGGTCAGAGGAAGTCTCCAGGCGGCAGCCAGGGGTGTACCCTTGTCAATTGAGGGGGCGAACCCCTGGAGCGGGGGGGCCACCACCCACTGGCAACACCCTAGGCTGCTGCAGTGCCGTACGCGGAACACGAGTAGTCGGTAGCCATCTGTTTTTTCTCTCTCTTCTTTGTGCCGTGGGCGTGGCGTCGTAAGCCAAGAGATCCGGCCGCGTATCCCCTTGCCGCGGCCACACCAATTTGCTCCAACTGGGCGACCGGTTCCCCGATGCCCGCCGGCCCTCACTGATGCCTCCTCCCCGCTATGAAGCGAGAGACACCACTTGGGTTGCTGTGGGGGGGGAGCTGGAGAGATGCTGTCGCTACGTATTTCCACGGTCCGTCATGACTCTGAGGCCCTAATTACCGAAATCGAGCGCCGCATGCGTCAGATCGCCTGGTATGTGGGTTGGTTCCTCGAGATTCCCGCCGACCGGTCACCAGCCTTGTGCCAGCCACTTTTCTCACCAGCCTCTCCGTTTGCGGCTCATCATTTCACCGTCATCGTGGCACTCGACTTTTTTTTTGTTTCTTTTACACATGCAAACCACCTATTTCAGCCGTCCGAATCCGCGTTACCCGTCATCCATGCACGATTAAGCTTATTCCTTGGCATACACACCGGGAAAACCTTGCAGCCTCGACTGCACAACTGCGCGCTGCACTGCACGCAGGCGCTGTCAGTCAGCTAGCACAGCGGTGTTCTGTTTTTTTTTTTTTTTTTTTCACGCTCTTTGCCAACTCCCCATCGTTCCCCCATCCCAGCTCGTATTCCGCATTCTGAAACACGCTGAAAAGACAAAGTTTCTGCACGTCCCCGGTAGTCGGTGGGGAATTTTCTATCTTTGGGGAACCTATCTTTGGGATTTTGTCTATTTCTATCAACGTATCGCATGCCCTGTTTCTTTGACAGCTCACCTGCCTGAACGTTGGACTGCCGCGGCCTGAAACAAAACGAAAAACAAGAAATCCAGCAGCAAGAAGAAAGTATGGACACCACCACCACAACCTCGGGCTTTGCCACAGACCAACCCGTCATCCTGGTCCCCCTTTACATATACCCTCTGCAGGAAGCCTGGGAGCCGCTATTTGACTTGGCACGCGCCCTGCCCAACGTGTCATTTGTCACCGTCATCAACCCCTGCAACGGCCCAGGTCCGGATGCCCTGCCAGACGCCAGCTATTGCGAGGTTCTGCAGAGGCTGAACGCAATCCCCAACGTCCACTCGTTGGGATACGTGCACTGCACGTACGGCACGCGCTCGCTTGACGCCATTCGGGCTGACATTGACTCTTATCTTGGCTGGAATGACACCTTCCGGATTGACGGCATTTTCTTTGACGAGACGCCCTCGGACCCGAACAGCGGGTTGGAGTTCATGAATACCGTCTCGCATCACACCAGAACAACGTGGCAGCGATCATTGGATCGCCCGGGCCTCGTGTGCTTGAATCCCGGCGTCGTGGTTGACCGTGCCTTCTTCGACGCCGCAGACTGGGTCGTCGTCTTCGAGCAGTCGCTAGAGCACTGGCAGACATATGACATTCAGCAGGCCCTACAAGTCGTGCCCTTTGACCTGCGCAAGAAGTGCGTCGCCATTGTACACTCGCTCGATGAGGACAACGACGTCGAAGCCGCCGACCTCACCACCGAAATCTGTGCCCAGGGCTTCGGAGGCATTCACTTGACGGAGGAGCTAGGAGGCGGTTACACAAAGTGGCCAGCCATGTGGGCCACGGTTGCGCAAGTGGTGGCGAAAGATTCAGCCTGACGGTGTGGGAGACGGGATCCCGAACCCGCGCCAATGGCTTGTAAGTGTATGTGAGATGTCAGATCTTTAATCTGTCGTCACTTTTTGTAGCCTGTTTTTGCACCTTCACCTGCAATTATTCAATAGACAACAGCACTAGACTAGATGCAACCCCATCACATCACCACCCGTGCCACACTCCCGTCGTTGATTTGACAAGAGCCGATGATGCCAGGGCGAGAAGCAAGGAGGAGGTGCATGAAAATGCAGCCGGTCAGCCTGAGGCCGATGCGAGCTGCAACCGATGGCAGCGTAGTTCCGCATTGGGTTCTAAATCCGAGTATCCGATGGCCTGCATCTCTTCCGCCTTACATGCATGAAAATGCAACTATGCAATGCGGTTACATCTATATGCAATTGGCTAACCCCGCACCGCCGCACTTCGAATTTGGCCGACACCGACCGAACCGTACTGTCCGTCTATGCACAAGGGTGATGGTGGTGCCCCCGCAATGTGTAATGCTGGTTTTCCCGTCTCCACGTCGTCTCCACCTTGGAAAAAAAAGAAAGAAAAAAAGAAGAAAAGAAATAACCAACAGGGCGTGAGAAAACAGCAGGGGTCGGTTCCCAAGCGGGAATAGGAGGTTTCCTAAGGCCGAGCAAGGGTTTAGCCCGCCTCGCTCCTTATGACTAAGGAAGTTTAACAACAAAAGTTCGTCCCGTCGGCAGTGTCGCTTCGGAATACCGTCAATGGCTTGACATAGAGTTCGAAACCCACTTAACCCGTTAAGGAAAAAGTAAAGTCCCCCAGTTCTTGCCCCGTAATCAATCTATCTTATACGAGATACGGAGTGTTTTTACTTCACTACACATCTAACTCCGTGGTGTACGTCGTGTCCTCACCGCAATATTCCACCCAGCCGTCAAGGTCCATATTCTTGATGACGGTGCTGAAGCCTTCCGTGCCCGTCGAGTTTCCAGACTGCGAGCATATTTCCTCAATCACCGACGCTTCCACGTCGTCGGGGGTTCCGGCGGGGTACTCGATGTTGAAGACGGGCTTGTCGGCCTCGATGAAGGCGGCAAACGTCTCGCACTCGGAGTACTCGACGCACTGCTCGTTCACCGAAAAGTGCACGTAATCAAGGACGTCCTCAATAATGTCCCCTGCATTCTTCAGACCCGTAGACATGGAATACGAGGCCGCAGTCTCCGCAAGGAACTTGACAAAATCAACCGCGTCCGCGGCGGTCAAATTCAGACCGTTGTCGTTTTGCTGAAATTTGTTCATCCACTGTCAGCAAAGAAATACTTCCGTGAAGAGAATAAACACCCTTCGCTGCACGAAATAGAGTGCGGGTTGGCCGGAAAATCCCAGATTCCGTGGAATGAAAGGGGTTAGGGGGGGAAAAGACTTACGAAACCATCAACATTGTCAGGATCAATCGCATCGCAACCCCGGTCGGCTGCAAACTCAATCCGCTTCTGCATGATGTTGCGCACATTGTCGCTGCGGACATCGACCCAGCGTTCGTCCGGCCAGCCGTCGAGAACCATGCCCAGGTCCGCTTTTTCGAAGTCGTCCTTGTCGTCTCTCCAGTTTTCCCAGGACCCGGCACTGAAGTAGCAGATGACCTTCTTGCCAGCGCCTTGCAGGGCTTGGATGGTCGCTGCGTCGTTGTCGTAGACGTCTATGTCGTAGATCTTGACATCGGGGGAGACGACAGCCTCACCCTCGACCTTGATCGGTTTCAAGAGGACAATCTGCCATGAGTCCCCGACCGAAGGTTGCCATATGGTCTTGTCATCAGAGGAGTCGCCTCCCTTGTTAAACTTGCCCGTCAGGCCAAACCCCAAGATAATGCCCAGGGGAATAGCGATGACCAGGAATATTCCGGCGAGGAAGAACTTCTTCCAGAGCGGCCAGGGAGGCTTTGCCGGCTTCTTACCAACGACGACCTCTTGGCCCTCTTCCCCCATGGTAATCGTTGTGGTGGAAGAGTCCACACCCATACCGGATAGGGTAGTGGCCGGGTTGGGAGCGTGTTATAGTGTAGGGTATCGCAACGAAGAGCAAACCGCCGGGGGTCTTCGACCTCGCGACGACATGCGAAATGAGCAGTGAGAATTGAGGTTTGAAATGATTCTACCATTCCCAAGAATCTCCTCAGCGCGAGAAAAAAAAAAACAGCGAGACACATGCAGTGTGTCAGCTTCCAGAACCACCCATTGCGCGATGACGAGGAGGGTCAGCAGTGGTCTGCGAAGCTGCCGCACATGGTCCGGCCGGTGTGCTACAAAGTGCAACCCACTGTACTTCGTACGTGCATGTCGCACAGCAGCAATAGCACCGCTCATCTCCAAAGCTGGGTCAGCTAAGGACAAGGCCATTCATCTCCCCATGACCCTGACTCGGCTTGGCACTGCGGGCCACCAATGTATTGACTCGCGAACATGTATGAATTGGTCTGCCAAGAGCATGTTGCCTGATGTGGAAACCAGACCACTACTGGAACTGAAACTGCACCGTCCAGCCACACCGTAGAGTGGGAGCAGAAAAGGTGCGGATATCAACGAACGTGGCGCTAAGCAGACGCCGGTGCCAAGCGCCCATGATCCTAAGATTACCCAGAATTAGCTACAAGACAAGAATCTTACAGGGATCGGCTAGCCTGTCCCGTCAGTGCCCACTGCCCTGGCCCTGGCCCTGAGGCCCTAGTTTAGTTCAGGGCCCTGGCCGCATCGCCCTAGTCCAAGTGTCTCCATCGCCCCTAGTCAAACGCCCCATCTTAAACCACCAGGCTAAGACCATGCCTGCATCACCATCACCACTGGCGGGGCGTCTGGATCGTATTGATTCATCCCCACCCATCAACGGACGCAACTGGAACCTGATGCCCCGAGGCCGCTGACGAGGTTACGCTCGGTTGCTTCAAGGGCCGCCCTACCGCTGCTTGATGCACTGTAGCATGTCCCGTAGCATGCTACATGCGCTATTGGCATGCACTGTAGACGTGGCATACCACCCCAAGCAACCCCTTTGCAGGTTCCATGACGCCTTGCCCGGCCACCAATCTCACTCTTTTCGCCTCCGGCTTACAAGACAAGCAGGGCTCCCAGTTGCTGAAGCCTGAAAAATGTCTCCGGGCCACCCAGTCCCCGCCGCTACTATGAGATGGTCCTCGTTCGTTTCGCCTCCTGCGGGCTCGGCCTGCTAGAGGATCTGACGGCTTGCCAAGTAGTCCTGGTTGATACGGTAGAAATTACCCGGGGCGATGCACTAATGTCGTTCCAGACTTCTTGAGCGGCACAAGGCCGATGGGGTCAGCGAAAAGGAACCAAAACAGCCACTGACCGTGCTGCAGGGCTAGCTAGACGCGTGTCGGCGCAAAGGGGGCGGCCACCAGCGTTTTCTCAGCTGAATGCACGGCACTTCCTATTCTTGGGGCTCGAATCCATCCAGAGAGGCGGATCTTAAAGAGTCAACCTTGGAAGCCAAGCCCTTGGCCCTTCTTCTCACCCAACCTTTCGTTCCCAACTTCTCGTATCAGTTCCTTTTCGCCAAGCGGAGGGATCTCGACGGGTCGTTTCCTCACGCTCGTTATTGTGCTTTTGTTCACATAGTCATTCGTTTAATCCCAGAATAAGGGATCCCGTACACGCAGACATGCGTTACTCCGCCTTCGCCATCGCCGCCCTGGGCTTCCTCAGGGCCGCCGATGCCGTGGCGTTGAGGTCGACAGGCTCTGACCTGGGCGCTGCTGGGGAGCTCGCTGCCTCTATCGAGGACTCGGTATCTATCCAGATCATCGAGCCGGAGGGCATTGAGAAGCGCGCGACCACGACTACTGTCGCCCACACGCAGACCCTCAAGGGCCTGACGACAGGCGCCAAGTACGATGTCACCTACTCGTACACGGTCATGTCCTTGAAGTCGTCCAATCAGTGCCAAATTGCAGGTTACTTTGGTACCATCAACTTTGGCAGCTCATCGCTCACCAAGGTTTCGCTTGGCTTCACGTCGTTCAAGTTCACTGGCTCTCTGACCCCCACGACTAAGACGGGAACCCTCGAGTTCCGCCTTCTCTGCAACAATGGAAAGGGCTACGTCTACCTGGACACTGCCACAGTGAAGCTGGCCACTGTTGCCGCGACCACTTCCAAGACGTCTACTGCCTCCAAGACGTCTACCACCTCTACTTCAACTAGTACTACTGCCAAGGTGTCGACCACGTCCACTGCCATTGCCAGCATCCCCGTCAGGGAGGCTTCCTCAACTAGCACCTCAACCACCTCTACCGCCAAGGCTGTCACCTCCTCAGCGGAAACCAAGGTCGCTAGCAGCTCTACCACCTCCACCAGCTCTACGAGCTCAACCAGTGCCGCCGCTGCTGCTTCTGGCAAGCCCACCATTGACACCACCATCCTGGTCATTGCCCCCAGTGACTACTCTGCCTCGTCCGGAGCTGCTGGTCTCCTGGCCTATGGCATCCCCCATGAGTTGCTCGTCGTCCCCAAGGAGGGTGTTACTCTGCCCACCTTGAACTCATCTGCCACCCACGGAAACTATGGCGGTTTTATTGTCATGGACTCTGTCTCATATGAGTATGATGGTTCCTGGGCTAGCGCCATCACTACCGCCCAATGGTCCCTCATCCATGAGTACCAAGTCGAGTTCAATGTCCGCATGGTCCGCATCAATGAGTACCCTGGTACCTCGTTCGGTAAGTACCCAATTCTTAAGCGTCTTCCAACGACCACGAGCGCATTACTAACAGTTGTCAATAGGCACTACTGTCGTGTCTGGCGGCTGCTGTGACAGCAGTATCTCTCAGTCTATCAGTTTCACTGACGTGTCGGACTTCCCCACTGCCAACATCAAGGCGTACGTCAATCCCCCTCGTATTCACTGAAACCACTCAAGCTAATCATTTCTCAGTGACGCTGAGCTGTCCACCACTGGTCTCTACCACGTCCCTGCTGCTATTTCTGACTCCTCTACCACTAAGCAGGTTGCTAAGTTTGGCACTGCTACTGGCTTCGAGTCCGAGACTGTCGCCGCCGTCATCAACAACTTCAACGGCCGCGAGCAGTTTGTCTGGTTCATCGGTTGGGCCCCCGACTGGTCGCAGACCTCCTCCTTCCTCCAGCATGCCCATGTCCACTGGATGACCCGTGGTCTCTTCCTCGGCAAGCGCAAGGTTCATCTGAGCTGCCAGGTCGATGATCTTCAGCTGTCCACGGAGCTGTACTACCCGTCCGGCGAGGAATTCAAGATCGATGTTGAGGATCTTGAGGCCCACATCACCTGGCAGAACAACATCAACGCCCGTATGCCCACTGGTTCCGACTTCTGGCTTGAGTTGGGACACAATGGCAACGGCGATCTCATCGCTTCCACTCTGTCGACCTCTGGTGAGCAGACTTGCGACCCCGAGTATGCTGTCTACTATGACATGGCCGAAGCTACCGCCCTCGAGTTCCAGAAGCCTCTGGGCACCGGCGAGGATATCTGGCCCGCAGAGTTCGAGGAGTACTCTTGGAGCAAGACCTGTGCTACTCTAGACACCTTCGCGAACTGGTTCACAGTCGCCGATAACCTCAACCAGTTTGCGCACGTGTCCCACACCTTTGCCCACTTGAGTCTCAACAACGCCACCTACCACGATGCCAACCGTGAGATCCAGTTCAACCAGGACTGGCTAGCTATGATGGGCATCGATAAGGCTAACCGCTTCTCACCTCACGGTCTTATCCCTCCTGCTATTACTGGTATGCACAATGGCGATGCTATCCAGGCCTGGATGGACAACGGCATCACCTATGTTGTTGGTGACAACACCCGCCCGGTCCTCCGTAACACTCAGAGCGTTTACTGGCCGCTTATCAGCACTGTCGCTGACAATGGGTACGCCGGTTTGACCATCGTGCCTCGATTTTCCACCGCTATCTACTACAACTGCGACACCGCTGAGTGTACCACCCGAGAATGGATCGCCACCTCTGCCGGCAGCGGCAACTACAGCAACTTGCTAGCCAACTCCAAGTCGACCAACGTCCGCAACCTGCTCTCGCTCCAGGCGGATCCCTATATGTTCCACCAGGCCAACATGCGCCAGAGCAGCGTCGACACCATCACCATCGGTGACCAGACCGGCTCCATGTCCCTCGTCATGTCATGGACCGAAACCATGGTCCAGGAGCTCCTACGCCTGACCAAGTGGCCTATCCAGTCCCTGAAGCACGACGACCTTGCTGCGTACTTCATCAACCGCAAGGCTCTCGATGCCTGCACGCCCAAGCTGGCCTACACCTACTCGACCGATGGCACCAAGATTGAGTCTGTTACCGTTAGCGCCACAGACAATACCTGCTCGGTCCCCATCCCCGTCACCATCCCCTCTGGCTCCAGCACTGCCTCTGGCGGCTCGGTCACGGCGGATGTTGTCGGCTCCGAGCCCCCCATCCAGTGGGTGACCCTGAGTGGCTCCCCTGTGACTCTCACTCTGAGCTCCCCCGTCTCCTTTTAATTAATCACCGTGGTGGAAAAGACATGGTACATGTCAACATATAGCTATAATATAATTTGCTGCAATGTAGCTACATTCAAGCCATAACATCTTACAAACAAGTCTTGGTCCTCAACATTGTGAATTCTCTCGCGCTACGTAGACATGATTGTGACTATGCTGACAATAAGGTGTGGATAATTGAATGTGTGCTTTGTGAAGTAATTCTCTTGTCGCTTTCATTCGGTGGGGCGATGTTAGGTGATGTTGTCGGGTTGATGTCGTCAGCTGTAGCCGATGAACATCGGACACTTGTTTCGAGGCTAGTCACCAAACAAATTCTCCGATCAGCGGTGGCTTTCGTCAATCGTAGACTAATTATTCAAAAATTGCGCCAAATGGGTCGCATGTTTGTCGTTCGAGAACTCAGGGCGTGCAGTGGAAAGACGCGCGATGGCCGGGAAATTAACTGCAGCCAGGCCAGATCGGGAGTAGAGACGCCTCAAACGCTTCGAACGCCTCGAACGCCATGAACGCCATGAACGCCATGAACGCCATCTTCGTCATGATGGATCTAACAGCGCCAACATGGCCACCGGTTGACCGCAAGCCTCTTCCAGCTAAATTTTTAGGCCACCGTTCTTCAGCTGGGGCCGTCTCGACTGACTCGTTGGCGGAGATGACCGGCAACAAAGGGCCCGTTTCTAGCAGGTCGGGTAACAGATCCCACAGCTTAGTTGACAGGTCGGCTCAGCTGGTACCGGCGTGAGGGCATTCGGAAAGATCGGGGCTTAAAAATTGGGGAGAATACAAGTGCGTGGCCTACGTTAGTGAACAGCGTGGGTTTGGGGAGTGCGTATACCATTCATTCACAACCCCCTTCAGCTGGCCGCCACAGTATTTCCTACGGAAGATGCCGTTCGGGGGACGCGCAGAACGATCTAGATCGTGAAGGGTATTTGTCAGTAGAAATCTTCACATCAATTACACTAACGTTGATCAAATGTTGCGAATCAGCGAACTAAAGTGGTGGAAACAGACTGCCGACGATAGCTCGTCAAGCCTCGCTTGCGACGCTTCACTTGGAGCTGTCTGCTAGTTTCTCACAGATTTTCCGTTCACCCGTCAAAAATTCGTGACCAGTTCGCACGGAATGAGGTCTACACCTTTTGAGTAAGCACCGAACTACTCCGTGAAGCTAAACGTATTTTCTATGCATGGTGTTGTGAAGGGTTTGTGACATCCGGAAACAGACTGTAGGGTAGCGTCATCGTCCAAATCTAGGGCGTGACAAATCTTTCGCGGAGCTTTGGTTCATATTGTGCTCAGTAAGAATAGCAACTTTTAAATGAACATAAAACAAATGGTTGATAAGACTGATGAGATATAGGTTTCACGATATTGCAGATAGGTTTTGAAGAGATTCTTGTTTTGGTGCTCGTAGATCGCAATACTGTTCCGTCATGAATCGTAGAGTTGGTAGACAGGGCATTCTACTTCAGGGTAGGCTAACTGACCAACCTCATTGTCACCTACAAAACCCACCACAAGTCTAAGGGCAAGCTGAGCAGATAATAAAAATCCAAGAAAAGCCGAGGATAGAAGGAGGTTGAGAGATCATCCAACCCGGCAATTTAGGACAAGCCTCTACATCGCCTCAGGGCTGTACGGATGTCGTACAGGTTCTCCCCCTACCCTGGAAAGGGTGAAGTTCGTACGATCAAGCAACCTAGGGAATTGAAAGTGCGATTGCTGGTTGACAAACTCTCAAGAGCGACAAGCTCTGGCTCAACTGGAGAGGTATGTGTTGAGAACATTCACTACTAATGTCCAATGTCCGGTATAACCCCTCTCTGACAACTCGAGATGAGGCGAGTCTAGTCTAGCATTTCCGTCTGCATGTTGCGAAACATACGGCTATGGAAATGATCACCCCGCACTGTGGCATCAAAGTGTCCTATGTCTGTTTTGTGGATATTGCCCCCCGTCGAATGCATTTCCCGGAGAGCTCGACACTGGTATCTGGGTATTCTATTACCTAAGAGCTTCAAAGCATGGTGCAT
This sequence comes from Dactylonectria alcacerensis, assembly GCA_029931735.1. Taxonomy (NCBI): domain Eukaryota; kingdom Fungi; phylum Ascomycota; class Sordariomycetes; order Hypocreales; family Nectriaceae; genus Dactylonectria; species Dactylonectria alcacerensis. The sequence goes on along the minus strand of JAPMUZ010000006.1, from coordinate 1,191,532 downwards.
CTAGCCACGATTGGTGATAGCTAATTCCTCTTGTTGACTGGCATGATCTTAGTCGGAGTAACCAGTTTGACTGATATCGCTACAAAAAGCAAAATGGTGTAGGTTGCGGCATTCTCGACTTTGCTGAGAAAGTGTGTCCATCATACGTTCCTGCTGGAACGAACTACAGAAGTCTTGGACCAAACAAAATTGCCCAAATTGTCCGAAGATTATGACCTGTAGTGACCGAGGATCATCTGAACACACTGTTTCTGGCCGTCAAGGGCGATGTTCTTGCACTAGAGAGTAAATTTTGAGGATGAGAGAAAATGCCTCTGAAGACTGTGCGAGCATGCAATGATCTTCCTTCATCTTCGTGGAGAAGAATGAATGGCTGTTTAGGCTACTACGGACTGACGAAGGTTGGCGATGAGCCAAGAGTTTGCCCAAGCATGCGTCAACTTCGGTTCGTATTCCATTGAGCCATCTCTCTTCATGTCTCTATCATGGGGCGAGCCAAATGCATTTCCGCCATAGAGAAGGCTCTCAACAGGATATAAATGAAGCGAAGAACTGAATTTTTCGTCCAGCGGCTGACGAACTACACTGGCACCTGATCCATTTCGGTGCTGTTGTACTCAATCATGCGGCGTCAGTCGGAGATGTCGACCGCTTTCCAGAAATGACGATATCAGAAGCCCTTGCTTTACGTTCGATTGTGTAATCACTTTTATGTACTTAATCATGTACTTTACGATGATAATTATCACAGATGGTTCTGCTCGTACCGAAGCTGTATGGGAGTTGTTCTCGTAAGACTAACGTGCAAGCTGAAAGTGGACCCAGCTCCATGTTTGGGCAATACCCAGAACGTGGTGATGGTGGCAAGGAAGAGGCCAGAATACTAGGTATGCGCGAGCAACGATGGTTCCCGCGGCAAGGTAGGAAAGTTGCCAGTACGCAAACGGGGACCAAAAGGTTTTTCATTGCGATGTCCCTCGCGAAGCTTAATAAATGCATATGATGAATTTGATTTACATGATAAGTACAGTACAATGGGGTCACACGATGAGCAACAATTTCGCTGATCGGTCATCATTTATTGCATCTCACCGTCGGCTACTTACTCTCTCTAGGCAAACTTGCCACCACCACTCTGAAAGCTCCGATTTGCCGCTTCCAGAATAATAAGATCATGCGAAATACAACATTGATAACGTGCCGTGGTAGTTAGCAGCCCCATCCTGTCTATAGATCAGGCCATCTTTCCCCCAACCCTAGTTACTGCATTACTAAGGCCACCTGAGCTATTTCATCTATCGTTTCTCGACACTTACAGCCAACTGAGGACCTTGATGTTGTCTGTCGATACCTTCTTCTCTTTCTTGGCACTAGGCGATCGGGGTAAGGGGAAGGTGGCGTGGGAATCTTTTGTGTCCATTCAGGTACCAGTGAAGGCATGGCATATACGCGCGGTAGTTATAATGCGACGGCCGAACACCCCTAGGTATGCTGCTAGCATTGTTGCAATGCCCTTGCCGTGATCGCCGGGAAAAAGTGCGAAGAAATGATCACCGCCACCTCGAACGCCCTATCGTCGTATTGGTTCCGCAGATCTCCTGGAGGAACTGTCTAGATAGCGCATAACGTGATCAATATAGGGCACATTGCATCTGCCTAGTATTCTAGGTCCCTCGCGGACGGATTTTGCAAGTCTACTCATTTTTGGCAGTGCAAGTGTTGCTAATCCTAATTTAAAGGATAACTCATAACCGGTTTATCGCATCTACTCAGTATGAAGACCGCTAACATATTGCATCAATACTTATTCTGAAGTAATCGATCGATCTAGGTTGGTATGTTTGTAGGCTATGGTGACGGCCCGGAATGGGTTGCACTCAATCACAGTAGGTTGGAGTGCTTACGAATAGTGAGTTTCGCGCTTTTGTTACATCTTTCGGGAAATAAGTGATTTAAATGAATCGCCTGTGGGACCTGCATGGATATGCGCGGGGATGAAACCTGAAACAGTCATGCAGTACGTGTCAATGTCTGTGTTGCGGAAGATCAGACGCTGTACTACACCGACTCGACTTTGGCGGTGTCACATTTAAGCCAGAAGGAATTTGTGTTGGATATTTCAGTCCTGAAATTTGTCGCCAGACATGTATTGAAGACGTCGTCGTCGCTTTTTGTTAATTAGATAATGTTGATGGGGAGGGGGTTAGCGTTTACTGGGGGTATGGAGCGGCTAGGTATACCTGCCAGGGATCAGCCTGTCAGCATAACTCGGCGATTTCATCACTCATCAAATAAGGTTTGACGGCGACTTGGAAAGCGGTTATAGTTGACACAGCATGTGTTGCATCCCATCCGAATACCCGTTTCTTCAAGGACGTCCAGGCAATTCGTGGTGTCAACTTGGTGGACTTGGAGGTCCAGCCAAGGTTAGCAGCAAACCCGACCTACAGACTCTTGAACCATATAAATATGTTTTGGAGTTTCATGAAACGGGAGTGACGCGTGATGTCTTCTTGATTGGAGACAACGCATTGATAGGCTTGGCAAACAACTGGCCGGTTCTGGGGCGAGAGCGACCGATCCTTGTTCAATACCAGGCGGTGTCCCAAGCATGTGAGTTGATCTTGAGGAGGCGAGGGGCTGGATCAATCAGTGTCATGATGCTTGAGGGTGATCAAAGGACTCAGCCGTGTGTTACCAGGCTCGGCATCTTCCAGACGACTCTCGGATAGATTTGCTTCAGGTCGAAGGAGGGGAGGGGGGGGGGCGCGACCAGAATCTGGCGATGGCAGCAGGCTTATGAAGGCTGCAGTGCGACGACAACACGGCCATAACATTCCATCGCACCGCGCCTTGGGGAGATGATGATGAGATCGATCAAGCCACGGACGGACTTGGGCTGCTCATTTGAGCCGAGAAAGCCGGGGATGCCTGCGCTCATCCTGCTCTCATTCTTAGATTCTGCTCATATTCTGCTCTCTCACCACCAAAGATCCCGGTCGTTTGGAGTCGCATCCTTGTCTCGACCGTTGAGCATCCCTGCACTCCGCCCTTACATGAAATTGAAAGGAGCGTTTGGCTGTATCAGCCCTACCAAAATGGCCTCAGTCTGGGATTATACTTTCGCCTAGCATCCGTAATGGTGCTGGCACTGCAGTGTGGGAAATTGAAGCTCGGATAGGGTGGCACAGCTTACAACATCAGACGAAATGAATAAAAAGGACGAGATGGCCCCCATTTCCTCCATCGCGGAGTTCTCCTCAACCTTGTTTGTTCTCTTTCGTCCTCTCTAACCAGTCGCTCCTTTTGACTTTGCAAGTCGTTTCGAGATACCAGGTGTATTCTCGGTCCATTCACTCATTCATCACTCATTCGGTTCTTGTACCATTTTCGCCGTCCACTTCGACGCAATCCTCGGCTAGCACCAGGACGAAACATATCGAATCCCTTCAGATTTTGACATTGAAGACCACAACCATGAAGTTCATCGCCCCTGTTCTCTTTGCCATTCCCGCCGTCATGGGCCGGGCTTGCAAAATCCGCCACTCCCACTCGAGCACCGTTGCTACCGTCGTGAGCACCGCCGAGGCTGCCATCACCACTGCCGTTGCCGTTCAGTCAAGTGTTGCCGCCGAGCCCGAGACTGAGTCCGCTGTTCAAGAGGAGCAGACGACCGTCATCTCCGTTGCTGAGCCCCAGACCACTCTGGCCACCGCCGTCATCGTCTCGTCCAGCAGCTCCAGCTCTTCCGCTGCCGCGGCCTCCAGCTCCGCGGCCTCGGATGACTCGTCTACCGGAGATCTCTCCACCGAGGAGGTCTCGGGATCGTCCACCTTCTACGGCGGCAACCTCTCTGGTGGAAACTGCATGTTCACCACTTACACCCTCCCCTCCAGCATCTACGGAACTGCATTTTCCGGAGAAATCTGGGACAATGCTGCCCACTGCGGTGCTTGCATTGAGGTTACCGGACCTAGCGGCACCATCACTGCTATGGTAAGTTGCTTTCGAAGCCTTGTGTATAACACACTAACTCTCGTCTTTAGATTGTCGACCAGTGCCCCGAGTGTGATGAGGGCCACCTCGATCTCTTCCCCGACGCCTTCACTGCTGTTGGCGGCACCGACGGCGTTGTCGACACTTCGTACAAGTTTGTCAAGTGTGGCATCACCTCGCCCCTGATCCTCCACAACAAGACCGGTACCTCGGCGTACTGGTTCTCCATCCAGGTCGTCAACGCCAACGTGCCCGTCGCGAGCCTCGAGGTCAGCACCGACGGCGGCAGCACCTGGCAGTCGACCACCCGCCAGGACTACAACTTCTTCGAGGAGTCCGCTGGCTTTGGTGTTGAGACTGTCGACGTCCGCGTCACCAGCACCACCGGCGAGACCATCACGGTCAGCAACGTCGGCGTCACCCCCGATGCCCAGTACACTGCTACCTCCAACTTCTAAGCGCAGGCGTGACTCGCTGAGAACAAGCAGCATCTGTTAGTATGCTGTCACCATGTCTCTGAAAGCGCCAAGTGCATGGATAGGCGACTAGATGTATGCCCGTTCTACTCTTGGTCAATGTAGACTTGGTCCCAGCTTAAATAAGCCCTTGTTACCGGACTTCCACTTGGATGCCGTCTTCTTCATGTACAAACTTGACTGTAGCCGAAAAATATACCTCGGGCTATGAAAGCCTTTTGACAGCGGTTGACACCATGCCTCTTGTGAATCGTTTTCGTCCAACTCGCGTTTCGGCTTCCTGTACATGTGTGACTGACCGAGATGATGGCGTGTTGATACATGTACACCAAGGCAATAAATCCAGTGATATCAGCACTGGTATTGCAACAAACAGCCGTGTCGTTCACTTTGTGTGTTTTTCGAATGAATCCATCCGCGCGAATGGGATCAGTGCGTGGGTGGCATTGCATTGGGTGCCAGTGTGTAGCTTTTGGTGAGTTCCTCGCCAATGAGAGGCTGTGCTGCCTGGAGTGTGTTTCTCGACAGGAGTGATCAGCCTTCACACAATCGTTCTAAAAACCTCAGCATCAAGTGCGGCATTAGTTTGGAAAGCAAACGCAAGCTCAAGGACTTGGCGATTACCGCAGAGGTGAGAACATGAACACGTACGGTTAGGCCAAACCTCTTACCCGTGGCTGATGTCGTGGATTATTGCAGGATCGGCCGGATGCTACGTAAAATTACCAGCTCCCTTGTAGAAACATCGCAAAAATCGATGTGATAGGCTCGCATACAATATATTTTTCCGAAATCGTGTTGCCGGCTGGGACGACTGACAGACGTTTGTTAGTGAGAGCTGCGGACCACATGTGGCGATACACACCTCTATCAACACTAATCGTTCCTTTTCTGGAAGTGGAAAGGCATGCGTTTGCCGATCAGGCGGCAGCCGCATCATTAATATCACATGTACCTAGTCTGAACGTTGGTTGTACGGACGGTCTCAAACGCAAGATGCGCTATTCAGACACAGTGACCTAGAGCTCCCAAAGCCCTAACGACCACCTATTTCACGCATGCCTGAACTTGTCAGTAAAGCGAGACAGACGTTTCATCGGCTACTATGAATCTAAAACAGTGATATTTATGGGCATTCAAACGGTGTGCCCAAGTCGCCCCATCACGAGCAACTTACGAAGACTCCCCATGGGAACCCCGGATATGTCTCTGACAATACGACGAAACATTGCTAGATGCAGATTATCAACCATCAAAGATTGTTCTGGGTCCATTTTACCCCGACGACAATGACTACCCACGGGGAACGAGAAACTAAGCCTAACTCTCGGCCCTTTCCCCACAGCAACATGCGATTATTGCATTCGTGAAGTCTTGTTGAACCCCATTGTCACGTTACGTCTTACCCAATGATGGCGTTTTGCTCTGGCCGCCAAGGATGATTGTGTGTCAGTGGCCAGGGCGAAATTGCCTCCAGGCTCGCATAGTCCGGAATGATACCCATCAGCTAATGGTAAAGGCCGAGTCTCATCATGGGCAAGGACATGCTGGAGAAGGCAAAGTGGAGTCCCATGTGAGGTCACCACTTTAGTTGGCGTGTTAGGCTTGGTGGTGGCTGAGTGGAACACGCATGGAACACCCCGTTGGCGATCAAAGCACCCAGAGAACAAGATGCGCTCCAATGATGGAGGGCCGCGGCGTGAGAGTTCGCAGCCGACGACATTCAGCGACAAGGGGTTGATCGATGTCTTTTTTCGGTGGTCGGCATACGGTCTTCAAATGGAGGCTCTGTTGACCCGTAACACATCCCGCGCGCTTTCGTGTTGCATTGCATGGAGCAGGGAGGCCAGTCCATGGCTGATAATGATATCATTTCTCGGCTAATTCCTCCGCTTGAAACCTGATCCAACCGGAAGGTTGATTTGAGCCTCAAACGCCCGTAGCCTGAACCGCAATCGGGACCCATGCTCGTTGCGGCGATAACTCACGTCTTAAGAACGCATTCAAACGGAATCGAGTCACAGCTCACCATGAGCGTCAGTCTCAAAATCACTCTCACGTCGGGTCCCGTCCTGTCTCATGGAGGAAGCCCGAGGCAAGGATTCTAGAATACCTCCATCTTCTAGTGCCCCGGTCATGAGGTGTACAACAGTGACATGCCATGCCAGCCCCGTGTAGACTTGCGGCCGCTATCTTAGTGCCTGTGCTCAAAACTGGGCGATCCTGGGGCCCCGTCGTCCTTCCATTGCGGTTCCCCCAGGCGCTTGGAATTGGACTATGGATGACGCTGAGTCGAGCTGGAGGGTTCCATTGAAACGCTCAAATATTATACGTGCGCTTCTACGGCTGATCCACCAGGCTGTCGATCCTTGTGGTCGTGTTGAAGCTTCTCAATGTTTATAAGGACCAAACATCACGACCAGAATTTGGGGTTTTGTGACTGATCAGTACCAACCCTCTTCTACCCTCTAAAGAACACCAAGCAATATAGTGAGCGATACTGTTTCGCCATGTATCGAATCTGGAACATTTACGGTACGAAACAAAAGAAAGACTCGCAAACCAATGCTCGTTGACTAACACAAACATTGTAGCGCTTGCCGCCATTGGCACCATTGGCGGCATGCTCTTCGGCTTCGACATCAGCTCCATGAGCGCCTGGATTGGCTCAGACCAATACCTCGAATATTTCAACCACCCTGATTCGACCGAGCAGGGCGGTATCACCGCGTCCATGTCGGCTGGCTCCTTTGTCGGCGCCCTGGCCGCTGGTGTTATCGCTGATAGACTTGGCCGTCGTAAGGCTCTAATGATTGCATGCTTCTTCTGGATCATTGGTGCCGTCGTCCAGTGCTCGGCCCAGAACGTGGGCCATCTTATTGGAGGTCGAGTCATCAGCGGTTTCGCGGTCGGTATCACCAGTTCTCAGGTGCTTGTGTACCTCGCCGAGCTGGCTCCTTCTGATATCCGTGGCCGTGTGGTTGGCATCCAGCAATGGTCCATCGAGTGGGGTAAGTTGCACTCGGTGTACAGGTAAGATGCCTCGACTGACGAGAAAAGGTATCCTCATTATGTACCTCATCTCTTACGGATGTACCATTGGTATTGATGGTCCCTCGGCATTCCGCATTGCCTGGGGCATCCAAGCAGTCCCTGGCTTCGTTCTTTTCATCGGCCTCCTATTCTTCCCCGAGTCTCCCAGATGGCTTGCATCACACGACCGCTGGGAGGAGGCTCATTTCAACCTCGCCCACCTCCACGCCGGCGGCGACTTGGACAGCCCCGTCGTCATTGCGGAGATGGAAGAGGTCAGAGAGGCTGTTCGCATCGCTCAAGAGTCTAAGGACATTGGGTACCTGGGTCTGTTTGGTCCTAAGATCTGGAAGCGCACCATGGTCGGTGTCAGCGTGCAGATTTGGCAGCAACTCTTGTAGGTGTTTAGCCGGCCTTATTTTGAGTCGGATGGATCGCTAACCTTGGACGAGGGGTGGCAACGTGATGTTGTATTACCTTGTGTACATTTTCAACATGGCGGGAATGGTAAGTAACTACCGTGTGATCGATGGCAGGTGAAACGGCGTCCTAACACAACATCAGAGCGGTAACGTTGCCCTGACATCGTCCATCATTCAATACGTCATCTTCCTTGTCACCACAGGAGGAGTGTTGCCGTTCATCGATCGTCTTGGCCGTAGATGGCTTCTTATCATTGGAGCAATCTCTTGTGGTATTCTTCACTTCGCTAGCGGCGCGATCATGGCTTCTTATGGTCACCATGTCGACAGTGTTGATGGTAAGCATATTCAACGCCATCCTGGTGACAACCGCTAACTTGCTGCAGGCAACGAGATTCTGAAGTGGTCCATCAGCGGTGCACCAGCCAAGGGAGTCATCGCTTTGGCATACATCTTCGTCGGAGTCTACGGCTTGACCTGGGCACCTGTTGCTTGGATTTACTGCGCTGAGGTGTTCCCGCTCAAGTACCGTGCCAAGGGTGTTGGTCTTGCTGCGGCTGGTAACTGGGTGTATGTGGACAGTCCTGCATTCCCCGTCTTCGAATGAGTTACTAACCCACTCTATAGCTTCAACCTCGCGTTGGCATTCTTCGTCCCTCCCGCTTTCACCAACATCCAGTGGAAGTCTTACATGATATTCGGTACATTCTGCATCGCTATGACGTTCCACGCGTTCTTCACTTACCCGGAAACCTCGAAGAAGACTCTGGAGGAAGTCGACCTGTTGTTCGAGGGCAACGTACCGGCATGGCGCAGTGCCTCTGCCGGAGGTACCTTCGAGGGCAAGGTTGAGGAGGCTAGGCGAACAGGCGGCCTTAAGAGGGTTGAGGATGAAGAGGAAGCGGCTGCGCATACTGAGACTGCCTGATTTACGGCGGTTGAAAGATGACCCTAGGGCGTGAACTCGATAGAATGACAGCATCGTGTAATATCAAGAATATTTGGAGAAGTTCCGTAGCCTTTGGCTGAAAGTGAGGTCTGAATCAGTCCTAAACGAGTTGTAGGTAAGCCAGTCAACCGCTGTACTCAAGTTGTCAAGGCTCTAGAAGCACAGCACGAACGGAGCTCTCATGAACCCACGCGAGCATCGAGATTCCGCAGACTATCCGATTACCGGACTATGACTCCGTGATGGAATCCGTGGTCGGGATCTACGACAGGGATCCGCGATTGGGAAGAAAGCTCACCCAATTTGCTTGCGAAATTTGCAGTGGACACTCTGCTGTGGTGTTGAGATTGATGATGCAAGCCCGATCCCGCAGGCAGATTGCCCCTCACTAAGCCTAATCAGGCCATGGAAAAAATTGGAAACCCCACCGCGAGCGGGGCGAGTTTTTACTGGGGATTCGAGCTTCAATTGCTTCAGTGAGTCAGACGCCTTGGCTTTTAAAACATTCGATTTCCAGACACAACTTCCCGACAGTGCTTCAATCTGCGACTATTCCACCATCTCGCTTCTCTCAAATCGTTAGATTGGTAAGTACTGCATGAAGTTCCCGTCGGCGAGTCAATTGGCTCCTTTCCCTCCTCTTCGTTTCCGCTGTGGGGCGGTGAGCTGGCGCATCCACAACTCTCCCTTCAGGCGCATCATCACCACTTTACCACTTCAACACAATCACACCAATCCGGATCCCATTGCTAACAACTACTCGAGAATTCGATCAGTCGCAACCGTGGCCTATCCCGCTATTCTCCTCCGTGCCGAGCAGAAGCCTCTCGAGCATCGCTCCTTCTCCCCCACCGTTATCAAGACCCTCATCGACGCCGGCTACCCCATCTCCGTCGAGCGATCCTCTACCGACCCCAACTTCAAGCGCATCTTCGAGGATGAGGAATACGAGGCTGTCGGAGCGACTCTAGTCCCCAGTGGCGTTTGGCCCGATGCTGCCCCTGGCACCATCGTCCTTGGCCTCAAGGAGATCCCCGAGGAGGACTTCCCTCTCAAGAACGACCAGTGAGCTCCCCCTCGTACGATTAACATCTACACTATGCTGAATAACATCGAGTATCACTTTCGCCCATTGCTACAAGAACCAGGGAGGATGGGATACTGTACTAGGTCGATTCCCCCGTGGCGGCTCTACCTTGTACGATTTAGAGTTCGTTCGTATCCTCTCCGCCCGCGCCTGTCTGAATAACGGATAGTGGCGAACCCACAGGATGCAAATTAATGCTTTGATTAGCTCGTCGACGAAGTTGGCCGTCGAGTCAGCGCATTTGGTTACCACGCTGGCTTCACTGGAGCTGCTCTGGGCATTAAGACTTGGGCGTGGCAGCTAACTCACCCCGGTGAGAAGTTGCCTGCCGTGTCAACCTTCACTGAAGGTCGAGATACTACCTGAACGAGGACGAGCTTGTCAACCAGATCCGCGAGGATGTCGCTGCTGGTGAGAAGGTCCTTGGACGCAAGCCCACCGCTATGGTTCTGGGTGCTCTTGGACGCTGCGGATCTGGTGCTGTTGATCTGTTTGTCAAGGCTGGCCTTGCCGAGGAGAGCATCACGACTTTGAGGAGACCAAGGATCGTGAGGGACCTTATGAGGAGATTGCTCAGCATGACATCTTCCTCAATGCTGTAAGCACTGCTGCTCCTTCCGTGATATTATCACCTAACAAGCAACCAGATCTACCTCTCTAAGCCTATCCCTCCATTCGTCAACGACGAGCTCCTTGCCAAGGCTGGCCGCAAGCTGAGCGTTGTTACTGACGTCTCTTGCGACACCACCAACCCTCACAACCCCATCCCCATCTACTCCATCAACACCACATTCGACGAGCCCACCGTTCCTGTTGTGGTCAAGGATGACCAAAACACAACCCCCCTGTCCGTTATCAGCATCGACCACTTGCCCTCAATGCTGCCCCGCGAGTCCAGCGAGTCTTTCAGTGAAGGCCTCAAGGAGTCCCTGCTCTCTCTTAACGAGCGGGCTACGTCCCGCGTTTGGGCAGATGCCGAGAAGCTTTTCAAGGAAAAGGTGGCTTTGCTTCCCGAGGCCCTCCGCACCAAGGAGGTTTAAAAGGTCATGGGTTTCGTTGATATATGGCTTGGGTAGATACTCTCTAGAGAAGACGTGAAATAATCAACAAATACATTTTCTCTTTCCGGCCGCGCAGAAATGCGACACCGGCTTGAACTTGGAGCTCGCTGTAAGTTGTATACGACTTTGGGCGTGAAGGTTTATGCCATATCTATGATGCGGAAGAGTGCGATGAGGCTGTGAGTAAGCGCCCTGGCTTGATTTTGGTCTCAGCCTGAAATTGGGCGTGCGGCTGAAGGCGACCAGCCGCCTTCTTGCAAAACCTCAACCACGCAACTCACCCTATCGGACGAGGCCTCGTGGTCGATGCCTCGCATAAAAATCATCACTTGCTCTTGTTCCTTATCGCTGAGTTGATAGGTTGTGAAAATCTATTTCTTTGGAGCTCCAAGCCTGTCGCGACCACCTCCTCCCCAACCTTCCATGCCCAACCTTCCATGCCCCGCCTGAAACAATCGGTGGGGTCCTACGAGACTTGAACATGCACTTGCTCCCGTCAGTTTACCAGATCCAGGAGGTTCTGCCCGAAAGGAACTAAAGCAAAAGCTGCTTCGCGAGGCTGCCGAATCTCACTGGGATCTATCACTGAGACGAAGCGACCGATCCTGCGAGGCGTGTGATGCGCCACTCCCGGCCTTGGAGCTGCCACGAGTTCTTCGACCCAGCAATAACGAGGCATCCGAGTTATATACATTCATGATAGCCGAAGAATATTCACCCAGAGATGAGCGCCTTGGATAATGGGAAGAGAAGTCAGGGCGGTACCGCTGGCGACGAGGCATTACCCGACGTCTCTAAACGACAGAGAACGAACTATGAAGACGAATATAGCGGCTTGCAACACAGACAAGACTGTACTCCGGGATCGTTCTCACACGACGACTACAATGTTGGCTGGGTCTGCGCGCTCCCCATCGAGATGGCCGCGGCTAGAGCCATGTTGGATACTATTCACCCAAGTCTGTCTGGCGGTTCTAATGACAGCAACGCGTATACCTTGGGGAACATCGACATGCATAACATTGTCATTGCATGTCTTCCATCAGGCCATTACGGCACAAACAACGCGGCTACCGTGGCGAACAACATGCGACGGAGCTTCCCTTCTATGCACATTGGCCTAATGGTCGGTATCGGCGGCGGAGTCCCCGGAAAAGTCGACGTCCGGCTTGGAGATGTCGTGGTTAGCGACAGAGTGGTACAATACGATTTTGGGAAGACTGTTCGAGACGGTTGCTTCGAGCGAACAGGCCTCATAAACAGACCCCCGCAGGAGATCATGACAGCAGTTTCCAAGCTTCGAGCATGCCATGAATCGGCGAGTAGTCGAATTCCCTCCATTCTTTCTGAGATGCTGGAACAGAACCCCTCTATGGCAAAATACACCAATCCTGGCCCGCTGCAAGATAAGCTATTTCAGAATACATACGACCATGATCAGTCGCTATCCAACTGCGAACAATGCGACCCATCTAAATCAGTGAATAGAGCTAGCCGAGACAGCACTGATCCGAAGATTCACTACGGTGTCATCGCCTCTGCGAACCAGGTCATGAAGCACGCTAAGACTAGAGACAAGCTGGCTCAAGAACTAGATGTACTCTGCTTCGAGATGGAGGCGGCGGGACTGATGGACAGCTTTCCGTGCCTGGTCGTCCGTGGAATCTGCGACTATTCGGATTCACATAAGAATAAACAATGGCAAGAATATGCCGCCGCCGCCGCTGCTGCATATGCAAAAGAGCTTCTTTCTGTCATCCCTTCAAATGTAGTCCCGAAAACACCAATAGTTGGAACGTACTGTGCTACCGGTCAGTTCTGTGCTCTTGCACATGAGGTTGCTCGTCGCTGATGTCGTTACAGAACTTTTGTCATCAAATCGCCGGAAAGTTCTCCTGGATTCCCTAAGGTTCGACCAATTTGATTCCCGCCAGGCAAACATCAAAGCCGCTCATCCCGAAACATGCAGTTGGTTCCTTAGACACCCTGATTATGTGGACTGGCTGGACCCCGACAAGCTTGGTCAACACCATGGCTTTTTATGGATCAACGGAAAGCCTGGGGCAGGGAAGTCAACATTGATGAAATTTGTCTACACGCGCGCAAAGAAGAAAGCCGCCGGTAACGCAGCCACCATTGCATTCTTTTTCAATGCCAGAGGGCACGATCTAGAAAAGTCGACAGCGGGAATGCACCAATCTCTACTCTTTCAGTTGCTCGAGAAGTTGCCGGACCTTCAGGAGGTGCTCGATGATCTGGACTACACTCCTCGGGTCCAGAACGGCTCTCGTATGTGGGAAGTTGAGGCGCTCCAGGATCAGTTCTCTCAGGCGGTAGAGAAACTCGGAGAGCGACGTCTGACTTGCTTTGTCGATGCTCTAGATGAGTGCGACGAGACCCAAGTAATAGCTATGGTTCGGTATTTCGAAAATCTTGCGGAACACGCTGTCCTGAACCGATCAAGGCTCTACATCTGCTTCTCCAGTCGTCATTATCCGTATATTGACATACGAACTGGCTGCAAACTCACTTTAGAGGACCAGGTCGGTCATGGCCAAGATCTGGACAGTTATGTACGAAGCATGCTGGCAGTGGGCAAGCATACTGAGGAAATCGGAGCCGGAATACTAGAGAAATCAGCTGGCGTCTTCATGTGGGTTGTCTTGGTCGTCGACATTCTCAACAAGGAGTTCAGAGGAGGCCGCATCTTCGCCGTGAGGAAACGGCTTCGAGAAATACCCGCCAAGTTGAGCGAGCTCTTCCGGGACATGTTGCGAAGGGACCAAGACAATATGGCCAATTTTCTACTCTGCATCCAGTGGATACTTTATGCGAAACGACCATTGAAGCGCGAGGAATTTTACTTTGCAATCGTCTCTGGATTGGACCCAGAGCCGGAGGACTTGGCGGAATGGAATCCTGAACACATTACCGCAGAAGACCTACAGCGATTTGTCCTGAGTTCCTCCAAGGGACTTGCCGAGATTGCCAAGTCCAATACAATTCAGTTCATCCACGAATCAGTCCGAGATTTCCTCATTAAAGATAAAGGTCTTCGCGATTTGTGGCCTGAACTTGGGCAAGACTTCCAGAGCTTCAGTCATGACCGGTTAAAGCAGTGTTGCCTTACCTATATCAAGGTCGATATATCCGTCCACTTGTCCTTTGATGAAGCACTTCCAAAGGCGTCTTCTGATGCAGCAAAGGCTTTGCGACAACTGGGATCAGAAAAGTTTCCCTTTCTTGAGTACGCAACGAGTCATACGCTCTATCACGCCGATGCTGCTGCCAACGGTTTGCCACAAGACGAGTTCGTAAAATCATTTCCCCTCGAAGCCTGGATTGACCTCCACAACCTGTTCGAGAAGCATGAAATCCGCCGCCACACGCCGAGTGCGAGTCTACTGTACATTCTCGCAGAGAACAACCTGGGAAGACTTATAAAAACTACACTTCGTCACAATCCGAGCATCGATATACAAGGAGAGCGACACCGATATCCTCTGTTCGCTGCATTGGCTAATAGACATCAAGATGCGGTAAAAGCGCTCTTGCAACAGGAGACGAGCCTTCCACAAGAGAACGACATCTCTGCGCAGCTTGAGTATGGGCGAGATTTTACAGCTCGGAAGGATCAGACGCCGCTTCTGTGGGCGATTGAGAGGGGGCACTTGGGTCTTGCCAAGCTTTTGATTACGTTCAATAAACTTAGTCTCGACTTAAAAGACCGTGAGGGTCGGACGGCGCTATCATTGGCCGCCGAGAACGGGCATGAGGCTATTGTGAAGCTACTGCTGGCCACCGAAGGTGTCGATGTCAGCTCGAAGGACAAGAGAGGCCAGACGCCGTTATTACGGGCGGCCGAGAACGGGCACAGGGCAGCTGTGATGCTGCTGCTGGCGGCCAAGGGTGTCGATATTCACTCGACGGATGAGCACGGTCTGACGCCGTTACTACGGGCGGCCGAGAACGGGCACAATGCGATTGTGGTGCTGCTGCTGGCGGCCGAGAGCGTCGATGTCAACTCGACGGATAATAATAGGCAGATACCACTATGGTGGGCGGCCCAGAGCGGGCACAAAGCCATTATGAAGCTGCTGCTGGCCGCAGGTGTCGATGTCAACTCGACGGATAAGGACGGCCAGACGCTGCTATGCTGGGCGGCCAAGAACGGGCACGAGGCCATTATGAAGCTGCTGCTGGCGACGGAAGGTGTCGATGTCAACTCAACCGATAGCAGCTACCGGACGCCGCTGCACGTGGCTGCCCAGAACGAGTACGGGGGCGCCGCGAGGCTGCTTGTCGAGGCTGGCGCCGACAAGGAGGCCAGGCATGGCGGTGGCCTGACACCACTGCATATGGCCGCCTTGAATTGGTACCCAGAAATCGAGAAGTTGCTGCCTGGTGGTGCTGGCCCTAGCAATAGCCAAAGCGGCGGCGCCAGAAATCGGGTTCTGCCGGGCATCCAAGGGCAGATGATGCTGCTTGCGATGCAGAATAGGAGGCGCATCATGATGGAGCGTATGTCCATCTCGTCCGTTGCGAGGCTGCTCATCGAGGCAGGCGCCGACAAGGAGGCCACGGACATTGGTGGCCGAACGCCGCTGCATATGGCCGCTGAGGTCGGGCACGAGACCCTCGTGAGGCTGCTCGTCGAGGCGGGCGCCAACAAGGCGGCCAGGGACGTCCATGGCCGGACGCCGCTGCACGTGGCGACCGAGAACGGGGACGAGGCCGTCGCGAGCCTACTCCAATAGCAGACAAACCGCCTCCTCGCCCAGCACTTACTGCCTGCCCTAACTTTCATACCCAAGATGTGGCATATGGAGTGCCCAAGAACGTTGCTTATCCAGCATCTGTTGGATTGTGGCACGCAGCGATTAGACGCGTAGTGCTCTGCTAACTCTCAATGGCGGCACTAATTTTTAGGGACTAGTGGTCGCGAGCGTTGGATGTTCGCTCTCGACCAGTCAGGGTGGCCGAGGAGAAGACGCTCGGGAGGAGAGCCTAAGGGGGCGCCTCCATGAGAAGGAAGTTGCCAGCAAAGCTCATTTGGCACACAGCGCACCCCAGTTGGATTGATATTCATCCGCCGCAAACACTCGGTCATTGGAGGATCCAAAGTAGCCACTTACCAGACTAAAAGTATTGCGTTGTCTGCTTCCCAAGTCCCTATACTTGACCGGTAGTTAAATGTACGCTGACTGGACGTTCATCTTATCCGCAGAACCGCAGCTACGGCCGGTCGAAGGACAATTTGTGGTAATTTATGTGAACTCTGCCTGAAACAGTGACTATAAAACATCATGCTGCCAAGGGAGAGTGACGTTAGATCGAAGGGACGCCACACGCCAGTTCCCGCAATAGAATTGTACCGATGTGCTGCAGAGGGACGGGCCGATCAGCTCGTTTTGATTCTACTATTGTGGGCTTTCAGCAGGGGATATGAGTCCATTATACGTCATATCCTTAGGGATGCCAACTTGGAGTGTAAGGAAACAGTGGTATAATCCCAATGCCAAATGCCAAATGCTCTGGCTATGGGAGTATCATCAAGCTGCTGAGCGAAAGAGGCGCTGACCTGGAATCTAAAGTTGATGCTGCCCGGATGCCGTTATTATTAGCCGCAGAAAAACGGTTACGAGGTTATTGTCAAACTGCTCATTGAAAGAGGCGCCGGTCTGGAGTCTAGAGGACGTGATGGCAAGACACCGTTATTACATGCTATACACATGGGCTATGAAGGTATTGTCAAGCTGCCAATTGAAAAAGGGCCCTCATCTGGATTCTAGAAATGTTCGCGGCAAGACACCATTATTCGCCGCTGCACTAAGGCGCCATGAGACTATCGTCAAACTGCTGGTGGAGAAGGGCGCCCAACTGGAGTCGAAGATGATGCTGGCTGGACCCCATTGATGACTGCTGCAGGAGGAGGCGACGAGGGTGTTGTTGGACTGCTGATTGAGTGAGGCACTGACATAGATGTTGAAGATGCTATACGCCGAACCCCGTTATCATTAGCTAGAGAAGGATGCCATGAGTCGGTTGTTAAGGTACTACTTGAGAAGGGTGCCAGTTAATCCTACGCCGTGTTGTAATTTAGATTACTACTTGGCACAAACACGGATTCGAAATCGAGAGACATCAATGACTTCATGTAGAGTAACTGGGTTGGCAGAAAATCATACTTACATTACAGAGCCGTGAAATCTAACGGCACACATGAATGAGGGAGCGTAGAGAAGCTACATGACGCCGAGCGAAGAGTCTTACCTCGACAAAAATAGCACAAGGAAGATCATCAAACGCCCGGACCATGATGCCACTTCCAAAATTCACGGTGGCGAAGCATTGTAGTGCCCCACACGTCTAATGTAATGCAATAAAGGCAACCAACAGTCTTGGTCGAGGGGAACTTTGGGTCTACAACGTCGATCAAATCCATTCTCCTGCCAGTTATCACCCAGCATCCTTAGTTAATCTACATTGTCGAGGACTTGAACGGCATCTATTCATCTCTATACTTAGTCAATATTCTGCGATCAGCATCACCAAGGTTTTGATGGCCGGTATTGTCGAGACAAAGTCTCGGCGAGAGTCAAGCTCCGACGAAGACTCGGAGCGTCTCGTCAAAAAGCCCCGGATAGAACACCCTCTCGCGTACAAAAGTGTTCGGATCATGACGCAGGGAGATATCGACTCTCTATACCCGCTGATCGTCGCGTACATTGAAACTCCTTCTTTGGCTGATTTGATTACGAGCTTCGCCATTGACATGGACACATGGCCATGCAACATCGTCGGTACTGGGTTCGGGAACTCAGACCCCGAAATCTCGCCTCAACCAGTCGAAGAAAGCCTACACGCTGCAGTCGAGTCATATGCACGAAATATGAGTCTAGGCGACGGAGCGCTCCGGGTCATGCTACCGGCCTTGGAATGGAAGAAACGGCAGCTGAGGGACGGGGTTCATGAGTCGTGGCGAGAGCGCGCCAGACACGAACGAGACTTTGCGACGACCGGATCGGCAATCCTGATATCGCTTTGTAAGAACATCACTACGTTGTATTTGGGGGGGTTGGGCCCGTTTGAGTCACCATTCCAACTGTACATGTTGCTGTCGGGGATGGACCGAATTTCTCACCCGGGACTGCGAAACGTAACGAGAGTCGAACGAAGTTATCGCCGGAGCGAACGGATCTACTAACTATAGGGAATACGCATCGTTGAGCTATCGGAAACACTTTAATTACATTTGCCGACTCCCTGCGCTGGAATCGGTCGTCTTCGATGGAGTCGCGGATCAGAGTGGCGGTAATCCACATACACTTCCACAGCGTACTTCTACCATGAAGAAACTCAGTATCCACCATGCCGAAATCTCTGGCCGTGTGCTTGGAAAGCTCTTAGATGTCCCCAAGCATCTGGAAGAACTCAGTCTCTCCTTTGGTAGGCTAAGGCTCGACTCTGGGGAATCTACTCCGATTTTCGCGACAACAGTCGGCGAACATCTGTCGAGGCACAGGGACACGCTGAGAATGGTAGATCTTTACATGGGCTATTCTAACTACGGTGATCATGGATATGATTCGGAATCCGACTCCGACCGAGAAGAAGCCTCAGCATACAGGCCTAATCCTGTGAGTTCGCTCGTCCGAAGTCTAGAACGACAACCCAAGCCCCGAGAATCGTCCCTCAGCCTGTCCAGCGAACCTAGGCAAGAACACGGCAGCAGATTGGGATCTTTCGGCGACTACAAGTCTATGGCACATCTGAGCATTGGCATCAAGGTACTTCTGGGCCCAACACAGGACGGTAAGCTGGCGGAGCAGCCCCCTTGCCGACTCATCAACGCGCTCCTCCCAGCCTCGAGTACCTGTGCCTCTACGGATACGAGAGAGGCGAGAACGCGGACGTAGATGAGCATGTCGATGAGTTCATTGAGAAAAGGGAGGGGCGCTTGCCATTGTTGAAGGAGGTGAAAGGCATGGATGAGAGGGTTGACTCTGAAATTTCGGTGTACAAGGGACAAGACGAGGATTCCTTATGGCAGAGACCGAAGCGTGACTTTGGCTGGGTCAAGGCGTGAGCTTGCGAACCGTCGAGCAGTGGTGATGGAGTGGTGTAGGATTCTGTGACCTCCAACAGGGAGAAGCGTCTCAAACGCCATACACTACCTGCATGAAGCATCAACTGGCCCTGTGCTTTGGTGATAACGGTGACATCTTATTCTTTACGATGAGGATCCTATTGACGTTCGTAGAATAATTCAGTTAGATCTCTGCCCTCTCACACTGTCTTCTTTTAATTCATCTATGATCATGCCTTGGTCATTTGCATATTCTTCATTGCTCAATGGAGAGAGAGCGACCACCTACTCTCAGATGATGCATCGAAATCCTACATGTTGATGTGATTGGTCGCCCACAGCTAAGAAAACAAGCCCGCGACTAAAAGCCATGCACGCCTCAATCTAATGCGCCATAAGACTTGGTCTAGAACCCACGTTTCAATCGATTAATAATTCAAGCTGTGATTACATCAGCTCAGGCTCCAGATATCTGACGCGTTGACTTCATTCTCGCCCAGCCTCCGCTCCGCAGTCCGCATCTAACTTGACGCCCGTACCGGTCTGCCTTTTTATGTCCGCTAACCCCGCTACAAGCTCGTCTTGATAAAGTGTCATAAAGTACGATCCAGACCGATTTGAGTAGCATACTTTATCGGGTTTAATTCATCATCATCATGGCCTCTCTCGCAAAGACTGTGGTAGCCACGGGCGTGTCGTCCGGTATCGTAAGCTCAGGTCTCACTCCTCTTTCCCCACACCGGGCTTATCGGCGGTGTACTGTAGGGCTTCGAAGCCATCAAGCAGCTGCTCGAGCAGGCTCAGGCGTACAAGGTCATTCTCGGCGCCAGGAACACCTCCAGCACTCAAGCTGCATTTGATGGCGTCCAATTTGACAAGGCAGCTAACGGCGTGACCGTCTTGCCGCTAGATTTGTCGGATCTTAAGGGCGTCAAGTCCTTTGCCGAGCAGACGCTGGCTAAGTTGGGTCAGAGTAAGATCGACTATCTGCTGTTGAATGCCGGCATCAGCAACGGTGCGGAGGAGAAAGGCCCGAATGGCTCTAAGTGGTGCGAGGCATACATTGTGAACCACCTCTGTGAGTGTTGTCTTCCTTGTTGGTCTAGACCCCTCCCCGCTGACTCATAGCAATAATGTAGCACAACACTACCTCGTTCATCTTCTTCGGGAGAAGTTGGTCGAATCCAGGTCTCGTATCGTCTTCGTATCCTCTGGTGCCGTCCGCGGCGTACCTGATCCCAGTGAGTCCCATTCTCTAACCCTTGCTGTAAGCGGCCTTCTCACACAGACTAGGTGTGCTAGACAACGACCTCAAGGGCGGCTCGGGCGTATCAGGCCGATCAATCTACCCCCAGTCCAAGTTCACGCAGCTTCTCGGCGCCCATTGGTGGCGCCGCCAACTCAGCGGCACAAACGACGTCGTTGCCGTCTCGCCGGGCCTGATCCCCAACACGGGTATCGGGAGGGGCAGCGGGATGAAGCTCACCGACGACATGCCGGATGCAAAGTCCGTTCCGGAAGGCTAGTGAAGTTTGCGTCTCGGAAATAAGGACCATGAAGCTAACGCGAATGACAGGCGCACAAAGTGTTTTGCGGGCGTTTACTCGAGACGATCTTCCCGAAGACCCGGACCGGATCTTCTTGACTAGCTGGGGCGAGTGGTGGGAGAAAGATGTGATTGCGACTAGTCTAGACAAAGATCTCCAGGACAAGTGGTCTCCCAGCAAGGAGGAGATTGAGAGAGAGGAAGGAATCACGGTCTAAAAGAAGGCGAATATTTGGAATCAAACGTTCAAATATGCATGGCTCGTAGAGTCTGACTGTGCACGCAAGATTACAAGATTACGGATCGAATAGTCACAATTCAACTATCAGTGCTGTCAATGGCCAATGGCAGCGTTTGGTTGCTTGATAGCGAAAGCGTGAGACGGCGGCCGCTCGTATTTTTTTCGTGGTGATGATGTGATATTCGCCTTTCCTCTGCCTACCTGCGCATGGATTTAGCCATCCAGGAGCAATCAGCTGATAAGCCGTAAGCAATCAAGTGGTCAACGGCCAGGAAATATGAGATACCACCCTGTGCTGATGGAAGAGGAGTTTTGAGGATACGAAAAATACGATAGAAGACCCTTGATTGTGTGGAAATAGTTGATTGGTCCCTACGACCACATGAGTGGTAGGTGTTTTCGCAACAGAGGTGGGGTTGGCAGGGTGGATGGAACGGACGGATAACTCTCCGATGAGCGAGGAGGATTCGCACTACTCGATCCTAGGCGTCTTCATGATTCAACATTTGCTTCGCAACGGGCGTCGTCACATCATCAGAGGAGGGGAAGTAGACGTGAAGTCAAAGAGCTTCCTGTGATAGGTGGTGTGGGCCGCATAGCTGCATCGACCAGATCTTGGAGTGTCGTCGTCATCGGCTGTCAGATCTCCACAGCGGCACGGTTCGAAACAGCTCTTGGAAAGGGCAGGGTAGGTCAAATACGACTGTTGATGGTGTCTATTAGCGGCATCCCTAGATCCTTCAACACCTTCGAACAGCGTGGGAAAACGTGTCGCCAAGCATCTTGCCGCATCCCCCACCGCCCATTTCCAGCGAGACGGCACTGCAATGGCGGCCTGTGATTGGTTAAAACAGCCTCACTCGCACTCGCACCGCACGTACCACCCGCTAAATCCCCCCCGGAAGGGCGCACCGACGGCGAACATCCACCTCGATCCATGATCCCTCTTTGGGAATCAGCCTTGTAGCAGTCAATCAACACCCCTACTCCCCCCTCCAAAACAAGCCCTAGCATTTACTGGAGGGATCACCTGTAGGATTCAACTGGCACAGCCTGCAGTTCACTGGAAGCACAGCCCCCCAGGCCCACTGAACAAACGTACAGTTCACACTTCACAGGCTCCATGTTCGAATCCATTTCCACAAAGGGTTACACAAGCGAGTGCGACTGAATCTGTCATTCGTCCAAGCTCTCCACCCTCCACACCAGCCCTGTCGCAATCCCAGGGACCGACACGCATCAGCGACGAAATGCGATGTGGAATCCTTCTTTTTAGTCTAAGTTAATAATTTAGGAGAATGCGAGTGAGACGAAGGAGGGGATTCCATACTACGTAGTCGTGATTTCCCCTTGGCGAATTCTGTATACAAATATCTGGGAGGGTTTCCCCCATTCCATGCTGCTGCAAGGCTTCTTCCCATCTCCAGATCTGCCTTGCATCGAGCTCCGATAACACACGGAAGCATATTGAGGACAACTCACATGCGCCCTGTTGACTCTTCTTTTAAGTTCTTACCTCCTGCATTCATCTCCCACCCAGAATTTTGAACTCCTCATCCTCAACCTTCTATCCTCCATCCCCAAAGCCGCCATCATGTCGTCCCAGGATCTCAACGTCATCGTCTTCGGCCCCGATGCCAACTGCACCCTCGAGCTCTGCGATATCCAATGGAGCGTGTACAAGTATCAGCCCAGCTTGGCTGCCAACGTCACCTTCATCGTCCTCTACGCCATTGCCATGGGAACGCACATCTTCCTCGGCATCCGCTGGCGCTCGTGGTGGTATATGATCTTTATGATGCTTGGATGTCTATCTGAGATTATTGGATACATCGGCCGCATCATCCTGCACTACAACCCGTTCTCGTTCCCAGGATTCATGGTCCAAATCGTCTTCGTCACCAGCGGACCCGTCTACTACACCGCCGCTATCTACGTGACTCTGGCTAAGACGTGAGCATACCAAAACACCTCCCTCCTCCACACACACGCTAACCACATGTCACGATTACAGAATCCAATACTTGGCTCCCGAAGTCTCCCGCATCAAACCGAAGCTCATTTGGTGGATCTTCATCCCCGCTGATATCATCTGCCTGACCTTGCAAGCCGCTGGTGGCGCCTTGTCCACTGTGAGCCAAGGCTCCAGCCAGACGGGTGTCGACATTGCCATGGCCGGTCTCGCTCTCCAAGTCGTCGTCCTCGTCGTATTCTGCGTTCTCATGGGCGACTACTTGATTCGGTACTTCCGCTCCAAGAGCACCAACTCTCTCAACACGCGCCTGCGGCTCTTTTTCGGCTTCTTGAGCGCCGCCGTCCTCATGATTCTTGGTCGCTGCGCTTACCGATGTTATGAGCTAAGCGAGGGATACCAAAACTCGAGTGTCATCACTGATGAAGGTCTCTTTATCGGTCTGGAAGGAGTGTAAGTTCACACCAATTCGCTGTCCAAGAACATTTTGCTGACTGTGATTAGTCTCATCGTCATCGCCGTTTTCTGCCTCTGCATCGGACACCCCGGCTTTGTTTTCAACGAGAAAGCCTTGTTGCTCAAGTCGCGCCCGACTTCCCACGAAGAAATGGCAATGGAGACCAAGTAAATAGTTTCGTGCGATAATACCTAGGTATGCATCATTTGCTATACTCGCTTAGAGGTGCGAATTAGGATATTGTTCCGCATCTACTCTTGGATGCCTGAGGTAGAATTTCACAACACATGTACCCATAGATGGAGCGAATACCCTTCAATTTGTTTAATCACGAAAATCCCAAAAGTTCTAGCCTAGCCTTTTCGTATTGGAGAGTTCTAAAACTCTTCCCCTTTCAGTTTCGCTCATTCACATCAAGTGCCTAATTGCCTTCAAGGCTCCAGCTTTCCAATAGGCCCCAAATGAGATCGCATCGATAGCGAACTTGTACACCCACACCAACAACCGCTGGTACAGGCCCCATGCTCAACTTTGTGACGAAGGACGCCAGCGGCATCGCACCAGTAACTGTAGGGTCGGTTCAGGCAGAATCCGTGGCCAAATGTGCATGCCGGCTCGCAGTTATCCTGATCTTCAGGTTCATTGAGTAGTGGATCTTTGGAAGGTCGAGCGGATGCTGGGTCCAGCGCAACACTTTTCGAGTCGGGCATGGCATAAACGCCACGTGTGGCCACCATCAGGGCGAAGAAAACTATCATAAGTCAGATTATTAGGTTTGGAGAGAGGTGATTGGGTCGTACTGAAGATATGGCTCTGCATTATGATGTTGATTGGTAATGTACGTAGCAGCTAACCAACCACTCAGATGGGCAAGGAATGGTCAGGGACGCTGTCGGATCTAGACGTATTTAAAATCGTTTTAAATTAGTCCATAAGACATTATTTCCGAAATTTCGTAAGCGGGTGTATGATCTTGCGACTCAATCAATAAGTCTTTAGGAAAGCGTCACTGCTTTGCAACCTGCGTCTGACCACAATCAATTCATCATCTCAATACCATCGCATGTCTTAGCTGCGTCGCAGGTTGGATGTTACGGTGATAAGTGGCATCATAGTAACAGAAGAGCTCATTAATGCACAGCAGATTCGGGATATTGTCTTTTGTCAATGGGGGATTACGGAAGCTCGTGTAACCACCTTCCTCCTCCGTCGCGGCGAAACATGGTGAATAACACTCCATATCGATAGGAATACCGCGTCAAACCATCACAACTATCGAAATGACATCACACCCTACACTTTCTGATCAAGTGCGGATTTCTAGAATCCCGAGGGAGCTCATCCGCGGGGAACTTGACAACAGACATCTCCTGACTCTGCATCAAAGTCGCTTCCAAAGTTGCTTGAATCATCAGATGGCTTCATTTAGTTCTTCTTGCGTTTGGATGGTCTATCATTGTGTGAGCACCTGCCAGGGTGCTGGACGCCGTCTTTCAATTTATCTCCTCAGCAGCCTTCTCGTTCATGATGGCAATTCCTCGAAGCTAGTTTTCGATGGCAAAGCGGTGAATGTTCTTTCCAAAACGCGGTAAGCCGTAGATGGTGGTGATTAGTTGCCTCATTTCCGCGTCGTCAAGGACGGGCGCACCATTCCCTCGGCGCATGGCTTCTGCTGACACCGCTGGATTTCCTGGAAATGCTTTACAAGACGCTTGCATTCGGCGACTGAGCGTTCCCAGCTTCTGGCATTGACCTCGGGAAACCCCATGTCGATACCTTTCTTGTGAGCGGCCAAGAAGCGAAAGCTTTCGGAATCGAAGCAGTAGACGTTGTGCTCATGCAAGTCCACCTTGGCTCCTTCGTGCTGTCGGAGGAGTTTCTCCAGGGGAGCGAAGGTGTCGCCCGGTTTAAAGTTTGATCCTCTAGTATTGGTGAAACCAAACGCAATGTTTCCCGTAGCAGTTCGATTCAAGTGAGTAAGTAGTTGTTCGATGCAGAATCGGGAGCTAGCTGTCAAATGAGATTCATTCGGCTTGAGAAGGAAAAGGAAATTGTGGGGGCAGTTGTAGTTCTGTAGGACGCTGAGGACTTCGGCGATGTTCTTTTTGTCCTGATCAACTCCCCTGGTATCCCCGAGGCTCGTGGTGTCAATCAGACGAACTCTTACATTTCCAATGTTGACTTCGTCCACCATGGTTTCCCGTGTCGCTAGTTGTCCGCTTGGGTCTTCGTTCTCGCTCGTACTGGTCCCAATGGTCACCTGTTTCTGGATAAATCTGCCCTGCTCTACCACCTGCGTCTGGAAGCTGCAAAGGGTTTTCCATTTCACCGTGTCAACGCTGAGAGCCTCTTGGAGCGAACCGTAGGTCAAAAAGTTGATGAAGGCGTTGATCCACGTAGACTTTCCAACCCCAGTCTCTCCAAGAATGAGAATATTCAGTTCTTCACACGGTTCCAGGCTCTTGAGGAGCGGCAATAGCTTAGTCCCATCGTACTTCACCCAGGAACGTCCATGTTTCGGGTCTTTGCACCGGTACTCCCATTGATCAAAGGGACACGCTCCACATTCGCAGTATAGGTGTTTGTCAACATGAGCGTACTCTACCATGCAGTAACAGACGCTGCAAATCCAGCTTTGTGGCGTTTCGTCGGCGCAGGGCTCCCAAGGACAAGGAATCTTCAGAACTCGGCGCTGCAATGGCTTGGATGTCATGTCTCGATCGAGAGCAGCCGCATTGTATCGCATGATGCAGCTCGACATCAGCGACTTGCGGTGCTCCACGACGTCTTCGATGATTACCTGACCTTTGCGCATCTGGATAAAGCGAACCTTTCCCGGCAGCTCATGAGTAGCTTCACAATCCACTACAATGACCATTGAATTATGTGGGCCATCGTGTAGCAGCTCAGATAGTTCTGCCTTTGCTTCTCTCCAAGCATCGGGGCCACCAGGCAAGTCATTGGTGAGATACATAATGTACGCATCATCGTGATTGTTCTCCAGCAGTACGGTGTCGAGATTGGGACCATTCTTCCCAACATAGCGGGCTCCCTTCTTTATGGCCAAGTCCACAAGGTCCATTTTGCCGCCAAATGATGTAAAAGACTGAGAATACTTGGCTGACAGGATTCGATTTTGCATCTCATCCAAGAAGTCCCACAGACGACTGGAGACTGCTCTCCGAGCCCTAACGTCCTTCAAAGCATCTGCTAAATTTGTCTTGAACTCACATTCAGAAGCGTCCATGGTTTCCAAGACAATTATGACATTTTGCAAGTGTTGAGGCGAGATAGCGGCTGGGTGTGCTCGGATGCGACGATGGTAGTCATACATTTGTCGCTGGAAGGCTTGAAGCTGATCAAACAGGTTGATGGACTTGATGAGACAAGCCAAACTGATCCGTTCCGGAACAATGTCCTTGTTGACATTCAGGCCGCGGACATGACGGAGTGTTGAAAGTGGTACGAGAGTGTAAAGGAGAGGTATGCCTTTGCCATTATTTGTCGATGCGATGTACTTTGGCATGTTCATCAAGAAAGTTTTGGCGCTTTTGATGTCCGTTGGTTCAAAACCGTCATCAGAAGGAACGTCGCTGTAGACGGTCACCTCGAGAGAACGATCAACAGGTTCGCCTCCGGTGTAAGACGGTGCCTGCGCCCCGATGGCAGCACACTGGAGGCAGTTGAACTGCACTGCCATCATGTCGGCGATCTGATTCCTATCATCGGAACTAGTAACAGGGCGCTTGGCTGCAATGACACAACTGGCACCCCAAGTGATGCCGGCAACCACGTGTGTGGCGACGCGGCTGTGCGAGACGTCAACCACAAGGCCCAGATCAGGATCACCAACGGCGAAGTCAAACTTCTCATGGACAGTGGTGATGCTGCAGCGCAGTGATGACTGCATCAAAAGCTCGGAGGTTCGAATCTCTGATAGATAACGGGCAGATCCGGTAACCTCAACCAGGCCAGCGAGAAAGCTTGCACCAAGTTCCGCATCGACTCCAAAGGCATCGAACTTGTGCTTGAAAGAGTCTGTTTCGCTGTATTTGAACTTGGTGGACATGTCCCGCGTCGTTTTTACAGCACCCTGTGGCAAGGTTTTGTCGACCAGCGACAGCGGAACGAAGGCATCGCTCTTGGCGTCATAAAGGCTACCAAGGCTAGCAACTTGCCCAAGTGATGGGCGGCCTGGGTTGTGGGGGTTCATATCCGCGAAGGAATTTTCCCATAAATTGATTGAAGCGAATTCAACAGTTTCCTGCCGCAATGAGCTTTAAAAAAGATCACTTGAGTGAATCGAGCAAATGAATGTGACCCAAGTCACGAAAGTGATAATTGTCTCCCACGAAATCAGGGTCGTGAAGAAGACGAGAACACAAGTATTAATACACGCATCACTACGATAATTCACTTTACGTTTATAAAAGCAAACTCCCACGGAACTTACAAAGCACAGCTTGCAACCCAATAGAAGGGTGTCTAGGGAAGGGTCTCAGGCAGCAAATCCATCGTTATGTCACTGACAATCGCCATGTTGGCCAACCACGCGAACGGTTTGCATCAAAGTTTGATATAATCTCATTGACCAGTAGTTGGTGCAGATTGTGTTGCAGATTTGATCAAGCCATCTGCTAACCGTCGGTCTATGTCCACCACAATGTACACAATAAGGCGGCAGATAAGTTTGTCCACTCTAAGTCTAAGTCCAACTCTTATGAAACAAACAACATAAGAACTGCGGTGCATCCATGAATCCAGAGGCAGCATGAAAATATCGATAAATGTGAAAGAACCTATTACTGTTCGCAGTCGTAAGCTTGAGGACTATTGGTCGATAGGTTATGAACTTCATCTCTCAGCGACAGGAACATCCGCTCATTCGACTAGGACATGCAATCTGACACTTCTAGCTCTACGTGAATACTAACTAAGACTAGAGTTTCTTCCACGTCATTCTTCCCCCATTTTAACACAACCTGTTTGACTGCTGTGACATTCCATCAAGCTGAACCGTTTGGCATGGGGTCGGTGGCATCAACGGACCCAACAATGCGATTCTCTGGATCAATCAGACAGGAAACTAGCAGATGCAATCGCCCTGTCCATAGTAGCAGCCCATATTAACTGAGGTTGTTATGTGTGACTCCTCTGTGTGTAGCAGCAGCTCGCTAGCAGCCGCGATTGCTGCGGCTGTAACCACAGTGTCTTCGCCTGCAGTTCTGATAGCGACTGCGATTGCTACAGGTGTGATTGCAATTTCAGTGATGACTCTAATGGCGGCCGTGATTCCTATGCGAGGCTACAATCGTTGTGACTATGGCAGCGGCTTGCTGGCAACATCCTCCCTTTCCAGCAACATCCTGAGCCATCATCGCGACCAAATAACGGAACAAATCAATGTCATAACACATATTTATTGGTGAAATGCACCCGATTCAAGGTCCATTGAGCAAACGCGCACAACGTCGTCATGTTAGCGGGGTTAATGTCGGCCTTCGGGTTGTCTCTAAGCGAGCGCTCCTCAGCTTTGTAAGTCGTAGGACATACCACCCTCCTCTTAACTACAAGCACCTAGTGATGGCTCAGGTTCATGTGGGGAAAGATTTGATCTATCGACGTCCGGATTATGACCGGGACGATGATGCGGAAGCCGATGTCCGTCTGTTGGTGGGATTATTTAATTAAGGCGTAGGGCGCAGTCTTCCCCTCATTTGCCAACCTTGGTCTCGCCCCTCCTAGATCTCAACGATCGTCGGACTCCCTTACAACACCAAGTAATTCCAACATTGATCATGCCTTCCAAGCCCTCTTTCAATTCCCTCCCGCTCCGCAAGGACGGGCCGCACGGAAATGCCTGGGGTCTTTTCGGCGATGATGACGAATGTGGCATGCTCAATCTATTGACCCCAGAGGTCATCGCAAAAGCGGCGTCGGAGATCCGCGATGGAGTGCGAGTGTCGACAGATTGGCCTCTTGATCGCATGGCAAATCCGTGCTTCGGCAGAGCACCCTTTACACACACCATCAAGACCAAGACCCCGCGGTCGGTCAACGACGACTCGCTGGCGTTCAACACGCAGAGCAGCTCGCAATGGGATGGGTTCCGACACTACGCCTATCAGAAAGAGAAGCTTTGGTTCAATGGCAAGACGCTAGATGATCTCTTGACAACCAGCGCGATTGGTACACAAGGTCTGCGAATTATCTTCAGCTTTTGGTTGTGACACACGGCTAACTAAATACAGCATGGGTCGAGAGGGGAGGCATTGTCGGTCGCGGAGTACTACTTGACTATGCTGCTTGGGCAGAAGCGAAAGGCTTGACACCAGCTCTTTTCGAGACAACGACAATCAATGTCTCAACTCTCAAAGAGGTGGCAGCCAGTCAAGGCACAACCTTCCAAGAAGGAGATATCCTCTTCATCCGCTCAGGCTGGGTCCGCGGCTACAACCAGCTCTCCGACAACGAGTGCCAAGCTCTGGCGGACAAGGCCTCGCCACCAGCAATCGGCATCGAGTCCTCTGAAGAGACACTACGGTGGCTGTGGGACGAATCGTTTTCGGCCGTCGCGGGAGATCACCCCAGTATGGAGGCGTGGCCCTGCCAGAATCCGGATTTCTGGCTGCATGAGTGGCTGTTGGCGGGATGGGGAATGCCCATCGGTGAGCTCTTTGACTTGGAGCAGCTGAGCGAGGAGTGCAAGAAGCGGAGACGCTGGTCATTCTTCTTCTCCAGCGTGCCCCTCAAGGTGAGTGACAGCGCGTGTTAACATGACCGTCTGGTAGCTAACTGACAGAAATAGGTTCCCGGAGGTGTAGCCAGTCCTCCGAATGGGGTGGCCATCTTTTAGACGGGTTTAGGAGCTAGCATTACAAGTTCAAAGAGCTTGTCAGTCATCGGGCACGCTTTCATCTATAGCAGTATAAACACCTCGTTATAAGCTAATAAGTAAAACAATGCGATGTCACTATTAGAAAGGAAGAGAAAGAGAGGAGCGTGAGTGGTGTTAGTTCTGACATGAACGCTTGAGAATTTTGTCGAATCCAGCATTGCGATTGTGAACAGTAGGCAAATATTTAGCCAATAGCGAAAGGAAAAACAAAAAAACTAACAGAATCTGAGAATAAAGTCAAATGCTGGTTAGGTCTATGTACCCATGGAGAAGGAACCCACTGACAAGCATCCAAAATTGCAAGAAATTGCAAAAAAAAGAAGCACTTCTCAATCATGATCTTGTGTTTTATAGGAACAGCCCGATGCGGGGGTCGAACCCGCAACCTTGAGATTGTGTACTCTGGTAAGAGTCTCACGCTCTACCGATTGAGCTAACCGGGCGTGCTTTTCGCCCGGGCTTATGGCCCGATTGTTGAAAGTCGAGCTCGTTATTTCGGATGATGTAGGTAGATTTGTGTGGGTGGGGTCGACAAAATCTTCACCCCTCTAGTTGAGATATTTGAAATCCAACATCATCAAGTTACCAAGCGCATTCCTAGACTGCTAGTTTTACCTGGCGTATTTTTAGATAGACTTCATGTGCAACGAAAACAGAATAAGCGACTGAATTCACCTGATCCGTCATATCATGGAACAATCTAGCTCTTGAAATGTCGAGGTCTACAATCCAGTTGACGTAAGGTGCAGCTCTAGGGTAATTCAATCCCAATGCCTCTCGGCATGCCCCGCGCTGTTACCTAGCAGACATGGTTGGCACGCCACTAACTACGTCGCATTGATAGCGTCCGCGTCCGCTAATGGTAGAGAGTGGGCCGCTAAAACCCCGCGAACAGAGGCGTCGTGGGGCTGTGTTTCACAGTTGACGACGGTAAGCAGCCGAGCTGGCAGCTGAAGCTTCCCCAGTGTCATTGCCAGCTGCCAGCCAACCTTTCGTGTTTACTTTCTCCTCACGTACTCCTCTTTCTGCACATCTCACTCTTCCACACTCTCGCAGGCGCAGCATTCGCGTCATGCTATCTGCGCTGCGTCGTCGACCGCCATGACATATGGTCCATCATGTGAGTAGTGCCCGCAGCTGGCTTGTTGCTGTCCTTCGCAAACCGATGAACTGATCTGTCCCACCAGGATTGAGCCGTCGATCCGTATCCGCCGAGCCATCAACGCCGACGATGCCGCCCTCCTCCGTCGCATCCTCAAGTCACATCCTTCGCTCCTCCACAACCCCGATGCGTCCCCCTCGGGCCTATCCAACTCGAATATGCACCTGGCCGCGTCTTTAGGCCACCGCGATATCTGCGCCGTCCTCCTCGAGCTCGGCCACGAGGATCCCTGCCCCGCCCTCAACGAGCTTCATCAGACGGCCCTGATGCTCGCGGCAGGCGCCGGCCATACCGAAGTCGTTCAGCTGCTCAGCGAAAGGGATAAGAGCTGCATTATCCGTCGGGACAGCCGCGGCCGCGACGCCGTCATGGAGGCCAGCCTCGGCGGCCACGACACCATCCTCCAGCTCCTCCTCACCTTTGCCCCAGGCGGGCCCTACGAAGCGGTGCGTCGGGCAGATGTCGAGGGCAACACGGCCCTGCACTTTGCCAGTGGTAACGGGAACCTGCTGGTGCTGCGCACGCTGTTGGCTGCTGGCGCCGACGTCGAGAAGCGCAACATCTGGAATTGGACCCCGGCCGCCTACAGCGCCACTGTACAGGCTGAGGTTTATCTCAAGGGATTGGTGTCTGAGGTTGGCAAGCGAAGACAAATGAAGCGGGAAGTCGAGGCATCCAAGAAGGGAGCTGGAGTTCGGGTTGTCGAAGCTACCAGTGATGATGAGTGAGCCTGTGATTGAGTCCCGCCTGAAGCTGGGATAGGCGCCATCCGAGATGGTTGGACTGACGTGACTTGCAATATGATTTGCACCCATGTCGTAGAGCGGCAAGCCGCACGACGTATAGTACCGGAGCTCGCGTGGTGTCTTACTCTACCTTCACATGTCTTCGATTTGCCTCAGCAGTTGTCACACTGCAACTATCACACGACTATAGTACCATTACTCAATCACGGCTGCAGAGCAGCACTGGAGAACAATGGAATTGACGCTTTTACGACATATTCTGGGCTTGCGATCTTACTTTACTGGTCCACCGCATTCCGTGCCTTGTCGCTCGTGATCGTTACGATTTGATCCCCTTTTGAGATGTCTGCCTGATCTGGAGACTGTCAACGCCAGATAGAGAGCCTCAGGCTGCAGATTTCTCTTGCCTCCCAAGCAACGGGTATGCAGTGATGAACCGCCAAATCAGAGTTGCGGTCAACCGACTTCTCTTCGTGTGCACGCAAGATGGACCTAGGAGCCGCAATCATGAGTCTAGTGCTTCAAATGCCGCGTATCACTGCTACTCTGTCACATTCCAATGTCGTCGGCCATGGTGTTTTTGCCGATGCTTCTTCTCGCATTGCCATTGGACGGCTCTGGAGTATCATTCGTTGCTGGCGCCCTGAATCACAATGGCATCTGAGGTCTGGCGACGCGTGCCATCTCGATACCAGGAAATCACCGCCCTAGAGACTCAAGAGACCCCGAATCAACCGTTGGCAAGGGAAACATGCGGTCAATGGAGGACTACTTGAAGCTGTCTTTGCATCCAATCGCTCTGTGCACTCTGCATAGCTCCACACTGCTCCACGATAGCCATCATCAAAGCACTGCTACGAAGACACTCCTGTCCGGTTATAAGACGCCCGAGCTGTCCAGCGGCGAAGGCTTCATGTCCAGTGCCGGTCGCCCCGTTTGCAGGACCATCGAGCTTGAAGCTGGGGCTCTCCCAGCGCCGGCCACTAGGCTGGTCGTGACGCAGCATCTCCGAGTGTATCGCGATCCCTTCTTCTGGGCTTACATCGTCGTGGGGGCGTTCTTCGACGAGCAGGACAACGTTCTCTGGAGTACCGAGATCTTTCTGGTCCAGCTCGATCCCGAGGTGGAACTTGACAGCGACGAGGAATCTACTCAGGTGGACTCTGACAGTGACACTGACGACGGGGAGGGTGACTTGCCAGTGCGTGGAGCTGAACAGAGGCAGAACCCCGATTCAGTGACAAGTGAGCTTCTGAATCCATGAGTCCTGGAACACCTGGACAGCCATCAACTGTCGGGCTGAACTATTTAGCTGACCAGAACCAGCCGACGATACTTCCAATCTTCACAGTCCTGCTCATCTTGAACACCACTTCTCCTACGACTACAACCCCGACAATTCCTTCGAAGCTCACGACTTTTACGCCCAGCAACAATCAACAACTCATCAGCACCTGTGGCAGTTCCCCCAGACCTATTCCGTCACGCCGACTACTTCCTGGGATCCCACCCGCCAAGGACCGCTCCCTGGACACTGGGAGGCTACGTTCAACCCAGCCAGCCGCCGCTGGGTTCACACTTGGCACCCCTACTATTGAGAAGTTTCCCCTGCTTAGAGTTCTTCTCCTTTATCGATCTCTTGCCAAATCGTCCTCTTCACCATGACTAGTGGCTGGAACTCCGTTACGGGGCGAGACGCCGCGGAGACTTGCCCGCCCTATGCCCCTCCTGGAGCGCCCATTCCGGTTCAGGGGCAGCCCTACATCCACCACATCGGAGCACCCGGCTACACCTTCACCCCAGTGGCTCCCCCTTCATACTATCCTGGCTACGGCGGCTTGATGATGCCCTCCAACCCTTTTGCTATCCAGGCGCCTCCCCCTTTTAGCTTCCCGGTGCAGGGAGGCATCGGAGGGTTCCAGACGCAGCAAGTCTTCTCGCAGCAGCCCAACGGCACGGGCAACTTCCTCCCGCGACAGCCTCAGGCGTGTCCAGTCATCGACCCGGAGATGCCGGCGGCGCAGATGACTAACACATCTGGCGGTGTCGGCTGCGAGCCCGGTTACAACTACTTCTTCCCGGCCAGCCACACCAAGGTCCACGTCTTCAAGTCGGACCGCAAGCCGTGGACCCTGCCCCCCAACTCTCCCATCAAGTTCATCGCCGTCCACATCCCCTCCAACACCAAGCTTGGCGAACTTCTCAAGGGCTACGGGTGCACCAACCCGATAGCTAAGATGAACCAGTGCTTCGAGCTGTGGAGCGGCGGTAACGGCAGGTGGTACAGCGGCATCAGCTTCGCCGGCGACAACAAGGAGATGCTGAAGAAGACGATGGATGACGTTGGGTGGACCAGCAAGAGGACTGGAAAGCCTGGCGAGCCTCCTATCGTTTGCCTGTGGTTCAAGAAGGGTTGAGTTGGCAAGTGCTTTTCAACTGTCTCGGTTGGCTTTGGGTCTCGTTGGTGGGAAACGCCCTCTAGTGCTTGGGAGCTTTAGCTTGGAAAAGGGTTTCGGAGGCAGGCCCGACGTGATTTTGTTGCGAGGAGTTATGGCGCTGGAATTCTGGCTGGAAGGGCGGGACGAGAAGTTGCTGTCATGGTTGCTCTGATCCCTGGGAGGGATAGTTGTCTTTGGAGTTAGCATCATCGACCTTTGGTCTTGCAGTAGGGCGACCCATAATACCGTATCCGCATTCTTTCGGAAGTCAAATGTTCAAAGTTGCCGTGTTTCCGCTATAATCTCGCATGAATACCCAAGTGGTCCGGTTGACGCCTGGCCGCCGCCGAGTGGGATGGTGTGCTGAGGCTGAGGATGGTTGACTTTGATTCATCCCGACGCCCGGTCGACGAGAGAACTTTCTTTCAGCGTGATGTAAGATTGGAGCATCCATCCCAGCTTAGGAGAGAGACAAGTCCTTCGTAGTTCGGATTCGGATCGATTGAGTATGTATTGCTAGCTCACCTACTAACAGCAAGTTCACAACCGAGATTCCAAAGCTGAAATCCCGCAAGTAAGCCGCTACAGCGACCCTGCAGAGGTTAACCCAGATAGTGCATCAATTAGGCACCCGTTTAAGAGACTCTGGGGTAAGTTTTGACCTTCTCGTCTTGGGATAGTTGATATTCCTCTTAACTTACATACGCCTATCCGCCTTCGGGGCCGTTATAACTCCGCCAAGTGGCGGATGCGAAGCAAGGAGTAGTCTAAAACAGGGACTAGGGGATTCGATAGTGCGATTATTTAGGAATCCAGACTAGGAAGAAAGGAAATCAGCAGAGAATGTGCTAGCAGGTGAGCTGATTAGTTGGTGAAGAGATTTTCAAACGACAAGTCTGGTTCGCCTCGCTACGGTATGACATGTGCGTGATGAGGCCGACTTGGCATATGAAGACGCCCAAGCTGACATACAGTAACACGGGCCATCATACTGGGTAGGTGGCATGAGAACCCTTGTACAAGGAGTGCTAGGATCGAGGTCAGATGAGGCTGAAGAGACTCCTCTCTCACCTGCTTGTCTCGGAGTTCAGGATCAGATTGTCGAGAATCGCGCTAAGCGCTGCAGAGTGGAGAGCTTATTACTTAGTGTCATGAGAGGAAAGATCGCTTTTGGTTCGCAACCGCCGAAACTTGGACAGAGGGGTGGGAATTGTAATCTTGCATTGGGTGGCCGGCAATAAAGAGTGCATGATGTCAGCGGGGGGTTGCTTGGGCAGGGGAAAAAGACCAATCAACTCGTACACAACTGACAATGGTGTGCACAAAAAAACACTGCATATTCGTATAACTACCCAGTCACCAAGCCCAAGCCTAGGGCGGGGATATTGAATCCCGGCTTGGCCGACGTCGTTTGGCACGAAAGTATTCCAAGTTTTTCTTCCCCAACCGCCAACACTAGACAATGAAATATTCCCCACAACTCCGCACGCGCGAAACCCCACAGGTTCCGATGCCATTGGCACAATCCGGGTCTGATTCTAGGCAACAGAATTGGAGAGGTGCAAAATGTCGTTGCCTGGAGGCAAGTACAGGGGGGAGGCGAGAGGGGCGTGCGAAGATGCAACGTAGTGCGGCTCTCGACGGGGGGGTTCTAGACCGGACGGGACGCTTGTGGGAAGTTGGCCGTTTTTTTTGTCTTGGAGAATGGAGAGGCGAGGGCTGGTGGTGTTGCGGTGTGTTGAAGTTGAGACAAGTCGTTGGCCCTCAACTCTGTATCATGGCAACTGGTTGAATGAAGACGGGGGCCTCTAGTCTGACACGAAAAAGTCAATTCAGAAGTGGGGGTTGCATTGTTTAGCAATCAGTGTCCGACGCCGGATTAGAGTCTCGATATGCTCGTCAACAGATCTTGGAACGCCCATCACAAGAGGGTTGCAGACTCAGCAAGCGAGCGTCAATCATTGCCGTACACAACTCGCAGCCAACCTGAGCGCCTACGAACCGCACATCACTGGTCCTGTCGTTCCTGGATGCCCTGGAGCTTCTAGAAAATCAAATCCGCGGCACGCTGACCCCTTCATCCTGGAATCCTGCCATTCAGCCGCATGGGGTTTCGCCAACCACGCGATACGTTGTCAGCGGCCACACTAGCACGGACTAAAGAAAGGAAAATCTCGCCATGACAGTGACATTCACTTGTCTAGTCTGGCGTCTAGCTGTTCGGAACGTCAATCCATCGAGGTTTGTTCTCGGGCTGCCCCCGGCTCCCCCTTGCCGAGACCCCAAGGCATTTCCCACCACGCCATCGCCCACAACGTATCTCCACCGAGAGCGAGAATTCCTCGTCTCCCCAGGTTTGTGTGGAGGCTGGGGAAGGGTTCAAGGATTCAACAGGCTTTCTCCACTGGTTTTCGGGGACGAGGTCCGCTTAATTGGCCGCGTGATCTAACGGGGTTGTTGGAGGAGGGACATGACGGGAGGATGCGAAATCTGCATGATGGCAACAATGGTTGAAGAGTAGGTTGACGGAAAGCGACATCGGCTCGAGGTATGTTTTGGCTTCCGCCCTAGACTCGAAGATCTCAGATAGATTCGCATTCTAGACAGTCAACACAGTGTACTCCACGTATCAAGGTGAGTTTGCCGTCTTGAGCCGCAGCAGTCATGACACGAGTGGCGGGCACAATGTCACTCATCGGGTTTCCTTATTCATCGGATCCGTTGAACTAAGCACCCAAGACGGAGCTGCCCACGCTATTGCTGCAACATAGTCTTGCTCGTTGCATTCCCGTGCTCCCTTGTCCGCGGTGGAGGGGGTGTGAACGAAGCACATTGGACAATGCTTCCCTCCCTCTCTCACCCGCGTTTTCCCCCTCCTTTTACTCCAACAAAAAACAAGGATTGCCACCAAGTGAGCTTATTCACCGGGAACCAATGGCCTTCTCGCCAGCCCACGTTTGGGCAACAAAGCCAAGCCCAAGAAGCATGGTAAAGTTCGCCGTTTGAGAGCCCCATTCTGCCGGGCCCTCCTCCGTCCAATTGCCAGAAATGACTCAAGTGTTCGGGATTGGTGCGCGCTGTCCAACGCCAAGTCAGTTTTTATTCTGCTGCCTGGAGCTTTGCTGAGAAGGGCAATTTCGAGGTTCGATCCCCTGGTACCCCAGCGAGTAATTAGTGTTGTGACGTGACTGGGGCGCGGGAATAACGAGTGAAACACGACGAGATTGCTTGTTGCACAGAATCAGGGACTTGGTCATGAGATCCTGTTCGCAGGAAAGCATAGTGGCCGTCTTAGGAGACACATATGGCAATGATGTGACGATGTGATGTGAAAATAGAGCTGCGGCTGGACGGGAGTTGAAAAGAGGGTGTTTTGGTGTTATTCCCGATGCAGCAGCAACAGCACAACGAACTAACTACACCGTCTTTGCAGCAACTCTGTCATGACACGAGTTGAGGCCCATCAACACCATCCCAATCCCCAATTCAAAGTCAACGGCTGGTCGATGGAGAAGAACGAGAGACTACACTACCCCCCCAGGCCCTTGGCGCCCGCCATGGCTTTTCGGCCCCCCCGTTTTTATTGCTGGGCGCCATGGCCGAAACGTCCACTCATAACGCTGGGAATTCTGCTGCCTGCGTTCGGGCCCGTCTGGTCTGTGAAAAATGGAGCAGGGAACTCGTTGAACTGGTGGAACCTCCGTATGATTTTGTCTCGGCTTCGATCGTGGCGCCTTTGAGGAGGTTGAGATCTGGAGCTTCTTCTCCCTCCCATCTCGGCCTCGTTATCCGGGCGGGCGACGGGTGTAACCCTCCGGATGGATTTCGCTGTGTGAAGAGGGAGAAAGCTAACTCTCCAATTCCGCATCCTCCTTCTTACGTACATGCACTTCGTATTTCAGTGTTACCCAAAACCTGGTCATACTGTGATGTGCAGAAGAAGCCAAACCCATTTACGTAGAGATGGACACAAGTACCGGCATCGTTAACAGCACACGCCTGCCTCCAACGCGAGCGGCGATTAGAGAGCGAGGAACCCTGGGCGCTATCGGGCCGAAAAAAGGCTCTCCATGTGCCGAGACGTGCTAAAAAGGACGAATTCAAGGATTCAAGGATTGCGGAGGCTTGACCTGCTAGCTTTTGTGGCTTGACATGGGGGAGGGTTATGTGGAGTCGCGACCCGTCGAACGACGTCAGGCCAAGCATTGGCTTGGACGACGATCAGTCATGATCCGCGCATAGAGAGAGACTTATGATACCCGAAGCCCGAACCAGCGCAAGGAACAGAGGAAAGCTTGGGGCAAGTAGTATGTCTCCATTGGGGTCAATTGCGGGATGCTAGCACTCGTCTGGGGATCAACATGGAGACAATTCTTGGCTTACACGCCCCTCCCTCTCCTGGTTGGTCTCCTTTGAACGAAATCCTCACGCCCGGCGGCCGCAAGCCTCGCCCGCAATTGGGGGCAAAACCCGCGAATGCACGTCTGATGATCCATCCGGGCAGCGTAGTAAAAAATCATGTTGGACGAGCGAAGAGAAACAAACCATGTTACGGTAGCAGCTGGTGGGACGGGCCCCGGGTTAGCTGCATCGATGTTCAGGATCATCACTCACTCGTCTACCGCTGATCTCTGGAGACACAAATAGGCCCCGTGTCCCGCCCTCAATTTCCCCGGATTGTCCTTTAGAAACCCATACTCCTCTCCATTGTTTACTCAAGAGGGCTCAGAGGTTGTCTGATTCAAAGAGTCTTAGAGTGGATCGAGGACGTTGGATATCACTCTCCCTTTGTGCTACCAAGACTTCCCCGAAGCATTGCTTCCCAATTGACGGCCACAATGGCTGACATTCAGTACGTCGAGCGCCCCAAGTCTTTCAACGGCATCACATCTGCTAACACCAATCCGCAGAAACTCGCCCGAGGGCACTTACTCGGACCGCATGGACGAGAAGCCCGCCGTCGGCACGATGGAGCATGCCGACCTCCAGGCCAACCTTCAGGCCAAGTATGATTCCCCCAAGGAAGCTCCAACTACTACTGTTCCTTGCTAACCAAATATCAAAGAATCAAAAACCCCCTAGAGGGTATCCCGCGCGACCAACTAATGCGGGACGTTGAGGCGTGGACGGAGCGCAGGGGCCTGCAGGATCACCTCGCCATCTTCAAGAAGGGCGCCCTCGTGGCCCAGAACCCGACGGGCTACCGCCACATCACAGGCGACGAGGCTCTCACCGAGCGCGAGTGCGAGGTTCTCGAGCGTGAAGTCACTCACCGCTGGGATATGCCTCGCAAGCTGCTCCTCACCATCGCTACCTGCTCCATCGGCGCTGCTGTTCAGGGTTGGGATCAGACTGGCTCCAACGGCGCGAACCTGTTCTTCCCGGACATCTATGGTATTGGCAGCGATAGTACTCGTGACCGTCTCTTGGTTGGTATTGTCAACGCTGGTCCTTATCTCGGCAGCGCGTAAGTACATCCTGTTCGATTTCCATATCACCACTTACACCCATCCTCTTAATATCACAACTTACACACCCCCCTTCTTCATCTCACCACTAACGCAACCCTCTAGATTCATCGGCTGCTGGCTCTCTGACCCCATCAACAACTACTTCGGCCGCCGCGGCGTCATCTTCTTCTCCGCCCACTTCTGCATCTGGCCCGTCATCGGCTCAGCCTTTAGCCACACCTGGGAACAGCAACTCGCCAACCGTCTGCTCATGGGCATCGGTATGGGCGTAAAAGCCTCGACGGTACCTATCTACGCAGCCGAAAACGCTCCCGCTTCGATCCGCGGCGCCCTCGTCATGTCCTGGCAGATGTGGACGGCCTTTGGCATTTTCCTCGGCACCGCGTTCAACCTCGCCGTGTACAACGTCCCTGATATCAACTGGCGCCTCATGCTCGGGGCCCCCTTCTTGCCCGCTGTTCCTCTGCTGCTGCTTATCTACACCTGTCCTGAGTCCCCCCGTTGGTACATGAAGAAGGGCCGCTACCCGGACGCGTGGAAGTCGATGATACAGCTCCGGCACGACGCCATCCAGGTCGCCCGCGACATGTACTACATCAGCGCCCAGCTCGAGATCGAGGACGAACTTATCGGCAAAACCAACTATGTCAGCCGCTTCACCCAGCTCTTCACCGTGCCCCGTGTCCGCCGGGCCAACCTGGCCGCCTTCACCGTCATGATCGCCCAGCAGATGTGCGGCATCAACATCATCGCCTTCTACTCCACCACCGTCTTCTCCGAGGCCGGTATGAGCGACTTCAAGGCCATGCTTGGATCTTTTGGCTTCGGTCTCGTTAACTGGCTCTTTGCCTTCCCTGCCTTCTGGACCATCGACACCTTCGGCCGACGTACGCTCCTGCTGTTCACCTTCCCTCAGATGACTTGGACTCTCTTGGCGGCTGGTCTTTGTACACTGATTCCCATGGACGCTGGAGATGTCCGCACCGGCTTTATCTGTCTGTTCGTCTTCATGTTTGGCAGTAAGTGTCCACTCAAATCGTCTACTCATACTACATTCACTGACACAAACCCTAGTGTTCTACTCTCCCGGTGAAGGCCCTGTCCCATTCACCTACAGTGCCGAGGTCTACCCCCTTTCCCACCGAGAGACTGGTATGGGCTTTGCTGTAGCCACATGCCTCTTCTGGGCTGCCATTCTGAGCACCTCATTCCCCTTCTTGCTCGACCAGTTGAGTGTTGTCGTACGTGTCCTTCACCTCAAACCCAATAGAAACAACGCTAACAACCATCAAGGGTGCCTTCGGTCTCTACGCCGGCTTCAACGTCGTCGCCTTCATCATGATCTTCTTCTGGGTCCCCGAGACCAAGCAGCGCACCCTCGAGGAGCTCGACTGGGTCTTCGCCGTCCCCGTCCGCAAGTTCGCCAGCTACCAGCTCAAGGTCGCCCTCCCCCACTGGTTCAAGCGCACCATCCTCCGCCAGCGCCACGCCAAGAAGGAGCCCCTCTACCACTTCGAGCACCTCGCCAACATGACCCCTGGCCACTCCGACGTCGAGTCTCCCGCCGACAACAGTGAGCGGAAGATGTCCTAGAGAAGGGTTGCGTGTGTGCCTGCAGGCTCTCGATCATGGCTTTTGTCGCGCAATCATGACAAAGCTGCGTCGTGGGAATGTTCGGGCAGAAACTGATACCCAGGGGTTGTAGTTTTATGATTTGGTTTGGCATGTTTGAGGTGCAAGGAGGCGTACTTGGTGGCCTTTCCGCATTGGCTTCTATAGTACGCAGGGTTATGAACCTTCCCAGCATAGCTACATAGCTGTTATGATACTTTTGTGATTCAAGGTCTGCCTTCATCTGTGAACAATGTACTGCGTGACGTCTTGCAACTATCATGCGTCAAGCGTCTGCTGGAGCGATCTAAGAGTATCAGAGTCAGCTAATGCTGCAGCAGCTGAGTTACCGATTATCGACACGATAGAACAAGGTAAATAGAGGCAGTAAAGACGTAAACCCATTTGACCTCATGTGCAGACTTGAGATAAATGGCGATGGCATTGACACTCAAGATGTTGGCTCAACCCGATAGCTTGCTTGGTCACTTTCTAACGCTTGATTGTCTTGTAAATGGAACAATATGTACGAATCTGTCATGACTTGACCTCCTTCGTCTTCCTCCCTTTCCAGTGTGTTCTCATCATCCTCACGACTCCCCAGGCCAGGAGTCTATATACTACGATGCACACTGCCAGGATGGCTACATTGATCACTGGATCCTCATCTAGCTTGTACAGCTCCAGCACGTCCTGTCCTGTTTGAATTGGACAGTCCCCGTTACTCAGTTTCTGGCTGTCGGTACAGGTAAACTCTACACCGCGTAGGGAGTACGGCGCAACTGCTCGAGCGGCATACCTCAGAGGCGAGAGGTAGTTGAACGAAGTGTACAAACGCGGCATGTCGATAGAGAGGACTCCGACCATGGT
The DNA here is from genome assembly GCA_029931735.1 of Dactylonectria alcacerensis. Classification (NCBI taxonomy): domain Eukaryota; kingdom Fungi; phylum Ascomycota; class Sordariomycetes; order Hypocreales; family Nectriaceae; genus Dactylonectria; species Dactylonectria alcacerensis. The sequence goes on along the minus strand of JAPMUZ010000006.1, from coordinate 1,149,007 downwards.
GTTTGCCACCGAGAGAAAGATGCCCATAATTTGAATGGCGAAGCCGGCGTGGCCAAAGAGGGTATTGAACATGATTCCCAGGCTCTCACCACAAGACACGACGCCAAAGCACGCAAAGACGGTGACGAAGTACATGGTCACCGTCCGCGGTAGTCCGACAGCAATGCAACCCAAGACACCAAACACTAAGCAGCTGATGATCTCAAACGGCACTTCGAGAATGGTGTAGGATGCCAGGAACGCCTCGACACCGTAGACGCCATCGTCGTCTTCCCTGTAAAAGACGTCGCGCTCATTCGGATACACAGCTACATTCTGCAACATGCCAACAAAATAGAAGGCGCCAATCTCCTGAACGAAGCCCATGCGGTTCTGTACCGAGTAGTAGTCGTTGTCGAGGGGCGCGAAGAACAAGGCCAAGATGAGAGCCAGACCGATGACTTGCATCAGGCGGGCGAGTATGAGTTCGGGTTGACGCCGAGTGTTGATGATGGCGCGATGGAGGAGGAGGGGCAGAGAAGTTGCGAATGATGCTCTGTCGCGTACTAGAGCTCCAAGTTCGGCTGGCGTTGAAAGGTTGGCCTTGTTGAAAGATCTTCGTGGGGGCTTGGACACTGGAACCTGTAAGATTCCTCCACCATGCTCAGTGTCAACACGTTCCTCATATTTCTCGTCCATATTTTCCACCACAGTTGGCATTACTGGATGCGTTCCGTTTTTCCAGCTCTCGATGAGCTTCTTGACCCGTTCGCGTGACTCGGCTTCTCTGTCATCGCGTTGTAAATCGATCGTGATCATGTCCAGCGCAAAGTCCGCCGGGTTTGTGTGATGTGGGCATTCGTAGCCATGATTTCCGAGGTATCTCAGCATATCTTTTCCAGCGCCTGAATACACCTGAGAGCCGCCTCTAGCCAATAGCAGAACGTTGCCAAAGTCCTCAAAAAGGTCTGATCGGGCTTGGTGGATGGTCAGAATGAGTGTTCGGCCTTCATTGGCGAGACCCTGGAGGACTTCCATGATGGAATTTGCGGTGAAGGCGTCTAGTCCTGATGTAGGCTCATCCAACAGTAAGATTCGAGGATCTGTGAGGACCTGTGTAGCGATCGACACACGACGCTTCTCACCGCCGGAAATGCCCTTGATCATGTCGTTGCCGATGAGGTTGTCGGCGCAGTCCTTTAGACCCATTTTGAGCAGGACATCCTCCGCCCGCCGATTCTTTTCTTCTTTACTCATGAATGACGGGAGACGTAACCCTGCGGCGAATCGCAACGTCTCGCGCACTGTGAGAGATGGGAGCAGGGCGTTGTCATCCTGGCACACATATGAACAAACTGATCGAATAACGGAGTCTGAAGGAATAGCACCGTTGAAAGTGAGCTTTCCTGACGGGTGATATCTAGTTCCCAATGAGTTCCGGAGTCGAAGAGCCATGGAATTGAGGAGCGACGTCTTTCCACTTCCCGATGGGCCCATGATGACATTGAGAACACCTGCCTGAAACGTCGCGTTAATTGGGTTGAGGATCGTCTTTGTCGGTACTTTCTTCCTTAAAGCAGTCCGTTTTTCAAGGTTCAAGGCGAAGTCATCGAGTCCGACATCGATAGCGCGGACGTCAGCAACCGATTGTGCCTCCATCTTCTCCTTGCCAGCTGATAGATCGCTATCAGACAGCCGGGCACGAGCGATCGTCATTTCCACCTTGAAGAAGTGCAATCCGATTGTGGAGAGCGTGAGGAAGAAAACGACGAAAGCGACAGCAGCAAGAATGGGTTTGACGATCCAGTCTTTTGGAAATCCAAAGACCTGCATGATATACTCGCCCGTGTATTGCTCGCATTCTGGATTGTCTCTTCCGCCTGGATAAGGACAGTCGTAGAAGTTGCCTTCAAATTCGTTGCCAGCATATGCCCCCAGTATATAGAACTGACCGAGTTAGAAACATCAAAAGGAGTGCAAATAAAGGGGCTCTTACACAATAAGTGATCCATTTGGTCCAACGGACATACACTGGCATGGTGGTACTTTGTATGAACATCCCGCAGGCCATGCTTTGCAGTGTAAAGACCATATTCGCAATCAGACTCGCCCCGGGGAAATGCCTCGATGCCGCCACGCAGGTTAAGGCGCATGTTACGGCAATGTAGTGGTTCAAAAGGGAAATGGCGAAGAATGTGAAGAACTTCTCGACATCGCGATCGAAGCCAGCCATAAAGTAGAGGATCGTGGAGAACAAGAAAGGAACAGGGAGATCCTCGATTGGTAACCGGGCGATTCTTCGGGATAGAATAAACGGTACGGCGTCGACACAATTCTCGGATGACTCGCGATCAAAAGTTTGGATGTCGATGGTCAATCGGTAAACCTCAAAGATAAGGATCAAGTACCCCTGAAGTCCAGTCGCGGTGTATAGACCACCTTGGCGTGACCGGATGCCGGATTGATCTCGTCCGAGATCGTAAAATAGATAACCATTTACTAGGCCCATCAATATGGCCTCCATGATGGAAGATGCCATACCGAGTGGATCCCGGTGTGTCACCTTGAAGGTACGGTTAGTGAGGACCAGAAGTTGTCGAGCGAAACCGGCGTGTTTATTTGCTTCTTTCTCGCGCTTTCGGTTGCTGTTATCACCGTCTTGTTGTTGTAGAGATCCGAAGAGTTTCCCACTTTCTGCGCTCCACGCATTCTTGAGCCCTTCTACCCTGTCGGTGCTCTCTTGCTCGAGCTCTGGGGTCCGATTGTCAACGGCAGCGATGTCAATAACAAACTCGGCGGGGTTGACAAAAGGAGGCAACTTGAAGCCCAAACCGTCAAACCAAGGAATGCAATCTGTTACTGACCCAGAGTACACAGGACTTCCTTTGGTTAGGACGATTAGATTGTCGAACAAATCCCATATTTCCGATCGAGGTTGGTGAATCGTCGTGATGACTGTTCTGCCCTTTTGAGCTAATTTCTTGAGTGTCTTAACTAGCTGGTAAGCGCTTGTAGCATCGAGGCCTGTTGTTGGTTCGTCAAGGAAAAGGACCGATGGGTTGGAAAGCATTTGGACTCCGATGCTGGTTCGTCGCTTCTCTCCACCCGAGCATCCGTGGTGCTGCGAGTTGCCTATGCGGGTGTCTGCACATTCTTTAAGACCGAGTTCACGGATGACCTCCTCAACGACGGTCAATCGTTGCTCCTTCGTTATTGAAGATGGCAGCCTGAGGTCGGCGGCGTATTGAAGGGTCTCTCTAACTGTGAGTGTCGGGAGCAAGATATCTTGTTGCATAACGTAGGCATGGCTAACGCTATGGACACCGACCTTGCCATTGAATGTTGTGACACCTTGCTGTTTTAGTCTAGGACTCGTCACTCTCTCTGCCATGGTGTTAAGCAAAGTCGTTTTTCCCGAACCACTGCCGCCGATGATCGCGGTCAATGTGCCTGGCTGGATGTTTGCGCTGACCGAGTGAAGCAGCTTCTTCATTTCAGGCACCGTGTTGAATTTGGAGGCGAACAGCTGGGGATAGGTCGACGGTTCTAGCCATGATGGCGCAGTGTTGACCGAGACGGCAACGTCCCGGATTTGGACCTCAACGGCTTGCACATCGTCGAGAGAAAGGTGGCCGGCACCGGAAAGGGATATTCGTCGGTCTTCCATGTAGGGAACTGATTCTGGTGGAATGTCCACAGAGCTCGTCCTGCCTAGCTTTTCGACGATTATGTTTTCAGAGGGGTCGACCAAATCGGGGGTCGCCATGATGGGTATATGAAAGCTTATTACAGCGTCAAAAACCGTTGATTAGTCGTAGAAATCCTGGTGCCAATGGTACATATTCATGACCAGCCGAATTGGAAGGATTAGAGTAATCGAAGTGGCTGTCTTGGAAAGGCTATCGACTACCGTCGATTGGCGAGTCTGGTTGGTTCTTGTATGTCTCCGATGATGACAATGGATGCTGACGGCGCAAAGAATACAACGTAGCACAGCAGATGCGACGAGCGTCGATCTCAGTCGCTTAGCCGATACTTTCGCACCGACTCTCGAACCGAGTTGACAATCTACACGCGAAGACTTCGGTTATTTCAGTTGATGGCTCCATAGATCACTGATGCCCAGACAAAGGGTTTCCATGCACTATCGAACAGTGGGTCTAGTTTGGCCGTGAGTAGTAGGCGAAGTTGAAACGAGGCCGAGGCCGGGGTGGGACGGGATGGATAATTAGGGAAATGTTCTCCAACCGACGCGGGGAAACGCCTGCAAGAAAGGCAAAGGCTGCGTAAATGAACCGGTGCCAAGACGTGACAATGCAAGCGAAGAGTAGCCGCGTATTGTATCTGGCCCATGATGGTGTGCGGCGCGGAGCATATGGTGCGCGTGAGGTGTGGAGTGGTCTCTTATGATGACGTGGATTGGCAATAAGATGGTATGGGAAAGGTTGAGAATGGCAAGGCGAGGACGGGAAGGATTGATTCCGAGAGACTGGGGACTGTGCTACCCAAGGTAGGTAGGTACGTAAGTTGGGAAGGTGTGGGTGACAGCCATTATCAACGACAACGAAGTCGGGCGTGCTGTAATAATGTGCCGATAGGTTACTTCATATTGTGCATCTATGGGGGTCTTTACTGGTGCAATGCGTTGAAACAAGCTCACTTCAGTGTCAGTTCCTGTGAAGAATTGAAAATGAAAGTTGGTGATATAGCATTCCAATACCATCACGAACCCGACCCCAAGACGGAGGAAATGACATGACACGACGTGGACGCTTCTCGCGACCCCCACCACTGCAGACGTCGTTCCCTAATTGCCCAACGAAGGGAAAATAAATCCCCGGATCTCTAGCGTACGGCAAGGCGCAGGTTTCGGCTGCAGGCGGTGGGTGCAGCATCCTCTTGGGTACCACCTGTCCATCAAGTGCTCCGTACAACCACTCCAATACAACCCCAAGTCCCACACCTCACAGCGACACCGACACATGAGAGAAGGTGTCGCTTATCAGAATTGGCGGGCGATCCCTGGAACATGCTCGTTCGGTTGCGCCTAAACCCTGTCCCTTTCACTGTCGGCTGCGAAACGAGGGCCCAGACAACGCCATGTAACGCACTTGGGCGAAGTTCGCTTACAGGCTGGCAACAATCGGGCGTCCTTACTACGTACGAAAATGCCTACGCAAACGAAACAGCTCGCTAATACGAAGAGTAACCCATCTTTGGCGCCCTAGGCAGGTTTTCATTGGCCTCGGGCCGATGTTTCGGCTGCCACGTCGGGATCAAGTTGCGAAATGACCCTTTGTTCGCGCCACCGTTCGAATTCCCACAAGCTCTCCAAGCGAGCGTCTCGCTTTAACTTGATATGGGTGTCTAGAACCAACGGTGTCCACCCGACGCCCGCCCTACACGGGGCCAGAATGGCCTAGAAATACTCGGCCGACATGTCCAGGGTCACATCCGAGATCTTGCAGAGGGCGATGCGCGCCAACCGTCTTTCGATGAACTGCACGGTTCTAGACGATGGCATTGTCTTTGTTAGTACTTCGATAACACTGCTCGGGCTCCTGTTCATGTACTGTTTGTCAAAGAATAGCGCTCCAGGAAGACTTGGAGAACGCTTCCCCCTACTTAAATGACTCTCGTCGGGGCCTGTAGCTCTTGATCAAAGGCTCCACTAACTTGAGGCACAGTTCATTCCCGTACTGAACCAAGTCTCATCAGTGTCAATAGATCCGTACACTCAGACATAGGTTAATTTCCTCTCGTATCGTCTGTATTCCATCCCTCCTTTCGAGGATCGACTTATGTAAGTCATGTGTCATGTGTCAAATTGGTACGCCACCGGAGCAGGGGAGCTCACGAGCGACTGCCCCGCCTTTCCTGATTTCCTCTCCAACCGTCGCGCTTCGTCTCCTCTTCCATTACATCACCACACGAACGGTCAGGTCAACGTCAGACGTACGATTTGATACTGCGTCAATCTTCTATCGTGGTATCGAAAACATTCAAAATACAATTGGTTTATACCCCTCCCAAGATCCAATGCCCAAGTGCGCCACTGTCAAATGCTTCTTATGGCCGTTCCTCCTCTTCCCTCCATGCTCCTTTCGTGTCTGGTGTCTCTGCCAAGTGGCACTCATTCGAGACATGGCTCGTCGTTGACTTTTAGGCTGTCCTCTTCTCCGTGATCGACTCTCCAATTGGCTTCCCAACGACGAAGCCTGAGTTTCCAGCTCCCAGCTCGAAGATCTTGTTTCCGCGCAGCCACGTTTCCTTAACGCGGCCAGTGAACTCGTGGCCTTCCCACGGCGAGCATCGGTTCTTCCATCGCATATCACCCTGCGAAAACGTCCAGAGCTCAGCGTCGTCGAAGATGCAAATGTCGGCATCCATGCCAGCCTTCAAGGCGCCCTTGCGATGTGATAGGCCGACCTGCGCGGCGGTGGCTTGGCAGCACAGACGCACGATATCGGTGATGCTTGGTGTCTTGGATGACACAGATCGCTGCTTGGACGCGGAGTGAAGAATGGGAAGACCCAAGCCTACAGATGAGATGCCGCCCCATGCGGCGAAGAAGTCTCCGCGCATCTTAGCAGGCACTACGGGCTGCTGCTCCCCCGGAATTGTCACGTCGACACCTGAGTCGGAGTGCAACATGTGCGGCTGGTTCTGGTCGAGGTGCTCAGGGAGTAGCTTCAACTGGGGTGTGCAAGGTGAATGATCAGATACAACGGTTCGAATGCACGAGTCTTCGGCCACCAGCTCTCCCCACAGACCGTCCTGGTTCTTTTCCTCACGGATCGGCGGGCAGCACTTGTGTCGAGTGTCGCCCATCTCAATCTCCTCGGCTGTCAGTCCCAGGTAGTGGAAACACGTCTCAGCCGTTATGTTGATGCCGGCGGCGCGCGCTGCCTTGAGTATCGGGATACATTGCGTCGCTGAGAGGTGGACGATGTGCAGGTGAAGTGACGGCGCGATATGGGCGAGACTTAGGATCTCTTCGATGGCGTACGTCTCAAACGAGGGAGGGCGGGACTCGAGGAAGGTCTTGTATGCGGTAAGTACTCCAGTGGGAGCGAGAGGCGCATCCGAAGCTTGCACAGCGTCACCGACAGAGTCTGCAATGGGGGGGATCATTTCGGCGTGGAACATGAGTGTGGTCGGGGCATCTTTGAGCTCTTCCATGGCGAGAGCCACGTCTGTCGAAGAGACTGCAGGGAACTCGTCGACCTGAAGCTATCCGTCAACAATTGCCTTCAAGTGTTGTTAGCACACGGATGGAACTCACGCCTGATTCAATCAAGAATCCCTTGAACCCTCTTACGCCGGCCTCGACGAGGGGCTTCAGCTCGGCTGCGTTTCCAGGAATGACACCGCCGTAGAAGCCGACATCGACCCAGCACTGGTTCTGGCTTGCGCGCAGCTTCTCCTCGAAACCCTTGACAGTGGTGGTGGGCGGGATGGCATTCAATGGCATGTCGATCACCGTCGTCACACCTCCGCTGGCGGCCGCGCGAGTGCCGGTCCAGAAGCCTTCCCACTCGGTGCGGCCGGGTTCATTGAGGTGGACATGGGCGTCGACGAGGCCGGGAAGCAGCAACTTGGGGCTGTGGTCGATGTAGGTTGTGGAGGCCGGGAAGCTCGACTCCGGGAGGATGAACGGGACGACGGAGACGATCTTGCCGGTAGACGGCGAAACGGTGACAGTGGCCGGCGTCAAGACGAGAGAGTCATCGGGGAGGGTGATGACGGCGCGGGACGAGACAAGGACAGTGAGTCCCTCGTCAATGTGAGGGAGAGAGTTGGCGACGGTCATTGCGAAGGGTTGGAGAGAGGGATTGAAGAGGTGAAGGCGAAAGAGTGAGGGAAAAGAAAGAGATGGGAGAGAACAACTGATGAACGGGTAAAGTCAGAGGCCACCGGAATTTTCCAGTCAACCGAACGCGATCTTAGCCACGGTCTCTGCTCGACTGCCGCGCTTATGCTTGCTTATCTTTATCTCTCACAAGAGGGTCTCCAAGGTTGTGGTGGCGGTGGTGGGGTGAGTGCGATAAGGAGATGGATGGGCGATGGCCAATAGAATCGCCACGAGTAACAAAGCTGTTGCTTTTTTGTCTCTTTTTCTTAACGTTTACAACTTTCAAGCGAGAGTTTTTGGGAGAGAGTGAGAAGAAGATGGGAAAGGGGGGGAAGGGAAAGAGAAGCGAGAAGAGGGAAGATAATGAGTTGTACAAGGTGACAACAGGGAGACGCAAGAGACCCCCCGGCGTCTGGGTTTCTTTCCATCTGGGGATGGAGGCTTATCGGCCTCTCACTTGCAGGGTACATCTCGTGTTAGTCTTTTGCGGGGGATAAGGACAGAAGAGGCACAGAACAACCAGCTCGGCCGAGTTCCATTCCGTCCAGGGCTGTTATTCCTCTAACAATTCTTTTTCCGTTTCCCATCACATCACGGCAACCCACAACAAAAAATCACACTACTCCTGAACGAAGTCCGAGGTCTCCCGGGGACAAAGGGAACCAGAAAAAAAAACGACGCCGGCGGCGCCATCTCAAAAAAGGGTAGGGTCTCTTATCAGCTTCCCGGCCCGGTAATCAGAACCTGATCGGACTCGGCCGGTCGCCGAAAAAAAACTAAGCCAGCAAAGCATACACCAATCAGCGCGAGGCGCCTTGCACCCGATGGGGCAGTAGGTTATTCGATCGAGTAACCATCGAGTAATAGCGAGGCAGGTTTTGGCATGCTTCAGACGTGCGCCGTGAGGGCATTCGGACTCGGGATGGCTGCGATAGGTCGATGCCGGGGTGGCCAGTCGAAGAAACCAGATGCGACGCTGCTGGACGGGACGGGTTCACGAGGTCCCGAGTCAGCAGGCCTCGGCTCGTCAACTCGTTAGTCATGGCGGGCTTTCCCGCAGCTTTCGTGCCTGAAGGCTTATTAGTAAAGCGTTCTGAGGCGGTCAACATAGTGCGGTCCGGCAAAATGGTGGTGTTGAGAACAAGACAGCCTTTTTTCGTTCGAGTAAAACCCAACGTCCCATGCTCCGCGGAGATGGTTGCATCAAACAAGCCTCCAACGCCTCGGGGCGTCACGTTTGCCTCGCCGCTGACCATCTCTTACGTACGACCATGCACCCCGGATTCCCAACGGAGTAAGAGTGCGCATTTGGCAAAAAAGGGTTCCAAAAGTAGAGACTCTTCGGCAGAGCTGGATGTCTCGTAAGAGTTGAATGGACTTCAATATTTCCTATACATGACACAAGGTGGGTATCCAGCAGAAGCCCGTCCCCCCTCTCTCCTCCCCCTCATTCCTATGCGTTTCCGTCCCGTTCTATAATCATTCTCCGTTCGTCTTCCCTTTTTTGCCGTTATGCTATTTGACCCGTCTCATGTATGTATAGTATGCATTACCTGCTCCCGCGAATCAACCATGACAAGACAAGCAAATCAACAGCCCATACACCATGCTGAGCAAGCCGCCGGGGCCTTAAAACCCCCTTTTTCGTCTTCCTCTTGCGTTTTCTTTTATCGTGCTGTAATTCGGTCACAAGTAGTAGTACACCGGGTGGACGCGGCCCGTCCTGCTTCTCGGGACCGTTGGCCGGTCCATCCATCTATTCCATCCATCCATCCATCCTTCCCCGCCGCTGCTGTCTTACTTCTGGCGCTTAAGCGTCTTCTGGGCCATCTCGATGAGGCCGTCCTTGGCCTCGCTCTCGGGGAAATGCGCAATGGCAGCGATGGCCTTGTCCGCGTAGTCCTGCGCGAGGGCCCTCGTCTGCTCGATGCCGCTGCTCTGGAGCACTAGCTCACGTGCCTGGATTGCGCGCATGTTCGGTTAGCATCGTCTGTGACTGTGCATGGAGTTGATTCGTCGGCCTTGTGCCATGGGGGAAAAACTCACCTTTGCAACGTCACCCTCCAGCTCAAACTTGCGACCGACGAGTGCCCCGAGCTCCGGCATCTGCTTCCAGGCGAACAGGAGGGGTGCAGTCGCCAAACCCAGCTCTAAGTCGGCACCCGCGGGCTTGCCTAAGTCGGTACCCGTCTGCGTGTAATCCAGGAGATCGTCGACCAGCTGGAACGCCAGGCCCAAGTTGCGTCCGTATGAGTATGCCGCCTCAACCGTCAGGCTGTCCGAGTTGCCCAGCAGCGCCGCGGCACGACACGACTTAGAGATGAGACTGGCGGTTTTGAGGTACGTCTTCTGGAGGTAGTAGCTGACCGTCTCCTCAGACCACTTGGGGTTGCGCTCGTCGCGTTCCGTGTTCTTGAGCTGCATGAACTCGCCCTCGACTAAGTTGGCAATGACGGTGGCTAGCAACTCAACAACCTCCGGGTTTCGGAGCCTGGCTAGCGCGACTGAAGCCCGGCCTAGAAGGAAGTCGCCCGCCAAAACGGCCATCTTGTTTCCAAACTCGAGGTTGGCGGAAGGAGATCCACGGCGGGACACGGAGTGGTCGATAACATCGTCGTGGAGCAGGGAAGCGGTATGGATCAGCTCTGTGATCTCGGCGAGACGTCGCTGGCTAGGAAGAATGTCCGAATTGGCGTCAGGGACCTCGATCTCGGGGGCGGAGAGCGGCTTCATCATGGTGATGGAAGGGTTGACGTCGGCGAGGATCTGGACGGGAGATATCGACGAGTCGATGCCGCGGAGGGTCTGGTCGGGGAAGGGGACGGGCGACTTGGGGCACAGGTAGGTGGCCCTGCTCATGAGGAGGACGATCAAGGGCCTAACATGCTTGCCCTCGGCCTGAGTGTAGTACTTGGCGGCGCGGTCGAGCGAAGGATGCCCCGAGCCCAACAGCTTGCGGATATTTCCGGTGAGGAACTTCATCTCCTTGGCGACGGTTCGCAGAGGGTCGACCGTCATTCCGTCTTTCGTCGCCTTCTTGACGACGTTTCCCACGACATTGGACGCCACCTGTACGGCGGCAGCCCAGGCCGAGTCTCGGCGCGGGCTGGTGTGCAGAGAAGCTCGGTGTATCCTTGAGGATCCTCGCGAGACTGTCAATTGCCTGCAGAGCATGCAGGCAGGCGCCACGGCAGCGGTCGAAACGGCCCTCGTCGTCGACGACATCGTCGTCCTCGTCAGCATCGAACCATTCCTAGCCGCAGCGCCGCGCAGCACCGAGGCCCCCGGACGGAGCTGCATCGCCGGTAATAGGATTTGTGGGAGCGCCGCGGCAGTTTTTGGTGGGCTGGCGGCGGCCTGGAATGTGTCGTCAGGGAGTCAAGAGGTGAAAATCGGAGACTCAAGGTAGAAAGCGGTGTCGAGGAGGCCGTAGAATCGTGGATCGTGTGCGCACAGTGAGGCAATGGCGTGGTGACTTGTTGAGAGGAATCGCTAATAAACCGTCGACTTTTTCTTTGGCTTGTGGCGGGGGGAGGGACCAGACCAGACACCTGGGAAACTTTTCCAAGACGCCCGCCGCACACCTTCAGCGCATGTTGCAGCGGGTCGTCGCCTGCAACGGACAGCTTTCTGGGCTAGCTGCTCTGTCCCGCCGGCACCCGAGGGTACCCCAGCGCGTCGGCGCCCTGATTGGGTCGCTGGAGGGGTCTTGCGGGGTCTTCCGGGCAGATTTACAGGGTGAGCTTCTGACGACCAGTTCGATGTGTTCACAAGCATCACCAAAACTTAGATGGATGGTGCTTGCGGGTAAGACGGACATCAATCTCACAAGGCGGCGGTGCGTTGTCCCTTTGTCTAAACACAGTACTAAATATACAGTGATGCTCGAATTCAGATTCAGGTACTCGTTTCATCCCATTCCTCTGCACAACCAGTTTCACCGTGCCTGGTGAGAAAAATCATCATCACTTCATGTGTCTGTCTAATAAGCTAGGTACTATACGATGCTGACATCTAAATCCTAATTCATGGCCTACGCCTAGTTCTAATTCCTGAATAAAAATAGGCCTCTCCATGCCATCACATACTTACCATTCCATTAGATTTCCAGTCCACAACTACAAACCACTCGTCATTGAGCACCGCTCTCGTCCTTGCATTCTGCCCTCCACTCGGCAAGCCGCCGTGCGGAGCCTGTTGTCTGATAATGTTTCGATCCTAGAGTGGCAGATCGCCACTGCAAGCATTGTTCCATAAGTAAGAGGGCATCGTGAAGGCGACCAAGTTTATGCCAAGTCTTGGCTAGACTGTGCATGATTGTGATTGTGTCTGGGTGATTCTCTCCGAGCAACTCTCGTCGAAGGTCTAATGCTTCCAATTGCATAGACTCAGCCTGGCTATATTTGCGTTGCCTGAAGTATGTCTCTGCAAGCAATCCCATAGCAGTGGTCGTTTTGATATGCTTCACTCCGTATGCCTCTCTCCGAAGGCTAAGTATTTCCAGCTTTAAAATTTCGGCTTCCCTATGCCGGCCTTGATCAGAGTATGTTGCTGCAAGTGACTCCAGGCAATCGGCTGTGATGGTGTGCTTCTCCCCGAGTGTCTTTCGCGAAAGTTCCAATGCTTCCACTAGCATAGCCTCAGCTTTACTAGATCTGCCTTGGCGCCGATCTATTGATGCAAGAATTCGTAGACTCTTGATCGCATTCGGATGCTTCTCTCCCAGCACCTCTCGCTGAAGGTCTAACACTCGTACTTGAACAGACTCGGCATCGCGAAATCGACCCTGCATCCGGTACGTCCTGGCAAGTGAATCCATGCTCAAAATGGTGTTAGGGTGCTTCTCTCCGAGAGTCTCCCGCTGAAGATCCAGTAATTTCGTAGAAATCGGCTCTCTCTCTCTCCACCGACCTCGATCTCGAAGAAAACCAGCCACGAGTCTGAGAAGCGTTACTGTTTCAGTTTTCTTTCCACTTACTTCCACCCACTCTCCCACCTGTACAGCGTGTCCCAAGTACGTCTCACATTTCGACCACGTCTCCCGTTTTGGTTTTGGGAATAGCTCTCCAATCACCTGCACTGCAATCCCAGAGAAATATGCCTCCGCATCCGCCTCTTTACAGCTGTTGTCGTGGCTCTTTTGTCCTATCTCGCCCAATGTTCTTCTGTTCAACCCATACCGTACAGCCTCCTGAACGAGCTTGTGCATCTCATAGCTCGGCTTGCCGTTCACTGCCTGCTCCTCGCTTATGAATGAGAATTGTTTTAGTCGTGTGATCGCTCGCGAAAGCTCACGGTCATTAACACCTTCACTTCCCGTCTCGGAAGTATGTACACGCGCTGTTCTTAAAAGCTCAAGCGTGATGTTTCGGTTATCCACGTATCCTATGACGTGCAGGATTAGATATGCCACCTTGCTTTCCTGTCGGATCTGAGCAATCGAAATGGCCCATGTCTCTAGGACGCTGTTTGTCGCATCCGGTCTTCGGTGTCGATCAACTTCTGCCTCTTTGAGAATTTCCCACCGGTGCTTGCCTATGGATAGCATAGACAGATACTCGTTGACTGATGTCGATGTTCGTTGCACATAGGCTCCGGCCTGTGAAACTGCCAGTGGAAGTAATTGGAGTTCTTCCAAAAGAGCAGCAACGGCTGCTGTATCGTCACTTGACTCAACTTTCCTCGCTATATTTAATAGCTCTGTAGCTTCACCAAGTGTCATACGGCCAACCTCGACACCCCGTCGTGGGCCAACTAGAGTGCCTACAATGTGTTCGTCGCGACTCGTCCATAATGTCATCCCAGCAGGTGATTTTGGGATGTATTCGAACAGACTGTTCGTATCCCCGGTAGTTCCCACACCGAAGAGCGTCAAGTCGTCCGCATTGTCGAGGATAAGCACCCAGAGGGGCTGAGACTCAATGGACTCGCGTACGGCCACGAATAGGGCTTCATCCTCAAGGGTCTTATCGAGACCAAGCTTCCTGGCAATTGTCTTGTAGTCCTGCGAGAAAGATGCTTTGTTGTCGGCGTGCACCCAAAAGACGGAGCAGTCTCGGTCCTCACATCGGCGGTATGCATAATCAATCGCGAGTTGGGTTTTGCTTCTTCGGTTTAGCCAACGTCCACCAAAATGTCCTAACGGAAACTCACCCTGAACCGCCTAAGCCCCAAAGTGCAGCACTGTAAGATTCCCTTGCCCGCGGCAGAAGCTCATTGATTCTAGCAACAAGGTCCGGGCGAGAGACAAGGTCCTCGTTGCGGGGATATGGGATTGCCCGAACGGGGAGGTGAGCCGGGAGGTGGGGTAAGTGGAGGTGGGTATCGCCTTGGATGATTGTTGCATTATCACCAAGTTGGTTCCCGGAAAAGTCGCGGTTGGAAGATTGGTGATTGGTCGTCATTATGAGTTGACGATCGAAGTCTGGATGGTGTTTGAACCAGGTTGAATTGACGCAGGCTTGGATGCAGGAAGAAGATGAATCAGGCTGGCGCTCAGCCGCTCAGCCTGTTCAGCTTGCTCCAACCCCTCCCTCCTTTAAGACCAGCCCTGACCATCACATGACATATGTTACTGTTTTTAAGGTACCCATACTTCAGACCATTTTGTTCTTAATAATCCCTAAGGCAATCACTCAGAACACTAAAGCAATTATGTAGGATATAGAAAGCTGCTCTAGAGATACTTCAATTAGTTGACTAGTGGGGCAAGAGCTTCGGGTGCGTCTATAGAACAGGCGCCCACTCCCTTGAGTTAGAGTGGATGCCTGCTGTAGGTGCAGTACAGCCAGGCAAGCAACTGAAAGAATACATCGCACATCAAGATCGGACACTAACCACAAGATCATTTTAGAGCATAAAAACTAAAATAAAAATATTAATAATAAAGAGGGCTTAAATTGAGATATGTCTAATTTAATTTAGTTTTATTTTATCCTTATTAGGTGCCTAAATCTACGTTAATATTAATAGCTTTCTGTCTGATATCTGGAAAATTGGTGGGGCAGGACGTTCTTAGTATGATGTGTATTCTTTCAGGCGCTTGCCAGGTCGCTAGCTTCCTGGACTCGGCATCTGCGACAGAAGCTCAAATGCTCCAACAGGCATCGACATTTGCTTTCAATCCAACATCCTTTGCGCAACACACACGGACGGGATAATCGAGCAGTAACAACTCAAATCCATCAAATTATTGAGCCCAAAGTCCTCAAGGCACCATGGTGCTCCTCACAATGACCCCCTCCATCGTGGAAGCCCTCACCCTACACGCAACACCAAAGCGCCAACCACCAGCCTCGACAGATGACGAGACGACCCCGTCACCGCAATCCACCACAGAGGAGCCCTCCCTTGTTCAACCGAAAATTGGAAATCCTATATCACACGGACAGATCGTCGACTTATGGAGGAATCTCAGGTCACAGGGCGATTCAGCGCACAGTCTTGAGCAGCTCCTCCGTGGCGCCAAAGTCTACGTCCCTCCTCCTCCTCCCAAGCCAGAACCAGTATGTCGAGGCAGTATGCGACTCACACGATCCAAAGTTGACCATATCGCAGTCTCCTCAATACAAAGCCCTTATGGCCCGCCTCCGCCGCGACGAGGAAGCTCGCGCCTACGAACGAATGATGAACCCCCATTCTGCTCCCGAAACCTTCCACGACCGCTTTCCCAGCGCCGCCCATGCCTTCGCCGAAGCAAACAAGCCCACCAGCGCAGAAGACCTTGGCGATGACACCATTTCAATGACTCAGACCCACCGAGAGGTTACCCTCATTCTCAACTTCCTGGCCAGCATTGCCGGCGTCGCAGGCACCCTCTGGGTCGTGGCGAGGTGGTGGAGTACCCCTGCGCGGTTGTTCCTCACGCTTGGTGGCAGCATTCTCGTTGCAATCGCGGAGGTCGTGGTGTATAATGCATATTTGTGGAGAATGGGCGAGTCGAAAAAGAAGCAAAAGAAGGTCGAGGAGGTGAAGGAGGTGCTGGAGACTTGGGTCGTTGGTCCCGGTGACGACGAGAAAGACTCGAAGACTATAACCATCCAGGAAAAGGAAGAGGAGGTACCCGATATTGTCAGAAAGCGCAACATTGAAACAAAGACGGAAACCTAGAGATGCCCATGGCCTTATGAGCCGCAACAAGCATCGCGATCATCTGGGCTACTCAACTAGGGAGCCCGACTTAATTGACTTAACTCACGGAAAATAAAAAATTATCAATGACAACCCCACCGCACACTCAGAACAGCATACATTCTTCACACATTATTTTACCAATTACGAATTAGACCGTGGTGTCAGGCTCCAAGTGATGATGATGAAATTGCCGGAACATGTGACAGCGCGTCGGACGCGTTAAGGCGCGTCTTCCGGTGGGGCTCCTTTGTCATGAACATGGGCACTTCAAGTTCAGAACCACCCTAACATCGGACAACTACCGTCAAAATACTCTCGATAATCGCATTGCAACCTCCCGGGACTCGTGAAAACAATCGTTCTGTACTGCCTGTCTGGAAATTTCTCAAACCCCCCTCACGGCTAGGATCCGCATGCCTTGTCAACACAGTAACGCGAAACACATCGATTGCGTTCTACTACGGACTTCGGTCCCATGTCCAACCAAGCATGGCAGTTGATTGACAGACCTGTGACAAAATCCACAATGTATGATTGCGACTCGGGACTTGCCTACCCGAACATCGACTGACTACTTCTAGGGCTCAAGCAGGACCTGGCTCTCGGCCGCGGACTCGAGGGAAACCTCTCCGAACGTACGGCAAACGTGCCGCCGCCACCGATACACGAGATGAAGCCGCCTTAAAGAGGAGGCGCACACCTGACATAGAATCGGCTCTCGAATGCGAAACCCTAAAAACTGCCAAGGCGGACGGGCCACCTACCACCAAAGTTTCTGTGGCCACGGACGAACATGCCATCGCAACTGCCACCACGGCCAAGAAGCCCCAGGCCAACATTGAGAAAGGCTCAATAATGAACTTTTTCAAGCCAGTACCTCAACATGTATCGCCAGTGTCCATCCCCCAATCAGAAGAGGTGGAATCCAACCCAACTCCCTCCTCACCCCTGCCGCCATCCCCTCCACAACCATCCAAGCTAGAGAGACGAAAACCACGGTTTCTCAAGTTTCGCGGAAGCTCATTACCATTGATGGACACCAAAAAGTTGGAGGATGATGACGAGAATGGGTCGGAGACAGACGATAAGGAATCGGGGGGGCGTTCAAATCGAGAAATAAGGAAGCTACGAAGAGGTGACTCGGGGCCCCCATTATGGAACCGACATCAGAGCCCGAGAAATGAAGGATCGGACGTGGAAAGGTCGAAGAGACTGAAGGCCAAACCATCTCCAACCGTACAGACCACACTCAACATCTCCTGCCAAGCGGCATTTTCTGAGTGCAAGGTGTGCAACACGGTTTGGAACCCGTTACACCCAGACGATGTTAAGTTTCACAAGAAGCAGCACGCGGCTATGCTGAGGGCGAAGAGAAAGTTGCAAGAAAGCGAATTATAGACTGAGATACCGAGATACCCATTGAATGAATTATGACCCAAAACGCAAGGTACACGACACTAATAGTTGGCAACTGCTCTGTGCTTGTAACTCAAATACTACGTACTGGTGGAAGCATCATCGTTTGGTGGAGCCATACCTAACGGCCCTGACGTTTCATGGCCGTCAACTAGGTAACTCCAAAAGTAAATGGCCTTAATCTCTCACTCCCGTGCTAATTCCAGGTGTGGGCTGCGGGTAATTGGACAGCAAAAGAGTCGAGCGTGAGATGACTGCGGCTGTGCTGCCAGGAGCTAAAACAAATGACGATTTGAATTGTGGCTTGGCTCTGTACCTGAGCATTCGAATTGCAACAGTAACTTGCTGTTTCATTTCGTGATTGTCAACGACAAAATTCTCATCGACATCACTCTCAACTCATTATCCTCTCAGCAAACTAACTTCGATCAATTTGAAGCCGCGGACAACCCAAAAAGACAGACCATGCCCCGAAAATCAGGCACTGGATGCGTCACCTGTCGGTGAGTTTCAGCCCTACGGACGTCCCACCCCTCCAGAACCTTGAACGCTAACATCACGATCCTATCGGTCAGCATCCGTCGTGTCAAATGCGACGAGGCCAAACCATGCTGCCAGCGCTGCATCACCTCCAAGCGCCAGTGCGATGGCTATCTCCCCGGCGACTCAACCGTCACCCGTCGCCAGCTCGTCGAAGCGGTGCGCGAGCTCGGCGTCATCGGGCCCGTCTCCAAGGCCCTCACTCAGTATCCAGGCCAGCGCCTTAGCCCGTCACAGGTTGACAGCTTGTCCCTGTTCGACGTCTTCCGCAAGCTGACGGCGCCTTCGACGGCGTCTTTCCTGCCGTCTAACTTTTGGACCGGCGAGTTGCTCCAGTTGGCGCACTCTGAGCCCGCTGTCTGGCACGCGACGCTTGCGCTGGGCGCGCTGCATCAGAAGCATGAGCTTGCCTCTCAAGGAGCTGGCATGGATCACAGAGTCGATGTCTTTCAAAGACTCGCCAACCAGAACTATGCGCAAGCTGTCACACACGCACAGGCGCTGAGGGATCCGCACAGGCTCCTATCTCTGAGCCTTGCTCTCGTGTCCATCACCAACATGATGGGCCGGTGGAGCGAGAGCCAAGTCCACATTACAGCCGGCCACCGTCTCATGTTGCAAGCAAAGGGCCATCCCGCTGTAAAGCTAGCCGCCGAGATGCTGATGCGTCTTGATCTCCAAGCCCTGACCTTTTCGGAATCAAGCGCCCCGTACCCCTACGAAGAAGCCCCAGACATGACCGACATCACCAAGTGCATGCGAGCGGCAGCGATAGAGAACTACGAGCAAGCAGGAACAGCCCTGTTCTCTTTGGTTAGGCGGTTCCTGCTCGCTGACGAGGCGGTTGGCATGTGCACCGTAGAACAGGTCAACGAAAAACTCGCGATGCGGGACATCCTGCAAGATCTCGTCGACTGGGAGTTCAAGATGGCCATCTTCGAGAAGGACGGGCCGACGGGCGAGCCTGCTGCCATGTCAGTACGGCTCTACCATGCCCTTTTACGAGGCATGCTCGCTGCGAGGAGATTCGGACCAGACATGCGATATGATGATCTGTTAGGTTATTTCGAGCGCATTGTCGCCTGTGCAGAGTCTTTGCTCCTGGCCATCGCAGCTCGAGAACCTCGGTCACCCCTGTCTCTGGAACCTGGAATCATCATTCCCCTATTCGTTGTTGGGTCAAGATGTCGGCATCCCGTGCTACGAAGCCGAGTCATACGCCTGCTGCGCAATATAAATAGACAAGAGGGCATGTGGTTCAGCGACGGCGCCGCAGAGGTGTGTGCGAAGACGATGACAATAGAGGGCCAGACCATCCTAATGGGCGACCTCCCCCCTCTAGCGCCAATCGAGGATATTCCGTGGGAGGCGTGGTCAATGAGTAGGGTGCAGCCCCAGACGTCCTTGAGCTGGGAGGGCATAGAGAGGGTGCCGGAAATCATGCGCGTTCGCGAGACGTTGGTGTTGGTGACGACTGAGCAGCGACGCATCGATGTTACTTTTATCATGTCCTCTGGCGATGATATTGGCAGCTACGGTGGAACTCGTTCTGAGTCTGTCACATACTAGGCGGATTAGCCTAACCGAAACACTCAAGCCTTAAACACAAGCTCGGTGTTTTCCTCAACCTAGGAGCAGAGACTCTGCCGATTGATAGCAAACGCCGGCTCGGCCAACTGTATTGTCTGGTCCATGAGGGTAAGGACAGATCATGCACACCCCTAATTTACGATACCACAAGCACCATTTGTCCAGCATGTTAAATATATGTCGTTTCAATATACCAGCCCACACGGCCCCGGCGCCTTCAGCTTGTCATGGGATTTCCAAGTAACCGACTGACGTTCGTGGTACTGTCATTTATTAGTTCTATTACTGGGTCTCATCGAGATAACCTCGTCCTCGCTGTAGATTCAATCAGACGCGAGCTGTTTCTACTTCGAGAATCTGACGACGAGAACAGTTCTGTTTTCCAAAGAGTTGGGTTTCTTTCACTAATTTTGGAACATGCGCGAGTTTACTTATCTCGACCTCATCGCATTCCCAAAACGATTGGTCTCGCAGTGATGTTGCGCAACATGCGTTTCTGATCAATGTCCTACAACCACGCCCGATTGATTTAGGACTTGGTGTAACAATTTCGTCCATACACTTGTACCTGCCTACTTCCTGGAGGGAGCTCCCCAACATCTGTGTCTGTGGTGTCTGAATGCATCTCACCTGTTTCTCTCCAGCCTGGTCTTGGCAACTGGCGCCCTCTCATATTTGACAGAAGCTGCAGGGCTCAGTACGTAGTGGGGATCATTAACGGCGTACCAGTAATTAACGAACAGAGCTAGGAGTATATTCCTGCTACAATTGGCTGTCCGTAGAAGGCGACTTGGGTTGCTCGGGCTGTACAACGGTAATTGTGGCCGCAGCTAGTACATGCGGCTGCCAGGTTGTTGCTAAAAGTTTAGCAAGCATCAGAGCTCTCCTCCAAAGACGGGAAACTTCCGTGTGCGAGATGTCAACAGCTAGAAGAACCAACCGAATCTGCGTGGTATCTTCCTTGTTGCCGGGGGATGCGATGGATCGAAAACCCCCAGCCAAACTCATATCATAACAAAGAGGCTACGAATCGCCCTAGCTCGAGTGGAATATTGGCGTCAAAACCTGGAGCTGACCGCCCACGCTATTTATCGAGGCGTATGCAAGGACGACGACACAACTGAGACATGCTGGGCTTCCCGTTCCTAGCCCGTGACTTGATTGATTGCTTTTTATGCCGATCTTTAGGCCCTCATGCAGGATAAATGCCTCGAGATGCAGTCTTGGGACTTTGGAGGCATGTTTGCTAGGCCAGGCCGGTTTGTGGCTTGAGGCCAGGCTAAAGGATGAGACACCTGGTGCTGTGTGACTGGCCTTTGCGCACACAGTGGCGTTAAATATGCCCATTAATCCCAATGGAATACTAACTTCGTTTCCCTTATCTGCCCACCGAAACAGTTGCCGACCGTCGAGTCGTTCAACTTGTGTTCCCTATCACATCTCAGCCGTTGCGGTAAGACTGACGCTATGGCTCCTGGACAGATGACCTTCCCAGTCTACGTTAGACATATGCCACCCAACATGAAGTTCACCGTTACCGAGATCAAAGTGGTCAACCCCATAGGAGGGGGGCACTGGTATGCCTTCCATGTAAGTTCCCCATGCCGGCCATCGTCCCCCCCCCCCCCCCCACCCGCGAAACTAGTGCCTGTGCTAAACAACGGCCCGCAAGAGCTGTCTCCGAGACGTGCCGTTTACCGTCGATCCGTCCGAGAGCGAGGGCAGCGTCGGCGAATTCATTCTCCAGTGCGGCGGGGCGTGGCAGTCCGGGCCGGGTCCCAAGTTCGACATCAGGTTCACCATCGAGGGCACGGCGCCCAATGACGTGAAGGCGTCCATGGCTGGGCGGATGGTTATCGAGACGGACGATTGGGGCGTGCTCATGCGGCCGAGGCACGGGACCATTTCGTTTTGCTTCGACGAGGGTCTGCCTAGCTGCTTTGGGTTCACGACGCCAGTGTTGGCACCTATGGAGGACTGCTGCATCGTCGTGGAGTGGATCGAGGAGAAGGAGACGATTGGAATGTCCATCACTTCGGATAAAGCGTTTGCTGAGCCGCTTGCCAAATATGGTGCTCAGGGCGTCTTGACGGGGCACGCAAAGGCCGCCGAGTGGGCTGTGGGGACTGCATGGTAGTTTGTTCAGGTGAAAAGTTACAATGTTATTGAATTGTGGTCCGAGAAGCCATTCTTGAAAAGATGGCACATTGCTCAGGGCACATAGATGCAGGATTCGCGTTCGATCGTTTTGTGGACTTGTACACCGCGACTCATTAACAACCGAGAAGGTCAATTAGTCATAGGGACTCAGTAGGGGGGAAACAGAAAAGTAGGCGGGTGACGATGCCCAGTACAAGTCTTAGGGAGTGACACCAGTTGCATTCATCCGATCGTTGCCCCGAGACATATTCTCACATGATACGACTCCTCGCAACGAAGGAAATTAGAGCGAGATGATTGAGTACTGTATGGTCAGATACAAAATACGTAAAAGGATCCGTATTCCTCCAATGAACATCTGTTCTTGGGAGCCCGTTCGAGTTTCTATAACACCCAAGGATGAGGGTTCTAAATAAACTCCTCGCGTCCTGTAAGACACTGGAGTTCCAATCTGGTCGACACGGCAATACGGAGGGCAATAATATCTGCGGCTGTACGGAGTATAAATTAGACTATTTTTCCGGGGTTTTCGATGCGCCAAGCTCGCTATTTGCTAGCATCCCCCCTGCAGCTAAGTGTCGGCCGCAGGGGTTCCGGTCGCCGATTATCCCGCCGCAGCCTAGACGGTCATGTCCGCGGTTGGTTCCCGTTCGGCGATTATTGTGGTTGTTCACAGGGAGCAAGGCGAAGCAATATGCAAAAGGCAACTGCGGACGCGGGCTTCTTGGCTTGCTGGTTAGCCGATAGGCCAGCTCATGAGACATGCATGTAAAGTTAGTGCTATTTACATTTCGGGCTGCTCCCTCGTGTTGCACCAAGAATCATCTATAAAAGCGAGGGAACCTGTTGTGCTCTGGGATGGCTGTTGGTTAGTAGTAGCAGCAGCAGCAGCAGCAGTAGCAGTCGTCTAGAACTCCTCCCACGAGTAAACGAAAAGCATCCAACATGAAGGTCTCTTCCATCCTCCTCTTTTCGCTCGGCTGGGCCTCGTCGACCTCAGCCCTGCCGTCGCCGGTCCAGGGCCCATCCTGTGACTGCTCAGGCACTCGCAACGGCGGCTCTTCAGCGAAGCAGTACATCTGCCGCGACTCGCGCCTCGGACCTCGAGTGCTGCCCAAGAAGTTACCTCTAGGCACGTTCGTATCCAACTACGACCGCTTTGGAGACGCCGAGACGCCTGGCGAGTTTTTGGCTAAGTGGACCGATGCCACCGGCGCTTGGGTGTACCCGCCGCAGAACGGATTCCAGCTTGATGCCAACGGCAAGGCCATCAACGGCACCATGGTTCTTGAAGTTGGAACTCTTGTGGATCGCTTCGGAAGCGAGTATGGTACGTTGTTTTCTGTGTCGTATAATTGAGAGCCGAAAGCCGATTTCTAACTTGTGTTGAAATAGGGCAATATGTCTCTGCTGCAGCTGCTCCCTATTCACAGAGGGCCCTCCCTCCCTCCAACCTCGACACAAACCCAGATGCGCCAGACTTCCCATACAACTACCACGTCTACAAAGTGCTGAAACCGCTCACCGTCGTGGGAGGACCCATTGCTCCTTGGTTTGGCCAGCCCGGCCTTGGCGCGCAATTTTATACTGGCGGCACTGGAAACATTATGGCGTTGATCGACGCCGGATACTTGCAGCGGGAGGAGTCGAGAATTCTGATCTCCAAGGAGAAGGGATGTTAAATGGACTTAAATGCGTGTGTCATGTCGGCAACAGACGACTTTAGGAAAAGACACCTTAATTGACAAAATGAAACGTACTGGATGTGAGCGATCCTGGAACTTGCATATTGGATCTCGCCAAGTCTTGATGAGCGAAAAACAGGCTGCGTATCCGACGAGCCCAAAGCCGAATACGGTCCCTGTTGCGGCGTCTTGCAGGGGCTTGCAAGGCACACTCGAAAACATCCAACCACTAACAGCCACTGAAGCCACGGCACGACCCGCTCGGTCGTCGCCTGTGAACATTCAGCGGCTCTCTATTGGAACGGGAACAGCGCCCAACAATTGAACAGACAGCAGGGTCCACAGCAGGATCCCCACCAAAAAAGATCCCCTGAACCCCGCGGCTGCTTCCCATTCCACATTCCAAGGCGCGTGCCCACCGCTCCTTTGCTTTTTTTGCGGGGGAGATAAGATGAGGTGTCGAATCTTGAATTTCGGACGCGGGCTGTGATAAAAGCAACCACCCCCGAATCTGTCCGTCTTCCATCAACACTCCAACCCTCGACGTCCCCTGCCTCGAACGCCAGCAGCTCAACCTCTCCTCGATCCAATTGCGAATTTTCCAGAGCCGCAACTTCCTCAACGCCTTCACAATGGCTGCCGTCGCAAGCAACCTCACGGGGGCAGACCCTCTGCACCCGTACTGGCCCCTAGACGTGGCAATCGAAGGATATGCTGCCAACTCGATGGGCGCGGCAAAGCTCGTGGGCATCTTTTCACTACTTTGCTGTGGTGTCTTCGCCGTTACCCATGTCTTGATCTTGCAGGCACGAGTGAACATTTCGGGGGGCGCCAAGTTGGCCACCATGTGGTTCGCCCTTTGCGGGTGCATCCATCTGTTCTTCGAGGGTATGTTTTCGGCTTTTCAGATCTGCGAAAGAATGCTACACTCCCAGTAACAATTGCTAACAAGATAATAATAGGCTACTTTGCCGTCAACCACCTCGACATGGCCAGCCAGATGGACCTTTTCGGCCAGCTCTGGAAGGAGTACTCCCTGTCCGACTCCCGATACCTGACCCAGGACGCCTTCGTCGTCTGCATGGAGTCTATCACCGCCTTCTTCTGGGGTCCGCTCTCCTTCTTCTGCGCCTACGCCATCGTCCATAACCACCCCCTCCGACATCCCATCCAGATCATCGTCAGTCTGGGCCAGATCTACGGCGACATCCTGTACTACGCCACCTGCTCCTTCAGCAAGATCGTCTACCAGATCGGCTACTGCCGCCCCGAGAGCTTCTACTTCTGGATGTACTACGTCCTCTGCAACGCCTTCTGGATCGTCATCCCCGGTATACTACTCGTCCAGAGCGTCATCGCTACCTCGGAGGCCATTGCTAAAGTCCAGGCCGCTGAGGCGGGCAAGAAGAAGCTGTAAAGGAGCACCAGGAGGATCTAATTGCTCTCCTATCCCAATCAAGGGGACGGGAAATCTGGCCCGGTTGGGTATCAAGGCCGCTAAGCAGAACGCATTAGACTAAAAGTTAGATGAGTAGAAGAGCCGAATAAATGGTAGTCTAGATCTAGTTTTTAATTGCCCAAACGCCGTTATCCAAATCCAGTCCAAGTGATTGGATGACATCTAATTAGGACCCCTCATCCAATTGGTATAGTGATCGACATACCATCAGACCCTGCTGAAACATGACATGTACATGTACAAACATATGACCCGTGATATACTGTAACCGTAACTAGGTATGCTCTAACAGTTGGAAAACATCATTCATTGCGACGAGTCTTTTCCATTCGCGACCAGCGTCGCGATTTTGAAGGGGAAGAAATTGCTCCAGAGTGGCAGATCCGCTATCATCTCAATTAGCATAGGCCTTAGTTGCGAAATTACCAGGGTCGTTCTTTACCTGGCGGTTCTCTGCAAAGTCGGTGTAGAATTGATTCCAGATAGTCTTCTCAACGCACTCGTCCCCGCCATTGATAGCCGTGCAGTTGGGCTGGTTCTCCTGCTGCGCCTCCGGTTCCATGGGCAACCACGGCTTCGGAATCGGCCAGTCAGAGAAGTGGACGAACTTGGCCTCGTTCAGGGCGGCGACGGGATCCCAGGCCTCGCGATCGCTGCCGAGATAGTTGACGTGGTCGGTTCGCCGGTACTCGGCCGTCAGCATGTCGTACGGCCGGTGCGGCAGGATCAGCGCGCTGTCGTAGTAGAGCTTGTTGACGATCTCCATGTCGTAGTCGTTGTCGCCGACTTGGTCCATCTGCTTCACGATGCGGTCGAACTCGACTGCCGAGGGCTGGATGAGCATGACTTGGGATGAAAGGACGCGCTCTGTGGGTTTGCTGTCGAGCAGCCAGTACGCCCGGGGCATGGCGACGGGGCACGGTGGCAGCAGGAAGAGTTCGTCCATATGCTGCAGAATCACTCCGTCGGAATCAAGCGACAGAACCCGCTCGTATTGGGTCTGGTTGAACGCCAGGAGCTTGGTGAAGGAGTCGGCCCAGGTCACTGCGTTTTTCCGTTAGCTTCAAGCACCGAACCAACTGCTTCAACAACTCACGATCTGCGCCCTCGCGATGCTGGATCTCGATGGGCATCAGCTTGACGTTGTACTCGTCCCGCGACTTGATCAGCAAGCGGCCGTCGTGGCTGTGCGCCTCGGTCGCTGCAGGGTCGAGGATGTACGAGGGATACATCATCAGACGGTCGGCTTTGCTGCCCAGGCGGTGCAGCGCTTCGAACATCATGACTGAATTGCATAGGTAGTCGCTGTCGGTGACGTATTGTGTGTAGGCGAAGCGGGACCAGTGTACATCGTGTTCTGGAGGGCTGTAGGTTGTGGCTTTTGAGGCGTCGCCACTAGTACTGTCCGTTTTGTTGACGGCATCCTCGCTGTCGTCAACGTCGAGAGGTGAGGTCTCTTGCGCCAGTGCCTTTGTGGCTGAAACAGTTTCCTTCTGCTGCGTGTCAAGCGCCGACTCTATTGGAACTTCGGTTTGACCTGTGCCAGTCGGCGTTGGAACAGCGACGTCGCTCTCCCCGCTGACCTTGGCCTCGTCGTATGTCCCGGCGTGAGATTGGTCTTTCCACGGCTGCTGCACCTTCAAATACCTGTCGTCGTACTGACTGCCCAGTCGGTAGAAGAGCACGACGCAGATTGCAGTCGCGAGGGCCACCAACCGGAGCCGATTCGATACCATCGTGCCGGGGACCCGTCCCAGACAGTGGAACAGCGCGGTGAAGCTCGCTGACCCAAGTATCAAGGGAGACAATGTGAGGACAAAAACAGAGACATTCAAAAACACGGGGGCGAAGAAACTGGAATGGAGGTTCTAGAGCTTCTTATCCGTTATCATCGTCCATCATGCCAGGCGGCGCAGCTCCAATGCGGCCTAGTCGCCCCATGAGCAGACAGAACAAAGAGGTTGCTGTCGTACGATCATTGGCCCAAGTCCTCCCTTCGCCGTACTTTTCTGCATCACCAACGCGAAATTACAACTTTGGGGGCTCCACGGAGTTTGCTGAACAGCTTTCCGGAACGTCGGAAGGTGGATGGGGGCAACCTTGGCCAAAACTAGCCTCGGGGGTGTGAGTCGTGTTGGGGGTCTTCAGCTCCTCCATCGCGTCTAGGCAGTGCAAATGGCGAAAGCACCAGTGCAAAAGAGCCTATAATTAGCATGGGAAATTTCATCCAGAATCACGACGTTCCAGGTCCTGTGGTGAGATAGAAGTGGGTAGACATATGGGGAGATCTAGGGGTCCACGTGTGTCGGTGATTGGCTGGCTCGTATTGAGTGTTCCTCAATTGGGATGGTGGTCAATTCATCTTCGTATCTGATAGATCCGCATGAATCCAACCATCGACTCCCAATCACCACGAGTATCTTCCTAGTTGACGTGACGGTATATAGTAAGGTACGCTATAGTCCAGTTAGTTTCAACTCTGGTTGATATGTACTACGTAGATATCATGATTAAAGTACTACCTTGTCCCAAGCCAGAATCAACGCCGTAGACGCATGTCACAAACGATGGCAACAAAGAGAAAAAAACTAGCATGTATGTGTCACTGTGCCGCAGTCCATCCCCAATACGAGATTGCGTACTCGGCCCGTTGTCTCATCATCCAAACTAGGTCTATCTGATTCCGCACTTTCCACCACACAAAGCTTTTGGTCGCAAGCCTAGACAGTATTGCGTTTCGGGAAGAAACTACGAATAAGTTCTGTACCACACACTGTGACATAAGGCTTCAGATGGTCTAATGCTGAGACGATTGCTTAGCGATCGAGAGACAAGTTTATACGCTACATTTCGTCCGAAAATCTCAAACAAAGGATTTCACAATGGGTTTAGTATAAGAGTGGACATGGGCAGCAAGTCGACTGAAGGTGATAGGTGGAACTGCCTTAGCGGGCTATCTGACAGGCATCGAAAGTTTCGAACGTCGCCCAGAGAGGGAACGCAACCAACAGATTCATACCCCACCCAGACAGGGTCTGTTCGATTTACAATAATTCTTCCCAATATTTCCGAACACGGACAAATTAAAGTGCTCACGCATTCCAAATAGGAACAGATGGCGACAAGGATTAACCAGCGCGGCCAAGTTGCTTCTTCAGACCCCCACGAGCAAACGCTTTTTCGGGTGCTGGTTTATATCTTTGCTTGGATGTTCCAGGGCTTGCTCACCACGCCCATGCACTTGATTTCGATGTCTGTGTTTGCTGGTAGTGTCTTAACCGCCACACAACTGAACAGCGAAACAGGTATTGGTTAGCTGACTCTAGGAACCTGCAAGGCGGACGTCTTAACTTACGTTCGGGCGGGCTTGACATCGCCCCAGTACGTCTGGTAGACCTCGTTCATCTTGGCAAAGTCGCCCATGTCGGCGAGGTAAATGTTGACCTCAACGACATCATTGATGCTGGAGCCAGACGCATCGAGAACCGCGGAAAGGTTCTGGATGACTCGGTGCTACAGGGGTAGGAATCAGCGCTGATACGGTCTCTTCGTCAAAGTTCAGCACTTACCGTGTGAGCTTGGATGTCGCCGTCGATGATCTTGCCCGTCGCAGGATCTTGGGCAATGGAGCCCGAGGTGTAGACGAAGCCGTTGGCAACGATGGCCTGGTTGAAGACCGGGAGAGGGGCTGGGGCCTTGTCGGTAAAGGTGGCGATGCGAGACATGTTTATCTGATAAAAGTCCGAGAAGTTGCCTTTAATGATAGTCTGGGTATAACTCGAAAGAGAGGATGGATGGATGCTAATTGAGTTAATTGTAGATATGTGATGACAGAATGCGGGGCTGTTGGAGTTGATGCAAGCCAAGTCTCATTGCTATTTATCGGTCCCCTCAGAGGCGAAGGGCGCGGTTTGACGCATAGAATCGGGTTTATAATCCAATCCAATTGCCGGCTTATCAAGCCTCGAATACTACGCCATAGTAAATCTCCATTCCGCTTCTCAAGCCCGCCAAGCAGAAAGTCGGAGTCCACTTCTTGGACCGACGGCCCCGCATGAGTCCCTATCGGTACATGAGAACCCGAGATCGGAGGTGCCGCCGTTCGGATGTCGCAAGCAGTCAGACCTCTACAGATGCCAACTGTGAATTGGTAATAATGAGGGCTGTGTGTTTAAGAAGTTTGCTTTATGTGCCAAGTGTTTTTCTCCATACTCTACATATTCGGAAACAGAGCGAATTGAAGAACCAGACCGAACGCCGTCGCTATGCTTCCCTCACCAGATGGCAACATCACTCCGCCAATGTCGATTATTCTGTTTGTCCTGCAATGCCACCCTTGATTCCTTCAAGGACACCAGACCACTGGCCACCATATCTTTGATTGGCGACTTCGGAAACCCGATCGCAGGCAATCTTCCTAATCAATAGGGTATCCTTGGCCCTCTTATGGGCCTTGCCATTGCCGACGGTCAAGTATTCCTCGAACCACTGCTCCTCGGCCGAATCTAGGGGGGAGAAAGCGAGCTCCGATGCCCGGCTTGACAACTCCGCACTGCTTCGGCCCTCCAAAACAGAGGCAACTAGCTGTCGGAAAAGCAGCTGGCGAGTGTGCGTGGGGTGCGTACGAGAGTAGAACAACGCTTCTGAAACATTTGTCCGGGCCATCGCATCGAAGAGCAGCTCGAGGGCGGCTGACGTCTTGAGAATCGGCTGGACAGTCTGGAAGTACGACAGCGCCAAGGTGTAGTCGTTGCCTTGGGCGCGGCGAACGAGGATGGTGATGATGTCGTCGGCGAAATCGGGGATGAGGGACGGGTGCGCGATGTACTCGAGTGCATGCTGAAAGGACAAACCATTAGTCGGTGCAGGAGCCGCAGGGGAAGATACGCCTTACCTCGAAGTCCTGTTTATCCATGTGCCACAGACCCTTCATGAAGATTTGGTACTTCTTGGGCATCCCAGAAGCCTCAACAAACGTCTCCGACACGCCCTGTCGGCCGGAAGCCTCGTCAAAGTCGAGAAGAATGTAGTAGAACAGGGAGTATTTGTAGTGCAATGACATGCCAGCTTCGCAAATTTGCTGATGCAACTGCTTCAGGGCATTGTCAGTTTTCGGAGGGTAGACTTTAGCTAGATTGACCGTTGTCAGTCACCCACCATACTATCTCACGTGAAGCATACATACCCTTAGTAATGCCCACGGCTCTCAGCACACGGTCAATGAAGAGAACTCCATCGAGGCTCTTCCGGCAGTGGTCAATCTCCTGCTGCAGCTTGCGATCGTAGGGGTTCGGTGAGTCCGTTGGAAACACGTCGTGAAGGTTTGTGTAGTTGAACATTATGACGAAACGACGATTGCGATTCGCGAATTAGTCGAAGAACTTGGTGAAGCGCGAGTTGAGAAACAATGGCGTTAGCAGCGCTTTGGAAGCTATCGCGAAACAAAGAGCTTTGGCGCCTGAACTTCACGAGATCACGTGTTGGCGTGGGGCGGTCCTTGCAAGCGGGCTAGCGCCCCTGACGTGCGGGCACGGTACGTATTGTTTACAATCTGGAGACCAATCTGGATATTTCCAAACAAACGCGGGGCGCAACCACTTTGTGACCGCTCAAACCCCAACACAACAAGATCTCAAGCAGACATCCCGGTAAGGTATCGGCTTTCACTTCAGACGGCATCGTCACTTGCTATAAGCAGTTGCTGGCTTATTATCCTTCCTTTCGTTCTTTCTTTGCCTATCTAGCACCAGCTGCTAGATTCACCCCACTACAATGTCCGAGGCTTCGCCCACCAGGCCGTCTCGACGTGCCGCTACGAGGCGCACCGCCGTGATAGATTCAGACGACGACGAGGAAGTTTCCAACCGCACCAGAGCCCATGATGAGGAAGAGGAGGACTTTGAGCCAGAAGCTCCCAAGAGCCCTGCGAAACGACAGACGCGGAGCGGGCGCAAGTCAGCTGCACCAGCTGCAGCTCCCGCGCCTACGGCCCGACGAGGTCGACCGCGCAAGGCTCCAGCTCCAGCCGCGTCGATTGAGCCCAGCGAAGTTTTCGACGCTGATACAACCATCAAGCCCGACCCAGACGCTACCCCGAAGAAGGCATCGCCACGGAAGCGCAAGAGCGCCGCGCCTCGCAGCTCGATGGCTTCAGTTCCCGATCTCGCCCCGCCGACACCCCAGCCCACTGCTTCGCCCGAGTCCTCAAAGATCCAGGCATCAGCTCTGGCCGACATTACCACTTCCAGTGTGAATACATCAACTATAGATGACACCCAGGTGACTATCAAGCCTATCAAGGCGATGGATACAATTATGGAAAAGCCCATGGACATTGTGCTCAAGGCCCGGACGATTCCAGTTCCCGTTGTCGAGGACACGACCCCCAAGCCCCGAATTGTCCTCACATACCTGATTCTCAACAACTTCAAGAGTTACGCCGGACGACAAGAAGTTGGCCCTTTCCACGCATCCTTCTCGTCAGTGGTAGGGCCTAACGGTTCGGGCAAGTCCAACGTCATTGACTCGTTGCTCTTCGTCTTCGGTTTCCGCGCCAGCAAGATGCGACAGGGCAAAATTTCCGCCCTTATTCATAACTCGGCCCAACACCCGAACCTCGATCACTGTGAGGTCGCTGTCCACTTTCAAGAGGTGATGGATCAGGTACGCGCCCCCCAAGGATACCCAGAATCTCACTAACAACTGTAGCCTGGTGGTGGCCATGAGATTATCCCCGACTCCCAACTCATCATCTCCCGAAAGGCTTTCAAAAACAACTCGAGCAAATACTACATCAACGGCAAAGAGTCCAACTTCACGACTGTCACAACCCTGCTGCGAGACCGAGGCGTCGACCTTGACCACAAACGCTTCCTCATTCTTCAAGGTGAAGTCGAGTCGATTGCCCAGATGAAGCCCAAGGCTGGCAACGAACATGAGGACGGTCTACTCGAGTACCTTGAGGATATCATTGGAACCTCCAAGTACAAGAGTCCTATCGAGGAATCCGCCACCGAAGTCGAAACTCTGAACGAAATATGCATGGAGAAGAGTGGCAGAGTCCAGCATGTCGAGAAGGAAAAGAACAGCTTGGAGGACAAGAAAGACAAGGCACTCGCATTTGTTCGCGATGAGAACGAACTAGCGCTAAAGCAGTCTGCGCTCTATCAGCTTTTCATCCACGAATGCCATGACAACCTGACCGTCACTGAAGAAGCGATCAACCAGATGCAGGCCCAGCTAGATGTTGAGGTTGAGAACCATCACGGCGGCCAGCAGGTCATCAAGGGCCTTGAAAAGGCCCATGCCAAAGGCGCGAAAGAGTTCGAGGCTCAAGAGAAAGAAACCCAGGCTTTGGTCAAGGAGATGGCCAAGTTTGAACAGGAGCGTGTCAAGTTTGATGAGAAGCGAAAGTTCCTGGAAGACAAGAAGAAGAAGCTCGAAAAGACCATCAAGAATGCCGAAACAACTTCTGCCGAAGCCGATGAGACTATCGAGCAATGTGCCGAAGATATCGAGACACGGACGCAAGAGATCGCTGAACTAGAGGCGCAGGTGGAAGCAGAGGAAGCAGAGCTTACCAAGATTCGTGAGAGCCTGAAGGGCAAGACCCAAGCTTTCTCCGACAAGATCGCCGCCAAGCAAAAGACCCTCGAGCCCTGGATGGAGAAGATCAACCAGAAGCAGTCGGCAATCGCTGTCGCAGAGAGCGAGCTGACTATTCTCCAAGAAAAGGCCAACGCGGGTGCTGTTGCTCTGGAAGACCTCGAGACCAAAATCACATCTATCGAGCAGGGCAAGAAGGAAAAGCAAAAGGAGCTCGAGACCTGCGAAGCGCAGAAGGTTGAGCTACTCGAGGAGGCGGCCAATATGGAGTCTGAATTGAAGGTTCTATCTACGCAGGAACCGAAGATTCGATCCAAGATCTCCAACGCACGACAAAAAGCAGACGAAGCGCGTTCCAGTCTGTCTAATACCCAGACCCGAGGCAACGTCCTTGCAGCGCTCATGCGAATGAGGGAGTCGGGTCGCATTGACGGCTTCAACGGACGACTTGGAAACCTCGGCACCATCGATCAAAAGTACGACGTCGCCATTTCCACGGCCTGCGGCGCTCTCGACAATTTTGTCACTGAGACAGTCGAGGCTGGTCAGCAGTGCATCGAGTATCTGCGAAAGAACAATCTAGGACGAGGCAACTTCATATGTCTAGACAAGCTGAGGGTGCGAGACATGTCACCAATTCAGACCCCTGAAAACGCTCCTCGGCTGTTCGATCTAGTCAAAGCCAAGGAGGACAAGTTCCGCCCAGCATTCTACCACGCAATGCAAGATACCCTCGTCGCAACCGACCTTGCGCAGGCAAACAGGATTGCGTATGGTGCCAAGCGATGGCGAGTCGTGACTCTTGACGGTGAGCTCATTGACAAGTCGGGTACGATGTCCGGTGGTGGAACTACCGTGAAGAGAGGTCTCATGTCATCCAAGCTTGTTGCAGACATCACCAATGAGCAGGTTGCCAAGCTTGAGAGCGATCGCGACGGTTGGGAGGCGAAGTTCAATGAGTTCCAGGAGTATCAACGAGAGTGCGAGACTCGTCTCAAGCAGCTCCAGGTAGAAATCCCCGATCTCGATACCAAGATGCAGAAGATCGGCCTCGAGGTCGACAGTGCGACCCGAAATGTTGCCGATCTTCAGCGGCGGATCAAGGAATTGAGCAAGGAGCACCAACCCTCAGCTTCCGATAACAACCGCATCGCAGCCTTGCAGAAGGATATTTCCAAGCTAAACAAGGAGGTTGAGAAGCTCCATGGTGAGACTTCCAGCGTGGAAGAGGAAATCAAGGCACTACAGGACAAGATCATGGAAGTTGGAGGTGAAAAGCTTCGCGCTCAACGCGCCAAGGTCGACTCCATCAAGGAAGAAATCGCCTCTCACAGCGAGGAGATCTCAAACGCCGAGGTCGGCAAGGCCAAGGCCGAGAAGCAGAAGACGAAGCTCGAGAAGGATCATGCTAAGGCGTCAAAGGATCTGAACGCAGCAGCCAACGATCTCCAAGCACTTGAGGACGATATCAATCACCAGGGCGAGAGGGCCGAAGAACTTCAGAGCCAAGTCGATGAGGCCGAGGAGGGCCTGGGCGCCAAGAAGAAGGAGCTCAAGTCCCTGAAGGCCGAGTTAGACGAGAAACTGGCCGAGTTGAACGAAACCAGAGCTGTGGAGATTGAGATGCGAAACAAGCTAGAGGAGAATCAAAAGGCGCTGAGTGAGAACCAGAAGCGACTTCGCTACTGGGAAGACAAACACTCCAAGCTGGTCCTCCAGAACTTGGACGACCTCATCGGCAACTCTAAGCCCAGCAAAGTCAAACAGGAGGCCAGAGAAGACAAGACCGCAGGCCTTGATGAAGACGTCGAGATGGGCGATGCTCCTGTTGATGACGTCGATATGACCGACGCTCCTGCCGATGAGGAAGAGGACGAGGAGCCTTCTACTGATCAGCCCAATGAACTCCCCAGGTTCACTCCTGATGAGCTTGCCGACATGAGCAAAGAAACTCTCAAGGGTGAAATTGCTGCTCTCGAAGAAAAGACCCAGAATGTCAACGTTGACCTTGGTGTTCTTGCGGAGTATCGCAGACGTGTGGAGGAACATGCCTCCCGCTCTTCGGATCTCCAAACCGCCATCGCGCAGCGAGATTCTGCCAAGAAACGGTGCGATGACTTGCGCCGCCTCCGATTAGAAGGCTTCATGGAAGGATTCAGCGCCATCTCTCTCCGCCTCAAGGAGATGTACCAAATGATCACAATGGGCGGCAACGCTGAGCTGGAGCTTGTGGACAGCTTGGACCCGTTCAGTGAAGGTATTCTGTTCAGTGTGATGCCACCGAAGAAGAGCTGGAAGAACATCAGCAACCTTTCTGGTGGTGAGAAGACGTTGAGTAGTTTGGCTCTGGTGTTTGCTCTACATCACTACAAGCCAACACCTTTGTACGTCATGGACGAGATTGACGCAGCGTTGGATTTCAGAAACGTGAGTATTCCCATCCCCCTTTGTGTTCATTGCCCGAGACACTCGACTGCAAACAATTCGGTGGGGTTAGCCTACGACCAACATGACACCTCGCTTCCATCGTCCTCGACATCCAAGTCACTGACAAGCCACGCAGGTCTCGATCGTTGCCAACTACATCAAGGAGCGCACAAAGAACGCCCAGTTCGTTGTTATCTCGCTCCGAAACAACATGTTTGAGCTGGCGGCGCGACTTGTGGGAGTGTACAAGGTCAACCATATGACCAAGAGTGTAACGATTGAGAACAAAGACTATATCGTGAGACCACAGAGCCAGCACAGGGCGCAAAGTAGCCAGACAACAACAACAACTTTAGCGATGCGATAGATGGTGTGGGCGGATGATGATGAACGGGCATGTAATTATGTATATGACGAACCATGTGGACTTGATTGCTGGGCTAGATGGGTAACGAACAGGCGGATGGTTTTGGTAATGATTGGTCTGATGACTATTCTTGCAATGAGCACTATTTCGTTGGTTGTGGCAACTTGTGGCGAGAGGGAGCTGATTGCGCGAGGGTGTTTCCTGTTGCCAGCGAAGCTCCCCTGATTCACTCTGTGTATTGATTGTTGCCGACTTTTAGTCTCAGGTTGGTCAAGAACTCGCCCATATTCAGTGCAACCACGCACTCGCATCTGGATCGAGCGGCTGAAGACGGGAACATCAACGGACACCACAAGGCACCGGCACGGCTTGGCCGCGATGCACAGATATGGCAATGTGCCATGGCCCGCGCGGCGTACGGATCTCGCACTCCTTTTTGTGGCTGCCAGGCCGGGTCCTTTAATATCCCGCTTGTGGCCCAGACTCGGTGACAGGGCGTCAGTTGTTGGACAAGGATACTTCCATCAGAAGTGAGACCCTTCCTCACAGCCAGGACCAACGACACAACCAAAAGTACCAGCAACCGACTTTCAATACGAATTGTTGTCCGCCGGAGGGTGGCTTGCACTTGACGGCACGTCTCTCGGCTCTTACCACAGCGGGCACACACTACGCTTACTAGTGTTCCTCCACAGAGTCTCACTTCACCTCTTTCATGGGTGGCTGCAAACTTCACACAAGGGTTCGGCAACTCAAGATATGCATGTGCCTCCTCTTATAAGTACCGCTGACGCGGTGCGGCCAAAGTCGGTCCCTCATTTCACGGCTGGCTCTATTCCCCACTCTCGCTAGCCTTCACGATGTGGAGGTTCATCATCATTCCGTTCCTTGTTCAAAACATCAATGCACTCCCTGCAGCTCGAGATGCGACGGGGACTTGTCCCCATGACGCTCTCTACACGTCGCTCTCTAATGATGGGATCGATTTCTGTTCCAGCGTGATTGGGAACGGGCATTGTACTGGCGGATACAATACGCCTCCGGCTTATGTGACTTATAACCAGACTCAGGTATCGTCCTATGTAAGCTACACGGTAGTTGAAAGAACACAATCGTGGCCAGAGACTAATGTCGAGTTAGTGTCGATGCATTCTTACCAACTCCAGCGCGGCAGCTTCAAGCATTAGTTCCGGAACTGCTACAACCGGAGGCTTCACAGCTACTTCAGACGCTCCCAACTCCGGTGCCTCTGGCCAGAGCTCTGCCTCGACATCAAAACCTCCGGCTGGAAGACCAGCGCCTGGACAAACCTCGGGCTCTTTCATGAGTTCCTTCTCATCAACCACACGATCTCCATCAAGTACTGGCAGACTTAGCAACGGAACTCGTCCTGTCTCTTCTATGACTCTTGTCCCATCTACGACGAGCGAAAGAACCGCAAACGGCGCTTCAAGTTTCATCAGCCCTCCAGTTGACCCTCCAGTTGACCCTTCTGCGAACGGGACTTCCCCGGCGTCGCGGACGGACGGGAGCGAACAATCGAGCTCTTCCATGAGCAATATATCGACAATTACGTCTCCAGGGTCACAAGTATTAGGTTCAGTCCCTCCAGTTACCACATTCCCCTCGTTCAATACCTCGGGAACTCTACCGCCGAGCACTCTCATAGGAAATGCGACGTCAGAATCGACCAGGAGCGTCAATCCACCTGGTCGGATTCCGCCAGACGGGGCGACGTCCAGGTTCGCCAGCTGGAACTTGTCAGTTACATCGTTTGCTAGGTCGTTTTCTTCAACGGGGGTCAATTCTTTGCCAGGCCCCGATTCCTCGTCGGAAATGGCATACGGAAATGCGACCACTCCAAGGGGGACTATACTTCCCGTCCCAACTCCCACCACTTCCTTTTGGCTGGGAAACTCTACTTCCACGACACCCATTACAGAGGTAACGCCTCCAACTTCTTCAAGCACGCAATTCTTCAACGGCACTAGATCTCAAGTCGATGGTGCATCATCCGCAACAATGACGGAGTTCCCCGCAATCAACTTCACACGGGTGACGCGGACAGGTGCCGTGTCCCAAGAGACATGCTACAGTCTCGCGCAGGACTCTGAAGGAATCCCGCCTCGCCGTGCTGTACTACGCAATTCACAGTTGCGTGAAGAAAACGCAACGATTCCAATCCCGTACATCGAGTCGGTGCAATTTGACCATGGCGGAGTCGACCCGCTGTATC
This sequence comes from Dactylonectria alcacerensis, assembly GCA_029931735.1. Lineage (NCBI taxonomy): Eukaryota > Fungi > Ascomycota > Sordariomycetes > Hypocreales > Nectriaceae > Dactylonectria > Dactylonectria alcacerensis. The sequence goes on along the minus strand of JAPMUZ010000006.1, from coordinate 1,111,555 downwards.
TAACCGTGAGAGACGTCGCTGAAGGATCATACTTCATTGACGTTTCTAACACGAATCAAATTACCATCATCGATACTGAAGACAACTCAATGCTTCTAGACGCAGGTGGCATTTATTTCTCGACGAGGAATTGCACCTACGGAGTCTCCATCGAAATCAACAACATGCTCCAGCAATTGGCGACTTTATCTGGAGTACAGTGCGCTGCCTCTGAGAGCGAAAAGCGAAAACGGGCTGAGGACTTGGATTTTAGACAAGTTCTCATTCTGCACGATCAGTGCGGAAATCCGGTGGGTAGAACGCTGAGACACTATCCTCAGCTCCGTGTCGGTGCCTCTGCGTGCGCGGATACCGACGTCGACGAGACCACAGGGCGCTGGGAGTTTGACTGCATGTTTCCCGGGTCTCTCTCGGGCTCGATGAGGTGCCAGTGGGCCATCAAGAACGATGTTGTGGATTTTCTCCTCACCGATCCGTTTGGGAGTTCCTGTCCCGATTTAGCCACGGTTATCACCACTCTTGAGGCAACGGGGCAAGACTTCTTGAATGTCGAGTCCTTCAGGACCGCTCTGTACAGCCAAAGACTGAATGAAACTCAGAAACCAGATGCCGATGCAGCTGCGGCCGCCTTTGAACAGCTATGGGAGGTGCTCAAGCAAGTACTCTCCAAGAGCAGGACAGAGCCCCCCAGAGAATCCAGTGCCATCGAAGAGTACATCACGCTGTACAACACGTACCGCAACCTCGAGAACGACATCTGCGAAGACTTACACGCTGGGGAAATCCCACTCAGCCTCAGCCTGATTGCGGGAGTAACACGGATCGAGGCCATCACGACGCTCAACTGGGCGCCGGACTCCCCGCGGACCTACAACATCACCATCCAGGACGCCTCCGAGGTTGCCTGCTGCCCCAATGGTGCAGAAGCTGGAAATGACGGAGACACGTGCGCGTATCCAGACACGGCCATCATCGAGAATACCAACTGCATCTGTGGGACTGCCGGGGCCGCTTCGGTGGCGTTTGAGTACACGGAGTGCGACAACTACGTGAGCACGTGCAACAGCGATGGAGATTGTGAGGACGCTGGATACTCCAGGTTTGTGTGTTTGACTGGAAGTTGTTGCGGCGGTGGAGTGTGTGTCGATCCGTATGCTTGTTCGCAGAACGGGACTGAGTTGGTCAAGTTGAGGGATCAGAAGGTATAGGGTAGACCAGACAGCATTGAGAATTCGAGGTGTAATCGTGCTTCTTTCATAGTCTAAGATGAGTAGCGTTCTATTTTGGTAGATATTTTAGTTTTATCCTTTTTATTCGGCGCATAGCATACGAAGTGGTTATTTGAATGAGTTGAGACATTCTATGGAAGAACATTTAACTCGTGATGTTGCTTACCACAACACGAGTTGAAGGGCTCACAATCATCAAGATCGTCTGAACATAACACGATATCTCAACACCAAGCAAACAACCTTCTCGTCCATATTCGGGAGGGACATCAATCCCCGTCTACATGGTCATTGGTGACTCTCAGGTGCGTCATTTCTGATGCTAGTGAAGAGACGTTCCCTTGGTTTGACATCCCAGGGTAGGTCTGAACCTGTGTCTTTCAGTCAATTGGGTTGAACGTGAACTTGATCTGTCCCGCGCGCTGGAGCACGCGGAGCGCATAAATACGATATCAAAGGCTCTGGCTAGCACAAGGAGCTCCTAGATGTTCCCCTGGAGCTTGCCACCGTTGTCAAACTGACTCGAAGTGACTCGTAGCCGGCCCTATCGGAACACCACCAGCTTGGTACTAACGAATCAACAGGCACTCCGTCGATAGCGAAAGGTTTTTGAACATCTAGAGAATGGCATCACAGCGACCTCAGGCTTGAAATGGGCTCTTGATCAACTCCAACTTTTTGAGAGATTGACAACACGAGACTTATCGCTTGAGCTACCCTGGACAAGCGTAACATGTTGGTCTGAAGCATGTCCGCCACTGTTCGGGCAACGACGTTTCGGGCGGGTTGAAGCAACTTCCAATGACCTGATGAATACTCGCTACTCAGAGTCCAAGGGATGATGATGGCAAGCACCCGGGACAAGAGGGGAATGCCACACGGAGGACTCTCGTAGCTTTCCGTCACGAAGGTGAGACACAGAGATAAAGTCAAGAGACACGACGATGAGCGAGACAAAAGTGAACAGCCAATGTAGTCCGATTGTAATTTTGGAATCTCCTAGATTCATAATCCCAAGTGCTCATCCCATCCGTTTTTTGAATGCAGACGTTATCATCACATCACCAGACTCCATCCCAATCATCTCCAAATCTAAGCCTTAGGGGTGTTGGGGACAATCTTCTTGCCGTCCTTGTTGTAGCGGACGCGAGGGGGAGGGGCACGGTTGCGGCGGCCGACAACTGATCGGACACTGTGAAATTTGGTCAGCATTTCAGTCAGACGCACCTTAGGGAGACTCTCGAGAACGAGAGGCGGGGAGTGTGTTTTGCAAGTACGACCAAGGTTCATCTGTAGCACATACGCAACCAAGGCGCAGTTGTCACACTCCCAGGGAGGACAACGTACCGGACAATCTTGCCGTGAATGGCGCAAGAGACGCAGTACTGCAGCTTCAGGTACATCTTGGGTACGGTGTACTCCGCGAAGACGGAGGCATCGGAGATGTCACCTGTGAGAGAAGGTTAGAGTTGTTCTTGAAGAGGGGCCATGGGGAATGTGAATTGACGTACGGATAGCAGCAGACTCGACCATGTTGCGGATGGTGAAGCGCTTGATGGCCTTGTCCTTGGGGGTGCATCGCGAGCAGTTGCTGCATCGGATGGGCTTGACGTGGCCGCGACCCTTCTTGTTGCGGCCGCTAAGAGAGATATGTTAGAACGGAACGGACTGAAGAGACTGGAAACCGTCGTTGCGAGGGCACTCGACATCTCTTGTCGTGAGAGGCATCGTCGGCGGGAGGCAGGACGAGGGCAATCGGCAGCGGGGGGAGGAATCGTACTTGTTCTTTCTCTTCTTGACCATTTTGACGGATTTCTGCTGTTGGTTAATACTTCAGGTCCACGCAAGGAAGAAAGAAAGAAGGAGGGAAAGGGAAAAGGGCTCGGAGACGTACTGAAATGTGCGTTGTCAAATGCGTTGCGAGTTGCAAATCCACTTGGAGTCGCGGTAGGGCAAGTAATTGCAGCCGTCGCTCCACAGACCTGGGATTTTTGGGCGAGGGGCAGGGCACGGGGTAGCGAAAACCCTAGATCAGGTGACCCCACCCTCAGTCCGCGGGCGAATTTCTTAGCCGCGCCACTCCACCAAAAGTCGAACCTCTTCATCCACGCACCATCTGAAGATTGCTTAGGAAGGCAGTAATTTTTATTGTCGAGGTACGTCTGAAAGATGCTGCAATTCTCGTTCACCACGGCGAGGGCTTCATTGCCTCTCGCATGAGAGTCTTTGCAACGCTGTCGCCGCAACGCACAATTCCTCCCCCTCCCGTCGCTCTCGCAATTCCCCACGCCGCGAACGCTTCACTGCGCGCGTGAGCTGGGCAATTCTCGTCAACCTGGAATCTAACGTCCCTAGCTAGGCAAGATGCAGATCTTCGTCAAGACCCTCACGGGGAAGACGATCACCCTTGAGGTGGAGTCTTCCGACACCATCGACAACGTCAAGTCCAAGATCCAGGACAAGGAGGGCATTCCCCCGGACCAGCAGCGACTCATCTTCGCTGGTAAGCAGCTCGAGGATGGCCGAACTCTGAGCGACTACAACATCCAGAAGGAGAGCACTCTCCACCTGGTGCTCCGCCTCCGTGGTGGTGCCAAGAAGCGCAAGAAGAAGGTCTACACCACCCCCAAGAAGATCAAGCACAAGCGCAAGAAGACCAAGCTGGCCGTCCTCAAGTACTACAAGGTGGACTCCGACGGCAAGATCGAGCGCCTCCGACGCGAGTGCCCCAGCGACACCGTGAGTTTCCCCCGTTCTGCTTCGCCCTCGCGAGCAGCAGACGCTAACAATTCATCCAGTGCGGCGCCGGTGTCTTCATGGCTGCCATGCAGGACCGCCAGTACTGCGGCCGATGCCACCTCACCTACGTTTTCGACAAGCAATAAGTGCATGATCAGGGGATCGGAATGCGCATGGGATGGTTTGGTGGAGTTGGGAACCATGGACTGCCTAAAAAAGGCGTTGATGTAGCATAGAGCACATCCGGCTTATGAAAATGCATGCTTGGTTGGGACGAACAAATTACAAAAAATTCTCTTGCCTCTCTGTGACCCGAACGTGAATGCCCATCTCTCGTACTGCTTCTCAAGATGACTTGCTCGTAATTTTAATCCAGGATGGCTGATCAAAATCCCACTCCGAAACTCACTGCTTCCTCACCTCCCGCCGCCGCAATTTTTTGCTGCTGGTCAACGATACGACTGACTTTTCTCCGCTGATCCCCTCTGTCGAATTGCTGACCATTTTCCCCCCAGCCTTGCCTAAAATCTTTTGGTGTGGTCCGAAAAATTTCCAACCACCAAAGCCTTGCCCTCCCACGGTGGGGCAGCGTCAGAAGCGCGCTTCAGGAGCAACACCAGACATCTTGCAGCATCGCTGTTCCAACATATTACGAATTGTAATTCTCACTGATCCGTACGTTGGAAGAGTTCTATCATCACCACGAGTGTGCACACGCAACGCTTCTTCCAGAGCAATCGATTGACCGACATGTCAGTGTTTAAACGGGTATGGAGCCCCAGTATGTAAACAGGTACACAAGCAAAATGCCCTCAAACGCCCAAGCCAAAATCCTACAAACTCCTCAGGCAATTGCACAAGGTCCATGGGAAGCCAGTTTCTCCCGCGCCCTCCGCTTCTTGTCCTTGGCTGGGCCTTGCCGCCCAGTCGTGGCACTCGTGGCGTCGGGCTCCTGCGCGTGCGAGGCTGGGGAAGAGTTCCCCTGTCCCCACTCCACGCCGGTGCTCTCATTATGAGCGGCCAGCATAGATGCTGTCATAGCCATGTCTCGTGGCGCTGATCCCTCTAAGGAGTTCTCTCCTTGCGCAATGTCTGTCGTAAATGAAGTTTCGCCATCAAGCCGTTCCCCGTTCATCCCCATCCGTATAGCATCAGGCTGCTCCTTGATGACCTCTCTCTCTCCAATTGGGAGTGAGGCAGGCCAGGAGGCTACCAAGCAACTGGAGGAGCTCTACTCGTCATCCGCGGCCTTGGACTTTCTCTTCTTCTTCTTCTTTTTCTCGCCGTCGGCTTCCTCGCTGCTGTCCTTGCGCTTCTTCTCCTTCTTCTCTTTCTTTTCCTTCTTGTCCTTCTTCTCCTTCTTGGCAGACGGGGGCGCAGGAGCATCGGCCATCTCCTCGTCCTCATCACCACCGTCATCAATGATGTCCATGACACCTGCCTGTTAACGGAGTTAGCATCAATTCTACAGCGCATCGAAAACGTTTGACATACCATTACGTCGGAGTTCTTGGCGGGCTTCTTGCCAGTGGCGTAGAACTCTAATCGGTCCTCGACCTGTTGCTTCAAAGCCTCACCGAACTTGGTGGAGGGCTCCTCGGAGAAGTTGTCGATACGGCTGGCCATACTGCACTTGTTGGCGAGGTATCGGGAGATGCGACCCTTGTTGCGGACACCGGCTTTGCCGATGAAGCTGCTGTGGTAGATGAGACCGTACTTGGGGGTGTTGCTCTTGGTCTTGAGAGCACGGAACAGAGCCTTCTCGGCACCCAGGATTTGCAGGGTGGAGGCAGGGTACTTGGAAAGGTTGGTGAGGGAACCAGCGTGGGAGATGAGGCGGGCAGCGACGGGAGTGCCGATCAGGACCTGCAGGTTGGGGGCGACGTGGTTCATCTTCTTCTCGAGGTAGAGGGAAGTGGACTTTCGGTTCTCGGCCTGCTTGACGACGGCCTGCGCGAAGCCGTTGACGATCTCGAGGTCGGCGGCGGAGATGTCGAGACCCATGGAGACCTTGGCAGCGTCGATGATGGCCTGGGCCTTGTCACCATCCTCGCCGATGATGGCGGCAATGTCGTGCAGCTTGTCATCGTTGAGGCTCTTCTTGTCGCCAATGGCCAGGACGAGCTTGGCGTAGGTCAGGTTGTCGGGAACAATCTTAACCAGCTCGGGGAAGTGCCATCCGTACCATTCGCGGACGCGCATGAAGAACTGGTTCACGCCCTTGTCCTGGAAGTCGATGGTGGCGCTGGCCTGGATGATGTGGTTGTCGTTGCGGGTAACGCTGAACTTGACCTTGGCGCGGGAGTAGGCGTGGCCCATACCCAGACCGGCCTTCTCGACATCGCCGGACTTGAGATCGGCGAGCAGCTTGTCGGCATGTAGGCGAATACCGCGGATAACGTCTGCGACAATCTCGTTGGTGTCGGCGGTCTCGCACTCGAGGCCGGGGAACTCGGCCTTGATCGCGCCAGCAAGGTTCTTCTCGGAAACGCCCAGAACGACCTTGGACTTCTTGCCGCTAGTCTTGGGGAGGTTGAGTTCGAGGACGTTCTTGAGGTAGTCGGAGACGATACCCTCGGAGACGAGGTTGATGTTCTCCAGAGCCTCAACGTGACCCCTGCGCGAAACAGTCAGCGCCACCGTGCCACCCTGCTACACAGTGGATGCAAGCATACCTAAAGGGAGTGAAGTTCTCCAGCTTAACCATCTTGCCAAACTTGGACAGGTCGTTGCCGGCAGCCTGGGTCTCCTTCAACTTCAGGCCCACAGCATCCTGCTGATGGACCACTTTGAAGATGGCATAGCCAACGGGCGACTCATACAGAGCGTAATCGATATGCGACATCTTGTCTCGTCCCAGCCTGGTGCCGCAATTGGAGGGGAGGAGGGGGTTCGGTTTGCGAGTGGTGATGTCTCGAGACTGAGATTTTCGCACTTTTTTCCAACTGGAAAATTTCTGGCAGCTTGAAAGCTGGCGCACGGGCCGCTACCAGCCGCATGTGGCTTGGAATCGGGCCACGTGATACATATCAGCCACATTTGAAGCCACCATCATGAAAAGTGTCGCCGATGAGCGATTGAGACACACACTGGTTCATCGTTTCACGGCATTATCTCTTGATGCGCATAGGATTTCAATCGGTCTTTGCAAATCTTCTCGACCATTTGTTCTCTTTTTTTTTAGTGCTCTAGGGGTGTCTCATGATCCCAATGCCAAACCTAGGCACGTATTCATACGCTCATGCAGTCATTCTCTCATCCACCTGATCCAGCCATGGACACCACTTAGTTCTGGGGGAATCCATTCCGCAGGTTATCATACTTGGTCGCTGGGTACTCGATGCAATTATCCTGCCTCCGCAGGGCGTACGGTCCTCCCAACGTGTTCACGACCGTCCCGATCAAGCTGGCCTCGCCCAATTTGTCGGCGCTGCTCTCCCACCACATGGCGCCGCCCAGCGCGTGTTGCTTGATGTACTCGGCCTTGATGCGCGCCATGTCGGGCGTGTCGTACGACACTAGCTTCCGCTGCTGCGGGTTGTACGAGTAGGTCGCATTGGCGCCATTGTCGAAGATCTCTTGGGAGCCCTCTTGGGGCAGCTTCTTGTAGTCGATGACGCCAGACTCCCAAGTACCCTCTCCGATGCCCTGGAAGGGGCGGCCAGGCCCGTCGGTGTTCTCAAAAGCGCGACCGTATAGGGGCATTCCCAGAACAATCTTGGACGGGTGGACACCACTCCTAGTGTAAAACTCAAGTGCAGCTGAGGTTGAGAAGGGCGTGGAGCTTGGGTTATCTCGGGCGGGGTACAAGTTAGCCTGATGGCCACTGTTCTGGTCCCACGAGCCGGCGTAGTCATAGGCCATCAGGTTCCAGAAGTCCAAGTACTGGTCCATGCCGCGGATGTCCATCTTTTCGTAGTTCTGAGCACCGGCAGGGCATGCCACAGTGATCTCGAAGTGGTGGCCGGGGTTGCTGAGGGTCCGGGCATAGAGGTCCAGCTCCTGGCGGACAGCAGCCAACAATTCGACAAAGTTCCTGGCCTCGTCGGCATTCTGGGGATACTCCCAATCGATATCGATGCCGTCGAAGCCTAGCGTCTTGAGCAGCTCAACGCTGGTCCTGGCAAATGTCTGGCGACCCTCGGGGGTGCTAGCGGGAGCCTTGAAGTTGGAGCTATATGTCCACCCACCGATTGAGAGCAGGACTTTGAGGTTTCGGTTGCGTCTCTTTAGGAGGTTGAGCTGTTTAAGGCAGCCGTACAAGTTGGTGCCGGAATCATTCCAAGAGTCTCCCTCCCAGTGAATGTCGGTGTCCGCCCACGCGTCGGTCAGGTGACTGAGGAAAGGTGAGCAACGGGGTAAGATGCCTTAGAGCGGTGATACTTACACCTCGCCGGTGTCACTGCGGACATTGGCAAAGGAGTACAGAACATGAGTGAGCTTCTCGACTGGCAAGTCCTGGGGGCGATGTTGCCGGGCGTAGATGGCCCTGAAACGGACAATGTTAGCAATGGAGGTGCCAGGCAAGTGGGGAGCTATCCAAGCTGTACCAGTTCACGTAGTAGGCTACCGTGCGGAAGCCTTCGTGTCCTCCGCCCATTGTAGTGGTTGGAAGCTGATCTGGAGGGGTGCTGCGGAGGTAGGAGGCAAAGAATAGGGCAACAAGGGCGCCGAAGAGTAGAAATCCAAGCTGGGTGGCACTTCCAGACCTCGAATCTGTTCGTTGCTGCTGACGAGCCGTGGTGATCAGCTATTTATTGCCCAAGGCCTGTATGGCGCGGGGCGAGCTAGCTACGTATGCTGAGAAGAGGGGCACAAGAAGGTGGGGTCTCGATGGAAGGGCTGATTGATTGATGGTGAAAGAAGGTGAGGCAGAGAGCAATTCGTACTTAGGTATGATAGGCATGTTACTCAGAGCCAAGGAGACACGGCGTCGTCAACCTTACTCAGCTCGCCCGCTCTAGATGCCGCTTATGAGATCGGGCGGCCTCATTGATGAGATGAAGCCCCAGCTTGTGGACAGCTTTTGTCCCATCACGTCGTGGAAGGCGTCGCCATAGGCCATGGTGATTGGCGTGGGAAGCCCCGATCCCAGGGCGTGGCGGTGCTCTTTACCAAGGCCTGGGCCAAGCGCCAACACGCAGCCAAGCAACCAAGCAACCAAGCCAGGGGGTGGTAGAAAAACACCACACACCATAGAGCATTACCATATTTTACACCTTTAGTATAAATTTAGTAAATTTGGTATAAAATGATGGTTTATATATAAATTTAGTCCGCTTTATGGTCTTTCATATATATATATTATATTCTAGTTTAGTTATAATTTAGCCGTGATAATTGAGTGAATCTTTCATAGTTGTCATTGAAGTGTGCGGTGTTTTCCTCCCCCCAGAGGCAAGCACACCCCCCGAGCAGGTGGCAATGCCTGCCGCCTGAAAGCCACATCTTTCAGCTGGAGAACAGTGGCGGTAAACAAGAACGGGCATTGGAAACGGTCGTCGATCAATTTGAGAAAATCCTGTTTTTGGATGTGCCATGTTACGTTACTGAAGAGCGAGTGTCGGCATCTGTGTTAGGCTCGTGGCAGCCACAACGTGAGATCTAGCGCCCAAGGCACTTGACAGCACGCGGTGAAACCAAAGCTCTTTCTCCTCTGACAGACGGATAGCTCGGGATGATGCCAAGTTCCCCTGAACCCCAATCACGGGCATACCCGGAAACCCACAAAGAGGGGTTTGATCTAGCAATGCTCACCGAATTCTTCATTAGACAGCTGAATGCATTTGTGCACACACCGCAGTTATGCTGACACGCCTCCATTGTAAGGTGATTACCCTAGACCAATGACGCAGATTGATGTAGTTCAGCCGCAATCTCCCTCAAAACAATCTAAATCGACACTAAATGGCTCTAGAGACAAGATTTAGTTACGTGTGACTGTTGTCTGGTTAGATTGCGCCGTGTAATATGGTGGTGGCGCATTCGGACTCGGAGACATTCCCTCGAAGTGTCGTTTTCATCTACTTGCCCACGCCGAAGAAGACGCATGAGAATTGCGATTATAGTCCCCTGAGTACACGATTCTTCCGCAGCTTTCTAATGAGACCTCATGACAATACTCAAATGTATACTTGTCTATCAGGGTATCTTAACGCCGTGTGACGCTCCGCCTATGTCTAGTGGATCAAAACACAAACAGAAAATCCTCATTCTCTAGGTCCGTAACGTCCGCAAACGCCTTGTCGCCCTGCTGATTCCGATGCTCATGCCCTTCTTGCTCCTCCTGTTGATTATTGGTGTCATTGTCGCCTACCTCCCTCGTCCGGTCATGGTCTAATGCACTCTGCATGGTTTCTATTCGCTCCACCTCGTTAGCGCTCTCAAGACTTGTGTCGACTACAACTGCGCTTTTTCCGAGAGCAACCCTGCGCTGGCTGTGTTGCTTATTGAGGCGTCTGATGTGCAGCCACGTTGCAACCACAAGGCAAACGATAAGGACGTAGAGTGCCAAATTGGCGCGAAGACCGCTTGAGTAATTCGGGGCGTCCTCTGGGGAATAGAGCAGTGGTCCAACAATGTTCCCTGCTGAGGCGCCGATGAATACGAGCGCCGAAGTTGATTTGCGCTTCGTGTCGCCGGCAGTATTTTGAGCGGACCAAGTGTAAATGAGAGGCGCTGCAATGATCTCCATTAGTCTCCATCGTCGATGAGATCGATCGGGGTTCACATACTAATTCCCGTGTAAGTGGACAGGCAAAAATACCCAACCAAGAGTACAACCTTGTTCTCCTCATTGTGTGGAAAATGCAACAAAATACTGCATCCGATGATGGGAGGTATGCACAAGAGTGCAATAACAACACCCTTGAGCTTCCACCACATCGACAGGTAGGCACTTCCGCAGACGGCGATGATGTGCGAGAAACCCACCGGCACATTGAACAGCATGGTCTGGAACGGGTCGGATACGAATGACTGGATAATGAGTGGTCCAAAAGTGGATATGCCGTTGGATGGCACTGAGATGCAGAATATCATGGCGACCCACAGCCAGGTTTTGAGATCTCGCAGAGTTTCCCAAACATGGGAGGATCGCCACTCTCGTGACATGACTCCCATTTGGTTGTTTCTCAAGCGCTCAATCGCGATCACTTTGTCATTATCACTTAGGAACTTGGCCTCAGTGGGCGAGTCGGGCATCCAGAAGTACATGACGACAGAGACTCCCACAGTGATGGCGCCAAAGAAAAGGAAGATGACCTAGTCGGATAGTTAGGATGCGAAATCGTCGAGAGGATTGTATTTGTTACCTGGTATGGTTTCATATGGGAATCAATACTGGCGAGCCCATACGTGATGAGACTCCCGAGCTGTGATCACAGGATTGGGTCAGTTGACTTGCGCGTTGGACGATGGGGAGTCATGTGCGCACTATCCAAGTCAAACCATTCATGCAATACCATGATCCGATTCTCATTGTTTGCTCCCTGTACCAAAGTTAGTAGCTGCACACGACTATCGCATTCAAATACAAGGATCGCATCTGAACACACCTTCTCCTCCACCACATCTGAGTGATGGCAATAAAGCTTGGCCCAACGCTCGCCTCAAAGGCACCGAGGAAGAATCGGGCAGTCATCAGTTGCGTGAAATCGTAGGCCCATGTCATTCCGACCAGAGTAATGCCCCATCCAAAGACCATCGCGCTGGTCAACTTACCGATGGGCAGCTTTACGAGGGCGAGGGCGAGCGGGGGCTGCATCACCAACTGCGCTAGGTACACAATGCTGCCGAGCCATGAGTATTCGGCGCCTTCGAGATTGGTGTCATCGATGAGTCCAAAGATGGATGCGTACGACAGCGTCGCCTTGTCGAGGGCCTGCAGAAAGTAGACGGCTAGCATGAGGGGGAGCAGCGCAATGTCGATTCGACGGAGGACCCGAGCGTCGTCGGCGGGGGTCACTGCGATGCGCTCGCCTGGGTCACGACCGAGCTTGATGAGCAGCATAGCTGCAGCATCGCGATGAGATGCTAGGTCGCCATGTTTCTTGTGCGGGGCCCGTCCCATTTCGTTGTCACCGTCGTAGTCCTCTTCACCGCTATCGCCTTGAGATATGGCCTGGTACTGGGATGTCGAAACGCGGGGTTGGTTTACCGTCGACGCTCTCGAGGATGAGCCAAATATGTTGCGAAACATGGCGGCTTCAGGCGTCCCTTAAAGGACGTTTATCCAGGCCCCGATGGGCGAGAGTTTGTGGTGTCACCGGCGTTGTTGGAGTATAATTGTTGATGAGAAGTGTAAATACATGAGGTGCTAAAGGAGGAGAGGTGCCTGGTTGACGAATGGGACCTCGTGCTTACTGTCCGTGTGCAAATGACGTCGGCGTACATGCTTCATGCACGCGACGAACTCATGAAGAGCCTAGAACCCCGCAGGGTTAGCGGGGTTCAGGGGTTTCAGCAGCCGAAAGCCTAGTGGACCTCAGCGAAGCTCAGTGAAGGAAGCCCTAAAAATCGTCACAACACCCACCAAAAGCTTGGTTTGATGGAGATCTGGGTGTCTGACATTGCCTTATCGTTGAGTTTGGAATCCCACACAACGAGTATCTTCCTCGATCCAACCGAAGGTTTTAGTGATGTCAGTTAGTTAATTGAAGGATAGGGTTTCATTTTTCAAAGACAGTTTTGAGAGGTATGAAGGAAGTCTGACACTGCAATCTCCAACTTACCTGCTGTTTTTAAAATCCTTGCTTATCGATTGCACCCTAAATTCGGCCCTGTGACTGGTTGACTTGATCAACACGGCACTTGCATGCTTATGTTTATTCTGACTTAAGACATTTTCTGTTGGGTGAAACATGTAATTGGCTTCAAGACTTTCTTCTTCAAAGTCTCGGATCACGGCACTCTCCGAGAAGCAGAAAGAGGCGCACATACTTCAATCCAGGTGGTCCGAATGATTTGCTGCTATCATCTGTTGGTCCGCCATCTGTTGGTCCATCATTTCCTCTACGCCTCGCAGACCAAGTACAGCTGTGTGGACAACCAACACAACAAGGACACGAGACCCTCGTCCTATATCTTGGCTCCATATCATTGGGTTGTTGGCTTGTTTGAGCCACTTCAGCCCAAAGCTTGCGGATGTTTGCTCCAACTCCATGCACCCGCTTTTGCCGCTATCGATGATCAACATGCCAGTGATATCATGCGTTGAACAACGGAGTTAATAATTACGGCAAGTGCCTCGAGATACGTGTAAGCATTCGTTGGAGATGGTTATTTGGACCGATCTTCTAACTACTGACGACACCCGAGAGAGTGATAGCGGGTTGATGGGAGTATTTCGGCTTTACCCCACATTTTGGTTGCAAGAATAGAACTTGACTTCTCACCAACACACAACCAACACGCACCATGCGGTTAGTTTGTGGGTTCTCTGCAAGCCACCTGCCATCCATGCCTCACGACGCCATCGAGCGGTCAACCCGCAATCCTACAGTCCGCTGGACCGGGAACGTCATGTTGGTTACTGGGACGAGCTGGTGCCTTAGCCGCCGATGCTCCAATTTCGGCCCCCATCCGCCTTTCCGACCGTGCATGGTACAAAATGCAAGGGAGTCAGTCCATATCTCTCTCGGCGACTGCCGTTTTGCTCCCAACACAGCCCCCAATGTGTCCGGCGATAACCTACCTTTTCGCTCACAACGCATCCTTCTTCGTATCCGGCGACTGCCTTTCTGCCCACAACGCATCCCTACCGTCGAGTGACACATGGGGTTTCCACTTGTCTCACATCCTTCAAACATGTTAGGAGCAGTGGATTGCAGCCAACATGCAGAATACCTACCTAGCCCCATCAACTAGTCTTGCGGCTGCATTTGTGGATGGAATGCCCGCAGAAACCGGGCGCAGGTAGCCAAAGTCTGGAGGAGGGTATTAAGCAATGCCCCCCCGAGAGTGTTGGTTGTCTCGGTTTACCTTCAAACTTGCATGTAGACGACTCGTCTTGCACTCATCATGATCTTCTTTGGCCATGGAGCAGTTCTTATGCTCACCGTTTGCGGCGCAATCATCACTATTACTCTTGCGTTGTACCGTTCCTATACACGAACCCGAACCGGCCCGCTGCCAAAGATTCCTTATAACCACAAAGCACTCTCTCGCTTCTTGGGAGATGTTCCTGATATAAAAAGGGCCAAGTACAGACGGCCATGGATATGGAGTCAACCCAAGATACACGGCTCCCCTCTTGCTCAGCTGTTTCTTAACCCTTTCGAGCAACCTAGCGTTGTTGTAAGCGACTATCGCGAAGTCGTCGATATCTGCTCCCGCCGACTTAAGGAGTTTGACCGAGGGACCAGGAACAAAGAATGCGTGGGCTTGACTGCTCCCAATTTTCACATGACCATGGAGTCGAGGGATCCTAGGTTCAAGGTGCACAGAGAATTATTGAGAGATCTCATGACGCCCGCTTTCTTGAACGAGGTAACTCAAATTACCACACACAACTTAATGCAAGACGACGGTTTGCTTACTCACTGACGTAACAGGTTTCGGCCCCCCGACTCTACGAGAGGACAGCAACTCTAATTGAGCTTTGGATGCTGAAGATCGACAAGGGGCGTGGGATGCCATTCAGCGCTGTCGATGACTTATTTCTAGCAGCGCTGGACATTATTTCAAGTGTCACGTTCGGCTTAGATGAAGGTTGCGGAACACTCCAGAAGGAGACCTCTCATCTCCGTCAGCTCGAATACATCATGTCCCCAGGGGCCAATGGCGCCGTGGACTTCCCCCGAGCACCGACCGATCCCGAAACTGCGTCACTATTCGATCTTGCAGATATGATAGCTGTGGCCCAGAGCAGTCCATTCCCCTGGTGGAGTCAACATCTTGCATTGCTCAAGCCCAAGCATGTCAAGGCATGGTGGTATCGACGGCGTTTGATTCATCGCCAGACCACGAAGAGCGTGAAGAGACTCAAAGATGGAAGGGGGCTGAACCACGAATGCGCTCTTGATCAGCTGTTGTGGCGAGAGTTGAATGCTGCTAAAAAGGCTGATCGCCAGCCCGACTTTTACTCCCCAATAATACGAGACGAGGTACGTCCTAGGTGAATCAATGCTCAGTCGCACACTCTGACCTGCCTAGCTCATCGGATATCTTCTTGGTGGCCACGATACTACTGCTACTACTCTCGCATGGTGGGTGAAGTACATGTCTACTCAACAAAGAGTCCAGAACCGACTCCGATTCGAGCTTCGCCAAGCGCACTCGCACCCGGTTAAGGAAGCTCGCTGGCCGACCATGAGAGAGATCACCTCGACTGCGATTCCATATTTGGATGCTGTTATAGAAGAAACAGTGAGATGTGCAGCGGTTGCAACACTTATAATCCGGACAGCCACTTGCGACACCGAGATCCTGGGTTATCCCATCCCAAAAGGAGTCAACGTCATTCTTCCCCTGACGGGTCCATCCATGACTGAGCCAGCCTTGGATATCCCCGAGCATACCAGGACAGCTGCATCACAACGGGACAAAGACCGCGTGCCGGCATGGGGCGACGATATCAGAGAGTTCATCCCGGAGCGTTGGTTGAAGTTGGACTCTGGCACTGAGGGCATCCCGACGCAGGTGTTTTCCCCCAACGCTGGCCCAAACTTGGCCTTTTCAACAGGGCCCCGTCAGTGTTTTGGAAAGAAATTGGCCTATATGGAGATGAGGGTGCTGATGACGCTTCTCATCTGGAACTTTGAGTTTGGCGAGTTGGATGAGCAGCTTAACAGCGACGGGATTGTGGAGAGATTGGTAAATATCCCGAAGGATTGCTATGTAAATCTCACCCGGGTCTATTGAGGGGAACCTTTCGGTAGCCTGGCTATGTAATACTATCTTGTCTTGGAAAGCTACATATCGGGACATGTGTTTATTGTTTCCAGTTGATATATCCCGCAAATGGCATGAAAATTAGGACAAACGTAGTCATACCCACAACTATACTTCCGATGAAGCTCTCAGTTATGTATCCAAGTACCATCTGTAAAGCGACCTGTGCTGTTCCAAGAGCAAAAGAGTCGCCGCAGTGTGTGGCCCAAGCCGCGCGAAGCTGGGAACCCAGCCCCGGAACGCCCAACGCATGCCCTCAGAGCGCGTTAATTGCGTTGCCATACCCAGAATCGAAGCCCTACCTTGATGGCTCATCGTCCTGGTTTTGATTACGTCGATCGGGCTACAGACGGTGGTGGCGATCAAGCCCGCGAGAAGCGACGCCAGGAGCTGCGTGGGCGTGCGGTCCTCCAGTGCAGTATTGGCGATGAGGGCTTGTTTGATCCCGTCGTAACATCCGAGCTGGCAACCAGTCATAGCACCAGCGCGTATGCAATTGGGTAAGACGCCTCGGAAGAACCCCTGCAGGCCGTCTTGTTTGGCGATGCGCAAGAGAACGTCGAATACGTTTCCGTAATTCTGACGCTGCTGAGTAGGTAAAGCTCTGTCGTTTTGCATGCGGACGTTTGCAATGTCGGCTGGGTTACCGACAAGAGCTCCGCAAGTTCCAGAAAATGCAGAGCCAGCTAGGAGTATGCTCATTGGAGTGGGCTCATTATTCCGTCGTGCCGATTGCTGTTTGATGGATTCGTAGATGGCAAACCTTGTAGAACCGTATGTCACTAGTTCGTATTGAAGTTAGTCATGACGCTTGACGAGAAAGATAACTGGTTGGCGACAACTTGCATTGCCTAAGGAGACCAGCAGATAGCTTCAACCCTACCCACGTTAGAATTGGAAAGGGTGTCGAAGCAGTGCTATAGCTGACGTACCCCTCGATAAAGCCCCGACGCTCCCTCATTGCGTACAATTAGGAGCACTGTTTCTAGGACATTTTTGCGTTCTGATGGAGGTGTAGCTTGGAGCCGAACCTTGACTGAGACGAAGCTTGTCAACACTTGTAGAGTTATCCGTTCGCAAGAGGAGGAGAGTACCGAGATCGAGGGGGTGGGAACAGACTACAGCGAGACATGAAGCTGATCCACCGAACCACTTGGGATACTGCGTCAACGTTGGATCTTTGTTACCGATCTTTTTCGAACCGGGAAAGCGAAGGCTAATAAGACTCTGGCTGTGATTAGACATGATGGGTATGGAGTAAATTGGCCATGGAGGACTCGAGGTATTGGCTGATCATATTAGACATGTCAACTCACGGAAGGTGCCTACAGATGTACTTGTCGCGTCGCCATTAATGGCTTTATTCTGTGGTCTATGGGACTGCAGTAATTGAACAACTCCCGCGGTCGGCATTATACTTTCGTTTATTCTAGCCATGGAATATGAATGAACACCATAGGAGTCTCGGAAACATTGGCAAAGTGGTTATGCGTCTGCCTGTGATTGCGGCATGGAGAGTCTATCGCATGTCGGCAATTAAAGTGTTCGGCTATATGCTCTCGCCACCACAAGCCGCCAAGTCGGCTTCTTGCCTACACACTCCAAATCGTCATGCCTAGAGACAGATGCGCCGGCGACTTCCATGTTTCTCTAAGCCCCATCGAAGGAAATAGCGAACGAATAAATGAAGCTTGGATTCTAGTTATTGTTCATTGATTTTGAAACACCTCAACTCTGAATCCTCAATTATGTCTGGACAAGCAGCAAACATGTTCCTGCGATTGAGCCGCCCCGCTCTCGCCTCCGCCAGGACATCTCGGGTGCAGGGCGCACAAAGGCATGCCTTCTCAACAACCAGCTCAAGACAGCTCATGGGGCTCGCTGGCTTCACCGAGAACCAGCTTACAGTAAGAGACGCTGTCAGCCAGGTGTGCCAGGAGTTCCCCAACACGTACTGGCAAGAACACGACCAGGAGGAGAAGGATCCGAAGGAGTTTCATGCTGCATTGGCTAAGGATGGATGGTTGGGGATTGCTCTGCCTGAATCACTTGGCGGATCTGGATTGGGCATCTCTGAGGCGACCATGATGATGCAGACCATCACCGAATCTGGAGCTGGTATGGCTGGAGCGCAATCTATCCACGCGAACGTGTATGCGACTCAGCCACTGGCAAGATTTGGCTCCCAAGAACAGCTGGACACGACCATTCCCAACATTGTGTCAGGGAAGTGGCGTGTATGCTTCGGTGTCACTGAGCCCAATGCCGGTCTCGACACCCTCCGCCTATCAACTACTGCCAAGAAGAACCCGGACGGTTCCTACAGCGTCACCGGCCAGAAGATCTGGATCACCTGCGCCCAAGTCGCCTCCAAGATGATTCTCCTAGCGCGGACAACTCCCTTAGACGAGGTCAAGAAGTGCAGCGAGGGCCTTTCTCTCTTCTCAATAGATCTGGACCGAGATCAGCCCGGCCTCGATTTGAAGAAGATTAAGAAGATGGGTGGCCGTGCTGTTGACGCCAACGAAGTGTTTTTCGACAACTACCAGATCCCTGCAAACTCGCTGATTGGCGAAGAGGGCAAGGGCTTCAAGATGATTCTCCACGGTATGAATGCCGAGCGATGTCTGCTTGCTGGCGAAGCACTAGGGCTTGGGTATGCCGCGCTGAAGAAGGCCAGCGACTACGCCCGCGACCGTGTTGTGTTCCAGCGGCCCATTGGAATGAACCAGGGCATCGCACACCCTCTCGCAGACGCCTACATGAAGCTAGAGGGAGCCAAGCTGGCAACCTATCACGCTGCTCGGCTTTACGACCAGAGCAAGACGGACCCGTCAATTCGGCAGGACGACATTGGCATCGCGGCCAACAGCGCCAAGTACATGGCCGCCGAGGCTGCTTTTACGGCGTGCGAGCGCGCTGTTCTAACGCATGGAGGAATGGGCTACGCCGTAGAGTATGACGTTGAGAGGTGGTTCCGAGAGTGCTTGGTGCCGCGGATTGCGCCTGTTAGCAGGGAGATGATTCTGAACTTTATTGGTGAGAGGGTCCTCAATCTTCCAAGGAGTTACTGAGATTATCATGAATGAGAGTCGAGAAAAAGTTTAGAACAATTGCACAAAATACTTAGAATATTAGACGAAGCATTTCTGCAGCACCAGGATTTCTGATGCCTTTGTGTTTGAGTTCATTGTGACTACCTTGTGCTACATTCACAGAGATTTTGGGCCTCCGATGGAACTTGTTGTCTGACGTTTTATTCAAGGTATGAGACTGATAACAAGCCAATATTAGTCCGTATTGACAACAATTATAGTAATTGAGAATACCATTGTCATGTGAACCTACTTTGAGTCAAGCGTTAAGTCCGTAGCACTATGGCATGTCATTA
Organism: Dactylonectria alcacerensis; assembly: GCA_029931735.1. Classification (NCBI taxonomy): domain Eukaryota; kingdom Fungi; phylum Ascomycota; class Sordariomycetes; order Hypocreales; family Nectriaceae; genus Dactylonectria; species Dactylonectria alcacerensis. The sequence goes on along the minus strand of JAPMUZ010000006.1, from coordinate 1,092,304 downwards.
GTGTCGGTTACTTCGTCCGAAGAAAGTGGACCTCTCGGACAAGATGACCCACACTCCGAAGCCATCCTCGACATAATTGCCGGCTACTCGAAGCATATAAGCGACGCGAGACGCCTGGAAACTTGACCCCGAGCCGTTTCTGACATTATCCAGCATCAAATGCCCGGCGACTTCCACACCAGAGCGACGCATCACGGCCGCGATATGCGCCGACCTCGACCCGCCATGTCTCCAGCAGAAGCGCGGAGCCAAGAGCCTGAGCAGAGCCCTCCCGCGGACGATACCCCTGCTAAACGAGCCCGGGCGAAGCAGGCCTGTCGGGAATGCAACGCTCGCAGGGTGAGATGCAATGTCACAGAGTCAAGCCCTTGCTCGAATTGCCAGACGTCGGGTGCAAAGTGCGAGGTGTTGCCATCTCGGAGGGGGAGGTGAGAACTTCATTGCCTATGGCGTGCAACAAGAAAACGTTAATAGGCGATTGTAGATATCCCCGGAAATCACGTCGCCAGCAACAATCTGCTTTGGCGAAACCACCTCAATTATCTTCAGTCATAAACAGTGACGACGGGATCGGGTTGTCATCTACTGATTCAACACAGCCCGCGACAAACCAGTCCCTGGCCAATCTTGGAGGCGCCTCAGCCACCAGTCCACTGGAAAACACAAACGTCTTAGAAACTAGACTTCCTGCTAGGACCCCGTCACCAATAACCGACTCGGCAGCTCCCGGGACCTTGTTCTTTGGCGAATCCAATTTCCTCACTCTAGTTCCCGGCCGTCCTCGCCAGGGCGAAGGACCAAGCCAAAACGGCGATCAGAGCGGGAGTAAGCAAAAGGCACGCCTCCTCTTTCCCATTACCAACACACCCCAGTCGATGCCCGAAGGTGTTTCACCTGCTAGCTGTGACCGTGTAAGTTCTGGCACAGCCCGGTATCTTCGCGACGAGGGTGCGTTGACACTGCCTGACCTACACACTTGTGTCCCGGCCCTACAGGCTTACTTTACCTGGTTTCATCCTTGCTTTCCTATTCTAGACCGAGCAGAGTTCACGCGGCGATTGGCTAGCTTTGATGTTTCATATCTCCTGCTCCAGTCTATGCTCTTCATCGGTGCAACTTATTGCGACCATGAGACGATTGTATCGATGGGCTTCAAGGACCGTTCCGAGGCCAAGTCGCTCTTATACACGCGGGCTAGGCTTTTGTTTCATGCAGACTGGGAGAAGGACAACATCACTCTGATTCAATCCCTCTTTCTCATGAGTTTCTGGCGAGGCGGTCCTTCAGATGTCAGAGATGTCCGATATTGGTTGGGGGTGGTGATTGGCGTGGCCGAGTCGTATGGGCTTCACAGATCGTGAGTTGACGTTTGTGTTGAATATTGGGGGATCACTAGGCTGACGAATGCTGCAACAACAGCGCAAAATTTGCCACTAGGGATCCTCATCGGGCAAGAATGAGGAGAAGGATATGGTGGTCGATTTATGTGGGAATGAACATGGATAACCATTGTCGGATTGCTGCTAATAATACTGATAGGTTCGGGAGCGCCAGGCCGCTGCTTCTTTGGGCCTGCCCAGCAGGATCCAGGACGATGACTGCGACATTGAACCACTCACCCCCTCGGACCTTGAGTCCGAGATCGATAATCAAGAGACCTCAACCTTTGGTTCTTGCAAGCTGGAGCACATTCAATATGCCATTAAAATGGTGGAAATTGCAAGGATTCGTGAGTACCCGTGTTGACTTCTCCATCTACACTAAGCCTGACTAACGAGCGCAGTTGGCCAAGTCATTGACGTTCACTTCTCGCCTGGACGACCACAATCGACGTCGGCACAAGTTACAAATCTTGACCAGACTCTTGAATCCTGGAAACAGAGTCTTCCGGAAGAGCTCAGTCGTGGTGTTGATGACGGCAATGCCTCGGTGTGGTCACACCTCCTGCACTTAGCTTACAAGTACGTCATCTCCCACCGACATGCAAACAAAGTAGAGCTGACAGCCTCGTAGCCATATCAGAATCCTTATTCACCGCCACAGCTTTCTGAAACAAAATAAAGACGATGACGATGGCCAAATTGCTGTGGCCGCTGCCTCGCGGATCAGCCGAATCGCGGAGGACATGTTGGCGCAGGGGACGCTTCGTTACGGGCAGATGCATCTGTGAGTCGCCACTGCAGGAGAGCAATCGAGATGATGAGGACCTGCTAACTCGGTAGTTAGGATCACGAGCTTGTTCGCGGCGCTTTGCATCCACGTCATCGGCATAAAAAGAGGCGTGGACGTCACCCGACGGATCGCAGAGCACAGAGCCCAGATGTGCCTGCTCGCTCTGCAGGAAATCCAAAAGTATTGGAGGATCAACAATAATGTACTCGACCTCTTCCTGCAATATCTCGACGTATCAATCGCCAATCGCCTTCACGGCACGGGCCCAGCGGCAGGAACGACGCATAGCATGGCAATCTTGGAGCCCCAACTCACAGGCGAAGGCCAAGAGGATGACCGCCAGGGTACTCCAGCGCAGGACGACGAAGAGCGTTATGACTTTCCGACACCGCAAACACGGGCGCAGACCAAAGCGTTCGAAGACCAATACTTCAATATGCTTTACGGGCCTTGGGAAGGCGACGATGGTGTTGCTGATTTGGGGTTGGTGCTCCAAGCCGACGACCCGCTGAAGATGGATTGTCTCGACTTTCTGGGGCGATCTCTGTAGAGACAGTCGACTTTACGGGACTATATGAGCTATCATTCACGGCTAATGATTACATCGAATTAATGGATTTCATGAGTAATTAGTACTAGGAAGGACTGGACAAGCTGGAGCATAGTAGAGAGCGCTTGCTCTATCTGGACCGGATTAAAAGAAGCAAATGAAGCCCATATATCCCTAGCGAATTGTAGGCATTGCTCCGTCGGCAGGCCACTCAAGTTGGCACCTACGGGTATGTAGTGATTGCCTTCGGTTACTTGGTCGGTTTTAATAGCCGGGAGCACGGCGCCTGAGATCCGGCGCCGGGTTCCCCTCCCCCACACGCATTGCAGTGGCGTCAGAGGCTCGCAATCATACAGTAATATCTGTCCCATCATTCGGCCCCAAGGAGAAATATTGCCGTTATTAATATTGAAGGTGAACACTATTGATACACTGAACTTCAGGTCAATTTTATCACCGGGCAATCAGTCAACTGTGACAAGCATATTGGGCTGTTGCCAACATGACGCATTTGACGACCCTTCGCCAAGCTCGCCACCAGCTTGCCCGTCAATTGGCAAACGTACAGCATCGCAGCTTTTCGTCATCACCTCGATTCTCCAAAGCCACAGCATCCGAGGCGGCGTCATATCTCGTTGAGAACTTTGCGGAAAAGTCCGTGGTTCGACGGCAATTTATTGATGGGAACCAACTCCAGAAGCTGTTGCTTACCCTTGGTCAAACCTCCATTGAAGGCGCCGACATCTCTGAAGCCCCGCCAGCGGCTGGAACGCCAGTGCCGCATGGCTACCACCTTGCGTATTTCACGCCAAACGGCACAGAGAATGAGCTGGGGAGAGACGGAACTGATAAGACGTTCAATGCATCGGCGCCATTCACGCGGCGAATGTGGGCAGGCGGCAAGATGAAGTGGCCGGCTTCATCCAGCGGCGCCGTGCTTCGTGTGGGGGACGAGGTCGAAGAGCGGACGCGACTTGTGAGCGCCACTGCTAAGAAAAGCCGATCCGCGGGAGAAATGGTTCTGGTGGAGGTGGAAAAGGAATTCTGGGGTCCCAATGGGCTGGCTCTTGTTGACCAGCGATCATGGGTCTTCCGTCCTGAGGTTGATCCAGACACGGCGCCCCCAGCCCCAAAGCCACTTGAAGATGTTACCCCTGGACCCTCTTCAGTCAAAGACCTTACTACCAATGGTGATGGTAAGGCTTCAGAGACTCCTATTTTATACCGTGATATGCTGATACGCCCAGGATTCCTGACCCGCGAGCTTCGATGGTCCCCCGTGGGCCTCTTCAGATTCTCGGCCCTCACCTTCAACGGCCACATGATCCATTACAACGAGGACTGGGTCCGAAATGTAGAGAGCCACCCCGGGCTGGTAGTCCATGGACCACTTAACCTCATTAATCTCCTCAACTACTGGAAAGACGTTCATGGCAAGGGCCAAGGTCCAAGTAGCATTGCATACAGGGCAATGTCACCATTGTATGCTGGACAGACATATCAGATACGGACGGCAGATGTCAGGGATACCGATGATGGCAAGGTATGGGATATTCTTGTTGAGAAGGATGGTGTTGTTTGCATGAAGAGCGAGATCTCGGGTAGTGATTAATGCACAGGCGGTCAACATTGTCACTCAGAGTAATTAAAGATGTGACACAATTCCATACTTTAAACGGAGCATGCTAAATCACCATGGAATAGTTAGATATAGTCCAAGAGCTCAATTGCTTAATCTCTTAGCCCGTGTGCCTACCCAAACATCGTGGCATCAATGCGAAATCCTCACCTGTTCGGTTAAGGTAATGGGATGCGCCGGGCCAAGCCGGTTATGTAGATCTGGCTCCTGAGCGGCAATGTCGTTGAGAAACAGGCACGCGATATTCATGACGAGTTAATGCCCAAAAATAAAAACAAGAAACGGACAACAGTATGAAGGCAATGCTTTGTGTCTAGTCTAATGCGGTTTTGATGTCGGGCCGACCTTGATAGAAAGCGTATATAACATGAGGCGATTGATCTGGGATCTGAGACGAGGATGAGGTAGATGTAGGAGAAATAGTGGGAAGTTAAGCTTGAGATACGATTAAGTATAATGCATCATTCTTGGATAGAAAATGCATCCTCCAGCAGTTTCTTTTCCTCTGCCTCGTGTACCTTCTTCCACCCAGTCGCGGGACTAGCACTCGGTCCCCGTCCAGCATACAACAATCTCTTACCTGCCAGGTAATTCGACTTCCGCAGAACAGCATCTAGGCGGTCACGGATATAATGCCAGGACCCTCCATTGTAGTGCTCTTCTTGAGCCCAGACCACGCTCTGAGCGTTGGGGTACTTGTCCAAGTTGGCTTTCACTTCACGCCAGGGGAAAGGGTGCAACTCTTCAATCCGCGTGATGGCGGTGTCCCGAAGACCGAGCGCTGTTCGTTGCTTGACTAGGGAGGCATAAATCTGACCAGAGCAGAGAATCACTCGGGAGATTTGATCGGGGGTTTCAATCTCGCCAGATTCGTGAGCGGGATCAGCCAGCACAGGCTGGAAGGCGGCAGAGGGGTCGGTGAACTCTGAGATGTCGGATCTGCAAATGGGATGGCGCAGGAGGGATTTGGAAAAGAAAATGACCAAAGCTGGTTGCGTCTGTTAGTGACATCTATTCTCATGTAGGGCTTCATGAAAGAGTTAGGGTCAGTTGCCCACTTACGTTTTCGGAACTCCCGCTTGAGCTGTCGACGGAGTACGTGGAAGTAATTGGCAGGAGAGGTCATATAAACAACCTCCACATTGCAGTCTTGATGCGCCCGGTCAATCTTACTCTCATCCGCCGGCCACGAACGCCCCTCCTCATTACACATGAGCAAGAATCGTTCCAATCGAGCCGACGAGTGTTCGGCTCCCTGTCCGTCAAAGCCGTGAGGCAACGACAGCACAATACCAGATCGGTCAAGCCACTTCGACTCGCCCGCGACGATGAAGTTGTCGAGAATGACCTGCGTGTTGTTGGCAAAATCGCCGAATTGGGCTTCCCACATCACCAATGGATTCGGGTCAGCGAGTGTCACTCCATATTCGAAGCCCAGTGCTCCGAACTCGCTGAGCGGCGAGTTGATGGCTTGGAAATGGGCTTGGTCGGGAGAGAGGTTGTTGAGAGGGGTCCACTTATCACCAGTGGACTGGCTGTGTAGCACCGAGTGTCGCTGGGAAAAGGTTCCACGCTGAACATCCTGTCCGGTGAGGCGCACCGAATGACCCTCGAGGCACAGCGTTCCAAATGCCAGGGCTTCAGCCGTCGACCAGTCTACAGAGCCTTTGTCAAAGGCTCCAAGGCGACCGGCAAGAATACGTTGGAGGTTGGGGTGAAGTTTGAAGCCCTCTGGCACGCTGCTTACTTGCCTGGCGATGGGTTGTAGGATAGAGTGCTCAACGGCAGTCTGGGGAGCCGGGAACTGTTCGGATGCAAGTGTATTTGGCAAAGGAAGCGAGTCCCATGCTGGAGGAAATGCTTTTCTTTCCGAGATGTATGTCTTGCTGGCCTCGAAGTTGTCATTCAGTCGATCCCAGACCCATTTCTTCTGGTCCTCAATCTCAGCAGCAGTGAATGTGCCCTCATTTACAAGCTTTTTGGTGTATGTCTCTATGGACGGGGTCTGGTTCGTAACATGCTTGTACATCATGGGCTGGGTGAAAGTTGGCTGGTCGAATTCGTTGTGGCCGAACTTGCGATAGCAGACTAGGTCAATCACGATGTCTTCTTGGAACTCGGCTCTCCAGTCGGCAGCAAGCTGGCACACAAAGGTGACAGCCTCCACGTCATCGGCGTTGACGTGGATGATGGGCGCGTTGATATACTTGGCCAAGTCAGAGGCATATGGAGTTGATCGCGAACACTCGGCATCGGTGGTGAAGCCAATCTGGTTATTGACGATGACTCTGATAGTACCGCCAACCTGGTAGGCGTCAAGTCTCGACAGACCGAGAGTCTCATAGACCACGCCTTGGCCTGCAAAGGCGGCATCGCCATGCAAGGCGAGACACATGCTACGTTTCCGCTCCTTGTCGCCTTGTAATTCTTGAATGGCGTAGGCAGAGCCTGTCGCCACGGGGTCGACGGCTTCAAGATGCGACGGGTTCGCAATGAGGGAGATGCCGACACGACGGCCGTCCGGTGTGATGCGATGGCCGTCGTGCCCAAGATGGTACTTGACGTCGCCAGCCATGCCAGGGAAATCAGTCTTTACGCGACCCGCAAACTCGGAAAGAATAGCCTCACGAGGCTTTCCATAGACGGTGCCCAGCATGGTCAGTCTGCCTCGGTGGCAACTACCGATGATGATGTCTTCGATACCATGAACATCGGCACTTCGGTCGATAAGAGACGTGATGCCAGGCGCAAGACCCTCAGCACCGTCAAGCCCGAAGCGCTTCTCAGTAGGAAATTTGGTCGCAATGAACCGCTCAAAGCTAGTGCTCCAGATCAAGCTGTCGAGAATCCGGCGCTTCTCGTCTTTCGAGAACTGAAACGGAGTCGGCACCTCGAGTCGCTTGCGAAGCCACTCACGCTTGTTGGCCTCGGGTATGTGCTGGTACTCGACGCCAAAGTTTCCACAATAGACAGACTCGCATGAAGCTATGATTTCGCGCAGAGTCATGGATTCGCGCCCTTGAGCTGCGAACTGAGGCAGGATGTCCGGGCCGAGGGCGAATTGATGATCTAGGTCGGTGGCTGAGAAGCCATGATGGGAGGGATCAAGTTCGCTAGGACGTTCAGCGTGAACTCCCTGACCGTTCTTGCGCAAACCTAACGGATCGATATTGGCGGCATGGTGGCCCAGTGACTGATATGCAGAAACAAGTTGGACAACCTTCAGATGGTTCTGGGCCTGACTAGCCTGGACTGCTTGATTGATACCAAACCCGGCTTTCAGAGCTGGATCTCGGGACGATAGAAAGCCGGGAGGTAACTGAACTGCTTGATCCGGAGACTTAAATCCGTCTTCCATGTTTCGAAAGTAAGTGCGCCAGGAGACATGTACGGAATCCGGGGCGAGTCTGAATGATTCGTACATGGAATCAATGTACGTGGCCGCACAGCCCTTTAGAAATGACTCCTCTGCGGTCTTCGGGCAAAGTCAGCCAATACTCACAGATAAGACGCCGTGAATCAATTTGAACTTACAGGCGCTGGAACACTTGGCGCCTCCGCCTGTGCCTCTGCCGTCGTGTAGCCTCTAATCCCCACACCCTTGGGCGAAATCCTAGGCGCGACGGAAGTGATAGAGGCACATCGTAGCAAATCCGTTCTTCGGAGCACTACACGCGTCAAAATTCTGCTTTGCGCAGTGATGGTTCGTCCAGTTCGCAACATCGCTGTGAAAGGGGATTTCGAAGAATACAAGATCAATTGACAAGCATCTTCAAAAGTACAGCGCAATGAGTAGACGGGAAAGGGAAAACAATAATTCAAGAACAGCAAAAAAGTAGTAATAATTGAGAATGGAAAGGTGAGTATGGTGAGTCTGTCTGACGAACTAATAGTGATAAATCGGAATGCTGTGCCGATCCGCGGTAATGTAGACCCTGCAGATCCACGGCGACAATCACACAACGCCGAAACGATACCTGCATCCCGAGCACGTTTCTTACCAGCCTCTCTTAGCGACCCTGGGTACTGCAAACGCTCGGCTAGAGTGCCTTGGTAAACGAATAGGAGTTTATGACCGGTTCCAAGGCTTGCGCCCACGAATCACAGTCCTAGTTGAGGCATCTCGGCGACTTGGCAATCGGAGGCTCCACTTGGGAACTCGGCCCAACCGGCCTCTTCATTGTTTAAGTAGCCGGGATAGGTGAAGCGGCCATGGAAGAAGTCCTTCTATTCTAATTGAATAGACGCCTTGCTTCCGCATAAATCGGGAATACGAATACTGCTCGTGGTGTGCGTTCGCCATACATTCGTCTCTTGGCTAGCCAGCAGCTAACCACCACAAGAGACATTAAGGAACTGTGTTTTCATTTTGCCTTTGTGCCAGCAACTCGCTCGCCCTTGATATATTGGGCAGCCTGATCGATAGAGACGTCAAGGTTTGGCCGCCTGACTGTAAAACGAGGTGCATTGATTCTTGGTCTAAGCTGATTTTACTTCTTCTTCCTTTTAGGACATCTCGATTTGTTTTTATCCATAAGATAAATGAAGAAATTTCATGTGATCCTAGCTGTTTAGTCATTGCTGCGGGATTGTATTAGCAACTTCGAAGGACTCAATCTAACCTGAAGCCAAACAATCCACATCGATGACGGGCTGTGAACTATTAATGGGGTATAAGAATGACAAGTATTGTTTGAGAACATGCACTAGAAGCGGCGCGACTTCACAGATCTCATGATTCTGTGACGTTGGTTCTTTTCTCGAGGAGAAATGCCAGCTTTCTTGTTGGCCCTCCCGCACCACGCATAACAATTCTGCCAGGTCTATAGCATCCATTACTAGTAACTCGCCCTTGAAGGAGCGGCCGGCTACTAGATAGTGCTATATCAACAACTTGATACGCGTCTTGTTGATTACAAAGTGAAATGATTTACCGCGCTGTTAAGTCCGAGGTATGTACCGTATGAAGGATTGGAATTTGTTAAGATTTCGTAAACTCAATGTATTTTGAAGTAAGCCGATTCTTCCGTGTGCCACTCTACCAACATTGAGGGTATGTTTCCTGGAGTATTTGCGAGCTACTTGTGAGTTGAGCTGAATAGCAACTCCTTGGATAGTTTTGTATGATATCGGCACAAGTATTGGCCAGCTAACTCTTCCTTGCTTCATAGAAACATGTCTGTGTCTGATAATGTACCAGTTGAGTGACAACAACTTTGACATCGAAATCAGGACTACGTATGCTAATATCATGTCCTCGACTAACGGAGTCTTCTTTCCATCCCGTGCATCCTCACGGATCTTCGTTGATAAGAGACAAGTTCTGAAACTGTACGAGGTCATCGCGCGAACATAATACCTATCAGGACCGCTATATGAAAGGCTTGGTTAATCGGAAGCTCGGCCCATAACGTTTTCTTTAGTAATTGATCCCAGTAGCAAAATTGACATCCCCCTTACGTGTGCTGTAGTTGCCATTGCGTCGCCTTCCTGCCAGACCTCGTTGTTATCAAAGCCGAAATGCCCAAACATCGATGCTCTCCGTCTCATCTAAATGGCTTGCCCAGCGATTCTGGCAGAAGCACAAAGCACGTAGTCGACTTGTATCGGATCTGCATGTATAGCACACACAGAACAGCCTTGCCAACAATATATCTGGAGTTGCCAGTAGCGAGCTGCAGAATCTGACACCAGCTGGGATGGAGGAGCACGTGCTAATACTTTGGGCGGATGGACACCACACAACACGCCACTCCTCAAGAATACTTTACCGCATGACTATGTGAGGTTCGACTAAAGCAGCAGTGATACCGATGCATAGTTGTCTTTGAGGTATTAAAACCCTTTAAGATGCTGGCGAACATATAACTACAATGGAACTTAAGTGGCGTCGGGTGTCATTGTGCTGGACCCCGCATTATTAGGCTCATGCACACGATATAGCTATAAGACTGTCCGTATAGCGCACGTCTTAGGATAATACTGACCAATATGTGGGATTGCTTGGTAAGCCGCAAGAAATAGAGTGGGATAATATAAGCCACCACAATTGCGTGGAACATTGGGAAGGTTTCGGCAACAAAAGTAGAAGCAAGAGCATTTATGTTTTCCCCCATGGTTGCATAAAATATTCCTTGATAATCGGGCCGATCCGTTAACGTGGCAAAGGCTGTGAAGGTTCCGAGGCTCAGAATCGCCATATTGGCTGACAGCTGGTCTTGGTCATGGCAAACGCTCTTGGGTACTAGAAGGGTTAGGGCAGCATCCCACCCCTGCACAATGAAGCAAAGGACAAGACACCCTCTACCTTCATGTTACAGGGTACGGATCCTGAGGTCATGGGGCTCTGTCGGCTTCACCGACTGAAGGATTGCACTCAGGTAAGACACCGTGATGGTATGAGAAATGGATACGAAATTGCTTTTTAGACCTAACCCACGTTCAATTAACAGAAAACCGGGACACGACCATGGGATGTCATGCTCTCGATTGGATGTGCCATTGAAGGAGCTCAAACCCTACAATGCACCACATGACAGGCTTGGCATCCGTTCTTTTTATCCTTGTACAACTTTTGTAACCGCCAACAAGTGCCGTAAATCCTCTAGCCCCAAGGATCAGCCCAGTAGGGCCGGTTTCTCTAATTTAGCGTGCGAGATGGCCGAGGCTCCTCCTTCATAGCAACACTAGTCTTACTCAAATTTCCTATAGCGGTTTCAATTCCCTCTACGCCAATCGGATGGGGACGCCGGCATAAGGCCACCGCGTTGGGCCACTTAGCCGAGACAGCACACTTCATTCTCCGGACGACTTATGCCTTAATAACTTCTCTTGAAATGGAATTCGTCATCCGGCTGACGCGGCAAAGCAGAGAATATTGGTTGAGTTTCCGAAAGTTTAGGCTCTTAGGATAAACTAAATGATAGAAATATAGCATTGAGTACTATTCAAATCTGATCCAACTTTTCCATCCAACTCTAGCTTCATCTCACTACTACCAACACCACCACCACTACCCAACTTCCACTTCAAGATGCGAACTGCTTCTCTTCTCTCGGTCCTGAGTGCCGTTGGCGCTGCTGTGGCATCTCCTGCTAGACGGGCAGTTAGCGACAGCCCATTCTCACTCTATGCCTATGGCACTGGCCTCAGTGGCTTGAGACTATTCACTTCTGGAGGTATGCTTGGTCCATTCATATTACTGTCTCTTGGTATAGCAATAACTTACCAATACTTTGAACCGATTAGACGAGGCGTATGTTGGGAACTATGCATTGGTCGACGACAGCGAAGCGGCTCCCGTGATCTGTAAGTTTCTTCTTCGACTCAGTAATTTGTCAGAATGCGCTCTAATCAACTATCTAGTCACAAAGCAGAGTGACGATAGCTTGCTTGGCAGCCCCGATACATCTCTTACGTCCACTGCGTCTTGGTCCAACTTGACTTTCTACGTGCCCTCGCCTTCGTCCTCCGAGCACGCCGTTGGATTCGTCGAGTCTGCTGACAGTGTGTCGGACATTGTTACCGAATTCACCTTCTATGGCTCCTGGATCGCAACCGAGGATGACAGCGGCACGCTCCAAATGCTTTGGTATGTTACGCCAACGGACACTACCGGCATCTACTCGTTGAAGTGGAACACCACAGGGGACAGCACCGATGGAAAGATTTCTATCGCATTGCGAACAACAGCTCCGTCCTCTTGAGTGGGCGGTCGCGTGTGCAGTCGATCCGAGGGACGGGGGTGACACTCACCAATCATAAATGTGAGAGTGGTGTGATTGATGTGATAGGAGTATAGAAATAGACAGTATTGACAAGGTCTTAAACAAACTTGCGTTGCATTCTCCTAAGACAGGGGTGGTCTTACTTGTTGTCCACTCTTTCCAGCTGCAGCTACCCTTTTCAATAGCTCAATACCACCTACTGGATAGGGTACATAACTCATTAACTGCTTTGAAATTGAGACCGAACTGAGTTTTTTTGTCTTTCTGTCAGCAACTCGCCCTTGATGGAGCGGAAACGTATAGGAATCAAGTCTGTTTGTGCAATCCGTTCCGTGGTTTTCAGAGGACTACGAGTATCGTGGCGATGAGATAGCCGCCTCAGGAAATATTGCACCTAGTGACGTATCGCAAGCTAATATTAAGAGAGTTCATGTGACAAGCCAAGCACTCAGGGTTTGACTTGCCTCAACCACCAATCCCAGGCATTTAAAGTATGTTGTGAAATGACTTTTAGTCAACGACAAGTCAGCGTCGTAAGAGAGTAAATCAGCTGCCATCCCCAAGTGATTTAATAGCGGGACCAACCATGTTACGTTTCGTGCCAGGATTATGACGATCCATGCTGACAGGCGCACTGACTAGCCTCATCAGCACCGAAATAAGAGGACTGGTTGACGAATAACGGGGACGTGTAACCGCTGTCGCAACGTACGTCCCGAGGTACCCCCACATACCGACCGGTCAGAGTGGTCCCCAGTTCCGATTCATTTTCGAGCGAAGGGGCGAATGCATCTCTCAGCAGGCCAGTCGGGGCAGAGTCTGGAAACGATTTCACAGGCTAATCCATTCTCCTGCTTCTGGAAAGGTCGGCGCGCAAAACAAGGCCGTGTTGAAATTGGGGGGGAGCATTGTGGATGTCAAAGATAGACACCCATGTGAAAAGCAGAAGATCTACCTCTAAAATGTAGCATCAGACCTATTCATGACCTGGTGCAATTTCTGGCTTAATGACGTGGGTTATGAGCTAGGTTGATATATTCGTAGATCATAAGGATTTTCGTAGGGTGGGGATGAGGATCGGTTTACTGACTCGTTGCGGTCACATAGAATTGTCTTTATTACCTGTCTCAGACATTCCATAAGCCGCGAGACAACATCCGTGCGGCCAGACGAGTAAATGTAGATTTTCGCATGGCTGACTGGGATAGTCTAAATGACTCTTGAAACTCGCTGAACTGGCCACAGCCTAAGAAGCAGAAAAACGCGCACACGGTTGTCGTGAGTCTGTTCCTGCTTCCTGCATCAGTATGTGACCATCCTCAGTGACTAAAACATCGGAAGTTTCAGCCTTCCCTGTGTTTTAGGAAATCACTTGTTAATCGAATAGATGATAAACCTATGATGATTGCTCTGTCGATTCACCTGGGTTTTAAACTCTATCCTCTACGTTGACAAAGGAGAGGATTTTTTTTTTTTTTTTTTGAAAGTTAATGCGAGAAGCTCTTTAGTTACTGTTCAATAAGTGTTCTTGGCTTTTTTTGGTGTGAATAACTATTAAGTTATCTTAAGTAAAGGTAGATAAGCTATGTTTTATACTTGATAAATTAATATAATAATTAACTACTTCCGGTTTATAGTTAGTTCTCGCCCTCTAAAATTAAAGTTCTGAGGGTTCTAGCATACGATGAATGCTCCTCCCTCAGTAGAATAGAGGGCATTATCTCATAATAGCTGAATATGAATGGGAATTGTAGTCATACCTGTGTATATCAAAGTACGCACCCGATTGTTGTATTAACTTCGATTCAGAACCCGTGAGGGCCTCTTCCCACCACGGCAAATATTCCTCACGACACTCAAAGCCTCGCTATGTCGTCTTTAGCCAGTGTTTCTGCCTCGCTGTATTCCACTTCCGAGATCAAATTGTAGCGCATCCACGCCTCCGTCTCACCCCCAGCTTGCCATCGCTTTTAACTACCTCACCTGCCGCCTTCGACATGAACTTGCCGCATATGGCCCAGCACAGCGTCATTGCTATGTCTCACAGGTGAAATGGCACGATTCCCCTACCATCAACACTGTGTTGGAGAACTCTTGCACGATAAACGGCGATGGAGATGACGGTAGTGGGGAGTCAAATATATTGGAAAAGCAAGCTGCCAGTGAGCATGATAGGCTCTGTATTTAATAGGTATCATGGGACCTAGTTCTGCATAGGGTGTGTTGTCTCCTATTGGCTATCTGTTGACCACAGCGTATGTTGTCTTCTATTGGTTATATGGGTGTGTTGTCTTCTATTGGTCATAGGTGTGTTGTCTCCTTTTGGCCGTAGGGGCGTATACCAGCCTGCTCGAGAAGGGCGCCGAGGCCGTCGTCAAACGGAAGCGAAAGCCACAGCGGAAATCACGCAAGCTCTTGGCAACATCAAGACGGAACTGAAGAATAACAACCCACGATACAGCAAGAAGTGGACGGAAAGATTGGCTTCCTTCGGGAGAAGCACCAGCTACAGAAGGCGACACTCGTGGCTACGAAAGATGATCGACTGGCGCGCTGTGGTGTAACGGTCGGTCTGGATCGCAGGGATAAACCAGTGGAAGGGTTTATGTTGGCAGTGAAGGGGAGGGCGTAACTCAGTGGTGGCGATGTGTTACGTCTGATAATGGTCAATCACACTGATACTGGATAGTCAGGGTGATTAAGATACTCAACTTGGATTAACTTTTGTCCTCTAAATGCTCCATCACACTGTGAAGCGACCGTGACACACGATATTGCAACTCATGGACCCACCCACAACGTTTTCGTCTCTCAAGCGCTAAGAGTAGCAGATGTCAGGCTTAGATGTCCGGATATTATCAGCGGCCCGTGGTGTTAGGACCCGTATCTGCCACTTTCACATGGCTTCCGCCGTCAATGATGCACCGGCGCCGTTGCTGCCCCAGGGGTGCGCAGGCCAGGAGTGGGCAGGCTCACTTCAGCCAGAGAAAAGACATGTTGATCACATAACCCGTGTTACGCCACGCTCCCTCCCCGGATTTTACCAGGAATACAAGATGGCTTTAGCGTAACGCCAAGCACTAGGCCACTCCCAAAGCGAGTCCAGACCAGTCTTCGGCACGAGCTCGTTTCCTGAAAAGCTTAGAAACTTTCTACTTCCGTAACCAGAGTCGCCTTCAGGCACCGAAGCCTCCTGTGCGGCTAAGAGTGGGGGATTTTCAAGCAGGGGGGAGGAAGACTCGAATTCCAGCTCATCTGAGCAGTGTGGGATGCTTGCAGGCGTCACGATGTACTCAAGTCAGCGCTATGCCACTAGATCCGTTCCAGGGCTGGATTTCAGCTCCTGTGGCTGAAGGTAATGGCCGCAATGTAAAGGCTGCAATTAGTCTAGGCCCCCTCTTTTCTTAAGAGGAGTTTTAAGTCAATATCAACCTCTATGGCTAAAGGTCAGGATGTCGGTATACTAGAGGTTTGTGCAAGACTGGCCATTATTCCGCCACACGAGGGGTCAATCCAATATCTGGCAGGTCTAGTTCTTACTGTGCTTTAGGTAACGCGAGGCCAAAATCATCTTTCGTGTTGCGGCCCATAACGTAACACGGCTAACCAATACTTCACAGTGAAAGCGGCCGCTCTTATGTCGACGTTAGAGGCCACCATCTAGCCCTTCATGGGGTGCCTGACTTAGCCAGACATGGTGGGTGGGTGACCCTACGCCGGCTCAGCTCATCCCGGCTCCCCGTAAAATATGTAAAGCGCCATCTGCCAATTACTAAGAACTACACGGATGGGAAGCAGGGGCTAAGTGGGAGTCTTGACTCAAGCTCCAAGCCACCCAAAGTCGCTAACTGAACCTGTGGGGAAAATTCCGTTCATCACTGTATTCTATTCGCAGTGAATGGTCAGGTACGATTCCCTGTATAATTGAGAATGCCAATGCGGAATAATCACTGATTGGCGCCTTGAACCATCGAAGGGGGCGTTGATGCGACCCTCGAATTGTTTACTCGGGTTGCGTGTGGCACTAGACATTAATAAGGAGTTGTGTGCCGTCCTTGGTGAACCAGCCACAATCTACTTCTGTTCCATCCTGCAGGTTGCTATTCTGTAACAGGAGGCAACCATCCTGGCCGGTACAATTTGTCAGATTAAGCTGACCCTCGGCACAAATTGTCCAAAACGGCACTGGCACACAATAATTAGGCCGCTTCGCAACCAAGTGAAAGCAAGCTAGCTCATTCAGTGTCTACCTCATATGAAATGTCACCGTATCTGCCACCAACCAAGTCAGACGTAGCGACGAGAATGGTGTTGTGCGACATAACCGAGGCGGAGTGCTCGGGCCTCCTGTAATCGGATTCAGGCATGCCGAGATTGTCTCTAACTGCAAGGCGAGGAATTGCTGCCATATCGAAACCCATTTGTCACGAATCAGGGCGTTGAAGTTGGACCGAGATCCACGTACATATTGAACCCCGCGTCCTTGTCCGGGGACAGACGGCTGAAAATCTCCTCTCCATTCCGCAACCTTTGTTGTAATACCCAATGTATGCCGTCTAGCGTCTTCAACCGCCATTCTCTGCATCCATCGACAACATGCGGCACCCTCAGGCCCCATGGGCCGTCTTCGTCGTCGCGTGCCTGGCAATTCCCGGAGCCCTCGCCAAGGCTTCGTCAACCTCGGCACTAGACACGCTACCGGATTGTGCTGTACGTTTGCATTTCCAACATTTCTCCAACCCGATTCAACGATGTTCAACTACTAACTCGTTCCATCCTGTTAGCTTGAGTGCCTGAAGACTTCTATTGGCAACTCAATCTGTTCAGCAACCAACACGACCTGCATCTGTTCGAATGAGCCACTACAAGGAAACCTTACTGCTTGCGTTACAGCGAGTTGCACCGTGAAGGAGTCTCTCAGTATGTTCCCTCCGGCTAGGTATCATCTCGAAGCTAATCAAGCCCTGGTATCAGCTACTAAGAACGGAACTATGACCCTTTGTGAGGCACCCGTCCGACACCATTCTACGAATTACGCACTCACCAGTGCTATACTCTCCATCGTCTCTGGTTTATTCGTTATTCAGAGGTTCGCATTCAAGCTCTATGCACGGTTAGACTTTGGCCCAGATGATTGGGTTACAATGTTGTGTGCTTTAGTCGGTATTTCGACAACCTGTCTTGCTATCTACGGCCTTTCACCAAATGGAGTAGGCCGTGACATTTGGACCTTAGAATTTGCTAAGATATACGATTTCGGCAAATTCTTTATGATCATGGAAGCCATCTATTTCGCTGAAGTCACCCTTCTGAAGCTCGCTATGTTGTTTTTCTATCTGCGCATCTTCCCGTCACCTCT
Organism: Dactylonectria alcacerensis; assembly: GCA_029931735.1. Taxonomy (NCBI): domain Eukaryota; kingdom Fungi; phylum Ascomycota; class Sordariomycetes; order Hypocreales; family Nectriaceae; genus Dactylonectria; species Dactylonectria alcacerensis. The sequence goes on along the minus strand of JAPMUZ010000006.1, from coordinate 1,074,857 downwards.
TATACGCCAAATACTCTGGGGTACTATTATCTTTGATTCGATATTCGGTTTTATCTTCGTTTTCATTGCGGCTTTCCAATGCAAACCAATCAGCCTTTTCTGGCAACTATGGGATGGAACACACCAAGGACGATGTTTAGACAGCAATGCTATTGCATGGTCTAATGCTGCGATCAGCATTGTTCTTGATATATGGATGCTTGCAATACCAATAGTCCAAGTTCATTCGCTCCATTTGAGCTTGAAGAAAAAAATTGCTGTTTTAGCAATGTTTTGTGTTGGCACCTTGTATCTCAACCCCTGCCCCCAGTTCAATAGAGTAGTACTAACATCATCTTAGTATTACAGTTATAAGCATCCTCCGGCTTCACTCCTTAGTCAAATTTGGCGCCCAATCGAAAAATCCAACCTGGGAGTTTCATAGTGCTGCTCTGTGGTCAACTATTGAGATAAATGTTGGTATCATTTGCAACTGCTTGCCGTCTTTCCGCCAATTTCTACTTCGGCTATTTCCTGGGCTACAAAGCACGAGTGACCAACACAATGCCAGCTACGATGGAACCCCTTCAAGATCGAAGAACAGAACCAGGCAATTTGAAACAATAGGAACCTCGAATAACAGAACTCACTTCAGTCCGAATGGTTTGCATGAAGCTCATTCCAAGGACTCGGTTCTGGGCCCCGACAATGACGAGATTCAATTAGTTCGAATAAGGGATCATGACACCAAAAGTGCGAGGTCTGGTGTTTCTATGCAATCCACATTGTAGCATAGAGTGGAGGTTAATAATCGATTCTGGCCCTCGCTAGGGCATGGCACATTATTTTGGCATACAAATCACAACGCAAAGCTAATTCCCGTCCTGTCTCAGGGAAGCTTTGCCTCTTGTTCGCCAAACCACGCTGATTCATCCTGGTTGCCAATCGTTCATAAGAGCCATTAATCAGACTTGTGAATAGTAGCATATAGCACCCGCATAGAGGCGTAGCAGCCACTAACGGTGCTGTCAGTCGGGAAATCAGCATACGACCCGCCGACGGCAACCTGGAGGATCATGAAGTAGGGCTGCCAGGCCAGCTGCTTCCACTGCTCCAACGTGCCAACCACCTCCCCGGTGACGCGGTAAAACTCTTTGCCGTCGCGGTACTAGATTAGCTTGTCTGTCAGCTAGTTGCCGCCGCGCGGGTCGACCTTGAACGCCATGGTGTGGTGCTGACCGGCCTGGTAGTAGACACTCGGGAGTGCAGCGTCCCCTGAATGCGGTTGCTGTTGCTCATCGTGTTAGCCACTTCGAGAATGTCCCACTCGCCGCAGCCGGGCCAACCCGTGCCGTTGCGGTTGGACAGGCCTTTTGTCCAGAACGAGGGCCACAGGCCTTGGTACTTGGCCGGGCTGCCGGTGAAGTCGGGCACCTAGATCTCATGACGTAGTTAGAAGATCACGAATGAAAACATGATAGCTGATGCAGAACTATGCTGATCTCAAGTGTCTCTTTCGGAGGCATCTGAAGATATGGAATCAATTTCACTCCGAGGCGAACGGGGGGTTCTCGGGTTTCGGTTCCATTGCCACTGGTGGCGATTGCCTCATTGATTCCTGATACCAGCTTAGTGATCAACTTGGTAGCCAGATGAAGAGGTCGGGATCCAATGACTGAATTGCATTCGAATTTGGCTATTCCTCATTTTATGATCATTCGAATGACGAGGATCCTGATTCCAGGTCTATTAAGCTTACGACACGCATCGCTCCATGCAACCTGCTTGAGCAATGTAATGTCTGTCTAGTTTATGGAGCCACCCAAGCCACCCTTTTCCTGCGCAAATGCTAGAATACAAGGTTGTTGTTCTCATTTAAGGCAATTTTGGCTGTCACTCAAACAAGAAGCATTCGAGAGGGGTCTTCGATGTACTTCTTGACGAGGTTCAGGTAGGTGACGGCCTCGCGACCGTCGATGAGACGGTGATCGTAGGTCAAGCTGATGTACATCATCTGTGCACGGTATGATTAGCGACAAATGTTCAAACGCCCCGTGATTTTAGGGACAACATACAGGTCGGATTTCGGCCTGGCCGTTGATAGCCATGACGCGCTGTTGGATTCCATTCATGTTGAAGACGGCGGCCTGGGGGTAGTTGATAAGGGGAGTTCCAAACATGGAACCAAAGATACCGGGGTTGCTAATGGACATGTTGCCTCCTTCAAGATCTTCGAGAGTCAACTTGCCATCGCGGGCCTAATACGGATATTGGTCAGCGTCTATTGGGACGTAGGGGTTGTAGGTCGCTTGCTCACCTTCTTAGCCAGAGAAGCAACTTCCCGCTCCAGCTCAACGATGCTCAGGGTATGTGTATTCCTCAGCACGGGGGTGACAAGGCCCTTAGGTGCAGACACAGCAATGCTGATGTCGACGTAGTCGCGATAGGTGATGATCTCCTTTTCGGTGTCAATGGCGGCATTGATCTGGGGGACTTTTTGGAGAGCCATGGTGGTGGCCTTGGTGAAGGCTCCCATGTATCCCAGGCGAACGCCGTGCTCCTCAGCGACCTCGTCACGGTAGCGCGCGCGCCAGGCCATTAGGTTGGTCATGTCGACTTCCTGAATGGTGGTGAGGGAGGCGCACGTATTTTGAGACTGCTTGAGGCGGCTCGCAATCGTCTTTCGCATACGGGTCATCTTCTCCTGTGGGACGGCGAATGGTTAGCTGCGATAGGGTAAATAAGCTATTGCCCAATTGACTTACAACTCGCTCTCCTCGGGATGGCCCTGCAGATGTAGAGGCAACGGACTGAGGTTGCGCTGGCTGAGCAGCGGGCTTGGCCGCGGGAGCGGGAGCGGGAGCGGGAGCTTCAGGTTTGGGAGCTTCGGGCGCAGGCTTCTCGGCCTCAGCCTGGGGCTTGGTCGACTCGGTAGCCTTGGTCTCCTCCTGTGGTGCAGCAGCCTCCTCCCCCTCGGGCTTCTCCTCGCCTTCAGGCTTCTTGACAGCACCAGAGTCACCACCCGTCACGAGGCGGGCAAGATCCTGGCCAACAACAACGGTATCACCCTCGGCGGCAAAGTACTCGGCAATAACGGCGTCCTCGGGGGCGTTGACGGCGATGTCAATCTTGTCCGTCTCGATGCTGGCAATCTCCTCGTCGGCCTCGATCCGCTCGCCCACCTTCTTGGGCAGCGACGATAGCGTTCCTTCACTAATGGACTCGGCCATCTGGGGCACCACGACGATGATGTCGGCGCGCAGCGGTGTCGAACAGCTGAAAAGGCGGCGCTGCGTGTCGAATGCGCCCCGCTGGCAGAGCATCGCGCTGTGCTTGAGGGTGGCGATGCGCTGCGATTGCTGTATCTTGAGGGCTGCGCGCGACAGGCTCAGCAGGCCCGTCGCGGCCTTGAATCGTATGGCGGACGCCATCTTGACTTGCTGAGGGGATGGCGAGAACTGAGGAGGAGGGAAGGGGAAAGGGAAGACGAGGGAGTCAAGTTTAAGCGGGCCAGGGTTGTGGTGAGGGCATCGCACGGGTAGGAGTCGAGGTCGAAATTATGGATAGCTTGCTTGGATAGCGCAAGCTTGCCCTTTGGTCAAGTCAACGCCAAATAACTCAATAGCAATTCCAAGGCCATGGCAGATACACGTAGGTTCCGAATCAAGTCTCAACTCCTCGAGCTTGTTACCCGATTCTCGACAATGACGTCGGAATGGACACTGCGAATGCCGATTCAAGATGCCGTAGACGCCGTCTCTGGTGCCGAACTCGGCTATCACTTCCGACCACTGAACGCAGCGGTTACAAGCTGCTCTAGCTATACTCCGTAAAGCAACGCATAATGTGCCGCTCACAAGGTAAATAACACCATCGAGCTCCGAACAAAGCCTACTATCGGGATTCAAAGCAGCTGGGTTTAATGACTCCTCCTCAAGCTGTTGTCTCTCCATTTTAGGTCATTCAGGAGCGGCAATGCTCGGCTCAAGCTGAGCCAGTCAACATGCCGGTATTTTCAAAGCACCTCGTTCAATGTTGTAGCTGACTGTGGCGAAAGCTAAGCTGCTGCGCCACATGTGTTAAAGCGGGTCTGTTGGGACGAGGCCTCATTGCGTTTCTCCTGGCTCGATCCGCAACGTTCTGCCGCAGTTCTTCTGTATATTCGATCCCGCCGGACCGGGCTCGGACACAGAGAAGCCGCGCGATGCGTCCGAGTGCTTCGTCCTATCCCATGTTGCAAGTCGGCTGAGTGACAGCGTTCTCGGTGCTAGTATCCTACTTGCCTGTTGGTTCAATGTAGTTCACTTTGGACTTTCCAGAACAGCTCGCGCAACTGATGAGCGGGTTTCATGGATTACTTTCCCAGTTTACACGTTCCTCAAGTTTGTCGTGTTATTTGTTAACGTCACGAGTGTGTAATGGAGCATCTACGAGTATGCGCTTTTCTTCACCTGACAGCATCAAGGGTGATTCCATGCAAAAGAGTCATCTGCCAACTACGTGACTACTTTCCCAGCCACTCGCTTGGAAAATAACTGAATCCTTTCACCCGCATGAGGCTGATAATTCTAAAAAAAAAAAAAAATTGGCCACGAGGCCATTGGTGTGTTCTATCAAAGTTTATTGACTGATACCGGGTGTAGTGAAGTAAAGTTAACGATTCATGTAATATTATTTGAATTCACCACCTATATAGGTAGACTTCCTGTCCCGAAACACTACTCACCCATCATATCACCTTCTCTTGGCCTTTGAATCCCTGGTATTGGCATAGTAATGGTCGTACAGCTTCCAGAAAGCCAGGCAGAGGAGTAATGTGCCCATCAATCTACCAACTAAGCGGATGTTAGCTACGCATTAGCAGATTTGGATGGCACAAAGAGCCTGGTCACCTACAAGATGCTCCAAAGGCTTGATCCTTTCGTCAGGCATGTGGAGTGAAGTTTTCAATCTTTGCTGCAAGCAGGCTTGATACCCAAGACAACGGTGTCCACGTTGGTTAGTAACTTAACAATCAGAACCGCGAAGGAAACCGTGGCATATAAACAAAACTGTAGCTCCGGTGAAAGCAAACAGGACTCTAGACTGTTCGAATAACAGCTTAGATTTCTGTCCTGAAGTGATAGCCCTTTCTGTACCGGCCTGTCGCTCTCTCAAGTCGAGGGTGATTATCTAATAACCCAGTCAGAGAGATAAAGGGAACTTCGGGAAATCGCATCCCACCGCTTCCCTGCCTCGTTTCGCATCTTCTTCTTGCCTCAAGAGCTTCGCATCAGGATGACGAGTTAGTAATGGCCTAGTCATATCATCGCCCTGAAAAGAGCCGTGTCTGTGTTGAAATTCCTTGAACTGGTCGTTTTGGGGGGCCTACAGACGCCTAGGAGATCCCCACATCTCTTTATGCTTGATGAGGTCTTGGTCATGATCGGTTTTCATGAATATGCAGACCTGAGACTGGTCTTCATGAAACCTTTTGGCCATTGCAATCTCGCTGAGGTGTCTCAACCAGAATCAGTAGTTAAGTCTCCTCTTTCATCGCAAGAGCAAAGCTTTCCTCTGTCTTACCCAGAGATTTGAGATAACTTCTGTAGCAGGCAGTTGCTCTGCTGCGTATATTGTGGAGGTGGTGGGGCTTGTGACTGTTCTCCTTGCATCCAACCGTCGGAGGGGAGCAGAGAGCTGCACCGGGTCCTTGACATCCAAACCAAAGGAATTGGAAGACTAAAACTTGATTGGGCTAAAAGATGCAGATAAAAGAGAAAGGGAAGAGTTGTAACCTTGAAGGCGTGCTCAGGTGAAGTCAATACATCAGAAAACATCGAACAAGGATCTTCGTCTAATCATGTTACGGCCAAACGCGAGCCTATGAAGACACTCATATCTATACATTAATCCCATCAATTAAAGGACCTAAAGAGTTAAATGGCTTTACTGATTTCCAAGCCTATACTCCCTACTCCAATAACTCTATTTTCCCGCTGTGCTTTGTCAGTCATCCAGACCAAACTCCACAGCCAACCTGACCTCCCTTGTCATCTGCACTAAGCAGAGCGGCCAATCTGCAACTAGCAGCTTGGGCCAACTTCGGGGCGAGGCGTCAAAGAAACCGCCAAAGAAAAGGCGTCGTTGTCTCGGCGTACGGCTAGTGACCACCCCTTTCGTTAACCGAGCAAAGAAAATGCCTGAAGCATCATCGTCCATGTCAAAACTCAACATAATCAGAATGCCACGAGGCGCTTCTACGGATCGCAATCTTTGGACTTGCTCAGTAAATCAAGTCCATTGGGTCGTCAAACTCATCCTCGGTTTCACTCGAATCCGAGGACGAGTCTGAGTCCGGTGGTATGCAAGAGGCATCGGTATCGGTCAAGGGTTCCTTGTCACCGAATTCCTCATCTTCATCTTCATCTTCATTTGGGTCTGAGTCTGAGTCCGATTCTAAGGCCTCGATCCGTTCTATGAGTTCATCCAAGTCCGAAAAATCGCTCAAAGAGATGTCACTCAATTCCGAGACTTCACTCACGTCCGAGAGCTCGCTCAAATCTGGGAGAGCATTCAAGTTAGAGAAGCCACGCAAGTCCATAGGATCGCTCTTATCCTCCTCGGAGTCACTCGAATCGGATAGCAAGCCTGAGTCAGGTGGTACGTATGAAGCCTGGGCGTCGATCAGTTCTTCGTCACTCGGCTCCTCATCTTCGCCTGGGTCTGAGTCTGAGTCCTCGTTATACATTGGCCTAGGCCCATCCACAACACGAATCGCTCCATCAATCTCATTGTATACGATGATGTCATCTGATCTGGGCTCCGCGTCGTCGGAATCACTTGGTATCTCCAAGTAGACCGTGCCGCCCTCTGATACATTCGAGGTCTCGGAATCTCTCTCAATCAAGTCCTCCTCCTCGTTTGATGACTCGTCCATACCCTCCGGGTACAGCATCCAAACGTTCATATCGCGATCCGGGGCTTCAGGAAAACATCGTGAGCACTGGGGTCGAAAGTAACCGCCGGGGGTAATCGTCTTGAGCACGTAGCGCACCAATTCTATCTCTTCCGTCTCATCGGGTGCCGTCACCATGAGCGGCGGCCTATCGCATTCGATGCAATACAGTTCCTCTCGACACACAGGGCACTTGCCGCTTTTGCTCATGCCATGGCGAAGTTTGTCAAGGCATACGCGGCACAGCATATGACCGCAAGGGTTAATATACGCCTGCTGAATAATACCATCCTCTCGAACTGGGGCTGGAAGCCCTACGACGCTGAGTTCTTCGAAGCACACGCAACACATGGCCTGCAGAGGGTCCTCGCCGTTGCCTCCTGTACGAATGTGATGGAGGAGTCGCGGCCAAAAGCTGACTTGTTCAGGCATCGGTTCGTCGGCCTTTCCCTCAGTACTTGTGGGTGGTGGGGAGCTCGCCTCCACGTTGGAGGATGGATCGGCCATTGGTTCGTTCGCTTCTACAGGATCTACGGGTGAGGGAGGGTTCTCATCAGCGTTGGATACTGGATCGGCCATCGAATCCTAGCTGTTCTCGGACGCTGTGGGGTTAAATAAGTTCGCTCTCGCTCGTATGCTATGAGGATGGTGTGATTCTGAGTTTTCGGTGTAAATGGATGTGAATCGGGGTTGAAGGTGGATGAGCCAGCCTCATGGCTACAGGGAATTAGCTTCATATATAGATATCCGACCAGTGAATGGCGGTTTCATGTAGTCTTGTTCTTGGCGCAACCATGTACGCGATCCCATCTGTCTTGGGGTCAATGCAGCATGCAGGGCCACTGAGATTAATCTGCTCTGTGTTACACCGACCGAAAAAACGAGGCCAAACACAGTCCGACCTTGGAACAAATCAACACTGACATACGAGTATTGTGAAAGGCTGCCATTGTCCAGTGCCTAAACAAAATTTATAGCTCAAAATAGGCAGGGTTTCTTTCATCAACAATGAGCGATGCGACAAGAAAGTGGGGTGGAGGTGAAGCAGTTATTGTAGGCCCATCATGGTGTTGCTCCATTGTTACCAAAACTCCAATTCATGTCGCTTACAACAAAGTCTATCTATCTTGTCTAGTCTATTTTAACAAAGGAAAAAATAATCGCGTTCATGCAGCTTGCGCTTCGACGCCAACCAACTCGACGTGTTCTCGCTTGGTCCCCTTCACCTTGACGTGTTCCACCTTAGCCTCGGCCACCTTCACCCCAGTAAGCGCGGTCTTCTCCAGCTCGGCCTTTTGAGCCTCCAGAATCTCGGCCTTCTTGTTTATGTAGCTCAAATAGGTTTGCCAGCCTACGGCAATGCAGCCGGTAAAGATGCTGCGGTACTCCATGGGGATGTACGTAAAGGTAAAGGCAGTAATAGGCGGCCAGAACTTGGCCGAGTTGACGATAGACGCCGGGACGCAGTTCTTGATGCGCTCGATAGCGCCGCTGAGGCCGTCGCCGGAGAGGACGGCTTGCGCGCCGAAGAAGAAGCTGTTGAAGGTGGGCGTGAAGCAAACCTGGCTGACGACAATCTTTGTTGAGAGCGTTCGCCACCGGCTTGCGTAATTAAAATGATTTGAGAGAAAAATGAACCTGTAACCTAGTCAGCGCGGGCTCCATGGAAAGCGCGTTTTAAAAGGCGACTCTTTACCATTTGTAATTTGGAATCGCGACCATGCCGCCGATGGCCATGCTTCGGGCTGTCCTGAGAGGGTCGTACTCGTCTCCCCCTATTGCCTGGGCGCTCAGGTCGGCCAGTAGGTAAATGACGACGGCGCTCCAGAACTGCGTCGTGTACGGCTTGGCGCGCTGCGATCTCCCGTACGCCTGCGCAACGGTGGTTAAGGGACCGAGACGCTGCCATAGAGGAAGCGGCGCAACGGCAGCGGCGCTGGCATTCTCGATAGATGCTGGTGTTGAGTCAACGGACTTGGCGCCGGTGCTCGCGGCTCTCAAGGGCGCGCGCTGTAGGAGGTTGCGCGGGATCTGGAAGGCCAGCCGGCCAGGGGCAGGGCCGAGGCCGAGGCCGTTCCTCCGAAGCGACGCGCGGAGCAGCATGGCGACCATCGCGGGAGGGTCTCACATCAACGGCCGGGGTTGTTTAGTTGTAGAACGCAAGTCATGGGCCGCTCTGGATATATCCGTGTTAATTGTAATATGGAGAACCGCCACTCCCCCCCGAGGTCGGGCTCGATCGGAAAATCCGATACAAGCCTCGGCGTTGACGGTTTTAGTCCGTCTAGAATTTCTCATCCAGACCGGGGAATCCATGATCAGATTGGCTGCGACAGGGGAGAAGGGTGGAGATGGGACGGATCTAGTCTCGGCTTCCATGCTCGCGCGCCAGGAGAACCGGATGCGTAATTCGCTGCCAAGATGGCGGGCCCGTCCCCAGGAAAAGTTACCGAGCGATTAGATTAGATTATGCATCGGCTCAAGGCAAGTTACGCCGAGCCAAGCGTGACTGTTTCCAGTCCGACTTGAAGCCTCTAAGTAGCAACACCGAGATGTCAGCATCTATGATTCAAGAGTTTTCTCATGTCTTTGTATTGAGTCACTACCAGCTCAGAGTCAAAGACTTCACTGCATCGGCGTGCTATGGACACATTGCTTTCTAGGGTTTTGTGCATTTTCTCAAAAATGCTGGCGAACCTTCTTCCACTGTTGGTTGCATGGCCGAAGCTTCAAAGAGCCCGCCACGACTAAAATTTTGTTTCATGACAGCATGAGATTTCTTATTCAGTCAAAATTAAGGCAAAGAAAAATGTCATGTTTTAGTGATTTATTAAAGCCTACTTATTAAGAACGAAACTTGCTGCGTAGCTGGTATAGCATAACATCTGGTGTTATCAATATTCTCCGGCGCAGCTCCTGAGTGGGGCATAGCATCCAGCCCTGTCGGCTTCTTTAACAAACACTTGCAAGTTCAAGTGTCTGCCAAATGAATTCAGAATTCTCCGAAAAAGGGTCTTTCTTCCCTGGCCGCTTCAAGCTCAACATAGACCGAAAATGAACTGTTTGAATTTCCCACATGTTCTGTAACGTATATGATAAGCTTGTGTAACAAACAAGCTTGTGTAACACTTATACTGTATACCTTAAAAGCTAAACTTTAAATTTTCTAAAACAGCCTATCTAGGCCTAAGATTTTTAGGGATTTAATTTTAAATCTTTAATTAAAAAGTTAAAAGAGAAGTATTTTTTTAGACTTTTTAAAAAAATTATTAAGCTCGCTATAAATAAAAATACTATAACATACGGTGTGAATTTCATATTACTAGCGCTATACATATATATAATATAAAAAAATTCTTAAAAATAAAGTATGTTATAAATAAGCTAAGTATAAATTTATAGCTATTTTAAGCTTAGTTTGAATTTTTAAGAATTATTTTAAAACTGCAGTTTAAAGTAGAAATCAGAATGTTACACTTACTTGTTTATTACGCAAGCTTATCATATACAGGAGGGACCGGTCCGGCAAGCGGCCTGCTAAAGGAAGCCTGGAGGAACTGTGCTAGTATGATGAAGCTGGCGAAGAAGGGCTGCTTATAGGTAGTATTAGTAAGATGGTGGATTTAAGGTATTACAATGACCTAGGGTGGAGACCGGGCGGTTACCCGCCGGTCTTAATAAAGCTATTGATAAGGATAATAGGAGTCAGTCTAAGATAAAAGGCAGAGACTACTTAGATATAAATAGTAATTAATTATATTCTTACTTACTTTTATTTTTAAATTTTTAAATTATTTTTACTATTATTATAATAAGATTTATTTAATTAATTAGAATATCTAATTTATTTTCTAGCTAGCTATTTAATTATAACTCTAGCCTTCTTTTTATTTATTTTATTTTATAAGTCTTATTTATTCTTACTTTATTATATATTCTGCTTACTTTATAGTATTTATTACTTTAAGTAATAATATCCTTTTTATTCTCTTACTTAATATAATATTCCTAAGTCTAAGACTTATTATAAATATAGGTTAAATCTGATTATTATAAGAAGGTTATATTTTTAAATAATACTAGCTATTTGATTATATAACTATACCCTTCTTTTTCTTACTATAGTTCTTTTACTTTAAATTAGCTTAAGAGTGCTTTATTACTTCTTTTTATATATTAAAATAAGGGAAGTAAGATTAAGTTAATTATTTAATATTTGCTTTATATTTAAACTACTATCTATATAATTACTATTTAAATTACTAATTAGCTTTAAAAAGAGATTTAAAAGGGATAAGATATATTTAAACTTAGAATTAAAAGTACTAGATTAATATTAATTATAGTTAGAATTAGTAATATATATTTTTCTTTAGAGCAGGCTAGCGGTTTAGTTACCTTATGATCTAAGTGCTTTAATATTAGTATTAGGGAATTAGCTTTCTTTTATAAAGACTGCTTTTAATTATAAATTAGAACTAAGAATAGGTTTCTACTTATAATACCTTTAGGACTAGCTAGTTATAGTAATATAAGTAGCTTATTAATAGGATTTAATAATATAAGTATGGATATATTATATATAAATAGAGTACTTTACTAAATGAATTCTTAATTATTAAAAAGAATTACTAAAATTTAAATAGTAGAATTAATAACTTATAGGCCTTAGATAAGATTATAATTAAGGACTCTTAAGATATAATTACTATATATAATCTATAACCCTTTAAGAAAGGGGTTTATAGCTTATTATATTTATCTAAGTAAAGAACTTTATAGTTATTACTCTATAAGAAAGAGGAGGAAGACATAGTATATATATATGCTTTTATAAGGAGGGCGGTTATTTTCTAATACTAAGTAAGAACCTAGCTTTATAAATACTAAAGTCTTACTTAGTAGCTCTAGTTAGATATCCTCCTTAATATAGAAAGTGTTTAAATTAATAGGATTAGTAAAGGATATATATACTAAAGAGCTTAATTAAAGAGCACTTTTATTACTATTACTAAAGAGTTAAAAGATAATACTATTAGATTATAAGTATTAATAATTAGTATAAATATAATATAAGAGAATATATAAAGTTAAGCTACTATTATATAATAATATTAGTATAACTTATATAAATTAAGTTTCTTCTATCTTCTATCTATTTAAACTTATACTATAGAAAGTAAGTTTATTTAAATAAAGTTAGGTAATTATAATAAACTATTTCCCTTCTTAGTCCTCTTCTAAAGTTACTATTCTTACTCTAGGGTTAAATATAGAAAGTAGTAAAGGAAGGCCTAAGATCTTATTATTTTTAAGACTAAGGAAGTGCAGATAAAGATCGAGAATGAACGCAGGCTAGATAAAGAGCAAGAAGGTCCTAGTCTTAAAGTTCCTTATGTTTATATAGCGTAAGCTAGCTAGGAGGATTTTATATTAAGCTAGGTTAGAGTAGTAAGTAATAGTAAGGTCTGTATTAATCACTCCTTACTTATGCTTATTTAATAGTAGAGGTATTAGGTAAATAAAAGAGGCTAAGGAAGAAGAAGCTATATTAATTATAATAGAATTATATATAGTATTATAAAAGAAATAAGTTTAAGAAAGCTAAGTATAAAGAGAAGAAAATATTAGATCTTTATTAGTAAGAAATATTAGCTTATAGTATAGATAAATCCTACTTTTAATATTACTTTAATTCTAATATTAATATAATATATTATTATTATATTTTATTTTAAAAGAAAGAAATAATAGTTAATACTTAAGGTATTAGAGACTAATAGTTTAGTTAGATATAAATAGTATTATAGTTAAAATAGTATTATAATTAAAAAGGAAAAAGTAAATAATTCCTTATATTTTAATAATAGCTCTGCCTTTTAGTAATAATTATTATAAATAATAGTAATTATTATAAATAGTATTAATTACTATAGATAGTAGTAATTACTATAAATAGTAATTAGTATTGCTTTTTATAATAATTAGAACTTATAACTTTAATTAAAATAAGTATAGAAAGGTACTTTATACTATAAGCCTCTTATTATATTCTTCTAGACCTCTTTATATATCTCTCTTATTTAAAGAAAGAGTTAGTTTTAAAAAACCTATAGAATTATTAATATAAAATTTATTAATATAATTTATTATTATATAATAATATATTTATAGAAAATTATTACTAAATACTTTAATATAATTAAATTATATAATAATCCTTCTTTCTTACTTAGTTTATTATAAATATAACTATTTAATTAATAGTATTAGATAAAAATAGGACTATAAAGTAATAAAAGTCAGACTATATAAAAAGCAATATAATAATAGTTAAAAGAGTAAAAGTAATATAAGTAAGAAATAATAAGATATTAATAGTAAAGGATAATATAGCTATAAGAAGAAGAGCACTATTATTAATAAGTAAAAGAATAAGCTAAGATAATTTAATAATAAGAAGAGGAGTAAGTAAAGAGGATTTAAAAGCAGGACGAAGAATGCTACTACTAAGAAGAGGAGAAGGTATAATAATAAGAACTAGAAAGAGAATGCGACCTATAAGCTAAAGAGAAAAGATAGTAATTAGAGAGATACTATTAGTATTAAGAAAAAGAGGCTTAATATTAAGAAGAGCTGGTAATATATATAACTAAGTGCTATTAATAAAGTAAGGAGGTAAGATAGGAGCTAGATTTATTAAACCCAGAGTATAAATCCTTCTTAAGTATTTAAAGTATTTTAAGCGTATAAAGTCTAATAATAACTAGAAGATATTATTAGCTAAAGTAAGATAAACCTTCTAGCTCTATCTTAGCTTAATAAGTAGCTCTTCCTAACCTAATATCTATAGAGATAATTATATAGTAAAAGGAAGCTTTAAGCAAGCTAATATAAGTAATAGAGTAGTCTTTCTAGAAAAAGCAAGTAGCCTTAAATTACTATAATTTATATAACTTTATACTTATAAATTATAAGATTAATACTATTTAGTCCTTTTTAAAAGCCTTTTATAATAAAGGCAGTATAGAAATAGTAATATGCTTAGTTTACTATCTATAGAAAAAGCTATAAGACTTAGACTATACTAATTAAAAAAGGGCATTATTTAATAAGATTTATTTAATAATAACTAACTTACTAATATATAAGAGATATTTCTTAAAAGGAGATAGTAAGACTATAGTATTAATATACTTTACTTATTAAGTAGCTTTTAATTAAAGTAAGGTCTTAGATATATATATAAGGAGTATAATGCTTATTAGCTATAAGTATTAGTATCTAAAGGAATTAAAAGATATTATCCTTCTTAAAGAAAAGTTAATCTCTCTTAATATAATATATAGGTTTATTACTAAGTTTAATATCTAATATAGCTAGCTAACTGGCCTAATATATTAAAAGTATGTTTTAGATTATATTATAATATTTACTAATAATATAGAGTCTTTAGCTATTATAATCTTATTATACTTACTTATATTAATACTAGAATAAGTATATATAATTTAAATCGGCTTAGAGCGACCTATACTTTAAGATATAAGCAAACTACTTAGTATTTAACCTAGTGCTATTTATATAGCTTTATAATAGCTATAAGAAAATAACTCCCTATATATTAATATTATAATTAATAAAGAAGAAATAGAAAGTTAGGCCTTTAAAGATAGTAATAATATACTAATATAAGCTTATTAATATATAGTAAGGGAAAAAGAGACTATAGAAAAGCTTATATAAATAGCCTAGATTATGCTTCTAATAGATTAAGAGCAGGGCCCTCCTAGTTAAGTATTAATAGTTAAGGATATTATAATAGAATTAGTAAAAAGATCTAGATATATACTTAGATAATCTAAGCTTATACTATATAGTATATAATAACCCCCTAGCTTAGAAGAGGCAATAGTAGAGGAAATATTAAAGCGGGTATTTAAATTATACTCTTTAGTAATATTCTTAATTAATAAGCAGGCTGCCTTTATAGAGTAAGATAAGTTAGAGTTTATTAGTCTGGCCTTATAGGCAGAGCGCTAATTTAATAATAGTTATAAAAGTAGTATAAGTAAGGCCCTATTAATATAAGTTTATAGCTTTTCTAAGCGTCTATTTATCTAAGTATTATATAGTTATAAGTTTACTAATGGCTTTTTCTTAGACTATTTTCTAAAGACCTTCCTTAATTACTTTCCTTATAGTTATAATAGACTAATGTATATAATAAGTGAGTGAGCTAAATAAGTGAGTAAGCTATAAATCCTAACCTTTAAAATTAAAACCTTAATAAAACCGTAATAAAGCATTAAATAAATTAAAACTAATTACTATCCTCTTCTTCAGAGGTCTTAATTATAATCTGATAGGTCCTTGTATTATGACCAGCCTTTCTACATATTCTATAGCGCCTTTCCCTTAGTAGCGCTAACCTCCTTTGACTACTACTTCTTGACGATTCAGCCACTACTTGCGCATTAACGTCTTTCTGATCCATCTCATCCCTTCCCTTATCTAAAGTCATCTTCCCTCCTTTACGTAGGCGGGTTCTTATCGTTCTATGCTACTTACTAAGAGTCTCATTTGCCTATTAAAGGATCTAGTTCTTAGACTTTAGTAATGCCATCTGATGCATTATTGCCTTTATTCCCTTAGAAAATGACTTAAGCGCTTTAAGGATAGATGCTGGAGAGCTGCTCTGATGCTTTCTTACTCGTCTTTTAAGGTATTTAGACTGCGAACTGGCTTTAAGCACTGTCTTCAGAGTCTTTAAGACCTAAGGGTCGGGGAGGCTGACCTCTTCTGTAGCTAGTGTTAGAGTCCGTAGCTGTACATTAAGCTTCGATATGACATTTTCTGGGTTAAAGGGAATAAGTCCGGCCCCTTAGAAACCTCCTTTAATATTATTCCTTATTATAGCGGCTTTATGAGTAGTATAGAAGGCTAGAAAGAACTCAGTCTTTAAAACGTAAGTTATAGAGTATTTGATTAATTGCTTAATTGTTCAACCATAAGCTATTTTAAGTGGCCTAAAGCACCCGATATTAAGAGGCTGAAGCAGGTGAGATAAATGAGGTAGTATATAAAGCATAATAATGTGATTCTCTTTATAATATTTCTTAAAGTCAACAGAGTAGTGACTTTCATGCCTATTGAGGATTAGAAGATAATAGTGACTAGTTAATCGATTCTTTATATACTGATTAAAGTGTTTAAGCTACTTAAGACCTGTTTTATTATTGGTCTAGCTATTTAGAGTTATTGCAATAGCCTAATTACCCAGGAGGTTGCTTTCCTAGTACTAGCTAGTAAGGTGATATTGGCCTGTAACCATAATGAACGGCTGGATCGCCTAGCCTTCTGCATTGATTGCCTAAATGACTATAACCCATTCCTGGTTTCCAGGCTAGACTGATTTCAGGTTTCTACGCCTATCTATGCCTATAATGACTATTCTGCTTATAATTATACCTATTATAAAGCTAGTCTTATTAAAGTTATAAATATTAGCTAGGTTAATACTATATTTTGCGATTATATTCTCTATAAGCTAGAACTAATTGTAAATAATAGTTAGATCTTTGCATTTAGCCCTCTAATAGTCATATTTACGAAAAAAACGCATCTTAAGGTCTGGTTATCGCCTAATGAAGTTAGAAGCCTAGCACTTGCCGATAGGTAATGCGTCGCGGTTAGCGAGCAGTCAGTTGGCCATTTCTTCAATACTACGCAGTCACGGGGGAAATCCTTACGAATCCAGGTCGAGGATGAACTGAATAATGATCTGTTCCTCTAGATCAGATAGCCGACGTGATTTAGGGATAGTATCGCGTTAAGACAGTATGCCTTTCTGCTGGTAACGTAAGGTAGTACGATCTATATTATAGATCTCTGTAGTGCTCTAGATACTTAATTTTGGGTCATTTTGAAGGGCTTGAAGAGCAAGAAGGATATTTCCCTCTTTATTTAGTTAAGACATCTTTAGTTATTAAGAATTAATTGATCATTTGAAAAGATAAGAGATTGAGGGATTTTTAGCTTACTTACTTATTTAGCTCACTTGCTTATTATATACGTTATAAGTAGTGAATTAGAATGAAGTAGAAGACCTAGTAAATACTTTACTATATAATATAATTCTAGAGTCTTAGGCTAAAGTCATTTTATAGTAATATAGTAAGCATTATACTTAATACTCTGCCTTTTCCTTCTTTATCTTTAATATAATAATAAGATCTTAGAATTAGTGGATTGCTTATAGCTACTTAAAGCAGTTAGCTTTCTAGTAAGTTAAAAGAATCTACTAAAAGCTAATGCTTAAATGCTTATATAAAGTGTAAAAAGAGATATTTAAAATAGAAAAGACTATAGATAGAGATATTATTATACTTATAAAAGAGCTTTTACTTTATAGTAATTACTATCCTTTATTAAATAAGAGCTGCCTATTTATATAAAAGAAGATTTAATTAATAATAATAGCATTTAGCTTTATAACTATCTAATTTACTTTAAATCCTAATAATATTAATAACTTAGTAAAGCTAAAGCTTATAGTATATAGAGAATAGAATAATAAGGCTATTAGAGTATTACTTTATACTTTAAGTATATTACTATAAGTAATAACCCTCTTAATCTATAACTCTCTTAGCTTAATTATAAGGGATAAATATTATAGTAAGATAGTAAGCAGCTAGGTATAGCAGTAAGGCACCGGTCTCTATATTCTAAGACTAAAGCTTAAGGATTCTAAAGTAAACCTTAAGCGCGTACGTAAGGAAAAGGAGGCGAAGCCCCACTAGTTATATAAGATGACCAGTCAGGTAGGGCGGCTCCGAATTCCTATTATAACTATCTCCCCTTCCTATAGCAGCAGCCCCATAGCTCCAAAAGTAAGGCGTTTCGTAGTATTACTAGTCCTGAATATCTTAGGCGATATCTAGTACTAGCTATAAGTCTTGCGTTATTGTTATTATGCCGTTACCCCGCCGTTTCCCTAGCGCCCGGGCCCTATTCTATGCATATATATCTTTCGCTTCTATACAGCTTTTGTTTTTCTTCTTTAGCCTTTATATCATAACCCTTTTTTCTTTCTAGCTACGCTCCTATTTCTTAACCTCTTCGCTCTATCTTCATCCTCACCATAATGCCTCCTCATTCTGCCGATCCCCTGACCGGCATTATTCTTCGCTATTATTAGTGTCTTTATTATCTGCGCACTACTATTACTACCTACCAGAAGACCTCGCCCTCTGACTCTAAAGTTATAGTAATTGACTATCATTTCGCTAAGGCCTGCACTAAGTGCTATATCTAATATAATAAGCATAACAATACTTATATCCCTATGTATACTCACTTCGTTTTCAGAGGCTTTTCATTATAGCTAATATTATACTAGGTCTCCGCTGCTCTGTCTAGCAATGCCGCTGACCTCTATGCCCTACTGCGTTTTCTCGACCGTCTTATGAATAAAGTCAATCCTGATGAAGATAAGCTTAATGATAATAATAATAAAGAACTGGGCTACCTCTTCTTATTAGTGACTCGCCATTATATTAGCAGCCTTTTAGTGCCCCTCCTCTCTGCCTTTAACTATGCTAAGGCCGCTTACTACATTACCCATAGTCTAACTAGCGCTATAAAGGCATAGAGAGTATATATTACTCTTCACCAGTATTTCCCTATTAATTCCCCGCTAATTCGTTTATATATAGAGCGCTCTTACTATATACTAGTAATATATTATCTCTTGCTAATAGTTATTGGCTACTCAGACTCCTGCCTCTGCATTTAGCTCTATATATCTTAGTATTTCTCTACCTCTTTATTATCTTTTCACTAACTTCTTACTAAGAGGGATATATATAGCTTTAGGCCTAGTAAGAAAAGACCCAAGTCTTGCGCCTCTGCCTGACTGACTTTAGATACACTACTTAGATAGTAGCGATCCTCTCCTTATACTGGGGCCTTAAGGAGGTAATTATAGCTAATGAATAGAACAGTAGAGAGATTAGCCTAATGCTTCTAGTATCAGAGTTCCCAGTCAACCTAACTGAAGTCTAAGCAGTAGTTCCTTATTATTTTAATAGCCCTTTAGAGCAGTAGATATATATAGTACTTAGTGCAGCTTTAGGCTTCAGCCTCTCAATCAGTTATTTTTTATAGTCTGCCTCTCTTCCTCCAGCGGTCATCTGTCTTATTTACTTATATAGTAGCGTTCCGTTTTCTATCCCTTTTCGCCTATAATTCCTAGAACTTATTTATAAGTCTTTACGCATTTACTATATTTTCTTTAGGCACTTACTAGTTATATTCAGTTAGCTATCCTTTCTATTTTATAAAGAAGTGGTTTTTATCTCTAAGGATAGCTTCTTCTTTAATTTCTTCTATTTCCTATTCTCCTTCATCCTCCTCTAAGTCAGGTAGTGGCATGTTTTTACTAGTATCTCGCTCCCTTTATATTTACAGTTCTAAGAGGCTTATATAGAATATATTATAGATCTGGCTGTATTTCTTAGGGAGTGCTAGCTTATATACTTACTTTCTGATTATTTTAAGGATCCTGAATAGGCTTATAAACCGGAGTGCTAGTTTCTTTTTCCCCTCTTTTAGTTTAAGGTTCTTTATAGCCAGACTTATAAGATCGCCCCTATGTAGAGTTATCTCTTTATAGCATTTATTATAGTATTTTGCTTATATTTTAATAGTATTATACTAGTAAGCCTTCATTTCTTTCTGTAGAATTATAAGCTTTATAATCCTAGCTCTTGCTTTAGGAACCTCTCCTTTTAGGACATTGTTCCCAATGTCTGCTCGTAGGTCTAGATAGTATCCTAGTAGGGCTTAGAAAGGAGACATCCTTATAGTAGCATTCCTTATGCTATTACTTATAAATTAAGCTATTTAAAGTAGTACTAGCTATATTACTTAAGCTATATTAATAAAATAGCATAAATAGTGCTCCATAACCTGGTTCATTCTTTCCATTTAGCTATTAGTTTATAAGTAAAATACTATTAAAAGCCTTTATTTTACCTTACTATAAAAACAGACTTCTAACTAGAACTTACTTATAAATACAGGGCCTCTATTAAAGACAATTCCCCTTAGTGCTCTATACTTAAGCTTGACTTCTATATAGAATAGATAAGCCAGTTCTACTATATCCATAGTAGTAAAGACTGGGAATAGCTAAGTATACTTAGTAAATCAGTTAATGATTACTAGGATTATATCTACTTCTTATCCTTTCTATAAGACTAAGAGCAGCCCCATAATAAAGTCTATAAAGAGTTCTTCTATAAGTCGCTAGAAAATCAGTAGCGGTTCGAGCTAGCTGTATAGCCAGTGCCTTTATATAACCACCCCTTAGTATATACTATAACCTTAAACATATTCTTAGACCTCTTACTCTAAGTAGTACTAATAAAACTTCTGCTAGAGGAGTTCGGCAGTTCTTCCTGCTCTAAAATGCCCTACTAAGGGATCATTATAATATAGCTATAGCAGCTCTATCTTGAGGGCTGTCTTATCTGAGATGAAAACGCGGTTCTAGTGCAGTAGAATGCCCTTCTCGCTAACTGTCTACATTAGGCTTTTTCCCTAGCCTTTTAGATACACTTCGCTCCTCTTTCGCTATTTACACTCTGGGTCCCTATCTTAGGCCTCTTTAATTAGATCCATTAAGGGCTAGGATATGCTAGTATTATAGATTACTTCTTAGTATAGGGCTTCTCTAGCCTTCTGCCTTAAGATCAGTTATTCGTAACTAACTCTCTTATAGACTCAGTCTGTCTAACTTTCGGAAAGTATAGCCTTTTTACTAGTGCTTTGCTAACTGCAAGCCAGGGTCTCATTTGCCCTTAAAGACATCTCATTATACTTAGACTAGCCTTAAGTGCAGGGCCTCTCGCCTTATAAAAACGTCTTATTACACTCATATTTCCCTATTATATTATAGATCACTTACTATACTAGTTATTACTAGAGGGGGGGGAGTAGCTTAGTATTCGCTTTATTTTTAGCTTTATATTTAAGCTTCTTTAAAGGGAGGTCTGTAGGGTTACTTTTCCTTAATTAGTGCTTAATTATAAAGTTAAATAGCGTAAGGTATATGCACTATTTAGCTTACCTACTGTTCAGCTTTAGCTATTTTATAAATGCCTATAAGTTCTAATAGTCTAAAAGGACCTCTATAGAATTCGCCACCCCTTTGATATAGTATTGCTAGTATTTAAATGACTTTATAATTACTAGTATCTCTTAGTCTAGAGTGCTATAATTTGCCTCCAGCCTTCTAAACTTCTGTGACTAGAAAGCGATAGAGTAGTATCTACCCTTAGTATTTAGCTATAAAATAATCCTAGCTATTGCGAATTTTAAGGCATTAGTCTCTATTCGGATTAGTGTGTATAGGTCATAGTATTATAGTAAAGGAGCCTTCTGAAAGGCTTCTTTTAACTAGTAAAACGCTAGCTCTTCTTCCTTAGAGAGGATTATCTTCCCTAGCTTCTTCCCATCCTAGCTGCCTTTTAGAAGAGTATGTAAGGGGGCTATAAGGTGCGAGTAGCTATAAATGAACTTCCTATAGAAGTTATAAAAGCTAAGGAAGACTTAAATCTCCTAGTAGCTCTCTAGTTCCTTCTATAAAGCTATCGCTTCTACTTTCTAAGGATCTATCGAAATGCTAGCGCTTAATAGAATAAACCCTAGGAATTCGACCTAATCCTAGTAAAACTCGCACTTAGAGGGCTTAGCGTATAGCTCAGCTTCTTATAGCTATTATAAGACTTATTATATATAGTTAGTATATATATCACAATCCTTTAAGAAAATAAGGATATTATCTAAATATACTATACAAATAGTATTCAATAGCTTATACAATGTCTAATGGATATAATTTTAGAATATAGTTAGAGCATTAGTTAGGCTAAAAGGCATTATAGTATATTCAAAGTGCTTATATTATATATAGAATACTGTCTTCTACTCATCTCCCTCTTTAATACGAATGCGATAGTAGGCATCTTTAATATTAATCTTAGTAAAGTAAACTGACCTAGAGATATAGTTAAGGATTTCTAAAATAAGAGGTAATGAGTACTGATTCCGTTCTATTACCTTATTAAGTCCCTAGTAGTTAATGCATAACCTTAAGGTCCCGTCCTTCTTCAAGACGAATAGGATAGGGGTGCTTACAGGGCTCTTAGAGGCGCGGATGCGGCCATTCGCTAGGTTTTCCTTAAGGTATTGCTATAGCTCCTCTAGCTCTGCTAGAGATAGCGGGTAGATCGGCCCGAAGGGCGGGGAGCTATTAGGTAAGAGGTCTATTATATAGTCAGTCGCCTTATGCTTAGGTAAGGCTCTTGCGTTATCTAAGTTAAAAACGTCCTCAAAGTCTTATAATTCTGTAAGGATGATTTAGATTTCTCTAATATTTACTATGTCTTTACTTAGTAATAGGTAGGGTTTTAGTAGGATTGCTATTTAGTAGACTATTATATAGTTCCTATACTGCTTTTTAAAGGTGAAGGCCTTTTGGATTTATACGCCCTTCTAGCTATATTTAAACCACTACTGCTAATTAGAGGAGAGGTAAATGCAGTATTTCTTAAGGGTAGTCTAAGATAGTAATATAGGGCTTCCTTAAGTATTCAGGTCCCTATTAATACTAATATAAAGCTAGGTAAAAGATCGTATAGTTCTGTAAGAGTCTATTATAATTAATAGTACTTTTTAAATACTATAAGTAAGAAGTTTTATCTTATTAGCGCCCTTAAGACTGGGTGCTTTTACTTTACTCTTCTTTAGGCTATATTAGTAAGTAAAGGTTTTACTAATTAGGTTAACTTTAGTATAGCTATTAAGGTCTATGTATATTTCAGTCAGTTATTAGCTATAGATCATTACCTATATATAGAATTAAGTGGCTACCTTAACTTAAGGGTCTATAGTTAGTAGTAAGGCTAAAGTACTAGCTACTTATTATTTTCCTTCTTCTAGTCTATATTTAGAAGAGGGTAATAAGGCTTAAGGTAGTTTTCACTATTGTAAAAGTAGTATCATAGCCTTAAGAAGTTCCTCCCCCTTTAGTTCCTTATTAACTCAGACCTATCGCTTTATTACTAAGAGGAAGGCGAATTGCTCTGATTTCTTTACTAGCTCTTCGCAAGGTCAGGTCTATTATTAGCAGTATGGCCCCGTTTCTAGCCTTATAGTATAGAGTCCTAGTATTAAGTAATAAGCACTACTATTTCCTTACGGTTATTTAATAATATTAGGCTATAAAGGTTAATATAGTCCTATAACCCGTCTTATAGTTTCATATAAAAGGAGAAAGCCTATTACTTTTTAACTAGCCTTTTAAAGTATTTCTTTAGTAAATCGAAATAAATATAGAAGTCTGAAGGTAATTAGCCCTTATATTACTTCGCCTGCTCTAATTATTATATTAAGAGGGGTTCCTAGTTACTAGCATCCTTAATAAGGACGAAAGTCCACTCTTTAAAGGATTCCTAATTATCTTTAAGGTTCTTTTATATAGTCTCTTCCTATTTATTAAAGTATTAGTCCTATCTTACCTAGCATTTAGTATCCATATAATTAAGTATAAGGAGGATTTTCTTAAAATCGCAGTAGTATCATTTCCATATGCCTATAAAAGCATACTATAAGTCGCTAAGCTAGTCATCGCATTTCCATAAGGTAGTAAGGTGTAAAAGGCGGGGGATGTTCTTAATCCGCACTTCGCCCCCACTGCTCGAAGTAGATGAATAAAAGGATCGCCAGCTCCTCGGCTCTATAACACGCGGTTTTCCTATACTAAGCGCTTCTAATAGCGCAGCTTCCTAGTCTTATAGCTTCTTCAGCTCTTAGAGCTGCGAAATGCGCATACATAATACTAGCTATTTCTTTATAAGGCTAGGTTCAGGCAGGTCTTCTACTACTATAGGAGTTATGTTTTCTTACGCGATTTCTAGTATTAATAAATCATTCATTTTAGCCACCCTTTAGCATTAACTCAGTACTATTTTAAC
Source organism: Dactylonectria alcacerensis (assembly GCA_029931735.1). Classification (NCBI taxonomy): domain Eukaryota; kingdom Fungi; phylum Ascomycota; class Sordariomycetes; order Hypocreales; family Nectriaceae; genus Dactylonectria; species Dactylonectria alcacerensis. Next base: position 1,050,896 of record JAPMUZ010000006.1, on the reverse strand, counting down.
TATAGATAGTTATAGAAAGAAGCTTTAGAATTATAAGGGATAAATATTACAGTAAGATAGTAAGCAGCTAGGTACAGCAGTAAGGCACCGGTCTTTATATTCTAAGACTAAAGCTTAAGGATTCTAAAGTGAACCTTAAGCGCATACGTAAGGAAAAGGAGGCAAAGCCCCACTGATCACATAAGATAACCAGTCAGGTGGGGCGGCTCCGAATTCCCATTACATTAATACTCTTCTTCTTCTATAAGATCTTTCTTTTTTTTAAGTATTATATCCATATTAAATAACTATTTATTTATAAGAATATAAGCTATTATTATACGACTATTAAGACTAATGATTATAAGGCTCTTTACTTATATGGCCTACTCTGGTTAAATAATAACCTAGCCCTATTAGATCTTATTTACAATATAGCTAATCTTAATAAAAGAGAATACTGCTTAAAGGTTAAGAGCTTTATAGATAATATATTTATTACTATATTAAATAAAGCCTTAGCGAAAGAAGCGTTAGAATGCAGTAAGAGGACTATTATAATTAAGTCTAAGCTAATACATAATGCAGAATAGTTATTAGAGAGGTTTAAGCATAAGGCTAACTTTATTATATCTTATTACTAGGTCTATTACTATATTACTATATATATTAAGTACTTTATTAAAGAAGTTTTAAAAGTAGGCTTAGAAAAGTGTAAAATATAGCTATACTATTTCTAAGCTCTTTAGAAACTTATACTAGAAACTAGCTTTATAAATAATAGCTTACTTAAAGTAAAGCGAGATTATTATATAGTTAATTAATATAATTAGAGTATAGCTATAAGGTTATAATATAATTATAATATATTAATAATTCTTATATAGAAAAAAGGGTTAGTACTTATATATTATATTTATAACTATACTATAAAGCTTAACACTCTTATATAGAAGTGGCTCGCTCTTACTATAGAGCTGTTAGATCTAGCCTAAGAATAGTAAAAAGAATTAGGCAATCTAAGTATTATATTAGTATTAGTAATAGAAGATAAGACTAAATTGTTCTTATTATATATTATAAATTGAATATTTATAAGTAAAGAGCTCTTATAACCTAAGGTACTTAGCTATTTACTTAGCTTTAGGACTGACTTTATAAATGTTCTTACTTAGACCTAAGTATATTTTAATTCTTTATACTAAGCTTATATTAGATAGTGGCTAGGTCTATAAGAAGCGCTAGTAGTACTTGGTTAAGAGCTGCAATTAGATAATATCTATTTCTAAGTAAATAGCTTTAGGTTGCCCTACTTAGAAGCTTATAAATACCGCAGCCCGATCTTCTAAGACCTTTGCTTTTATAACTATATGTCTTTTATAGTCTTAAAGAAAGAACGCTCTTACTAAAGAGGTATAATACCGATTCCTTTTTTATAAATAGTAATAGTCTATAAAGGCTAGGTCTAATGCTTCTAAACTCTTAGTAAAATAGTAGTGCTTATCTTTAATAGTCATCTTATAAATAAGTTTAATAAATAAGATAAAAACTTCATAAAAAAGTAAGTATTAAAGCCTTATAATATAAAGGGAAGTACTTATAGAATATTAATAAGAACGCAGTCTTATATCTTATCCTATTTATTCCTTAGGAATGGTTTTAAAGCGAGCTAATAAATAATATACTTAGACTTTAGTAAAGGTTTTAAAAAAGGCTAAGTAATTAAGTTCATTCTTATATTTATAATATTACTTTATTATGCATTTCTATAGAAGACGTTTAGGCTGATTGTAAGCTTTAAGGTCTGGACTAGGACTTTAAAGAGATTATAGATGTATATACCTTTAGTGATTAAATAGGGGAGGAGGATAGCGCCTGGGCGGATAATAAGAATATTAACTCGTAGGATTATTATAACGCTTTTCTTAGCATTTTATTTATAGTCTAAGAGAGCGAGATTAAGGATATACTTATAAGTTTAGTACTAAAATGCTTATATAAAGAGGCAATAGTAATTAATATAGAAGAGGATGATAATACTACTGCTTAGTGGGGCTGATAATTCTATATAATGCTATAAGACATTTAAAATTTACCTTTCTAAAGTATAGGCCTTCTTACTTAAGAGGAAATCAATATAATATTAAAGCTCTAAAAGAAAGAAGATACTAGTGTAATAGTAAATATCCAAGGTATAGAAAGTAATGCATCCTCCTTATTTACTAATAGGCCTTATAGAAGGCCAGACAGCCTATAGTAACTCACTTAGATAGAAGAAATACTTACGAATAGAGTTAGTCTAAGTAACTAGATGTATTTTAAAGTTAGCTCTTATATATTATATATTAATATTACTCTAGGCCTAGTAAGGCAATAGACTTTAAATAAGCTATAATTAATAGTAATACTATTACTAATAGTATTCTTTAATAAGTATAGCACTTAGCTCTAAGAAGAGAAGAGCAAGTAATACTTTTAATATATTAATAGTAAAAGGAGTATAGAAAAGTCTTATATTATATATACTATTAAGAATATATTCTAGCTAAAAGGCAGCCTTTATATACTACTTCTAATAAGCACTAATAGAAATATAGCTATACTTATTAGTAGAGTGACCTTCTATTTAGTATATAATATTAGATTTAAAGATAAGATAAAGACTAAGAAGAATATATTAAAAGAAGAGAAGCTATATTAAAAGAATAAGATTATATTAATTATTAATAAGATTAGCTAAATAGGCGGCCTTATACTAGTATTTATAAATAGCTGCTTAAGGCTATATAAAGATAATATAAACTGCTCTTTTAGTAAGATCCTAATTATTATCTTTTTTAATAACTTCTTCTAGTTTAAGCCAGTTAGATAGACTAGCCTCCTCTTACTAAAGCCTAAAGAATATAATAAATAGAGACTGGAGAGCTTAGTAAAGTATATAATAATATATAAATTATTCTTCTAATTTATAATTATTATTATACTTTATAAATAGGTCTATATTACTAAGTATATAAGGTTATATAGCTTCTTTTAGTATCTTTATAATAAAGAGTAAACAGAGCTAGACTTTTAATAGCTATATTATTACTTTTATAATTAAACATTCTAGCCCTCTTTTACTAATAATCTAAGGGCAATTATACTTCTAAACTAAGATAAGTAGGACCTGAATATAGTAACTATTATATAGTAAGCTTACGCTTAGAATAAGCATATCTCGATCTTTATAATAAAGTATAATACTAAAGTAAGAAAGTGATTATATATAAAAGAGCTATATAATATACTTTATTATAAAGATAACTTATAATTTCTAACCCTTAGGTTATTCTTCTATATATAAGGGATACTAGTAATAATAATCTAGAATTAGCTTACTAAGTTAAAGCTAGTTAATAAAGCGCTCTTTAAAGCAGTTAATATCTTTCCTAACCTTACTTATAGTACTATTACTATTACTAATAATATAATACTCTACTTAGGCCCTCTAGTAATCATTCTTCTTTAATCAGATAATATTATAGACCTTATAATACTTAGACTTCTAAAAAGTATGCTCTTTATTAAGAATAAAATAGTAATTATCCCTAACTCTATATAAAAGAAGAATCCTAGCTTAAGAAGCAAGCTAGGCTTTCGGTTAGTTACTTATAGAATAGGACCTCTATACACTCCCGCCTTTACAATAATAGACTAGAAAAGCCAGGGTAAGCAATTCTTAGAAGTCCTTCTTAACCTTAAAGGCGTTTATAATAATAGTATAGCGATAAGGCCTAGTTTTATAAGCTTATATGTGTAGCTTTTGAGAGCAGAGAGGTAGGAGGGGCTATATCTCTTCTAGAGACTAGCACAAGGCGATTTTATCAAATTAAAGAACGTATTAGATGGATAAATAAGAGACAGCGTTTATAAGCTAGAAAGGCTAGAGAATAAGATAAGACTGCGCTTTAAGTATAACTATAAATACGAAAGCTGGTTTTAGGATTAAGATATTATAATAGAGTCTACTTTAGGAACTAAAGTTAATAAATATAATAATACTTCTCTTTAGTATAATTCTAAAGATTCTAAGGCTAAATTATAGTATGCATATTAATAGTTATATTTATAAACTATATAGTAATAATATCTTAAGCATATCTCCTTCTCTTATAAGATAGGTATAATATACTTATAATAGTAAAAGTCTATATATCTCTTCTTTAAAGAAATTATAAACACACTACTCTTACTAAATAAGTTCCTTTAAATAAGTTCCTTAAGGCAAAATAACTATATAAGCCGCTACTTATAGTAAAAAGTAATAGTAAAAATAAAGAAATAATACTATAAAAATCGATGAAGTCTTAGTAAAAAGGTCCGTGCTTTATATGTATCTAGTAAAGGAGCGGAAAAGGAACCTTCCGGAACTTACTTCGTAGTTCCTCCAGGCACTTACTTCGTAGTTCCTCCAGGCACTTACTTCGTAGTTCCTCCAGGCACTTACTTCGTAGTTCCTCCAGGCACGTTAACCTTTGATCAGATAACCAAGATAGAAACAGCGAACTCCCAAAAAGCGACCAGGGGCCGTACATAGCCATCAACAGGCTGTGGCAGGGCATGCAGGCCTAGGACTCGGCCGCCTACACGTCACTTCACATGTCACTCACTATACAGATCATTCAAAGGATCACAATCTTTTATTCACTGCAATCTTAGCCCCTCCAAGGGAGTTACGGACATGGTTAGTAAGATCAGGCACCCAATGAAACTCGAACAGATTAATTCATATGCTTGCGAACTGCAGGAAGGCAACTGCAGCCAGTGTAGTAGGCAGAGCGCCCAACGTGTTCAAGGGCAATTGGCTATACTTGTTAGCCCCGCATGACGTATTCGAGGCTTGGGATATGTGCAAGCTACCTCGATTGGAGAATATTTGAATGTGGAACGATTGCAAACCTAGGCCTACCTCAGCGAGCCAAAGTCGCCATGTAAAAGCAATCATTTTAAAGCCTCACAAGCCGTTCCAACTCATATGATTTGCTTTCAAGCCTCTCTAACCCTGCAACTAGAAGTCAACCCGCAGACAATGATTTACCTCTCCTTCGAACCAAGCTCAAGGTAATCGGGTCAAAGCAGCCATGACTCTTGTCTTTTCAGGCTTGGGCAGCCTTGTTCAAAGCCAATTTGGTGTCAACGAAATTGCCTCAACCATCGCCGTTGGGAAGCAAATCGGCTCGTTATTTACAAGACAGTCAGATGCTCTTATATTCGAGGCCTTCACCGAGCAATACGGTGTGAGGTTCACCACCTTGCCACCATGGCTAGAAGGTGTCAAATTTGTCCGGAGTGGCACCATTCTTGGTGACCGTCAGAGGCAGATTTCTTGCCAAAACACCTTCCCAGGCGTTGAAATGAGCAGCGTCGAGGGCGCAGCTACCTTCCTGCTGTTGGTGACGCGTTATGTGGAGTCTTCGCGTGATCTTGTCAAGTATGTCGAGGATCTCATCTTGGGAAAATACAAAATCGTCTCCGGAGGGGACCTAGAACACCCCAGCGGCGAAGATACTCGACCCCCAGCCATCCCTTATGCTTCGCGCAAGCTCATCCACAGCTTTGTGAGCTCGGTAATCGACTCGGACGCTTTATCGCCCCAGCGCGAGCTTTGCCTCCAGTATATGAGTGAGCTTGCCCACGTTGTTGGCAGTAGCGTAGCGTTCCAGCAATCAGCCAACAGGTCTTCGCGAGGCCAGTACGAGAGACTACTGCGGCAACTACTCGGCCAGCAGACGACCATCGAGGGCCAATCCAAAACGGTTTTCAACACTCTCTCAACTGGAGCGGCCATGATTGGTCTCGCCGCTCTTGCCAACGGAGCGGACGTACAGGTGGTCTGCCAGACATCAACGGGCACCGCTGAAGTCCCCCAGCAACGCAGCTCAAGGCACGAAAGCTCGGTGTTTACACTGGTACTTTGGCTCAGAGAACCTCCGAGTGCCATCGCCGAGGACATGGGTTTCCTGGGTGGGATGGACGACATGCAAGACAAAGGTGATGAGGCCGACATGGTAACCGTTTATGGCGGTGCAGTTGAGATATCCCGATATGTGGCATCGCAGACTGGCGCCGATATGGCCCATGACCTTCTCCTGGCTGTCTGGGAGCTAGGGATCGAAGCGGGGGAAGCAGCATCATGGGAGATGTGCAGGCCGAATCAGCCGAGCTTTCGTTTGACGGACGAGGCCCTCACCTGTGCGGTGCCAGCTCAAATTGCCAAGTGTGCAGACGCCATATACTCACTTGGGGACCGCCGACGAAAGCTAGTGCGCAAGGCCGCGTCCATTTTGCACGAGGTTTTGGATTACACCAGTTACGAACGCCTAGGAAAGACGTGGTTTAAGATCGCGGTACAGCAAGTATACATCTCTTACGCAGTGGGATGCCTCCGGTCTGTCGTGTCTCAGGGGTCTGAACTCCTTACCAGATACTGCTGGACTTCGAACTGCTCCTTGGATTCGGATGGCACCCCCAACGTTCTCACCCTGGGGTCCAAGAGTATCATTGCTTTCGCGCTCGACATGGTAGATCCAGGCGTTACGCTGCAGGACTTTCTCTGGCTTATCGCATCCGTCTGGGGCGGGTCGAATCCCCGTTACCACAACTATGCAATGGTACATGACAGGGTGGTTGGAATCACAGCCCCTCATCTGACAATATTGGCCAACGTCCTACAGAACCCCAAAGATCTTGCCGAGTATGGCTTGTCCAAAGGCTTCATTTCCATACACGCAGGCTCCATACCGATGCTTCCAAGAGATTCTCTCACTGGCATGGTCGTTGCAGCTGACCCTTCGGAGCCCGTGGAGACTCACATTATATTCTCCAGAGGATCACGCGCACAACCAGACGAGACGGATGCTGGTGTTCTCTTCTCCACAGAGCCTTATCATGGGCCGGATGGCACTCTATGTGCTCTGCTCTGCGCGTGGCAGTACGGTGAGGTGCTACTGGAACTTGATCCTGTAAAGGTTTTTGATAACCTTTTGTTGAAGCGCGGGCTACGCGGAAGGAGAACAGACAAGAAAGCGAAGAATGGAAAACTTCCGGGCTTCTTACCCTTGCGCAGGTCGGAACTCGGGATTCTAAAGTATTTCTTGTTACAGAGCCAAGTGGGCATCATTCGAGCTGAGGGTCGACCAGACTGGCAGGTTGTAGCAGCCGGCGCCGCAGAAGGAGGTAATGTCATCATGGCATGCGAAGACGAGAGTCTGGAAGATATTATAGAAGAGAGCGTTGATCTTCTAGCGGGCTTTAGCTCTCATCTGATCATCGTTTGTAAGCATGGCTTCTTGCCGAAGGGTTACCTTGATTTGTTGGAACCATTAGCATCTATTGTTGCTACTCAAGGGGACAGGACTGGCCACTTCATCGACTATAAGCTGAGGAAGGGAACTGCGCGCGATGAAGATCCGGAACAAGCTGACTCTAGATGGACAATTGAAAGACGTTAGATAGTGCATACTCTGCAATCCTACTAGTCTATGTACTTATGATCCAACAACCGTACGCACCCTTCCCCAGGGGGTCCAAGTATACGTATGCCAGCCACAGCAATGTCTTGATTACTTGAAACTAACCATTACTCTTATTATCAGACCGGACAATATTCTCATGTACCCACCGGACTTGAGGGCCGTGAGACCGAATTTGCGGGACTATGCATCAACAGAAGTTCCTTGGTAGTGTTTGTATGTGGAACTAAATTGTTACATTAGTACTTCCTTTAAACCAACCGGACCTTTTGCTATGTGAATGAGAACGCGCGTCTAGAAATTCCATCGTAAGATCTTAAGTCATCGTGCATCGTGAGTCACTGTGATGACGTAGCTGTCAGCGCGGGGAGATCTCACCGAGTTAGTCACTCAATGCAGGTCTTTGAAGAAGTTTCCATCTAGGACTCGGCGGCGGACTCCGTGAGCCAAGTTAGTATTTTGCTGCTATATTAGGGCCCTCCATTCTCCCCTTCATACAGCCTCAGAATTATCCCGTTTCAATTCACGAGGGGCGACTCAGGTTCTGACAATCCTCCCGTGTGTTCACTCAAACGACCTAGAACTCACGACTTCAATTGAGCATCGATGGCGCCATCCACAGACAACAACGCGGTCCCCGCGTTTGATAAAGATCTGGCAGAGGCTATCTGCAATGTCGAGATACCCAACAGAATCAAATTCTCCCCGGACGGCCAAAAGGTTCTGTATTCAACAGGTCTGTCTTCTGGCCACCACAAAGGCAAAAACCGCATCTCGACGCTGTGGCTAGCCTCAACCACAGAATCAGGTTCATCGCGCCAGTTGACCTCAGGTCTTTTCGAAGACACCACTCCGACTTGGCATCCTAGTGGGAATCAGGTGGCTTTCTTATCTGACCGCTCGAAACCAGGCGAGAGCTCTGCAATTTGGATCATGCGTCTAGACGGCGGAGATGCAGTTGCCATCACACCCGCCGATAACGCCGAGGATATTGAGGCATTTGCCTTTTCCCCCAATGGAGATACTATCGCTTATATCTCTCCTGATGAGAAGAGCGAGGAGCGCAAGGAGCAGGAAGAGAAAGATGAACTTGACCCAGCGGTTTGGGGTGAACGATGGGATCGTGCTCGACTTCGGCTTGTCGATTTGAAATCCAAGGAGATAAAGACGCTTGTCGCAGGCAATCGGCATGTCACTGGCCTAGCCTGGAGTCCTAATGGGAGGAGCGTGGCGTTTCTGAGCAACGAGAACCCACAGATTGAGGAACCTATGTTGACGGGCACAACCATATCTACCGTCGACATGGAAACCGGCGGGATCAGGGACCTGTGCACCATAATCAATGAGCCGTTCGACCTAACCTGGGCACCCGACGGCAAGATCTATTTCATCACCGGCACACCTGTCGACAAGGACACTGGGGGGAGGGCAGTGTACACTATAGATCCCACGGCAGCCTCGCCCCAGCTCGTCAAGGTCGCGCATGGTGTGGACGACGATGCGGCATCGCTCGCTGTAGCAGGTGACAAGTTGCTGGTGAATCGCGATGTCAGGCTCATCAATATCATCAGCGAGCTAGGCGGGAAGGATCTGTTCAAAAAGGACACGGAGGTTTGGACGTGGGACGTCTTTGTAAACCCCAAAACCGGCACTCCAACCCTCGCCGTCAGCTTGTCAGACGTCGACACGCCCTACGAAGTATTCATCGTCGAGGAGGGCAAGGACGACATCAAGCTCTCCGACCACGGAAAGGCACTCAACAACCAATCCTTTGGCTCTTGCACTATACTCACCTGCCCATCGGCAGACGGAGAGGTGGAGCTTGACGGCCTGTATCTGACACCAACGGCAAAGGTTGGAGAGAAGGGTGTGCCGAAGGAACCGCTTCCAACATTTGTCATCATCCATGGAGGACCAACTGCCCGCAACTGCGACTGCTTCGACACGTCTCCGTTTTATTGGGCCCCATATGTCCTCTCCAAGGGTTATGGAGTGCTGCTCCCGCAGTACCGCGGTTCAAGTGGTCGAGGCGAGAAGTTTGCTTTTTACAGTATGGGTGGTCAGGGCAAATACGACTACGCCGACATTGTCTCGATAACTGACAACGCCATCAAGAAGGGCTTTGCGAACGGCGAGAAGCTCATGGTGGGCGGATGGAGCCAAGGTGGCCTATTGACGTACCTATGCAGTGTGCGAAACGGCCTACACGGCCTCGGCTGGCGCTTCAACGCCACCGTTGCGGGAGCAGGTGTCTGCGACATTGAGAGCCTCGCTCTGACGTCCGATCTGGGTTCAACATACGAGGCTGAACTCGCCGGTGGGCAATCCATCTGGACGCTGCCCCGCGACGACACTCGGAACCGCCAGGGTAGCGCGCTGTGGGAGGTGGCTGGAGCGGTCAAAGAGTCTCGTCGTCGCGGAGAGCCTGTGATACCGCCCATGTTGATCCTGCACGGGGACAAGGACGAGCGCTGTCCGTTTTCTCAGTCCGAGGGGTATCGTCGCGCTCTGAGGGCCCATGGACTGCCCTGCGAGTTTGTGGCATACCCTGGCGAGCCTCACGGTATAAAGCAGCAAAGGTTTTGGTTGGATATGTTGGAGAGAATCGGGAGGTGGTGCGATACGTATATTGGGCCTGGAGTGGGAGAGGCTAAGTTGGCAATGAGATGATGATTTGATAACTATATTGATGTAGGATGCTACAAGGCCGTTTTCCAGGACAGTCCTGTCACTGGGGAAATCAAATCGTTCGCTGGATATAAAATTCGAGTCTAGGCCACTCAAGACATGCAGTTCAGTGTCAGCATCTGAGATCGTATTCGACGATTAGAACTATTGCGATCACGATGTTTCTATCTCTTGTGAACATCGCCCGGCTAGCTCTTTGTCGGAAGTGTGGATGGCGATGTTGAAGGCTATGTCGATGTCAGGCGGCTAAGATATTCAGTCAAGATTCCAGTCTCGCCGTGTCTTCGCACTGAGAATATCATATGTAATGAGATTTTGACGCTCTTGAAGATATGTTTCATCTCCTGTGATACAAAACTGTTCCTCACAGTTACTTTTCACTCCTCATCTTTTCTAAATCAATTTACCCAGACTTTGAATCATCATTCTTCCTAAGATTCCTGAAACGTTGTGCAATCTTGTCTAGCGCCCCATGATTTCTACTGTTCGCAGTTACTTCTGCTGGTTTCTCTGCAGATTGATCATTTGCCTGTTTCTCCTCGGCTTTGATCCTACTCAGAAGCACTCGCGTTGCTAATACTTTGGCATCATCTTTACCGCACCCCTTGCCAGTTTTGGCAGACACGGAGAGCAATTCGGCACCGATGCTGCGACTGAACTCTTTGGCCTCCTGTAGTGAGACTTGCCAGGTCTCAGTTGGAAGGTCGGTCTTGTTTGCTACGACAAACAGACAGTGCGTGGTACCATGTGACCGAGGGCCGTGGAGTTTGGCGTGCATTTCCGAGAGCAATTCAAAGCTTGCTCTATTGTTGATGCTGTACACATACATGAGCGCTTCGAATTCGCGCGCCATATGTATTGCCATGGCAGTATTCCCAGGGTATGGACAGGCCTGACACTCCAACACCACCGGGTTTCTGCCAAACTGCAATCGCTTGACATAGGTAGGATCTTCGGTAGTTGGATCATAGGTATCAGATATCGAGGGGTGATCCCAGATAAGCCGCATCAGGATGCTGTCTAGGCCAGTTCCAGGCTGGCCCAGGAAGAGAACCTTAACAACTTGACGTTCGAGATACTTTTGAACCGCAGCATTTTCTTCGCGTGTGAACATGGAGGTTGGTGCTGAGGACAATAGGGTGGAGAAGGGTAAAAAGCTGGAGGTGGAGGAACAGGATTGCAAAGGGCATCCCCGAAGCTGAGTTCATTGTTAATATACGGAGTACCTGGTCTAGTTTTGTTGAAACGTGGCTGAGAACGAAGGATGCTGTGGCAGTGAATACGAATTGAAGTGGGGTAGAAGATGATGATTTCATATATATTTAGTCTGCCCTGACAGCCTAGCCGATCTAATGTGGACTAACAAAACGGCCTACTTACTACGTAATGTGCGACTGCAGTTACTTCTTTGCTTACCCTCGATGGTTCCCGATCAACCAGGATAGAAGCGGTAAACCTATACGAACTGACCAGGGGCCAAGTCTAACTTTAGCTATCACTGGGTTGGGGCAGCATGTAGGTCTTATCAGTGCATGCAGATCCCTTCTCCAGCACCGCGTGATTCCATTTGGACGGCCATCTTCATTCGCTAAAAATGGGCTATTCCTTGTTCCTGGCTCAATTCGGAAGTTGAGAAGGCTTTGCATTCCCTCGAGCTGCCAGTGGCTTTAAAAAGTCCCCGACTGCCGCAACTTCCCCTCATTGACATTTGCGCCCTCTCTGTTCCGGATCGCTTGTATGTTTCAGTACTCATTTATCTCAATTCAGCATGTCTCAGTATCAAGCCGCCGATGATTCATCGGAAATGGATGGTGCTTGGGTTAATCTCTCGGATACCAATGATGCCATCGACAATGAAGCCGAGTCAATGCCAGATCGTGTACGTCGGGTCCGAGCAGACCTCAGAGACCTAGTCAAGTTTTACAGCATCACCATATCGCCGCGGCGTCATGACAGGCTTGCGCAGTTCTACTCAGAGGAGCTCGGATCGCTGTTCCAGGTTCGATTCGAGGAGCTCTCGCAGCAGGACAAGGTCGACTTCATCCTGCTGCGCAACTTCCTCCGACGAGAGCAACGACAGCTTAATTTAGATCGCAAGGTTCAGAGGTCAGCCGGCCATTTATTGCCTTTTGCGCCGCTGATCGTCGCGCTGTGTGAGTCAAGACAAGACGTCGACGAGATGCAAGGAGACAAGACGGGGGGAGCGCTCGATGCAATCAAGCGCCGCGTTTTCGAGACCCGAGATGAGGTTGAGGCCGGTAAGCTGCAGGCCAACAAGACCACTGCGTACAAGGCCGCGCAGATCCTCGCTGAATTGCGCGGCCACCTCCAGGACTTTCTGCGCTTCTATTCTTCCTACGACCCCATGTTCGACTGGTGGGCGAAGAAGCCCTGGCAAGAAGCAAACGAGGCCATCGAGGACTACCTCGCCGTCATCCAGTCGAAGCTGGTCGGGATACAGACCAGCTCTGTAGACGACATCATCGGGGAACCCATAGGGAGGGCCGGTCTTCTCGTTGAGCTCGAGGCCGAGATGATCCCGTACGCCCCGGAGGAGCTGATCAAGCTCGCAAAGGAACAGTACGAGTGGTGCCAGGCGCAAATGAAAGCCGCCTCGGAGGAGCTAGGGTACGGGCAAGATTGGAAGAAGGCTCTCGAATACGTGAAGACGCGGTCCGTCCCGCCCGGCCAGCAGACGCAGCTCGTGATGCAGCTGGCTCGCGAGGGAACGGCGTTTGTGCAGAAGCACGACCTCGTCAGCGTACCCAAGATCGCCGACGAGACGTACCGCATGTTCACCATGTCGGCAGAGCGACAAAAAGAAAACCCCTTCTTCCTCGGCGGCCCATCCATCATCGTATCCTCGCCGACGGCCGACATGCCGCACGCGCTGAAGCAGATGGTGATGCGCGGCAACAACACGCACTTCTCCCGCGCCACGGCCTTCCACGAACTGATCCCAGGTCACCGACTGCAGCTGTACATGGGCAAGCGGCACAACAGCCATCGCGGTTTGTTCGAGACGCCCTTCTTCGTCGAGGGCTGGGCCATGTACTGGGAGCTTGTCTTCTGGCGCATGGGCAACTTCTTTGTGTCGCCTGAGGACCGCGTCGGCACGCTGTTCTGGCGCATGCACCGCTGTGCGCGCATCATCTTCTCGCTCAAGTTCCACCTTGGTGAGATGACGCCCCAGGAGTGCGTCGACTTGCTCGTCGACTGGGTCGGACATGAGCGGTCCAACGCTGAGGCTGAGGTCAGGAGGTCTTTTGCTGGTGATTATTCGCCGCTATACCAGGTAGGCTACATGCTGGGTGCACTGCAGCTGTTTGAGCTACGCACCGAGGTTCTGCGGGAGGGGAGGTTAAAGGAGAAGGAGTTTCACGACCAGGTCTTGCGAGCGAATACTATGCCCATTGAGCTTCTACGGGCGTTGATACTCGGTCTTGAACTGACTCCGGACTACAAAGCCAAATGGAGGTTCTACTAGACCACGCAAATCCAGATAGCATTTTGCCACTCAAGTCAATATGAACAAATCTAATGGATTATGATTTCGTTTTTTTATTCTATCATGTCTCCTTGACTGAACTACAAAGAAACGTTCAACATTTCATCCCGCAGGACGTCATTAGGTGTTGTACACGACAAAGAAAATGTATCGCAACGAAGGTTGCCACGCCAAACGCCGCCTGCTCCTCATCCCGCCCCGCCTGTATCGTAGAAAATTCCTTAAAACATCTCAACTTCGTCTTCATCCAGCAAGCCCATGCCGCTGTCGTGGCCTCGCCGCAGCTTGTGACTGCCTCGCTTCGCCAGATCGGGCGCGAAGAAGCCGCCGCTCCGTCGCACCGGCCCCGGCCCCGGGGGTGTTGTAGAGCCTGTCTCGGGCTCGGGGCCGGTCTTCTTCGGGGTGTTGAGGAAGTCCTGACTCATCTGAAGAACGCGCTGCAGTTCACCCTTCATGCTGTCGATGACGTCCTTGGCCTTTGCGCGTTCCTCCTCCATCTTGGTCTGTAGGCCGCCGTTCTCGACGCGGAGCGCCAGCACCGTCTCGTGCGCCACGCGGAGGGACTCGTTGACGCGGTCCATCTCCCCGCGGAGCTCAGTGACTCTAGCGTCTCGGATCGCGAGAGAGGCGCCGTGCTTCTGATTTAGTGATGACATCTCCTTCGACTTGGCATCTTGCAGCTCGACCATTTGCTTCTGCAGATCGGCCGACCGCTGCAGTGTGTCCGCAAGCTTGACCTCGAGCTCAGCGATGACGTCCTCCTTTCTACAGAGCACGCGGCGGTTCGACTCGAGCTGTGCGTGGCGCGCAGCCTCGGAATCGCGACCGTCGCGTTCCATCTGCTGCACGAGGCCCTCGAGCTCGGAAAGATCGCGCATGTACCCGTCGACGGCGCCCTTGAGCCGCTCGTTCGCCACCTCGAGCTCGCGGATGCGCGCCACCTTGTCGCCCATGAGCTGCTCCGCCTTGGACATCTCGCCCTTGAGCCCGTCCATGACAGACACGCGCGCGTCGAGCTGCTTGCGCAGCGACAGCTCAATCTGGTGGTACTCGTCGATGGCGTCCTCGTCCTCCTTGGCCTTGGTCGCCATGACACGCAGCCGTGTGAGCATCAGGTCGAGCACCTCGGCCCCACGCGATGTTAGTGGCAGCGTGATCTCTCCGGGCGTGAGGTATTCCAGCTCTAGTCGGGCGGCACGGAACCCGGATGCAAGGCTGATGACCATTTCGCCAGCGTCGCTTCCGGAGAAACCCAAGTCACCTATGGCGGTTTTGAGTTGGGTCAGGGCACAGGTTCGGTCGGACATGGATTGAAGCATTGCCTCGATCCGGGCCTCGAGGTCATCAGGTACCGACACAGGCGAATCACCTTTCGAACTAGGTGAGAACTCGGAGAGTTTCTTGCTGAGACGACCACTGAGAGCTTTATATGAGTTGAGTGTTTCGCTCAGCTTGTGCATCTCCATCTGAAGCGAAGCAACCTCCTCTTCTAACTGCTGCTGCTTGGGGTCAGCGAGCAGGACCTGCACTCCCGCATGAGACATAGGAGTAGGCATAGGGTTAGACTTGGGAGTGGCCTTGCGGAAACACGGCGTTCCGGGGATGGCAGGACTAGTTGCAGGGGGGGTTGGGAATGAGGATCTAGCTCTTGACGGTGTGCTGCAGGCGAGCTGTGCCACCGTCTCTTCACCAAACTGATCCTCGTCGTCGCTCATGTCCATAAAGTCGTTTTCATATGGATCTCTCGCCGAGAGCGTCCAGTTGTATCCACGACTGTGATCCGACTCAGCGACAGATTTCTTGGACAGCTCGTCTTTGAGGTCCTCAATCTGCTTCTCCAGGTCCCACATGCGGTCCGTGTCCATGACGATGGTTGCATTCTGCAGTTCGTAGATTTCCCGGTCCCGAGCCTTGAGCTCCGTCTTGAGGTGGTCGATCTCGGCCTTTGTCTTTTGGGCCCGGCGCCGCTTCTCCTGATGGATTGTGTTCATCTCCTCGCTCAGCCCGTTGCGGCGGATGCGGCGCTGGACGCGGCCATCGAGGACCTGACGCAGCGGGAGAAAGTTGACTTCGCCGCTTTGCGGCAGCGGCGAGACGGTGCTGTTCCCTGCACTAACGGTCGGGGCCGAAGAGTGTCGGCGCTTCGGGGTAGTGCCGACGGAGACGCGGCGGATCATCGGGGTCAGGCCGCTAGATGCGGCACAGGCGCCGGCGGAGGAGAGGCCCGGCTCTGAGAAGCGGACACGGCGTTTGGTACCTTTTCGTGGGGTTTTTGCGGCAGTGGCCAGAGGTCTTGCGGCGTCGGAGCGGGCCTCGCACCCAGAGACGCTGCGACGCGTCCGCCGAAGGGCAATGGGGAGGTCGAGAGGATCCATGTTTGGATGCGTGTGTGTCCCAAGACGGATGGATATCCTAAGACGGAGTTGGTGTGTCGAAAGAAGCAGTGCCAACGCAATCGGTCACAAAGACGGCTTTTCGTGGTTGGACAAAGACAAAGAAAGAGGGCCGGGCCGCAGGGAGACCTGGGATAGATGTAAAGCCAACAAGTATTGGAGGGTGGTAAAAACAGGCGAAGGATGTATTTATCAAGTCGTTCAGCAAGTAAACATGGATCCCACGAGACGTGGTCGCGACTCTGGAGCCTCTGGGAACGCAATGGCCGACCTTGACGCATTGTTTACACATTGCCTATTGCGGCTAGCGGCCGCGGGGCGGCATGTCGAGCCCCGCCACCCCGCGATCGACGGCAGCCAACGGATTTTGGCAAAACAAGGGTCTCGCCAAACGGCGGCTTCTGCTATTCCCTGGCCACCCTGGCCACCCTAGAATAGTCCCCTGGTCGTTTATTTCCCTGAGCATTGTGCAGGTCACGGCCGTGAATCCTGGGCGCTGCTGGTGGTGGGAGTTGCTGCGAGCGCTGTATGGCCTGATTCACGCTGTAGACAGCTTTTGCGCGTTCGAGCGTTCTTGGACCGTCTCATCTCCACCGCAACCCCTAGCGTGAGCGAGCGCAAATAAACAACGAAGTTCAAGAGAGACTGAGGCAAGGCCAGTGTTGGGTTTTAGGCTTATTAAGAAGTTCGTTGTGTGACTTGCGGTTTGCGCAACGGCGTGCATCCACCAAGTGTAGGAGTCTCCATCACCACCCTATTTGTTTACACCATTCCCTTGGCAACGGTGGTTTGTGCAACGAGAGAAAGGCCTACAACATCCAAGCGATAATGGTACAACATAGAAACACTTTGACAAAGGGCAAGTTCAACTAAGAGGCCGACTTCTTCTTCTTTATTCTGTTCGTCCGCCTCCCCCCCGAGTTCACGCCGACGCCGAACCCCTACATGGTCATCATGGCCGCCGCGCCGCAACCTCATTGATGGTGTGCAGATGGGGTGCCATCCCCTTGTTCCGCTCATACTCCGCCTGGTGTACACTCCACCCCGGATGCATTATCTCTGATCATTAAGGAAACTACGCATGCAGAGAAAGATCTGACATGTGTCCCAGACCCGGCGGCGTGGCTTAACGAGGGCATGCTATGTTGTAACCTAAACCTTGTGCACAGCGCCGCACGTCAGGTCCAAGCGTGTGGGCCGCCGTCTCCAATTCTCCAATCCCTCCCCCCAATTGTGCATATTTACAGGAGCCGGTTGTTACTTACTGCACGTTGTTCGCTAGCAGGAGCGACATTATGCGGTGTTTTTGCCCATTTCCAAGAGTCGGATTGTGTCTAATTCCACTGCACTGCACCATCTTTACCACGCGAGTCCCGTGTAACAACGAAACCACACCAGCTAGTATGGATGACTAATACCCGCGAAACTATGCGCCCACACCTCGTGTACCAATGGCTGAGCTTCCTTTGTTGAGTCCTTCCAGGTTGGTGAGGGTCACTCATACACTCCGTCAATCAGCCATCGAGTCTCAGTCATCCTCCACCAGAGCCAAGACATTTCACCATACCAAAACGGACGTTTCAGGCTCCTGCATGGAGTTGCGACCATGCCCGCCCAAGGGAAGCAGGTCAAGTTCGTGGCCTCGGATCCTAATCGCGGCGGCCTGCCAGTGAAGCGCAAACAGGTCCAGCACGCCTGCGCCGCTTGTCGCCGAAAGAAGGTATGTGCTCGATCGGGTGCAGATGTGTGGCAAAATATGGCCGTTAACCCATGCATCAGAGGCGATGTATACACGCGGAAGACTCTATTGATGACCCTGCGTCGTTGGTTCATGGTACAGCGGCTTCAGTCACCGATGACCTGCCTGACGAGGAATCTCCCACCCAAACGTCGTGAGTTCCATCCCGACCCTTGACGCATGCGCTTAGTTCTTATGCCTATCATAGCCCCGTGGCTGTCCTCTCACATTCACCTGTCCAGACGCGCCCTTCAGCTGTTAACGGCCAGGACGCTGGACCATTCAACCCATCTGGCTTCCGCTACGATGAGCCACACAGTGCTTCATCAGTCAGTGTTGCGACGAGGCCGCCCAGCATCACCACCCCGAATGCGCAGTCTTCGCGCTTCGTAGGCGACCTCAACCCCGAAGGCATGTTTGTAGAGGCAACAGGGTCAGCCTCGGTCCACGAGACTTCTCAGAAAGGTGATGTCGGCGTTTGGCTCTCCTCCGCCGCAAAAGGTTCCAATCAAGTGTCACAGTTTGTCACATCACGGCCGCCGCCCACCATGGACCGGCTTTTGCTTCCCTTTGTGAGAGAGCATTGCTTGTCTTGTCTACCCCCCGACAAGGACTATCGCAAGTTAAAGCAGCTATATCTGCAAAAAGTCCATCCCATCTTTCCCATCATCCCAGAGTCCGCCTTGGAGGGTCCTCCAGACGGCCCAAATGACATTGTCCTGCGGCAGTTGGTCTGTCTAGCTGCGGCTCCTGACGCTACCATGAGTCACCATCTTCGTCTTAAGAATCGCGGGCCCGAAGTGCTATCTGCACAAGAATTCATGCAGTCGCTCTCATCGGCAGTTCGAACTATTCTTGAGACAAGTATAATACCCGACAGAGTCGTCCACGTCAGGGCTCTTGTCATGCTGTCGCTATATACCCAGCCCGACAGCACCGAAGAAGCCGACCTGCCCGCCCAATTAGGCGGTCGAGCCGTCCATCACATTCAAACTCTAGGCCTTCATCTCCTGCGTTACGATACTGAGAATAGCGATGATTGGGAAACGCTATTTTGCGCAGTCTGGGCTCTCGACAGGATCAATGCCGCATTTTATGGAAGGGCTTGCCTAATGCACGAGCGAGATATCGGCGCCAACTTGGAAGGGTGCATCAAGAGGCGTCCTCCTTGTTTTCGACTCCTTCTCTCCGTTTGTCAGTGGCTTGACCAAGTCATTGAGCTCTATCGTCCAGGACCGAGTGCAGAGGCCTCAGGTATCGAAAGGATTTCCTACATCGATCTTCCTGTGCTTGAAGCCATGATCGTCAACGCCGATGCATTGAAAGTGCCCACTCCACTAATCGGTTAGTATGGTTCCTTCGTGCCCATAGACCTACTAATAGTAGACACAGCCACCATCGAGACATTCTACCACGCCGTCATCATCCTATCTTGCCGGCTCACTCGCCCGGGAACCCGAACTGCCGCTACAACCCTTCCTCCTCCATCAGCCAACGCGCGGCGCTCGCTCGCAGCAGAACGGATTGCATGTGCGGTTCCGCGGGATAACCTTAGCCCCGTACCTTTCATCCCGTATGCCGTGTCCCTCGCTCTGAGTGTCGAGTATCGCAAAATGCGACACAGTCGCCTACCAATGTTCCGCGCAAGAGCCATGCAGGCCTTTAGACGGAATTGCGAGATGTTAAGAAATTTCGGCAACTGCTTCTGGAGCGCAAGTGTGGTGGCGGGGCTGGGCGAACGGGTTCTCAAGGAAATGGAGAGAGCTGCGACTACCCTTACCAAAGAAATTACCCCGCCTCCTCCCGAGACGCCAGGTTCTATCCCGTCATCTCAAACGACGGGCCCTCATCCAAGCGGGATACCTGTGGCTGACCCCGTCTCATCGAACTCGGCCCCTGGCACCGATAACCCCGTGGATTTCTCCCTAATCGATGCCATCTCTGGACAGGATCTCTTTGGACACATCGATCCCAACTTCAATTTAAACGCCGTGGAGGATGTTCTCGAGGCTAACCTCGACATCGGACTACCCATCAACTGGGGCGATTGGGGCCAATACGCGACTTGAGACTCTACAACCATTCATCCTAATTTAAGAACAAAAGATACCCGTTAATTACATTTTCACCCTGGTTTGGATTCGTTCGCATCGAAATGTTGAGCTTGTTTGTTTTACTTCAATACACTGTTGGCAAAAGGATTGAGTAAGCCTGTGAATCGGGCTGCTCCTAGGATGGGAATAGAGGCGTCATGACTTGCTAGCTATGTTCAATGAGCAGACGGACTTGGTGAATGTAAAGTGGACGAATAATCAATACAACAAGATAAATTGTCTCCTACGCAAGCGTCTTCTTCCTACGACCAAGTTAACACAACGAAATGCCAGTACCTGTTCTCACGATAAGATGACATGCGACTAGATTGCGAGCCGTGGCGATGCATCTCCATCTGGAGGTTTGCAATAGAAAACTTCACATGATAGTAGCAATGCCAACCCCTTCTCATCTTTCGAGCCCATCGCGTTTTCACTACCCACGCAGGATACTGAGAATGGCTGGCCGTCTCCAGCGACGCTGGCGCCTGGCCAGGCGAAGTCCAGGCTACATTAGGTTGATGCAGCACTAAATATGTACATGATCTAGTCACCACCGTCTCAATGTAGCCAAAATACAGTATGCGTGGTACTAATCTCTGGCTGACCTCTTTTTCCTACGTATATCGCCGCCCATATTAGATTCTATCCAGGTAGAGGAGCCTCTCAGTCGTATGGATGCCATTCATTCGATCACATCCGACATGCTACCCAGTCTCCCTACAACTCTCAGCGATAGAGTTGTTCATCGCCGTCATTTTGCAAGGTGCTGCGATAATAGTCTCAGTACCAGCCACTGGCTCTATTCCTCTTAACAAGCTACAGAGTCATCAACGGGACCTTGTGTCTGACAAACTGCGACACAAAATAGAGGCACAGCATACGTATCTCACATGCCATAACGAATGTATACAAAAGTAGGACGACCTGTGGAGCATAGGTAATGTGTCATAGATCCCGCACAGTCAATGACATGATCGGCATTTCGATATCCAACGAATACGTGCGGATCGCAATAGCTCTGTTGGTGGCTTTTAGGAGCATACAAATATAACGCGCAGCTGCGCTGCCGTAGAACCAGTAGCTAACCTCATTTCCCAACGCATAGAATGAGTAGCCTCGGGCTTCCTTCCGAAGTACCTCGACTCCCAAGTCCATAAGTGCACATTGGAAAGACGCCAGATTGTTTCAGCTGGCCCCTCCGTTGTCGACTCGGGCATGCGGGACTTTGACGCCCTGCGTCCCCCGTGGATAACCTCGTTTTCCACCTCTTGGTTCCTTTCCAATAATCCTATCTTTCAAGTATATCGCTCATTTCGCGTCGCAAAGTCGGGAGTAGAGTGTAGTAGTCGTAGTAGTCGTCGTCGTCATCGTCAATTCATGTCTGGACGCCATCGCGCTTTCACTTCTTGGGCGGCTCGCGTGGTAGCTCAGTCGGTTTGCCGCGCACCTGGTTCTTCAACTCTTCAAAGAAATGCTTGGCGAAGCGGTCTCTGCGGCCGATTGCATCAGGGTCGGCTATGAAGGGTCAGCGTCACCATCGCCAAAGTTTGCGAAATTGGAAGGAAGAAAACGGACCTGTCGCCTCGCCGGGCGCCAGCGGCTGATTCGGATTGCGGCCGTGCTGGGCCTCGTGGACTCTCTTGTGGATCTGGCCGACGGCGCGGTGGAAACCGGGCATCCTGAGGATCTAGAGGAGGGGGGTTAGGGAGAGCATGAAGGGGCGTTTCGATGGGAGGCGTACCGAAGCGACGATGTGGTCCTGCGATAACGTTGTCAGCGAGGGTTGCGGGCAGTAGATGAATTAAAGATGAGATGGGCCAACTTACCTCAAAGGACTGGATTACACGGAGCGCCCACCAGTAGGCAGACATGGCGGGCGATTGTGATGGTGGAGAGGTGAACTTCACATATGAATGTTGTTGCGTTGGGGAGAGTTGAATATGTAAGCACGGGAGTTTAATTCTAGCGGGTGGCGTCGGAGCACTTTGGAGTGGCATTGTCCAATGTCAGGGAGCTTACCCTGGATCCTGTAGGCTCGACCCCGCATCATCGACTTGTTTGTCTAAGACATCATTCACTTCTTCGTTCATGATGCATTGGCAACTCAATTTAGGGTTTCAATGTGTTTCTTGATCATCTAAGCATAGGTAGGGGTCTGGGAGTCTATTCCTCACAGTATCCCACCCGCATATTGTAACTTTTGTGATTCTTTATCATCCTCTGCCATCATATGTCGTTTCTCATGATCCCGTCTCTAAGACAGGTACTTGCCCATGAAAGGCGTAAGGTAAACCTGCTTTCCAATATCGACGCCCTCCTTGCGCAGGATGCCGTAGGCGGTGGTGATGTGGAAGTACAGGTTGGGCAGGACGTATCCGGCGACGTACTGCTTCAGCTGCACGGTGGCCTCCTTGCCGGGACCGAGTCCGATGGTGACCTCGGTGTCCTGGCGACCGTTGAAGGTATCGCGGTCGACCTTAGCCAGGATCTCGAGGACCTGGTCGACGCGGGCCTGCATGGCGGCGAAGTTCTCAAAGTTGCGGTCGAGGTTGAGCGGCTCCGTGCCGGTGCCCCGGGCCGCAAGCTTCTGCGCCACGTCGGTCGCCATGAAGATCTGGAAGCTGAAGGGCAGCATGTCGTCGATGAGCTTAGCGCCCGCGAGGGAGCTGTTGTCGGCGTGGGCCTCGGCCTTGGCGATGATGGCTGAGAGAGCCTTCATGCCGTCTTGGGCCTGGGTGATGGAGGCGTCGTACAGGGAGTAGCTCATGGTGACTAGGGAGGTGGAAGAGCCGGATAGACGTGGAGTAATTGGTTGTGTAAGGGTGTGATGCTAAGACGGAGTGTAGATTGCGTGATAGTCTGAATCGAGTCTAAACTGCCGAGGGGGGCAATATCCTAGGGATATATATATGTCTCCTCTCTCTTCTTCTCTCTCTCTGACGAAACCCCTCTTCCTTCCCTTGGTTCCACTTCTCACCCTCTACGTAACCCCCTTCCCCGACCCCCGCTTTCTTCACCGCCGACAACACAGAGAAGTTGGTTACTAATGCAAATCGACCCCGTCTAGATGCTTCCTCGGGCGGTTAAAGGATTAGTAATGTCTCTGTGTTGACCCGGGCGCCGGCTTGCTTATGGGCCGGGACTGAGGAGGTGGAGCCGACTGGGGGCCGTGCGGGACGGAGTTCGGGTCCTCCAGCCGTGGTGGAAAGGGACTGAGAGAGGGGGAAATCGGGAAGAGGGCATCTCAAGTGATGAAGCCCAATGTTGCCAGTTGACGCTACGACTTCCCTCCTCTCTGCCTTGCCTCTAAATCGCTGAACAGAGGCCCAAGAACGGACATATCCAGCCTCGTCAACATCGCCTCCCTTGTCACCGCAAGACGACGTGAGACAAGGCCAAGCCACGCCGATGCAGTTCCCAAACCCGCCCTCTCTAGCTGAAAAAGGGGGGGAGGTTTTCGCTTACCAATTCGTCCGGCTCGGGCCGTCGTGTTGAGGCACGTTGTACCGCATGATGAAGTTTTGAACAGGCACAGACAGGTTTGGGACGCTCGTGGGCACGCGATTGGATGCCGTACGCAGTTGATTACCAACCCAGCTCTGTGCGGCTGCGTGCGATTGTGATGTGCAATTTACCTGATAGATGTGGCACGTGAAATCGATTCTTTTCGTCATATCATGGGGAATCATTGGTCGTGTCGTGCGGAATCACTCGTCGGGTTGTCTGCTTGAAGTTGTACGTTGGAATCGTTCTGTTCGTTCATTCGACCCTAACTCGAAAACCGACGATCATGTAACCCTGGTTGGCCTCACTAGAGCAATCTGGCTTTTGTAACATTATTAGCCTGATTCCCACCCATCACCCAATTTTTGATATTCCCTTCCCAAACACCCTCAAAACCCCAACGCAGCATTCGCACCCTCAACAGCCTCCCTCTGCGCCGTTGTCGCCCCGTCCCCGACGACCTGCGGCTCCAGCCCCATGGCCCTCCGGCCCTCGGCGCCGCCCCGCAGTGCATCCTCCGTAGGCCGGCCGACGTGCCGGGCCTCGCCCGCGCCGCCGGGGAAGTCCGGGCCCGGTGTCCCGGCGCGGAAGGCCGCCCGCTGCCGCGCCACATACGCGCCGTTGGCGGCTGTCGTCGGGCACACGGGGATGTATAGCACGCTCGAGTCGCCGGTGCCGACGTGGACTTTGTCGACAGAGTGGATTGCTGCCGAGGTGTTAGTCTCATGCTCAGGGTGAGGTGTGATATAAGCTGCGGGTTCTACTTACTGTCGCAGTGCCACGCAACATAGTCGCCCGGCTTGATCTCCGGCACATGGACCATGGTCCTAGCCAGCTCTAGATGCGGATGTAGCTCATCGGTAAACTCCTGGCCGGACCCGGGAGTCGCCCCCTGAAGCTCGCTCGTCATGTTCTCGACGCCTGTGAAGCGCCAGTTCCCCTCGTCTAGGAACCCCGGGTCTCCCGTCTTGCCCCGAACAGCCTCAAAGAAAGGCCTCAGCAAGAGATACGCCGTCGACAGCTGCACCAGCGGATTCACCAGCAACGTGCCCTCTCGCGGCGCCGTGCGGCTCATGCTCAGCCAGCCCTGCCACATGCGGAACATGGAGCAAGGGCCCAGACCATCATAGAGGTTATTCACGGCTTCGACTCGTCCGCTCGCGTCCCACGGGTCGTACTCCTCCCACCGGCCCCGGAACACGGCGTCGTACACGGCCCCGCGCCCGTAGCCCTCGGGTTCCCACCGCTCGACGCTGCCGCCGTCCATGTGTGGGCCGAGTGCGAACGCCGCGTCGCCCGGTTGCCGGATCCGCAGACGATCGGCGTATACTAACGGGTGGTCCGTTGAGAGGCGCGCTGTGGTTGACGAGGTGTGCCAGAGTTGTGACATGAGGCTGTGCTGTACGCGCAGAAAGGACGGGTGCGTGCGGGCTTTGAGTTGAGGTGCTGACCAGTACAGCTCGTAGACTTGAGGGTCGTGCTGTGGGAATGCTGTTTCCAAGTCAGGCTTATTCTTTGCTACTCTCAACGACAAGATTACAACATGTTACTGACCTCTGGTTGATGGATTCTTGCTCACATACTCCTCAATCTCCTCCTTATAAGTCCTCGCCTCATTCTCCGGTATAACCCCCTTGACAACCACCGCCCCTCTCTTCCGAATCTCCCCTTTCAGGGCATCAATACCAGCGTCCAGGTCCGCAAATTCAACCTGTGGGATGACGTCTGGCCCGCGGGCGGCGACGACGTCGTTCTCCCGGCGCAGCGCCGCCAGCAGCCGCGCCCAGCTCCGTTCGATATCCCGCTCGCGGCCCCGGACCAGGTCGCACTTGAGCGCGCGGAAGCGGTCTGGTAGGGGAGTCCGTGATGCGCCAGATAGCGAGACGAAGGCGTCGGAGATGTCGCCTTCTTTCTTCGCTGCCGTGGCTGTGGCTATGGTCCGGATGCCGTGGGGTGCTCGGGCGAGGGAGGACCGCAACATGACGTATCTTAACAAGCAGCGTTGTACCAATAAGTAGATAATATGAGTTCGAATATGCGAGCTCTGAATAATGCATTAGCTCTGCTCATTCTCCCGGAGTCAAAGGATGGCCCTCTCCGCCGCTGACTTTTATATCGTTGGTCGACGGTGCGGGACTGCCCAAAACGGAAGTCCGCAGTTCTCAACTCTCCCCTCCCTCGTCGCTCATTCGGAGTCAAGATCAGCTAAGCTGACAGTCCCGAGCGACCTGTGTGACTGTATTAGACGTCATGCCGTCATTGAAAAGCCGGCACACGTTTGTGTCGTCCTTGGTGATGCTTCAACACCATACAAGCCCGCACAGGCGTGGAGGTTAGTGCACATTTATTAGACGAGATCTCTAGCCTGTCAGTCTTCTCCCAGGTAATTTTCTCTCCATTGACGTATGCACCGCACCACTAAGGACAAGGTATTCATGCTCGCAAGGCAACAGAAAAAGAATGTACCCAAAAAAAATAGAAAGTCTGGCAGTTCCGTCTGCCGCCGACTTGAACGATCAACACCTTGATCAACACCCCATAGTCAAGAACAAAGCAGCCCTCAATCCGACCTAACAATGCACCCCCATATTATACAAGATACGAAAAACAGGAACAACACCCTAGCTCCCGGCTTGCTTTGCTTGTTTGTACGCCCTCCTCATCCTCAACTCCATCATCCGCTGGCCTTCTCTCGGCTCGGCACATTGTTGCTGGCTGACCTAGTCAAGCTCGCCGGCCTTTCGCACCTTTTCTCGCAAGTCGCGGTTCTCCGTCTCCAACCCGCCGAGCCTCTGCCTTGCCGCGTGTCTATCCTGGTTGCGTCCTTCTCGTTCCATCTTGAGCTTGTATTCCATGTCTCGTAGCCTGAACAGCCATCTGTTGTCGTTGTTGGCCCCCTGTTCATCTGTCAGAGCTGCCATGTCTCTCAGGCCCAGCCCGCTCGCTGAACCGCCGGGGACGGGTATTCCCGAAGATGTGCTTGTCCTCGTCATGGTAGAAGTTCTAGTCTTGCTATGGCTTGACCGGACTCGGTCCCGCCCCTGATCTCCAGGGCCGCGGGGGATCGATGGCGACGGTGAGCCGCTATCCACAGGCACCATGCCATCCGGATTTCCTGTCGCCGAATACGCCGCCCTGCTTCTAACATCGTTTGCCGTACGCAACGTCGCGTTCTCCACCTTGAGCTGGCGGTAAGCCTCCTCCATGCGGGCCATGCGCATTTGGGCATCATGGGAACCCAGGGATCCCGAGGCCACTGAGTTCCGGACCATCGTCTCCAGGCGGTCCAGCTTCTTGGTCCGGACATCCAGGTTGTTCTCCAGAGTTTGGTACTCTCGCGACAGATCCCGCGACACGGCTTTGATCCTCGTCTCAAAGGCCGCAACCATTGTCTCGATTGCCTTGACTGCGGCCATGAGGTTCTTGGAGAAACCCGGGAGTCGGGTGGCGATGACCTCTAGTGACGGTAAGACTTGTCGGTCAATGATGGTGTTGCTGCTCGCCCACTCTCGCCCGCATAAGGCGCTGAGTTTTTGCCAGAGCAGCAGCAGCAGCTCGTTCCTCTCCTGTAGCTGCTCGCGGGCCGTCTGCTCCAGAATCGTTATCTTTCTACGGTCCTGGCCCCTCGTCGACTCTAGCTCCGCAATTCGGACATCTTGGCTGCTCGCTGTCCGGGTGAGGTGCTGATGCGTCCTCTGGAACGAGTCGTATTGTGATTTGGTGTTGCGGTGTCCAACACGCTCCTTTTCGAGAAGCTCCGCGAGTTTGCGGCTCTCCAGTGCGTGAGACTCGAGCAGGGAGTCGCGCTGCTTGATGATTCGGTCCTTTTCGACCAACGCCGCCTTGCTGGTATCGAGGTCTCGGACCGTGTTCTCGAGCTCGCGCTGGAGCTTGGCGATGGACTACAGCCAGTTAGCAAATGCAAAGCCTCGAACTGTCGATGCTACAAACCTTGAGTAGAGAGGAGCGGGTGCCATTAAGGTCACCCAATGCCTCCCTCAGATTATTCTCCAGCTCCATCAGCCTCTCCTTCCACTCCGTGGCCTCCACCTCTCTGGACGTCAGGTTCTTACGCAGACGTCTGGCTTCGTCCTTGGCTGTCGATGCCTCCCTGTTGAGCTCATTGACAAACTGTTGCACCTCCTCCTTCTCCCTGTCTGCCACAATTTCCCGCTGGTGTCGCTCCTGTTGCAGGCGATTCTCCAGCTCCTTGATGCGCTCCTTTTCATCACGGATGCTCTGCTCTGCGTTGGCGAGGGCTGCCTCCAAGTCTCCGATGCGGATCTTGTCGCCCTCTTGCTCTTCGCGCAGGAAGGCAATCTCGCCTTGTGAGGACTCTTGCTGGACCGACAACCGTTGGTTCTTGTCGTTCGCCTCCATCAACTTTTGCTCTAATTCCTCCAGCTCCTTGTTGGATGAATCGAGCTCTTGCTCCAGCTGCTGGATCCGGCGTAGGTGGCTTTCCTGATCGTCTTCGAGTCGAATCAAGGCTTCGCTCATCTTTCGCATCTCTTCCTGCAAGGCGTCGAAATTTTCTGAGCGATCCTGGAGGTCCGCCTGGACTCGTTGCAGCTCGTCGTTGCGCTGATCGGCTTCCATCTCAAGAGCATCGATTTCCTCCTGAGCCTCCTTTCGCAGAGCCTCAAATTCGTTCTCCATGTCGCCCTGGTCCCGCAAAGCCTCATCGCGTTCCGATTGTAAAGCAACAAGATCGTTCATGGCGTTATCCAGGTCTTCCTGCAGGGACAATGCCGTCTCCTCTGCCTGTCGCTTGCCTTCAATCGCCGCCTCAAAGTCTTCCATGCACGTTTCGAGCTCGCGCTGCAGTTCCTGATTTTGTAGTTTGACCTCGCTGATCTTGTCGCGGAGTTCAGCCAGTTTATTCTCTAATTGCTCGCGCTCGGCTTCCTCGTCGACCTGGGTCTGCCGCGTCATGATGCTTCCACGAGACTGCGAGCGCTCATGACCACCAATTTGAGACGCCGACCGATCGAGAAGGCTGTCAATGGTAGACGGGGCAGGTCGACCGCGTCGTTGTGCCATCTTGAGATCCTCGATTTCCTGGTAAAGACGCTCCTTTTCCCGGTTCCTCGAGGTCAACATAGACGTCTGCGCGCCAACTTCGCGCCGAAGCTCTGCATTCTCGTGACGCAATTGCTCGCTCTCACGGCGCAGTTCATCAACGAGAGTAGTGGCTGTCGTAGTACTAAACCCAGCGTTGGACCCATCAACCTCGCTGTCATGTCTAGACATGGGGCGGCTCGGAGAGGCATTGACGTCTCGTTGGCCATGCTTCTTGGTGATATTGTAGATATTCGTGGTGTGATGCAACCCGCCCTGGGCGCTGTTCAGGTCCTGCTTGATCCGGAACATTTCGTCCCTCAACCTCTTGTTTTCATCGTCGGCCTGCTCCCTGCGGGCCGTCTCCTGCTCCAAAAGATCCTTCCAGACATCTGCTTCTTCCTGTCGGCCGAATCCCTCGGTTGTCCTCTCGCTGAGTGACTTGACAATGTCGGCAAGCTTCCGCCTGTCTGACTCCTTTTGTAAGCTGTCGGATCGCAGTCTCTCAATCTCCGTTGCATACTCTTCGACTCGCTCGCGCAGGTACAGCAGTTCCTCTTCTCGCTCCTGAGCCTCCTCGTCGTAGGGTTTGGCAGTTTGATCCGTGGATGAGGTTCCGCTTCGTGCAGTGCTAGGGCGCTCCTCTTCGTCCTTGATTTGCTTCTCCAGCTCCTTGACTCTCCTCCGCAACATCTTGTTATCCCGCTGAAATACCGCCAGACCAGTCTTGAGCTCAACATTCTCCGAAATCATTTCTTTGATACCCTCTTCCGACAGCTTGTCTAGTCGGTCACTTAGGAACATAACTTTGAGTTTGAGGTCAAAGTTCTCCTTAGACAGCCGTTCGATGGTGCTGCTCTGTTCTTTGAGCGTCAGGTTCTTGCCCGAACGCCCTGTCGTGCCGCCCATGGTGATGGGGGAAGGCTTGCGTGGAGTTTCGAGGCCGCCCTTGAACTTGTACTCCTTGGCTAGGGACTCGGGGACCTGCACGTTTCTAACATGCCGGGCAATGACCGTGTCCGTCGGGGCCGTGTTGTAGTTTTCCTTGGAAGCCTTGGGAGTCCTGAGCAGATCTGCGTGCCGGGGCCGTTCGGGGCTCTCGACTTCGGGAAGAGGTTCCAGCTGGGGAAGGGAGGCGTCGGTGTAGTCGTCGGTACCAAAGTTGGAGCCCATGCTGCCGAGGCTGACCGACCTCAAGATGGGATTGCTGGTGTTCCGGAGGATGCCCATGGCAGGTACGGCGCCGCCTGACTGGAGGGCATAGTCGGCGCCCATGCCAACCGTCACGTCGCTGGCGTCGTCTGGATTTGTCGCAAAGGACGAGGTGGAAGATCGGGAGCTTCCGAAGCGGCTCCGTAGATATCTAGGCTTCCGACTGCGCAGGGAATTTCCAGGGGTACTGCCAATGTCCGTCTTCTCCGACAGCGATTGGGATCGCGAAAGGGGCACGTCGGTGTCTGTGGAGAGCAGCGAAGTGTCGTGTGCCGCGTCTTGGTCGTCGTCTTCGTTTTCGTCGTAGTCAAGGGAGCGCAGGCCGGGCTGGCTGGCCATGCTCACGGCGCGGGAGACAGTGCGAGCGGCAGCGGCGGCTGTGGGCGATGAGTCGAGGTTCTCGAGGCTGGAGGTATTAACGCTGGTCGAGGTCAAATCTTCCTCATCATGGCGGCCCAACGGTGCGGGCATGGGCATGGGTGCCTTAGTGGGCGAGTCGAACAGATACGTGTCGTCGACCCCGCCGTCCTCATTCGTGGACCCAGTGGGAATGGGCGATAGCGAGGGCAGGAAGCTCGACTCGACGTCGCGAAGGTGGCGGCGGACATCCTCGTCGGTTAGTGAATCATCGGGGTAGTGCGTCATGTCGACGTTGGTCTGCTCGAAGAAGCTGCTGTCGGGGACGGTGTGAGCAGGAGGGCGCAACAAGGCATGGCTCGGGAGGTTGCTCAGGGGGTTGGTTTGGTGATTGTTCTGGACGATGTCAGGAGTTTTTGACGTGGTCGTAGAGGTGGTGGTGGTGGTGTTTGTGATGTTCGTTGTCGTTGGTGGTGCTGCATCAGGGGCAGGCGAATGGGCAGGATCAGGCTCAGGCACAGGTGCAGGCGCCGTCGCAGTCGCTGGGGTATCATTCATATCTGTCGTTTCTGGTGCATAACTGTCTTGAACATGTTTGTCTTGCGCGTCGGCATCTGCGTCAGTAGCCATCGAGGCGTCGGTAGCCGTGTGTGTCGTCGTGTCGACGGGCTCTTGTTGGGGTGGCATCTCAGCAGGTGACGCTGAGGATGTCTCAACACCACCTCCACCTCCTCCACCACCCGACTCGTCAAATGAGACGCGCCGCGCCGATGGTGTACGCGACCCGGGCCTGGGCCTAGGGCTCGGTGTCGGGCGTGGGCTCGGCCTCAAGCCGCCGTCGTCGCTGTGGCCGTAGCCGTGTTCTTCATCACCGGCGGCCATGATGCATGATGTGATTTCGTCTGGGCGCGAGCGGTCGCGGACGTTGTTGTTTTCGCGTGGGCGTAGGGAGTGAGGAAAAAAAAGAGGTCGATGCTTGCTTTCTTTGTGTTGGTCTTGTCCCGTCCAGCCGGGGCTTGTTGTTACTGGGCGGGAAGCCTAAGAACAGAAGCACTGACGGATTCCAGGGTGCGGGCCCTCTCCCTGTAACGCCCTGGGCTGAACCCCGGATAGCGTCTCTCAGGTGGCACTCCAGCGCAGTCTAGGCTCTGGCGGCGCCGTTGGAGGGGCAGAGAGCCTCATGGACTACCCTTGTTGGCCTGTGAGTTAGCGGCCTACTAAACACACGCCGGTGGGACCTGCACTGGCAGACTGTTGTCCTAGACTCCTACGATAAACTCCCGATTGGTCCGTTGCTGTGGTCACCCGGATGCTGAGATGCAGCCGTCACAGACGTCCAGAGTAATCACTTTACATTATGGGTTTGCGGATTTCCAGATTTAGCTCCTTCTCGGTGGCCTCTGCTGTATATATATAAATCAGAGGATTTTCTATATACATAAAAAAGTTATAATTAAGGTGAAAACAACTCTTCAAAGTAAGACCAGACCAGGTACAAGTTTATTTAAACTAAACTGAATAACTATAAGTTAATCTATAACAATTAGTTATAAATATTTTGAAAAGTGATGAGCGAAAATTTCAGGCCGATTGTAATGGCCCGCCACATCAACGATGAATTTAGCTGAGATGCATGACTTGGGATGAATCTCTGCACATAAAATCCCCTCACCAGGCTCTAACGGCCCGGCTACAATTTTACCATCAAGCCCGATGATTGTCGCCCCAAGCTTGTGCCGCTCGCTCACCAGCCACTGGCGAGACTCTTCATCGCGCTGATAGGCTTCAATGGTCGGGTCATCGTCGATGGACACCGAGTTAATGACATAACAACCCAGGCTGTAGGCAAAGGCTCGAGTGCAGCTGAGAATACTGTCGGCTGTGTCTGAGCCCGGTGCAAAGTGGGCGGGCCACGAAGCGACGTGCACCGTGGGATACTCTAGACTACACGAATACATTGCCAACGGATTCGCGTTCTCGCCACAAACCAAGCCGCTGAGACAACCAAACTCCGTCTTGACCGAGCAGTGTGTACTTGTTTTCCCCGGACCGTGGACGAGGCGCTCGGTCACAGTTGCGACGTACTTTTGGTGTTTGTTCAAGAGCGTGCCGTCGGGCCCGAATATGAGCTGCGTATTGTACATGGTGCCGGCGGTGTTAGGTATGCCTCGTTAACGCCCACGACAGCATAGATGTTCGCCTCCCGACAAGCCGCTCCGATCTGGTCCGTCTCAGGCCCCGGGACTTCCACAGACTCATGGAATTGCTGCGTGAGCATGGTATACGCCGCAGCCGACTCTGTGACGTGGAATTGACCCCATCCGGGATAGCCAGGAATGCAGCATTCGGGAAATCCAATAACACGGGCGTTGTGCTTGCCAGCTTCGAGGATGAAGTCGCAGACTTTTTTCGTCGTCTCGGCCTTGTTATGGAAGACGGGGGATATCTGGACGGCGGCCACGGTTACCGCCGACTTCAGATCGGCACCACGGTGAATCGCGGTATTCTTCGGTAGCTCTGTGTGCATCGTGCTTAAGGTGATGAGCTCAGAGTAAGCGTGTAATGAAGACCAAGAGAGACGGCGGTATTGTGAGAAGTCTGACGCTGGACAATGGTCCGTAAAGATGAGCTGGCCGCTGTCGCTGATCGATACCAACTGCTTATTTTATTCACAATGGGCACTGCAGTCAAGGTAATAAGAAGCTCAATTAGCAATTACCTGTCGCGTGACCTTGTCTAGACCGTTTCATCTCCGAAGCACTAGGCTCTGGCGAGTCTATCTCGACCGCGATATCTCCGTCTACATAACCCACGGGTTGACCTGGATTAGCGCTAAACTGGCACCTTGAAGATGCCATCTACTGGGTCATTTCTATCTCGACCGCGATATCTCCGTCCGCATAATCTACAAGCTAATGAGGATTGACGCTAAACCGGCACCTTGAAGATGCCATCTACTGGATCATTTCTATCTTGACCGCGATATCTCCGTCCACATGGGCCACGGTTGGATCCGAGCTGGCGCCTGGCACCCCGAACATCATACTAGAATACTTATATCATCTTCTGAACCGTGTAATCCAATTCGAAATCTCAATCACATTGTCTCACCTCGATTTAAGAAACATTAAGGTGTCACTCTTCTCTTTCCTATGATGAGCATCAAGATCGACAGTGCCACTTCTTCTGAAGATGTCGGCGATGCGAAGGCACTCCAGATGGCGACTAAGGATAACTCAAGTTTCATAGAAGGCTCTGTTGGGGCTGACGCGACTGATACTCCATCAGTGCAGTTTGACACACCTTACGGCTGGGTGATCGTGCTGGCTGTGCTCATCATTGACATCCACACATGGGGAATGAGTGCTGTAAGCTTTCCAGTACGTCATGCCTGACCTAGGTCTAATACATCTGCATCAATCGCAGGCCTATGGTGTGCTCTTGTCGTACTACACAACAAACGAGTCCTTCCGAGCGACCGAACCGATTGAATACGCCTACCTTGGCGGCCTCAGCATATCCTGCGCTTTCCTCATTAGTCCCCGGCTCCGCTAGGTCGCGCGTTTAGCTGTACCACGCAAGGAAACTTCGCAACTTCACGATAATCCTTTCACTCTCTCTGAGCTGGCCGATGAATAAATTAACCAACTACCGAGATTCATCAAGAATGAGCAACGCTTTTGTCGTCCCAAATGTACTTGGGTAGGTACTTTAGATGTTTTGTGTACAACCATCGGCTTCACCTAACTGGCGACCACATCTAAACTCCATGTCATCAACATGATCAATGCAATCCCTCATCACAGGCAAATCCTCGCGACTCAATCTTCAAATGCAGTCCCTTCGCCAACCCACCAACATGCAAATGGGTCCGCTAAGGGATTACTAAAGGTCCCTCTTCCACTCCTCTGCTCGATTGTCTCTGATCCTGCTTCTGACCGTGCTCCGCCGTCTCTCTCCAGGCCTTGGTGAGCAAAGGTTCCTCCGCATGAGCCGATCCCATCCTCATGAAGTCAGCGGTGATACTTGAAACAATGTATGAGTTGAGCTCCTGCTGTTCGCATCTGTCCTCCTTTTCCAGTCGGAGTTTATCCTCCTTGCTCATATTTTCGCGGCGGAGGCTCTTGATTTCGTCCATGACGTAGAGTAGGACGGCTTCTGGGCAACGGGTTCGCTCTGCGGCGTACTCTGCCTCGCGAACATATCGTCGCGTGACATCCGTAGCGCCTTCGATAGAGAAGGCTATAGCATATGCCATTTTCTTCCTCCAGCCTAATTGCGAAAGTCAGTGTTGCGTCTTGGGAGTGATGGGGAACATCTCGGGTGCAATGACTTACCTCTGCTATATAGGGTTGGGGCATCAAAAGCTTCCTCGCATGGATCAACGTGAACCCATCTCTTCCTGTGCTCCGAGTACACCTCAACCCACACGTGGTCCTCACTGTTCCATACCCACCGTACCCTGGCGCCCACGACCCGGCAAAGCAATGCAAAGCAGTTCGCCCACTCACCAACTCGCCCTCTTCGTGTCTCGAGCAGTTTCCAAACGTCTCCATAACGGGGGAATCGCTCGTATGCCCCGCAGGCTTGGCTTGAACATCTGAAAAGCTCGACACGCAGAGCGCCGCAAGCTGACTCCTCGGGGGTTGGCTCACGCATCCCATTGAAAATGGTTGGAGATAAACAGACTGGGCATGCTGGATTGGTCACCCAAGCAAAAAACGAGCGTTTGAACCATCGCAACAATGCCCGGATAATGCAGTCAGCGTAGTCCCACTGAGGCTCCCCTCCATCGCCACATGACTCTGCTTCAGCCTGATATATCGCACTCTCTTCTTCAGCCTCGCCGTATAGCCTCTCTAGCGGGAGGATGGCTAGAGCCTCGTCTAGTAACCCCGGGTTCTCATACTTTGCTGGGGTCAAGGAGAGGGATAACAGAAGATTGCGGAGCTTTTGGGCATCTCGGTCGTTTGCATCTGGAGGCTGGGGGAAAAGCGGTGTCCGAATTCGTCTCCGGTTTTGAGGCTGCAGCTGTGACCCCTTTCCAGTGCACGTTGGAGTGTACGGTGGAACTGACTCTTCCTCACCAGGTGCAACATAGGGTGGTGTTGATTCATCTTCAGTAGACGAAACCGCTTGTTTAGTAGCGGCTTGAGATCCAGCCCGGAGCAGTTCCAGCTCATTCAGTAGTTTGCTCTGCCACTGGCTCTCAAATCGGTTTCTCAAGTCTCGGCTCCATTCCTTGCCGTACTTAGATGGTGGTGTAGAAGAGGATGCTGTGACGGACCCTGTATGTTGCGTATGCGGAGCATGGTCCAGCTCTTCATCGAAGTTACATGAGGATCCAGCTCCAACTAGGGGAAGACGAGGTCGATGGTTCACTCGCGTTTCTATGTCTTCGAATACGCGTGCAAAAGGTATCACAATCGCCGCACCGGAATCCGGAGAGCCGGCAACGATGTGCCCATACAAGTCCCCAGACTCGGCGTCAATAACCCAGGAACCACAGTCCCCAGCTTCTAGCCGCGAGTCCAGGAGGACGTTATATACGCCCTGAAACACATTGCTGTTGGGGAGCCGAGCGTACAAGGGAGTGCCCGACATGAGTCCTGTGAACGTTCCTCTCGAGGTGGAGCTCAGGATCTTGACGTCCTTGGGGCCGTCTGTGACGACGCGCTGGACCTTGGATTGGCCATTTGCAGAAAAGGAAGAGGGAGAAATTTTGTTAGCAGTGCAATGGATGGGTTTGGTCACTTCAATCAGAGCGTAGTCAAGACCAGACGGCGGCTCATCGAGGGAGGACAGATAGATATGTCCTAGACGCTGCGGAGGCAAGAAAGTGCTCATTGAAGGTCCCTCTTCCAGAACCCGACGGCTCTGGCATTTCGACTCCTCCTCTGCAATTTGCATATCTTGTATGCTCGGTGATACTGATGGCTGGAGCATCTCACTCTCGGTCGAACCTGCGTACCGTGGGCTCAAGGCGTCGTCGTTCGTTTGTGCCAACCAAGCTTTCTCATCAGCACTCGGTGGTACTTCGTCCACCTCATCATCGTCGTCAATCTCGAACTCATCGTCGCTATCTTCGCTTGCCGCGTAACTCGGGGGCGTGTCGGGGCTGAGCACATGGCCTGCCGTGGTGTAGTAGAACTTGTTCGACAGCTGGATGATGCCGCCGACGGTAGCCTGTTTGCCGCAAGATCCCTCGCCTATACTTGGTTCAATGAACAGTGGCATCCCGCATGGGTTGCTCGCAAGGGATGCAAGGACATGTCGATGCTGAGATGCCAACGCTGTGCAGTCGTCTGCTAACTGAACGAGCTGATTGAAGTCGGGCGGTCGAGGCATGTGGGCCGTCTTGATCCCGGGGAACTCGTCGAGAATGCCGCTGTCTTTAATTGCATTTCTGACTTGCTTGCGATGCGCAGCGACTTCGCAGCAAAACAGGATGGCTGGGCTGGCGCTCTTTGCCGCCTTGCCGAACATGTAGATTGACCATGTTACCCAGCTCGATACCGGTTCGACCGACCTCTCGAGGTAGGCCTTGATCTTTGGGGCTAGCACCGCAAATGCATCTCTAGCTGGACCTTTGGCCACCCAGCAAAGCTCTTTGCCAACTTTGCCAACTTTGCCAATGCAACGACCGGCAGATAGCTCTGGTTCGGGCCATGCGAGAGGTCGCGTTGCGGACCGGCCACTGAGTATCGCGATGCCGCTCTCCCAGGATCGCAGAGGGGATGTCACGATTTCCAGCGACATGATTTAACGGATTTCATGACATCTTTCTCAATGATGAGAAGTCTGGTTTCTCAAGTGACGAGAAACATGGCTGTCCTCGACCCTACATGGAGGGGGTTCAGCCGCACTTATGAGGGCTGTGCAGGGGCTCATCATGATGAGGCGAAGCATCCACCAATGGCAGATGCAGCCTCATGCACCCGAACAGGGCTGGCTACCTCACCCGCCCCATCGTCGTCAGCGTTTAAAGAGCCTGGTCTTTCATATGACCTAAACAGGTCAGAAGACAATTGAAATGGCGACAATGGCAGACAAGATTGAGCTCGATTCGAGCCTGCTGGATCTTCCGTTGTCGCAACTGACCAAAACGACGATATCCAACGAATACTGGGCCTACCGGCACCAAGATCAGCACCTCAACAGCGTCGACTATGACCTGCAATCGTTCTGGACGTACTACAACAAAGAATGCGCCAGAGCTCTTCACAACGGAGGGCGATACGTGGCTCTCCGATCGCACCGCGATGTGGCTGATTGCATCCGCAAGCTCAAAAGCGGGATGCTGCGCCATGACATCAAGGACGAGCTGCGAGAAAAACTCACAACGCTTCACGATAACGAGGACGAGATGCTAGAAAACTCGATAGACTTGGCCGCTGGTCTGCTTTTGATGATGAGCTTCTGCAGCTTCGCGTACGGCTTCTCTGGCAGAAGTCAGCTTCGTTGGAGTGATGGGTCCCTAGAGAGCTTTGTGTCAGCCTATTTTGATCCGGGGGCTGCTCAGCTCGCCAAGGAGAATGTCAAGATGGAGAAGATATTTACTGCGCGCAACCTATGCCGCATCGCGGGGCTAGATATCGTTTGGACGGATAACTTGGTGGATCATCTCCGTTTGACCGATGACGATCAACGTGTACACATCTTCCACCATGCTTCGTTCCTCGAAGTCCAACGGCAAAGGTTCGCATTCGACTCAGTGCGTGTTCGCAGCTGACTTACCGTGACAGTTCCGATTCCCTACTACCCAAAGGTCTCGCGGATGAGACATTGCAGACATTAGCACTCCTCTTCCCATCCTCGGATGTGGAAACGAGGAAGTGGTTCTCCAAGCTGTCCGACACTGGCCTTGATAAACGAGTCATCCAGTGTGGGCAGCTCAAGACGGACCATCGGCAGACTGAAAAGTTTAGATTTTGGAATGATCGGCTTGTCGTGTTGAAGCA
This sequence comes from Dactylonectria alcacerensis, assembly GCA_029931735.1. Lineage (NCBI taxonomy): Eukaryota > Fungi > Ascomycota > Sordariomycetes > Hypocreales > Nectriaceae > Dactylonectria > Dactylonectria alcacerensis. The sequence goes on along the minus strand of JAPMUZ010000006.1, from coordinate 1,012,885 downwards.
GGTTTTTGACGAAGCACAACCCAAATCTTTGTCGCAATGGTGGCATGATAGGCGGAACGGCGTCCAATGGTACCACTCCTCGATAACAAGACCTGGAAACGTAACACTGTCATCCGCTAATACTGGTCTAGGTACACATTCTGGGTGGCCGTCCTCGTTCTTGTGTTGACAATATTCTTTGGTTTGGTGCAAAGTATTGAAGGTGCTTTGCAGGTGTATGCCTCCTTTAAAGGTCTTCATGGGCCGCCACCATGAAAGTCATATCTTACTGCCCACTGTCTTTTCCCCATTAACCAAGATTTGGCGGCTTCTAGGGAGACGTATATGTTAGAAGTGTTGAAAGGCGCAGGTATCTTGATTTAATTGGCAATGGCGTTTGTTCTACCGCGGGCAGCCTGCGGCTTACTTTTCTCATTGTTTCAAACCAGGAGGAATACCACTAATCGTACGATCTGACCAGGCTTCAGGGATAGATGCCCAGCCCGAGGTAGTATCGGAATACTTGGCTGACGTTTGAATCAACCATGAGACAAGACAGCAACCCAGCTAGCAACCCAGTTAGCACACCTGCGCAACGTGACATCACTTGCAGGCGGCACATCTCATGCAACACATGGCAATGGCACGCCAACACGTAACGAGGAAAAGATGTTCATTAACATTTGGTATCCATCATAACTGTGATCATCACGACCTGGGGAATTAAACTGCCCAAATAAAAATAACCCATTTGCACATCCTCTTAGTGCATCTCATCCCCGATTCTAGTTGGAGACCTTGTCGGAAACCTTCTTGCTGTAGATCCCATCCACGTTAGCGTGCTGCAAGAACGGAAGCGGCGGATATTGTAGAACTACTAACCCAGTGAACTTCTCAAACATGCCGCGACCGGCATCGGTAATCTTCTCGGTCGTCTTGGCGTCGACGTTGTAGCCGGCCTTCTTGGCGCCCATGCCGAAGGCTAAGAAAGCGTGAGCAGAATGTTCCCATGAATCCCTCATCGCGGGGCAAAAAGAGAGAGTGAGTGCTGCTTACCCTTGTCGACGTAGTCCTGCTTGGGCTGGCCGGGGTTCTCGGCCTTCTTCTCGCCGGAGACGCTGCTGGCGGCCTTCTTGAGGAAATCCATTGTATGGTTGTAGTGGGGGTTGGTTTAGGTTTGTTGGTTGGTGGTAGTGGTGAAGTATGAGAAGAAGATGGCTTGCCAAGAGGAAGTAAAAACCGGTGGAATTCAGGGTCCTTCTTATACCTGCCAGCCACAGTTCAGACCCTGCCGGACTGGGATGGGACAAACCCCCATGCAATGCTCGTCTTTCCCATCGTCTCACCCCTCCTCCTCCTCCTCCAGCTTTCTCCCCATCCTAGCTTGCAAGCTCGCGGTTAGACCCAAACCCACCTGAAGACCCCTCCCTCCTTCAGAGATCCAGCCAACGGGGGCCCAAGGGGCGTAAGAAAACCCCGCTACGTCATTCTAGACCCTGCTCTTAGACCCTGTGCTTCAAGCGCAGGTCGGTCGAAGTTGAACCCGCGTCCGGCCAATGCCAATTGTGGTCGGCGGGCTTTGCTTATCGTGGGCCAGTAGCAGCCGGCTAAGAAGTCACCGGGTCCGCGACAAGCTTTCGGGTTCGGGTGCAGATGGTGTTGCGGGGGGGAGGGGTCGTAAGGTTATTTGCGTGAGGAGATTCACATTCATCGGAGAGCCATTCGGGAGTGCGACCGGGTCCGCGGGGCGAGGCTTGTTGTTGAGGTGAAACTTTCGTCTTCAGGACTGTTACAGATGAGGCGGCAACAGGGCAAAGTCTCATCAGAGACAAACAACCTCACACACAGCTATCTAGACACTCTGTTCATCGAATACCAAAGATACACCACGCCTCCATCCCCCGCCTACCCTACCCAGCTGATCCGGACCCCCGTCACTGGACACCAACATGGCGGGCGGGGGGAAGGGGGGCTGTGCGAGCTTGCCTGACTGAACAGCTGAAAAAAGAAACGACGCGGCATGAAAGATTGCCCGGCATCTTACTATCATCTTAACTAGTACCTAGTTGACAGCTATCCACGACGGCGCGAAGAGGCCGCCTGCTAGTGTTGCACTGCCGCCGAGACACCGCTTTTGCTTGGACTGAAACTGCATGGGTTCTTGGCCGAGCTGGAGAAGAACCAACGCGCCGCAATGATATCCACATTTGAACAGCCCCATTTACGGTACGCTCGGGAGGGAGCCAATATGTGCCGTGAAGCGGGGTCATAGGAGGAGGCATGAACAGACAGTAGGTTTGTGACCAGACCGACAGGTTGATCTCTCAAGGTTGGTGCTATGCATTATTATCAGACTCCAGTATCAAGCTTCGTTTCCGAGCTCCAACTCTGTCCCCGTATCTCCAGTCATTCTTCGACGAGATTCCACCTTAACCCCTCAGCAATATGCAGCCTGTTGTTCGTTCTTCAGGCCAGACCCTTCTTCCGGGACGGCAATAAACGCCGTGTGATGCTGACTCTATGTAGTGTTTCCCATTATTGCATTTTAAATCATCGACTCCGTTTCCTCGCTATGATGCATCGTTTCCTCGTATCCCGTATAAATTCGTCCCTAGCCGTCATCAAACCCTCGCTCCATCTGCTCGTTTCAATGCAATGGAAGCGTGCGGCAAGAATATGCTATGTTTGCGGAGGCTAGCACTCCCAGCTAGGTATCTCTCGCTTGCCTTCATGAGTTGGCAAACACTTGGTACGACATGACCATGACCCAGACTTGGAAGAGGACGCCAGTCAAGCTCATCGCAAAGACCAACTGCCATGATTGACCTATTTCGGATACTTGTTAGCAACGAACCCCATATCGGAAGAAAACAAAACCACGTACAAATGTTCCTCTGTTGCAACCATGCCATCGTCTCTTCCGTTTGTCCCGTAGGGTTACGGCCAAACACCTCGATACTGCACACGCTGTTGATGGACCTGTCGGGTCCGAACAGTTGAATGCCAACAACAACCAAGCCCACGAGCCAGAGGATGAAGAGCATAAACGCCCCTATCATGACAATCGCTGGCAACAGTCGTCGTTCAGCAATCAGGTAGAATATGACGGCGACGAAGAGGATGGCGAGCGCGGCGACGGTGATGAGGTAAGGAAAGTACCTGCGCAGAACAGTCATTGGTTAGACATATGATCTGAAGGAGCTTTTGGAGGGATCGACATACCAAGGTATGGGTAGAAGAAGCTGGTTCTGGGTTTGGATGAAGATGGAAAAGACGCCGATGATGGCGCACGAGCAGAGCAGCATGACGAAGATCCAAAAGTTGAGCTGCAGAGGTGGCCAGTTGTAGGTGCGGACATGGCTGATGACTCGGCTTTGGTCGTCGTACGTCATCGACGATCCGCCGGCCGTATATGATGATTTGGCGACCATGGTGATGGAAGATTGTGTATGATTGGAGATGGGAGGTAGGGAGTTCGAGGAGTTGATGTCGGATGGAGAATTGTCGACTCGTCGATGGGATGGCCGGAGTATTATGGGAAATGGCGACAGATAGGCGGAGGAAGATGCAGCCGAGGTGTTTCAACCCGATCAAAAGGCCTCTGCAGCTGTCGTCGAATTATTTCGTCCGGTCCTCTTCGCCAAGCGAAAGTCAATCGCGGATGTGACGTCGTTCAGACAGCCTGAGATTCGTGGAACCAAAAGCACCACAAAACGGTGAATACCTCGCGTGCACCTGAACCCGAAGACACGAGAAAGAAAACGTGCTGGCGACAATGCCCTCGTCTCAATGCCCAATGCCGCGACCTTGCCACGTCTTCTGGCACGCGCCGCCCAAACAAAACGCTTCCCCCACGGCGTCAGGCTAGCAATCCCCCCTGAGCGGTAAATGCAGCGGGCCGGCGACTCGTGACCGCCTTGTTGTCGCGTTTTGGAGCTGAGGAAACAGGGCGGTAAGATGGCGATGGATGATGCTCGAGGCTTGGGCTGGTTGACGTCGGTTCTCGGGTGGAGTTTGGGAGAGTTCGCTGTCGTGGCGGCTGTCTTGGCCAAGGGAGGTGGAGAGTTTCGGTTATGCAGCAGTCGAGGCGTCGGCTGTCACTGTCGTCGAAGCCGAGGGATGGATGGAAGATGCGTCGAGCGGGATGGCGTCTATCCCAGCAGTGTTGTTGAAAGCGCGAGGTTTTAAATTAGTAAACACACAAAAACTCGGAGAGACAAAGCCCAGCCTAAAAGAATGGTGGCTTTTCGAGGTACATGCCCATTAATACGAATTTATTGCATCGCGAATCCCCCTGTTGAAGTATTCGGCGGGTGGTTGGGGGCCAGGCATTTTAGTGGGTTCAGTGCCTTTTGAGTGGACGCAGTGGGGCCTTCCCGCCCTGAAAAAGGCGATGGCTGGGGAATAACCTCAGGGGAGTGGCCGAGCCGCCGGGACAGAAGAAGCTTTGTTCAATTGACGTGGGAAGAAATGGCTTCTCGTGTGGTTCCACGTTGCCCGAAAATTAAAAGAGAAGCCTGACCCTGGTTTTTTCCAGCCTCTAGATCCCCTTTTTCGGATGGGATTTAATTAAAGTGCGGTGTCATGATAACGGTCGACCTGGGTTAGCCGGTCTCTCGGTGCTGGCATTCGACAGCCTCCACTGTTGTGCTGTCACTCGCTACTGGGCTGCACCTTGCACAGACATGCGCCATCGCCTCATCCTCAGCACCACCAACCTGATGGCGGAAAGAAAGTGAGGCTGTCCGAGATAGACAAATCTAAAGCGAAACGAATGCCTTGTATACGCATTTGCTCCTAACCAGCACATTAGGCCTTCATATTTAGATAATACGGCACTCCCACATCTTCACAATCAAGGACAAGGGACCTAATGTTTGTTTCCTGAGGAATACGCGTCGTTCTATTTTGTTCGAGAGTGATCTCGTTACTCCTTTTTTTAGGAGTCCTATATTGCGCCGGCCTGTTAATCATTCCTTCAACTCAAGAGGTGGTATCATATGCTAATCCGTTAACTCCGTCACTTGCTCATCCGTGCCCTATTCGTCTCCAATTCGTTATCCCTCCAATTGGAGGCATCTACAGCAACGTCTCGCCGAGGGCGCACCGCACCAGGGAGCAGCCCGCACGAATCGTCTCGTTGGCACCGACATCCTCGGCGGTGACCAGCTTGGGGTTCACCTCGACTAGGTCCACGGCCACGAGGTTGCCAGTCTGGTGCACGCTCTCGCAGATGTAGTCACCCTCACGCAGGGTCAGGCCGCCGCGTACGGGGGTGCCGGTGCTGGGAGCCCACATGGGGTCGAGGGCATCGACGTCAAAGGACAGGTGGATCGGGGTGTCGGTTCCAATGTGGCCGAGGGCCATCTCCATGACTCGGCCAATACCGTGGCTGAAGACGATTGTCAGCTTCCAGGACAAATCACACCTAGAGTTTCCACACAAGGACTTACCGGTCAATGTCAAACATGCTAAAGGCCTTGATGCCGTTCTCCCTTAGGATCTTACGCTCAGGAATGTCGACGGATCGCAGACCAATGTAGACAATCTTCTTGACGCTGATGCGCATGTCGTCCTTGATCCAGCCAAAGTACTCCTCCTTGTCCTCCTTGGCCAGGCCAGTCAGGAAAGCCACGGGCATGCCGTGGATGTTGCCGCTGTCGCTGGACTCGGGGGTGTTGATGTCGGTGTGGGCATCGACCCAGATGACAGCGATCTCGCGGTTGAGGCGCTCTCGGGTGGCCTTGGCGGTGCCGGCAATGGTGCCAATGGCAATGCTGTGGTCACCGCCGAGAGTGAGGACCATGCGGCCCTGGACGGACTGTTCGTAGGTCTGGTTGGCAATGGAGCGGGTGACAGCCGAGGCGTGGAGGGCCTTCTTCATGCCACGGTAGTCGGGGTCGGAGGCGGGGATGAGGTCCTTGAACTGTTGGACGGTCTGGTCGCCAAAGATCTTGTAGCCGAGCTCGGTCTTGACTTCCTCGAGCAAGCCGGACTCGATCAGGACGGCTGGGCCATCGTCCACACCATCCTTGGTCTGGCGGGGGAGGAAACGTTAGCAAGGCGAATTGGCAAGCGAATGGTGAAGCTAGACATACCTGGCCACCGGAGAAGCCCACGGCGACAACGCCGAGCTCATCGGGCTGGGAGAGAAAGCGGCTGTGGACAACGCCTGTGTTCATTTTGACGAGTGTTGGATTGGGTGGAGGGCAATGAAAGGTCTTCACGTGTCAAAGTGGGAGTGGTGGGGGTACACGAATGACGTAGTTTCTGGATGTGACAGGTGAGAGCAAAGATGCAGAGGATGTCAATCTCAGGGGTACTGTTGAAGCAAAGATGAAGAGGAGAGAGAAAACTGAGGAGGGAACAAGACGAAGCAGGGCGCTTTTATCTATCTTTGGCTACCGGGTCCGTTTTATCTTGCGGTGACTTTTTTTATGGCTGCAATCGGCCGCCGCCGGCTAATGACTTAAAGGGATGGATCTCACGGAAGACCCAGCGATGGTCTGAGAGAAGAGGGATGGACCCAGGGTCCCGGTCCAGAGATCCAAGGGCCCACTGACCCGGCACACGTATCATGGCTCCTTTTCCAGGGAAAGTTTCGTTCTCGGCGCGATTGACTTGACTCGCCTGGGCGCATGCGGCGTGCGATATTACGTTGTGGTGTGGTAAGAGAAACTGCTGCGTAGTAAGAGAAACAGACGTCGCATGCGGGGGATTGCAAGCATTTGGATGCGGCGGTGGGGTTTCGTTCTGTCCGTCATCGGTCGCCCGGTGGGCTTAAGCCGCTTCCGACCTAGGACCAGGACGCCTCTGGGCTCTTGTTGGCCAGCGCACCCACGTCCCTTGGCCTTGGCCCTGTTCGTGCCGCATCTTTCTAGAAGCCCATCCCGCGTCCCTGGATCTTGCTTTTCCTTTTCTCCCCCTTCTCCATCTTCCCCAACATCCCCATGACTGACGACATCTAGCCTATCTTTTTCGCCGTGTGCGGTTGCCTCCCCAAGCCTGGCGATGCCTTCACTCGACGGCCCAGTCGTCTGTTCTGACCTCCTCGACGATATCTTTCGCAAGGACGGCCGCCGGCCACCGGGAACGTGGGATGTCAGCGTCCGCGGCCGCTGGCAGCCGCGACTAGCCACCCCGCGAGCGTCGGCTGGTTAGGTCAATGTTAGGTAATTGCATCTCGCCAGCGCTCATTGCTGAACTGCGATACCGTGCGACTGTTTTGACAGACGGTGGTCTCAAGAGGTTCTCAGATGGTGGACTCAAGTGGTGGTCACGATTCACACGAAGCAACCAACACAAGCGACAAAGACACAGCCTCTACGACATGGTGACGCTGTCTTGTCTCACATTTGGATCTTTATTATTGATTTCCTAGCCATCCCGTTGCTGCTCACCACCAGACTGTGCCTTGAAGCATTCTCGGACCTCCGTCCTTCGCCCGACAATATCCCCATGCCGCCCACCCACATACGAGCGCCCGCACCGCTCATTCCTTGCCCACCGCCAGTCCCCCGTCTCCCCCCCCCCCCCCCCCCTTCCAATGATCCGAGAATCCGGCCAAGCACACGTTTTCTCTCCTTCTTTGTCTAGACATCGTTTCCGATCGGCTTAATTTATTATTATTATTTTTTGCAAACTCATTAATAATCCCCCACCGCCTCACAGGCGCTCCGGCGGGCGTCTCTACCCACCCGCCGGCGGCCCGCCGATCTCTAGAGAAGACGCCGGAACCGCAACTCGGCCCACCCCCACAATAACAGCATTTCTCATTACATACACGTGGCCGGAGCGGCGGGCGTCGAACATTCCGAGTGTCCGGGCGAGAAGACTGCAGACCGCTCAAATCTCGGTGAATTAACGATCCAGCTCGGACTTTGTTACTATGTGGGAGGTGGAGCGGGCGTTGCGTGTTTATCTGGAAGCTGTCGGATGGTGGCCCACTACATCTTGACAGATATCCTCGGAGCTGCTGGTTCTTGAGGACATAACTTCGGAGATATAACACAAATGAGGGGACACGGCCAAGTCACTAAGGCTAGAAACTCGGGCATGATATGTCTACCGGTCAAGACTAACCATTTCATTGCTTTGCTGAGCATTGGAGGTGTAGATAACCCCTTCTCCAAAGTGATGCTCAAGCACAGGCGTGAGAGCCTTGGAGTTGCCTTTCAATGCACCGTATACCGAGCAAAACCACGTTCCAAGAGAAACAATGTGCGTTGATGTTCACTGTGGTTGGCCGTGTCTACGTGGTAGACTGCAGATGATCAGGATACACAAAATTAAATAAACGAGCCCCCAAACATGGAGTTTCCTAAGTTGCGTAATGTGGATGGGGGTGCTATGGGAACTGCCACCGGGACGGGCGAACTAGCAGTACGCACTCCATGCAAACTCGTTATATGGCCTTACTTTGGTAGAAACATGGGCGCATTCAAGAGCGCGGATGGGTCCTCATTGCGAATGCGCCTTATGTGGACAAAACCGTGACCACTGGGTGCAGACAGGACAAGTGTACAAGACATCTCAAATTGGTTCTTGTTCCCAGCACAATCTGGTTGCGCAGCGACTATAATGCTCAGCACATGGGTATTCGTACGACATCTATACAGCATAGGAGGCAGCCACTCAACCTCCAAACTAATTGCTCCTTCACAGCTTCGGCTTCAACACCTCGCCTCTCTCGTCCTTGTAAGTGGCGAGGTTGTTCCTCTTGCTGTCTCCTCCGTGGTTGACCTGCGTGGGGGCATCGAATGGGGTGGCGTCCGCCTTGGCCTGCCTGTCGCCGACCTCGACGTAGTCCCTCTCCCCGTAGCCCAGGTACAGTTGCCTGGGTCGCCAGATCTTGACGCCCGAGGGGTTCAGCATTTGCTGCCGCCAGTGGGCCAGCCACCCGACACAGCGAGGCACGGCAAATAGAACCGGGTAGAAGCTGGTTTCTTAGTTAGCATTTCAAGGTCAGGAGTGTTGGAAGGTGACATACTCTAGAGGGAAACCCATGGCTTGGTAGATCAAACCCGAGTAAAAGTCGACGTTGGGGTACAGGTTCCGGCTGCGCATAAACTCGCTCTCCCGGGCATACTTAGCCAACTCGAGGGCCGTGTCGAGGAGCTGGTTCCGGCCCGTGACCTTGAAGACCTCCTCAGCGAGCTGTCGAATGGCCGTCGAGCGGGGGTCCACGTTCTTGTAGACGCGGTGGCCGAATCCCACCAGCACGCGCTCGCGCTTCTCCACCTTCTCCATGAAGGCGGGCACGTTCTCGGGCGACCCAATCTCCATCAGCATGCGGATGGCGCTCTCGGACGCGCCGCCGTGCGACGGCCCGTAGAGCGCGGCGCATCCGGCCGCGACCACGCTGTATGGGTCGACCAGGGAGCTCCCGACCTGGAGCACTGTCGCCGTCGAGCAGTTGACCTCGTGGTCGGCATGGATGATGAATAGCGCGTCGAGCGCCTTTTCTAGCACGGGGTGCGGGCGGTACTCGCTGCCGGAGAGGTGGTCGAGGAGATAGAGGAAGTTTCCAGTGTAAGAGAGCCCCTGGGCTGGTCGATTGAAGGGACGGCCTTGTCGCATGCGGTACGCCGCCGCCGCAAGAGTGGGCGCCTTGCCAATGATGCGCAGGATCTGCTTGTCAAGGACTTTGAGCGCCTCGAGATCTCCAGACGCGGCATTGGTGTACAGCTTCTGGCCTCGAAGCGAGGGGTTCGCCTCCGGCGCAAAGGCTCCGAGGGTAGCAAACGCGGAGGTCAACATGGACATGGGGTGTGAGTCGTAGCGGAAAGACTTGAACATGGCCTCGATGTCGCTGTGGACGTAGTTGTGGTGCATAATCTCGTCCTGCCATTTGCTGGCCTGGGAGGCCGTCGGCAGCTCGCCGTAGAAGAGCAGAAACGCCGACTCGAGGAAGTTGCTCTTGTCGACGAGCTGCTGGATGGGATATCCGCGGTACCGGAGGATTCCCTCGAGGCCGTTGATGTAGGTGATTTTGCTCTGGACCACGGCCGTGTTCATGTAGGCCGGATCATAGACCCTCAGGCCCTGGTTCGTCTCGTCCTCCGGTCGGTCATCATGTTGCTCGGCCTTGATCTTCTTAATGTCTGTGGCGAGAACGGAGTTGTGCTTAATTGGTAGCTCATATGCTTTTCCTGTGCGGTTGTCAATCACCGTCAGCGACTGACGAGGGACGCTCTTGATGGCCATCCTCGAGGTGTATGAAGCTAGGAGACAAGGGCGAGAATTGGAAGAGAAGCTAGATTAGGGAGTCAAAGAAGCGCAAACTGTCAGTCTTCACTCCGTTTCAATTCCCTCGCATGAGAGAACAGGAATCTAGCAGATGGATTTCTGAAGAGGACAAAGGTTTTGTACATTGCGATCGCCGAGGTCTTGAGCTCTTGGATGGTCATGGGTCAGTGGCATCTGATTGGCATATGATTGGACCCCTGAGGCAGGGCCACATGCCCAGGTGCCGCAGCAGCTTACCGAAATACCGAGGTCTATGATGGGGTGGGAGTAATTAAGTCCGGGCCGTGTAAGAGCAATCCACAACGAGTGGTCATCTATGATGGAACCTGGAATGTCTTTGGGTTGTACATAGTAGCAAGTCTTCAAGTCAACTAGAGAATTCGGGGAAGATGGTGGTTGTGTAGAATCACATCAGTGCCAACCCAGAGATACATGGGTGAATATTCGGGGTATGCATGCATGGAGCGATTAGAATACGGTCTCTACGCTATCGATAAGCAAGCGCCTACCCACCTCGCTTCTCAACCGTCAGGTCCGTGCGCCGCTCATCAAACGGGGCACCGCGAGACCTCTGTCTTTCATTCTACTGTATCCCACATAGCCGTTGCAGGTTATGTTAGTTTGAGCTGATCAAGGGCGACGAAACATTCGCGAGTAAAATCATGGCTCGGCCCTGCGTCTCTGTTACCAGATGCTTTCTGACCTCCATCCAGGAGCCGACGCCAACAGGTTTAGCCTCTCCTCTGCGTTCCAGTTTGAAGAGTTGGACCAGATATTCTATGAGATGAACTAGAAATCGAGTTTCATATATGTCCAAGATCAAAACAATGCGGCCAGTGCGAGAAATCGATAGTTTGTTTCCATCGCTTTTGTCGTCATTTTCTCTTCTACGTGATAACCCCTTCATTCCTAGCTGCTACCGACTACTCCTCCCCCCCCCTGCTAGTGAAGGGCGGCGACGTTTCTGCCATTTCCATCAAGCGCTGATCCGGAATCTACACCGATCTGATCTCGGGCCTAAGCTTCCTCCCGAACTCTGGAGCATAATTGCCGGGTTCTGGTGCGAGATTCCGCTGGCCTCACGGCACAGGACCAAGTTCGCATGTGCAACAGAATTAGCGACTACGACCTTGACCTAACGCAACCTATCTATGCGTCTTACATCGAAATAGACGGGCACCTCTACGTTCGCGGCCTCCACAACACGGCTGAGGCCGATTCTTGCAAGGGAGCCTACCTCGTCCTGCCAATCCGAACAAGGTCACAGTTATGTGACCAAGACATATTCACAGCAGAAGACCATTTGGGGATCCGCCGAGTCGTCTTCGTATCATCGGAACGTCGCGATACATGGTGTCATGAATATCCACTCGTGCTGGCGCATGGTGAGAGGCATTGCTCACAAGCTAGTGGCTCCACCATTAGGATTTTGAGCGATGTAGGTGCAGCAAGTCTTTGAAGATCATATATCAGATAGCGCTTCCTCTGGCAACTAGCATGTGTATGCACGGGGTAGGGTCTGAAGATGCGGCGGATCAAGAGCCTGACGGAGACGCGATCAGATGGCCCCCTATCACGGCTCCTCGGGCAGGCCCCGTCTCCTTCCCGCTAAATCCGATATCCCTAGTAACACTACAACCCTGTCAGAGTATCCAGATGGTTACCGGATGAAATGCTTTGACTGCAACCACCCTGGCGTCAACGGATACTTTGTGGCATGTGATGGGTTAAACGTCTATGATATCATTGCACACAGGCGAGACAAAAAGCCGGATGTGAGCTTGTAAGAGGATGTCCCCGGCTGGCTTTGTGACTGGATGTATATGCCTATCGACGAGGGCGAGTACATAACGCATATTTCCAGACAAGCTGGACACATCATGGGCCTCCGTCACCTGGAGATGGCGGACTTGACTGTAAGACGGTAGATTACCGGTCTTACTGGTATCCTGTGATGGCGGTATGTGACACTGGTTCTAACGCATTCTTTAGTTTTCCACAAATACGGGAGGGATTGCGGTGTTTGGGATGTACGCTACGAGAAAGAATGTGCTCTTTAATACGGTCACGACTCTGTCACACGGTCGGACTAGAGTGCATTTCAACTGGTGGGATGATCCAATTGATGATGTCGGCACTCACTGCTTGGGCGTCGAGCCATTGACGGCTACCAAGACAAGACCGCGCAATATCGAGCCAAGCGTCCCAACTTCTCTCGGACAACCCCCATTTACTTCGAGTGACGAAGTCTGGACTCGCACAGCGTGCTCCATGCAAAACGTCTCCGAAATACACCCTTGCATACATACGAATCATTCCGTGGTGGGAATGCTACTCTACTACACAGACGGCCATCGCGAGTGTGTTGGGCAGTTCCCATTGGACTGGGTCGCTGAGCATTTCATTCTCGACCAAACAGACAAACTTTATATACACTTCGATTGGTACATGAGGGGGAGGGTCTGCGTCGCAACCGTCACGGTCAACACGCCGAAAAAGACTGCGGATATTCCTTGGTCCGGCATTGCTCAGACTGGCACCTTGGAGTGGCGGTTCTTCTCTCAATACCCTATCCTGTTCCACGAAGGCGAACAACTGAACCCAAACCCGCAAGTTTCCTGTCAAGAAAGCTAAGCACATTTCCTCTGCCTTGGCCAGCTACGATATCCCTATCCCACCCATCTAGGCTGCTGGGTGTGACAAAACTAATGATACCGGGGCTAATCAATATTTGTCGAGTGTGTTTGCGGTCAGCTGGGTTCTCGTCTTAATATTTTAGATTTACATGCTGACCGAGACAAACCTAAGCTGCCATGCTGACTAAACCATCCGGACGGGTGTCGCCAAAGTTCCATGGACGACTCCGCCAGTCATCGCATGGGTTAAAGCTGGCAAGCTTAGATATGCCGGCGATTCGCTTGCGACGATCCAAATGCCAGGGATGTTGGTCAGCCAATGTCACCTTGTGGATTGAGAATTGTGGCAGGGTCAGCGCCCCAAACGTTGAATGAATGAAGCTTCAGTTCGGCCTCCCCCAGAAAGTAACACGGGAAATTCCTGTGTAAAAGGATCGGGCCAGTCCGGCCCGTGGGGAAATTCCGTTTCAAAGTTCTTCCCATGACCCTTGAAACCAAGTTGTTGGATCGAGTGATCCACAGCGTCGTCTGGAACAAAGGTCAGGCAGTGAAAGCATGATGTCCAAATCCTGGGGTTGTGTACGAGAAAGGACGGCTGATTGGTTCGATGGGGTGAGGCTGAGATGTTTCCATCGTCAGCACTCTGTATGATACGGATAAAGACGCGGAAAATTCGCAAGTTCAGATGCCAAGCCACCAAGGATTAGACGACCTGAGATTTGGTGTGTCCCGCTCCACGGAATAAGTTAGGCGTTTCGGGGTTTCCAAAGTGCCCAAGCTTGATCAAGGGATAGATACTCAATGACTAGAAATCCTTTGTCCCCAATGGTCGCCTGCATCATTGGACAGAGGCGCATTAGCTTGTTGAGCCTCGCAAATTCCATCCACAATGCGCAAAGTGCCACCCGACATGAGACGGAAGAAACCACTTTAGATCGGCCGCGTTCCAGGGATCAGACGCCAGGTTGGCGCCAGCGCCGCCACACCGTTCAGGGGGCTTGGGTGTCATTGACGGAACATTAACCTCACTGGAGGGTCACCGAAGATCACTAGAGGTTAGTTTTTTTCCCATGTTATGAAGGTCATCCGAATAGAATAGCCCAATCCCGGATGGCGGCAGATTCGCCAGCGTTGCGGATCAGGTCTATTCGCGGCACAGATTGCATCAACGAATCGACAGGGCATCATGCCATGGGTACTTTACTCCAGAAGCCCAGAAAAGACAGGCCCCCTTTCTTCGCGGCTACACGTGGAGGATACTCGTGCGGTAGAAGACGACTCGTCATCGACGGCTCATGGAGAGATTAGAACAGCACCCAAGACTCCCCTGGCTTGCATGGCCACCGTAATGCTACCATGCCATGCCATGCTACCGGCGAGACTAGACTCCACCTTTGTTCATGGCTCTGTCCTTGCGGGGGAAGAGAATTGGACAACGATGCGATAAGTTTTTGTTTCCAACGCGGAATCCTACGTTCCGATTGGATCTGGGCTTAGTTTTAGGCGCCCAGTGTGAGCGAGAGCCGCCCACACCACGGGAATCGCTGATGGAGTTGGGATTCGCGCATGAAAGGGGACGCCTAGTCGATAAGAGCCAACCAAACTGGAAATATGGGCGGGAACAGCAAAAAGCCGGATTGATGCGCAGCGTTTGAGGTTTCCAAGCTGGATGGTTGGATGTTGCAGGCTAGGGGCACATCTGACACGCGTCCTTGATCCTGATGCATCCATCCATCCATGGTCTTGCCGTGCACGGTGCCGCACTGTGCAAGTACCGCCACCACCCAGGTTAGGGTCATTATTGGAGTGTTGAAGCACTGCAACATTGGACGACTCGGGTACCGATCGACCGACACAATGGGGTACAGGGGGGGTACACAGTACATATTGCCAGAGATACATGTTAACTCTGACTCGAACCTGCGAGCTCACCGACCGAGAGGGGCATGTAACGCAACAAAGCGCACACTTTCCATAGCTCCAGCAGGATAGGTGTGAGACGAGCGCGCACAGAGGCATTGGCCTCACCTTGGTGCACCTTGCGAGATGTTGCATTGGTTTGTACTGATCTGTTATCTCGACGGTTCAATCGTGATAATTAGTCCAGCAAAGTCTATCCCTCGCCAGATGTGCGGCCATCTCCTCGACTGCCCATGTTCCCCTGTACCTTATACCAACAACCGCTAAAGCTGTCCCCTATTGCAACACCCGCAGTGACATGCAAATAATATTTCGCAGCGCATATTGGTAGCACGGAGCACATGCCATGTACAGTGCGATGCTCCACTAAACAGGGACCCCCCATAGCTCCACTAAGGTTGGCATTAGCGGGCCTCCGGCTCCCGTCCCAGCAGGTATCAAGCCCCATAAGCAGCCCCTGTCGGGGTCCAAAAATGGCAACGGGCGGGAAGCCAGATGGCTGATGCCACGCACCCGCAGTGCGCAACGCACTGGGAGCATGGGAGCATGGGAGCATGGGAGCAGCCAGCGCGGAAAGTTAGGAAGGGGACTAAAACGAGCCATGAACCAAAAATTGCAGCAAAACCTCATCAATCTTCATCTCGGGCCATGATTTTGTTTCTCTGCAACTATACCTCTTCCATCCATCTTCTCGCTCCAACGCCTGCATCCTCGTGAGGATTCTTCAGCCTTCCTCTCCCTTGTCCTATCCTACTCTGGCATTTTCGTTCCCTGTCCCTGACGTCGCAAACCGTCTGTCCACTCCTTAATTCATCCCTCACCATTCCATATTCGCCATTCCATCCCCGCGACGTCTCCTGGCTCTGTCGTTCAGCCTGGGACATCCCTCGACCTTGACAAACGACCGGTAGCCATGAGGTAAAGGTCGTCAACATCGCCTTTTCTTCAACCATTATCCTCTCTCTCGACCCCCCGAACCTGCCACCGAATCGAACCCCCGTTGCATGTCTTCTGTCGCTGGCGCCAGATATCCACAGGAACGCCCTCGATCCTCGACTGCGACTTTGCGACCTGTCCTCACCGTCTCTAACGACATCAAGATAATTCTTCTTCGACCTTAGAAACCACCTCCACAAATCCTCACAATGGGCAGGCTACGCTCCCCCGCCTTCCACCCGCGCCGACCGTCGAGCTTCCTCCGCTACACTCTCGTCGCCGCTCTTCTCCTCTTCGGGTTTTACACTCTAAGCAACAAATCAGGAGGCGCTTCACAGTTCCCTATACCCCACGGCGGATATGGCACCCACCAGCCTTACAAAGGTGACGGCTCAGATACAAGTAGTCGACCCGAGCATCCACCAGCCAAAGACGAGTTTGGTCCAGGTTCCCACCCTATTGATCAGCTCATCAACAATGCCGAGCAGACTTTCTCCGACCTCATGGCCAAGGAATCTCTCACTCTAGAAGAAGCTGCTCAGGCATACCGCAAGCGCCGCGGCCGCCACCCTCCTCCCGGATTCGACGAGTGGTTCAAGTTTGCCAAAGAAAACGACGCCGTCATCATCGAAGACTTCTTCGACCAAGTTTACCACGATCTCGCGCCGTTTTGGGGCATGCCGCCAAATGTAATTCGCAAGGAATCGTGGAGCTTCGAGATGAAGATCCACATCAGGGATCAGGTCACAAACACCACCAGTGATTGGTTCTGGACGCTTATCTGGAAGGACATGATCGACTCCATCGTTCATCTGCTGCCCGATATGGACATTCCTCTGAATGCCATGGACGAGCCTCGCCTAGTCGTTCCATGGGAGGACGTCAACTCATACATGCAAACCGCCTCCGCCACATTTGGGCTCCCCGCGCCAAAGGAGGTCAAGTCCGTTTACCAAAAGCTCCCCAGACCCGGTCTCGGAGACCCAGACACTAAGATCCCACCTAAGAAATGGGAAGAAGAGAGTAAGCCATCATTTATAGCAGCGGTGCCTTGAATCTAGGCTAATCCAAGGCAGAACCATACTGGCCCATTGTTCGCCGTGGCTGTCCCCCTGGCAGTCGTGCTCGCACGGCCGAGATGCTGTCTAATTTTGATGAACAGCCTCTGATTGAATCTACTCACGCCCAAGACCATATGTACAAGGGCTACGTTTCCAATTCTTCCTTAGCTACTGACTTGTGTCACCAACCGGACCTCCAAGGACTCGAGGGAATCATCATCAACCCGATTTCCGTCTCATCAACCAAGGTGCTATTTCCAATGTTTGGAGGCTCCAAGCTGGGCGTCAACAACGAGATTCTTCTGCCCGCGCCCATCTACTGGAAGGAGGAGGAACGCTTCACGGGAGGCACGAACCGCGGCGGCCCCTGGAAGAAGAAGGGCGACAAGGCCGTTTGGAGAGGTGTGGCCACTGGAGGCCAGAATATGCCCGACAACTGGCGCGGCTTCCACCGCCACCGTTTTATGGCAATGAACAACAGCACCAAGCTGGCGCTAGTCGAGTCTGGTAAGGGCAGGCTGGAGAACTTCGCCATGCCTGAAGAGAGCTATCATGTGAGCGCCCACGCTGAGGGAAGAATGAGTGAATGGGTTAGCGAATGGTCGGACATGGGCTTCATTGAGCTCATGTGCGCGACCCAGACCAACGATGGCACGTGCTGGTATACCGACCTCTATTTCCACCCAATCGAAGGCCTGAAGATGAAGGAGCAGTTCCGCTACAAGTACGTCCCCGATATTGACGGAAACTCATTCTCCGGCCGCTACCTCGGTTTCTTGCGCTCGACCTCGCTCCCCATCAAGGCAACTCTTTTCCGCGAGTGGCACGACAGCAGACTCATCGCGTGGAAGCACTTTGTCCCCATGGACAGCCGATTCGGGGACTTTTACGGTATCATGGAGTATTTCCTGGGCTACAAGGGCCGCAACGGCCACGACGCGGCGGCCGAGAAGATGGCCATGGATGGCAAGACATGGGCGGAGAAAGTGCTTCGCAAGGAAGACATGCAGATCTACGTCCTGCGGCTGCTCCTTGAGTACGCCAGAGTCCTGGACGACAACCGAGAGAAGCTGGGCTGGGTCGCCGACGCCATCAAGGACCCGTCGATAATGGACACCTGGCAGAGCTTCAAGAAGTAAGCATAACATGTAAACCGGGCCGAGGAATAGTGTCCCGCAGAAGCAACATTGGGATGGGACGGCGACGGCGTTTTTGGCGTGATGAGTTTAGCATATAGATGTTTGTCATATCTGGCATTGTATCGTCGTTGCCCGTTGGCATCGACCGGCCTTGGGAGGCCCAATTTGTATTTTGGAAATAGATGGGCACCAAAAGCACCATGGCATTGCGTGCGAGGAAGCATGTTGGCATGTTTTTGTGTTAATACAATGTACAGTTTACGACGTACAAACCAACTTTTACTCTATGTATCTTGACACGTAGTTGTACATTTCTTTCGAGACCTTTTCTTCTCGGAGAGGGTCTAGCCCCGTCTACTCTAGGATAATCATCATCATTCCATTTCTTTATGAAGACACCACCGACCCTGAAGCCGAAGCTTTGGCCTCGTCCTCGATATCATCCGAGTCGTGATCGTCGATGACCAAGCGTCCAACCAGCTGGGTGTACGATGGACGGAAGGGCCAGTTCTGAAAGGCCTCGAGGATCTCGCCCCACTGGTGGGCGTTGATGGCGCGGGCGCACACCTGGCCCTCGTCGAGGAGCGGGCTTCCGCCGACGGCCGGGTCGCCGAGGGACGGGCAGGTGTCGTACAGGTCGCCGAAGCCCGGCCAGATGCCGTCCATGGCGCCCGACGCGGGCTGCAGGCTGTGGCCGAACCAGAAGCGAAGCATCACGTCCGACATGTCGCCCGCGTGGGAGGTGTCGCGAGGCGGCTGGCGCGTCAGCGGGTGCATAGCGCGCGGCTGGAAGTCGAGCAGCGCGCAGGGCACGTTGGGGAAGAACTCGTCGGCCCGCGCGGCGAGCGGCTCGTAGACGCGCTGGTCCCAGAGCAGCGCGGGCTTCTGCTGGCGGAAGATGTGGTAGTTGTCGCGCAGCGTGATGAACTCCTTCTCGGCGTTCTTCTTGAGGCCCTGGATGCGGCCGATCCACGCGGCGCAGCCCTCGCGGAACTCGGGCGTGCCGCGCGGCAGCTTGAAGAGGGCTTCGCGCTGCTGGAGAAGCTCGAGGTACATCGTGCTGTCCTCGGTGTCGTAGCGCTCGCGGAACCGCAGCTTCTTGAGGCGCTCGAGCAGGTCCGGCGTCGGCCAGGCGGCGTACTCGGCCTCGACCTGCTCCAGCTCGGCCCGCCACGGCCGGCTCATGTGGGGCCGCTCGACGCCGGCGAGCCGCTTCCCCGCGAGCTCCGGCATGGCCGTCAGGGACTTGTAGGTGGTCGTCTCGCGGCCGGGCGGTGGGGTCAGGCCGGCCTCCTGCATGCGGCGCATGACTTCGAAGCCGGACTCGATGTTGATCCACTCGTCGCGCAGCTCAGTGCGGGCCTCGACCTCGACGTCCTTGCCGCAGACCTCGCGGAGCCACTCGCACGAGAGCTCGGCCTCGAAGGCGCTGCGCTTGCGGCGGACGATGGTGCGCGGCAGCAGCTTGCGCTTGCCGGCGTCGTTGACCCACACGAGCATGCGCACCAAGCCGTACCGCTGGAAGAGCGACGAGTTGCGGATGCTGGACATGAACTGGTACAGCACCATGGTGCTGACGCACTCAAAGTTCTGGAAGGGCTTGGGCGGGTAGAAGGACAGGTTGACGCTGACCAGCAGCGTGTCATTGCGCTCCGGGATCCGGTCCATCGACCGGTCTGGCTGCGAGGTGAGGTGCTCGCGCAGCATGTTGTTGAGGTCGGTCCACACGATGCCCGACTTGGGCACCATCTCGACGTTGTCCTTGGCCAGGAGGTCGTGCAGGAAAGGCGCGTACAGCTCCGCGTCCTTGTCCATCATAATGTGTTTGCGCGGCTGCACCACCTCGTGCAGCTTGCGGCTCCAGACGCCCGCGCCGGGGTTTATATCGATCAGGTCGCAGCCGCGATGGCGCTCCAGCGAAGGGGCGAGGTATGTCATGATGTCGTCTGCCAGCAACCAGTTAGCTCCAGCTATCCAGCAACACCACACCCCACCTACCACAAAGACTTTGGCTGGTGATGTTGATCCGGCTCTTGTCCCCCTTCACCTCGCCCTTCCTCCTGCGACCCCTTATCAAAGGCTTCCAGAGACCAATTGCATCGAGATCCTCTGCCACAGGGCCATAGGGCTTCAGCATGTCGGCGGTGACTCGTGGTGCGGTATTCGCGGCTAGGCGGATCTGAGAGGGGCCGGCCGAGCGTGCGTGTGCACACACAGCTGCCGTGCGCAACGGCCTCGAAAGGGCAGTTCGCGCATCTCGAAAACGGGCGAACATGAAGAAAAGAGAGGGTGATGCCGGTTTCGCAGGTTCGTGGACGGCGTTTTGCGACGACAAATCGTGGAGCTCGGAAATTCATACGATTCTGCCGTATCCCACCGCCCGGACTTCTTGAACAACGTCATCGTCCAGGCTTGTCAGGCGCGCTACCCTGCACCTGGGCATTGAGCTCAAGTAGATCAAACCTACAAGCTCAAGCCGACTCGTAGGTTCGTAGGTAGCTGCAAATACCGACCTAGGTTCTGATATCTGTATTTAGTTGGTACGGTGTATCGTGGTATTAAAAATGAATCGTTAAACTGGGCAATGAACAAAGTAGGTACCTTACTCTCATAGTATCACGAGTAAGTCAGCATCCTAAATACATCTTTTCTAACACATTACTCCAAATGCACACGCAAGCACCCTCGATAGATGATGGTCAACGGTCGCGCTATCTTTATCAACTATGAAGCTCACGCTCAGACCCAAGGATCCTCCGACTCCCAAGAAACCAACATATGTATCATCAACTCATCCGAATGCCAAGTAAACTCCTCGAGACGCCGCCATGCCAAACATTGAATTGCTGAGAACTGCCCCACCCCGCAACGACTTCATGCTCCTTCGCTGCCAAACTCGTTGGTCCAATCAATCTGCTTCGCAATGTCGTCTTTGGACACCGTTGGGTGCGAATCGTCAAGTGCCATTTCGAAATCTTTGAGAGCCACGTCTGGAGCCAATAGCTCATCCGATTCGACGCTGTCATATGTCATTTCGATCTTTGCCGGGTCACCAGGTGAGCATGGTGTCAACATTCTTTTGCCGTCTTTCATAACCTGTTGTCATGTGAGCGAAATGTCATGAGCTTGGTGTAACAACTGGAGACTTACAGGTTTAAAATGAGTTGCTTGCAAAATCTTGCGCACTGGTCGCATCAATGCGTGCTGGACAACGTTTGCAATATCACTTCCAGAGAAACCATCTGACTTTTGCGACAAGGTGTTGTAGTCAGCCGCTTGCAACGTGGTATCCGTGTCGCCAATAGCAAGCTTGAACATCCTTGCGCGGCCGTTGGGATCTGGTAGACCAATGTGAACACGACGTTGGAATCGTCGTCTGATGGCGGCATCAAGTTGCCAAGGGATGTTGGTGGCGCCGAGAACCAAAATGCCCTTGCTGTCGTTGCCCACACCGTCCATCTGAACCAGAATCTCAGTCTTGATTCGGCGTGACGCCTCGGATTCGCCCTCGCCTCGTGGTCCGCAAAGAGCATCAATTTCGTCAATGAAGATGACCGAGGGCTTGTTTTCTCGTGCCATGGAGAACAGGGCCTTGACCAATCTAGGAGAAGAGTATGTTAGCAACCCAGGCAATGCAGCCGGCCTGAGTATAGCTTACCTTTCACTTTCACCCATCCACTTGCTGACCAGGTCGGAACTGCTGATGCTGAAAAAGGTACTGTTCGCCTCTGTTGCCACCGCCTTGGCCAAATAACTCTTTCCGGTACCGGGGGGGCCGTATAGCAAGATACCCTTCCAAGCTTGTCGCTTGCCCTGGAAAAGGTTGGGGAACTTGATGGGAAGGACAACGGCTTCCTTCAGCGTCTCCTTGGCTCCCTCCAAACCCGCAATGTCCTCCCATCTCACGTTCGGCCTCTCCTGCAAGATGGCGCCCGACAGTGCGTTCCTCAACTTCTTATTGTCGTCGTCCTCACCACCAGCGGCCTTGGCCTTGCCGCCAGCTGAGGCGCCGTTGGCAGCCACAGGACCCTTGCCGCCGCCGCCGCCGCCCTCGTTGTCATCGCCCCCTTCGTCCAGCCATTTCTTGAGCTTTTCGGTGCGATCGAGGTAGACGACCATCTTTTCTCGCATGGTATCCTTCATGACCTTGTTCTTCTCCCACTTGATGGCCTTGACCCAGAGCTCCATTGCAATGATGTAGGCATCGAAGGCGTTCTTATACTGTTTCTTGTGGTCAAACTCGATAGCTTTCTGCAGCTCGGCGAGCGCACGCTCGCGGAAGTTGATGGACATGGTGTCGGTGGCGCTGAGATAAGGCGGGGAGGATGCGGTTTGCGGCCGAGGCTTGTTTGTTGGAGATGGCGCAAGCGTAAACGAGAGCACAGCACGCCAAAGGATCGGTTTCGAGGTTCTCCCCAGAAGCGAGAGGAAATCGAGGGAGAAGGGGTGGGCGAGGACTATGGGCGGCTAGAGGTGTCGTCAGGATGGTTGAGGCAGCAGCAATAGCATAGTGACGGACACAGGCACCCAGGATTGGCGGGGAAACATGCTTGTACCGGGGCGCGCTCGCGAGACCATCAATAGCGGGGCATCGCAACTTGGGCCTGGTGGACGGGATTGGAATTTGATGAGACCTTGAGATTTCTCATCGCTGTGGCTTCATAATCGACTATAGCCGAAAGTAACGGCCACGGAACCGAGGTTCTCCAAATCAATCACAAGAAGTCCGCCGCAACCTTTCACCGGACGCCATGGCCGATGCCCAAGCTCGCCTCCAGGCGCTCTCCGAGGACTTTCAGAAGCTCCAGCAAGGCATGTCTCAACACTATCTTCGCAAGGACTCTGGCGATTAACACGTCACTACAGAACTCCAAGGCGCTGTAGATTCGCGGCAAAAGCTCGAGGGTCAGAAGCAAGAGAACCTGGGTGTGCAAAAAGTGCGTCCCATCTTGCTTGATGCTACCATTTGCGACCCCGCTAATCCTCAATCAGGAGTTTGACCGACTAGGAGAGGGAGAGACTATCTACAAGGTCGCAGGTCCTGTGCTGCTGAAGCAGGACAAGATTGAAGCCGAGGGCACTGTCAAGGGACGACTGGACTTTATCAGCAGTGAAATGTGAGTGACGTCCTACGTGGCATCACACAACCGCACAACGCACGCCACCCGACGATTCCCGCGAATGCTGACGATGGTATGTAGCTCGAGATTGGAGGACCAGATCAAGGAGACCCAGGACAAGCTGGAAAAGAAGAAGACCGAGATCATTCAGATCCAAGCAGGTGCTCAGCAGGCTGCCGCTGGCAAGGGAAAGGAGCCAGCCCAGTAAGAAAAAAGGGGCGACACAGCGGAGATGTCATTATATCATGAGTTGAGTGTATTCTAACGACTGATGAAGATGATGCGATCTAGATGACCAGGCTACGATAAAATAGAAAAACTGCCAGTCGTAATAAAAGACGCTCCCAAAAACACCTCAACGCCGCGGCCGTGTTCCTCCCGATTCAGATTCCCAGATCCGTCTCGGCTTAGTTGATCGACATGATGGTGAAGCCCCAGGGCAGTCCCATGTTCTTGGGGCGCTCGTGGCTAGAGTTGGGCGAGAAATTGAAATCTAGCTTGTCATCCACGACAAGGGGCTGCGGCGTAGAGGGAGACTCTTCGGCCTCGATGGCGTCGGTGATGGCCTTTGTGATGTCACTCTTGCCCTCACAGTGGTCGAAGACGGGGCTCTCCTCGATGGAGTCTTGCATCAAGGTCCTCTGGTCGCTCTCAGCAAAGAGCTGCGCCTCGCGGTTGAGGAGGCCCCGGGTGACAGTGCGGCCCGTCTCGGCGAGTCGCTTGAAGATGATGGTGGCGGCCGCGATGGCCTGGGCCAGAATGCGGTCCTTCTGGGTAGAGGTGAGGTGGGCAAAGATATCCGACGTCTCCTGCTCCAGGAAGCCCTGGGTGTCGGTGTCGAAGATGGCCTGGAGGATGCGGTGAAGAGTCTCGCGGCTGTTGAGGTCCACCTCGGGATCGACGTCCAGGTTGAAGGTGGCAGAAATCTTACGCAGGGCTGAGGAGAGGGCCTCGAGGGGGCACCTGTCATTGGGAACCTCGGCGTGGCCGTGGTCAATGGAGAAGACCTCGACGGCTGCGTCTACCGCATCTGTTGGTTTGGTGTTAGTGTATACCCCTTTTACATGTAGGGGAGGGATTTTTCACTGGTAGAGGTGTCTCGAGCATTGGTGTTAGTGTCGATCTCCACAACGGAGACGGTAGACTGATCCTTGATGACTGACATGACGATGTATTGATGTAATATTTTTTGGGAGTCGTGACGAGGATTGAAGATGCTGAAGAGAATATTGAGGTAGTAAAATATCTTTTTGATGTCCGCAAGTTTCCGATCCTCAGGGAGACGGGCTCAGCAGGTTTTATTCTCACCAGCCGGTTAAGTGTTGGCCCCCCCGGCACACGCTCATGGCAACGGATTCCTGGGCGCAGTGTGGTCATTGCTTCGTCCAAGAACATGGATGGATGGGTCGATGGGCCGATTCGGGGAGCTGTTCCGTTTGGCGTGGGGAGTCGTGGGGAGCACAGACACGACATGGTGGCGGTGATTTGATGCCGGGCTTACATAGCTAAGGTACGTATGGTCACATATTTTGAGAGGTATTATAGATGTCCATGTCATGAAACGGTGTGGAGGTGAGCGGTAAAGGGGAGAGGGGGGTGTCATTGTTGAGGTTGGTGAGGTGAGAGATGGGACAGATGGGAGAGGGGATACATGGTAGATGAGAGACGAGGAAGCGGAGAATGGTAGATGGATGCCGGGGCGGCAGATGGAACCAGGTTTAAGCTGGCTGATTTACAGAATCATCGTCATGGTAACTTTCACACAATATGATGAATATGTGTGTCATGGCTTTTGGTGTTTGGGCCATTCTTGGCGAGCCCCAACATCCATCGTGGCCAAGCTGGGCGGAGAAGCGGGAATCTATCACCAGCGCAGGCGACAGATGACAGGAGGCAAACTCCCACGAATAGCGGCACAAGCCGTGATCAAGACATCCGAATCAAGAAACTGGGAATTCTGCAAAACATGAGGCTTTGAGAGGACGCCCATCCCGCGCCAGACATCAGGACATGCGAGAATCATGGCGTGGGCCATCGATCCAGACCGGAATTGCATGATGGCCATCTGAGAAACACGCCATCATGCGCTGCAGGGCGACGTTATGGGGCTGTACGGTCACTAAACGGGGCTGCACTGCACCTGTACTGGGCTGCTCTGTGCTGTACCGGCCTGGACTCAGGCACCTGCACAATGACTTCAGGCAGTAATTCGCCATTTGCTGGGTGGTAAAAGGTGAGCCAAGCCGTGCATGGACCTCACAGCCACCGTTATCTCCATATATGGGATTCTGTCAACCCCTTTTGAAGCATATCACCCCCTATGTGGGCTTTCGTCACTGCCCCGCCATCGCCCAGCTAGGCCGCATGACGTTGGAGGGGCACGAGCACGAGGCAGGAGGCGGGAAGGGCAGCCTGACAGGAAACCCGCTTGTTCCAGAATCTGGTGGTTGAGACCAGCCGCGTCGCCTCTCTGCAAAGTCTCTAGGCAGCTCTTTAAACCACCACATATCATATATTCGTCTCCTATTTTGCGCTTAGCGATGATGGGGATCCGCCGGAGCTCCTAACTACCCGTAATTACATACCTGCCGACGCACGCTATCTCCTTCTCGCCCCTCATCTCCCCCGCCTCCCAAAGTTCAAGGCGATCCTGAGACTCTTCAACCGCCAAATCTGCCATGGACGCCCGCTCAGCCATGCGGCCGGCTCGGCCCCAGAGCGTCAAGGAACTCGTTGCGCAGGCCGAGAACTTTAGCTTCAACGCAAACATTCCCGTCAAGCATTGGACTCGTGCCGCCGAGACTCTCTACCAGGAGGTATGTGATTAGCGTATCGTCTTTCTCTCCGGAACCCGGGTCCTCGGTGATCCATAGTGCGATCCAAGTCAGAAACACAAGTTAACCACTCCCAAACTCTAGGCCTCGTTCGCCATTGCCGACGGCGACTATGGCCGGGCATACATGATGCTGTACCGCCACTCCGTCCTTGTCCTCAAGTCCATCCCTTCACATCCTCAAATCAAAGACCCGGAAAACCGAAAAGCCTACCGACCGTTGACGAAGCGCATCGACCGTGTCATCCAAGATTTGGAGGACCTAAAGCCCGAGATCGAAAATGCAAACAAGGAGTGGGAGCGAATGGCGCCTCCCCAAGCCTTCACCGATTCATCGCGGCCACCATCCACATATGCTGAATATGCAGCCCGAGACCCGACCCTGACTGGCAACGCGAAAATCTTGGATGCTTTTGAGAATCAAGATTTGGCTGTCGACCTGGCTCAGAAGGAACTAGTACGGAGAGACACGGCTAGGCGAGCAACGAGGCAAGCTGGTATCCCAGAGCAGGATTTGTTGATGCGGCGCATGGGAGGCAGATGGGATCAATGGGACACACAGGGACGTCTGGGAGATGATACCGACCTTCAAAGACAGATGGAAGCCACTAGACATGCGCTTGACTCTTCTCAAGAGCGAAGTCGTGCTGACCACGACTACCGTTCGTCTGTCACATCACAAACCTACAACTACCCTTCCATCTCTCGGTCCAAGCCCGTCGACTTCGAGCGGCCACCATCCTACACCCCAGCTTCTTCCTTGAGTCAACCCATTCGACCGCCCAAGGAGCCCGTCCGTCCTCCAAAAGAGCTCGACCAGCCGGCACCACCTCCCTATGCGCCAAATGTGCCACAGAAGGTCCCTCTCGCTCAATATCAACCTCTCACCCCGACCCCGGCATTCACACACGCCGAGCCCCCCTCAGTCCCGCCTAAGCTAGAAGTTGCACCACCAACGCTTCCTAAGAAGGAACGACTGACCTTTAAGCCTGGCGCATATCTCGAGAACGGAGATCCTGTCCGTTCACTCTTCATCCCAACGAACCTGCGCCAAAAGTTCCTCGACATTGCAGCAGACAACACACGTCGTGGTCTCGAAATGTGCGGCATCCTCTGTGGAACACCTATTAACAATGCACTCTTTGTCCGCTGTCTCTTGATTCCAGATCAGGTATGCACCTCGGACACGTGCGAGACGGAAAACGAGACGACCATGTTCGATTATTGCATCAATGAAGATCTCCTTGTTTTAGGATGGATCCACACCCACCCAACGCAGACGTGTTTCATGAGCTCTAGGGACCTTCACACGCAATCTGGCTATCAGGTCATGATGCCGGAAAGCGTGGCCATTGTCTGCGCCCCGAAATTCAAGCCCTCGTCAGTAGAATTCCCGCAGTCCTTACTATTTACCTGCTAACATTGTTCAACAGACACGGGATTTTCCGATTAACGCACCCTCCTGGTTTGGATCACGTCTTGAACTGTACCCGTACCGAGACTTTTCACCAACACTCTATTGACAATCTCTACTGCGAGACTCAGCAGCCCTTGGGACATGTGTATGAGAGTGATAAGCTGGACTTTTACGTACACGATCTCCGAACGAAATAAAGAATCATTTCTGGGTTTATAGAACAGGGATGGGCAAGTGTTGCAGCCCTGACTGCATAGCATTGGAGTCGCGGTTTTTCTTGGGAGGAATATGCCGTCATGGCTGCGTCAATAGCCAGCAAGAGGCGATGTAATAGAAATGGCATGATATCAGCACCGTTCGATGGATCATTGTTGGATGGATCATGCTTGATGCACGACATCTGATGTGATGCGCGTTGCTCCGACGTTATCCGATCCTCCGGCCATATGTCGGGGCTGTGGTCTCACGTACGACGTAGGTGTAGGTCGAGCATCTCACCAACGCAACGTCTCCTTGTGCGCTTGTTGCGGGGAAGCTATCCACCCCACGGGAAGTTGGTAACGACTGATTGCTCTCCAGCAAATACCGGCGAAGAGAACTACAAGCAAGGATCTAACGATGCGGGATTTGCATAACTGCCTGGGAGTTAAGAACGGCGTCCCATTGTGGTGGCAGCCAAGAAGCCACTTTGCCTCCCAAGAGTCACTCTCGAGGGCGTATTGCATGGATGACCAATTGTCTCGTATTCGGCGGTTGTATGCTGTGAATCTGTCTCACAAATGATCTTGAATATCCATGGTAGTGAGGATTGGAGTCCACTTTGTGTTAGGCAAAGGAAACGTCACACAGGCATATCCAGAATCATATTTCCCTCCCTCCATGATCATAATTTTTGCTTTGGCCCCAATCTGTTATTGTCGAGGCAGACGTACTGGGCTTGTCGGATATTGTCCACTTGTTCGGCTAATCAACACAGATTGACCCAGCTTAGTGGCTATACTAGGAAATTGCCTACTACGGTTTTGGATCCCGCAACTCAATAGTCTGCTGAATTTGGTATCGGTTGGCAGTATTCTCCGACGATCTTGCCTATTGCGATTTGCATGAATGTGGGGATGCCCAGACTCGATCTATCCAATGCTACTCCACGAGAGTGCGGCTGGACAGAGAGGTACTGATGAAGTGGCTGGGGCATGTTTCTTCATGTCGAATAGCACAGCAGATGGGATGTATGCAGGCTTGAAGTCTGCTTCACCGTCATTGGGTCCACTGTTGACGCTGGCTAGCTGAACTTGTGAGCTCCGCAACGCTACAGGGCAATGCATCTCGAGGTGCAGGTTGTTGAGAGACAGAAAAAGAGGGAGCGAGCGCACGCCTTGCCGAGGACGGGGTAAGCATCGAGCTATGGTTCATGGAATACCTAGATCTGGAGTACAGCCAGCCGCGATATTGCTTGATGATTTGTCGTAATGGGGGTGTTGGTCTTACAAGAGACGTTCGTGTCTTTGTGACAGGGGTGTATCTGACATGAAGGCTGTCTTGACCAGTCGACTAGACGGCATCTCCGCGTCAACCCTCGTACGAAAGAAAGCAAAACCTTCCTGACTCGAAAGAAAAGGACATGTTTACGCAATCTCGCAGCTGCAGCAAGGGATTGATGGACGGCACGGAACAGGACAGCTCAGAGGCGGACGCCCAATATTCTCCCTCGCAGCCGAAACTAGCCATTTTCAGCTCGCGGCACGAACGCCTCTTTTTTAGTTGGCGCCTGAACGTAGCAGCCGGTGGCCCAATGGCGACGCGCGCATTGCTTGTCAATGTCTCAGTTGAACCCGCGGCGGGGGCCTCTTTGTTAGTGTTGGCGTGCGGGATCGTCGAGGCTAAATGGGGACGGGGCTGAAAGCCAAGCGAAGGGATTGGTGAGGGCGATCGGGAGCCTGAATTGCCGCGGAGAGGGGATAGAAAGACTGCCGGATTGTAGCTTCGAATGGGAAACGCAAGATTGGCATTGACAGGGTTGAAAAAGAGCAGGCCTCTCGGATCTGGTCATGGCGTCTGTCATGTTGACCCCTCATCCAGGGCTAGAGACGGCGGCTCGGTCCGTAGTGTTGTTGTGCTCCAATCGCGGAGGCTTGAATAGAGGTGGTGTGAACAGAGACAGGGCCAAGACGGAGCGGATTCCAGGGAGGGTTGAAGGGGATGTTTTTGGGTGGTTGGTCTTGTGAGGTCGACTGTCTGTTACGGTGTTTTGGCTGCAGTTTTTAATCTGCAATGTCATGTGAAGAACCGGAGGATTTAGGTATGTGTAGAACGGAATTCCTCCTATTAGAGAATAATCGAAAAGTCTGACCATGGCTTAGACTCGAGCTTGGTAGATATACATGACCATCACCAGGGACTCTTGACCGCCAGTTGTTCCTCGGCCATCTTTTGTCTCAGACGTTCGCCGTCCTGACGGGATCAGCTCGACGATCCTGCCGCTTCTTATCCCGTGGCGTCGTGGGGAATGCCAAATGAGCTTTGGTGGCTTGGTTGCTTGCTGAGGCCCTCCGGACGACCAGCAGGAGCGGCATGTTAGTGGACAGACGGTGGGTCGCACACGCTGCATCACAATCTCCAATGAGGACGGCCGAAGATGAAATGCTGGTCGTGTTCGGCTGGTGTCTGATTGGGTTTGGTGTTTACTCGTGGAGAACTGCAACCGAGACATGGTCAAGG
Organism: Dactylonectria alcacerensis; assembly: GCA_029931735.1. NCBI lineage: Eukaryota > Fungi > Ascomycota > Sordariomycetes > Hypocreales > Nectriaceae > Dactylonectria > Dactylonectria alcacerensis. The sequence goes on along the minus strand of JAPMUZ010000006.1, from coordinate 982,878 downwards.
GGGCATCTAGCAGCCCGCGGTGTGACGGGTTGGAGGTACAGGCCGCTGATGATATGGCTCTTGGAGTGGAAAGCTGTGTATTGTTCTGTGTTGAACGGGCGGGTTGTGATGCGACGCTTTTTGAATGCAGTCATTCGAACACTTTGGCGACAGACTGCATTGTGACTGACGCAAGCCAACAATGAGGGCCGCCATGGCTATCATGGCCGAACATCATACATCAGACTAGTAGACCGACTCTGCATGTACCACCCGTTCATTGGTCCAGCAACAATAGCCGTAGGGCCTTACCAAGTGGGCAAGCCACTCATCATATCCAAGACACCTAGCATAGTGCTTCCAGCCATGGCGTCGATCCGTGATGTTGATCCCATCCCCAAAAGTAACAACGACCGTGCCACGGCAGCCCGCGTCTAACCCACTCGCCCTTGCACGCCGAAGCGGGCCGATGGAATGAGTGGGCTGTGTTATTGGACGGTCTCCAAGAGTGAGGGTTTCCTACAGTATGTAGGTCTATCAGCCAAGGGTCGATATACCGGTACTATGTACAGCAGCTAACCGGCACAGGTCAACTAGTGAGATGCCGTGTCTCACACATGACGCTAGGTTCAAGTTACGACCCGGGAGGGTTATGACGAAGGTCGAGCTGCGGTTGCTATGTCTCTGCATTGGTGGTCCCGGGTCTGCATGATAAGACGGGCAGCCGCCCCTCAGCTCGCGGAATGCATGTCACTTAGAGCTGTCCTCTTTCCCCTTCCACCCGCTCCTCTCCGCTGCGTCCTAGAGGAAGCTGTAGACAAGAGCCATGTCGTCCAACGGGTCGCAGACCAAGAATGGCACTGCCAATGGGCATAGCAAAAGCGTCGGCGAGAAGACGGCTTTTACGCCGCCCAAGGCGAGGCCGATGCCCCGACCCAAGAAGGACGGCGCCCTGGCGAGCTTCAAGAAGCTCCGCGTGGCATCTAAGCGGCCTCTGCCCTCCCAGAGCGGCGACGGTAGCTATCTCACCGTTCCGAGGCGACCGGGCCTGAAGGAGGACATCAAGCGTCTGACGATGAAGGGTGCGTTGCCGAATTGCTGGTTATGAGAGAAACTGGAGACGAGTGCTGATAAGACTAGACTTCAAGACGCTCCTCGAAATCATCTCCCACAAGGTCAAGGGCGAGACGCAGATCGACGACAAGACGATGATCATGGAGCGCACCATCCAGATCGTCGCCGGCCTGTCGGACCACTCCAAGGTCCAGGAAGCTCTTACGAATAACTTCATCGACCAGTTGTGGAACTCGCTCGCCCACCCGCCGATGCTGTATATGGGCGACTCGTATCGCTTCCGCCAGCCCGATGGCTCTAACAACGTAAGGACATAGTGGGTAAAGCAGAGATGGAAGGCTAATAATGGTCCGCAGAATCCCTATTTTCCCAAGATGGGCGCCGCCAATACGCCCTATGCGCGGTCTTGTAAGCCCAAGACTCTCCAACTCGGTGCCCAGCCCGACCCTGAGGCAGTGTACGAGGCCGTCATGGCCAGAGGAAAGTTCAAGGAGAGCCCGAACAAAGTGTCCAGCATTCTGTGGTACTGGGCTACCATCATTATCCACGGTGAGCGATACGTCAAGCTTACTTTGCTTTGCACCAGCTAATGGGGGCTGTAGATCTCTTCTGGACGAACTCGACGGACCCTAACCAGAACGACTCGTCATCGTACCTGGATCTCGCTCCGCTCTACGGATGTTCGAAGGAGGCCTGCGACTCGGTCCGGACCTTCAAGGACGGTATGCTCAAGGCGGACTGTTTCGCTGATCGGCGTCTGATTGGCAACCCGCCTGGTGTTTGTATCCTTCTTATCATGTTCAACCGATTCCATAACCACGTCGCTGAGAACCTGGCCGAAATCAATGAAGGCGGACGCTTCACCAAGCCTTCCAAGGATCTCCCTGAAGAAGCTGCGGCGGCAGCCTGGAAGAAGTACGACGAGGAATTGTTCCAGACGGCGCGGTTGGTGACCAGCGGGTTGTACATAAACATCACGCTGATCGACTATGTGCGCAACATCATCAACCTCAACCGGTGCGACACAACGTGGACGCTGGACCCCAGACAGGAGATGGGCGTCTCAATGGGCACAAAGGAAGGATCCGAGGCCGGCACTGGAAATGTCGTGTCGGCTGAGTTCAACCTCTGCTACCGATGGCACTCGTGCATCTCTGATATGGACGACAAGTGGATCCAGGACTTTTACACGGAGCTGCTCGGTGACAACTACGGGCCCATGAACCTGCAGACTATGATGAGGGCTGTCAAGAAGTTCGAGGCATCAGTGGCTAAGGACCCTGGTGAGCGCGTCTTTGGCGGCTTCAAGCGTGGGCCCGATGGCAAGTTCAGCGACGACGACCTGGCCGATGCCATGGCGACGGCCATTGAGCAGCCCGGAGGTGCTTTCGGCGCCCGGAACGTCCCCCGCGTCATGAAGCCCGTCGAGATGCTCGGCATCATCCGCGGCCGCAAGTGGAACCTAGCTGGTCTCAACGAGTTCCGCAAGCACTTTGGGCTCAAGGCGTACGAGACGTTTGAGGACATCAACTCTGACCCGGAGGTTGCTGACTCGCTACGGCACTTGTACCAGCACCCGGACAATGTCGAGCTGTATCCCGGAATTGTTGCCGAGGAGGCCAAGACGCCCATGGCTCCTGGCGTCGGCATCACGCCGACTTATACCATCTCGCGAGTCGTCCTCTCTGACGCCGTGGCTCTGGTCCGAGGCGATCGCCACTATACGACCGACTACAACCCGCGATACCTCACCAACTGGGGCTTCCAGGAGGCGAGCTACGATCTCGACCTGAACCACGGCTGCGTCTTTTACAAGCTCTTCACCCGTGCGCTGCCCAACCACTTCAAGAACGATTCCGTCTACGCCCACTATCCCATGTGCGTGCCCGAGGAGACCAAGGTCATTCTGACTGACCTGCACCGAGCGGATCGTTTCAGCTTCGACCGTCCTACCTACTCTGTGCCTCCGGCTAGCATCGTCTCGTATGGTGGTGCCGCGCAGATCCTCACCCAGACGGACAAGTACCGCGTGTCGTGGCAGGATAGCCTCGCTCTGCTCAAAGGCGATGGTGGCCGTATCTCGGGTGACGCTGACTTCCAGGCACAGCAGCAAAAGTGCCTCACCGCACTCTTCTCCAACAAACAGGACTGGAGGGCGTCGGTCAAGGCCTTCTACTCCAGTATCGGAGAGAAGCTCCTGACTGAAAAGTCGTACAAGCTCGGCGGCAAGACGTACGCCGATATTGTCCGCGACGTCGGCAACGTGGCCCACACGCGCTTTGTCTCGCAGGTCTTCGGACTGCCTCTCAAGACCAAACAGAACCCCAAGGGCGTCTACGCCGAGCAGGAGTTGTACGCGGCTTTGGTGTCCATCTACAGCAGCGTCTTCTGCACCGTCGACCCCGTCGAAGTATATCCCCTGCGCCAGAGGGCTAAGGCGGCGGCGGCCCAGCTGGCCAAGGTAATTGAGATGAACGTCAAGCTGGCTACGACGCTGGGCATGGCCGGTTTCTTCACCAAACAGGACAAGAGTGATCCGCTGGCGTCGTATGGCGTTGCGTTGGCCAAGAGCTTGAAGAAGGAGGGTCTGAGTGTCCAGGACATTGTCTGGAGCCAGGTGTTGCCTACTGCTGCTGCTCTGGTGCCTAACCAAGGACAAGTGGTGAGTAATTTTGTGTCTTAGAGACGAGTGTCCCTGCTAATACATGGTTGTAGTTTGCTCAGTCCGTCGACTGGTACCTGTCTCCTGCTGCTGAGCAGTACCGAGCCGAGATTCACCGCATCTCTCTCCTAGAGTCTGGCCCTGAGACTGATGCCCTGCTTCTCGGGTACGCCTTGGAGGGCGTCCGCATGTCTGGTGGCCTGGGACTTCACCGCGAAGCCGTCTCCCCCGACATCGTCGCTGAGGACAACGGCCGCAAGGTGAGCGTCCAGCCGGGCACCAAGATCGTCGTATCCTTTGCGGCCGCCGCCCGCGACGCCGCTCACTTCCCGGATCCGGAGCTCGTCAACCCGGAGCGGCCGGTGGACTCGTACCTCCACGCCGGCCTCGGCGGGGAGACGGACATTGCTCGCGAAGTTAGTCATATGGCACTGACGGAGCTGTTCCGTGCCATCTTCCGCAAGAAGGGCTTGAAGCGGGCTTCCGGACCCCAGGGCGAGTTGAAGAAGGTGGCGGATCGGAGCGGCAGCTCGACCGTGTACACGACGGAGGATTGGGCCAACTTGTCGCCGTTTCCTGTTGCGATGAAGGTTACGTGGGATGAGTGAGTAATGAAGTTGGGGGGGGGGGGGGGGTTGAGGAATATCTGGAGGAGGGAGGGGCCCTTTTTCGAGACTGCTCTTTGATATCATAGTGCTAGTTAATACCATTGTTTTCTTGAGACCCAGGGTTCTCCATGATGCTGGTGTGTGATTCATGTTAGTGTGATGATTCCTTGCTATGAGTTGGTGTAATAACTGGTCATTGGAATTTGGAGAATATGACTTCCTTGAGGCTGGGGATGAGTGAGAGGGAGTTAGTTCACTGAGCGACATAATCGATGATAGACTCAAGAGCCGGAACATGCTTGGAAGATTCTGTTGCCTCTTTTGATACTGAAACGCATAACCCATTATTACTACCATTACATAACCTGATAATCCTGAATCCCATAGTCCCATAGTTACAAAGGAAATGTCCAATAGCGAGCGTATGCGGCTTCGTCGCAGCTTAATCGTTACACCTCCACCTCCACCAACACCATCAACCCATCAACTGGCCCATTCATTAATACACCACCACTATTCCAATCATCTCTCCGTTCAATACACCAGCCACCACTCACTCGCAGCGTGAACAACATCGAAGCCACCGCTCACAGGCTCCCTGCAAACATCTCCCTTGAACACCACAGACTCGTTGACTTCGCCCTCCAGCTTCCAATCGCGCGGCGCCAGATACTTGCCGTCGAGGCTCTTGTCGCTGCTGCTGGCCCACTGGTCGAAGGCCGGGACCTCGAGTCGCAGACCGGTCTTGAGGCGGCCGTACAGGTCGCCGATTTCGCCAACGGACTTTGTCCACTTGCCCTGCATCTGGTGGCTCGCGGCCCGGAGGAGTTCGAGGTGAAGACGAGCTTCGCCGGTAAGGCGTGTGCGGTCGGGGTAGGCGCCGCTGTTGTTGTTATCTTCGCAGTCGGGGCGGGAGCAGGCGGAACTGATCTCGCGCAGGACGGCCTCGTGGACGGCCATGGCGTTGGAGGGACGCTTGCTAGACGCGTACAGGCTGGCGAGGAGGCGAGATACCTCGAGGGTCTCGAGGTCGAGGCGGCTGCGGCCGCGACGGAGGTTGTAGGAGAGCAGCTCGGCCGTGGCGATAGCCTTGCGGACGTGGCCGTGGGCGTACTGCGCGTGGACAAGGAGCTTGCCGATGTTGAGCACGATGGCGGGCGACCAGCCGCGCCTCTTCTGCACCATCTCGCGGGACCGCCAGAGGCTGTCGAGGAGCGATTCAAGCTCGCCGAAGTTGCCCTGGGCGCCGAGCAGGCGGATGAGACCCGCGACGTCGTGGAAGCGTAGGCTGGCGACATCGATCTGGGCGGCCCGGAAGGCATCCAGCACGACGGTCATGATCTCACGAGACGTATCGAGCATGTGCTTGCGGAGCTCGTTGTCCTTGGGGTCGCGCGGGTGCGGCACGTCGATGCCCGCCATGAACTCGGCCAGCTTGTAGCCGAGCTGGATGCAGCTGCGGCGGTGATAGACGTGCTGCTCGCGGGCGAAGCGGAAGACGCAGTGGGCGACTTGGTCGGCCGCGAGGAAGTCCTTCTCCTCGAGCAGCTCCTTGACTCTATCATTACCAGCCTTGCACGCGAGTGCGGCAAAGTCGAGCTTGGTGGCACCACGGTCCTTGTTGAGCTCGAGCAGGATGGCCACGTAGAAGAGGTGGACGTGCTTGTCGTTGGCCGACTTCCAGTGCACGCCGTACTTACTCTTGAACATGCCAAACAGTTTTGCGTCGAGCGTGGCGATGAGATGATGGCGGCTCGTCTCCTCCCAGAAGCAGCGCAGCTTGGCGCCGCACTCCATGGCGACCTCGAGGCTCTCCTCGCAGGTGATGACGCGGACGTACTCCTCGTACAGCACCGACTCGAAGATGATGGTGGTCATGATCTCCGTGTACGACGTGACGCACTCGTCGCCGTAGAGCACCTGCTCGAAGGCGACGAGGAAGACGAAGACAACCTTGCTGACGTGCTTGTCCAGCTTGAGCCGGATATCGGAGCACGGCATGTCGCCGCGGAAGACGACAAGGTGCCGGAACTGGCGCAGCAGCTCGTGGCCTTCCTTGGTGAGGCCGGCGTGCACATAGATGGACGCCAGGGTGATGGCAGCAGCGAAGAGGTTGACCGTCACTTTCAGGGTCGTGATGATTTCGGTGACGGAGATCTCGAGCAGGTGGATGATGCGGTGGTGCGACTCCTTGGTGCCGATCTTCTTGTACAGGATGATGATGTCCTTGAGCACCATGAGCGTCGACTCGTGCCAGCAGCCCAGCTCGATCTTGAGTCGCTCGTACGTCTCGATGCAGATCTCGATGGCGCGGTCAAAGGGAATCTTCTTGCCGGAGCCGGGCTTGCCCTTGGTGATGATTTGCACGTACAGCTTAGACAGACGCTTCTTGACGGTGTGGACGGTGCGCTCAGTGACGGTGGTAGTCGTCGTCTTGGTCGTCTTGGTCCGCGTGATGACCTCCTCGTAGATGTCGACCGACTCGTGGTGGTGGTCCTCGTGTTTCTCACACATGCCGGCGAGGGCGATGAGCACCAGGATGTAGGCCTCCGAGTCGCCGCCGCAGACATGCGTCACGACTTCCTTGTACTGGATGCAGATCTCGTACAGCACGGAAAACTCGACCTTGGCGTGCACCTCGAGCACGTAGATGTACTTTTCGTACAGCTCGATGATGACCTCCTCGGTGAGATGGCAGTGATCCCGGTGGTGGACGACGGTGCCCCAGAGGACAGCGCAAATCTCGCGCAGCTCGATCCACATCTTGCGATGGTGGTAGTGGCGGCACAGGAACATGGCGGCCTCGAAGGCGTCGTGGTGGCAGTGCTTGTGGCCCTTGTTAAGGATAGTCACGATCTCGAGGTAGTGCTCGCAGGCGTCCTCGCGGCCCAGCATGTGGCAGTGCGCGCCCAGCTTGTACAGCATCTTAATGGTGAGGTGGTGCGAGTGGCCCAGGTGCTTGCGGTAGCGACCCAGGATCTCGATGTAGATCTCAATGACCTTTTCGTGCCGGTGGTGCTCTTCGTAGAACTCGACGAGCACGCAGATGGCCTCGTCCAGCGCCTCGTCCTCGAGTTTGCACGACCTGAGGCACGCGTAGTAGATGCGCAGGTAGATCTTCTCGGCCTGCTCGAAGCAGCCGCGGCGGCGGTGGCAGTGGGCGAGGCGGCGGGCCACCAGGATGCACTCCTTGACATAGTGCTCGCACAGGGTGATGTCGACGTCGACGGTGAGCACGGCTTTCCAGGTGATCTCGAGGGTTCGCGTGATGATGGTCTCAGCCTTGTGCCAGTCGGCATTCTTGATGTAGATGGCGATCAGGGCCATGCATGACGAGAAGAAGGCGTGGTCGACCTTGCCGCCCTTGCAGCGGTGGAAGTGACGCTCGAAGATTTCCTTGACGACCGTCTCGGTGACCTCGGTCGTGGTAGTCGTGGTGGTCTTTTCCGTAATCGTCGTCTCGGTGATTTCTTCGACGACTTCGGTGATGATGACGGTGGTCTCCTCTGCATCGTCGTCATCCTCACGGCCGTGGTCCTTGAACCAGCCATGAACCTTGATCAGGATGGAGATGGTGATGCTGAGCAGGCCAAACGACCGACACACTGTGCCAATCTCGCGGATCAGGATGATGAGCTCGTGCACCTCGCAGACGTGGTGCTCATACTCGGCCCAGAGGCAGATGAGGACGGTCGTAGCCTCCTCGATACGCTTCACCTCGCGCAGGAAGCATACGTAGGCGAGGGCGATTTGGATCTTGGAGATGTGGATCTCAAAGCTGGAGTTGTGGCGGCAGACGACGCAAATGCGGCGCCACAGGCTGAGGTACAGCCGCTCGGCGAGGTAGAACTTGCCGCAGACGACGTAGGAGCGGGCGAGGCGGATCAGCATGCGGATACACAGCTCGTCGGTGAACTCGAGCTCCTCGGTCGTCTCGAAGATGAGGTCCTCGAGCTCGCCAATGTCGCGGACGGGCTTCTCGCCCTGCAGCACCACGTCTAACCCGCCGAAGAAGGCGCCCATCTCGCGCGCGCGGGGCGACCCCTTGCCGAAGCGGATGATGATGATCTCGTGCAGCTCGCGGTAGCACACGGTGGCGTGGTGCTCCTCCTTGATGTCGATGTAGAACTTGAGCAGCACTTCGAGCCAGTGGATGACCTCGTCGCTTGAGGGCCCGTGGCGGTGCTTGCAGATCGAGATCATGATCCGGATGACTTCCTCGCGGCAGGTGATAATTTCGGTGCGCTTGGTGATGACGATGGTCTCAGTCCAGGCGAGGAAGAGCGTCGTGCACGCAGCGACGACGGTGCTGGTGCTGGACAGGATCGTCTGGCCGAGCTTGATGGCGCGGTAGAAGTAACCTGCTCCGCACACGGGCGAGTCGGACAGGCTGACATGAACATGGCCGAGCGTGATGAGCGTCTGGAGCACCGTGACGTGCTTCTCTCCAAAGCAAGTTTCGCGGACCTTGAGTGCGAGCTCGTGCAAGTCGAGCATATCGTGCCCGGCATGATGGCGGCGCCAGCAGGACCGTTCGAGCAGGCCGAACATGATGGAGCTGGGGAAGATCTCCTTGAAGCCCTGGGCGAGCGTTACCTTGCCCTTGGCGTCGATGAGGCCGGACAGGCGGAAGTGGAAGACCCAATTGCGCATGACGTAGCCCAGGAAGCGGTGGGATCCAAGGACGGCGTCGACTGCGGCGTCGGGGAGCTCCTCGGTGACGAGCTCTTGGTCGACGTCGAGGTTGAGGCGGGCATAGAGCAGCATCCTCAGGGTGAGCTGGAGATGGGCGTCGTTGGCCGGGAGAAGCTTCTTGCCTAGCAGCGTGCGCATGTAGGCTCTCACGACGGAGCTGCGGAAGTGCAGCCGGCCGCCGCGGATGACGACCAGGTCGCCGCACTGCGTCGAGACCATCTTAGAGATGCGGATGGCGCTCGAAGCCATGGCGTGCCGGTGCAGGTCTGTCGACAGCAGCTCGGCGGCCTCGACGACGGTGAAGGGCTCTGAAGTCACCAACATGAAGGACAAGAGGTGCTGCAGGACTTCGTTCTCCTTGAGCCTCAGCTTACCGACCACCTCGCGGAGGACATCGTTCACCTCCGGCGAGATGGACCGAGCAGCGGCTTGGAACCCGTCGCATGATTTCTCAGCAACGATAAGACGGCCAGCATAGAAAGCCCACAAGAAGCTGCCGTTGGCCTTGGCCACGAGGTCGTCTAGTAACTGCTCGCCGACGTCAAACTCGAGATCATCCCAGTGGCTTGAGGCCGAGAGGGTCTGGCGCAGGTGGACCTTGATATCCTCGCGCACGCTGTCGCCATTGATAGCGAGGACCTTGGCCTTGGAACCGCTAGGATGCGACACCGGGCGGGAGAAGGTGATGACGCGAGCGCGAGAAAGCTTGGCCACGGCGTCGCGGAGCTTGGTGTGGAACGCAAGGCCGGCGTCGGCGCTGCCGGAGGTGTCGTCGCAGCCATCGGCCAAGAGGACCACCGAGGCGTCACCGCGTTCGCGCTCACGGAGGGCCGAGTGGAGGGCCTTCCAGAGGGATGCCTCGAGCTTGGTGGAGTCGTGGTGCTTGGAGTTGCTCATGAAGGCCTGTGCCAGGTCGTTGTACAGATCAACGTCGCCGACGCTACGCTCGAGCAGCTGGAAGAGAAAGCTCTTGACGCATGCCAGCGATGTGGCCTCCTTTGCGGAGTCGTGGGCTGAATAGTGTCAGTACAGACGTCGAGTAGCTGAGATGGAGGATACTCACGGAAGTTGTAAGTCAAGACAGCATATGACTTGTGGTCAAGAGGGCGTGCTAGCCTCTCCTGAACCCACTCAGCAAGGACAGTCTTGCCCACGCCAGGAGGCCCAGTGACGCTGAGGACCCGTTCCTTGCTGTCAAAGAACTGAACCAAGTGCTCCTTGATCCAAGTACAGGTATCCTCGGAGCGATCGAGCTGCTCCAGCACCTCATCATACAAGGTGTTGCGGATAGACGGCCCAAACGACGGCTGCAGCTTCTCGCACAGCCACCTCAGGCCCTTGTCGGCCTCACGGTCGCCGAGGCGGTGGATCCAGACGTTCTCGCAGAGGGTATTCTTTGACTGCCAGACGTCGTCGATCCGGCGGCCGAAGACGCCGTCGAAGCTGATGGTGGTGGTCTCGCCGGGTGCAAGACCGCTGACGCGCTCGTGGTAGTAGACGGCGATGTTGTCGACCAGCTCGACCAGGTCGCAGAAGATGTTGGCTGAGTTTTTACGAATGTGTAGCGGCATTTGTACTAGGTCGCGGATGTGGTCGATGTTGGAGAGCAGCATGGCCAGCTCGTATAGGGCGGTGAAAGTGGGAACGAGGGCTCTGGCTTGGCCGTGGCCATTCTGAGGGTAAATGTTAGTACAACTACTCAATTGGTTGTCAAAACCTGAAACAATAAAAGGCGACTCACCTCGAGTAGTACTTGACAGGCTGCCAACGCAGCGCCAGCTGTGCTCTTGGATCCAGGCGCAAAGGATTCAATCTTGGTTCCAAAAAACCAGAGTTGCAGGCCGAAGAACTGAGCAAGACTAAGGACTCGGTCCCATTCACTGCCCCTTGGAGGCATATGAATCAAGCGCTCATTGGAGATGAACTGAAGATATGAACGCAGGTCCATCTCCTTGACAAAGGCTGGGCTGTAAGCAGGAAGGCGACAGATGTCGTCCAATACCTTGCGGGTGACATCTCGCACGCGGACAAAGTCGTCAAGCGGCTGGACATAGCGGGTGGGAACTGTGAGGGCATCGATGGGGATCTGTTTGGGGGATTGGAGTTGTGTCAAGTTGTGAATGTCTTCCGAGCTGTGGACATCTCGTGAAGTATGGACCTCTCGCGAGGTGTGAGAGGTCTCAGAGGCCACCGTCGTCTTGGTCTCGCTCTCAACGTCGGAGAGCTCCTTGACGTTGACGGACACGGAGACATGCTCGTGCTTTGTGTTGCCGTTTGTCAAACCAGGCAGGGGCTCGACGTGACCCTTCTGGATGGTCTCCATGGCTTCTCGAGACGAGGAAGCGTCGTCAGGGACGTCTGATACGAGGGAGGAGGAATTTGAGTTTTTGCGCTTTCTCCTGACTAACAACAACATGTCAGTGTTTGAAACCACATAAGTAATTAAGGAAACATACTGTGAAAGGTCTTGCGCAGCCCATTCATACTTGCCTTGGATGCCGGGAAGAGGCAGGTTCTTGGGGGAGGAGGGTATAAGTAAGTGAGTGAGTGCTCTGACGGATCTCTATGGGGGCCCTTAATCTAATCGAGTTGGCGGGGGGCAAGAGACTATGAAATACAAACTCCACTCGTCAGCCATCAGGTGGCCATGGGATGGAGGGATACGAGGCAGGGATCTGCGATGGCCTCGCGGCCCAGATGCTGGCAGAGTCCAGTTGTGTCGCAGGTGTCGAACCACAGCGAGTCTGGTTGAATCCAGAACCAGCCTGGATCCGAATCCCTATCGATTCTGGGGGAACGGATGGAGTTGAAGCTGAAGCTGAGCGCAGGAGGGCCTTGTCTCATGATTGGTCGTGGCAAGGAGGGGACGCGCCACCTCAGGTCTGGGCGACGGATTATTGGAAAAGCCCTGGAGAGACATGTCGCAGGGCTAGTTCGCAGCTATGGGCAGCTATGCGGACACGAAATGCTGCGACAGGTCAGAATTGGCGAAGCATGCACGCATGATGCATCTCGGAGTCTTTCGATAGTGCAGGAAATACATTCCTAGCTTCGAAGGCTTACGCCAGCACCGCTGGACGGCCCAAGCGGGTATAGTCGCTGCGACTACTATCGGGTTTGGCTTTTTGCGGGGCCGCCTTACCCCTGTAAAACCCTGCAAAACCCCCTAGAGGGTGGCTTGGCCAGAGACAGATGTCGCCTAATCGGGTTCAATAGTCTGGGTCGACACGTTCTTGGCTGGCTGGAGGCGAAACAAGACTGGGCTGAGACTGGGCTGAGGGCAGGGAGGAATTCCTATTCGGATGGCGGCAGTTACGAGTACTTCTTACACGGCACGGGGCCACCGAGACCTGCTTTGCCGCTACTGCACATGGTACCTGATTCTGGGGTCTAGATGTGCGTGTCCGACAAGGGATTGATTGTTCTGGACAAGGTGACGCAGGCACTCAAGACGGTATGCGGGGTTCTGTATGCGCAGCTGTAATTACATGCAGCAATGAATTGAATGGGCGTTGCTTTTGTTCCGACTCCCCTGGTAGAAAGCCTGGACACTTGATCTTCCCGCCTAGCTCCCGCTACCCTTGCCCGCTCGTTCCACTGGGGGGGCCAGAACGTTGCGATCTGCGCCGCTGAGCGTGGTAATTTGACACATTTTGGGTTTTATTACTTCGTAGTCCTTTTCAGCTCTGCCCACGGTTGAAACTATGTCCCAATTGGAGAGTGGCTAATGCGGGTTTTGCGCCCGCCTCAGTTGATGAGGGAGGGTATTGATGAGTGAGGCGCTTTGCTCGCCACTGGACGTTGCTAGGTCGCTTCTCAGTTGAGGCGGGCACCAGGATGAATAGATGGTTTTGTGATATCCTTTTGGCGGTTGGTTAATTGAGTGAAAAGGGAATATTGTCTGATTGAGGCTTGAATTGAATACTGCCGTCAAGATGCACACTTCTCAGCGTCAACCAGGCGATAGTCTCGGACACTGTGCTTGTCACCCACAAACCATGGGCTGCACAGTGCAAACTGGCCACTCTCACTCTCAGCACAGGCGCACTCAGTCAGCCACCTCTGGACAATATTGGCGCCAACTGCCACATGCTCCACCCAACCGGATCTCGACTCTACTCTACCTAGGCACGTTTCATCTCACTCATCTCCTCCCCTCTCCCTCGACGACCCGGCTATGAAAAAGTCCATCGCTTGCGGCGCATGTCGTTCATCGAAGCGGAAAGTAAGTCGATTTCTCGCGTCCCTCCTCGAATATTCGGCATTCGGACCCTCGATTTGCTAATCTTTAACAGTGTATTCACTCGGGCGGACCCCCCTGCACCCGCTGTCGGGACCGCGGTGACGAGTGCATCTTCCCGCCCAAGGGCACCTCCTTCATCTTCCGGAGGCCCCGGCCGGACCGGGCCCGCGATGCCGGCGACCCGTCCGGCCTGGCCGGCGCAATGTCGCAGCTTCACGGCCCGCGCCTGGACGAGTGGCTCGAGTCGCGCACCAGGAATCTGGCTGGCGTCGATCCCTTCGAGTACCTGACCGATGAGGTCAAGAACAGCTACCTGCGCTGCTCCTACAAGTGGTCCTTCCACCACATCCCGAATCTGTTGATTGGGATTCGCGAGAAAAGTTTAGATCAATTGCTCATCTGGGCTATGCTGGCCATCACTGTTCGGTATGCTCCCTCCCTCTCACCTCTCTTGTGGTCCCGTCAACTCAAAGCTGGAATATCCCGCTGACGCCATCCAGATTTTCTCAAGCCGCCCCACCAGGCTATCTGAGCCAAGTCCAAGCGAGCAACACATTTGCCAACCATGCGCGGACCTTGGTCCTCACTTTAGTCGACCAGCCGACGCTCCAACGGGCCCAGGTTCTGCTCATGTTGACGGGGCATTCCTGGGGCGCCGGAGAGGGCAAACGAGCGTGGGTGTACCTAGGCATGGCCGTGAGAATGGCGCAGGTTCTAGGACTGTTCGAAGAATCCACGCCTTCCATGACCCGCGCCGACTTTATCGCCGCCGAAGAAAAGAGGCGCACCGCATGGACATGTTTCCTCATGGATAGTCTTCTCAGTGGAGGAAAAGGCCGTGACAGGATGCTTTCCGCTGAGAAGATGCGCATACAACTCCCCTGCCACTCCGATAACTTCAACTTTGGCGAATGTGTAGTCTGCGAGCGATTAGACGGTTCCCTAGCCGAAGGTGCAGCGTTGGCCGCTCAGGGAAACCTAGGGATCGTTGCGTATAGCATGAGGGTAGCAGATGTCTGGGGAGCCGTCGCTAAATGGGCCTGCGCGTCCCATGATGCCAACCAACCCCCATGGCAACCGCAATCCGAGTTTCAATACCTCCTTTCTCGACTCAACCTATGGAAGGATTCATTACCAGAGAGGTTGCAATACGACCTCTTCATTCTACGTGCACATAGTGTATCGAATCAGGGCCAGGCATACTGCTACATGCACTGCATCTACTTTATGAGCGTCATTTTTCTCTACCGCTCATATCTGCCAGAAGTTGAAATGCAAAAGGCCAGGGTGGGAGACCGCGAATGGGATCAATGGTCAAAGTGGTCAAGCAAGGAACTTGCCCAAGTGGCTGAGCAGGTTTGCGAGATGCTCCAAGAAATCAGGGCCTTTGGACTCTATTTCCTGCGGGGACTTGTACCTTGGATCGGATTCACCATTTACACAGCTGTGGGAACCTTGCTCTACTTTTACCACGTTCCGAATCCAGGGGATAGCCCAAGCCAGATTGAGTACCGCCGTGAGCGGATCGTCGAGGGCTGTTTGTTTCTGAAAGATATGAGACAAGCGTGGCCAATGGCCGATACTTGGGTTGGTTTCCTATGACATATTCCCTTTTGCTCTTCTGACTCTAGACTTAGCGCGAGAAGATTCAAGCGATGCAGCTGTTTTACAGCAATATCAAAACTGAGGGCGACCAGGCCGTCACCCCAGGCGAAAGGAGAGAGATGCGAAACGCCATAATCGATTATGGGGCTCTACAGCCTGATCCAGTCCGCCAACCGGACATTGAAAGCAACGAGGAATCCGTAAGATCCCGATCTACTGCAACAGCTTTCGTGGCGGTCGTCGTGATGACCAAGCTAACAATAGAATAGATGGCCGATGTAGAGGAAGTCGTTTCTCGATCGGATGATCTGGAATTCAACACACAGGGGATGAACTTTATTGCACCCGCGGATATCGATCTTTTTGATACTAATTTAGAGTTTGGAAGCACGATGCAAGCGGCCTTTGCGGATGCGACGCATGGCTTCTGGGAAAGCTTTCCCGGTAGCATGGATATTCAAGCTGATCTGACAGTACCCAGTGAATAAAATCAACGGGCGAGGCCCACTATTGAGCCGGTGGAATATTAGCGATACACTGATATTGGACGATTTCAACGATTTATCAATGACAACTCATCTCTCTTTATTCAAGCCCCAGGAACAATGGTGGGATGGTGGTGTCTGAATCATCACCAATTGGGTCTAACCCCGCAAACGATGTCGGTCGAATTTAGCCTAAATTGACATGCAGCACATGCCGCGAGGGTTTCGGTATATATAACTCCGAGCGATGTGCTCTCGGATTCTCACAACTGTTACGATACATATTCAACGTTTGTGGCTGGATGATACAATGTCACTGATTAGGAACCCCATTCTCCCCGGGTTCAACCCGGACCCGTCGATTCTCAGAGTTGGCGATGACTACTATATCGCCACCTCTACCTTTGAGTGGTACCCAGGCGTCCAGATTCACCATTCCAAGGATCTGGTCAACTGGGACTTGATTGTGCGCCCACTCAATCGAAAGAGCCAGCTGGATATGCGCGGTGATCCCGATAGCTGCGGAGTCTGGGCGCCTTGCCTCACTCACGATGGCGACAAGTTCTGGCTGGTCTACACAGATGTGAAACGAAAGGACGGTTCGTTCAAAGACGCCCACAACTACATCGCCCACTCCCCTACAATCGAAGGGCCTTGGTCTGACCCAATCTATGCCAATTCTTCTGGCTTCGATCCATCCCTGTTCCACGATGACGACGGCCGCAAGTGGTTTGTCAATATGCTCTGGGACCATCGCCGACGACCCTTGCTGTTTGCCGGAATCATCTTGCAAGAGTTTGACCCCAAGGCAGAGAAGCTTGTTGGGCCAAAGAAGAATGTTTACCAAGGAACGGACCTTGCGCTTGTCGAAGGCCCGCATTTGTACAAGCGAAACGGCTGGTACTACCTCTTGACAGCTGAGGGAGGCACTGGGTATGACCACGCCTGCACTCTTGCGCGATCTCGCGACATTTGGGGCCCTTATGAAACACACCCTCAGAAACATGTTCTGACGTCCAAGGATTCTCCATTTGCTGCTTTGCAACGGTCTGGCCACGGAGACATTGTTGAGAGTGCAGATGGGAAAACGTATCTCGTTCATCTTACCGGAAGGCCCACGGGCCAGAACCGCCGGTGTGTGCTGGGGCGAGAAACGGGCATTCAAGAAGCATACTGGGGTGAAGATGACTGGCTGTATGTCAAGAATGGCCCTGTGCCTAGCCTCTTTGTTACCCTGCCAGGGACCCGTGATGACGACTTGTACTGGGCGGAACAAAGGTACACGTTTGAGAGCGGGTTGCACAAAGACTTCCAATGGCTCCGAACCCCTGAAACCGATCGGATATTTTCCTGCGACGACGGAAAGTTGTCTTTGTTTGGGCGGGAGGCCATCGGTTCCTGGTTTGAGCAGGCGCTGGTGGCACGTCGCCAGGTTCACTTCTCGTACGATGCCGAGACGGTCATCGACTTTTCGCCGTTGGACGAGCGCGAGTTCGCTGGCCTTACGGCCTACTACTGCCGGTACAACTTTTACTACCTGACCGTCACCGCGCACTCGGACGGCCAGCGAGAGCTACTCATCATGAGCTCCGAGGCGTCGTACCCCGAGGGGAAACTCGAGGCTCCGGGTAGCGCGGCGGTCCAAATACCCAACGAGGGCAAGGTGAAGCTGGCGGTGGCGGTTCGGGGCTCACGGTTGCAGTTTTCATACGGCCTAGACGGTGGAGAGATGAAGGATATTGGGCCGGTTTTCGATGCTTCGATCCTCTCTGACGAGTGCGGTGGGCATCAGGCGCATGGGAGCTTCACGGGCGCCTTTGTGGGCGTGGCTTGTTCGGATCTCAACGGGACGGCAAGGACGGCTACGTTTGATTACTTTACGTATCGGCCGGCGCATGATGCAACGGATCGGTACGATCCCTGATGGGGCGCGTCAAGAGTGCTCAGAATGATGGATTGGAAATAGTCATGAATATGGGTATCTTTTACAATTGTGTTACTTCTGGGTATCTGTCAAAGCAAGGTAGCCTCCTTGATAACAAAGGCCTAGTTGATGCCAAAAGCCTCCTTTGCTCGCGTCAAGTAGGCAGTTCGCTCGTCGGTGAGAGTGGTGCCGACACATCCCATGTAAGCTGAGAATCCGGCATCAATGTCGGCGTCAAGCTGGGTGCGCACGCTCGCATCGCACTGAGTAGTGAGGAACCATGGCCCACTGCCGAAATTGTATTCATCAGGCGTGACGAGAGCCAGGATCTCGTTGAGCTTGTCGTCAGACAGGCCGTCGACGGAGTCAATGTCGGCGACCTTGTCCTTGACGCCGTCGAGCGACTTGGCGTAGAGCAGGTTATACCCGGCCGTCTGCATGTTGGCGGTGCCCTGACCGGGACGACCAGGCGAGATGTTGTGCTTGTAGGCGAAGTCGACGGACTCAAAGGCCATGAGCGAGATGACGGCAGCCATCTGGTTGACGCTGTAGATGCTATACTTGCGCATCGCGAGCGCCAGGTAGGTGCCGACTACCGGGGCCGTCCGGCAGTCGGCGTTGTCCGAGGCACAGCTCTCGGAGCCCGGAGCGATTTCGGCCACGATGGTGGTTGCGTTGAGGTTCGCCAGCGCCGCGTTGGCGAGGATCAACGGGGTGAGAATGGTGGTGAACTTCATGATGGAGAAAAATGTGGAAGATTTGATGGGGTATCGTGGAATAGACAGGCTAGTTTTTATACACGGCCGTGCGTATAGGTAGTCTTGGCGTTCAGTGAATCGGGATCAGTGAACAGTGATGTGATGCAACAAAGGCGAGGACCAGCCACAGGGAACAAGGAAGAAAAAAAGAGTGTGAATTGAGCAGATAAAGAGCGAAAGTTTTCGGTATGCGCCTGGCAGTGGGACAAGAAAGAATGAAGGGAACGGCTGCGTGCGTGGGAGAGGCGAGGGAATCCGAGGGGGGTTGGATGCTGTTCTTAACTGCTCCTCGTCTCCCTTTTTTCGCCTGTCTTCCTCCCCCCTGAGCTAGCTAGCCGTTATACCCAGCGTAAAAGAGCCACGACCAGAGCCTCAACGCAGACGAAGGGCGAAACAAGTTCATCGCGGGGGAACTGGCCGCTTGGCGAAACAATGGCTGGCTGAACCAAAAAAGGGCATGCTGGGAGCCAATCAGCGCGCGGGGCCACCTGGGAGGCCACCAACTGTGAAACGGAGGGTCCGCTGTGGAGATGCGCTGAGTGGCTGAGAGGCCGCCTGGTCGGCAGCGAACAGCCGGCCTCCTGAAAGTCTAGAACGGGAGAATGACAGCTGAATTGGGGGAGAATTAGCACAGAAACGCCTGGACTGTGTGCAAGGAAGCGCGGATGTGATAGGAGGAGTGGTATGCATTCAGGGATTGGATCTCGCTGGATTGTGAGCGGTGCCGGTACCCGTAGCTATAGGTTGAGTGGTCGCTGTCGCTTTCGCGCATGGATTGATCACACGGTTCCTCTGCCCATACTGCCAGCACGCTATTTGTAGTTCAGGTACAAGAAAGAATCGTCCAATGATTAACCGCGACATAGACGCCTGTGATGAGCCATCCCGTCGGTCTGTGTTGCGGAGTACAGGGTAGACCGCCCGGACCGTCGGGTGATGCAACTATCGACATTGCGGTGCGTCCTTGAAACGTGGTTCATGTAATTATTCCTTTGACTTGCAATTGATACCTGCTGTGTGATCGAAGGACCGTAGCTGTGTTTTTTTCTTCTTTTTTTTTCTGGGACTTTGTCTCAGCAGTAACTCGTCCTTAATAAAGCGGATAGCAAACAATTTTAGTTCGAAGAACCGTGATGCTGCTTTGCTTGCTTTGGGGGTCTATAATAAATCGACCATCCCTTAACCTCCGTACCTCCAGTAGGGGGATGGTCTGACTCGTAAATGCGAGATGCCTATTGAGAAGAGCGAGGGACGCATGTTAATAGCTATAAAGTTACTAGTAAGGGCTAAGGCAGTCAAAGTCTGGATTGCGGCAACGGGCGCGTGCGTGCAGAACGCTCGAGATTGACCCCTGGAGCCGAACTGCCCATTCACCTCGTCACGTGTCATCTTCCATCTTCCATCGGTCCGATATTTACCCGTTAACTGTCGAAGCCCTCCCGAAACGGATCTTGGTTGCTATCCACCTAAGTACAACAGTTAGAATGAAACGAAATAAAATACTAGGCCTGGGGCCTCAGCATTAGATGGAATTAGCAATTATATGAAAATGCTTGTAGGGCTGAGCCTCGTAGCTCGCTCTCTTTATTGGATCTATGTCTTTGGGACTTGTTAGTTGCTCCGTCGGAGGATCTAACTCACACAAGGCCCGTTCTTTCTTAGTCGTTGTGTCGAAAGTTATCCCGAAAGATGTGGAGCCTAGCCCCGGAGTATTCCGTCGCAAAAACCCCTTTGACATAGCAGGTTCATAACCCAAACACGACGTGCAACCGGTATGATCCTCCTTCTAGCTCTCAGCGGAGCATCTTTCGCCGGGTCCGCGACCGAGTCGCCTGTTTTCTCTACACACCTCAGTTGTCTTTTCTATCTTGGCAAGGTCACAGACTAGTGGGTTGTGTACGCCGAGAGTCGAACCATGCAGGAATCACCGTCATCCATGACGCCGACTACCGTCTTCGACGCCGAAGCACTCCAGTGGTCGCCGCCCGAGTTCGTCGCACCACAACATCCCAGCGAAAGCGAGAGCCTGCCGTCAGGGTCCAGAGTCTGCGACAACTGTATCTGGTAAACCGCGACTTCCTTGCCCGAGTCCACAGTCGTCGCCTTCTCCCAGCTGATACCATCTCCAGGAAGAAAGTGAAGTGTGCGTGAGCGGTGCAGCTGTCCCGCAAACCGAGTCTCAATCACGAAGGCTGACCGAACCTGTTGGTCATAGGTGACGTGGGGCGACCGACGTGCTCTCCCTGCCTTCAACGTGGATACACTTGCACGTATTCATCGGTAAGACGCAGACCTGGCCCGCCGCGTGGTTTCCGCCGCGGCTCGCGGCGCGTGCAAAGATCTCATGGTAAGGCCCTTCGTTGTCTTCAGATTCCTTCCGGGCAGTACCCTGTGTGCCCCCCTCCGTTGCCACAACAAGTTCAGTCCATCGTGCTAAACAGTTTCCCGGTTCGTGGTTAAAGACCGGCAGCGGCGCCATGTTAATCGCCGACCGTCTAATGAGGAAGAGCCATCTACGGTAGAAACTGCCTCAACACCTAGACCTGTTGCGTCCTCTGGGTCCAGCACTCTGGCTGGTTCTGAATCGTCTCAAGATGCAAGGAGCAGAACGAAGCATTCAACTATACCCAATTTCCTCCCTGGGGAGGAGCAACATCTGTATGCGCTTCCCACCATGGCTGCTTAGTCGTTCCGCTAAGAGCCCCCCCCCCTTTTTTTGTTTTGTTTTTCCTTTCCTTTCTGACCCTTGCAGCCTAGAAAAGTTCTTGGAAGTGGTTCATGATGCTGTCCCCATCTTCTCAAGCGCGCGATTCCTCCCTAGCATTAGGAACTCTTTATACAGCCGCGATCTCGTCTTGACTCTGCTCACAATCACGACTAAACTGATAGGGGTCAAATTGGCCGCTGGTGGCTCCGACCTTGACTCCTATATCGACCTCATGTTAAGTTCAGGGTTGCATCAGGAAAACATGTGCGGCGATTCCCCATCAATTGATCAATTTCGCAAGGCTTGCCTACTAGCGTTCTATGAATTTCATCAATTCCCTGGGCAGCAGGCTTGGGTGCGGATCGGAAAACTCACCCGCATGGCG
This sequence comes from Dactylonectria alcacerensis, assembly GCA_029931735.1. Classification (NCBI taxonomy): domain Eukaryota; kingdom Fungi; phylum Ascomycota; class Sordariomycetes; order Hypocreales; family Nectriaceae; genus Dactylonectria; species Dactylonectria alcacerensis. Next base: position 961,753 of record JAPMUZ010000006.1, on the reverse strand, counting down.
TACTGGATAGGACTTGACCGCCTCGACCGCCTCGAAAATTCCCACCTTCGTGACCCCAGCTGGGGTGCTATGGGCCAGGATGAATTGGAGGATTGGCGCCTCGTATGGTGGTTCATCTATCGCCTCGACACGTACGCAAATCTATCGTCAGGAACACCGTATTTAATTGATGAGAGGCTCATGAGGACCGCTCTCATGTGCGATCAACAATTGGATTGTCAACCAGAGAGTCAACAGAGTCGACAAGGGCCAAAACCATACTTACCGCCTCACCCCGGTGGTCTTTGGCAACTCATCCCTACAATTACATCGGATTCACCTCAGACATCGCTGTTCAACCTTCACATTATTACTGCGACCGCCACGCGTCACGTCGGCCGAGCGCTGCAATTACATATGATGATGGGGCCGTCAGGCGAGACAGCCACGTCTCTTGCCGATCTCGAGCGAAGCCTTTCTGCACTACGTCTCTCTCTTCCGAAAAACTATCTTAATCCTATGCGCAATGCGTTTTTAAATGAAACGCGCTCTGATCACCACCTGAGGCTAGTCACGGTTCTCCATTTGCTCATGGCACGACTTCTTATCTCGATCATGAACTGTTCTTCTTTTGATGAAGGAGATGAATGGCTGTTGAGCTGGCAGCAAGTCCTTGAGACATGCCAGGACATGGCATCTATATCGGAACAGTGGAACAGCGCTTTCACTCTAAGTGTAGATCCAGCAGTATCCTTTATCATCTTCACTGGTCTTATCTTCGTCGATCTTCATAAAAAGTTCACTGGAGCTACTGATTCTTCCCTTCAGTCTAACCTCGAGCACTGTGAGATGGTCCTTCTCCTGCTACTCGAGCAGTTTGCAAACACTTGGACACTCCCAAGACTCCTCCTTCGTAAGTACATGCTATTGCTAGAGATGGCCTTTTCCGGCTGACACAGTTTTACAAGTTTCGTTCAAAGGTTTTAGGGAGATGATGATGGGTCCACTCTCTTATTTTCATATTCAATCCATTCTTGTTCGTTTCGAAGCGCCGCTGCACCCAAGATGGCTGCAGTTCCTCTCAACAGCTCCAGCAGATCTCGAGACAGAGCTTGTCCTCTAGTTTTGGAAATTATTTATGGTGTTTTGTAGGGTCAGCTAGAGTAAGGGCTGTGAATTACAGTAAGTCATGGGCTTACTTGTTGGCATTCAATGTCCTACTATGAAAGACAATCTACGGTGTGAGCCCTAGGAGTGGTGAGCATATGCTGAATATCATGTGCACAGAGGGACTTAGGGTAGGACCGGCTGAGACGGAGGCTGGCCCCGAGAGGGGCCCCAGAGAGTATATAAGAAGCTAGGTGATGAATAAAGCGCTTCAAAGATCAATCTTACACTATCACCACACCCTCCTGCTGTTTTAGTGCTATCTTTTTGCGTTCTTCACTCTTTTCAACCAGCTCATCACGCTGAGGGTAGTAAAGCACTATCAATACTCTCAATACTTGGAAAAGGAGTCCGTTATTCTGATAGAAAGTACTATCACTCGCTCTGGTAAGACGAGGATAAGAAGTGGACCGAAGCTCTAATAGATATTAGAACGAGACATCAGTGGCTGCCGGATACGGCGACAACGAAACCCCAATTCTCATCACCCGAGCTTGTTCCAAGTCCAATATGTGGCGCAATTCAAGAAGGAGCTCGATTACGTCGTAAGTGTTTAAAAGAACCTAGAATATAGTTACTGTCTTATTTGATGCCTCGGCTGCAGTGTTCACCTGGTCGCTGGCAAGAATGAGTAAGCCCTCGGTGGAAGCAGGCCTTTGTCTCTGACGGATCAACCTAGATCTGAACAGGAAGTGTAAATAAAGGCACGTGAGATAAAAGCGGCAATGGCAGTTTCCACCCTCAGAACAACGTTTTCTTATAGAATCTTCAGCGGAGTCCGCTCCGTACATCGCCTAGACTGACATGAGGAGCTCTTTACGGAAGGTAGTTAGGCTTGACACTTTAAAGCAATGCTTGTTTTTGATGATCCTACTTAAATAAAGCTTCTTCGCCCTGGTTATTTCCTGAAAACCCTAGCTTACCCTTGTATCTTTCCATGCTAAACCCTCATTGGATTTAGCCAACTGAGCTTACCTTTCATGGGCTCTTCCGTGGGGACGTAATCCAATACCTGTCCTTTCCGAATCTCAGGTGAGAAAACGAGATTCACAAACGCGTCCTCTACAAATTTCGGTATGATTAGAAATCGAGAAAGCACGTAGTATCCCATGTTCGCCCAAGCGTGCATGCGTGTCTCCATCCCCGAGTGAGCTAGATCAGCAACGAGCGAGCTAGCTGGGCTCTTTCGAGCAGTTTCGTACTTTTCAAAGACCTGTGTGAGAGCAAAGGCGTCTGGGTTTCCATCAGGGGCCGCACAGACGGCGTCGCGAAGACTGTTGCAAAGCACCACAACATCTTGAACCCCGTTGTTGTATCCTAGGCCGAGATGGGTTGTCAACTTGTGGCAGGCATCACCCACAAGTACTATCCTACCCAAGCTCCAGTATTGCACAATCCCCTCGTGAAGGTTTGTCAGGCCCGCCCCCAACATTCGTGGCCAGACATCTTTGACCTTCACGGTCTGGGTGAGGGGAAATTCGGCGAACTCCTTGGACAAAGCTTCAAGGTCCTGATCAGTGTAATCCATGCGCTCTTTGGTGGGTTTCGGTAGCTTCTTGTATAGGAAAAACCATGAGCGCTGATGGCCGCTGAGATACATGATGGACTTATGTCGAGTCTGAATGTCGTATCCTAGACCCGGATCTGAAGGTGTCGGGAACGCCCCAAATAGGACCTGGTAGGATGCTATGAACGGTTCCTCAGGGTCCCAAGCCCGTGATGGATCATCCACGAGGGCAAGATCGCGCATCAAGCGGCGGGTTTTGCTGTAGACGCCGTCGGCACCCATGACCATGGATCCCTGATAGACACTGCCATCGGCACATGTCACCTTGACACCGGATTTGCTGGTTTCGATGTCGACTAGTTTCTTGTCGGTCAAGACCTTTTCTTTCGCGGCTGCAGGGAGACCATTGTACATAATCTCAATCAACTCAGCGCGGTGAAAGGCAGCAGGTCCATAGCCATGGCTGACCCACAAGTGTCAGTCCGGCAGCTTGAGCGAGTTATGCGATTTGGACTTACTTCTCACGCACCCGGTCATACCTTGTGCCCTCTTTGAACACATGTCCGCTGCTGGTGATAGACAAATGGTGATTGAGCTCGCTGCCCACAGATAGTACTTTCTCTAAAATACCGAATTGATAGAGGACTCTGAAAGTGTGGGGATAGACCACGAGACTGGCGCCTTGATCTTCGACAATGTTGGGCCTGCGCTCAAGGACGACAAAGTCAATGCCCGCGAGGTGGAGAGCATGTGCAGCCGTTAGTCCGATAGGACCTCCACCGACAACTATAACTTTGAAGCTGCTGACCTTGTTGTTATCCATGGCGTAGTTTGTTGGTATAGGGGCTGTTTAGCGTATTAGAAATGTTGAGGACAGTGGAAGCATCTTTTATAGTCTGGAGCATGCGTTGAAAATGCTCTATTATGAGATCCTGATTAAGTCGAGGAATTACAAATTCTGCTCCTTGTTGAATTTGACCCGCAGAATGTATGATTGTATCCAGCGGAACTCGAACGGAGTTTGCCGCAGAGAAAGTTGCTCCGGAAATTTGAGGTGCTAGGGTTAGTGCCGGAACAACTTATGCTAGTGTAGTTCACGGAGGAACTTACATGGTTCCCTTGACAAACCTATCCAATTAGCGCCCCCTACCTCAAACGGGGGTGGGTAAATAATGTTGGGAGGACTTACAGGGCGGGCGGTGGCTAGAAGAACGGGGGAACATCCCTTCGCGACGAGAAGATATCTTGCGAGTAAAGAGCTCTTTGCGGCTGACGCCTGGACATGATGAGATTGAAGGTCACTTGTTTGCCACTTATGCGAGGTACGTGTTGTTTACTTGGGAAACTACCTAAGCTGCCGCACAGGACCACAAAATGGATCTGATCGCAAGGTGGTTAGGTATGAGGGACTACGGAGAGACAGTTCTCTAGAAGGGCATGCTTCCAGATGCCTCTTCAGTCTTCTTTTCATTTTTTTGAGCTTTTCCTGTGACTTAATTTGATCTGTTCTGCCTGAATTCCTCCCTTACCCGTGCCTATTGATCTGATCAGTTCCTTGCTTGCTACTGCGTGCCCGGCCAGATGATGCTGGGCGTGTGGTTATGTCTGTCGTATCCGCCAAATCGTCACACTACCTCCACAGTAGCCGCTTTGCGCTATTTTTCCGTTTGGTCAGTTCAGAGAATGATTGAGCAGTTAGGCTGTGACAATGCACATAGAAAATGTGTTGAACATCAATGAATTGGTTTGAAACACACATCATCATGATCAATACTGAGCAGTGACGACCGCATCACGGACTTGTTACCGCCGGGACATCTCGTGAACAATGATAGGATGCTCGTGCTACCAGGAGATGCAGTTAATCAGGACCCTTCAATGGATCAAGAATAAGTATAAAGTCCAGCTTCAGCATAACTTGATCAAGTCCTCATTACACCAAACACACAGCTAGCAGATCAAATAATCTACTTCGGCTCAACCTCACAAACACAAACACAAGCACAAAACATTTACGGAAAAACACATACTCCACGCACTCACAGACCCAATACAAAATGCCTGGCCACAACAGCGACACAGCGCTCGACGACGCCGTCAGGGCGGTCATCAACAAGATCAACAGCGAGACGCTTTCGGTCAAGCCCGACTGGACAAAGGTCATCGACGGAGCGGTCGTGACGCTCTGGGCCGCAACGCAGGACGGCTCCGAGGCGGAACTGAAGCCGCTGGTGCCGGGGTTGAAGGATTTCCTCAGGAGGTTGTATGATAGCGAGCATACCGATGGGCATTTGAGCCATGCGTGCAAGGGCGTTGAGGTGTGCTTCATGTGGAGGTCGGTTGATCAGCCGGGTCTGGAGGATTGGACGCCGCCAAGCAAGGAGTGACGGGACGACAGTTCTGGGAGATGAGAATGTTACGAGAAACGGCGAGAGACTGCACAAAGGTCCAATAGATTAGACTCAAAAGTCATAGAATTGATCTCGATCTAAAGAAGAGTCATATTGTGTCTGGAATGATGTTGCTCAACTGGGTGCCGATGCTGGTCATCCTTGCCTACCAAACATTAGACACGTGATTGTGCATATGTATGGGATCGGAAGATGACATCTTCGGTGCAACGTTGAGATATAGGCTGCTAAGATGGATAAGATTTGCCTGCCGAGACAAGTAAGAATTGTAATTAATTACTAGCCAGGGGACTACTGTGGCTTGAACGTCGCAAACGCTCTAACGTCGACTCTCCTGTTCGCATACAAATGACAGCGAGTCATACTTCTGCCCGAAGGCATTCAATTAGTCTTTGTTCTGCGACTTTGGCTACAGTATGCCCCGCCTCTGATTGTGTTGTGTTAAGCCACACTGGATTCATCAATTAGCGGACCTTCCCGTTGGAGTCAGCCCGCTGAGAAAAAGCAAACAAAGACGCAAACCTTACCTTACGTACAATTATCTCACACCACAAAATGCTGCCATATTCTGACGCAGTCAGCAACGCCTTCGGGGACAAATCGTCCTGTAGGTAGGCAAAAATTGTGGATAGGGGCGCCTGAAAAGCAGCCAGTCACGACACAGCAGTAACGCATCATGGTGGACGCCGAGAGAGATTGGCCGCATCAATGATAAGGATCTGATGCCCATGTATGTCATGGTTGCCCGGCATTCGATGGGGTTTGCGCTCGTATTACGCCACGGCTGACGACCTGGCTTACGCCCAGACTATTCTCCTACCAACAACACCGTCTCATTGGCTAGACGCTGACTAGAGGGGCTGAACGGCTGGAATGATGCAGTAACAGTGGAATGGATGCGCGCAGGGCTGTGCGACGCTCGGCGAAGATGCAAGGCATGCAGTATCCTCACCCGTCTGACACACCGGCACTTGAAAATCGGCCAATCAGCGTTCTCCTTAGGGAGCATATTTCGAAAAAAGATGGTGGGATGAGTAAGAGAGAACAATCAACATGGCCTGTGTGGCGTAAACATGCTTACACAAGTTTGCCTTTCTTTCTTTTTTTGCTGAGGCTGAGGTTTGCCATGTGATAAAGCATGTGAAAATGGCGGGAAAATGACGAGAGGGAATGGGAGAGGTGTGGTGGTGGGAGGATTGGGGCGGAATGCATCAGCATATAAGAGGCGTGTCTCTGGACGGACGAGTCGCTTTCTGACCGGAGGCCTGCTTTTGATTCCCCCGATAATTGAAAGTCGTATACTCTTCAAATTGAGTGTTCGGTCCCACAGTTGTCTTGTATTCTCTCGAGCTTCTGTCTATTATTTGCGTTCTGAGGCCCAGAGCGAACATTGCTCTGCCTTTGCCATGGAAATGAATGGCAACGGCCATGTCAGTGGAAGGGACTCCTCTGGCACCGATATTGAAGATGAGGTAAACAACCAACAGACAAATGGTACTAATCTCCTATTTACACCCCTATCATAACGTGCTCTGATGTCTAGCTAGGAGATACTGGAGTGCCTCCCTGGCGGCCACCCATCCGTCCCTCACCAGACACGCCGCCCCCAACAACACCTCGCAAGGAAGCCTACCCTCGCCTCTCACGACCCGTCGAGCTCCTCCGCCAGTCATACGACGTCGTCGTCATCGGCTCCGGCTACGGCGGCGGCGTAGCCGCCAGCAGAATGGCCCGCGGCCGGCGATCCGTGTGCGTCCTCGAGATGGGCCGCGAGAAGTGGCCCGGCGAGTTCCCGGAGACACTCGACGACGCCATCAAGGAGGTGCACGTCAGCGGGGAGCTCGCTCCGGGTGATCGGAGGGGTAAGGAGGGCAAGTTGATGGATAGGGGCAATCCGACTGGCTTGTATCACATTGTTGTGGGAGATGGGCAGAATGCGTATGTTGGGAATGGCTTGGGTGGGACGAGTCTGTTGAATGCCAATGTATTTTTGGAGGTGACGCCCAAGGTCCTCGAATTGGATGTCTGGCCCCAGGAATTGAGAGGAAGTCTGGAGTGGAAAAAGTGTGAGTACAGTCCATGTTTCTTTCAAATGATCTTGCTGTTATCCCCCACCGGATATACAGGCTACTCACTAACACAACTCCGTCTCTAGATTATAATCGTGCCCGCTCCGTCCTCGAACCAGTCGAATATCCTGAATCCTTCCCATCCCTCCCCAAGCTGGACCTCCTCGAACGCCAAGCCGCTTTGATGGGCTGGGAAAAGTCTTTTTACCGCGTGCCGCAGACGACGCGATTTGAAGACGGACCCAACTCGACGGGCGTCTTCATGCATAAGTCGACCCTTACCGGCATGGACGCCACGGGCATCAACGATGGCTCTAAGACGACGACGCTGGTCACGTACGTCGCCGACGCGTGGAACTGGGGCGCCGAGATCTTCTGCGAGTGTGAGGTGCGCTATGTGGAAAAGGCAAAGGACCGCGACGGCTGGATTGTCTGGTTCGCGTGGCACGGTGGTAAGAGGACTGCCTTTGGGGATATGATGTACGAGGACTTGATGTGGGTGCATGCTAGGGAGTGCATATTTCTAGGCGCGGGTAGTCTGGGCAGCACAGAGATTCTGCTGAGGAGCAGGCAGATGGGGCTGGATATGAGTGATGATGTGGGGACGGAGATGAGTGGGAATGGAGACATGCTGGCTTTTGGGTAAGAGATCTGAGTCCTGCAAACCGTCCGGTACTAACTCGCATCAACTAGATACAACACGGACTTTGACGCAAACGCCCTAGGAGTTCCCTACCCAACTCCAGAAAGAGCCACCGGTCCATGCATCACCGGCGTCATCGACCTGAGAGACACACAGAACCCGCTGGAAGGCTTCGTGATCGAAGACGCGTCCATCCCGTGGGCCATTGCGCCCTTCATGTTCACGGCCTGGGAACACCTCCCTGGCCAGATCCGAGGCACCTCGGCCGGCGTGTACCAGACGCTCGTCAAGGCGACGGCCCGTCTGGGCAGCAAGTTCTTGGGCCCGCTGTACCAGGGCGGCAGCGTGCAGAAGACGGCCGTGTATCTGGTCATGTCGCACGACAGTACGTGGTGATTGAGTGCGTGATTTCGATGAGGATGTGACTGACGAAGTAATGTGTAGGCAGCCAAGGAGGCTTGACGCTCAAGAAGGATAAGCCAGTGTTGCGATACTCTGGTGTGGGAAGATCAGACTCTGTGAATCGCATTCACAAGTTTTTGCAGGGAGCCACCGACGCGGTGGGGGGCACCTTTGTCCCGAATCCTACGTATTCGGTTCTTGGACAACAACAAGTCACTGTTCATCCTATGTAAGTTGCGCCCTCGCAACCTTCAAGATTTCATGCAGACTAACCGTTATCAAGCGGTGGTGCTCGCATGAGCAAAGACGGCACGGGAGCCTCTGGTGTTGTTAACCACATCGGAGAAGTCTTCACGGGTCATGGAGAGGAAGTCCACGAAGGCCTTGTCGTTGTAGACAGCGCGGTGATCCCAGCTGCCGTGGGCGTGAATCCTTTCGCGACCATTACCGCCTTGGCTGAGCGATCAGTCGAGCTCGTCGCTACGAAGAAGAACATCTACATTGACTACGAGACAAAGAACCGTACGTTATTTCTGAATGCGGCATGATACTTACTAATGAGATACGGTAACAGGGCTCCTTGAAAACTTTGACCAACCTCAGTTCCCATTTGATGAAGACTTGACGGTCAAGGCTATCCAGGACAAGATCACTCAAGCTTCCGATAATCAGTCCGCGGGGATTGGCTTCACGGAGATTATGGCTGGGTACATCCACACGGGTGACGACATCGACGACTTTGAAATTGCGACGCGGGCTGCAAAAGGCCGATGCGAGTCAGCGAGGTTCTTCTTGAGTGTGAGAACATGGGATGTTGATAACCGTGAGACTTAATATGCCCTCTTCATAAACTCAATGCTAACCGTAGTTCAGTCGTCAACAGCACTCTTCACTCCGGCGTCCTAACCGGAACCTTTTGCTGCCCTACCCTCGGTGGCCCCTTCATGGTCCATCGAGGCCGCTTCCAGCTCATGAGTCAAGACCCCGGCCGACCAGATACGCTTAACTTCATCTACGACTTCGACATGGTCGCGCCATCAGGTAAAGTTCTGCACTTCCACGGCTACAAGGTCGTCAGCACGGCCGTGTCCTTTTCACCGCGCATGTTGTGGGGAGCGACGACGACGCTGTACAGCACCATCACGGATCCGGACTGGAATAACAAAGTTGTGGGTAGAGGCACGTTGTATATCTATCCCAAGGACTTTGCTTCTGAGATGAAGACGCTGGAACCAACTGCGCCGACGCTCTTTGGCCGCGCGAGATCAGCCGTCTCATTTTTGAGCTACTTCACCAAGCAGGCTAGCAGCCTGTTCTTCTCCCCACTGTCTGCCATGGAGTATCCCTCGGTTCACACATCTTCATTTAAGCCCACGCCCATCTCTCAGATGACGCAGGTCAAGGCATCAGATGGAGTGGCATCCTCACTCTGCATGTGGAACCCCAAGTACAAGGGGAACGACGACCCTGCGCCGACCATCCTCTTCGTTCCTGGAGCGTCGGTTGACCACCAAATCTTCGCTCTGCCTACTATCGAGAAGAACGCAATCCAATGGTTCACCGAGCAGGGCTATCGGTGCTACTGCGTGACGCACCGAGTCGGCAGAACAGTCGTTGCTCGTGAAGGCCACACGACGTATGATGCGAGACTGGATATTCTCGCCGCGCTGAACTACATCCGGTCCAGCAAGACCGAAAAGACGTCCGAACTTGCACCCCAGAAGATTTATGTCATCGCACACTGCGCAGGCTCGGTTGCTCTGTCGTCGGGTCTACTAGATGGCACGATTCCCGCTTCTTGGCTGGCAGGTATCACGGCGTCCAACGTCTTTATGAACCCGCGCTTCGCCAAGGTCAACTACCTGAAGAGCATCCTGCCGATTGGGGCGGATGATATCTACGAGAAGGCTGTGGGCAGTTGGTTTGACTGCTCGTCTGGATCTGGTGATGGACTTACGCAGAGAGCTCTGAACCAGCTTCTTAGGTTTTATCCTGTGGGAGATGCAGATGAGATTTGCAAGAGCGTCGTTTGTCACAGGAGCTCTCTTGTGTTTGGCCGGTACGTTTTTGATTTTTCTTATGTGAAAGCGTCTTGCTTGTGATGAGTCTATCCAAGACGTTCCCAACTCGACGCCTTGGTGTTTGAAACCAGTAACTAACATGCTTCTAGACTCTGGTCTCATCCCAAGCTCAACGCTGCTACTCACGCCAACCTGCACCACTTCCTCGGCGGCACAACCATGCGCTCCCTTTCGCACCTGATGGAGATGGGCCAAGCTGACACCGTCCTGACAAACGCCCCCGCGCTGGTCAACTTGGTGACTCCCGAGAACCTGGCCCGACTCCAGGGCGTGCCTATCCTGTTCTTCTCCGGAGAGAAGAACACCGTCTACGCGCCCGAGAGCACCGACATCAGCTACACAACCCTGTGCAAGGCGCACGGCCGGCAGTGGTACGAGCGCGAGGTCTTTAATGGCCGAGGACACTTAGATTGCTGGATGGGAAGTGATGCCTACAAGGATGTGTATCCTAGAGTGGGGAGGCACGTTCAGGAAGTCATGGGCGCGGTTGGCGGCAAAAAGGTAAAGAAATAAAGACGAGAATGCCGGGTCGAAAAAAGGGCGAGGAGGACAATGGCTGGTTTTATAAATCAATGGTCTAGATAAGAATGTGTCGGGTTTCGGAACGCTACAAGTTGGGTGAAATTGATTTCATTATTCTAAAGGCCTTTACCCGCCGGCCGTTGCTTTGTGGCATGTCTCAGCATGCTCAATGGGAGTCACTGCCACAATGCTCACCCATCGGCAGCTGATCATTACGCAGTTACTGAGAACATGGGTTGTAAAAGGGCAAGGGGTTTGTGATCTTGTGGGGAAGGGTAGTTCAACAAGGTTCAGAGCGCTAGGATCGGGATACCCTTGTCGATCGACCTAAGCCATCTTGATATATTCCCGCGGTTCCTTGTCGGCCCCATTTTCCACGCCCCTGCCAGATCGAAACCGCCAAAGACGGATCCGCTAACTTATAGTATAAAGTGTGCGCTCCGTCAGGGGCGAATTGCTGGCAAAAAGGCAAAAAGACGAAGAAAAAAAGCCACAATTAAGACAGATCTACAATGTGATTCTTTTAGAAACAAGACACTCGATATAGATCTACAACCATTTCGTTATACTAAGACTCTTGAAATATTTACATTTGTAAGTAGAGACGACTGAACCCGCGCTTTGCCCTAAGGTATCCCCTGAGTACCTAGTCAGAGAATAATTAAAAATGAGTCGATTTGGCTAAGTCCGTTAGTTGGCGACATTGCTTAGCCATAAACGAGCAAGAGAGGGAAAAGAACACAACCACGAACTGCCCAGTATACATCCCCACAGACGCATTATAAAACAGCAACACAGACATAATATTGCGCCCACAGGGTTGTGCACTTGGAGCCAATCGCTGGGTTCCATTTGTATAGGTTCGCGAAGGTGATGCTGTAGTACTCCTGAATGGACGCGCAAGTCGTCGTTGTCTTGACGAGGTGGAACTTCTTGCAGCTTTTCGTCATACCAGATTGAATCGGAGTGGGCATACTGATGCCGTTGCCAGGGTCGGTCGGGGTAGGTTTCCAGCCGATAATGCTCACACAGACATAGGTGTTTGTTTGCAACGCCTGGCATTTAGTACCCACGGCAGGGTTCCACTTGTAGAATGTGGCCAGCAGTAACGTGTAGTAACTGTCAATCGATGCACAGGTCGTTGTGCTCTTGACTAAATGGAACTTGTTGCAGGTCTTGACCATGCCGGACTGAATAGGTGAGGGCGTCGCGATTCCGTTGCCAGGATCGGTAGGAGTCGGTTCCCAACCAATGACGCCCACGCAGACGTAGTAGCTTGCCAGCAAGGATTGACAATTGGTACCAACCGCAGGGTTCCATTTATAGAAGGTAGCAAGCGGCAAGGTATAGTAACTCTCGATCGATGCACAAGTCGTGGTTGTCTTGACAAGATGAAACTTGTTACATGTCTTGACCATTCCGTCTTGGATCGGCGTAGGCGTCGCAATTCCGTTGCCAGGCTCCGTTGGGGAACAAAATGACTAACATAGTGAGTTCAGATCATATACAACATGTACGATGCTATTGGGAAAGCGGAAAATTCGGTCCAGAACGACATTGGAACCATGGTCAAGACGTTCGCCCCTGACATCGACGATACGGCCGAGTTCAATCTCCTGATGGACGTTATAGGTATCGTCATTGGAATGGGTTTGGCGCCTCTTTTCAATCGGGGTAAGTTTCCTCCGGTTATTTGATAGACTCGCAGCTTACCAACAATGCTATGAAAGTCATCAAATCTAGTAGCAACAATATCGGATTTGAAGATTTGAAAGATCTCGTCGTCAATGGTGCATCGTGGGGCGCAACAGTTGCTAAAGACTTTCAAAACAAGTAAGAAGCCCTAGGCAGATCACTAGTAAGAATTCTTTGCTATTTTGAGTGGCTTCTAACATATTGAAATCAGCAAGAGAGAAACCGACGGGACCTTGGTTGAAGCCCAGGTCGGAAATATCGCAACTAATCTGAAACAGACAGTGGTGGAGTTGAAAATGATATTTTTAGGAACCGACCGATCAGTCGAATTCGTTGGCCGTATGATCTCAGGAGGAGGGCTAGTCAACATTGCGGATAGTGATGAATTCGAAGACCTCCAGAAATTGATTCGTCAAGTATTTTTTGCGATTCTTAATTCCATTCACATGGAAGGTTAGTGCTGCCGGCGCACCGGTCTTCCTTGCGGATTCGGGATACTCCTGCGACGCTGTTGGGCCCCTCGACAAAAAATACATCACGTCGGAAACGGCAGAAAAGACCGAGTTCTGCTATCAAAAACGTCTCTACTACCTTCTCTCTCCAAAAGGTCCCCCCGAGAATTGCCAGATCCCCGATGGCATTGGACCTCAACTCCCTGTCTGTGTTGATATGTTCTTCAGCGCACCAGATGGTCTGGAGAGTTTCAACGAGACAAACAGCTGGGCAGACCTCACGATCGATGACTTGGTTGCTGGTTGTGTGCACAAATCATATCCCCCTCTCCCCCTCTAATTCTGTATTCATCTAATATTGTGATGTAGCGCGGTTGAAGGATGGCGTGCAAATAAAGGAAGGTATACAGGAAAGTTCATTGATATGACGGAAAAAGGCAATTACGAGTACTTGCTGAATGGCGATAGATTTGTTGTCAATGTGCGGGCACCAGGAGTTGTTCAAATCCCAGTGTGTTCACCGCAACAGGCAAGAGCTGGGTGGCTTGCGACATACAAGATGACCCCAGAGAAGAGAGCTCAGTTTCTTGCAAACTTGCCCTCTTGGCCATGTCCAATTCAAAGCTAAGGGAAGAGAAGAGACGAATTCGGTTACTTCTCCGTTACTGAACCGCAAATAAGCAATAATACGTGCTCATCTGTATTTTATTCTTCTCCTTCTTATAGTTCGTATACACATGCCATCTTTAATAATATCTCCATGCTTCCATTTTTCATTGTACTACCATATCTTGGGAAAAGACTCAATACCTCACATGACATGACGCATTCCAATGCTCTGATAGAAGTAAAGGGTCTAAAGCGCTGATACAGAGTTTTTTTTAGTTTTTTTTTTCAAGAAAAATGATGGATTATTAATCCACCTTCCTGGTACGTCTCAAATGACATTTACTTACTTCCTATGGCACTCGCTGATGCTAACTCCATTGTATCTTGATTAGGCTTATCATCGACGCACCACGTAAAATTACTCAAAAGTGCGATAGAAGCCATCCTCGCTTCAGGCAGTTGCATCGTTACAGAAGTTTAGACATAAGAGATTGGCTGGGAAACGGTAGAAGAGCTCACATGTCGGATTCGGCGAAGTGTTCCATCTTGGCCCATAGGGCAATTATCTCCGCCTCCTCCCCACACTAATGCCAGTGGAGTTGAGGCTGGGCGAGCGACAAGGGCGTCTTGATTATGGCGCTCTAAATTACTTGTAGAGATTCGAATAGTGTCAATCAGATGGTAATCACTGTATTTCAGCAAGTCTGCCTGCCCCGGCTTTCCCACAAGGCAACTTATCTCCCCTCCATCTGTTCCACTTAGCCTCCGGATCCCCATACCCCAGATTGCGGAGAGACTTGCTCCTCCCTGAATCCAATGGCATCCGGAGAAATGGCTTCGTTCCCTCGACCCCGCTTGCCCTGTCCCCACTGCTCGCGTAGTTTGTCTGCCAAGCCCTGCGTTGGCCAGCCCATGGTTCGCGTCATGTATTGCAGGAACCGTAGAACTTCGTTGTGTTCCTGCGTATCCCTCAGAAAGCCGCCGACTGAGTCATGCAAAGACGTTAGTTTTGGCGCCAGCCTAATCAAACAGTCACAGGAGGGGATCTTTCGGTAGCAAATGATGGGCACAGCAGAGGCATATCGACTTACAGGCGTGCAATGAGTGGTGTGCCGTGAAGTTGACCGTGGCATCACCTGAGTTGCTGACGGTCAGGCCTAACAGGATTCGTAGGGACTCGCGTACACGGTCCTAAAAAGAATATCGATGTAAGTGAGTAGTCCTCAGACAAAACCGGTCTGGAACACTTACCTGAGAAAGAGCCCGGTGGCGGAATGCTTCAAAACTAGGCTTCCATAGTTTAGGGTGGAACATGTCTAGCATCATCCTAGCTATGTAGTAGTGCTGGTAGCCCAGTGCTAGAATTTGGAGTAAGTGAGTTGCCTTTTAGAGGTTAAGATAGTACTATGGGGCTGAACCTACCCTGTACTCTTCGCGGCATCCAAAGGATCGGAAAGGCTGTGTCGTTTTCGTTGTTGATGGCCGACGCATCGGATGTGTGAGAAAGGAACCTCCAGGGCGTTGACGCGTACCAGCTCTTCATGTCTCGGTCCAGTTCGTCCCAGAGGTCTGGGTCGAGAGGTGTGTCTGGTGCCAATGCATATAATACTACACGGCAGCATATGAAGACTGCCCGATTAGCCAGTGCATGATCACTGGTGTCGATAAACGACGAGGAATGCCGGAAGGCGTCCAAGCCGATTCGCAGCGGTAGCGACCTTGTTAGACACACGTATAGGTCCTGACGGAGCACGACCCAACAGGCAGCTTCTCCGAGGCCGCCTCGGGCAGTGAAGTGGGACTCCGAGTTGAGAAGACGTGAGCTGCCTATGAGATGAGTGTTGACATCACCCTCTACACAGAGTGAGAATTAGCATTCGACAACAGTTAGTCGTCAAAGGAACCGGTAATGATTGGCCGTACCAAACATTTCCTCGTAGGATCGAAGTATCACAATGCCGGCCAAGACATTTTCGTTCATGGCCTCGCTGGGATTGTCGAAAATAGGAATGAGTATCCGGAGCGCATGGCTGTAGTATGAGCTGTGGCTTCCGTCATCGACACCAGTGGTCAAACTCAGCTGGCGGGCCGAGAAGGCGAGGATCGAGTATGCCAGTAGAGGCAAGTGGTGTGCGCGTTTAGGCACCTCGATGCCGAAGTGGCATGCTGGATCGCATGTATCAAACTAGGAAGGGTGAGTGTTATTCCATGCTGTATCAAACCCCGTGGGGTTGTCGAACGTGGGGCCACTGTGGGGAGAGGGGACGGTATGGCCATACCCACGATGCCAGGTTTCGAATGAAATGCATAAAGTAACTGGCCTCCTTGTGTTTGTTCAACGGGGCCCCAAACCCATACTGGATAGTGGGCGGAATCGGAGGTGAAGCCGGGGTTGGGGCGGTTCGGTCAGGACTAAAAGGGGAGAAAGGGTGAGATGAATCCTTGTTGAGTGGAGAATGTTATGAATGTTATGGTAGGCAAGGGCATAGACAGTGGGTAACAGGCAGTGCAGTTGGGGGGGCATCACATCACATACCTTTCGGTGTCGTCTTCGGTCGTCGTCGGGATCACCACGGGCAAAAGGGATGGGAGAGGGCTGGACCAAGCTGGAGAGCCAGCCATGGTAAGTTTAGACGCAGAAGATATCCTTGGCTAAGAATGGTGATGATTCTGCGATGATTATTATCCCCTGTATCAGGCGTCGGCTTTTCGCACTCGAGTCGGACTCCCCGCAATAAAACAGGCTGAGCCGGACTAGGAAGAATAGACCACTGAAAGAAGTTGTTGGAGATGGAACGAATCATGCATCAACAAAACAGCGGCCGGGTCTTCCTTTTGAATCCCAAAGAGTAATATTCAGCGCGCTTTTTTCTCGTTTTCTCTCCAGACTAAATTACCCCGCATGCAAACGACTCCACATCGTTCAAATGGATCCCGCCTAGCGTTTCCCCAGATGGCAAAAACAGAGGCCATGCCAGTTTCAGTATCTCTCCACTGCTAGTGCAACTAACTGTTTCCTGGGGAAGAGGGGATTGATCGAGCGGAGAGGCATGGCTTTACCCCCGGAGCCCATGTCATAGCCTCCCCTGCCATTAAAACTGCCCACTCAGAGCACTGATGATTCTTTCGTCGGACTGTCAGTTGATTCCTGAGTAAGAGTATATATAAGGACCTTGCGACCGCCTCGTCCAACAGATCTTCGCAGCAGCATTCGGTCTCATTTTCCACAGGCACAAAGACGAGAACACCTCCATCAGGCTATACTTTTCACTCCATCATCTAGTCCCTCCTGAGGTTCATCATGTCTCAGCACGCCGACGACCACAAAGCCGCAGCCAAGGAAGCAGCCGTTATGGGCAAGTCTTCCGAGAGCTGCGAGCACGTTGAGGTGTATGGCGGCTCAGGCGAGTTCGACGACTCCATTGAGGATACCAAGCCTTCGCGTGCCGTCTGGCTCATCACCATTACCGTCGCTATGGGTGGCTTTCTGTTTGGTACTAAATGCGTCTACTTCGGGAGCCAGAACCAATTTTGCTAACTTTACTTTAGGTTACGATACCGGCGTCATCTCCGCCGTCCTGGTCACCCTCAAAGATGACCTCGGCCACGAGCTGTCCTCCAAGGAGCAGGAACTCATCACCTCTCTAACCTCTGGCGGTGCCCTTGTCGGTGCCTTGATCGCTGGTCTGCCCGCCGACAAGTACGGCCGAAAGCTGGGAATTTACGTTGGCTGCTTCCTCTTCCTCGTCGGATCCGTCATCCAGGCCGCCTCGTTTACTGTCGCGCAAATGTCTGTCGGCCGTTTCGTCGTCGGCTTGGGCGTTGGTTCTGCTGCTATGATCATTGTAAGATGCTGAGATGACAACACGTGCTTAAAGTCCGTCCGCTGACCTTTTCACCTTCCTCTAGCCCCTGTACATTGGTGAAATCGCCCCTGCAAAGTACCGCGGCCGTATGATCTCCTTCGACAACATGTGTGTTTGCTTCGGCCAGCTCATCTCGTACGCCCTCGGTGCCGCCTTGACTGATGTCGCCCATGGCTGGCGATGGATGGTTGCCATTGGCGGCATTCCTCCCATCATCCTCGCCGCTCTGCTGCCCCGATGCCCCGAGTCTCCTCGACAACTGATGGCCCATGGCAAGATCGACGAGGCCCGCAAGGTTATTGCCACGGTCTACTCCAGCGCCACCGAGGAGCAGCTCAAGTCGAAGATGGACCGCCTGATCTGGACCGTCGAGGTTGAGTCCCAGACCGTCGCCAGCAAGTCTCTCTGGTGGCAGTTCAAGCAGCTCCACTGCGTTCCCTCCAACCTTCGTGCTCTCACTGCCGCCTGCGCTGTCATGGCTAGTACGTTTCATTCCTGACACTTCAAGTACATATTCGTACTGACATGATCAATAGTCTCCCAACTCGGTGGCTTTAACACTCTCATGTACTACTCGGCTACTCTATTCTCCCTCGTCGGTTTCAACAAGCCCACTGCCGTTGCCATCGTCGTCGGAGCCACCAACTTTGTGTTCAACATTGTCAACCTCCTCTTTGTCGACAGAATCGGCCGACGCATCCTGCTTCTCATTTCCGTTTTTGGCATGGTCAGTATAATCAGCCCACTCATCTCAAGCATCCCCACTAACACCTGATCTATAGTCTATGAGTCTGGTTATTGCAGCCGTTGCTTTCCACTACATCCCGATCAACAAAGACTTGGTTCTCGAGTCCACGACGGTCGGTTGGCCCGGCATCCTCGTCCTAGTCACCATCATCTTCTACGTCGCCTTCTTCGCCACTGGTGTCGCCACCATCGCGTGGGTCGGAACTGAGTTCCTCCCTCTTGAAGTTCGTGCCCTAGGAACTATGATGAACACCGTTACCTGCTGGGGCTGCAATATCATTATCGCCTCTACCTTCCTGTCTATGATGAAGAGTATGACCCCCACTGGCGCATTCGGCTTCTACGCTGCCGTTTGTTTCTCCGGCTTCCTCTTCATCGTCTTCTTGTTCCCTGAGTGCAAGGGTCTTCCTCTTGAGGATGTCCGACAGGTGTTCGAGAATGGTTTCAATGTGAAGCTGGCTGCTCAGATGCAGAAGGACCTCAAGGCCAAGCAGAAGGCAAACGAGAATAAGGCTTGAAATGATTGACCGCAGCTGATAAGTCTCGACCTCTGTGTTTGAACCATCCCAGAGCTCTCAAAGTGTTGATTCCAAACTTTTCGAGAATGCATTTGAAGCTTTCTGAACCAACAACCCCTCAACCTATTTTTCTGTATCTATCTTAGTAGCTTCGTGAAATATATCATACCTATATCAAATAATGCTCGTTGATACATTCTCTCCTTGTCCATTTTGCCCGAAGTTTGTGAATTTCGCACCTGTTTGAGTGTTGTTGAGATGGCCACAACAGGACTATTTAGTCTGACTAACGGGGCGATCATAGCTCTTGGACATATAGACTACCCATGAACCTCTGTGCGATCCAGGTCTTTCGGTCTCCTTTCTTTGTGAAGTTACGCCTTCTCACATGTGGTCGGAAAGTGATTGATTCTAGTTGCTAATTAAATGGACGATTATTGGGTCGTATCCAAGGGCGCATGTTATGGTGGCAGTTTTCGGAAGTTTCCTTGTTTCCCGTTTCATTATGCAAAAATATGTCATCCGCACAAGAAGACCTGCCAGTAAGGTTTCTGTGGGGAAGCATAGAGTCATCCACCTCGTCTAAAAGGCTCGGAGACACTTACCTCAACTTCGCTTCTCGGTGTGGTATCATCTCGGCATCTAACTTGACTCGCGTTGGTGTGGGGAAGAATCGCACTAACTCGAGGCGCGGAGAAAATTGCCATATGGGCCAAGATGGAGCACTTCGCCGAATGCTTCCCACGCTATTCCGGCCTTTCCTAGCTAATTAATCCATGTCCTTGTACCTTCTCGAAGCCTTTCTCGGCCATGCCGGTCATCGCAATCGATTCAAGCTCACATGCCAGAACTGGAAGTCCATTATTCATGCCTGGTACTTCACACTCGTTCCTTCCCCAGCTTTTGAGCTGCAATCCGGCAACATGTCCGTTTCGACGCGCATATATCTTGACTTCCAGGGCCCATGCCAACCTGGTACTCGTATCATCATCATCTCACCTTGAGCAAATCGCCCTTGTCCAAAGGAACCAGTTTACACCATACCCTCCCTTGTCCTTGGCCATCGTAATATTTCCATCTTGGTCCCTTGCCTACCGTCGCCATCATGGACACTCTGTCAAGGGAGAGTGCCTTCGAGGCCGTCAATCAGATCCTGGGCCGCATTGGCCCGACCTCGTACCTCGATGCCCTCGCATTGACGACAGTCGGTGTGGTGTCAGGCGCCTACGTCTTGGTTGACCAGATATGGGGTAAACCTGACCCGTACAACTACATCTTCTATGAGCGCCCGCAGCAGGCCGATGGTGCTGCTCGTGCCGCTAATGAGACGACCCGCAACATTGCTGATCGTATGGAAGAGCTCGTGAGTATTTGTCTTCGTCTTATCATTTGGTTCTCAACGCTAATTGCAACCAAGGGCAAACAAGCCGTCGTCTTCTGGGGCTCGCAGTCTGGGACTGGTGAGGCCTTCGCGAGTCGTCTGGTCCGAGAGCTCGCCCAGCGCTTTCGCCTCGATGCCGTGGCTGCTGATCTCTCCGACTTCGACCCTGAGACAATTGCTCTGATTCCTTCATCCAAGGTTGCCATCTTAATTCTCTCAACCTACGGCGAGGGCGATCCCAGTGACAACGCTGGCCAGTTCTGGGAATGGGCCACAAAGCTCCAGGCCACTCCCCTTCAACAGCTCCAGTACGCGGCCTTTGGTCTCGGCAATAGCAACTACCAGTATTACAATCGTATTGTCGACGTGGTCGACGAGTCTCTGAATCGCGCTGGTGCCTCGAAACTCTTGCCTACTGGCAGGGCTGACGACGCACTCGGCTCCACCGAAGAAGACTTTCTCAGCTGGAAGAATGAGTTGTACAACTTTTGCCGTCAGGGACTTCAACTCGAAGAGCAAGCCGCGGCTTATGAGCCTGCCATTGAGGCCTATCATGACGAGTCTCTTGACTTGATTGATCTCTTCCACGGAGAACCCGTTGCTCACAAGACTGTCAGTGGCGAGAGCTCCATTGGCCCCGTCAAGATCCTCCGCTCACACGAGCTCTTCAACTCAACTTCCCGAAACTGCCTGCACATGGACATAGACCTGTCTGAGCATCCGGAATGGACCTACAAGACTGGGGACCACCTGGCTATCTACCCCGTCAACCCAGACGAGGAAGTCGAACGCCTTATCCGTCTCTTCGGCCTCACTGAACGCCGCGAGAAGCCTCTCTGCTTCAATTCTCTAGATTCGGCGGTCCACATTCCAGTTCCATCTCCCACCACCATCAATGCCCTCTTCCGCTACTACGTGGAAATCTCCGCTGCCGTGTCTCGCGAGACCGTTGCCAGTATCATCGAATTTGCGCCGTCAGAGAGCGCCAAGAAGTTTCTCACCGAGCTTTATGGATCCAAGGAGGCTTATTCAGCTTTTTTGGCTCGTGAGCACGTTACTCTAGGCAAGCTTCTGGAGATGGCCGGAGGTGCGGAGCAAGTTTGGCTCAAGGTGCCACTTTCATACCTCGTTGAGACTTTACCTCGCACTCGCCCTCGCTACTACTCGATTTCATCCTCAAGCGTTTTGTCCCCCCGAGTTGCTTCCGTGACGGCGCTCGTCTCCAACACAGAGCTCACTGGGGATACGCCTATTCCAGGCCTTACCACCAACTATCTCTTGGCACTCTCTGATTCCCTGAACTCGAATGCACGGCCTCACCCTCAAGGGTTCTCCTACGAACTTGATGGACCCTCTAAGTCCTTGGAAGGAGCCAAGATCTTCGCCCAATTGCGGCGCTCCACATTTAAGCTGCCTGCCTTGGCCTCCACTCCTCTGATTATGGCGGCTGCTGGCACTGGCATAGCGCCATTTCGCGCCTTCATCGCCGAAAGACTGCGTCTAAAGTCCATGGGCCGCAAGTCTGGGGAGATGATTCTCTTCTTCGGCTGCCGCCACCCCGACGAGGACTATATCTACAAGTCGGAGCTAGAGAAAATGGAGCAGGAGCTCGAAGGAAAACTGCGCATCGTCACGGCCTTTTCGCGCGTCCACGGTCAGAAAAAGGTGTACGTACAAGACAACATCCAAGAGCTCGGCAGCGATATAGCCCGACTGCTCGCCGAGGATGCTACCCTTTACATCTGCGGAAGGGCAAGCATGGCTAGAGAGATTGGCAAGACTGTCAGTGGTCTGATGGAAATGGAAAGGGAGTGGACTCATGCACAGGCACAGTCATGGGCAGCTTCTATGAAGCGTGGTCGAAAGTGGCAAGAGGATGTTTGGGGTTAGAGAGGGCTTTCAAGGTTTTTAAACCCGGGGGGGGGAGAAGACAAAGACGATTTGTTGGATACGCGTGCATAAATATTTGGTTGTTAGCAGATGTGTATTTTTTCGCCGTCGTTGCACAAAGCTGATAGATCTAAGATCCGCACTCACATCTACCTATGGGTTCTTGTCTTGGGTTAAATTAGTAGATAGACTCCTGGGGTGAGATTACGCGAATTTTCACAAGGAAACATGGCGTACAAAAAGAATCAGTTGTTCTAGTGAATGAACGGCGTGCAATGAACAGATGGTTACAAAGAGCAGTCATGGGTACACAGAAAAGGAATGTCTGCAGAAAACAAAATGAACTATCACAGGGGGTTGATTCACGATTACCTAGTGTCACATCGATTGTATCATTTTCGGGTCGGCTACATTCAACCTGTTTCGTTCACAATCCTATCAATCATTTATCATTATATTAAGTAGGTGAGGAGATACAGACAAGGCTATGGCGGTGGTGTTTTCAACACTCGTAAACTTGCTCTAGATTATGACTGAACTTCATTCCTCATTCTTTCGTCACTTCTATTGAATCATTTCATACCCATGCTAAACTAACCATCATGTGTTCAATAATCAATCTCGGTGGTCTTCCGGAAGCTAACCTCTTTTCCTTTCTACATCGTACAACTCTCAGTTCTCCACGCCAAGATCCCTCCGCCAAACCTTGACGGGCATCTCTCCGAGAATGTGATTCATCGTTTCCTCTCTCTGCAATTCAAACCCCTGAGGCAGCGCAAAGTTGTACCTGTGGACCACGGATGCCAGGCAAACGGTCTGCTCCAGGTACGAGATATTACGACCGATGCAGCCACGGGCGCCCGCAGAGAAGGAGAGGAAGTATGACTGCAGCTCTTTGCCCTTGTCGCCAAGGAACCGCTCTGGTATATACTGCTCGGCATTTGGGTACACAGACTCATCGCGGTGCGCAACCAAGGACGATACGCTAACTGTCGTGTTGCCGGGCACATACTGGCCCATGATGCTGAGGCCTTCGGCGGGAGTCTCGCGCGCGAGGCCTTGTGGAGTGGGAGGGAACAGGCGGAGAGACTCGTCGAGACAGGCTCGGAGATAGGGCAGGTGCTTGATCTTATCATAGGGAGCGACCGTCTCTTCGGGCTCAAGAACGGCGTCAATCTCCTTTTGCAGAGTGGCGAGGATCTCGGGGTGGAGCAGTAGCTGGTACATGACGTTGGCGAGGGCGATGGCAGTGGTGACGCTGCCAGCGTTCATCATGATGTTAATCTCGGCGACAATCTCGCCCCACTGCAGGTTGTGGGGGTGACCGTTCTTATCCTCCATCAAGGCATGGAAGAAGTCGTCGAGCTTCTCGCCAGCGCGGTATCGCTCCAGGCGAATATTGGCGCGACGGAGGACAATGGCGTCCCAGCCTCGGCTTGACTCGGACATGCTCCGGTAGTAGGGGATTACGTTGGAGATCTTGTCGAGTAGCTTGTAGTTGTCATAGCTCCAAAGCAGATGGGCCTGCTTGCGGGCGGTAGGGTAGAGGCATTGGCGAAGGTTCGTCTCGAATAAGGAGCCGTCTTTTTCCTGAGCAACGACGCGGTCATGGCCCTGGTCGAGAAGACCCAGGCGCTCCGAGAGGCCAATGTCGGCGATGGCATCAAGGGAAAAGAAGTTTGTCCAGGCGCGGAAGTCCACGGTAAGGTCTTCGACAGCAGGATACTTGACGCCTTGGGCCAGAGGAGCAGTGCATCTCTTGTCAAACTGAGCTATCATGCGGGAGACCTTGTCGGCGACCTTGTACTCCCAGCGCTCGAGGTTCTTGAGGGCATACGCCGACGAGAGGACCTTTCTCTTTCTCGCGTGCTCGGGCTTGTCGACGACGTCGGCCAAGTGGAAATGGGAGCCAGCGGTGATGATATACGACTCATCCTTGATACAGGGTGTGCCGTGGCCGTAGATGTCTTTGATGGCCTTGACACTGCCAAAGGAGAGCGAGTTGGGGCCGGTTCGGAGCACAGGGTCCTTCTTGTGCAGCTTGGCGAGGTGGGTGGAGCGGGCTCCTCCTTGGGCGAGTATCATGAAAGGGATGTTTGACATGCCAGAAAGGGTCGACATGTTGGGGAAACGACGCATGCCTGGAGGTGAGGGGAGTTAGCGGTTGGTTTCATGGCGTAGAGTAAATAAAATTGAATAAGTTCCCTTACCTTTGGCGTCTCTGAAGTAGACAACAAGCGGGTAAAGGATAAAGTAACCGACCAAGAAGATGCCCAGCGAAAAGGCGTATGGGGCATTGCCCAAGGTGGCGATTGACTCCATGGCGGGGTGAAATGGCCTCGGAGCTGTGATGTTGCCAGAAGACGAAGATGAAATAGAGCAGACACAGAGAACGACAAAGACAGCAACAGAGCTCTAGGAAGGTTTTGATTGCTGCTCCTAGAGATGGTGTTTAGTAGAGAATGGTTAGGCGATGAGTCGACATGCGTCTTATATGCCCTTTGTCGTGAGAAGTGATGCTGGCCGAGTGGCAGTGGAGGGCCCAGTATTGTCCAAGCCAAAGACCCAATTCACATGCCGCATTGGGGATGCCAGATACGGCAAGCAAATAGCGACGCTAGCAAAATGTGACAGATCGGTAACTGGTTTTCCCCGCATCCCAAGGCATCATCATCTTGACGTCTGGTGTAGTGGATGTGTGTGAATTCCATGTTTGGCCTAGATGGTGGGTATGTCGGTACATAGATGTTGAATCACTGGCAATCTTGTTCAGATCTGACGAACCAGATAATGCTATCCTTGCCCCCAGCAATCCATCAAGTCTCCCCTGCAATACCCATATCCCGCTAATCTCTAGGCCGGTCCAGGACTTCTCTCCGCACTACCCCGCCTAGCCATCGCTTGCCCCGACTGCAGCCACCCTAGCTCGCTAAAAATCTCCTGTGGCCAGGGATTAATTACCCCTGTAGAATGCCTGCGCCAGATATTCCCTGTGGATCGAAAAAGGAGATAAATCGCGAGGGGTCCTGGTACGGCAACATACAGGGAGGCAAATCCCAGTCAGCCACCGCGTAATCCCAGGAGTCTTGGCGAGATATTACTCAATGTTTTGATTGGGTCATACATAACTGCGTAATCATCTAACCGATATTCGTGAATAGTCGACTCACATGCTAAAAGAACTACTCCTCGCGTCCAGACTAACCAAGTCCCGGCATCCCAGCTAATGCCCAGCCCTCGATAAGTTCCTTGAGTGATACGAGTTCCCTAGAACCATGTGTAGCCCAATAGCCTCGTTCGAGTACAGAAAGAGCTGTGGAAGCATTGGGTTTTGAAATGCTCTCGAATCGCTAAGAAATAATTTTTCGGAGCCTTTGTGCCAGCAACTCGCCTAGAACGGAGAGCAAGTCAGCATCACCTCAGTAGTTAGAAGACAGTCAGCAATCTATAAACATCCTCACTAATATGTGAGTATGCTATGCTCTCTTTATTCTAGTTGATTCGCTGTGCTTTCGGGTAGGTACCAGAAAATGTGTTCTCGAGTCTATTTAGTTATACAATCTCGAGTCACCGTGACTTGTATTTCTACATATACAATCAAAGGCCGAGGTCCTTGATGATAATATCCGCAGCCTTCTCGCCTACCAGCATGGCCGTGTTATTCGTGTTTCCTCCGACATTGCTAGGCGGGATACTCAAGTCGGCCAGCTTCAGACCCTTGGTGCCGTACACATTCAGCCGTTCATCCACGACACCATTCTTCTCACGAGGCGCCATCTTACACGTGGCGATAGAGTGCCAGGTCGTTTCGACGTGCTCGCGGATCCACTGCTCGATGGCCTTGTCATCTTCGGCCGAGTACTCCACATCCTGGACGTTGCTAAGGGGTGCCTCGATATCTACAGAGGCCGCCTTGGAGCCGGCGGGCCAGGTTGGGTGGCCGGGGGCAAGCTCACCGCGGTACATGGCGGTGCGACGCATGATTTCGCGAGACTTTTTGTACGCCCACAGTTGCTTCTTGAGATCGATGTCGTTTTCGTCATTCAAGAAACCCACGTCAAAGTCTATCGGGTCGGTGAGGCCAGGACCTGTAATGTGAATGTGGCCGCGCGAGTAAGGGTGGGCAGTATAGTTGCCAACGGTGACATACTGGCCCTCTGGGACGGATGAAGGATCTCCTAAGAAGCTGTGCGTTGTCAGATTTCTGTTTTAAAATGAATCAGTCATATCACTTACCATGATACAAGTCCCATTAGCATCAAGGGTTTATCAGCCTTGTCCTTGAAATCCTTATCCCATGACTTCTGGAATTCGGGTCCCAGAGCAGCGATGTCAGCATCACTGGGTCGGAGCTTGGACGAAACGTCAATGGAGTTCCATCCTAGAACTGGGTCCTTGGCATCAATCAACTCTTGACGCTTGTGCGGGTTCCTGAGGACCCGGTCAATGGTCTCATGAGGCTGGAGGTTGGTCTTGTATGGGTAGAGAATGAGTTGATGGTCTTCGTAGTTGGAACCGATTCCAGGAAGATCGACCTGAACGGGGACGCCCGCCTTTTCAAGGATCTTGGGATCACCAAGGCCTGATCTTTCCAGTAGAAGCGGCGTGCCTAAAGCACCACAAGAGACTACCACAAGCTTGCGAGCCTTGACAGTAAACTTTGGGTGAGGGTTGAGACCAGTGTCGACTTGGAGCGCAGGGTTGGGAGTATACTCAACACCAACAGCCCGCTTCTCGTCATCCAGTAGCACACGAGTAACCTTGGACTCGACGAGCACATGAAGGTTGGGATACTCGTCTCCGTTCAGTTTGGCATGGAGATATGCTGTCGCAGCATCTTGTCGCTTGCCGTTGGGCGAAACGGAGCGGTGCCAGCGCTGGAACCCGTTGTTGGCGTCCAGCGCCTGCAAGTCAGGGTGTTCGGGCCAGCCGACCTGGGCAGCGGCTTGGATAAAGTCGCTTTCTGAGCCCTTGGAGCGAAACGTGCCGCTGCTGATGTGGACGGGTCCATTTGAGCCGTGGGTCTCAGGGCTGGTTTGTCCATGGAATGTCTCAATCTTGGAGGCGTTAGTTCAGATGCTCAATACTACAAGAACGGTGCAATGATTTAGTGCTATACCTTTTGCAAGAAGGGAACAAGATCTTTGGAAGACCACCCGGGCGTGTTCCAAGCGTCGAGATCTGAACGCTGGGCACGCGTGTACATCATAAAGTTGATGGACCCGCCGCCACCCAGCGTTCCGCCACAGGCGATAATAGCCTCGCGGCCCGCAAGCTGCTCGGCCTTGTTGCCCTTGTAGAAGATAGTCGTCTTGCTCGTGGGCAGCAGGTGGTCCAGGAAGAAGACGGGGTTCTCGATGTTCTCGACGCCGCGGTTGTCGGGGCCTCCCTCAATGAGGAGGATCGACAGCTTAGGGTCGGCTTCTGCTAGGCGTCCAGCTACGACACATGCCGCTGAGCCGCCTGTTGAATTGGTGTGTTAATTAGCCCTGTTGTTACCTCCGATTCGGAAGATTAAAAACTTACCTCCAGCGATGATGACGTCGACCTCATCGATGCCCTCCGCAAGCTTAGTGTACACGCCCATGGTTGTAATATTTGTCGGTCAAGGAAAAATTAATTGGGTTCGAGGTAGTAACAGGCTCGCACTTGGCGCAGTAGTCCTGATCGCCTCCGCCTCTCCGGCTCTTATAGCCCTCGAACCCCTCAGTTCCTTCTGTCCAGCCTCCTCTTCCCAATCAGCTGTTTCAACACGCTGCACGACTCCCTTCCGAGACGGGACGGTGCTCCGTGAAATGCTGCATCTTCCTCTCCGCTTTGGAGGCGTTGCAAGGCTACCTGGTCCGGAGCATGTGCTACGGCGCGTCTCGCGCAGCATTACTCTACCAAAACACCAGTGCGGGTTCGAGTAACATCGATTAGGGGTATGAAGAAAGCTTATTTCGCTATGACCAGGTATTAGTCCCAAGCTGATGCCATTCCCAACGGGCAGCGGGAGTTGTCACGCGGTTCCGACTCTTGTACTAATTCGGAAGTGAGTGGCGCTGACCAAAGCATTAGGCAGCTCCATCAGGTAATAGTAGTAACCGAGTTGTTGATCAATGCTTTCGCGAAGTGTTAGCTCACTTATTTGGAGGACTTACCCATGCTATTTTACAGGCTAGTGATTCATGTCCTATCGGTCCAGCGCCAGAATCGGTAAATACGGCACCATGCTAGTCAACCGAGACCGAGGCTGGACGAATATGGTGACCTGACTTTTCAGCTCACCGCCTGGAACTTCACTAAATTAGTGCGACGGCGACGAGTGTAGATCAGCCACCTTCCAGACGCGCTCTTCCCCGAAGTTGCTGCAGAATCATTCTTCAACTGCCGAGACATGGCCACCATTGTCCTGGGATTGCCGGATCTTGGCGAATCAATTGAATACGAAAATGCGCAGAGACAGGAACCATCGGCATTTTCTTGCCATTGGCAATTCCCCATTGGAGGGCTTGGTTGGCTGAGACTTGTGCTGCGTCCTACATAGTAGTATGCGGACAAATGCAGGGGCTGAACTCACGACAATCAACTAACACGATGACCTGCATTTGAGACGGTGCAGTATTAGTTCTTCGCACTTGCGTCTGCCACGCGCTAACCCATCGCAGGTACCCAAAGAGACTACCAGTACCATACTTCTCAGAAGCGTATCCAGCAACAACGGCAACTTCCGCAGGCTAGCCTCTCGACGATTTGCCAATCGACCAAAGACGAAACCCCAGAATACCTTGACATCTTATTTCATTCAAACCCTGTCCGGCGAAAAATTCCCCAAGCCCCGAGCCAGTAATCCGGGGTGTGAGCAACATAGTGGCCCTTAGCGGTTCTTGCTAGTGCCAGGGCGCAACCCGGGGAAAGCGGGCAAACGTCGCTTTTGATCCCTTTCTTTGGTCTTAGTTTGAGATCTATCACTGTCTGGATCTAGTTCCAGTTGCTTGGTGCCTGTTACTGAAAATGACCCGCCCTGGTCGACTCTTTAACACTGGCTGGTACCCAACCGTCATGATCTTCCCTACCCATGTTACCTTACCTAGTGACCAGACAAGTACGGCTATCGATTGCGGCGCATAGTGCGGCCTCGAGTCTCCTGCAGAAATGCCATGTGGGTTAATCACCCTACGGTAGTCGACAAATTCACCGCGATAGAAAGATAGGGATCGTCGCACTCTTTGTCCACCTTTCGATCTGCCGACTACTACCTTCTCCGTCCTACGGGGATCAACCTGGATCTCCGCAAGAACAGAGCGCGGCTCTTTTTCTTGGGAGCCTGTCACTAAAATTGTACATAACTAGCTCCACCTCCCCCTTTCGGCCCTCGCCCCATCTCTTTTCATCGTGTTGATGCGGCTTCTCTGGGTCTTTTAGGGCTTCAAGTCTGGTCTGGCCGGCGCATATTTTCCCCTTGTCTTGAGATTGAGAATTTGAGATGAGTTCGACCAAGATGGAGTCCAAGCAGACTGATATTCAGGTGGTGGTGTATATCACGTTTGCGGCGGCGACGATTGTCTTGCTGCTTCGCCTATTGAGTCGCAGACTCAAGAGGATTCCCCTATCGTGGGACGACTACTTTGCACTATGCTGCTATGTAGGTTACCGTTTCCACGTCCTTTTGGTTACCGAGACCATTGCTAACTAATCAGGCGATGGCAATTGCTTGGATCGTCGTCATTCCTTTGTGTAGGTTCTCGTTCACTCGCCGATCGATCAACCCACTGACGCAGGAGAAAAGGGCTTACCAAGGGCCTTGGACTTCACATCCAGGACATCGAAAGCCCGCCCATCGAAGATATCCTCTTCCAAAGCAAGCTCCTGCTCTTTATCGCCGAGCTAATTTACGCCTTCGCCCTCTTCTTTGCTAAGATGTCAATTCTGAGCCTGTACTGGCGCATGTTCCGAGTCACCAACATTCGACTTCCAATCCAGATCTTGTTTGGGTGCTCTCTAGTCTGGATCACATTCCGAGTAGGTGTCTTGCATGGGTTTTGATGAATGACAAGATGAAACTGACTGCCGCTAAGATATTCATGGGTATATTCCACTGTGTACCCGTCCAAGCCTTCTGGGATTCTTCTGCCGGCGGAAAATGCGAAATTGAAGATAAGAAGTTCTTCTTTGGAACCACTCTGGTCCATGCTGTTATCGACATCGCTCTCTTGATCCTGCCGATCATGCAGATTGGAAAGTTGCAGCTCCCTTTCCTGCAGAAGTTTGGAATTTTGATCATGTTCATGTTTGGTTTCTTGTAAGTGACATCAAGAGGAGAAGGCGATATGTAAGCCTTTTTACTAACGGGATACAGCATCTGTGTGGCCGCTGTCGTCGTGATTGTGGCCGCCACTCAATTTGATGCCACGTCAGTAGATCTGACATGGAACATATGCCCCATTGTCATATGGGCAACAGTGGAGGTGAACCTCGTCACAGTATCAGGTATACCTCGCCGTCCAATATGAGTACGATTGCCGTCAATTAACATTTCTATGCAGCTTGTCTCCCTACCGTCCGACCTGCCTGCGTCTATCTCTTCACTTGCACGAACCCAGCGACGAGAACCGGCGGCAGCTCAAACAGCTACGGACACAACTACAATCGCAGCAACACCAAGCAATCGATCCGCCTCTCAACGATGCCCAAGTCCTCAGCGAACGACGAATCCAGCTCAACTCACCAGCTTGCCGGGTCCGAAGATGGCCACCGTGGCTCTGTATCCGACTTTGAGAGCCACGCGCTCGATCGATATCGCGGGAACAGCTCCGTTGTCACTGGATCACCCGGTGCCGGCGCGGCGGATCTTGGAAAGAGCTTGGGTGGGATTATGGTCAAGAATGAGACTGTGGTGCGGGTTTCGAAGCCCATATAACGAATGATGGTTATAACAAGGATATGGTTCAAGCTCCATCTTCAGGAGGAGGCTCTCAATGCTTCCGGTAATGGTCGAATTTCACTGAACGACTCTGTAAGATGGTTAAGGCAAACGGCACATCAAGCCAAGGAGAGCGCAACTGTCGACTCGATTGAACGACAAAGGATGCATGCGAAAGAAGTGGAACACAGCAACAAGATCTTCCACAACATCTGGTAAAGGAAACGGCCGAAGTAACAAGGATTGTATTCTTGCGCAATGCGCAGTTAGGTTGGGGTTGGGAAGGTGAGAAAGCTTTCTCATCGTTTAAGGCATTGGCGATGGTTTAGTAGGTAGTTAAGTGCATATACCCTGAGTACTCTTTACTGCATTGCAGTAGGAACCTCTTTTTTATACTGGTTTATTACGTTATCTGCCTGTTTAATTGTGATGTTAGTTGGAGTAGTGTACCACTTTGCGTGTATGCATTTGTGATTAGATTTTAGACCCAACCCTACGTGATGGAAAATTTACATATCTAATCGTAACGCAGAGCTTATACCGGCCAATCCGCCGCAAAACCAATGATAGATTTAACAATCAGCGACCAAAGTGCTTTCTGGTGGATTGTAGAGAGTACTGCTCCTATTTTTGTAGTAGTTTATTGTGGTGTAGGGTAGAGGTTTCGTCCTATGTCATTGACGCAAGCCACTTAGTCAGGCCCTCAACAAGGTGGGTCTGATTGGACGGATTTTGACTACTTTATGCTAGCTAGCCCCAGACCCAGATATTTCCCCGCGAGTCAAAAATGGATATAAATCGCGAGAGCCCACATCCCCCGCTGCAGCGATCCGCAAACCCCAGACAATCCCATCGCTCAATATCGTGTTCATATTGAGTAATTTTTATATACGCCGTTTTGTTTCTGGGTCATACTGGGCGACTGAATCTCGAATCTGATACCGAGACCCGCGTCATGCCGCCATCTGGACCAAGACGACCTGGATGCGAGGTATTTGCCCCATGTCCTGGCCCTGGTTTGTGTCACTGGCTCACTTATCTGCTGTCTAGAATTGTCGTGCAAGGCGAGTAGTCCAATCTTGCCCACTTTCCTTTTTGGCTACGATGGGGCAATTGCTCCTTGTCTATATGTTGACCCTGGCTCACATGATCGGAACGTCCATAGACATATCAAATGTCAGTTGTGTTTATCCCTATTGGCCGGCCTTATGAGTCCCATTTGCTGACCATGGCCTATCTCATCCCTCATAGGCGACGGAGGTAAACCCTGCGCTCAGTGCGTTAAGAAACGAGTTGTGTGCAAGAGGGGCCTGAGGATTAGGTTCCGTCAAGGCTCCAACCCCGGGTGAGACTCTCTCCTCTCCTTCTTTCTCTGTCTTCGTCTCCTCTTGCTCGCCAGAACTGACTTACTTTGTGCCCAGTGGCTCGTATCCGGACTTCTCAGACACCCAAACCTGGTGCAAGACGTCAGGCAAGAAGCTCAAGTTTCTCGACCAGAGCCTCGAGGTGGCTCGCTCTTACGAAGATGGCGACGACGACGATGAAGATGAAGATGATGAGCCCTCCGTCACGAGGCTGACCGCAAATGGCAAACCAGGTGTTAACTCGAACCTCCCAGTCGCTTTAGATCCGACCCAGAGTCGGTCTGAAGCCTCACCCAGGTCGCTGAAAACTACCATCTGGGGCATCGATACACTCGCAGTGAGAAGTATTGACGACAACACGACTCTTGATTCAGCAGCCAGCTTCTCCCATGGTCTTGGTGAAAATTCTAGACCAATATTTGACGCCCCCCAAACATCTAATGACCTCCCTCCTATGAACACATCCCCAGCCTTATTCCACAGCCCATCTGATCACTCTCGCATTGACCGGCCTGTCCAATCCTTCGTCAGTCACAGCACCCTTAGCCCCTATTCCATCCTCCAGCATAGTACGCCGCCAGACTTTCACGCCTCCAGGGCGCCGCTCAACGGGGGCGGCAAGGCTGACCTGTTCCGCTACTACGTGACGAACATTGGGCCGGCCTTTGACGCGTACGACCCCAACAAGTACTTTACAGAGCGCGTGCCCTCACGGGCGACCCTGAGCCCTCCGCTGCTTGAGCTCATCCTGGCCGTCTCCGCTTGGCACTCCAACGCCACCAAGGGCGAGCCGCAGCGGTCGGCGAAACTCGACTTCGATATTGAGCAGCTTGGTTCGGCTGGCATGGATGATGATTCCCTAGATGTTGCGCTGCTGTTGCACTATTTTGTCCTAAATATGGATGGTAAGAACCTTGACTTTGGATCTTACATCTCTTGACCCCAAAATCTCACCCACTCCCACTCCCTAATACTTTGTGGCGCCGTCTCCGAAGTCTATGAAAAAATTCTAACAATATCCATCCACCGCAGATGCCGCCTCAGATTCCGCCGTTACGCAGTTTAATCTTTCAAAGACCGAAACGTCCGGGCTTCGATCTCGCCCTCTCGGCGCCTCTCATGATGACGTCCTATGGGCGAGGCTGAGACAAGAGGTCTTCCTGGCTGTGCTGCACCAGATCCCGCTGACTATGGATGTTTCTCGCCCTCAGCTGGAACACCTGACACAGGGCAGAGACGACCGTGCTAGGGCGAACCAGATGCTCGTCGAGCTGTTAGCCACTGTTCAGTATTGCTTCGGGGACGACAAGAACACAGCCACGTATGATAGACTGCTTGAATCATCCTCGACATGGATGACGACCAACCCGTCTTCCTTCACCCCTGTCATGACCCGCCGCCGGCAAAAAGACGACGTCTTTCCGGATATCTGGCTGTTGAATGATTGCGTCGCAGCCGGGCTGCAATATTTCCACCTCGCTAGGATCCTGCTCGTCGTGCATGATCCCAGAGTTCCTCGTCTGGGTAGAGCCGGACAGGAGGCTGCTCGTTTGATCGATGTGAGTAGCTTACACCGAAAACCATGGCGCATCGACTGATGACGTCTAGGCACAAACTCAGAACGATGTCGAAATTATCTGTGGAATAGCAAATTCCATCAGCGAAATCAATCCCATGCACATGTAAGTCCTATGAAACCCAATCAGCCAACCATCACCTAACATCATAGAACCGCATGCATGGCGATATCTGTGGTTGGAGACAGGTTCACGAACACAGACCAACAACACGCTCTGCTCGATATGCTCGTCAAGACAACGAACATGTATGGGCTATCAACGGAACTTGCGTAAGAACCCAAATTTCTTTTTCGCTCTCACCTTTTTTCAACTTCGCTAATGCTATGTCTAGACAAAAACATTTATTGAAGGCCTGGGGATGGCCCCCACGAGGCGTGAGGACCTGACTTGTAACGTCAGAATGGGCGGCAGGAGGCGATGATCAAAGTGTAACTTGAATGAATCAGACGAAAGCAGTGCAAAAGAACCTGTAGGGCAGCTAGACTTGAATACCAATACGCGTTTGAACGCAATGTCAGAATAAGATTGGCCCAGACGGGGTGGGTATACCCTCGGTTCCCCATCACCGGTTCAAACCCGGTAGCCGGAAACCTTCTTACAGTGCAGCATGGGTATCCCTGGCATGATGCATATTTTAGGATATTGGTTCGGGAAATTTGACGCCGCAGTATTGCAGGTTTGACGTGGAGAGACGAAGAGCCATCTCCAGTGTCTCAGATGCAAGTGGCTAACTCTTATAATACACGGTCAAGTAGTTTGGTGCAGATGCAGATGCAGATTCAGTGCAGTCACTAGAAATTTATTAAGAGCCTAGTCCTCATGGAATTTACCTTTGGACAAATACCATCCTTCGAGGCTCTGCATTTTCACCGCCCTCACCTCCCCCATCCTAACAACTCTATCATCTCCACTACTTAGATCTTGCCGACTCCAGCACCTAGCTTGCAAACCTGTTTCACATGCTTAAGAGGCGTCAGCTGGTACTTGTAAGGTGCCTTCTTGAAATTTCCAGTCTGGGTGATGTTCACCGTGGCCCGACCCCAATCGTTCTCTGCATTTCATGTCAGTCTTGTTTCCTGCCAAAAGGGGAGTTCTAAGAGAGGACACATACTCGCACCGAGGTTGGCATAGCCGTCGAGCTCTTCGTCACCGCATGTGCAAGTGTTGGGCGAGTCCATGGGAACGACGAGGCCGTAGGTGCTAAGCGCCTCACTCGTGTTGCCTCGGAACACGTTGCCCTCGACGAGGACCTGGTTATCGGATCGGCTGTGGATAGCCTGGTATAGGAAGTCCTCGTAGAAGTTGTTGTAGATGTGCTGGTGGCCGAAGCGACCGGCAGGGCCGCGGGTTCCCTCGTTGTACCAGTAGTTGTGGTGGTATGTGACATGGAGATGTCCGAAGTCGATGTCGCGGAGGGTGGCATCGTTGCCGACGAGGGAGGACTTCCAGTGGTCGTGGAAGTAGTTCCATGAGACGGTGACCCAGTCCGATGCGCGGATGATATCAACTTGGCCGTCCTAAGTGAGGGTGTTAGTGACCTGGAGTATCTCGAAGGCTTCCCGTTGTGGGGAGAATCGCAATTTGAGGCAGACTGAGATTCAAGAGGAGCAACTCACATAGAAGTCAGGGCCCTTGGAAATGTCAGAGGTAAACTCGTTGTGGTCAATCCAGACGCGGGTGCTGTTGCGGATGGTGATGCAATCATTGTCCTCGATGTGGCTAATCTTCAAGTTCTGCACAATGACATTGTCGGTGTTGTAGATGTTCAAGCCCCTGCCAGTGATGTGCGCAGTCTTGCCCACGCCGACGATAGACTTGTTGGGCCCGATGGCGAGGCGCGAGCTGAGCGTGATGGCGCCTTTGACCTTGACAATTCTGGACGCTGTGTCTTTGACGGCAAGAGTTAGCTCCTCGGCAGTCGACACGTAGACGGTGTCGCCGCCTTTGCCGCCCGTCGTGACGCCGATGGGGTTGGTTTTGGCATAGCCCTCGATACCCCAGGTAGCTACATTTCTGTACTCCTTGGGCAGGTGATGCGACGAGGGCGCCGCGCCGCTCAGGCTGGCGAGGCCCGAGAGGACCAATGCGAGGTTCAACTTCATGGTGGATGATGTAGAGGGCCAAGAAAGGGTCAATTGTGGAAGTGTCGAAGCTCAATCGCTGTAGACTGATGATCCACCGGCGAAAACAACTTTTTCAATTACGAACATGCTTCTGGTATATATACCCGGCCCCAAGGGAGCTTCACCTGTCTGTCAAGTGAGCTTCCGAGGCTGCAGGCAGCTTAAAATCCTTCCCCAGACCCTACGACCCGTTCTATTCCCAACTCGTGCGGAGAACCCTGCCGGTAACAATAAAGGCACCAATGCGACGTCCCTGCGACGTCAAAATTGCATTAAGCGTCTCCGAGTCGATCACAGGCCTGAGCGAGCATGCATGAGGCCCAGTCACCTTACTGGTGGGATTACTGGCTCCGCGTGATGCCCCATCATCCTTATTTCGAACCCACAGGGGTTATCCCACACGGCGATCTGTACGCGTCTGAAGGCAGTCGAACGCTGGGTATTGGCATGCTCTGCATGACTGGTGGGACGATTGGAAAATATTGGAGTGACGCAGCAGGGCGTTGAAGGGCTTGGGAACGACGGGTTTTGAAAGGTGGAAGAACAACGTTAAAAAGGCGCACCCTGGAACCCCCCCAAAAGCTGTGGCTGATTAACCCTGACAGGACGGCGGAATAGCCGAGAACGGGAATGAGTGATTCTTGGCTTTTTTAGTAAACATCATGATGCGAACCCATGGACGACCCTGGGCGAAATTTGCTCACCAGATGAATCCGCTGATGATGCGGTGGCGCCGTGCAGAGCTTCGAATTGGTCGTGGCAGAACAAAGAAATGAATCAAGTTGTCACCTTAGGCCACGTCACAAGAACCTCGCGTATTTTTAACCGATGCCATGGGGAAAAGTCATACCATGAGCACGAACGCTGTCGTGAGAAGCTTGCTCAAAGGGGGGAGGGGGGATAGCCGGGCTCTTGGAG
Source organism: Dactylonectria alcacerensis (assembly GCA_029931735.1). Lineage (NCBI taxonomy): Eukaryota > Fungi > Ascomycota > Sordariomycetes > Hypocreales > Nectriaceae > Dactylonectria > Dactylonectria alcacerensis. The sequence goes on along the minus strand of JAPMUZ010000006.1, from coordinate 924,924 downwards.
AACTCAACCACTCAATCAGAACCCAGACATCAAAATGACACGAAGGTAAGCAAGATGGACCTTGAGTATTTGGAGGTCGGGATGGCCCCAACAGACTTTTATGTGATTGAAAATTTAAGACAAATACAGGTCTAGTTTGCTAATTGGAAAATGGACAACAGCTGTCACAACCGTTGAGTCGACTGAGTGAGCCGCCGTCTCGACCATGAATAGAAAGGTGGATGAATCTATTAAACTCGGGACTTTCTACACATTAAAGACATTCATCGGTCCTACCGTGCCGAATACCCTCCGTCTACAAAGATTGTCTGCCCCGTCACCGCAGAACTAGCAGCGCTGGCCAAGTACACGGCAACGCCCGCAAAGTCGCCAGGCACACCGTTGCGTCCCGTCATGGTTCTGGCGGCATGCATCTCAGCCTTGGAGGCATCGCTGAAGACAGCCGCTGCCAGGGGAGTGTGAACGAGCCCTGGCGCTACAGCGTTGCACAACACGCCCTTCGGAGACCAGGCTTCGGCTTGCGAGCGCGTCAACGAGAGAAGGCCGCCCTTGGACGCTCCGTAGGCGCCGCTGTTGCCAAAGGCGCGAAAGGTTTGCTGGCTGATGATGTTGATGATTCTCCCGCTGCCCCGCGCGGCCATCTGTGGGCCGAACGCCTGTCCCAGGAGGAAGGGAGCGGTGAGGTTGACGGCTATCGTCGTATTCCAAGTTTCTTCAGACAGCTCGTCCATGTGCGGTCGGTGATTCACCCCAGCTGCGTTGACAAGGACGTCAGGCGTGCCGTAGGAAGCCTTGATCTCCTCCACGGCAGCCTTGAGAGACGCGACGTCAGCGAGATCGGCTGTGACGGCTGCAGCCTCGACGTTGAAGGCTTCAAGATGTCGCACCGCCTCATGAAGCGGCTGAGATCGCCGAGCAACGAGGACGACTCGGCATCCGGCGCGGCCAAGAGCGACGGCCATGTCTCGGCCGATGCCGGAGCTGCCGCCGGTGACAATGGCGGTTTGGCCTACGAGCCCGAAGAGGGACTCGAGATAGCTTCCTGCGTTCCGAGCGTTTCGGGCCATAATGTCTTGCAGTAAAAATATGTGCGATATGTCGAGGGAACTGGTTAAGATTAAGTCAACAACTCAAGGTTTTGGGCCCAGAAAGGCGTGCAATACACGGGTAGATGCGTCATGCGCGGTCGGTAAGGGTTTCGCCCCGCCGAGCTACCCTGGAATGACTCACCGTTGGTGCAAGGCGAATGAGTCTTGACTCGGACAGCACCCAAGGTTGACGAGACATTTGAACAGTGAAGAGCCCTAATTATTATCCTCAGGTGGCTGCTGACTGGAATTAGATGCATTGTGTGGTTTATTCACGTGGCCTTACCTTTTGGCAGGCTTTATCTTTGGCATCCTTCCATCAGGTATTGACTACAACTCCCCACCTGACGAATTCTCTTTGGTTATGAAGATTTGTTTTCCTTCCCGAAGATGCCATCTAATCCGGGTCCATTCCAGTGTCCCAGTTTTCAATTTGACGGTGGTGTTCAAGTTGGGGTGTAGATATCTTGCACAGGTTGGCTCACCACCCCGTTTCCTCCCTTAACCCCTTCCTCTCCGTCCCTGCAAACCGCGCGCCTTTGAGAAAAATATTGTGAAAGGCACTTATTGTTTGTTCTATTGCGGGCGCTATCGTCAAGTCCAATCGCAACCAGACCTCCTCCAATCCCCTCCCTGGGTCCTTTGATGCCCCACGTACACCGATCGTGGCACGAGCCACGCGGCGCATCTTCCTAAGCCTCCCTTAGCTATTCTATTCATCTATTCCTACACTGTAGTCACTGGGATGGGCTTTGTTTGCTGGATCTTAGTCTGAGTTGGCCTAGTTAGGCATAATGAGCCCTCCTTTCGGGATAGAAACCACGAATTAGAGGGACGGCATACGTTTGTGACAGAGCCCGCCCTACGGTGTGAGTCTAATCACGCTTGTCCCCTTAACATAGCTGAGTCTGTACAATCCTGCTCATGCGGTGAAGTCTAGTCGCTATTCACTGTTGTAGTCGCTGTGTTTACCTAACCCCCGGACTTGGGACGTCACTCTTAGCACCTATTGGACTAGCAAGTAGAAATCCTGTCATCTGAAAAAAAAAATCCTTTCTTCTGATCCATGCAGGGTGCTTCAATGAAATGACTCTGTCTGTAGAACAAGACGAAGAGTTTCTGCAGCTAGCGTTCGTCTCGAGGTGCTTATAAGCCTCGACTGTCACCATCGTCCAAATGCAACCAAGACCTCTTTCCTACACAGCAACATGCACATGTCGCCTTCAACAAAATTCAATTCCATTAGTTCTTCAAAAACTAAACGAAACTGCGCCCTTCACCATGGATGACACGGCATCAACCACAACCGGCGTTGAGGGCAACGTGTCGGACATCGATCAACCGAATAGTGCAACGTATCCGCTTATAATCGAACAGCCAGAAGCTCGGACTGTCTTACTGGGGGAGAACTTCTTCACATCGCTTGACAACGCGTTCGAACAACTTGAAGACCACGAGAAGGAGGAAATTTACAATCACGAAAAATACTTGAAGCCACGCTCCGCCGTAGTGGAGTTTTCCACTAGGCGAGTAAAACAAAACATAGGTTAGTCCCCACGGCATATTAATCACTTAATTTCCGTATATACAATATCTCTCACACATGCGATTTGCAGAACCTGACAGAAGCATCGAAATGAAAAGCAGCTCAGCTACATTGTCCGCGATGCCCGCCGAGGTTCTCCAGTTCATCTTCAAGTACCTCGATTCCATCAACACCATGAGAAACATGGCCAACGTGTCGCGGAGACTGAACCATGAACTGAGAGACGAGCTGTACTTAGAATGCGGCCGTTGGCTTGACTGGCTTCCCCTCTTCCTCGCAGCGCAGAGTGGCGACATCGAAATTATGGAACGCTGCCTGAAACTCGACGCACCGGCAGATCCGATATGGAACTATTTCAGCCACACAAGTCGCTTTTTCATGTTCGGCTTTAACCGTCCCCTCGATGCGGCCATCGAGCACAATCAATCTGACGCTGTGACATTGCTTCTCGAACATGGCGCTAGCCCGACCAATCCCAAGGGTGTTTTCGGACTCGAGCCACTCTTCAGAGCTCTTCTCAAGGCGCCCAAAGAACTCCTTCCAGACCCCCGGGCATGTCCGCCATCGGTAATCATTTTCAGGGAATTGGTGAAATACTATGCAAAGGCTGGCCCGAAAATGCAGCAGAACTGGCTCTCGAAATTCATTTTACCTTATGCTATGGAGAAGTGCTATACGGGCCACGAGATGCCTCACTATCCAAGGTTTGCTCCTACACACAGCCCTTATGCCATGATCTACGTTGCAATGTTGTTAGGCAATGGAGTCAGTCCCGCCCTGGCCTGCGAACACCATAAGGAGGCACATGATTGCAAATTTGACAAATCGCGTTTAGGGTTGCCAGTTACTGGTCCTCATAGTCTTTGCGATGTCAGTGCTGTGAACACGTCAGCGATTGAATGCAGTAGACGTCTTGAGGATTTACGCAAAAACAAGCGATACATCATCGAGACCTTCTTGTCAAAAGATGAGTTTCAAGTATTGTTCGATTTTTTCATAACAATTTATCGCACGAAGGTCTATTTGCACGACTATAAGGAGAACGAATAAAAGGTGGCTGCTCGTGAGCTATTGATGTACAAGAGATCACAAGGTCTGATATAAGACTAGAAGTCGCTTTTTCGCCTTCAAATTTAAGCCCATGTTTGCCCTATACTTTGATTCCATGGTCGCATTACTGAAATCTACCTTTGTACCACCTCTATCTGTCCTTACTTCTCTTGGTCAGCATACCGCTCAATCGCCGATTTCAGCAAGCGGTGCGCATGTCCGTTTGCATGAACCATTTCTTTTCATTGTGACTTTTTTTCTCAGATGTATATATGATTACTTCTGACTACGTAATTTCAACTTGATAGCACTGCGCCCCAGAGTTTCCGACACTCTCAGGAGCCTGAGAAAAACACAACCACCAGGCCCTTGGAAAACCTGAGTGTGCTGGCTATGTTTGGGCTAAATGCATGTTCCCTTTCGATAAATGCCTATGCTAGATGCATGCTTATGCTAAATGCATACTTGTGCTAGGTGCATATTTCCTGGATTTATCTTTATCTCGGATGCATTCGTACTTGTGGTGGATATCTTTCCGCTTAATTCATACTTATGCTGGATGCATCCTTATTCACGAGCAACGTTCGATACGAGATGAATATAGCAACCAAGTGCACATAGTTGGAACAACAAACGTCGGAGATTCAGGGCAGACGAAAAGAGCATATCAATTAGGTATTTCGATTCGTCCACTCTCCTCGACTCAATTCAAGTACATTCTACGTCATCCCGTAACGAACCTCCCCTTCATAATGCCCCCCCTCCCCCGATTGGGTTTCGTGCGCGGTCAAAGGCCATCATTACATCCTCTCCCACCTGTACCTTGTCCACCGAATGGGCTGTCACACGTTGTTGACATCCCTCGTGAGTCGCCCGTCGGCAGGGCACACCATACGGTACACGTCGAAAGCGTTGACTACGACCTCGGGGTCAATGATCTTCCACAGAAGTTCCTTCTCGAGAGCAGCGGCTCTCCCCATGACATAAGCCGCAAACTGGATGCGAAAACCTTTGGTGACGTCCCGGTCCATATCTCGAAATGTGGCGAGGATGCTCCTGACTGCTCGTGCATCTACTTCCAACTCTTCGGGATAACCGTTGAAACGCACAACTAGTGCTTCGGCGACCCTGATGGTTGCCTCGTCGAACCAAGAGTATTTGAACGAAAGGCTGCTGTCCTTCACGAGTTCGCCGTGTGGGAGAGTCAACACTCTGAGAGCATAATCGCGCTTTCGGTAACGCACGAAGTCAGCGGAGATTTCACTAGGGAGGTAGAAGAGGGGACGGTACCATTAAGTCCCTAGAACCGAGCTCACTGCCAATAGGTACGGGGAATTTTATCCGGTTTCGCTCTGCCCGGGCGGACTCCAATAGCCTTCTGGCAATTGTGTCGACTAGTTCGGTACTTTCTGGCAGACACTCTGTTGCAAAATTTCGTTTTTCGAGACCATACGCAAGCCACTCCCAGGTCGCACCATAGTATTCCTCATCAGACATGTTGTATTCGATGCACGCCAGAGTTGCTGATGAAAGTGGTGCGAATGGGGAACAATTAACGTTGATTAGACACAGATCCAGGCCTCCCACGATGGGCCGGCTGCTTGATATAGGTTTTTGCGTCTGGGATCTGCTTGCGCAAAATGATCTTGAATTGTGTGAGAACAAAGAAAGGCGCACCTGCAAGCTCAGGAGGATGATCTAGATCCTTTCAAAACCCGTGGTGTAGATGGCCTGGTCGCTCCAGAAGCAACTGACGTGGTCTGTTTGTTATCCATCACAAAAAGAAGCCCGGGAGATGCAATCCATGACCGCGGAAGCTTCGTGAGCTATCTTAGGTTGGCACGAAGGGTCTTGGGGAACAAAGGAATCGTGCGTCAGGGGGGGCGATTCGCGTCGGGATGCAGCGTCTGCGTAGGCTTGTCGGTGTGGTCTTGCTTCAGGGGCCTGTCGGTCGGAGGCATCGTTGGGAACTAAGGACTGAACTCATTAGCAAACAGACACTGGTTCAAGGCAGGAGGAGTTGACGAAAACCTGGACGCTGGTAGAATGCGACTGTTGGCGACTCTGCGTCCCGGGCGACAAACAAGGGCCGGCGTAGATTCTACGGAGGTAGAGGCTAAGGAGGACTAGCCGGTGAGGACGATGAATACGCATGCAGGGTGTTGTTTCTGATGCTTTTTCTGGCGCTTCTTTTGACAATAGAGATGTTGATTGCAAGTTGCAGCAGGGGATGGGGAAGGCGGACGACGCAGGTGGCCATTGCGCTGCATCGCAGTAGCTTGAGAAGAGGTACAGTGATGAAGGAGAGTATGAGTTCTTGCTGAACAGATCAGTTCAATCCTCTCCCAGTTCTGCGCGCAGTGCAAGGCGCAGCCAAGCCACAGCGGTGTGCTATAGAAGCGACGTTGCACAATGGCGTCCACTTGCCTCAGCACAGGACCGTCCAGGCGTCCAGCCCAGAGTCATTCGCGCTTCAAGTTCAGGGGTCGGTCGGCATTGCCGACTTGCCGCTAGAATCACCCTTTGATGTCGCGAAGGAATTGTGCGTCAGGTAGGGCTGACTTTGGTGGGGACTCCGTCTCTGGCTATCACATATGATAGCAAGTTGTTTAGTGAGAGCGGGCAGCGTAGGTTGGCTGTTCTTGTAGGGGGCTGACGTGTCTTTTCCCAACTCTTCACCGTCGGCTGCAGGCGTGTTTGAGCGCAAGCAACTTCCAAGGCACAGCGTAATTACGTATGGTTCATGGGCAGAGAGGACAGCCATCCTTCTCCCAACTGCATGCCCCAACGTCATTCGCTTGCTCCGTCGGAATGATTGGCTTGCTTGACACACCGCCGTCGTTTGCAAGCTCTCTCCCAAGTGGGGACTGATCAGCCGGCAAATGAAGCCGTTGAGTCCCTAAATATGTGATAGCTTCGTGCCGCCGGGACGGGCCAGGGGCGGTAGGGGCGGGTGCAAGGCTCCGGTGGCTGTCTGGGAGGTGTGCTTTCGACGGTCACCGAAGAGGGGCGGCCGCTGAGCAGGTCCACTCACTGGAGGGAATCAATCACTGGAGAGGGTGGCGTGGACCCAGCTTGAGACTTGCGGGAAGTTGCTTTTGATTACAGGAGCTGGAAAGGCTGGTCGGGATGGCATGGGATGGCATCCAATAGATGCTTGGAGGTGGCGACTGGTGTTCCACACCTAGCAGCACGGATTGTTGGTGTTTGTCACCTGCAGGTTTATTAATGCAGCGTTCAACCAGGGACCGTGGACAAAACGACGAAATGATGGGAAAACTCTGGTAGTCTTGATTGCTAAGCTCAAGAAGCTGGGCGGAATGGCTCTAGACAACGACAAGGGGCACAGCGCTTCATTTGGGTTGGACCCTTTCGCCCCCTGGTTGGCCACTTGCCTTGCGTCCGACGCTTGTGTTGACGTAGGGCGCTGTATCGCGCGTGATGCTTCGCTGACAGGTCAGATAAAATGGCCCCTGGTGTTTGGCAGCCTCAGCTGGGGCTACCCATTGTGCGGCCGTGGCTTTCGGCATGGCATCGGTTGGACAGGCTTCTCCGTGCTTCTGGTGTGGGAGCAGGCACTCAGAAGTAGGCAAATGACTTGTTTAAGTGTTGGAGACGATGTCGCGCAGATACCATAGAATCCACGCGCTGCGTTAGGGAGAGAGCGAGACCTGCATCAGCTAGTTTCGAAATGGCCCAAGCCTCACAGCGGATGGCGTGCGTCCAGACTGGCTACTAGTCTAACTCTCCCGTCTATTGAGTCTCCCACGGCTCGTATTGTACCACGGTCAGGTCAAAAGCAAAACACCTGGTCCCCCAGCCTGCTTACTGGCCGCGCTTTCTCGTAGCCAAGCCCGGTGGTGGCCTTCTTCATGGCAGCAACCATAGGTGGCGGACCACAAAGCAGGATTTTAATATCGCAAGCCGGCTGTGGCAACCACACCTACGACGGTTAGTCGCGGGTTCAACGAAATGGTGGCCAGTCTTACCTTCATCATCTCGGGTGACACAAAGCCAACGCCACCCCTCCATCCCACCGGAGCCTGGTTGAGCACGTAGTGGACGCGGATCCCAGGGTCCTGCAGCGCAAGGGCGTCCAGGTCGTCTCTGAGAAGAATATCGTCGGCGGTGACATTCGCAAAGATCAAATCCACCTCTGTTTTGTCACCACTGTGGCGCCCGCGGTGGATGGCGCGCATCACTTGCATCATCGGCGTGATGCCTGTGCCGCCGGCGATCATGCCAAATCGACGAACCATGTTAGGCGTGTACACGAATGCGCCCTTTGGTCCGCGCACACGAAGAGGCTGGCCAATTTGAAGGGACGCAAAGTGTTGAGAGATGTTGCCCTGCGGGTATGTCTTGATGAGGAGGTCAAAGTGCCCGCGGACCTCGTCGCCGGTTAAGGGCGTGTACGAGCGCACGACTTCCTTGACGACGCCATCTGGCTGCCGGATGAAGGCACCAACAGAAATGTGCTGGCCGATGGGGAGTCCAAGAATTGCGTCTGACGTAGGGAGGTTGAAGCGATACCTGGCGGTAATATATTTAATATTGATGGCGGCGTGTTAGATTGAGTTGGATGGCTGTGTTACCTGGCAACGTTGTGTGAGAGGACAGTTTTCTCCCTTAACTCAAACTCTTGGAACATGTCCGAGCGTAACACAGTCTTTTGTCTCGCCTTAGCCTTAGCTGTGTAGGAGTTAGTCCGAAGTTGTGGGAATGTTGATGTAGACGACTCACAGAATCTGAAGACCAAGTACCCTATTATTACCACCACAACGGCTACGACGTAAGCGTTAAACATGATAGACGTTGTATATAGCGCGGAATGAATTGTGTCAATGTCGGAGGGGAAATTGCCGGCCAGTTACATCAGCACGATCACGTTATGATGCCCGTTAACGGAGGAACTGAGAGTTGTCCGACAAATAACTCCAACACCAGAGGCGGTATTAATAAAATTGAAGTGAATAGAGGACCTCAACGTCGGACAATTAATTTTCTCATTTAGTACTAATCATGAAAAGCCTCAAGCACCATGTTCCCCCGTGGTCGATCGGCAGCGCAAACGAAGGTGGCTGAATTAGGCAATATTCAAGCCAAAATCGGCCCCACATCTCGGGAGCTGCTCCGTGCTGACGGGCAAGATTGGGCAATCGGCTATCTCGATACGGCTTAGATCCTCGCGATAAGCCATTGCGTCACTCCGAGAAGAATCTCCACATCGGGTGCCTTTACCCTGTTCGGCTGGCGAGTGAAACCGAGAGTCCGAGTGCCGGTAATCTGTACATCTTTTTGGAACCTCCGGTATCGCGTCGTAAATACGGGTAAGCACCCCCCGCTCAGACTTGTTTGTCTCGAATTTATCATTCTCAACAAGTTGCGATTCGCGACGGCAGCGCAGATTCATCTCGTCTGGCTTCAATCTCTTGTCTGTCACATCTGCTCACATGGACGATCCTACCACCATGGCCGCGGTCAGCGCTTTGTGCTTTGCACTAGTGAGCGCCATCGCCTACCTTTTCTTATCGTCGGCTACGCTACATCGCGGGGACAAGATGAAGATCACACAGGTAAGTCAGACCCAAGCAACCGATCTAATCAACATCACTGACCCATCAATTGCACAGCTCTACGTGTACCCGGTCAAGGGCCTTCGAGGATGCGCGCTGAAAACAGCACCAATTGGCCCATATGGCGTCGTCGGCGACAGGACTTTCTGCCTGCAAAAGGTCCACCGTGACGGCGACGGCGTGCGATACGAAACCATGCTGATCGGCTACAACCTGCAAATGGCGCTCTTCGTCACATCGGTCGACTACGATAAAGGCCTGGTATCGGTGGAATGGAAGGGTCGCGGGACCGCTTTCGACGTCGCAATGGGCATCACGACCCCAGACACGATTTCTTTCCCCCTGAAGCCTTCTACCAGCGGGTGCGAGAAGCTTGAGGTCAACCTGCATACCAGCAAAGCCTCAGCATACGACTTGGGCGATGACTACTCGACCTGGTTCGCCGACCGTCTGGGCTGCGAGGTGAGACTCGTCTTCATAGGCGACGGCTCGCGGCCGGTGCTCGGCTCCATCGCCCCGAATAGCCCCGGTGGTCTTAGACGCGCACGTCTGTCACACCGCGTGCGTTCGCTTTTTCCGTTCCTAGCGTACCCGGCGGAACGATTGGCCTTCAACGACATTGCGCACTTCCTCGTCGTCACCGAAGAGTCCAACGACCAAGTCTCATCTCGGCTGGAGGACCAGTGCCAGATGGATGTGACCAAGTTCCGACCGAACATTGTCGTCAAGGGCGCGTCGGGCGCCTTCGTGGAGGACTACTGGGGCGAGCTGGCCTTTGACGGCGGGCTGAAGATGGCCCTCACGGCGAATTGCTATCGTTGCCAGAGCATTACGGTCGACTACGACACGGGCGCCACGGCCACCGACGATCGAGGCATGGCGTGGAAGAAGCTCAACAAGGATCGGAGGGTCGATGTGGGCGCTAAGTATAGCCCTGTGTTTGGCCGGTATGGGTATTGCTTCGGGTCTGTTGCCGATAAGAAATTTCGGGTCGGCCAAGGCGTCGCTGTCGCTCATGTGAATGCTCAAAGGACAGTCTTTGGTGAGTTAACGCTGTCTTCATGACATTTTGTTCTTTCCACTAATCTTTTTTCAGATTGGCCACATCTCACTTCGTTCGGCACCACAAAAAAGTGATGAGGATGTATAGAAAAGAAATATAATTAGATGTTTGCCTTAGAGCGAGATGTGTAGATCCAAACTTGGTGTTGCTCAACTTTATTCCATCCTTCTGCGGCGCATTACATATTGGTAGTCGAATTTGCGTTATGACTCCCACGTGCGGTAACTACCTGGTACCCACAGAAGCCGGGATCTTGAATCACTTGCTTGTGACACGTTGAAATATGCACTTGGATACCCCCCCGGCAAAGATGTACAACGCCACCTGTTCATCAACACGGAAGCATGTCGGGGATTTATTGCGTGGCGCCCATCAGTGGGAGTGGCGCGAGCGTGCTGTGCATAACGAGAGGGGTTTGCATAAAATGCATAAGTATCTGGTGACATACGACGAGGGAGTACATTCACTTGCGACCGTACAACAACTCGAAACAGGTCTCGGTCGGACTTTTGAAGGACTGTTGTAGACTTGAATGGGTGGTCGCATTTTTATCCGCATCTGGACATTGCGTCAGATTTGGGTCAGACTGATCAACTATTTGCCCTTGCCTCACATTTTGGCTAATCTAAACTTACCTGACATGATGTCAACATGTACGAGGGTCGCATTTTTAAACCCCGTTTGTCAACACTATTCACTCATTTGTTGCCGTCTTCTGTTATGTAATGCCACGGTCCATCCCCCGCATCGACCCGACCCGTGCCACGTCGTTCTAGGCAATTGGATTGACCACCCATTTCTTGGCTAGATGAGCGATGGAGGGGTTTTAGTCAAGAATGCGACGACAAACTCTTGGCTGTTTTTGCTCTGCCCTATAAAGAAGAAGCTTTGTTATCGACGTCTTCGAGTAATACCACCACTACTAGTTCTTCTGTTATTCTCCCAAGTGCATTATCTATCCTGCCTCGACCGTCATCATGGCGGCTCAATTCTTCAACTATCCCGGCACCGAAACCAATGCCACAGAGTACCATTACTCCCAAGCTGTCAAGCTCGGAAACATCGTCAAGACATCCGGCCAGGGCGGGTGGGACGCACAAGGCAACATCATTCCCGACTTGGACAAGCAAATTGAAGCGGCCTTTGAGAATGTCCTCAAGGCTCTCCAAGCGGTAGATTCGTCACTTTCATTCGACAACATTCATTCCATACGCTCGTACCACTTGGACATGGACTCGAGCTTTGATGTCATGACGTCGACCTTTAAGCGCATCTTTCCGAACCACAGACCAACGTGGACGTGCATACAGATTGGCAAGCTGGGGCTGGAGGGGATGCAGGTGGAAATCGAAGTAGAGGCCTTGATTGGTTAAAGAAGGGACACTGGGGTGAATCAGATGTTATGGGGTCGACATATGCTCTTCGGCTAAAAGGCTTGGAGCTTTAGGGGTTGACCTATGGAGTCACGCTAGTTGTACATTATGCCGTATCTCATACGCAATTATACCAAACAAACCCTGATAACCCTGTCTATATCTTTTCCAAATCAGGCCGTAGCGTTGGTTCCACCACCTCTGGGACGGACGATGTTCAGGGCTGGGCACGCGTCCGATGCTCTCTTACCCTAGCCCGAGCTCGTGGATCACTGCGGGGAGAACTGACGCACAATCCCGTGGGGCGATCAGGGCCCCATCTAGAGCCTCGGGATGGTCTATTTACTTTCCAATCGAGGTAGACGATTAGGATTGGGATATACATCAACGGGTGAGGTTGGGTCTGACAGTCGTTGGATTAGCGATATAAAACCCAAGAGAGGATCAAGTCGGTCTGCATCTTTGCCCTCACCAATTCTAAATCAACTCGTTCAAGTTCTATCATGTCTCAATTATTCACTCTCGAGGATGTGTCCAAGCAATCTACGGACAAGGGGGGCCTTATCATCATTGACAAACATGTCTACGACATTACCGACTACATGTCCAAACATCCGTAAGTCAAGACTCCTCCCTAAGTAGAAGAATATGCTGAAATTCATTTAATGGAGTGGCAGCGACGATATTTTGATAGAGGTGCTGGGCCGAGACGCGAGCGAAGGGTTTCACGAAGTGGGACACAGCGCCGAGGCCATGGAAGAGCTCAAGGCGCTCAAGGTTGGGGAACTGGACCTAACGCCTGCGGTATGTTTTGTGGGAACGTATCATCTCGCGAGGGAATATTTATTCTGACTTGGCTCGCAGCAGGTGACCACCAAGGGTCTGTCGCAAAGAGCCATTGTTTCCGCGTCGCACTTGATATCGGCGATGGGCGTCGTCGCTTTGTCATTGGGGGCTGTGTTTCTTCGGCACCATGTTCAGAGCCCGTTTGGTCAAGTGAAAGAGTAAGATCAGTCTAGAACAGGGTCGGATACGAATTGAATCATCCCATATTGCCCATTCTCCTACTCCTTCGAGTCCCCTTATCGACCACAACATGCCGGCGTGTCGTCCAAATCCAACCCCGCACGATACAGGCAACAGATTGGCGTCATGCTAAAAGCTATCCCTGTCCGCATGTCGATGCAGCTGCATTAGCGTCCTAATGGCCCAAATACTTTCCCAATTGAGTAAGTATGTGCGAAGGTGGTGGAGATGCTCCCGCAGATATGCAAGCAGCAAGCAATGCCCATGTTTGGACTGGTCTGAAGGGAACGGAAGACATGAGGCCTATCGGGATTCCGAAAATGGGTGTCCCACTTTGATTATTGTTCAACATATTAAGCAGCGATGCGCCGCTGTTGAATGAGGGGAAGTTGCATCATTACCACTCACTGCAGCCTGTGAAACTTTAAGAGATCTCATCATGTCTCAACTCCAAGTCGACCTCGAGGCCCCCAACGGCCGGAAAATCACCCTGCCCACGGGTCTTTTCATTAACAATGAGTTTGTCGCATCGAGCTCAGGCACCAAGATCACCAGCATCAACCCCAGGTGAGTGCCGCAAAGAAGGAATAGAAGATTCTGAGAAAATTCACTGACTTTAAATCCAGTGACGAGTCGGAAATCACATCAGTCGAAGCAGCCTCCCCTGCCGATGTAGACACCGCAGTAAAGGCCGCCCGCGCCGCCTTCAACTCCCCCGCGTGGGCCGAAATCTCCAACACGGAGCGCGGAGCCCTCATGTTCAAGCTGGCGGACCTCATCGAGGCAGAAAAGGAGACACTTGCGACGCTCGAGACGTGGGACAACGGTAAACCGTACGCCGTCGCCCTGGACGAGGACCTGGGCGAGGTGGTGGCGACGCTGCGCTACTACGCCGGCTGGGCTGACAAGATCCACGGCCAGACTATTCCTACCACGCCTCAGAAGTTTGCTTACACGCTCAAGCAGCCGCTGGGCGTGTGTGGGCAGATTATTCCTTGGAATTATCCCTTGGCTATGGCTGCGTGGAAGTTGGGGCCTGCGCTGGCGTGTGGTAATACGGTTGTCATGAAGCCGGCAGAGCAGACTCCTCTTTCAATTTTATTCTTGGCCACGCTCATCCCTAAAGCGGGATTCCCTCCAGGCGTTATCAACATCGTTAACGGCTATGGTCGAGAGGCCGGCGATGCCCTAGTGTCCCACCCAGATGTCGATAAGATTGCCTTCACCGGCTCAACCATCACTGGCCGAGCTGTCATGAAGACAGCCAGCGCCACCATGAAGAACATTACGCTCGAGACAGGTGGCAAGTCTCCTCTACTTGTCTTCAAGGACGCGGACCTGGAACAGGCAGCCAAATGGGGCCACGTCGGCATTATGAGCAACCAGGGCCAGATCTGCACAGCCACCTCGCGCATTCTGGTCCAGCAGGACGTCTTTGACGAGTACGTTTCGCGCTTCCAAAAGGTCGTCTCCGAACACAAGGTCGGTAACCCCTTTGACGAGGATACTTTCCAAGGCCCGCAGGTGACGAAGGCGCAATACGAGAGGATCTTGAGCTATATCGAGGCTGGAAAGACTGACGGCGCCAAGTTGGTGGCCGGTGGTGTCGCCCACAAGAACGTGGGCGGCAAGGGATTCTACGTCGAGCCGACTGTCTTCTCCGATGTCAAGGAAAACATGAAGATCTTCCAAGAAGAGGTCTTCGGACCCTTCGTATCCATCACGCCCTTCAAGGACGAGGCCGAGGCCATCCGACTCGCCAACAGCACGTCCTACGGCCTCGGCTCGGCCGTCTTCACGCGGGACATTGAGCGCGCGCATCGCGTAGCTGGAAGACTGGAGGCTGGCATGGTCTGGATCAACAGCTCCAACGACTCAGACGTACGGGTTCCGTTTGGTGGCGTGAAGCAGAGTGGCATTGGAAGGGAGCTTGGAGAAGCTGGACTCGCTGCTTATACGCAGACCAAGGCTGTGCACGTCAACATGGGTCTAATTTTGTAAGAGTGGAATAGGTAAAGATATCCAAATATGAATCAATAGGTCAATTTGAAGAAGAATCTCAAAAACGCATCTAATTATCGCTCATCGGATCTATGTGCTCTTGGCAGAGTCCCCGTGGCCACTGTAACTTGCTTCTCGCAATCAGTCCAAGCCAGTCGCTTTGCGGATGGCATTAATGAGGATATTGTTGTAATCGCCGCCAGCTTCGTACGTTGCGAACCCTCCAAGGTTGTTCTTGAGGACGAATTTTCCTTTCTCTCTGAAGGAGCGCGCATCATCGTACGAAACCCAAATGTTCCTCGAGCTGCTGTAAAGGGCGGGCTATATAGACGGTTAGTTTTGTAGGAAAAAGCCAGCTAATGTTAATCTTGACATACCGTCTTGCTACAGTTGTCGAAAGCGTGGGCAATTCCACGAGCAGGGTTGCCCTTGGCATCAAGGAACTTGGCCTCGGTAATCAAGCTCCAGAAGGTGTACGTGCCGCCAGGAGGCTGGGCGTTGCCGCAGTCATCCACGGGAGGATCTGAGTCCCAACTGCTTCCTTGGAAGCGGTGCGACGAGTTCTGGGGAGGGTACTCGCTGAGCTTGCCGTCAGCTCCAAAGGCGGACGTCTTGTTGACCGAGAAACCATGGCCATAGGCAGGGACGCCTAGAACAAGCTGCGACGAGGGAATACCGGCGGCTGTCCACTTTGCCACAGCCTCGTCGCCCGCACCCTGGTTGTTGCGAGAGTCGCAGGTCCTGGAAAGAGGGGCATTGGGTCCTCCGGTTGCAGACCATGCACCGTAGAGATCGTAGTTCTATGTAAAGGTTAGTGTACGCCTTGCAAACTAAGGCCGTGTTGACCCTACCATGATCATGATGTAGTCGAGAACGCTGGCAAAACCGTCGAGATCCGTCGATGCGACGCCCGAAGCATCGTTCCATGGGAACAGAGAGCCAGCAGCAGTGAGATAGAGGTCTTTGCCCTCTGAGTGCTCGCGCAACTCCTCAAGGAAGGAGAGGAAGTTGGCAGTGTCGTTCTCGTTGATTGCATTGCAGCCGAGGCCTTGTCTGTTTGGGTATTCCCAGCTTTGCGAGAGAAAAAGTATTAATGCATGACTTAAATGAAGGAAAGTGCCGTTAACACTCACTCAAAGTCGAGGCCGTCGAGGTTGTGCTCCTTGACAAGTTCGAGGCAGGTGTTGACGAAGGCCGTTCGGTTCTTGGCTGAGCCGAAGCTGGTAGAGAACCATCTGCTCCCTGTCCAGCCGCCGATCGAAATGAGCGCTTTCACGCCCTTGATAGCACCATTAGCTCAAGCTTCAAAGGCACAAACATGATAACAAACATTTTCCTTGGCCGCATCGACAAAAGCAGAGATCTGATCCGGCTCCGACTTTGACAGGTCCAGGCTTCCGTCGGGGGTCGTCTCGCTGTAGGACCCGAGTCAGTGGTTTGGCTTTACCAGCGTTCGACGAAGAGGTACATACGCGAAGGCATATTTGACGTCGGTGAACTTGTCCCATGACATGTCCGATACGGGGAATCCGCGATTGGCATGGAAGCCAGCAAAGTAGGTAGATGCTACCAGGCTCGAGGGGTAGCTGTAGCTCACGGCAGCGCCGCTAGCTTCCCCTAGTAAGCCTAGCAGGCCTACTACCGAGGCCAAAAATGATTGAGAGAGCGGCATATCGACTGAATGGCTGTGTAAGAAATGAAGGAAAGGAATCCAGCGAAAGGATTATTAAGAACGAAATCAGTGGATGACCTAGTGGAATGGTAGGTGACCCAGATTTTGCCGCGGCCTGACATGGATTTGGGCAGTTATATACCCCGTACTCTTCATGTCTATGCACCCCTGTGGTGCTCTACGTAATACTCTATTAAAACTGAAGCAAATCTGTTCATCGCAATTAAAAGTAGGAGGT
This sequence comes from Dactylonectria alcacerensis, assembly GCA_029931735.1. NCBI lineage: Eukaryota > Fungi > Ascomycota > Sordariomycetes > Hypocreales > Nectriaceae > Dactylonectria > Dactylonectria alcacerensis. The sequence continues at coordinate 908,291 of JAPMUZ010000006.1, read as the reverse complement.
ACGCTTTGCTGGCATAAACCAGTTAAGGTTTATAACATCCGGGCAACCCGCGCTAGCTTTCTATTATACTTTTTCGCTCAGTCTATTTCCAACGCGCGGCATTTCGTCGATCCCACGTAACAAAAGGGGCACCCTTCAACTACCGGGCGGCTTTTGTGGGGAGTTGTGAAACATCCCTGCTTCTAGAAAATGCCTTTAATTTCCGCATGTACCGGGCCATTGGGTCGAGCTTTTATGTGATTTACTGGCTCGATTGCCCAGAATCTCAAGAGCTGGAAACGCCGCTTATGCAAGTCGGATTCGGATGTTCGAAGCTAGAACTAAACTTGCTTCGATTTGACAAGGCTGTGCTGCCGGCCAAGCGGACACTTGGAATGACGACTTCCTTGCACTGCCTTCCTGAAATCGGCGGGCGGTTATTTGAAGTGCTATGATTCTGAGTTATCACTAGCTACCCCTGTCTTAATTCTCCCGGAGCATGACGTCTTGAATGCGCCGATCGAATTGAGGGTCAAACCAACCTGTCCCTCCTGTTCCCCGACACAGTCGTAGACATGAAGAGCCATCAAGGTTGCAGGTATCCTGGGCCTAGAGAAACAACTTACCCAGACATGATCCTCAATCGCTTGCTACTGGACGTACGTCGTATATTGTGGCTTCGCATCGGCCCGCTTTCCCCACGGAACGTCGGCACTAACTTGTACCAGGGCGATTAGACTTCCACTTCGGCACCACTCGGCCAAGTGATGATGGGTAAAGTAGACTGCTGTCACTATGGTTTGAGGGAAACGATGAAAGTAATAATCCGAAAGTAGTAGAAATATATGCGGGATAGAAGGCCCACTAAGCTAGCTAGTGACCGAAGACTTCTTGACGTTTCACTAGTGATCATTCACCTGTCGCTCAAGCGTCTTCACACTATTACCAACCTACCATGACATGCCACATCTGTTCTATCGGTTGAAGTTTCGACTTATTTTGGGCCACACTTGACAGAGAACCGTTACAGTTCTTAGAACACGAATTGAAAGGCAAGCTAGCTTGTGCATTCAAAAGTGAACTATTTGCCAATGGCAGCCTCGTTTCCTTGGATCAAGCATCTCGCCAAGTGGATGACCTCCAAATTTCTCGTCGTCTTTTGAAGTATTATTAGCTGGACTTCCTAAACGAGCGCTGAAACGCCGGATGCAAATACGGTTTCCTTGTCTTTCGGGACTTTGGCTTCCCGCATTGACAAACCTCCCATACTTATGGTTTGCGATATCTGAAGCCATCCTCATCTCATCCCGCACCTTTGCAACTTTCAAGACCGTGTAACTGGATCGGATAACATGCACGCTTCTGGTCCTACTTGCATCTTCAGCAACTCAAGGCCGAAATCGCCTTTCGTGTCATGAGTGACCCCATGGCCTCAGACCGCTAACCAGTTCATATTCATATTAAAAGCGACCACTTTTACATGACTACATCAAGGGCCACTAGCAGACCTGCATAGCTAGGGAATTCATCCAGACAGGTTGAGACGGGCGAGCTTACGCCGGTCAACCTCACCAGCTCCCCCAAAGCGCGCACTTAGCTGCAGCGCCCGAGCGAAATGAACATTCTCATCCTATTTCCTAAACATCCCCCACCCAGCCCATTCCGTGATGGTGTGACGGGCTATTTTAAGTCCTCCCAACGCCCCGTTATTTGGCGCCTCTGAAACCGAAACAAGTCTAAACGCCAATGGAAAACAATAGAACCTGCACTACAGGATAATAGCCTCGGGGTTCAATTCAGAAAACATTTCTGACCACGTCATACCAGGAATCTCAACCTTCCATATTCCTTCCAGGGCCGAGCTGAGCGAGTGGATCGACGCGAAACGAATCTCATCATGAATGTAGCTCACCATGTTGCGGACGCCCTTTTGCTCCTTTGCCGTCTGCGCGTGCGCGCCAGCGATGCAGAGTGGCAGCACGATACAGTTGAGAACCTTGGACGGCCGTCGGATGCCGAAGATGCAGTCCAAACATGACTGTGTGTGCTGTTGCACGAGCGGGTGGTTTATTGGGAGACCGCAGATGGCTCGGTATAGGTAGATGAGGGCAGAGTGTTGGAATGCTCGTATCAAAGCGTAAGCGTGGGTGGCTTCGAGGTCTTTCTCACCCGGGTCTTCGTGGTCTGACCCAGGGCTGTCGAGATCCTCTACGGCGAGGGGCGCGTAGATGGGCTGCAGGGCGGCTTCGAATTCGCGGATCCTGGGGATGGAGAATTCTTCGCGCATCGTGCTGGTGGCATCGAGGTAAAAGGCCATAGAGGATATCTCGCGGAAGACGGCCGAGAGCGAATGTCGGCCGTGGGTGTCTTGTCCCCACCAGACGGGCCCCTTGTTGATGGATTCCCAGACGGATGGGGGGAATGAGGGCACTTTTCCTTTGAGAATGGCCGTGCCCAGGTCGGCTGAGCAGAACTCGGACAGCAGTAGGTGAAGAGGGTCTTGGCCGGTATCGAGAGCGGCTGTGATGCCACCTAGACGGTCGACAATGGCCAAGACGCCGTCGCGATGACTCGACGTTGACGCAGACGCCTCGACGCACTCGAGGAAGCCATCGTGGAAGTACAGCAGCAGCACCGCAAACAACAGCGTCTGCAGTGGCCCGTCGCCCTTTGCACAGCAGTCATCGACCTCGACGCGCAGGGCAGCAAGGCACTCGAGCCGCTTGACATTCAAGATGCTGCGACTATTGCGGCCATCCTGCAGCCATCGATGGGCATCCGCGAGCACACAGGTAGCCAGCAGCACAACTCGATGCTCCAACGCAACAAGGATCGGCGCCGAGCACGGCTCCGATGCCGTCGTCAGCAGCGGCCAGAAGCGGCCGTGGAAGTAGTCGAGGGCACGTTTCTCGTAGACAGCCAGCGAGCCCGCGAGTTGCTCGTCGCGGCTGATGGTGCGGTACATGGGCGGTACCGTCACGGCTGGCCGCGTGCTCCAGCGGATGAGGCGAGTATTGTAGTCGCATGATGCGCCAACGAGGCCGCAGCGTGCGCAGGACGGTTTGCCTAGGTCGCACTTAATGCGGCGTTTCTTGCACGGCCAGCATGAGCCTTCGACGACGCGGACACGTGTGGTAGGTGCTTTTCCCATTTTCGATATATTGATTGACAGGGTTGTAGATGTACAATAGTGGTATATGTCTGGTGGTCGTAGATATCGTATACAGGAATAGAGTTGTTTGTGATGATGTTCGTGAATCGTGATGGAGTGGACGCAAGTGGACCAGCAGCACAACCCAGATAAAGAACATGGGGTCACAGTTGTTATCACAGGCCCACCACCATTATAAACCCTGCGGTGGTCTAGCTACCCCATCACTTGACCATTAGCCGTCCAACCCCTCCAAGCCTCAAAAGCCTACCTACACGGCACCAACCCTATCACGTCGATAGCCTACGGGTATTACATGACAAGACACACATTGCGGGGTTGAGCCATGAACCCGGGCCCTCCGTCTCCCTGCACTGGAAGCAATTCCCCCGGGAGGACATGACGTACCCGCAGCTGTGGATTGGCTGAAATAGCGAGCTCAGAGCCACTATCAAGGATATCAAAGCCACTATTAAGGATATCAAAGCCACTTTCAAGGATGTCAATAGCCCAACCTTGTCCAGCACGGTCATCAAGCAATGCGGGGGGAGAAGTGGCATTTCCCGGCCGCCACAGCTTAGTATGCATGGTGAACTCTTACCGAGGATCCACTTCGACTTGGACAATCAACTTTCCATATCGGGACTAGCATCTTCTCGATAACCCTGGCGGTAGTTCGAGTCCATGGGTGGAGTCTGGGTGGCTGCATCGAGAACTGCCAGGATGCCGTCGACTACTTGTGACTCGTCAACTGCAGCCATCCGAGTCAAGTCGAGTGGCACGAGGCTCTATCGAGGTCGAGTATGTATGCAACTTGTCATAAATAAGATCCGCCCAACCACAACGCAATATTCTAGACCCTCATCGTGTGACCTATCGTGTAGCCAGCCACCATCGTCCCCGCACAACTCTGTTGGGACTACCTAAGATCGCCCTCATCATGGGTTCTCACCTCCAGTGTCATGCAACCAATATTTGAAAAAAATCACTGCCCATCAGATACACAAGTAAGAAGTCAAAGCCTCGTATTTGCACAATCACAATTGCGATGGATGTACTCTATAGTTGCTCCTCCACATTAGCCTGCTCATGTCAAGGCCCTCATACTCGCCCAAACACTAGAAAAGAAAACACAGCACCTTAATGAGCAGCCGCTCCATACTTTTCCACAAGCCTCCAGTACGAAGTTGCCGATGATCGTCGGAGAGACTTGCCAAACACAATCATGAAAATGCAAAAGCACCAAAACATGAGTCCCAGAAGTGCGACGAGGACAAAGGCATTGCGGAGACCCAGGTTGTTGATGATGGGAACAACTGCGTAGCTAAAAGCAAAGCCTATCACCCGTTAGTCTTGAATCACTATACCAGACCAGGCGAACTTACCCATCAGGTTGCGGATTAGAATAACTGAAACCATGCCCTCTCCTGCCACCTCTTTGTAGCTGTCGAGAATGTATGTGAATGCAAGACTTGTTCCGATCGGCAGCGTGACAGAAATCAGACCGAGGCCAAAGATGATGCCCACCCAGTGAATGCTATACGATGCTCCGACGCCGTAGAGGAGGCAACCGGCTGGATGAGCCACAATGGCAACAAGGCACAGCCAGAGACGTTGCTCAGGTTCCATGACACCACCGTTGCGCCGAGCGAGCTTAATGACGATGATATCCGACAGCCAGCCCGAAATAAAGCAGCCAATGCTGACGCCGATGAAGCACGCGACATACGTCAGGCCAATCGTGTTGGCAGTGAAGTTGTATGGCGCGTTGCTGAGGATTAGGGCCAGCGAGCCGCCAACCACGTTATACCATGATAGGATTCCGCCGACGAGGATGCCCGAGAAGATCATGCCGGGGTATCGGTAGAGCTGGATGGGTAGGGAAAAAAGTTTGAACGGGTTCGGCTGTCGTGGGTCTCGGAGGCCCCAGAGCTTCATCTTCTCGAGACGTGTCTTGGCGCTTTCTAGTGGTGGTTCGGCCGTGTTGTTGTCGATAGATCTGGCGACGGAGGCTTGGTCGGGAGAGGATGAGCTGTACTTGGTGTCGTCTGGGTTAGCCTCCAACTGGATCTTCTTCTCCATCGCGCCCAAGTCATCAGCCGTGGTTGATTCTTGAACGCCCATTATCTCCGGCTGTCCGGCGGGTCGGTAGTACATTGTCTCCTCGAAGAAGAAAAAGGTCATGACGGTGGTACCGGCGCCGATGATGGCCATGATGTACTGGATCCATCGCCATCCCAGGTCCTGGGCGACGAAGCCCGAGGCCACGGGGGCCAGGAAAGCGGCGCCCCAGAGCGTCCACGAGTATAGGCCCATATAGAAGCCGCGGTCATGAGTGAAGAAGACGTCGCCGATGATGACCTCGATGAGCGTCTCCATTGGCGATGACACGACACCTAGGATGATGCGGTTGGCGAAGAATTCGCCCTTTGTCTTGACGTAGGCGGCCCAGAGGCTGACGAGGGTGGTGAGGATAATAGACGCGACGAGAGTAGGCCGACGACCGTAGTTGAGAGCGGCACACTGCGTGATGAGCGTGCCGCATCCGAGAAACAAGAACATCAGTCCGTTACCCGTGCTGAGATCAGCGACGGAGATGCCCGTGTCTGCTTCCATAAGCACGTACGCCGGCGACAGACCCGAGATCATGGCCGCGGCGAAGAAGCACCAGGCCATGGCGCAGGCGACGTTTTGCATCTTCCGCGGCTGCGTCCATCGCAGAGGGTCATCGGGGTGGTCGCTGGGTTGCGGGACGAGGACGATGTCGTGGTGGTCCTTGCCGTGCTTAACGTTGAGGGTTCCCTTGGTGTCGACCAGCTGCACGGTTCCGGGGACGGGAACGGAGAGCGTCATCTTGAGAAAAGAATTATGGGGTTGTCAATGAGGGAAAAGTGTAGAATCCAAGAAGGTGGAGTTGAGACAAGGGATGGATGAGTTGTGAAGCCCGTGGTGATGTTTTCCAAAGTACAGGCGAGTTACCGACTATTAAATGTTCGAACTCTTGTAGTCTTTCTAGGCCGTCCCAGTCTCCCGAAAACCATCCCAGTTCCTCGGAGCCTCTCTTCACACACGCTTGCCCTGAATACGACCTAGCCAAGACGCCAACCACTCTCTCTTCGCGTGACTGAGTTTGGTGTTTAACCTCGATGCGGTAAGCGGATAGGCAAGCTCGAGGCTCTGGCCCGTGCTCCAGCCCATGAAGGCGTCGCCAGGGACTGTGGGGAAGTGGACGCTGACTTTGCCGGTTTGCCTCTAGATTGCGTTGCCTGTTGAACAGGGACAAGCGATGTTGCGAGGAATCAAGGCTGGACTGGTCAAGTCCTCCGGTCTAGAGAATGCGGAGAAGGTATGCATTGGCCTTGCACTATCGGCATTCAGGGCGCCGTTTATCGTGTGTCTGGCCATAAGACCTGACTCGATCCCTAGAGTGCCAATCTCGAAGCAAGCTATGGCCGTATTAGGCATTCTGATGGTCAACTCTACACCGCCGCAATCGGATCCACCTTGGATAAGGCCCAAGCTAGCATCTAGATCCCCCCCCTTGCACCTTGCTTATGATCGAGGCCTTGATCTATCTTAGCTGTTAGGCGATGTTAATTGAACGAACTAGATGGTCTCGATACATATTGAACATTCGACTTGATAGGGGAATGGTTGTTTCATTGGTAGGCTAGATTGGTCAAATATGTTACTGCATTTAGTCAACGCGTGGTCAACAAATTTACCATGAAACCGAGATATGGCGGACAGCCCTTGTAGAATAGGATATTACGTCCAAAATAGGCATTTAAAAGTTCAAAGGAGGTGATGATGATGGAAATAGTCTACCATATGTACATTCATTTTTTCCCCCGATGTAAGTGTGGCATAGAGCTTGGTTTGGTGGCATACGTTTGTGTTTGCCCTAGTCTAGGGTAGCACCCCACCACCCTGGTTCGAACAAGTGATATCGCATGTTTATCATCGAAATTCCCGCGTTCACTGAGTACTATGTAGTCTTATCTAGCTTTCTATACCACTGGAAGAGTTCATCGCTCGCGTTATCACATGCTAAAAGCTGCGAAGGTTTAGGCAGATACCTGCAGACAGTACACCGCGAGCTCCCAGACTGTTAACCGAGACTCTCCTAGAGGAAATCTGTCAGTAAATCAACATGCATGGCTTATAAACGCCCAGAATAATTGTTTGGGAACTGTGCCACGTACCATCTGTGGCCTCATCTTGCACTGCTCCTCATAGTCACGGTCGATAATGGCCTTCTTCTCTGCGCTTCTGACCGTCAAGGTGACAGGCAGACCAACGCCTGGATTGCCCGGCATCATGGAGGGATACGCAGAAGGATTGAGTGGCAAGGGAGTTCCTGGAATAGGGGCGATGTCGAATGACCACAGCAAACGCATGATGGAAACAGCCAAGGAGCGCTCGGCGACGTTGTAACCAGGGCCTGAGCACATGAAAGGGAAAGTGTTAGTCAATGCAATTAGACGGAGGACAGGCAAGTCCGGCACTATGGGCCATGGAGTCCTGGAGGACAATGTACATACAAATTCGGCGGCCCGCCCCAAAGGCGAAATGATCCCTCGTGGATACATCGGAGGAATTAATACTCTGCATGGTCTACCACAGGAACCAGCGGATTAGTCCCATGTCTCAATATCAAAGTGGGGGAGGTGTGGCTCACTGTTGTCTTATCATGCATATACCGCTCTGGCCAGAATCTCTCTGGGTCCTCATGACGGGCAGGATCGTGGCCAATGGCCCTGGGGACATGTCAGGCTTTTGAAAAGGTGCAACGCAGTGGTAATTAGGCAAATGTATAGTCCACGTACCATGCGTTCAAGTGTAAGCTGGCCCCCTTGGGGATTCGATAGCCGCGGTACTCGATGTCACGCGTGGTTATATGGGGGTGGCCAAGCGCAACCGGAGGCCTCCAACGCCACAATTCCTTCATCAGACATCTCACATATGGTATCTGTTCTATATCAGAGAAGACGGGCAGGCGATCATTGACGACGTTGTCTGTATACGATAGTAAGCTCGGACCGAATGGAAACGGGATAAATATGCTCGCACCTATCTCTGATTGGGCTTTCTTCATCACGTCGGGAAACATCATCATGGCTTCCATAAATGACCAGGTCGACATTTGGCTCTACGGTCTTCATGTTAGCCCTGGCGATAGACTTGTGGATGTTTTCGGATCGGTTTGGGTCAACTTGCTGTATCTGCAGCCCCGAGTAAAACCATCAAGGACAGATAGGCGGCCTCTTCCTCGGTCTGGAAGCCTAAGTGCTTTTCGTCGTCGACAACCATGCGAAGGAAAGCCGGGCGAAAATTAGAGTCCCCGCGGGACTCCTGTCTTTTGACACGCTGAGGAAGGTAGTTAGAATTGAATTCCATGGTTCTGTGATATGAAAGGTTCGGGCCTACCTCCAACTTCTCCATGCACCAATCCAAATCTCTCTGGAACCTAGCTCTTGCGTCACGCTCCCATGGCTTCAAATACAGAGGCAACCGGTCTAGCAATGTGATCGTATCAACGATATACATCCCTGGTAGAGTTGCTAGGATTTTATTAGATTCACACGCAGGAACGATTTAGGGGTACGAAGCGAAGTACCTTTGATCTGGGCGAGACCCGTCTCTACAGAAAAGATGGCGCATTAGTCCTCCCTTTGGACACAACAAATCAGTTAGTTTTGGGGCAGCCGTACCGTGAATATATGCGATGACTGGATCATCGCTGTTTGGAATCTTGAAGTTTACTATGATTAGTCATGCTGACGTGAACTATGCGTCCTTGCTGGCTTACCTCCATGCCAAAGATCTGCGACGCAAAAGTGCTATAGGTATATCTCCCAAGGCTGGCCCATAATTTTGCAGGGGAATGGCCCCACGACGGATTGTTTGCGATTTGATGCACGAACTTGGCGGTCTCATAGTGGAGGAAGCTGTAACAGCGTCAGAATAGGAAATAGCGGCGTGTGGAAACTCCTCTAAACTTACGGCAGCCCAGCATCAGCTTGCGCTACGCTTGTGAGGCCTGAATGTATCACGCGTCGTTGGTGCTGATTTAGGTCAGATCATTGCCACGGAGACAGGAGAGAGCATTCGAAAGAAGTACCTTCCAACGGGTGTCACTCGCACTGAGAAGAAGTACATTTAACTTGCTACACATCAGCTCGCTACTCACGATCCACCGTGGTCGCTGGGAAGTCTGTGCTGATGAGCGATCCAGGAGCTCCTATAGATGCGAGTAAGCAAACAGGAGAGCCAATAAGAGCGAGCCAAAGGGTAGTGGGAAGTGTCCTACTTTGACGGCTCGGTCCGAGTTGAGGTAGTATTCCGTGTGAGGGCCTATCTGGACTTTGAATACATCTCCGTACTTTCTGGCCCACTGCTGTATGAGGAGATGCTGTTGCCCCTTTTTCGATTCTCTCACAACATCAACTATGTTGCCCAGCAGTGGTATGCCAGTTGGTCCCGGAGGCAAGGGGAGCAGGGCTTTTCTGCTCAGGCAGTTCCGGCACAACATGTACAAAAGATATAGGAAAGCGAAAGCCGCGGCCATTGGTGCCGTGATCGGCAGGAGACGGGCATAGTGGTCCGGCATATGGGGATGCATGCTGAGGAGTGTGAAGGATGTTCAAAATGAAGTGAGCAGCGCCCACTCAAGGTTCAGTAAGCTTGAGTCTTGAATTCAGTGGACGTGCTCAAATGATGCCGACAATGGGGTTTGGCGTGGTGAGATGGCAAGCGGATAGAACAGGCAGTTTCCAGAGTGAATAGCACAAGTTCTTAAGGGCTTTAACGGCTCACGCGAGCCTATGCGCAGACCCTTTACTGCCTCCTCCAAGATGCTGTCCCACATCTATGGCCCGTCATCTGCGCAGTATTGGCAATGGCATTGTGGGGCGGAGAACTATCCGTTTCCTGACTTGTGCCGATGACACAAGACACTTTGGCTGAGCTGCTAGTTCGGATCTCGGGGTCCTGCTTAAATCCGCCCCATCCAGTGGGCACCGGCCGCCCCATCCTCCATTTGCCGGCCCCATTTTCCCCGCAAACGTCTATTCCAAAGATGGCATGCCTCTGGCAGCTGGGACTCAACTTTTCCTTCAACAGAGGCACCGTGGGCACAGTGAGGATATTGCAATAAAGGGACCTTGAAGCACGTTATACTGCAAGTGAGCTTAATATGCCTGCCCGTAAGTCCATTAGAGATACGAGGAGAGTCGATGGGCCCATGATGTCCCCTAGGGTGCCTGACAGTCTAGCTCGCTCTATTACAAAACATGTATGAAGAACCATGAAGGCTTATGGTAGATATATCCGTAGATCGGGGCTGGCGATCGATGCTTTTCAACTGCTTTTATTAACTTCATCACCAAGACTTCAGGAGGTCCAGCTGGTCTTGGGTGGGTATGAGAGCGCCTGCACAGGCTTCACCGGTGTCTCGGAGAGATCCTTCCCAGCCACCCAGGACAATGAGATGACAGTTGAGTGTAGCACTGCTTCTGGTGAAGCAGCGGGATAAGTAAGGTCGCCGGAAATCCCGGGCTCTGGCCAGCCGCTATCCATTAAAATACGCCGGGTTACGGAAAGCAATCCGGGGGTGGGGCGGTAGTTGAGGTCGGCAATTGAATGGGCCAGGGCGGAGTAACGTCTCTGGCGTCGTAGAGTAATGCAGGAATGGACTATACGATTCAAATCACCCCTCTCTCGTATGGAATATCCGTATACCGAGGTGCTTGGAATTCCTTGTTGCTTATCGAGGCTTGAGGCGCCTGTCCCATAGTTCATGCCGTCGCCCTTGAACCCCTGCATAACACCTCCCTAACCACGTCACACCCACCCTGCCGTAATGGATGAGCTGAGATGCCAATACTGCAGCCGCGACTTTATAAAGAGAGACCACCTTCTTCGCCATGAACGTGTCCGTACGTAGCAAGTTAATTAGACCCCGCTTTTCTCACTTCGGTGCTCAACAACCAACGCGCCACTCAACACCTTGAATCATCTCATCTTGCCCAATCTCTTATGGCTCTCTAAACTTTCATATCCGCTTGTTCTCTCGCCACTAACACCTTGGGCTTTGGCAGATACGAAAGAGAAGCCTTTCTCCTGTTCAGCGTGTCATGCCAGCTTCGCGCGCAAAGATGTCCTCAAGCGTCATGAGAGACGCCACTCTAGGAGCGTCGCCAACTCCGCCAGGACGACCAGTGTCAACAAGAGTGCCTCTGACTTCCCGCTCAATCACCATCTACGGGACAAGTCCGCTACAAGCCATGATTCCGAAACAGCCACCCTGCTAGGTCTGCCATTAGATCGATTGACTCAGTCAGCACAACTGCCCCAAGATTGCTTTGGAGACAGTACTCTCATGACAGATATTCCAGCATTTCTGGATGGAACGCTCGATAGGATGTCCCATGCGAGTCTCCCATCCACCTGGGCGCCGACAGACCACCACACTGGCTTCAATGTCAGCCTCGAAACATGGAGCGGCGACTCCGCCATAATGTCTTCCTCGTCTCTGAGCCTGTGGAATGAAATCCAACCAGATGGCTCGAACCAGACTACCACCAGTGGACTTCTAGAAGCGACTCTGATGACCGATAAGATCAGCTGCCAGGAGAGCAAAACGGACAGACGAACCCGCCTTGTCGAAGCTATGCACAGGGCCTGGGCAACCCGCTGGTGCATGAGTGACTTCAAAATGTCAGTGGATGTATTCACGCCAGCCGAAGATGATACTCTTGGTACCGAGAATTCTACTACTCTTAGAGTCCATGCAAACTTGACGACCCCAATGATATTTGATCACAGCCTCTACCGTAATCCGCGGTTCATGGTACGTGTCGGCAATTTCACCTGCACGAAACTCACGTTGCCTCAAGGATCCCAAACAGCGCGCCACTGACAACTGTCCACTAGAAAATGTGCTTCAACCTCTACGTCGAAAATTTCTGGCCGCGCTTCCCAATAATCCATCTGCCGTCCTTGGCTCCGTCTTGGGAAAACAACCACTTGTTGTTCTTCTCCATGTGCGCCATTGGATCCGTATTCGCAGGAAGTCGAGACGCCCTGGAATTTGGCAAAAGACTGCGAGATCGTGTTGGTTTTCTAATTATGTCAAAGGTATGGTAGGACTCTCATCCTATTGTTCACCTGAGTAACCAGGGGAGACTAATAAGAATTCATGGTAGTGGAAGTCTATCATGTCGAGCAATTCTTCAACGAATCAGATGATCCTCATCTTGATGCAAATGCACCTTGACCTTCACGCTCTTTTACTAGGGGTTGGTTTATACTCGCGAGAACTATTTTACACATGTGACTGAGCAACTCGGGGCTGACAATTTGGTATTACCCCAGGATTCGGAATTATTGGCACTAAGCGTAACCTACCTGGGCCCAGTCGTACTGGTGAGTGGCATTCTCGATATAATCCTTACAATAATTAGTTTGCTTTCATATCTCATCCCCAGCTCTTTTTCGGCTTTTTAAATTCATTTCGGGCTCTTCTTGGTGTTACTTTACAAGTGTGCCCCTAACTCATCATATCGCTCTTAGTGGGCACGGCGTGTAGGCATACTCCCGGATTTGAGACGTCGTCAACCTTCTGAGGGACTGCACCATACGGCATTGCGGAACCTTCCGGAGTCCGAGCTATATTCACGCTGGAGGGATTGGGTTGACGAAGAAATGAAACTCAGGTTAGTTTACTAGGAATCGTTTCCTCCTCTCTTTTCCGATCGTTGAACATTTGCTCATCAAGTGGCAGAGTTGCCTATACCCTGGCCATTATCGACAGCGAACTAGGCTCTATATTTTCCCAGCCACCCTTGGTTAAATTCAGGCCAGAGCGGGTTCGAGCACTAGCATCTGACGCTCTGTTCGCGGCGCAGACTGCGGACGAGTGGCGAGATATCGCTCAGATGGAAGCTAGCCAGAACGTAGACACGACAACCTGGCATCCTTCAACCGTTCGCATCGGGTTTACCCATACCGAGGTGTATCGGAATCCTCACATGGAAACGAAGCCTCCAGAAATGGAGAAAAGTCACTGGCTGGAAAGGATACTCAGCATAACGTCCCTTGCCACAGAGATCTCAGTGCGCCGCATCGGACTAGTCAACGAGACTGAGGTTTTCCAAGACCAAGATGTCTTTCTCCAGCATCTTGTAGAGAGCCTTCCTCCTCTACTCGCTGACAAAGCCGCGTCTATTGAAGATAACATCTTCGCCACTATCCTCACTAACAACCCTGGCAGCATCCCTGAAGAGAACCTCGAAGCCAACATTCTGTGGCACTCCACGCTCATCTCGTTACTTGTAGACAGAGACGCCATAGAGAGGTATCATGGTAGCGAAGGCACCCAAACAGCGCATTCAACACTCATCTCGCTTCCGCCCGCCGTTGTGGTGGAACTGGTGCTTCACTGCTTGGTGGTTCGATGCCTGGTCCAAAAGCTTTCCCACGGTAGGCACCATCTGCCAATATTTGTGTCGCGTTGTGCATTACACGCTGGGATGGTTCTAAATTGGTATCAAGACCAACAGAGGGACCTTGACGTCCACAAGAATACCAGCGAGACTGGAGGTGCACCGGATGAAGTGAGCGTCCCTGTGCCTGTCTGTGGGTCTCCGCCGGTTCGATTTGAGGACTGGAACAACGAACTCAACCCGGCGAACCCTTTCGTCATGTTGATCCAAGAACAGTCAACTCGAGAGAAACTCCAATCAATGCTCAATGGGGAAGACGTCATTTTTTCTATGGCAATCGCCCTCCAACAGTCGAGCAGTGTCCACGGAAAGGATTGCAGCTTTACATGGTGCTTAGAGATCTTAGCGAACTATGAGATGGGCTTAGATGCAATAGGGGATCGGGCCAGTACATAATTGCAACCCTAGGAATTATATAAGTAACTCGTCAAGAGTTGGTGGAAGAATAGCGGAGCTTAGTCATACAGTACTTTTGCTTCAACATAGTTGACATACTTTTCTAGCACCTCAGTTTGAGCCGGGGTCGAACACGTTTGCTTGGTAGCATCTCAAGCCCGATTTTCTCTCCTAACCAAAGCGGGCCGTTCGGGGACTATCATCTTAGGTGAGAGGGGCTTACCTCAAATATCTAAAAGTCCACAAGCGTACAATTTATAGAGAGCAGCATTTGTGCTAATGGTCTATTTTAAGCCACAAGTTACCCTTAGCTCAATTTAATTTATGAAAAACTCAATTAAATCGCAATTGAATCAAAATATTGAAGAAGATAACTATTGAAAGAGCTCCAGGACAATTATCTACTATGTATCTATAGTTAGGGTGTGAGGTATCACGAACAAAGGAAGCGAAAAAGGTGAGAAGCAAAGTGATTGATCTAGACCTAGGAATCTTGCAAAGCAAAAGGTTTCTATCTGTAGTCTGTGATGATGATCCTCCCAGGTTCTCCTGTGTGGGGATCGAGGGCGTGAGGTAGGTGTTGCATATGGTCACGTGACATAGGGGCCACCAAGATACGGAAGCTCAATCTCGCGGCAATCCTTCTGTAGAAGCGAATGAGGATTGGGCATGGAAATTCTATAGATATCAAGTCTTTGATGAATGGCAGACATAATATATTGAATGAACTGGATATCTAGGACACGAGAAATCCCTCTCACACACTAGACTTGGTCAGAGGGTTAGTACACCCGTCTCCTTAAGACTCTTACCATGCGCGTCTACACGACGTCCATTACTTAGACTCTTCCATTACACTCTGAGGCAGCATGAATCCAGAAAAGAATCCATCGATGGACTTGTAGTTATCAATCTTACCCAAGTAAGAAATGTACTGATCAGGTCGCAGGATCACAACACATCCCTCCCCACGATCAATGCCGAAATTTTCGTACAGCTGCCCGTGTCCCTCATGGTAGGACTCGTCGTCGACGAAAATCTTGTTGTAATCCCAGCCGTCCACCTCGTCGTACGGCCGCAGCACCTCGGCAAAGTTGAAGATGTCGACGTCGGCTCGCTTCGCCGCGTGCACGGTGAGCACTTCGATGACGGAATCGTAGCGAGAGCCAGCAGGTCTGAAGCGGTTGAGGAACGACGAGGGACTTGCCATAGCTTCACAGAGGCTGTCGAGTCGCTTCTTTTGTGTTTGCTTGCTGATGTCTCCTGGGAAGAGAATGACGCGCCAAGTGCCGTTGCTTCGAAGGAGTTCCTGGAGATGCCAGGGGCGCGCGTCGGACTGGTTCAGGACTTTGACGCTTGGGATCCTCTGGCCAGTGTTGAGTTCAGTAGCGAGGGACTGGGTTCTGACGTTATCTCCTTCTCCGTCGGGAGCCGCCTCAGGCTTGGATACGATGGCACTTTTGTCGTAGTCGACGGCTATCTCGGAATTAGCATTACAGGCTTTTAGAAGTGAAGGTTGGCCATACCGATTCCACTCGCGAAGAGGTTTCCCTTTTGGAATGCATTCTTGAACTCTTCCATGCTGATGCCTTCCTCGTCCATAATGTCTCGCGCTGGGCGGCCGGAGAAGAGACGGGAAAACTTGTGATCGAAGTTGATAAGAGCGTGCGCAATGGCTTTGCGCTCACTCTCGTAGGTCTTGAGGATTGATCGATCGGAAACGCCTTTGATGACGTTTGCAAGCTTCCAGCCGAGGTTGTATGCTATTGTAGGATTGGCTGTCAGTAATCGCGCCTCGGGAGATGGGAGCATGAGAGGGAATAGACCCACAGTCTTGCATGCTGACGTTCATTCCTTGACCTGCCTTGGGGCTGTAAGATATTATTAGCATTATCACTCCAACCTGGAACTCAATGGACAAACCTGTGGGTGTGGACAGCATCACCCGCTAGAAAGACTCTGTCGTGCACGCCAAAGCTAGAACCGACACGCTGGCCAATCTGATACGCCGTCCACCAGTCCAAAGTGCGATACGTGAGCTTGTACGGAGCAATGATGCGCTGAGCCGACTCCAAGATGACCTCTGGCGTGATCTTTGACCGATCAGCGCGAGAGTCCTGATCGCCAGTCTTTTCCGTCGTCGTCAGTTGGATGTACAGCCGTACCAGCTTGTTCTCTCGCGGGATGACCATGATACTTCCAGAACTGGTGGAATGAATGGCACAGCGCATGCGAATATCGGGGAAGTCAGTGATGGGCACAATGTCAAGAACGCCCCAGATGTAATCGGTCGAGTCGCCTTCGAGCTTCAAGCCGATGGCTTTGCGCACCCAAGAGTGAGCCCCGTCGGCGCCGACGACATACTTGGCCTTGACCACTTCGATAGTGTCAGCCTTTGCGTTGAGTTCAGCTGCCCTGAGAAGATCGGCAGTGTCGTCGTCCGCGAGGTTGCTGCGGAAAAGGCCGTCCTGCACAGCGGTACCGTTCGACATGGTGGCCGTCTGCTTGGGCGTAGCCTCCTCCTCTCCGAGATGACGAAGCTGAACAGTCACAGGATACGCCTCAGGGTCCTCGACTATGGCCGTGTCGATTTCCAAACTGGTGGGCATGATGCCACGCTCAACGGAGACGTCGCCGTGGCTAAAGTCCTTAATGGCGTCGAGAAAGAAGCGTTCGATGCGGCCTTGGTGCAGCACGACCTGCTGGAAGCGGCTGATGCCGGGAATCGTATCAGCAATGCGGGAAGATCGTTGGATGACACCATCTTTGTCCGGGTTCCAGAGGCAAATCTCTAGCATGTGGTTGGATTCGATCCAAGCTCGATGGCCAAAACCGAATGAGTCGAAAATCTCAAGCGTGCGGCACTGAAGCCCGTCGGCTTGGCCGTTGAAGACCTGGTTATGGATAAGTAACTTGAAGTACCGAGGACAGGGCTTCTATCTCACCTTCGTGCCTCGCTTGTCAACGATTCGAGTCTTGATCCCGCACTTCGCCAGCCATGTGGCCATCATCAACCCAGCTGGGCCGGCTCCCACGACGAGCACGTCAACATGATCAGCCATCTGCTTGCTCTGGATGGCGGCCATTTGTGCGATGTGAGGTTTCGGTTGACGATTCGTTGCGCTTGAGATCTAGGAAGTGAATCGAGTTGAGAGTCGAGTTGACTTAAGTGAAGAGACAACCCGGATCCTTCACTCTGGAGGAGGTTATCATCAGGTTCAAGAGAAGCCGGTAGATGCAACCCCGGTATCAGGTCGAGGCAGCCTGGTAAGGATAACTTTGGGTGATGGCGTAGACTGGCCTACTACCCGTGATGTGGAAAGGATGAAGAAGGAGAGGAATTTGGTGTAGAAAATGAAGTTCTGTATGGGAAGTGTTTTTGGCAGCTGGCAACGGTTCAATGCTGCAGCTGTCACCTTAACCCGATTAGGAAGTGCTGCTTCATTCACTTCAGTCTGACCTTTAGCTGTTTGGAACAGGCTCGTTCAGTCTGTTGAGATGGGTTAAATAGTGGAATAATGACGACGGTTATCAAGAGATGCAGCTCTCACGATCGTTCAGCCGGTTTTGGCAATGGTCGGTTCGGCAAGCGGGGAAAAAAGAGTGATGGACTACCGACTTCCAGGGCAAAGCTGGCAAACTTAGCGGAGCCCATTTGTCAATGCTGGAGACATTATTGGGTAACATTCTCTTTGCGGGGTATGGGAGCATCTGAACCGGGTCGATGGCGGGGAGAATTGTCATGTTGAGAGGCTCAGAACAGGCCATGGAGGGCGGGTCATTCCCCGCACATGGCATTTCTACTCAACTCGTAAGCAATTGTCAGCGATCGTCCAAGCGGCTGCTCGATTTGCCTTAGTGCGAGATGAACATTGAAACCAGTGAGTGATGGCTTCACGTTACGTGCCCGGCTGTTGAAGCGAACAACGGTGATCGCTCCTTTGTGTAAGATGGAATAGGGCACCCTGGCTTTCTACAGTGAATCAAACACTTGAAAACTGAATATCAACACCTGAGAGAGCCATAATGCTTGGGAAATTGAATCACGGGCCAACGGAACACGGTACACCCTCGTCGATTAGTCCCCACGGGGTATTGCGGGGTCAGAATGCCACGAACCAAGCCTGACATCGTTCATTTTCACGGTTAACAAGCACGTGGAGTAAGCTGTCGGATACCGGGAGAGTAAATCATCGGTAGTTGGTCGCTTCAGCGGAGCTGCCGTCGTGACGCATCAGATCCCGGCCGTCTTATGTCAGATCGTAGGCTCCAAGAGGCACTCAGGGACGATGGAAGCAGCTGGGGTCGGCTAGCCGCATGCAGTTCACGTTAGAGGATGCCATCGGGCGTATGGATGGATGTATGAGGCTACCGGGTACCGATATGCAAGGGAAGGGTGTGAAGTAATTGGGCAGATGCCATCCGTCTCGGGAGAGGCCGAGTGGGAGGCTCTAGATGCCGAGGTGAGGCGTGCATCGAGTGCTATGACTATCCCAGCGCACCCTTAATGCGAACTGGTTTGGGTGTGCACATATGAGTGATCGGTTAGCAACTGTGGAAGTATTGGGTGTTGAAATGCTAAAACTGTAACAATGCACTGTTTCTTGCTCTGCCTTTGCGCCCGCAACTCTCCCTTGATGGGTGGACGGCTTATTGAGCAGTCTGTGTTCTGACTCGTTCGCATATGTTTCTCAGTGCATGTGTATTAACGCATGCTCGCGCCGTTACTTTGTTAGACTGCAAAGCTCATCAATCAGTAAAGCATAGTACAGAAGTTCTGGAGAGAGGACAATAAAAGCGGGAGAGCCAGATTTCAGCAAAACACAGCATGCTGTTTGGTCCAGCTGACATAAAAAGGCCTCGTACAGACGAGATCATCATCGGTAGCTACGGGGTAGTAGAGACCGAGACATATTTTCAATAACCAGGATTGAAAGCGTCCATGCTGTTCAGCTGTCCAACCATTTGGCTCACCACGTCACCATCGCCATTCGCTCATCTTCACTTCGGCCCGTGACATCTATTCTGACAACGAACCTGCATCACCGCCATGTGTTTGTGTCGCACCCGTATCGGTTAGGTCCAGTAATTTGAAGCAATTAAGTTTTTTCTCGTCCTTTCCGATGTGACCCTGATTTACAGGGCCGTCATAGCGACCTTGAGACTTATTAAACGTGCCAATAGCTGCGTCGGACGGTCTTCGAGAATCGGCCTAGAAGACCTATTGAAGACATAGTGACCCGAGTAGTACGTATCCGGGGGAATCAGAGTCCAATCACTAGGAAACAAGAAGAGCATTTTGCGAGGACACCTACCAAAAGATCCACCATCCGATCGGCCATACTGCCGCTCCTATCATCTCGGGCAAACACCTGCGATACAGGGTTGCAACAACACGTGAAATTGGACGGAAGCAGCGCCTTTATGCGGGGTATGGAAGGCTATGGCCGATCTAGGCCGTTCAAAGCGCGGGGATATTGATTAGCATCATGCCGATCACTTGATTGTGGAGATTTGTTCGGGGAGAACGGATGAACTAATTGGAGCGGCTGCAACACATCGGCTAATTAGGAACCTCTACGGACTTCGCACCTTGTACTATGCAACCCCTGGACTTAATGTGTTGACAACTTGTAGAAACAGGTCTGCACGCGTTCTAAATGAGCAAATAAGAATGCAAATTTCGGTCGGGATTTCAGTCGAGCTTGATTAAAGAATGAGTGTGAAATCATCGAGATACTGTGCGAGAAGCTTGAATACGAGACATCGGTTCGAATTCAAAAGCAACCCGTCAATCTAGACTATGTACGGCGATGTGAAGATCACTCGGGGCTAGAAGGACCAAAGAAATATCATTCAACTAGCCAGGGTATTGATGCAATAGGAAATTCAATATGATCTTCATTCAGACCCCTCGTGACATATTCTCGGACAACAAACTCACTTAGGCTGGAGAGTCGTATTACTCCACTCGCAACCAAGTTTGCCGCCCACCGAATTTGAGGGACCGGGGTTATTCTCCACGAATAAAGGCATGGACGTGAGGACTATAAAAGGGCATAGGATACACCTCCAAAACTCGTTTTTTTCTATTTCAACCGCGCTGCATTCTTCTTTACTTTATCGCATATTCAAACCATCGCCATGGCTTCTTACGCGTGGCTCCTCGTTGCGCTTCATGCCTTGGCGGCCAACGCAGCAACTGCACGCTCGCCGACCCCGCCAATGGGCTGGAATAGCTACAATCACTATTCCTGTTCCCCAAGTGAAGACATCATCAAGAAGAATGCCCAAGGACTCGTCGACCTTGGTCTGGCTGACGTTGGCTACCAATCCGTAACCACAGACTGCGGATGGCCTGCATCAGAGCGAGATTCGGAAGGCAAGCTCCAGTGGAATGAGAAATTGTTCCCATCTGGAGGCAAGGCCCTCGGAGACTTCATTCACGGTCTAGGTCTCAAGTTTGGTCTCTACTCCGGAGCCGGATACCTGCAGTGCGGCTCGACAACAATCCCCGCCTCTCTAGGTACTAGGAAAACAGAACCGATACTGAGCGTATCTAACTTCTGTCGCAGGTTATGAGGAGATTGATGCTGAAACATTTGCCGAGTGGGGTGGGGATACTCTCAAGTAAGTTGGAAACCTGTGTCAATTCAACGCGAAAGCTAACAAACGAGGTACGACAATTGTTACCCTACTTCAAAGACCGTCATGGTCGATTCCACTTCGGACGAAGCACAGTCGCCTGCCCGTTTCCAGAAAATGGCAGCTTCATTGGACCAAGTGGAGCGAGACATTGAGTATTACATTTGTCAGTGGGGAATTGGAAAAGACGTGGGCGAGTGGTAAGGGCATCCCGTACATCATCCGTTCACGAGGTATATCCTGACCTGACAGGGCTTCTGCCATCGGAAACACGTGGAGAATCAGCAACGACATTTACAACGCCTGGCGCAGCATCTGGCGCATCACCAACGAAGCAATTCGATACTTCAAGGTCACGACAGCTGGGGCGTTCCCTGACTTGGATATGCTGATGTAAGTTCATGCCCCGCAGCCCGCACAAATTAAAAACTAACGGGGGACTTAGTATTGGTCTTGGTGCGCTGTCATATGAAGAGGAGCGCTTCCACTTTGGCATGTGGGCTATCCACAAATCGCCCTTGATCCTCGGTGCTGTGATGGACAGCAAAAGTATCCCGGCCGAGTCTTTCAAGATTATTTCTAACAAGGAGGTCATTGCGATCAACCAAGACTCGCTGGGCAAGCAGGCGGAGCTTGCTCTTCGATCCACGAAAGAAGAATGGGATCTCTGGGTCGGTGAACTCTCCGGATCACGCAAGGTCGTCGGCATCTCAAACTGGAGGAACAATTCGCAGACTGTCGGGGTTGACTTGGGTCTTCTGGGAGTAGGCAAGGCTGCTGCCAGAGATCCCTGGGCCGGCAAAGATGTTGGGTCTCTGTCTGGAGTGCAGACTGTCAACCTGGCCGCACACGAGATGAGGCTTTGGGTCCTGTCTAATATTGAAAGCACCACGCCTCCTCAGTCAACAGGCTACTACTCCGCCGTCAATGCAAAGCTTACAGGCTCTGCCTCTCTGTCGCAGTGCGGCGATGACGAATGTCTCCCCACGCACCAGAAGGTTGGATACCTAGGCTCCGGCGCAAGCGCGACTATCAGCTCAGTCAAGGCTTCAAGCAGCGGAAAGAAGATTGTAGGCGTGGATTACATCAACTACGATTATGCATTCGAAACCGCATGGGAATGGGGCACCAACACCAGAAACATGACCGTTTCCGTCAATGGCGGGGAGGCAAAGCGGTGGGCGTTCCCCGTCTCGGGTGGAGACTGGTACGCGACTGGACGGATGGCGATTGAGGTTGATGGTTTTGTTAAGGGAGATACGAATACCCTCACCTTTGCTGTTTCGTCAGGTGATACGTGGGCCCCTGATTTGGTCGGACTGGAGGTCTTTGAGTAGGCTCTGGCTATTCGATTCAATGTGTTGGGAGCTACAAGACGATGTCGTAGCTGTTCCTGTTTGCTCCTATTTTCTCATTTAAAATTGCGTAGCAATAACCGATAGTCAATATGGCTATAATTTGCGCTTCCTGTCGGATCTTTAGTGATCTTCTCTTCCTGCACATCATCCCGAGGCCTTTACTTCCTTGAATACACATTCGCATTTCATCCCCAAGTTGCCCAATTGATCAAGAGAGTACCCGTTATGCTCAATTATGCTCTAGGTAGGAATCACGTGCGGGTTTCTACATCATGGATCTATAAGGATGCCTTGAATAGACTTTTGGGATGTTGAGTTAGTGGTGCTGGATATGATATCTCACTTACGAAGCGTACCTAGCGTCTTGTACCATCGCAATGCAGTCGATTTCAACCTTGAGCGTGGTGAGCGACTCGGTAGTTCCATGTACCACCCTCGCCACCAACTCACCTTGGCACCTAGACCCAAATCTGCGACGGAGACACATATTCTAGCGGGCTTCGGATCGGGAACAATGGAAGTGTCTGTTAATAATTAGATGTCTCCCTCGTTAAGCGAGAATGGTATACGGACACGCAGTATTCATTGCATCAAAATCGCTCATGTTGGTGAGAAAGATGTTGCACTGCTAATGTTAGTTGCGTCCCGTAGAAGCAGTGTCAAGTGAGCAGCAACCTTCAGTATCTTGGTGAGATCGCTCCCTGCAGCCTGCAAGACAGATGCAAGCAGATTCAAGGCCGCTTTCTATTTCATGTCAGCGAAAAAAGGCACAAAGATGGAACTATTCTTACAGTCTGTTCAGTCACATCATCTCCAACAAGCTTTCCGGTATTTGGGTCCTTGCCTATCTTGCCGCTGCAGTAGACGAGGCCGTTGTGGATAATCGCTTCCGAGTACAGCGGCGATGAAAAGTTGGCCCGGTTGATCGGTTGTTTGGGCAACATGTTGGATTTATCCTGTTGGCCTTGTGAAGGCTCTCTTTTTCTTGGATACAGAGGCTTGGAAATAATTTTGCTCACAAGTCTTTCTCGTAGTCTTATATGAAGCTGACCGAGTTGGCATTTAACTTCTTGGCGTAAGGCAAAGTCCGAGGCTAGTGGCATCTTCCATCTCGGGCAATTCCGACAGGCCTCAGCCACAGCCTACATCGTGATGCCGGGAAGCCTTGCTCGATTCCAAAATTACAGTAAGTGTCCAGGCTGAGATCGGCTTCCATCTATGATAATCTAGTTAAGTTCCACATCCTCGGCTTGTCGCTTCAGGGTTGCCAATCTCTGTTGTGCGGGGTCGAGATACGCCTGGATGACAACCGACCAATTAGAAGAGCGCTTCGTATTCCCCCGAGACTAACGGACCAAGCCAACTCGACAGAACACACCATGGCAAGTTGCAACTGATAACGGTAAGACTGGCTGGCGTTTTAGATGTATATTAGAGGATGGGGATTGATGGGATCGTTTTGTTAAAGACCATCGCTGTATCAGCAAGTCATTCGCCACGAGACCACAATTCATCGGCGTCCAAAGTTGTCTCACTTCCCTCAACAATCATGGCCCTCAAGGAACTTTTTACAAACTCTTCCTTTGCGAAGCATCACAGAGCAGTCAAAGCTGCACCTCGTGAAATCATCTACAACCGCTCCCTCATACTGTCATCTATCCTCTACGCCATGTCGGCTATACCGCTGAGTAAGATTGAAGAGTAGTCCTCAATACTCATGCTCTAGAGGCTCGACTAACCATTTTTGCCAAACAGCCTGGGATCAAGCCTCCGCTGCCTCAGTGCCCTCGTTGCCGGGATTCCAAAAACACTTCCAGTTTCGCTCCGGCAACAGTGCGCTCGAGATTCGAAACTTCATCTCCATCGTCTACATAGGTGCTGGCGTTGGCGCTGCCCTGTCATTCTTCCTCAACGACATTCTCGGACGACGATGGAGTTTTCGGCTCTATACTTGGATCTGGATCATCGGCCAACTAGTCGCCACCTCTTCGCCTACCTTGGCCGGCCTGTACGTTTCTCGCATCATCTCCGGCTTGGGCATGGGCGCCTTGACTGTCATCGGCCCCATGTCTATTGTCGAGATTGCTCCGGCTGAGATCCGCGGTATGCTTACGGCTTGGTTCAACATCGCCATGAACATGTCGGCGACTTGCGGTGCCTTTTGTGTCCTGGGCGTCTATAAGAACATGTCCGGCACCAGTCTGCAATACCAGGTTGTGTGGTTCTCGCCATGCATCTACATGTTCCTCTGCTTCATTGCTAGCTTCTTCATCTGCGAATCTCCGCGGTGGTTGTTCCTAGTTGACCGCCATGAAGAGGCAACCGAGGCACTTGTCACACTTCGTGGTTTACCTGCCGAGCATCCACGACTGCAGCGAGAGCTCCAGGATATCCAACACGCCATTCGCGAAGAAAAGGCTCTGAACAAAGAGGGCATTCTCGGCATCTTCAAAGAAGCGTTGACAATACCCTCTAACCTACGCCGTGTGCAACAAAGCCTCGTGTCTTATGGTCTTGCACAACTCTCCGGTGCCAACTCTGTCACGTCCTACTTTGTCCCGATTCTCAGCTTGATGGGCATTGGCGGAGACACCACACGCAACATTTTCCTCAGCGGCATGTACACTTTTGCAAAATTTTGCTTTGCTATCATCGCTTCATTCTTCTTCGTTGATGCATTGGGGCGACGCAAATCCTTGTTCGTGGGTGCTTGTCTCCAAATGATATCTGACATCTACATTGGCGTGTACATCAAGTATAGCCAGCAAGGCAATGTTTCTGATACTGCATCGACTGGGGCCGTTGCTTTCATCTTCATTCATGGCTTTGGCTATGTCGTCGGTAAGTCTGACTACTGATTTTCAAGCTGAAGACGAGTTAAAGTGCCTGACTGATATCTACTCCTACGTTAGGACTCTACATCTTGCCATACGTCTTTGGAGGCGAGCTCTGGCCAAACCGCATCCGATCTTTCGGTTCCGCTCTCTCTCAGTGCTTTCACTGGCTATTCATTTTCGCCATGGCATATGGTGCACCATCTCTCCTCAAAACGACCAACAACTGGGGCGCCTTCATATTCTTCGCCGGATGGTGCTTCATCTCGCTACTTTACGTCTACCTCATGGTTCCCGAGACGTCAGGTCTTAGTGTGGAAGAGATGGATGACATTTTCAGGGGATCTTGGTTCAATGCTGCCAGGCGATCCAAGAAGCAGACCACCATCCATACCATCGATGGCCGAGAAGAAAATGTCAAAATGTAAGGAATGATGTAACGGCCTGATTCTAAAATGGCTTCTGACGTGCGTTTAGTGCCCACCAGAAGGGAGAGCCTAAGGTATAGGCAGGCTAAGGCTAGACTTCGCGGGCCATGGGACATGACCAACTCGAGGTGAATGCCACCCATGTCGGCGGAATTTTATGCAGGTCTTGTTATAGTTCAGGAACACCCCTGTAAACCGCTATCACCCTTTCATGACTTATAAAGCTGTTCGTATGTCTTGTTTGTCTGAGCATGACGCATGTCATGCCAAAACCTGGACTTGGCTCAGACTCACTGGTAGCGCAAACACACGGATGAAATGTATCTTTGTCTTAGAAAATCATTGCTTTGTGTGAGGCCTTTGACGATATTAATACACCAAGCTCAGACGAGTTACTTTATCTCACACATGGTGATTCAGAACTAAATGTCGATGCGAGACACAACAAACCTATGATGCGACATTGGGATGATGAGGACACAAGCAAACCCCAGGTCCGGATTGGATACAAGTAACTATCTCACGCGCCAGTAAATACTTAGCATAACAATGACTTCCTAGGTTCTATCCCCACAGCCCATCGCCATTGTCATACTGCTCCCGAGATGGGAAATCATCGATCAACCCACTCAATAAAAGATCAACTCCAAGAGAGATGCCTGTATCGGCAATGCCCTCCATCCACTGCGGTAAATCTTCTGGATAATGGTCTTGTCCTGGAACAAGAGCTGTTGACGCAACTTCCTTTCCCTGCTGCGTGTCTGCCATCATGGTCATGGTACGACTAGCGAGCGCCTCAAAGATATCTCGGTATGGCGCAGCATCGCTCCATCGTTCTGCAAGGATCACAAGCACCATGGTACAGTCAGTACAAGCACTGCTGACTTGGTCATGTCTCGACGCCTCTCGTGCGGCTGGTGAAGTCCACAGACAATAGAGGTACGTCAGCCCCGCAAGAAATAGCTCGTGCAGGGCTCCCCAAGTATACGTCGTAGGCTTTCCAAAGAATTGGCGGCGATAGCTGTGACAAGTACTCTTGGCGGCTTCCAGACAAATCCTGAAGACATCATCCGAGGCTGGCTCCTTGCTATCAGTTATCTGAACACGATAAAGTTGTAAGATTGCATAGTTGTGATTGACTTGGTACCAATCCGGGGTGGTGAAGAAGGAAAGACCGCCGCCTGGCGGAGGCACAATTGGAGGGGGATTAGAGGCCTTCCACTTGTTGAATTCCATAAGCAATTCTTCAGCGCGAGTCTTGCGGACTGTAGGGTCCTTTAGGGTAGTGTCCGAGTAGAACGACGTTTGGATGCAGCCCTGGAGAGCACGAATACGAAAACCATGGTTTGCGTATGTCATCATCGTTGGTGGATCTGTCATAGAAGAACGTGGTGAGCCAGAGATTCCTGTTGAAGTGATGCAAGACTCTTCAATATCGAGTGGAAGCTATTCCGGTCAGTTATGATACGTCAATTGAGGGGCGGAACAAAGCTACCTCAGCATCAATTTCTTGGAAATGTAGGCTAAGTGGTCGCCCCAACATCACAGCTGCCGAACATTCCATTTCATAGGCACTCCAGAATGTTCGCTTCTGCAACTCTTGCTGTAGCGGGCTGGCTGATGCTCGGAAGCGCTTCTGATTACGATGGTAACCGAGGTTCACACAATGGCGCACAGCCTGTCCAGCCAATTTCCTAATGCCTGTGAGCGCGCTGATAAGGGGACATAATTAACTGTTGTCTCACCAATGGGATGTGCCTTTGGAAGACCGGAGCGAATATGCAGCCGAACACAGGATTGCTTGTATGGCTTCCAAGTTGTCATGGCAGAGAATGTCGTCGATATAGAGCAAGGCGGATGCGTATAGTTGCTCCGCGGAGTACCCGGCAGTGGGCAACAGCAGGGCACCCACAGCATAGACCTACAAAGAGCTATTAGAATAACCAAGAAAAAGAGCTCTAGTCGTTACCATGTTCAAGAAGTATAGAGGCACTGGGTTGAAGTTGAGAATGCTCATCGCCTCGAGGGGATCTTCCAGCGCCGTCTCCCACATCCTAAAAGTAGGCTCATGTAAAAATGGATACTGTGGATGGATATTCTGAAAATACGCATTGCTCAGTCTTACGGCCGTCGGGTAGTCTGGCAAGGGGCAAGGCTCTGGTGTCAAAGAGTTATGGTGGTCTTGGGTTGGTGTTATTGATGAGATGGCTTGGTGCAGAGATGGTTTGATGAATCGAGTAAAGGCAAATACAGAGGATGGGCCAAGGTAGTGAGGCTCTGCTCCTGCTGCATTGATGCTTAGGGTCCCGACCATGGACGATAAGTCGCTGAGATCAGGAGGGTCCTCCTCGGTGATGACTGTGTTTGGTTGATGGTTGTTCGTAGGGACTTGACTGCTTGGTGAGGCAGTCGATTCAGTCGCAAAACTTGGCTGAAGCTCCCGTAGCATGCCTTCAAGCGATTCAACACGGTGTTCCAGGATTTCGAGATAGTTTCGCGGCTGCTGTCGCTTCGTTGCAGGGTCCTCGACAAGGCAGACTACCCCCTCAAGGATGAGCACAGTGGTAGGCCTCACAAGTTCACTGACTGCTTACCTATGCCGGTGCGACGACAGTTGCTGCATGCTGGGACCTGCTCATCGCACTATATCCATGTCAGTTGAGTATTATACATGGGACAGGACATGTCATTCCCTGAGCTTCCTCTCCTTGCAGCCTATGCAAGCCAGCAGAGTTCTGCTTCCAGTGCGTACGCGCTGCGAGGAGCCTCGAGGCGGGCGACTTTTGAGAGGCTCAGACATTTTATCAGCATCGATAAATGGACCGTCTTGGATGGTAGCTTGAAGGAAGTACTTGACAGTTGGTATCGACATTATCACTACCCCGCAACAATGACTCAGCAGGGGTGGCGTTTCCAAGACCAGTAAGTTAACTTGGCTAATCGGCATCATGAACTGGTGTAGGCTATGAAACCATTTACTGTTTTATGGTTGTTTTTTTTTGGCTGATTTGAAAGCTGTGATTGAGTGGCAAAGGGAGATGAATGTGACACTGATGATGCAGTTTTCATCATTCCTTGGTGCAGTGTTCTGCTCGAGAGCCAGAGCGAATCATTTGCCAAGAGGCAGAGGCAAAAAAAGCTGGGTAACGCGACCCGCCAAATACCCAGATAAGAATAATGACGAGTCGTAGAAGTCAAAGATAGGCCCAGCTGACGAACCAGGGTTGAATCTGTTGGCTTGTCATTCCTATTCCGAGGCAAGGTTGTTATTTAATGAAGTATGCCGCTAGTCGGGGGAATACGAAGAGCCAATTAGGGGCCTCATCCTCGCCCTCTCGATGACCGGGATACCTGGAGACTGAGTCGGAAGCCCCCGAGCTGGCTCAACCGAGTTGCCGAAGGCATCAAAAGATATCTGCATGGGATACAAAGGTGTTGCGTTTATAACCAAGCTTGGACCATTACATAGTGAGTTCATCAAACCCAAGATTCGAAGACACCAGCCATCCCTGTTCTCGGACCGAAGTCAACGCCAGCATGTCGCCACATCTTACTCGCAAATCGGCCCCCATCGTCATTGTCGGCGCGGGTGTCTTTGGCCTAAGCACAGCCATTCACCTCGCGGAACGCGACTACACAAACGTCAAGGTCTTGGACAAGCAAGCCTACCACGAGAGCCAATACTCGTACGACAAAGGCTGCGACGCTGCCTCAGCAGGTTAGTCGTCTTCTCGCATCAAATCAAACCCTACTAACAAGGCTGACACAGATATCAACAAGATCATTCGAGCCGCCTATGGGTCCCAAACCGAGTACCAGACCCTCGCATTGGATGCAATTACGTACTGGAAGAAATGGAACGAGGAAATTAGGACGGGCATCACACTCCCATCTGGGTTCTCTACCGAAGATGCACTTTTCATCAACAACGGCAACCTCACCATGACGTCGGACAAGTCTCTGCCCCAGTTCGAGAAGGACACAATTCAAAACATGGCCAAAGTGGGATTGGCGAGGACACAGATCGATCTCTCCAGCCCTAGCGATGTCCAGCGCACAAAAGCGGACGGTTTCGACTTCGCCATTAACCCTTTCAACAGAAAGAACAACTTCGGCGTAGTAGACACCCAAGGAGGCTTTGTGTATGCTGACAAGGCGTGTCGTTTTGCGCTCCACAAGGCCAAGGCACTGGGAGTCCAGCTAATACTCGGAGGTTCCAAGGGCACGTTTTTGGCTTTGCTTCGCGATTGGAATTCTCGCATCACCGGTGTGCAAACAGCAGACGGTGTGTCGCATTCAGCTGAACTGACCATCATGGCTTGCGGAGGTTGGACGCCTTCTCTTGTCACCGAGCTGGACAGCCTTTGTGAGACAACGGCCGGAAGTGTTTGTGTCTTCCAACTGCCAGCTAGTTCAGCGTTGTGGGATAAGTTTGCACCCGAAAGATTTCCCACCTGGACGTTAGTAAATGTCAGAGCCTTTTCTGTGAATGCAGAATACTAACCTGGATTCCCCCAGTTACGACATTCGCAACGGCAAAAATGGTGGCCTCTATGGCTTCGCTCGAGATTCCAATGGAGCTGTAAAGATCGGCTACCGTGGCACAAAGTTCACGAACCCTCAGACCCAAGCCGACGGCGCAGCCAGGAGTGTCCCAATGACTCGCTGGACGCAACAGTCTACTCGTCAACTACCACTCACAGCAGCTCGCGTCATCAAAGACTTTGTCCAGGAATACCTGCCTGAGCTGATACAATGCGAAATGAAGACTCGTCTATGCTGGTACACCGATTCGTTTGACAACCATTTCGTCATCGACTTTGTTCCCGGGATGCAGGGTCTGATGGTCGCAACCGGTGGCAGCGGCCATGGATTCAAATTTCTGCCCAACTTGGGCAAGCATGTGGTCGATCTAATTGAGGATAAACCGAATGACTATGTCCGATTTTGGAAGTGGAGGAGCTTGGGCTCTGGGAAGAAGCCCTACAACAGCATCATGGAGGGTGTTGGCAGTGCCAGATCTCTACAGAATCAAGCCCTGGCGGGAGAGGATGGCCTCACAAAGCAGGGAAGCCGGTTGTAAGATGGAGCTGGCTAGCCATCATGGCTCTGGGTTTCATGCATATACATTCCTGGTAGACCTCCATCTTAGTGAAAACACGCTCTTTGAATGCGATTTGGTGCATGCGTTGATCTATCTTCTGTCTCGCATTTTTTGAGAATAGGAGACCGCCCACACTACGTCTTATTTTCCTTTCCAAGACTCCATCACTTCAGCTGCTTTCGTCAATTGCACTTCTGGAAACTTATGCGTCAAAGAATCCTCCTCCGAGACAAGCAAGCGCTCCAATCCAGCTTGGAGGTGAATCATTGCGAAAAAGGCTTCAGCGTTCTCAAATTCGATCGGAGGGAACTCGTTAAAAAACGATATCTTGCCCGATTTGAGTTTTTCCAAACTGTCGTAAGCGACATGGAACTTGCAGCCTGTACCTGGTTAGTGCCAGTACATGAAGATCATAGTTCAGTGCTCACCTCGTGTCTTTTCTGCTAGAGCCACAACTTGATTGAAGGTCAAAGTCTCATTGGAGATGGTGGTAATCTTGTTCCACTTCTCCAGATCCATCAAGCGAGCGACAAATTTTGACATGTCCTGGGTTGTGATGAAGGTTGCCCTTGCCGACCCATCTCCCGGCACGGCTGCCCATTTCTTCTCCATGTTGACCACATTGATCCATGGATGAAGGTGGGTCTTCCAGTACGGCATACCGTAATAATCGAGAAACCAGCCGTTGACGACGCGAGTGTACTCAAGATCGGTCTTCTCAAGGCTGCCGATGGCTTCAAAGGTGTATCGAGACAATGGGTTAATCTCGATCATCCTAGGACGCATGTTAGGGTAGGGTATTTCTAGCACAACTTGGACTTACTCTTCCAAATGCTGCATGTCATACCCACTAATGACAAATCTTCGCGTCGGGTCTGACTGAGCCGCGGCACGAATGAGATTGAGCTGGGCCTGATTCGTCTCTGGCGTGGCGACGCCAATTGCGCAGACGACGGTGTCAACACCAGCCTGGCTGAAGGCCTGGCTCAGACCCTCGACATCTGTGTAGTCAACTTTTAAATAGTCAACACCTCCTTCCGAGGGACGATCCTAGACTCCAGAGTTTAGATCTAGACCATGAAAAATCTTCCGATCAGATTGCGTACGTTGCGAGACAGGACAAAGATTTTGTGCTTGCCGTAGGAGACGAGACCATCGACGATAGTCTTGCCGACCGGCCCGGTGCCACCAGCAACTGCAATAGATCGCATCTTTGAGGGTTCGTTATCACAATTTTGGTACCGAGTCGAAAAAAAAAATCGAGAATTTGATTCAACATGAACAAGTTCAAGATTATGGGGAAGTGAATCTAAATTTATAATGTAGGTAGGCGATGAAGGAAGCGGGGACGCTTGACACTGGTTGAGATTATTTCCCAATTGGGAGTACTGCCCAATTCGGTCTGCTTTCTAGGCTTCGACTAACTTACCTTGCTCACCTCCCCACCAGAGGAACCTATGACAAATTACTCGTACATGCCGTTGCATTTGATTCCCTAATATTCTCCCCTCCAGTTTTTCCATGGCCGATTTGCGATTAATTAAGAATTTCTAGAAAATGCTTTGGAGTTCGACCGCCCGGGTCCCGAGACTCCCGACTTCAGCCTTCGGGGCCCGAGTTTTTGCGATCGGGGGCGGGCTTATACGAGCGGCCACTTTGGACAACTGTGTAGGGTAGGTACGACAAAGTACTTGCAAACATCAATTAGAATAACGTATATGATAAGCGAGCGGTGCAGATAAGCGAGCGGCGCACTTTTCCTTCTTATACCTAACTTTTTACTTCATTAATTAAATCTTCACTACTAAGCATGCTACAATCAAATATTGAGGCAAATACCCTTCTTGCCCTTCAAGCCCTTTAAAATGACCTAAAGCTAAGTATCCGGCAGGCTGCTAGTATCTATAGAGTCAAAGAGCAGATGCTACGTCGCTGGCAGAAGGGCATTTAATCTTAATGCAATACTATTCCTAACTCGCAGAGACTATCCGATCTAGAGGAGCAGATTATTATTCAGTTTATCCTCGATCTAGATTCGCGAGGATTTCCTCTACGACTGCGTAGTATTAAAGAAATGGCTAATCGATTGCTCGCTAACCGCGACGCATTACCTATTAGTAAGCGCTAGGCTTTAAACTTCATTAGGCGATACTATAAGCTTAAGACGCGTTTTTTTTATAAATATAACTATTAGAAGGCTAAATGTAAAGATCTAAATATTATTTATAATTAGTTCTGGCTTATAGAGAATATAATTATAAAATATAATATTGACTTTACTAATATCTATAACTTTAATAAGACTAGCTTTATAATAGGCATAATTATAAATAGAATAGTTATTATAAGCGCAGATAGGCGTAGAAACCTGAAATCAGTCTAGCCTGGAAACTGGGAATAGGTTATAGTCATTCAGACGATTAATGCAGAAGGCTGGGCGATCCAGCCATTCATCATAGTTACGGGCTAATATCACCTCACTAGCTAGTACTGTGTTAGGCAGGGGGACAAGAGGGACACCACCACCCGAAGTGACGGATGCCGTAGGGTAGGCGGGATGCGAAGCAGAGCGAGGATGGACAAGACTCGCAAAACAAAACAGACAAAAAGAAGGCCAGAGCTGCAATCGAGCAGCTGGCTAAGAAATGAATCAGATATTCCAATTGATCAAATAAATCTCATCATAATGACATCAAAAACCATTCAATAACTCAAAAATAAAGGTGGGCAAGAACATGATTGATTGCTATCTGTGTCCGAGTTGTCTCTGCCTTTTATCTCAGACTAACTTCCGTTATCCTTATCGATAGCTTTATTAAGACCGGCACTCAAATTGGTCGGCCAATTAAAATGTCCAGGCCATTCTAGCCAGTGGGCCCTCAGCCCTGACACAGTACTGGGAAAGCAACCTCCTGAGCGATTAGGCTATTGCGATAATTTAAAATGGCTGGACTGATAATAAGACAGGCCTTAAGTGGCTTAAGCACTTTAACTAGCACATAAAGGCCCGATTAATCAGTCACTATTGTCTTCTAATCCTTAATAGGCATAAAAGTCACTACTCAGTTAACTTTAAGAAATATTATAAAGAGAATCATATTATCACGCTTTATATACCGCCTTATTTATCACAGCCCAGGTTAAGACCAGGCGGTCACAACTAGCAGAACTATAACATACCCACTTTTTCACATAATATCAGACCCCGAACTCACCCCATACAAATGAGTTAGAATGCCTAGCTCACTTATTTAGGATAAGCCGCAAGACTAAGCTTACTAGCAGCTAGTAAGCTATAAGGACAGACTCACTCCTACCTAATAAGCCTAATAGAACAGCATTAGTATATAAGTACATTCATTTAGCACTTTTATAGAAATAGCCTTACTAGCTATTAATACACTTAGTTATATTAAATCTACTATTCTACTATTACTAGACTATAATTTATATTACTTACTATAACGTCCTTAATCTACTTAATTATAAATACTATATACCTTAGACCTACTCTAGAGCCCTAGTATAAGCCTAACCGTCATATATTAATAGCTCTTATTTAGTATATTACTATATTAACCTAAGTAATACCTTATACTATTAGTATGTTTAGAATAAACCGAACTCCTACTACTTTAGGCAGTGCACTCACACTCTTAGTATACATAACCCTATTAAGCAATGCTAAAATAGTAATAGAGGTCTAGTAACTTCACGCCCTTATTCAAACTCTATAGTAATAAGTGCAGAACTAACTGGCTATAGTACCTACTATAACCACAAATAATAACCGCGATCTAGAAGAAACGATTAAGCTACTAAAGCCTGAATCATTTAACGGTTTACTAAGCGATATAATTCCATTTATTACTAAGATAAAGGGATACTTCTGATTCTTCTTATAATATCTTATATTATTTAAAGCATGTCTATTATTTATAAATAACCTAATAATTAAGAATACTAAAGACTAATTTAAACTAATTATAAAAGACTTCTTAAATAATAATAAAGTAAGCTAGGACTAAGATACTATTAATATCTTTATAGACTAAGAGAATTTTAAAGAAGCAATTAAAAACACTTTTAGTATAGTTAATAAGGAAAGGCAGGCAGTAACTAAGATCTATAAAATTAAATAAATCCGATTTACTACTGCTTATACTATTATATTCTAATAAATCGCCTCTAAATTAGAATAGGATAATAATATACTTATAGAAATCTTTTACTAAGGACTTAAAGAAGAAGTTAAGGATAAGCTATATAAAGCCAACTGACCTAATATACTCACTAAGTATATTACTATAGCTATTAAGATTAATAAATAATAGTATAAAAAATAAAAGGAGAAGGCTAAAAATTAATAAAAAGGCCGAAGAAATAACTACAACCTATACTACCCTAAGAACTAAGATAATTAAAAAAACAAAAATCAGGTTAATACTTCTTATAGAACTCAAGCCAGACCTATAGAACTTAGAGCAGCCTAGTAGGATTACTCTAAGGTTAAATACTAGAATTATAGTAAAATAAGATACTTTAAAAATAAGTGCTAAAGCCCTAAGATAAATTAAAAGCATAAGCCCATACTAGAAGGTAAGAACCTCTAATCTACTAACCACTAGCACCTATCTAAGACCCTTACTATAACTAGAAGCAGCTATTATAGTATATTTAGCAGAGCTAGAGAAGACATAATTAACTCAGAGTCCGAACCTAAAACTACTGAATAATAAGATAAAATCGAAGCTAGAAGAGAAGCCCGTTAAAGCGAATAAGTATAACGATTAGTAAAGGAAATACTAGAAGAAAAGTAAGTATGCTTAGTATATAAAGGCAAGAGCGCCTAGAAATACTACACTAAATACAAAGCAGCTAGAGAAGCTAATAAATAATAGGATCCTATTCTAAAAGGCCGACCTATGAAGAATACTATAAATAGAAAAATCCTTACTATAGTTAAGAAAGGCGATAAATACGTATAATTCATACCTATCCTAAAAGACAGCAAATCCTATAGATAGAAGGTTAAGGAAGAAATCCCTAATAGATAGCTAAGCTAGGTTAAGGTAGACTATAGCTAGGTAAGAAGTATATTTAGCATAACCTTCTAATTACCTAAGACTCAGGCTATATAAATAAACAATGACTATAATTACTAATAAGTCAGTTATACTAAGAATGAGTATCTAGTATCATTTTCTAAGAAAGGCAAATAGATCTAAAATAAGCTTTATAATAATGAAAAACCTAAGCAAAGTAGCAAATAATAAGACACTAGTACTAGTAAGCGCTATAAACCTTTATAAAATAGAACTACAGAAGGCAGATAATGCCTAGAGACTTATTGCTTCTTAAACGAACTTAGTTAAGAACTAGAGCTTATCCTCATACTTATAAATAAATACTCAGACAGTAGTAACAATAAACAGGCAGACCCTTACTATAAGAAATATAGAAAGTCCCTAATAAAAGTAAAAGAATAGTAGAATACTACGGAAATCGACCTATAAGGAATCCGTATATAGATAAATAATGAAGATTAATACTAGTAAATAGTTAGAGAAAGATAAGAACCTTAAACTAAAGAGGACCTCTATATCTATGCTTAATTAAAACTTAAAGCATAAAGTAATAAAGAAATACTCTAAAGAGAATTCCTAAATGACTCTTATATTAGAATAGATAACCCTTAATATTATAAACTTATATAGATCTTATACTATAACCTATATTATAAAAAGCATATCTATAGTAAATAGAAAAACAATTACTTCTTTATATAGCTAGAAGATTACCTAATATCTATACTATACTTCTATAATAAAATCAAAGGCTATTGAATAAGGAGCTTCAGACCTATTAATAGGATTATAATCCTAGAGTATTTTAATAAGTTTTTCCCCTTAGAATATATTAAAGAACTAATGAATCTAATATAATATAATAAAGAAGACTGCTTAATTTATACTTAAGCTAAGATTAACCTATAGTATATATAATAAGATAAATAGAAAGACCTAATAACTAACTATACTAAGTAAATATAAGCACTACTAATAAAAAATGATAAACACTACTTGTAGAAAAGCGATAAGCAAGTAATAATATAATAAGAAAATCACTTCTATTAAAAGCTCTATATATAGTATAAATAGTAATAAAATGAAAGATACTTAAGCTAAAAGTGTGAGTTAATAGTATATAATTTACTATATTAGTAAATAGCAGAGCCAAAGCAGACTATATTAACCCTAAGGTAGTTAATAAGCTAAAGCTACTATAAAAGTATAAAAAGGAAGCTTATATATTATATAACCTTAAAAGTAATATATTTAATTATAAAGACAAATAGATTACTAAAGAATTTAATTACTTAAAGGTTTTTATTAATAGAAAGAACTAAAGCATTACCCTTAATATTATTTTAATAAAGTATTATAATATTATACTTAAGTATTTATAATTAAGAAAATATAACCTATATATTAACTAGAGAACTGGCCAGGTACTAATTAATAATAATAATATACTCTCTAATAATAATAAAGATGACTTAGAAGAAGGAGAATCTCTAATCTTAACCCCTAAAGATAGTAAGGGTAAGACTTTGCATAAAGAAATGATAGATACCTCATCACCCCTAATAGGAATATAATATAAACATCAGAAAGGCAAGAAAAACACATTTCGAAGAATAATCAAACGCCTATAATAACAGTTTAAAAAAATAAACGAAGACCTTAAGAAATAGAAAAAAGAACGCTAAGAAAATCCTAAAGATAATAGGCTTAAGAATATACTAGTATAGTATTAAATCTATAAAAAGCTCTTTATAAAAGAACTCAAGATAGAACTACTAGAATTTAATTAATAGAATTATAAAATTATACTAAAAGATAGAACATTACTTACATTCTATAAGATTTTTAACCTTAATAAAATATAATTATAAACACTTAAGGAATATATTAAAGACATACTATGCAAAGGACATATTAGGATATCGAAGTCCTTAGCTAGCTATCTAGTTATATTTATTTTTAAAAAGAATAGCAAACTCTGACTTATTATAGACTACTATTGCCTAAATGATATTATACTAAAAGATCAAACCCTATTACTACTTATTATAAAGCTTAAGGACTGACTCTATAGAATGAAGTTCTTTATAGTACTAGATCTTAAGAATGCATATAGCCTTATTTATATTAAAGAAGGATATAAATAGAAAACCGCCTTTAGAATAAAGTTCAAATTATATAAATACTTTATTATACCTTTTAGACTTATAAATATACTAGCTATATTTTAATAAATAATTAATAACATATTATAAAAGTACTTTAATATATTTATTATATACTATTTAAATAATATCCTTATCTTCTCTAAAATAGAAGAAGAATATACTAAGCATATCCATAAAGTACTATAAGTACTATAAGACCATAGGTTATTAATTAAACTAGAGAAAAGTCATTTCTACATTCTAGAAGTAGAATTTCTTAAATATATAATCTCTTATAATAAGATTAAGATAGATCTAAAGAAAATCGCTATAGTTAGTAAATAGCTAAAACTAACAAACGTTATAAAAGTATAAGCCTTCTTTAAATTCGCTAATTACTATTAAAAATTCATTAAAGGGTTTAGTAAATATATAATACTACTTACTAACCTTATATAAAAAGGAGTAGACTTTTAATAAGATAATACTATAAAGAAAGTATTTAATAAAATCAAAGAGATTATTTTAAGTAAGCCTATTTTAATAACCTTTAACCTTAAATAAGAAATCGAATTAGAAATAGACTCTTTAGACTTTATATAAAGCGCTTAAATCAGATAATAAGATAATAATAGAATATTATATCCTATTGCCTTCTTCTCTTATAAAATGCATAGTATAGAACTTAACTACCCTATTTATAATAAAGAATTCCTTATAATTATTAACGCTTTTAAGGAATTCTAATACTACTTCTTAAGAAGTAAATATAAAATTAAAGTCTATATAGACTATAAGAATATCTTATACTTTACTACTACTTAAGAACTTAGTAAATAATAATTATAATACGCTAAATACCTTTTAGAATTCGATTATACTATTATTTATTATAAAGGCTTAGAGAATAGAAGAGCTAATACTATTAGTTAATAATATGACTTTAATAATAATAAAAGAATAATTAATAAATAACTCTTATACTTTATGCCTAAAAGACACTTAAAATAGAAATTCGTTATAAAGGCTTAGAAAGGAATAACACCCCTATAGCCAGAATACTTAGAATTAATCTAAAATGACAGACCAGCACTCTATTAAATAGACTAGGCCTAAGGATATACTAAAAAGATTATATATAAAAATAGACTTATTATTATCCTTAATAGCTTCTAATACTAGATAGTATAAGACTTATATATAAAAGGACTATATAATAAAAATATTAATACATTATACTAATATATTATAAAAACATACTAAACTTACAAACTTAATGAAGCGCTTTATAATATAATTAAAGAATGCCCGAAGTATTACTTACTAAAGCAACTACTAGTAGAATACCTAAAAAAGCTAGAGGAACTAGATGACTACTGATTTAACTAAGTCACTAA
Organism: Dactylonectria alcacerensis; assembly: GCA_029931735.1. Lineage (NCBI taxonomy): Eukaryota > Fungi > Ascomycota > Sordariomycetes > Hypocreales > Nectriaceae > Dactylonectria > Dactylonectria alcacerensis. The sequence goes on along the minus strand of JAPMUZ010000006.1, from coordinate 869,257 downwards.
CAGCCACCCCTAGAAAAGGCATACTAAATGAAGTAAAGATAGTAGGATCATTATACTAAATAACATAAAGAATTACCTCATATAATACTATTATAATTAGGTGTAAGGGGAAGACCCTAGGCTTGTTCAGCGAGAGAGTGTTCGGTAAATTGAAGTATCTTAAGCTGAGTGAGGTCGCTGCTAGGTCGCAGCGAGCCTCTGTTATATAGGTCTGCAGCTGGGGCTGCTAGCCCTTAGTCTAGGGCTAGGTTCTGGCGATATCGCTCTTGGGGCCGGTATCGGCCTGGCCAAGCAGCGAGGTCGCTGCGAGCTAGCTGGGGCGTCTCTGCGGTCAACTCAGTAGCTTCCCACTCCAGGCCAAGCCTGTAACATTAGGTATATAATAGAATACTTACTTAAGCTACTAAATAAATAGAGGAATTCTATATAATAGATAATATATATAGAACTATAAAGGACTTAATAGCATAATGCTCTAAATGCCCTAAGAACTAGTTATATATCTTTAGAACGATCGCTATAATATAATACTTAGTAGAATAAGGAAATCCACTATTTAGACAAATCTAAAAGCATAATAATACACTACTTAAAAACGAATGAATAGAAAAGTAATAAGTTCCTAAAGAATTATAGTATAAACTCATACAGGAAATTTACGAACACTCACTATATAGATACTAAGGAGTTAATAAAACCCTTAATAGAATCAGAATGACTTACTAATTTCTTAAGATAAAGATAGTAATTACTACTATTATTTATAAATATAATCTCTGCGCAAAAATTAAAGCATAATACTATAAACTATATAAAGAGTTATAACCCCTACTAGTTATAACCTAACTATAGAACTCCATTACTATAGATTTCATTATAAAGTTACCTCTATTAGAAGACCTTATAACTAGAACCCTTTATAATAGCATTCTTATTATTATAAACAGACTTATAAAATTTTCCTATTTTATACTTTACTAAGAATTAATAGATATAGAGTAGTTTGTCTATATCTTCTTAAGAAACATTATTAGTACCTATAGGCTACCCTTAGAAATTCTTTCTAATAGAGGACCCCCATTCACTTCTAAGTTTTAGTAAGTATTAATAGACTATTTAGGATTAAACTACTAACTCTTAATAGCTTTCTAACTATAGACTGATAGTCAGATAGAATAGATAAATTAAATACTAAAGCAATACTTTTAATACTATATTAATTACGAATAGAATGATTAGGTTAAGAAGCTACTAACTATATAATTAAGCTATAACACAGCTATTTATAAAAGCATAAAGCTCACCCTAGTATACGCTAATTTTAAATTCACTCCTAATACTTATAAAGCAAGTCATAATAGATTAATCATCCCTAAAGCCATCCTTATATTAGAAAAATTAAAAAATCTATATAAAGAAATAAAGACTGAACTCGAATTTATTAGAAACTAGATAAAAAAATACTATAATAAAAAACAGATAAAGGGACCATCCTTCTAAGAAGGAGACATAGTATACCTTACTATAAAAAACATCAAAATAAAACAAGAAAATAAAAAACTAAACTATAAGTATATCAGACCTTATAAAATTATTAAAAAAATCTTAAAAAATAACTACTAGTTAGACTTATTACTAAAAGTCAGACTTTACTCAGTCTTCTATATCTCACTCCTTAAGACTACAAAAGATACAATTCATACTAAGTATAGTAATAAACATAAGACTAAGGTTAAAAGACTAAAAGAATATAAAGTTAAAGAAATCCACAATATGCAAATTAAGAATAATAAGACTAAATACTTCATTAAGTAGAAGAACTACCCTAAAAGCAGTAATCAATAGGAACCCGCTAAAAACCTCACCTATATACAGCACTTACTAAAGAACTTTCACTAATAACACTAGAATTAAACAAAGGATTATAACTAACGGAGCTCTAATTAATAATATTAGTATACACTAAAGACTGAATGTCTATAATAGCCTTACGCTCTGCTTACTCTAACGATTCCAATTCTTCTAACAATTCAAGACTATAACGAATTATCTTACGACCTCTAGTAACTAAGGATTAGTACTAATAATAAGCGCATTCCAGAAGGTCTAAGGCTTTATCAAACTCATCTTAAGCTACGCAAAGAGCAGCTCGCTTCTTAAGGAATCCCTCTTCTAGCTCTAACTCCTTCGCACTAAGGCATTTTGCCTTAGTAATAACACGAGTCACTACATTCATTTTAGCAAGAAAGTAATAAAAACCCTAGAACGACTCATAAGAGTTTAGAGAAACACTAGTCATATTATAAGGACGACCCCTCTTAGTATAAAAACCACATTTTTTAGACCCCTTATCTAGTATCTTATATACACGCCTATAAGTAATATAATAAGAGTATAGTATCACTTTAAAACCAAACTCTTCGATAGCTGTAATAAGAACTAATATATTCATAGTAAAAATAGGAACCTAAAGGCCTTTAGTAGAAGCAGCTTTAATCAGTTTGCTTACTATTAACTTAAGGATATCTTAGGATTTTAAAAGACGCTTTAAGATTCGACTAGTCATCCTATTAGTACATTAGGAATATTTAAGGAAGTAAGTTAGGGATATACTAATAAATACACAAAAAACAGTCTTAAAGATAGCCATAAGGGCATAACTAATAGGAAGGGAGACATTATATCATAGCCCAGGTTAAGACCAGGCAGTTATAACTAGCAGAACTATAATATACTCACTTTTTCATATAATATCAGACCCTGAACTCACCCTATACAAGTAAGCCAGAACGCCTAGCTTACTTATTTAAGATAAGCTATAAGACTAGGCTTACTAGCAGCTAGTAAGCTACAAAGATAGACTTACTCTTATTTAGTAAGCCTAATAGGATAGCATTAGTATATAAGCATATTCATTTAGCACTTTTATAAAGATAGCCTTACTAACTATTAATACACTTAGTTATATTAAATCTACTATTCTACTATTACTAGACTGTAACCTACATTACTTATTATAACGTCCCTGATCTACTCGATTATAAATACTACACGCCTTGGACCTACCCTAGAGCCCTAGTGTAAGCCCGACCGTCACATTATTCATCTTATCTACTTTAGCCTCTTAACATTAGGTGCTTTAAGCTACTTAAAAAAGCCTATAGTTAAGAAATTAAGCAGTTAATCAGATGCTCTATAACCTACGTTTTAAAGACTGAGTTCTTCTTAACCTTTTATACTGCCTACTAAGCCGCTATAATAGTAAGTAATATCAAAAAGGGTTTTTAAAGGGCCAGACTTGCTCCTTTAGACCTAGAAAATGTTATATTAAAGCTTAATATATAGCTACAGACTCTAACACTAGCTAAGGAGAAGGTCAGCCTTCCTGACCCTTGGGTCTCGAAGACCCCAAAGACTATGCTTAAGGCTAGCTCACAGTCTGAATACTTTAAAAGATGAATCCGAAGGCATTAAAGCAGCTCCTTAGTATCTATTCTTAAGGTACTTAAGTCATTTTCTAAGGGAATAAAGGCAATAATGCATTAGATAGTATTATTAAAGTCTAAGAACTAGATCCTTTGATAGGCTAATGAGACCCTTAGTAAGCAGCGCAGAGCGAAAAGAACCTGCCTATAGAATAGAAGGAAGATAATTATAAAGAAGGGAAGGGAAGCAATTAATCAGATAGATATTAATACGTAGATACAGGCTGAATCGTCGAAAAGTAGTAGTAAAAGAAGGCTAGCGTAACCGAAGGAAAGGCGCTGTAGAACTTATGGAAAGACTGGTCATAATGCAAGGACCTGTTAGGTCATTATTAAGACGTCTGAGGAAGAATATAGAGATTAGTTTTAATTGATTTAATATTGTGTTATGTTTTTATTTCAGTTCTTGTGTTAATTGTTAAGAAAAGTGCGCCGCTCGCTTGTCTGCGCCGCTCGCTTATCATATACGTTAATACTTTTTTTAATCGCCATTTGCGACTTAATTTCTTCGTTTTCGAGTTGTGTCAGCTTTTCTCTTCCCGTTTGTTATGATCCCGACGCCATCTTTTACGTATCCAATATTTAGGCTGCGTTTCGGGAGCATGGAGGGACCGCTTCCACCTTTGCTAACATGCAGCCTCTAGGTCCTTATTCTTATCTACAGGTTTGCCATGCGTACCGGTTTCTCGGATCAGCGCGTACGAACCATCGTGTCGGGTATTTTCAGAGTGATTGCATGTGCTTCCTCCTTTAGGTAAAGCACACGGTACGTGGGTTCATCCTTGTCATTTATCTGGCCATCGGCCCACAATACTACCTCACATAAAGCCGCTGTTGGAACTTGGCGATTGATAGTATCCAACCAGAAAAGACCCGAGAGTAACGTGATTCGTAGCGAGCCAGCCAGTTTTGTTTATATTATTACGTGAGATCCTCCTTACCACGGTTCGTCACACCATTGTCTGACACGTGCTCCCAACATCTGAGTGTCATCACCGCACCTTCGACCATCGCCGAGGACAAGATTGAGACTCCTCGTGAATCACTGCTTCGTGCCACACTGGTCTGACACATTGGGTGACTTTCAAGGTGATTTCATTCATTTGCCTTTCGCCTCTGGGTCAACCTCGTTTCTTGCCGTCAGCATCAACACCATCTGCTGCCGACTTCTTCACCGACATCTCCTGTACAAGCACCTACTGGGCTTCCAAAAACACCAAAAGCAATGGGCGAAGAGATCACGACTGATTCCAACGGTATTCCCGTTTTCGGTGAGTCGACAACATCAGTTCCTCCCTCACGTACCGTCATGAACTGACCTGACCTGATTCTAGGGCCTCCTGGGGAAATGCTGGCCAGTGCGTATAGACTCATTTTAGTTAGCAGATGTCCTGATTACTGACAAAGACCCAAAGGGTCCAGCCACAAACCTCATTTAGAGAGTGAGTGCTACATGCTTTTTTGTTCGTGAGATACATGGCTAACCATCCTAGACTTTGAAAACTACAAACAGCTGCATCAAAAGTCAATCACCAACCCCCGAGAGTTTTGGGGTGAGCAGGCACGGGAGCTCCTGACTTGGTCCAGAGATTTTGATCTGGTCCATAATGGGAGCTTGTCCAATGGAGACAGCGCTTGGTTCTTGGGAGGTGAATTGAATGCCTCATTCAACTGTATCGATCGCCATGCGTTTGAACAACCTGACAAGGCGGCGCTCATCTACGAGGCCGATGAGCCGAATTCTGGGCGTACCTTGACCTACAGCGATCTGTTGCGGGAGGTCTGCAAGCTCTCCCATGTGCTGAAACAGATGGGAGTGCGCAAAGGAGACATCGTTGCCATCTATCTGCCCATGGTCCCAGAAGCAGCCATTGCTATGCTTGCTTGCGCTCGAATTGGCGCTGTCCATTCCGTCATCTTTGCCGGCTTCTCCTCAGACTCAGTCCGAGACAGAATTCTTGACGCCAAGAGTAAAGTCGTACTCACGACTGACGAGGGTAAGCGGATGGGGAAGACGATTGCGCTGAAATCCATCATTGACAAAGCCCTGACGCAATGCCCCGACGTAACAAACGTCTTGGTTTACCAGCGCACTGGTGCTGAGATTCCGTGGGTGCCTGGAAGAGATCATTGGTGGCACGAACAAGTTAAGAAATGGCCTGGCTATATCCCGCCGGAGCGAATGGACTCGGAAGACCCTCTATTCCTTCTTTATACCTCGGGGTCAACCGGCAAACCTAAGGGAATTGTGCACACAACGGGTGGGTTTCTTGTGGGAGCTGCCTCCACTGGTAAGTATGTTTTCGACATTCACGACAATGATCGGTTCTTTTGCGGTTGCGACGTGGGCTGGATCACAGGGCATACCTATGTCGTGTATGCTCCGTTGCTCCTCGGTATCACGACGGTTGTTTTCGAGGGGACGCCGACCTACCCAACGTACTCGCGCTACTGGGACATTATCGAAGCCCACAAAGTCTCGCAGTTCTATGTGGCCCCAACTGCACTCCGCGTACTGAAGCGCGCCGGCTCTGAGCATATTCCGGAAAATGCCATGCGCCATCTTCGTGTCCTTGGCTCCGTTGGTGAGCCGATCGCTCCAGAAGTCTGGAAGTGGTACTTTGAAGTTGTCGGGAAGAAAGAATCGCACATCGTCGACGTAAGTTCCTACGGAAATGGCATTACTCCAGAATGAAAAGACGAGCATTCGCTGACGGCATAAACAGACTTATTGGCAAACCGAGACTGGCTGTAATGTCATCACTCCTCTTGCTGCCATTACGCCGATGAAACCTGGCTCCGCATCTCTTCCCTTCTTTGGCATCGAGCCAGTTATCCTAGACCCGGTTTCGGGTGAGGAGATTGAAGGCAGCAATGTTGAGGGTGTTCTTGCCTTCAAGCAACCGTGGCCCAGCATGGCTCGTACCGTGTGGGGTGCCCACGCTCGCTACATGGATACGTATCTGAATCCCTTCGGTGGCTACTGTGTACGTACTCTTTTTCAAACCTAACTTTCATCTCCGATTAAATCTCTAACATTTCTTGTAGTACACTGGAGACGGGGCCAGTCGTGATGAAGATGGATTCTACTGGATCCGTGGCCGCGTCGACGACATCATCAACGTCAGCGGCCACCGTCTCTCGACTGCTGAAATCGAGGCATCCTTGATCGAGCACCAAGCTGTGGCCGAGGCAGCAGTCGTTGCCACTCCCGACGAGATCACAGGCCAGGCCTCCATGGCTTTCCTGACCCTCAAGCACAGCGTCGAAGCCTCCAAGGAAATTCACGTCGAGCTGGTCCTTCAGGTGCGAAAGTCGATTGGACCTTTCGCGGCCCCGAAGCGCATCTATGTCGTGTCTGATCTGCCCAAGACTCGCTCTGGCAAGATTATGCGCCGCATTCTGAGGAAGATTTTGGCGGGTGAGCAGGATCAGCTGGGGGATATTTCTACCCTGTCCGATCCGTCTGTTGTTGAAACGATCATCGAGGTCGTGCATGGTACTACCTAGGATCTCGGACGAGTAGATTGGATTTTTCTATTTGAAATTTCTTCAGTTTTGTGTCCTGAATTTGTTCAGATAGAAACCTTATAGATTTAGTATTGAAATGATCGCATTCCTTCACACACCTGCTTAGAGCATGTATGATAAGCCGAAGGGTGTCTAATTGTCCTTGTTGATGAACAAAGCTGGCTTGCTTTCTGACTACTTGTGTCTGTTCAGTAGTTTCAGCTCACTTCCAAGTGTCGAGTAAATTACGAGTTGCCTGTCGCACGAACATTTCTCAGTCCAGTCTATGAGTGGGCTTTTTCCATTACCCATGGCCTGGTCACTAAGAACCCCCTGACAAACCCACTAAGTTCCGAGAGCTAGAAGATCACGATCTGACACAGCTCAAGACTCGTGGGTTTACCGTGCACAGTTGAGGCAATTGAACATGAAAGGATTAGACCAAGGTGCGACATTGGGGTAGGCTTTTTCCATTTATACGTTTCAACCTCCACGAAAATTCGCTCCGATTACAGGTGTGCTCTTGAGTCTGCTCCCGAGACTTTGCGAGCCCTCTCTCTCGCCTCTTGGTTCAAGGTCCTCCACATATTCTTCCGTAGCTCATGACCCTCCAAGAACGCGCGGAACCACTCGCGTTGAAACTTGGGCAATTTTCTTCCAATTCCCTCCAATCCTTCGCCGGCCAGTTCCCGTAGAGTCTCGAAATAATCCTCGAAGTCGGGGAAAATGAGCGCAAACTTGGGTCCATCGCCTCGAGACTTGATTCTCTCTGCTTCCCATTTACGCATCTCGTCGACAGGTGGCAAAGTGCCACGTCCGGCAAGCAGCCTTGTGGCATAGACCGCTTGCCATTCGAAGACTTTGAAAGTCAGCCCCGCCTGCACTGCACCAACAAAGAGTAAAGTCGGATCATGTTGCCAGACAACATGTTGATACAGGTCAGGCACACGGTTGTTCCGGACAGGAACTGCGGGTAAGAAGGGGAGCGTCCAAGTGTAGCCAGTCCCGAAGATGATGTGATCCACATCGTCAATCTGACCTCCGTCTTTTAGGTAGACCGTTCGGCCAGTCACTCGTGTGATTGACGGATGATTTTCAATGCCTGGATGATTGAAAGCCTCGTCTCCAAAGTAGCCATTGAAAGCATGACCTATAGTAATGGCATGTACCGGCTGTTTCGCTACATCAGCCAAGTCGAAGGCAATATCAGCCGCGGATACGGATGCCCCGACTACTACTACTCTCTTTCGGGAGGTCAGCTGATGATTCCGTGGACCACTCTCTAGCACGTCACTTACCTTGTCTTTGTAAAGATCCCTGCCGCGAAAGTGCTTACTATGAATCGCACTTCCTGGTCTTGATTTCTCAAACGTCTCGAGGCCCTCGATAGCTGGTATATAAGGGACAGAGTAATGTCCGCTGGCAACAATGACGGCATCAAACCACTCCACCCACCAATAGTCACGCTCTTTTCCCTCCTTGCGTAATGTCACCTTCCATTCCGACCCGAGCTTTTCCACCCGCTCGACGGTTGTGTTGTAGGATATTAGGTCTTCATATCCTTTGCGCTCAACCAAGTCCTTAATGTATCGTCTAATAACGTTCCAATGGCGAAAAGGCGTTGTGGGGCCGTACAGCGCAACGGAGCGCTGGCTTTGCTCTTGTGGGATTGGCTCCTGACTAAACCGCATCGGCAGATGATCGATGTTAGTCTCAAGGTAGGGATAGACGGAGGATTCTGTGAACCGGGGCTGGTCTGTCTTCTGGGTGTAGGCGGGCAAATGCTCTGGGACAGACAAAGGAGTGTCGGCACTCCGATCAGCGAGGCCAGAGAAGTTCGAAACCGTCGGAGGGCGATGAGTATCGCCAAGCCTATACAGGAATATTAGAGAGGTTTCAATGGAGCAAAAGGTTGGAAAGTATTTACCAGCATCCACCAGGACCTTCGCGTCGCTCAAATACGCGAATATGATCAAACGCCTTTTCCTGCGCCAACGCATCTACCGTGATGGCTCCAGCAGGCCCAACCCCAATAACGGCAACACGCCTGATAGTTGAAGTAGCCATCTTGGTTAGAACTTACTTAGACTGAGATAAGTTAGGAAAAGAGAGTAAGAAGAGGCTCAGGAACGCCTTGTTAAACATCATTGGTAGGTCGGCAAGAGACCTGAATATGATTTTACTGACAAGTTGATCACGCCACCTCTGGTGTCAGGAAGTTTGGAATCAATTGTGCACAATCTGGGGAGTCACCACTAGCGTCAGTGGTCTTTGGAATCAATTGCCTTGGCGGGCGGTATTGGCTTGTCCGTCATCGGAACAGTATGTTGCGTGCGATGGCCGATCCACTTGGCAGATCATAGTCAATATGACGCGTAACCGGTTTTGTTCAGGTATTATGGAAGCTCGAAAGCTTGGCGTAGGCTAGATTGTGCTTAGTGTGATAGTTTATCGAGGTCTTGTCTGCGACTTGCAACGGTCCGGGGTTACAATGCCGTTGGTGACATTGCTAGGGCCGATGATGTGATTTCCTGCTTCCAACAAGAGTGGACATCCATCCCTGTACCGATCTTGCACCGACAGCTTGGTCTTGACAAGACACTTAGTTTCAAAAAGTACATGCTTGTTTAAGATCCCTCAAGATCCCTCAACGCTGTTATGTCTAATGGCCGAGTCAAAATACGTGAAGCAGCTGCCACGCGCTTGAAAAAACAACATGGCGATTTCTGGAGCGGACTCTCCATCGGAGAAGCACCACAATGTCAGCGAAGAAGCAAACAAAGATCTCTTTCACAATACGGCATCCGCAGAATCGTCAACGAACCCATCTTCTACTTTCTCGCAGACCGAGGGAGAGTGGAACCCAGATGTCGAGGTTCAGGCGCGAAAGAAGTAAGTCTTTCGTTGTAACGATGAGCATTCTCCTGCTAAGCTAGGACTAGGGTCGACTTCTCTGTGCTATTGCTGCTGTTCCTCGGCTTGCTTGTTTTTCAATTGGATCGCATGAATCTCGCCAGCGCGCTGACTGGAGGCTTCGCTAAAGACATCAATGTCAATCAAGATACAATCAATCTAGGAAACCAGTTGATGTTTATGGGCATTGTCGTTTTCGAGATTCCTTGTAACATGGCCCTTCAGCGGGTAAGTCAGTTTGTCCAAAACATATCCACTCTGATGCGAATTCCCTAGGTTGGTCCCCGAAAATGGATGTCGGGCCAAGTGTTCGTCTTCGGCTTCGTTGCTACGATGCAAGTCTTTGTCAAGAACCGAGGCGGGTTTTTGGCAGCTCGCCTAATGCTTGGCTTCGCCGAAGCTGGGTATATACCTGGAGCAGTCTACACGTTGTCGACGTGGTACACCAAGCGTGAACTATCCAAGAGAGTATCCGTCTTCTTTTTTGGCATGTTCGGTGGAAATGCCATTAGCCCGATCTTGGCTTCTGGAATCCTCAAACTAGACAATGCTCGAGGCATCAGGGGCTGGCAGTGGTTATTTCTACGTAGGTGTCCTCCTCTTCTAATAATTGTGACGGGCTAATAAATTGTAGTTGAGGGTCTCTTCACGATAGTTGTCGCGTTCATACTGCTACTCTTTCTTCCCGGAAGTCCAGACGTCCCCCAGCCTCTAGTAGGACCCGGCCTGGTTCGCCTCTCCACGGCAGAGAAAGAAATTTTACAAAAAAGACTTGAGAAGGACGATCGAATAGGCAAACGCCCAGGCGTCCATGGATTGACCATTGACTGGCCGCTAGTTCGAAGCACTGTGTTTCACTATCGCCGTTGGCCGCACTATGTGTCGGCTTTTGCAGTGTTCTCGACATGGTCTCCCTTGACCACGTACACGCCTTCAATCATCATGTCAGTCGAACTCCAGCATTTATGTGAGAAATTAAAACGTTAACAAAATGTTAGGTCGCTGGGATTCGATCGTATCGCTGCCAACGCTCTTGCTGCTGTTGGCGCTTCCCTGGCCCTACCTGTAGTATTCGGCTTCGCATACTTGAGTGACCGAACAAACCGCCGAGGTGGAACTGTTATCAGCGCTCATATTTGTTACCTCATTACTCTGATCGTGGCCCGGCAAGTCCATCCACATGTTGGCAAATGGTCGAGATGGGGTCTCTGGACTGCCGTGAACAGCTTTGCCGTAGGCTATCACCCTGTTTCCAACTCTTGGGTCCAGCTCAATTGCCGTGAGGCTGGTGAGCGAAGTATAGCCATTGCGTATGTCGCTAAGAATCTTGAACATTTCGAATGAACGCAAAGCTGATTCAATCTCTAGTATGTGGGTAATGTCGGCGATTAGTGGGCTGATGGTCGGGACCCAGTATTTCCGACCAAACGACACACCATTGTAAGGAACATCCCAACTTGTTATCCGTGTTTGTGAATACACAGCCAACTAACAAAGTTTGTAAAGTTACCAAACGGGTCTACGTACAATGATCATCATGGTGTCCCTGGGTATGACATTTGCAGTGATTCAAGTTATCATCTACACTGTGCATAACAAGCGAGTTGCGCAAGGAAAGCATCAACGAGAAGACGGAAAGGCGCCCATGGTCTATACTCCATGAGGTTATTTTGCGATAAAGGTAGACATCAAGAGTAGTTTAGCTACCTTTATATGGATTCTTGATGGCCAGTAGAAGCATAAGCTATGGATTTGAGATGTATTGGGTAGCAGTGCGCAAGATACAGACTTGGGCATGATGGAAGTGGACGTTGACGGATACCCTAGTAGATAAGTCGAGGAATAAGCTCACGGTGTGAAGGCGGGCAGAGTCTCTTCGCCGTTGACGGAGGATTGGTAGGCCGTTCCAGAAATCCGAGCAACGACCGTCTGAAATTCTGTCGACCGTGGACAACAGTCACTTAGCACCAAGCCCACCGTCATTCTCCTCTGCATCTGCCAGGTAGAGTAAGATCAAACAGTTCCAACCAAAGAACGCGACATACCTTGTCGAATATTGGTCAGCGTAGTTAGTAACCTGTTTCATGAGAATTGCAGAGTTGTCTTTGAACAGGGTATGACGCCCACGCTCAAACATTTGGTGAACTTGCCATTGATGGTCTGTCCCAGGGGGGAAAACTGCTTTCCCAAATTCCTCTTCTACGATCGTGCCGAGCTTCTTGTAATCAAGAACAGCGACATAGTGCGGTTTGTCGCGTTCATCGTACCATGCCCAACACTTGTCTGCTCTGGCATTGTGAGGACTCACTGGCTCTGTGTAGGCATTATGCTGGTTGAGAGATACGATCTCCCTCCCGGGGCGAGCAGCAAGTGTGACGTCGACGGGGTTGAGCAATTGCACCATCGCTGCACTGGTCACATCCCCATTCACATCCCCATTGCTCTCGAACCGTCTTGAAGTCTCCCACCCTGCGAGACTCATATCACGAAGGAACGCCTGGACGTCGGGTCGATTGAGCAAGTCGCGAGCAAAGGATTCCTAGACCTGTTGACTTGTGTGGTGGGCAAACCTAGGAGGGCTTACTAACTTGGTTGACGACCCCATATTCGTGATTGGTGTGGGGTTCAGGGTCGGGGCGATAACCTGGAAGTGCCAGGTTAAAGGATTGGAGGATGTCTGGGGATGCCATCGTGAGATCCTGAGAGCGATGCAATGTTTTGAGTGATACACTGGGATGATGGAATGTAAAGCACGCCTGCACTTCGTTTTATCTTTCACGATTGTGACACGGCACCACTCTCCGCCATTGAGATCCTCAGTTCGGGCCAAGTAGATCGGGATCAATCCCTCCAATCAAAAAGGCGATGTTCTTCGTTTTTTAGTGCCTGGCATAATTAACTACTTGTTTAAGCAGAATCAAAGACTTGCCCGTGAACAAAGACAGGGCCCCTGTACCACGGCTATAGGCGCGATTCATCGTGGCAGCATGGCTCTCCTGTGGCTGGGAACACGCGTTCCAAAATTCTGCCTCGATGATAGTCCCAACTCGTTTGAAACCGAGAACGGCAAAGAATTTTAGTGAATCATCGCTACCAGCACGATGTCAGGCCCAGCAGACATCCGCTCGAGCAAGCTTATCCGAGATGTAATGCTGGTTAAGGCATTTAATTCCAGAGGGTGGCGGCTTTGGGGACCAAGTAACGCGAGGTTGACGGGATTCGGCAACCAAACTGCAACGCCATCTTGGACGTCTGCTTCGACTCCGAACCTTCGGGTAGCCTCCTAAGAGGCGAGATAATGAGTTTTCGGCATGTTTTGGCGAACTTGAAGCAGGGTGGTGGCAAATGGCTCCCATTCTTCCAGTCTAAAGATGACAGCGTAAGTTGGAGGCTCTGCAAGTCGGACTTGGGTGCCAGAGACATGGGTAGTGTCGGGCGGCTGACCGACCGCTCCTTGTTCTGGAGGGCCAGTTGAAAAGCTTGAAAAATAGTCGTAGCCACCATGGCGAGATGAAAGAAACGATGCAACACTTTGAATGCTACACTTGGATGATTCAATGATGCGATAACGCGAGTAGAGTTGATGAGAGCCAGTAGTAAAACATCCAACATTTGAAAGGAAGATGGAGAGGATTATGTTATTTATATTGTCCTTCTGATCTATGCATTACACCTACCGGTTGATATTCTACTTCAGATTGCATAGTCCTGCTCGTTCTCGTTTGACAAGTGGTGCTCTAGGATCCAATTGCGAAGGATGACACTAGCAGGCATTTCGATGAAGGCTGCAGAGACACAGATCGACAAGGTTCGAGCATTAAAAGCGGATTACCACCCTCATGACAAGCGATCCAATGCCCATTTTACGGAAATGTTGCTGTTTGAGGCACGTTTGTTGGTCGACCTTGAGCGGCATTCAGAAGCGCTCTCTGTATTGAGCACGTTCAAAGCATGGGATCCTTGCAATATCTCAAAGCTGGAACAGATTCAACTCAGCGAAATCCCTTTTTTCCAAGGATTAATAGACCGCTATGAATGGAACTTCATAGAGTCTCGGGCTTGTTTCTTGCAGCTTCTTGGGCAGTCACCTCCACCCCCAAAAATAATGACCCAACTCAGAGCGGTATCTTGCGAGATTGGCCACTTTTCTTTCGCCATAGCCTCGTTGATTGACGAACTCAGAGGACTTGAGAGACCCGGCTATCCCAACGATGGCCAGAATTTCCGTCGCTTGCGGAAACCCATCTCATGAGTGCCGTGAAGTTGGTGGCCAGTCAATGGAAGGACATCGCCGAGCATAAGATCTCCATCCCAGCCTTGGAGCTGATTGGCAAAGCCAGAGAGCAGATTGAGATCCTTCGCAGGCGCTTCGAAAATGTCGGCAATCTTCGCAAAGCCGCCGGCATGATCAACAGGTTCTGCATTTCCTTGGTCTCCGCGATCGCAGAGCATCTCGCCGGCGACCTGCTTTGTGCCATTGCACGCTAGAATGAGGCGCTAGAGGTTTCTCGCACATCTTGGCCGGATAGCTATTCAGACATGATCATCGCGTATTCTAAAGCCGACTTTATGTACAGGCTTGGGGAGCAGGTTGCCGCTCTTGACTTGGAGCAGTTCGCTGTCCGGCTTCATTTGGAAACTCGACGTGAGAATCATCTCACTGGCTTTGGGACGATTTGGCCTGAATACATAGGAATCTCGATGAAAGTGCGTCATAGTAGGCTTCCTTTGTATAAGTATTAATCATCTGTCTTACCTTTATCAAATTTGAATCCTATTATCTTATTAGAATGCCAAGGCATTGGAGGTTTGTCACAGCTGTCAGGACATGTCCCCGCCTAATAGCGTCATGCTAGTCATCAATTTGTGTGCAAAGACCAATACCGCCTTGGAGAAATCTGCATGTTCAGGTCATATCGTAACTATTCCTCCAAGTACACATCCCTTGCGATACCATCAAACGTAGCCATTTGATCATTCAACGCCAAAAGAACCTGACGCATACGATCCGACATGTCGCGCCCCAGATGCATGACCCTCTCGCCCTCCTTGTTCTTCCCCAGTCCCTCCCCCACTACAACTTCATATATCGCTTTAGCTGCCTTTCGATGGTCTCCGTCGGGTTTGAAGTTGCCGCCTCGAATGCTGTCTAGCACCTGTTCCGTCATGCTGCCCCTGTAATCTGCTGGCGGTGGCTGTTTTGAGGTCTGAACTGCGTTGGAAAAGTTTGTGTCGAAGCCTCCGAGATGGACAGTGAGGGTCCGAATACCGAAGGGGCTGACTTCGCGTGCTAGAATTTTCATGAGACCTATTCTTGTCAGTGTATCGTTCTTACAAGCGAATGGTGTCTTACCGTCCATGGCGGCCTTGCTAGCTCCATAAATACCCATACTTTCTCTTCCCATCACCCCAGCCCCGGTGCTCATGTTGACAATCATCCCACGTCGCCTCTGCCTCATGTACGGCAAAGCAGCTCGTATCAGCCGGTAGGGGCCAAAGAAGACAGTTTCCATCTGTCGACGAACCTCATCCTCTGCGAAACTCTCAGCAGGGCCATGGATAGACCACCCTGCGTTATTGACAAGTATGTCAATAGCAGTTTCTTCATCCTCAATCTGTCTGATGAGAGAGCCACAATCCGGGTCGTCAACGTCCAAAGCACGCCATTCTCCACCTAGTGCTTTAATTTCAGAAACCAACTCGGAGTTACGTGCAGGATTTCTTGACGTCGCGATGACTTTGTGACCGTTTGACAGGGCAAGCCTTGTAAGCTCGAGCCCGAAGCCCGAAGCAGCGCCAGTGATGAGCCAGGTGAGGGGGAAGACCAACCACGGGGAAGACATTTTACAAACAATTTTCTTTAACAATTCCCTGGGAGGCAAGCAAGCACAATACCATCTTGCTATTTATGCGAAGACGGATGAAAGGTGTTTGTAGCTTATATCCGGCTGCGGGACTTAACTCCGGAACTCATCTGAAGCTTCGGCTTTAGCGTCAAATGCAAGGCGCGACAGTGTCGAGCTTCCCCGCAGCGAGTGGCTCGGAAATAACGATGGCAAGAGGATCTCGATGAAGAATTATGGCCCTGACCGACCGAGAAGCTGGTGTTCGATAGAAATTTGGTACTGTGACGTAGGGCAGCATCAAGCTGTCCCGATAACTGCAGCATATTGAGATTCATGTCACGTTCAAGTTGCACCCAACACAAGGCAGAAACCATCTGTTCCCGTGGATTTAATTATGGGATTATCTCAACCCCTATTCTAAGGTGATCGAAACAATCACTCAAATGTGATGGAGTGAATTAAGTACCTGATAGCGTAGATGCATCGTGTCTGGGCTGTGATGCCTACCCTGTACCTGTCCACACAACTGTTGGCCATGGAGAGCAACACTAGAAAGCTATTCACATATTATTGAATGCGTTGGTGGTTGAAGGTGTTGAGTTAACAACCTGGCGGCGCGAAAAAATATATTTTTTCCCCTTTTCTTAAGACAAGTTGTTCACGATTATGATGCCCAGAGTCGGCTGTTCAGCGTATGATGGCCTATCATATCCAAATGCCCAAGGGCGACGATGATTGAGTGGGGCGCTGATCTTTCCGAATGCGGCCCACAATTACAAGGCTGGACTAAGTCCGAGAGTATGAGAGATGGGCTATTTTGTAGAACACGCGGATGCACAGGAGTAGTTCTAGGTAAGTGGAAAAAGAGCGAGGCATGTCTAGTCGGTACTGAGATGAATGACGTTGTAAACATGGCAAATGGCTGATGGAGAGCGCCCAAAGCCCGTCAGCAACTCTTCTATTTATACACAATGTCAGCGTATGGACAGGGATTACCTAGCCACGGCCATCGTAGCGTCGCGCGTAGGATTTGGGGTGGCACAGCAGTCAGCTGGTTTCGGCTGGAATCCTGCCTAAAACGCCCCCTCATCAGGAGACGTGATTGAATTCTTGTTTCTTGCCAAAGGGCAAGAACGAGCACGCTGGCATCGAATCATCCGCCGTCGAAGAGCCTCCATCGAAGAGCATACCATCCAACACCATTTAATCGAAGAGACTGCCTTTAAAGATACAAGCCGTCCCTCGCGATAGCGGCAAAAACATCAACGAAACCCTCCAAAATGGCGTTCCAACGCCTAGGCGTGCTGTTCGCCGCCGCGTCCTTCCTCGCGTCGACCGTCATCGCCGCACCCTCGCTCGACCAGAAACCCATCGACGCGCCCGATGACCAACCCGTCTTCATGCCCGAACCCGAAATCCCTGCCGAGAACGAAGGCAAGGCGGCCCGGATCGCCCTCTATCCTGCCTCGCGAACGTATCCGGACGACCTGCGGGACATGGGAAAGCCGCTGTCGGCCTGCTCGGAGCGCGACAAGACGGAGGAGATTCAGCTCGCGACGGACGTGTGTCTGTCGGGCGAGTACTATATGCGAGATAATGTCAAGGTTCTGGAGACGCCGAGCTGCGCGGATGGCTCAACGCCGACTTTGATGTTCTATCAACACAGACGCTGTACTGGCTCACCGCATAGGGTCATGTACAACGTCGACGGGGCGACGGGACACTGTCTCTGGTCTGAAAAAGACGTGCCCATCTCGTCGTACTACTGGTCTCTGATCTACCGATGCAATGCCAATACCGAGGGAGCTGCCGAGCACCAGGACGCTGTGCCGGCTCTGCTCTACCAGAACGTCGCTGGCGCGCCAGGCAGCGTGCGACACCATCACGGGACAATGTTCCCATGCCACAGCGACTTTGCAAACAGGACGCACTCGTCCAACATGAAGCCTGGCAACTGCGAATGGAAATTTAGTTCCTGGAGCTTGGAGTCGATCGAGGTTGTTGCTCCCGCCGTCTGCAGCAACGGCACCCGCGCGCAGCTCGCGCTCTACCAGGATACTGGCAAGTATGGGCTGGACTACACGTGCAACGACGGACAGATGACGATAGAAAACGGAATCATCGATGTGGATGATTGGATGCTTAATACCTGCATCAGCATGTCCCACCTGAGACTTCTCAGCGGCGAGCTCGGCAGAGCGTTGGGAGTCATGTTCCACTGCGACGGTGTCCATTTCCGGGGGCAAGAAGCAGAAGAAGAGAAGGAGACAATGGCTGTTGGCGAATCCATCCCGCGAGGACCACGAGTATCACACAGCGAGTGCGCAACTTCAGCAGGCCGCTGGCAGTGGGAAGACCCCGTCCGACCCAAGACCTTCATGTATCCCCAGCCCATGACCTGCATGACGCTTCCAGAAGCCCACCAGCTGCGCATCTACGAGAAACCAACCTGCCCAGACGGAAGCAAAGGCCGTCTTGCGACGTGGCACGACACGGGCTGCCTCGGCTGGCCCAAGAAGATCGAGGTCATCGACACGCTCAACTGCAACAGCTGGGACCTACGGAAGCCCACGAGCTATAAGTTCTGGTGCGGGCCGGAGGGACTGACGGCCGAGGAGCGCATGCTCGACATCGGCGACGACAGAGCCGTCATCTCAACAGACGAGTGTCCCAGGCTTAACATGGAGCCCGGCTGGACAGTCGTCGGCCGCGACGAAGGCTTCACGACCCGTCGCATCGACGCAGATACAGATTGCATCAGCGTCTACAGCGACGACCAACTCAAGGTCTACGGCAACGCCAAGTGCGCCAACGGAGGGCCCGCCACGCTGCTCAAGTACACCGACTCGTATTGCCGCGGGAAGCCCGACGAGAACCTCGACGTCGCGGGCTTGCTGGATACCTGCACGCAGATCTGCGGAGCCGACAGCCGTCGGAGCTGCGGCATCAAGTTCTCGTGCGACGGATCGTGAGAGGAGGGAAACGCTTATGACTTATGGTGTGGACGTTTGGGATGTGGCTGGTCTTTGTCCGAGAAATGAACGCGCCAGCTAGCTAGGGGTTACTTTTTGACTGAACGGCATCGGGTTAATGATTCAACGGGTTAACGTCAGCACCGAGTGAAACAAAGGAAGATGTAATGAGATGATTAAACTGCTTGCCAGCCCCATCCGCGTGTTCCTCGTTCTTCGGGGGTCTTGTGGGGTATTGGGTTCAACCCATCTGAGAGGCTGGTTTCTGTATCCCACTTCTCCAGATGATACTTGCACTCCCCGTACGGCTTGTTAACCATCTATGGACTAGGATAGTGAGTAGGAGGGATTGTGCGGGCTAGAACGAGAGGTCTGTTCACATTACTCCCTCTTGTCACTTTACCACCATGAATGCCGTTTTTAGTCCGAGCCATGCTGCGATACATCCCGTCCTAAATGCACTCACTTTCCATTTTGAAGACAAGCTAACAACTTCTTCATCTATGTGGCGCCCGTGAGACAAGAGGTCATCGATACGTCTTGGGCAAAGAGCAAGTGGACTTGGTGGTGGGACACCCTCTATGACAAGGAGATTAACAAGATATGAGTGATTGGGTTCAAGATCCAACCGTCAACTACGAAGTAGCTCCTCCTCTCACTTGCCGTGCCATATTCCCCAAATCTCCGATTCTCCAATACTCCAATCCATTCAAGGGAAAGATCGACTTGCCCGGCAAGTTCGTCATCTAGCTGTGCCGTTATACTTAAGCGGGCATGAGTTGGTTCATCACAAAGATTCGAGTTCCATGGCCCTAGCCAACCCCATGGAGAAACTGTTCCCGACCTCAACACTTCGTGGTATAAGACCAAGCAAGGGAAGAATGTGCGGCCATGACAAATACAAGAGACAACGGTAGTTCTTGAGAAGAATCCTTGGACGATTATTTCGGCGTGCTTCGCGGAAGTCCCCGCTTGCAACACACAACGACGACACGGTCCCAAGGGCGGTTATTATTCCCATATGTACCATTTTTCACTCAGAACGTGATACATCCCTGCGATCACATACCGGTAGTGGAGGGGCTTCGACCCTCGAGGCGCGACAAACGAGAAAACGCGCTCTCACAACTCCGTTGAGATGCAGGGGCCATATTTCTCACAGGCATCTCCAACAGGGGTCCTTGATGCCGGTAGGTGGGGGTCATGCTCGTCGGCAGTCGGGTACCCAAACATAGCGGTTCCGTTATCTCTCGATAATGCGCCCAGCTCGTTAATACGCAAGCAGCTCTCATCGAAAGTGGATCTGGCTCGGAAGCGATGAAGGATGTCGAGTCAGGGAGCCGCAAGTGCAGACCGCTTCACCGAAGGAGGCGTCTCGAGGTGAGGTGAACATGCTGCTTCACCGAGCGAAGGCGTTTCAAGGTGAACAAGTCGAACAGGTTGAATATGGTAATTTATTCACTTTTATTATTTCCCGTTTGCCCTGTCCTCCTCTCTGTCTGTCTCGTTTTGTCTTCTTTCTCTTTCTTTCTCTATGCCCTCTCATATTCATCAGCAACGCATAATGGCCACTCAAGCCGTATTACCCGTGAAGCCCACAACGAGCTCAGACCATGGTCCTCCTCCCACGGAGCAACCCGGGATCATTTCAAAAAACGGACCCACGTGGAAACTGCGTTGTTTCTCTGGCTTATCGGTGTGGGCTAGGTGAGAAATCTTGCAGCGTTACATCATGACCCGCTTCTAGAACGGCAACCGGCACGCAAAGAGCCGCACTAGAGACGCACACTTTCGCCTCTGCCGTGAAAATTGCCAAGGAGGAGCGGCCAATGGGGCGGCTTGGACGACAGTTTTGGCTGGGCGGACGATGAATAGGCCGTTGGGATAGACATTGATCGTGCAGGAGTTTGGACATTTGAGTTTCGGGAGAAATAGGAGCGAAGTAATTGATCTTCTTTATTGGTCCTGTTCCAGACACTTTCGTACTCTTAGAGTGTTCTCTGTCTCGCTAGAAGCCCGCTAGAAGGTCGTTTGTCTATTACCGGCATCGCCACCCGTCCAACCTTTCAACAACAAAAACAAGTTTCCCGAGGAGATGCCATGTCCTGGGTTTTCCCGCGCCCGGTTAATAAATCCTACGTCTCGTCTCAAACTTAGTCATTTTTGCGCCATTTTTCATGTTGAATTTTAATCCCGTCTTCGGGCAACAGGTCTGGTCTCCACGGATGATCTTTGTGAGGCAGGCCGGGTTCTGCACGGTGTCGTGACGGAAGCTATTCCCCACATGGTGCAAAAGGCTCCGAGAAAACACCGTGCCGTTGTAGCCGGGACCACGGAGATCCATGGTGATTGATTCCTTGCTGAGAGAATGCTGGCTCCATAGCCGTTCCTTGGGAAGCTGGTCTACGTAGTACTGGAGCTGTACTCATGATTTGAGAATTACAGGCCCCAGTACACTCATGACTTGAACATTGCTAATCCCATCACCATCACGACCATATTCTACCAACACGCCATCATTTCGACACGCCCTCCCCCTGGTTCCTCCCCGTCTTTTCCTCCAACAAGAACCGTGCCGTTGTGTATTTGCCTCAACATCTTGCTTCCAAAACCCACTCGTGTCATTGGCGCGTGACGTCTATGCCTGTCCCATGCCCGTGCAGAAAATGCCTTTCGAAGGTCCCATGGGGCTCCGCAAAATAGCTTAGGTCCGGAGAGGGCGGACGCAGAGTGCGGAGGAATCAACCTTATATGAAGATCCCCGCGTCCCTTAAATAATGATTTCTGTCTCTTCACTTCTTTCTTGTCAGAGAACAGAAACACCCAACTGTTATCGACAAAGACAAGCTAGAAACGCAATGTCTGCCACGTATCTAGGAGTCAGCGGCAAGGCCTTAGGCCGCCTTCAGGTCGCCTTGATTGTCGCCCCGGCCTTTGTCCTGTTCGGCTACAACCAAGCCGGCATCGGTGGCCTGCTCACCGAAGAAGATTGGGTCAAGACGTTTCCCGAGATCGACACTGTCAACGCCGAGGGCGCTGAGAAGAGCCGCAAGTCGACTCTTCAAGGCTTCGTCGTGGCTACCTTTGTCATTGGCGCCCTCATCGGTTCTCTCTCGTGCTCGTACACTGGCGATCTGTTTGGACGCCGCAAGGTTATTCTCTTCGCCGCCATCTGCACCCTCATCGGCGAGATTCTCGAGGTTTCTTCCTTTGGCCTCGCTCAGTTCATCGTCGGCAGAGTCATCATCGGTCTCGGCATCGGCCAGCTCAGCTCCATCGTTCCCGTCTGGCTGAGCGAGACATCCGCAGCCGCAAACCGAGGTCGTCAAGTCGTTGTAACCGGCCTATTCATGTGTCTGGGCTACACGCTCGAGTCATGGATCGACCTGGGCTTCTTCGAGTTCAAGCACGGCCCCGTGACGTGGCGCCCCCCGATCGCCATCGCCATCGCTTTCAGCATCGTCCTCATCGCCTCCGTCTACATGTTCCCCGAGAGCCCTCGCTGGCTGGTGCTCAGGAACCGGTCCGACCTGGCCCGCTACAACATCTCGGCCCTGCGCGGCCTCCCCGAGGACTCGATGGAGGTGCAGGCTGAGCTTGCCGGCATCGAGCATTCGCTGGAGGAGACGAGCAACACGGGCGTCAAGCTCGCCGACATGCTCAAGATGGGTGAGGACAAGCTCGCGTACCGCTTCGGCCTTTGCATCCTGCTGCAGTTCTTCCAGCAAATGTCTGGCAGTAACCTCATCAGCGTCTACGCCACCATCCTGTTCCAGACCAACCTCGGCATGACCAGCGAGATGTCTCGCATTCTCTCCGGTGGCGCTTTGACCTGGAAGTTCCTGTCTTCGTTTGTCGCCTTCTTCGTCATTGATCGCTTTGGTCGCCGTGCCGTCTTCATCATCAGCGGAGTTGGAATGTCCGCCTGCATGACTTCCCTCGCCATCACCACCTCGTTCGACAGCGACAACAAGGCTGCCATGATTGCTGCTGGATGCTTCATCTACTTGTACAACACTTTTGTTCCCATTGGTTTCCTGGGCGCCAACTTCCTGTACTGCACAGAGGTTGCTCCTCTTCGCCTGCGAATGGCCATGTCCTCCATCTCGACCGCCAACCACTGGCTTTGGTATGTACTAATAGTTCGATAACCAACGAATTCAATACTAACATGTCTTAGGAACTTTGTCGTTGTCATGATTACCCCCGTGGCCGTCAACACCATCGGCTGGCAATACTACATCGTGTTCGCTGTCATCTCAGCATGCATCCCCCTCTCGGTGTACTTCTTCTTCCCCGAGACTATGGGCCGAAACCTGGAGGAGATTGAGCTGCTGTTCAAGGACTCCCCGTCGGTGTGGTCCACCGTCAAGTTCGCAAAGAACCGGCCCATCGCGATGCCTCAAGAGTTCCTCGCCAAGGACAAGGCGAAGCACATGGAATCTCCCAACGAGTCGGACAACTAAAGCATGATTAGGAAAATGGAAGGCTACTAAAATGAAGTCGGCATGAAATCGGCGTTGCAGGCAATTGTGTTTGAACATTTATATTATGCATCATGATGATTAGGGACATCGAAAATTCCAATACATATTTTTTTTTCAGACTTCTCTGCGTCAGCGTACTACAATTGTGCAACTAGACTCGTAATAAGGTTCCAACGTTTTGTACTTTGCTGGGACTATCTAGGCATTTAGGGTAACGATTTATTCATAAGCGATCCCGTGTCCGACGCATGCAAATTAATCCCTGCCATGGATTCATTGACTGGTACTGACTGGTATCTTTCAACTCATTACGTTATGAACTAGCAAAACCTGGCGCCGCCATCGCGAGCTCGTCTCGAGACTCTCCATACATGGAACTTCTTTCTACATGTCAAATGATTTTTTTAGGTTGTTTTTGCCACCTCACCTACCGCATATGTTTGGCGCTGGACTCGTTTTATGTTGTTCGTCAAATTTGGGTACGGCGCTTAGATAGAATGAAGCGGCTCGAGCTTCCGTCCCAGTGCGCGGTTCGACCTTCCCTCCCAGGCGAGTTGGTGATGGCTTCAATCATGATCTCGCAGTGCAGGTCAGTAAAATTTCCGTAGCCTCGGAGGATTAGGCCTAAATTATTAGGTGACTTGATTTTCAGAGCCTGAGTACAAAAATGTGCTCGTTGCCACTTCTCCGTCATCGTCATCCTCCTCTGCCTCCGAATCTGTCATCACCATCCTCAAATCTCTATGTATTTCCCCTCTGACAACTGTCCGATAGTCTCTGTTATTAAAATGGCCCATCTGAACTCCCTCAGTCTGGTAGAGGCCAGTATCAGCGACCTAAGACAAGCCCTTGACACCCGAGCCCTGACTAGCGTCCAGTTGGTCGCGCTCTACCTGCACCGCATCGGAAAATATGATCATCGTGGACCATCTCTCAACTCCATCGTTGTTCTCAATCCAAATGTGTTCGAGGAGGCGCAAACCTCGGACGATTATCGGGTCTCAGGTCGTCCGCCACGGTCTTTGGAGGGAATCCCCTTTACTGTCAAGGATAGTTTCAAGGTCAAGGGCCTGACAGTTGCCGCGGGCTCGGCGGCCTTTGCAAACCTCGTGGCTTCATCAGACGCCGCCATTGTCGAGTCTCTCCGAAATGCGGGAGCGATTCTCCTCGGAAAGACAAATATGCCTCCCATGGCCGACGGAGGTCCTCAAAGGGGCCTCTACGGGAGGGCCGAGAGCCCATACAACCCTATGTACGGAACAACGGCCTATGCGTCGGGATCATCTAACGGAAGTGGGACATCTACCACTGCTAGTTTTGCGGCGTTTGGGTTTGCTGGAGAGACGGTCACATCTGGTAGATCTCCTGCCTCAAACAATGCTCTGGTGGGCTACTCTCCTTCACGAGGCGTTATTCCCGGCCGAGGTCAATGGCCTCTATACTCAATGTGCGATGTCATTGTTCCTCACACACGGTCAATGAGGGATCTGTTTGATGTTCTCAACGTCATCGTAGCTGATGACCTAAAATCAGTGCCTGGGCTAGACTTTTGGCGCAACCAGAAATTTGTCTCAGTGCCTGCATGTTCTGAGGTGCGCTCCGCCGACTACCACGGCCTTGAAGACGAGAAAGCTCTCCAAGGGAAGCGCATAGCAGTGCCGAGATGCTATTTGGGAGCCAGGGGAGCATTGCCAGCCACTGTTTGCTCAGATTCTATCCTAGAGCTGTGGAATCAAGCTCGAGCTGATCTTGAATCCCTCGGAGCGACTGTTGTTGAGACAGATTTCCCCCTCATGGAACAGTACACCAAAAAGGACTTTCCGGGCCAAAGCTCTAACGTTCCTGGGGTCTCAAACGAATGGGTCAGCCTAGAACGCTGCGAGATGATTGCCTTGTCCTGGGACGACTTTCTCCGAGAAAACGGCGACGAAACCTACCCTGACTTGTTAGCCGCCGACCCCGACCGAATCCATCCCCTGGTTGCTCCGATGGACGACCCCTCGCTGCACACCGAAGCGCAGAATCAAGTCAGGTACTCAGACATGTTTGACGCGGTGCGAGCGCGCAAAAGCGACATTTACGGCCTCCTCGGATGCGAGCAGGCCGTTCACGCCCTCGAAGACATGCGGAAACGACTGTACGAAGACTGGATGGACAGCAATGGCTTCGACTTGATAGTCTTCCCCACAAATGGGGACGTTCCGTATGCAGATGCTGACGAGAACCGCGAGTCGATGCTCCACGCCCTGCAGGAGGGAATCAAGTATTCCAACGGCGGCCGTGCACTGAAGCACCTGGGCATCCCATGCATCAGCGTGCCTATGGGCACTACGAGGGACAAGAAAATGCCCGTCGGGCTCAACCTCTGTTCCAAGGCGTGGGACGATGACAACTTGCTGAGATGGGCTTTTGCCTACGAAGCAGGCTCTAAAAGGCGAACGACGCCGCCACTTACCCCGGCTATCCCATCTGACGAGATTGATCTGCGAAACGAACACCCAGTTTCGTCAAGAAAGGGAACCCCTGTCTTGGATATCGAGACGAACAGTTGTGAGAGAGAAGAAACTGCCGAGGAGGAGATACGTATCGTGTCAGTGTCGGGTAGCGTTGCAGTGACCGACCCAGCTGTCCAACTGGCGTCTGTTAGCGTGTTTGCCAATGGGGATCCAGCTGAAGGGTTGACGATGGGTGACGGGAAATGGACATTTAAGGGACGCCTGCAAAGATCCAAGAGGGTGGAAAGGTTTCCAACACCGACCACAGTGCCCAAGGATCAGTTCATGGTAGTTATCATAGCCACTGCTTCCAATGGCAGGTCCGCGGCCAAGATGTTGATGATTGACTAGAAATGGTCGGGCCATGGTGACGGTGAGAGTGGATACACATAGCGACGAATTCCTAGACAGCTGAATTTATTGATCTTATATTTCTAACAATTAGATATCTCGTGAACATGAATGAACATGAATGCTGGAACCAGCCTGATGAGGGCGCTGATCGACGTAGCTGGACTGCTAGAAATGTCAAGAGATCAAAGCACATCTGGTTGACCTGAATAGAAGCCGAGCCGAAACATTTAGCGACCTAAACCCAGAACAATTGGAACCCCTTGCTGTGAATACAGGCTAATGAAGGTGCTTGAAGGCGACTCGACTTGCTATGTTCCATAGAAACGGCGAGGACTCGCAGCTGCAACGACAAGCTTGTGGGATGATGGGTCGATTGAATTTCGATTTGATAATACCGAGTCCTTGCATGACTTGACGAAATTTGAATTGTTCCTTATGGCATCAGCGAGGAGCCGTGCGGGTTCTTGACCTTCCACTTCTGGTCGCCCGGCTCCACATTCCCTCCCAGGTGTCTTCGGCTCGAGCTTCCCCCTCTGATACTGGGCAATGGACAAAGGGCGAATAATGAAGACCGCAACAAAGACGACCCCAACAAAGAAGACCGGTGTCAATGAGCAAGGCAAGGGAACATCCTGCCTTTATTACAGAGAATGTGTAAGGAAAGGCTAAACCAGAAGAGCGCAGATACCCATATCTGCCATTGCTCGTCTCGGAGTCCAGTACGAATCCGTGTCTCGGTTCCAGCAGTGTCGAATAACGCGCAGCACAGTCCCGCAGTTGCTGAATGCTGAGTTTGGTTGCTTTAGAATCCCCTCGAGTATCTTCTCAAAGAAGTTTTGCTGCTCTGCCCGTGCAAGACATCCGACCACAGTTATCGGCCAGGTCAACCCCCGTAGAGACACGTCGTTTGGCAGCTGGTCCATGGCCTCGATGACTCTTGTTATTGAGTCTTCTTGGGTTGTCGCTAATATTGCTGGGGACGCGTCGATGGTGGATAGTTGCACGAGAGCGGTGGTCGCGAAGATTCGGGTGACGAGACGAGACTTCCGTGCTGAGGGGACCTGTAACGTGGTCAGCAAGCTAAGTTGTGTGGAGGGAATGGTCCCAAACCAATACTCACCTCTGGCTCCGAATCGAGAGCATCAAGGCCATGGTAGATGCGCTCCTCTAAAGCCTGCATGCTAGAATGCATCACTTCAGTTTGAAAAGAACTCGCAACCGCGCCCAGGCTTGCAATGTCGCCGATTATCGCCATCATCCAATTCTGGCAGCCCATCACCCGGGACATGTCCACCTCCGGAACGTTGAGCCACTGGCGATAGGGCGTCCGGGGCGAAGCGCCAGTCGAAGTGCAGGCCAAAATGTCAAACCAGAGCAGGTTCGCCACCTGAAACCTCTGGGCGATGGCTATGCCCCCGACCAGCTCGGAGTCTGCGCGGTTCAACTCTGCAGGTTGGAGTCGCAGCTCGGAGGGCGTTGGTTCGGCGAGAATCGATCCGAGGGCGCTGACGTGCGGCTCCCAGTTGCAAGTCCCTCCCTGAAACACCTTCTCATCGATGAGCTTTGCGACAGCGTACGCGATGGAGCGCGACATACCTGGAAACTGATCAAAGCCAGCCCTCCCGCGACGAACTCCACCCATTCCTCTCGGTTGCTAGCGAAACCCTCGACTTCTCGGCGAGACAAGACCTGTCGCAGCTCCTGCAGCGCCTTGGTGTGATACTGGATGAGCTCTGACTCCTGGCTCTCGGCGCGATAATGGGACACGGTGTGCTGGTGCAGGGCGGACAGCGTGAGGGCTGCCTGGCGCAATGGAGGGCTTTTGGTGAGGAGCCAGAACAGCCAGCCTCGCCCGCCCAGGTCGGGGTCGTCGACGTAGTAGGGATACTGAAGTGGGAAGATGTAGTCCAGGTAATGGACAATGTGCTGCGCTTCTCTGAAGCTGGCGTTTTCGGTCGTAGCTCGTGGTTCTGTGCCTTCGAGGGGTTCTTCGACGTTGGATGCCGCCGGCAGTGGTAACCCACTCCCATCACTAGCCGTAGCATGGCCAGCACTGTGAAGTTCCGGGGAAGATGGCTGATTCTGCAGCCGTCTGACTCTCTTGAAATTCTCTTTGACGGCGCGCTTGATATTCTGTAGTCCTGAATTGAGTCGTCGCGGGTCGTTCATCCAGGCTGGCGGCTTGGAGTCGTACCCGTAGCACGGGATCCGGCGGCTGGTGCATTCTCTGCAGGCGGGACGCCGCTCATCGCACTTGCGGTGGCGGATCCGACACGTCCAGCAGCCGATGCGGCCTCGAGTGACATTTTTTGGCATCGAGAATGAGGTTTGCTGATGGTTGACGATGGCACGAGGTGATGTTGCTGGAGTGTGGAAAAGAAGAAGTGGGGGAGGGAGGAGCAGGCGCGAAACGAAGAGCCGATGATAGGCGACCAAGTTGGTCTGCTCGATCTGCGTCCTTGAAACTGGATCAAAGTGTAGGATGGGCCGCCTAACCTGTCACCGAACGCGAGACACTGGTTTGCGGCGTCGCTTGTGTAGAGAAATTAAGGTAGGAACAAATGCGTGAAGTACCTGGGCATTGCGTAGTTACCATGGCGGGCAGCACGCACCTCAATCTTCTCTACCTGACTTGACGTGCATGTTCGTGGCCGTTCAAGTAGAGCAACTATCGAATCTAACGGCATCCTTTTGGCCGAGCTGCTAGAGGGAATGTCTATACGGTCGTTCGTGTCTGTTTCCCTCGAGACCCCCGATACCGAGTGGTTTCCTCCCCGTGAGCTTTGCTCTCCCGCTCAAGCATCAGAGTCTCAGCCTGCCCAGATCACTCAGCATCCCTGATGCCGAGTGTCTTCATCCCCGCGAGCTCCTCCACTCCCACTCAATTTCAAACCTCAATCCGGGGAGATTCTTGAACCGCAGTTGATGTCTCTTCCGTCACCGTTGCTTCTTCTGTCTATTTTGGAATGCTAATTCGGTCGCAAAGTGTTAGTCAATGGTATATTGGTATTTGGTGGAAAAAAGCTCTTACCTTGTCTACCACCAAAGATTGGACTTGTCTGCGGTTTCCGCATCGGGCATTGGAGGTAAATACTCCGTTTTATCCGTCTCAAAATGCTCTAGCACCCACCCTTCGAGACTTTCAAACCTGCGAGAGTTGCCCCATATCGCCTTGAGCCAACCTCTCCAGACCGATGCACGTGAGCGGTGCGGCTCTGGTACCCAGTTGTAAAACTCTTCGTCAAATTCCCACCAAGTGTTGATCGGATTGGCTGGAAGATGTCTCTGAAGGACTGGAATTTTGGAATTGGGTTGAGTGGCAACAATGGAGCGATTGAAATCGATCAACACAACACGAGGCATCTCGTCCATGGGATGGGATTCAACAAGCATGATGTTTCTGGGGGCGAAGTCCCCGTGCCAGATATGGTGGAGATGAAGTTGAGATTTCGCTTCTATGGCTGTCTTGAGGATATCGAGGCGTCGTTGAGGAGGAATAGTGGCGACTTGATTCTTGTCGATCAGCGACAGCATAGAATTGCCCTGAAGGTATTCCATGAGCAAGATGCGCACTGGTCGTAGAGCGCGAGCGTCAGTCGATGCGACGACGTCGGTCGTCCAGGACCCGAAATACTCTGGAGCGAGCTCGCCATCCACGCCAAGTTTTTGCATCTCTTCATATGCCGCTGCCTCGCGGCGATAGTCCTCGTCAGCGACCCAAGTTACATCATCAGGCCAACGATAGTATAGAGCGTCGTAGATTTTCGCGGCATAGACTTGAGACTCGTCGTCGTCGAGACAGCAGCGAATGACCTGAGCGCCACGTCCATCCTCGCAGGCTATTTCGTCGAGAACTCGTAGTGTGTGGGGAGTGGTGTCGGGGTGAGGAGAGCGTGACTCTTCAGGTGGATGTTGAAGACACCATTCGCTCTGGGTGACTTTGAGCGTTGATGGCGGAGGCGCGTAATCGCGCTTTGAACCTTTGAGATAGTAAGCTCCATATGGAGGTGGCGGGTTGTGACGTCGGATGGTGAGCTTGAGACCGGAACGGTACGGGAATTCTGGCCGTTGAGGGTCCGGCGAAGGAGTCCTGGAATCGCTATCCACGGGCCCAGACCACCCGTCCATCTTGAGAGACCAGAGAGGCGCGGGAGGTGTTGTTTGATTTTGGGTGTTGCACGTGGGTGTTGTGTGTGGGTGTCACTGATGAGGCGAAAGAGCTGAAAGAACTGAAAGAGTTGGAAGAAGTAGAAGAGGCGGAAGACTTGAAAGTGGTGGGAGAGGTAAAGGTAAAGGCGCCGAGTGTTGTGATTGAGGCAAACGCGCCAGTCACGTGACTGTCCATTAGGGTGCACCAAACTGAACGAGAGACGGTCGTGGCCTTCAAAACTACCTCCAAATGAACAGGAAATGATATCATGGTGACTTACTCACCGTCAAGTGTCTAAAACAAACAAAGGAAACAAGGGAGGAAGGGCGGCTGTCCAAATAGAATAAGATAAGATAAGCGAGACAACTTTGCCAGCCAGGATTCACGCCAAGAGTCGCAAACTTGCAGGGGTGAATGCGAGACTCAGGGACCTACCATGCAGCTGTCTGATTGGACTAAAGACCCAGCAAACATCCTAACTTCATGAACACCACTTGCACGGCAATGGCCCTTGAAGATTCCGTGCGGTGAAGGTGCATCTCTTAGCACAGTCAGGCCGCCCAAGAGTCACGACTCTGTGCAATGAAATCATATCTCTTAGCACAGTCACGCTATCTGGCTACCTGTTGCTAGCAGTACACAACTAAAATGAAGAAGATTTGCTCGCCACCTCGTTCCACCATCGGCTTCATTGGCTCGGTACAGGAATTGTGGCCAATGGATAAGTAGCCCCTGTGGAACTGGAATAACCCTCATGCAGCCATGTGCGGCAGAACCTTTGACGCACCCTAGGTAGCTCTCGCATTGCCTGCCTTACCACGTCCTTGCATCATCTCACAGCATCATTCGCAGTATTGCGTCGTTCCAACTCGCCTCACCATGCCGATCACGACAATTAGTCAAGCTTTCAGATTGCGACTCCCAGGTCAGGCCGCGAGCCTTCCGGAACCTCCTGCTAAGAAGACGACTCATACTTCTGGCAAAAACAGCGAACTCGCGGAGGCTCCAAAATTTGCCAAACGATTCAATCAGCAAGAATGGGAGCAACGTGCCAACGCCTTGCTCCTCAGACATGAGACAACGCTTCGAACACAATACCTCGCCACCTAGGAGAATACGAGAGTTATCATGGTCGAAGGAGATGTACGCGACGCAGCAGCAGTTCAGTTGATGAACCCCGTCAACCTCGCCCTTTCTGCTGCCCATGGCCGAAGGATCCGATGCTACAACGAACATGTCGTCAAGGATTCTCGAGCAGACACTTGTTGGGCTTGGACTCGAAGTGATGATACAACAAAATATTTTGCTGTTCTCGATTATAAGCGGCCGAAAACTATCGTGAAGAGACAATTTCAAGATGCGTTTCCCTTGCGCGACGAGAATACGGACGATACTGTGGCCCGGCTCCTACGGACCGAAAAGCTTTCTTCGTTTCAGGGCAGCTCTGCCACACTACTTAAGCAAGCTGTCAGTTATGCCAATGATTACGGAACGAAGTATGTCGCATTGTTTGATTGGGACGTTTTGGTACTGCTTCACTTGGGCCAGGCAGATGGTTTGCTTGGCGGAGATTATTGCCATCTTACCATTGTCGACAGCAAAGAAAAATACCGGCTTGCTTTGCTCGGGTTTCTTCAGAGGGCTTACCTAGAGTCTATTGGGCAAGCTCCGGTTATCGGTTCATGAGTCGCTTTACGTTCTCGCCACCCCTTTGGACCACGTAGGGTTTAAAATACCCACGGGTACCCGGTAGTGGGTAGGCCCATGGGTACCCAAAACCACTTTTGGGCCCTAAATAGCTTACCATGGGTACCCATAGGCAATTTAAAAAACCCAGTGTTTTTTTGGGGTACCTACGGGTACCTAAAAGCACCCAAATATAAGAAATAATAAATATAAATAATTAATAAAAATCCTTTTATATTAAAGAATCTAATTATATATTATATTAACTAATTATATTAATTAATATAATATCTTATTTTAATATTTCCCTTTTTTTTTTAATTTAATTTGGGTATTTATTATACTTTTTGGGTACCTATTATTACCTACGGTCTTTTCTAGTCTCCCATGGGTACCCACTAATATTTAGTGGGTGCCCATGGCTAACTGTCATTACCCGTGGGTACCCATGGGTACCCAATTTAAAACACTAGGACCACGTGGAATGGTTGTTGAAAGCTGCGGGAAGGATGGGGGAAAAGAGGACTGGACATCAAGCCCCTCCTAATATCGTCTATGCTAATTAATGCACGGCCGTCTTTATTGGCTATTCTAGGGCAGAGAGATGAGGGAATTGTAACACATTAGCCAAATAACCGAGTCCCAAAGCACCATTCAATTCCCTAGCAAAGAGTAAACCATGCGCCAGATTCTGGCTCATTCAGTGGAAAATCCTCTCCATCCATGATACCGTGTATATAGCAAGGGCCTACAAGCTTGAAATTGTCCCCTTCAGGTCTTATCACAAAGGGCAGTTTCCCGCCATTGAATATGACGATTTCGTCACCAACATCGGCTGACAAGGGCAGCAGAGCTAATCTCAAGTTTGTAGTCGTGCCTAGAACCCGTCCCCACGTCAGAAATGAAACCCTGCGAGAGTATGTGTGGGCTGTTTCGTCCGAAAAGATTCGCTCTGAGGCAACCTCCAGTGTATCCGGACTTCTCAAAATTTTGATCCAGGCGTCAAAGGTGTCCTGATACTCTCCTGGATCTAGACGGTGAAGTCTCAGATTACTTCCCCAGCACAGCGTATCAAGCAAGACATCCGCTATGGATTCACCAGTAGGGTAGGATTGTAGTGAAAAGGCCAATTCGGTCCACTGACGCCATAGGTAGGTTAAGATCTGGTTGTTATACTGAAACTCATCGGGTATCGGACTTGGGAATTTGACAGAGTCGACTTTCCTTCCTTTGATCCTCAGGAGAGACCAGCTGTCTCCAGAAGCTTCGTATATGGTGGTTGACCCATTAGAAGCGTTAAAAAGGCCCTCATCGAAGTATTTGAGCGGAGTGTCATTCCAAGCCGCCGCCCAAGACGGCAGATCGGGAACGGCAGATTTGACAAAGCCGTAGCACGAGCTCATAACATCTAGACTGCAGGTGTTTTTGATGATCGACCGAGAGACATCGGCATACAACTCCGCTGCTGTCTTCGTGTAGTCTGGCAGAGGAAATATGTTCTCTGGATCAGTCTCTGGGTCCCCGAAAAAGCCCAGAATGCCGTATATCTTGTCTCGCGGGTCAGTTGCGCGCGTATTGCGGGTCGCATTAAGAATGGCGAGTGCCTTTGTCCCTGGCGTCGAAGGTTGAGATGAACTGCTCTCATTTTGATTCTTGTCCACGAAACTGGGCATGTGAATCTGATGAAAGGCGCTTGTGATGAAAGTGGCGATGAACTCAAACACCTCAACCGATTGGCCGTCACTTTTGACCAGTCCGTCAATAACAACTGTCAGGTTGTGCCACGACTCGGATGAACCTCCACACATGATATGAGCTGATTGTGAGAGAGCAAGCTCCTGGACAACCCACAAGCGTCCCCACCAGGGTCGGTGCAAGACATCCCAGAATCCTTGGACTCGCGGGGTAAAGACCTCCATGCCCTGCTCTTGAAAGGCCCTTCGATCCTTAATGAATTCTTGGTAAAGCTCCCCTCCGAAGGGGGTCTGGCCAGAGTTGCTTCTATCCGCAATCTCGACTGCGAAATCATGCATGAACTCCATGCCTAGTTCTGAAAGCGGTTTAGAGGTCTCCTCATCGACCGTCGTCGATGCTTCGCCAAGCCACAAGCCAACCCAAGTGGCTAGGCTGTAGATCTGGCGCATCAAAGCAATCTGGAGGCTCTTTTCGTCGTCGTTGGATTGATCGATGCAGACTGCGTCGACCCAGAGGATGCGGACCCCTTCGGATTGACGGAGTCTCACGAGTGCAGCCTCACAGTTTGCGGTGATTTTGATGATGCCTCCGCCGCATTCTAGACATTTCGATAGCGAAGAGTCCCCATCTTCCGTTGCCCACGTATAGGACAAGGCTCCGAACTCTGGACAGGCGTGAAGAGAGTATTCGCAGAGTGAAACCTCGAGTGGTGATTGCCATGATGTTGCGGGTTGCAACTCTAGGAGTCGGATTGAATGGGCCTGTCCAATGGGAGTGTATTTGTACTCGTCGCGAGACGCCGGAGACTCTTCAACCATGGCGGATACAGTATTATTGCTCTGTTGAAATAAGCTATCACGACACCAAGAAACGGTAAGAATGACAGTCTGCGGGGTCGAACAAGTATGCTGAATTGTTCTTCGATGTGGGGTTCGAACCGACAACCTCAGCTGGTTGGTGAATACGCCGCTGAGTCAGCAGTGGTCCTTGAGTCTGTTGATAAGCTCACCATGTTGCTGACAATGTCATCCTTGACATCGAATGAGGAGTCGAAAATGGAGGCAGGCCACTCCCGCAAGCGCTTACGTCGGAGTACTCGGAGTTGTTACCAATGTACTAAGACCGTCTTGAGTTGTCATTCCACTTCAAGCTAACACGTGGCATCAGGTCGAAAGCGCAAGGTCAAGTGTCAGCTCATCGAGGAGCATGTCGAAACTTGCGCCGAATGCGTCAAAAGCGGGACGCGGTGCACTCTCCAAGCCCCCGATTCTGAGATCAGCAGTGGAAATTCGCCCTTTGTTGATGGGCAGGGAGGTGGGAAACAAGAGCATGAGCTAAGGCTTGAGCGCATCGAAGCTCTTTTGAAGAAGCTGGTTGAGGCTCAGGAAGGAACCCGACCGCAGATTGAGAATTCGTCTGAATTCGAGCTTGCAGCCTCCGCTACTATTTGGGATGACATTGTGAGTCCTGTTCAACAAACCCCGAACTTGATGCAAGGACTAAGAAAAGATTAGCTGTTTGATACAACTGTTCATGGAACTCTGCCGCTTGTCGAAGACCATAGATCCGTCATACCTCCGGCTCCAGAAGCTTTAGACCCTAAGCAGTCACTCGTGGCTCTTCTGCCATCAGCTCAAGATGCAGTCACGATTGTCACAAACACAACCGCTTGGCTCTGGGGCGCGGAAAACCCCCATGGCAGCGTTCTGCAGCCAAACGACACGATCCAGCTCCTTGAAACGTCCGCCATTCCAAGAGGCAGTGCGATGCATATTGCAAAAGCGCTACTCATGTACGCATTATACATGCAACAACTGCCAGCGAGTTTCGATGTACAGTTTTTGGAGTTTCAGAGTGTGGAAAAGTCCATTGAACTGATCGTTGAGCGGGTCAAACTATTTGTTCTATCCCACGAGAATGAAGCTTGTTCGATCGAAGGTCTAGAATGCTTGACTCTGCTCTACTTGATTCAGATCAACGATGGTGCAATTCGAAAGGCATGGATGACCTTTAGAAGGGTTCTCGACATTGCCAGACTGAAAGGGCTTCAACACAGTTTCTCAATCTCCGGACGCGAGTCGACTTGCAGCGACGTAGCCCTTCATCGACGCCTGTGGCTCTCAGCCGTCTGTGGTGACTGTTACTGCAGTCTTCTCCTCGGGCTAGAACCTGGCCTGGGAGTCGCTCCGTTTGGCCCCGATGACGATTGGAGGGATTTGCTCGCCGACGACGACGCAAATGTCCAGCGCCGGATTTGTCTCATTGTGGCGCGTATTGCGCAAAGAAATGCAGTTGGCCTCCATAAGGACCGCGGTATCCTCCAAGAAATCGACAACACGCTGGACGAGTTGCACGACTCGTTGCCGTCGTCTTGGTGGAAAGCTCCCTCGTTCCGCCAGGATCGAGCTCTTGATTCAGCGAAAGAACCTAATCGTATAGTTTGCCAACTGTGGTTTTTTCAAGCGAGAATATTTGCTCACGTACCGTTTGCCTTTGGAAACCCGACGGACGAGTCATTCAATAGTCTTGAAAGCTGTATGGATGCTTGCAGGTTTACGCTCCAGCGATATCTTGGAGTACAACACGCCAAAGATCAACTGTCTCGGTGCAGGACCATCGACCAGTCGGTGGTTGTGGCCGCGGTTATCCTTTTACTTGCCAAAATGCAGTCTCGACGTCACAAATCACATTCGACATCTTCCAGATATGACTCAGATAGAGCTCTGCTCGATCATGTGATTGAAACATACGACACTGCCGGAAAGATGTGTCGTAGAGAGCGTACGGCTAGACGGAGTGCCGAGATTTTGTCTACGTTGTTAGACATGATTACGGAAGATACGCTATTTGCAGAGAGCGACTCCTGCTCAAGCGCTAACATGCCATTGGCCCCTGAGATGCCTGCCGATTCCGATATTGTGTTTGGGAGCATTTCCGGATCGACAAGGTTTGGAATGGAAGATATCATCGTGTCCTCAATTACGCCCCTGCTTGATGCGCAATGCCCAGCTTCGCGGCTAATCAACAAGCTGTTTACAAAGCGGCCGAGCTCCAGAGCACCGAAGTCCTCGCAAACTTTAGTATGCGGAGGCCCAGTGCTTAGTCTAGATGACTTGATAGATGAGAGTATTGTGTAACAATATTGCGCATTAAGTTACAGATTAATGATGTCTTATATCGCTACATCTAGATGCAGGTGGTCTTCGATTTGAACTGTAAATGACACAATAACACATCCAACCGCACAGGCTTCTCCAAGCCTTCAACACATCTACTTGGGCGTCGATCTGTTCTCTCGCGATTTCAAGAGCTCCCTCCCTTTTCTCACTATGCGCCAGTTTTCGGTGATGGGCTCTTCTCCCTCACCATTGATGGCAAGATAGGTCATAAAAGCCCCCAACTCGTCGATTCGAACGGACCAGTTCTCGCCCATCAGCGCGCCCATACCCGTAGCTACACCCAGTACACCACCGTCCAATAACTTCTTTGGCACGACTCCTCCTGGCTTGACAATAAAAGTTTGCCAGGTGGCAGCATGGCTTTCGGCAAAAGTGAGAGCTTTGGTCTCAAGCACGCCCTGGAAGAGTGTTAGATATGGGGAAACGATTATGAATCGGATGATCAATACCTTCATCTTACGCGGCTTTTCCATAAACCACAGCTTTTGTTCTTGATCCTGACGGACAAACTTCCCGCTTAAATGCACGCATCTAAACAGGGGCCTGTTGGGCTGTGTTTTTAAGACTGGTGCCATAGCTTCCAGGAAGGCAAGAGGATACTCCAAGTCGGCAGTGATACTTCCGTTGTATGATCCCATGGCCCTAGAGAAATGGAGTCAGCAAGCGAGGTATACTTGGCTGGAAAGCCGCCATCTGTACGCGGACTCACCATATCATGCCAGCGGCGTCAGCATGGGCCTGCAGCACATCTTTTGGCCATTTTGCAAAGTCCTTGATTAAGACGACTTGAAGTTTCGGATGATGGTGTATGTTGGCTGGCAGGTCTCGACGGACAAACGCAACAACACTGGATATACTTGGATGGTCGAGACATTGGATGAGGGCTTCGCCTCCAATCATACCACTGGCACCAACGATGAGGACTTTCATGGTAGCGATAACAATCAGAAAATGGAGGAATGGCCATGGAGAGTGGGAAATTGTAACTTGGTCATTGACAGGGAGTTAAATAATAATTCTTAGACCTGGGAGAATGATCCTGCAGGGGGTCAATTGCACCACCGCTGTCGGCCGAGTCGGCCGAGGAGAGAAATATGACATCATCGCCCTCCATCACCAATACTAGAGCTAGTAGGAACAACAACATTGATCCCGAACAATAAGCTAATATGAGATCGTGGGGCAATTATTAGCTGCCCAAGCTCTTTTGTACACCGCGAGAGGAGATTGCACACACCAGACCACGTTGACACCCCTTGCACATCAGGAGTTAAGATCTGGTCTGTCGGAATCATGGAGTAGCCCACTGAGAAGAGAAGTTCAAATCAAATAATCGCATTAAAGAGTTCAACTATATCAGAAATGACTAAGAATGAAGAGTTCACTCTGTTACTGCATTCTTCATTCATAGAGTCATTCACGCTTTATGCGTGGAGTGTTGCAATGAACCTGGGAGTATGATATTGGAGGAGAATAGTTAATAGTATATTCCTAAGCTTGCGGTATAAAATTTCCTCTCTAGGATGGTTGCTGGTAAATAGCTCTTCTCCTGTCATCGGAATCTCATGAGTCTTTGCATCTTGAGTCAACCAGATAGATCGCCTAACTCTGGCTCGTAAGGAAAGTTGAGTATCTAACGCTCTATAACGATCGTTCGTGCTGCTTTGTGAAATCCCGTACGGCCGCGCTATCAGATCTCTTTGATTGTGGACGTCTTTGGGCGACCCAACTATCCGCTTGTAGGGCAGGGGGGAGGATGCTGAACTTCTGGACGGGAAACATCGAGACGGGCCAAGAGACGGTGGAAAACGGAATGGAAGTTGGTTTCAGTAACTAAAAAATATGAGAAGGCTGGAGGCAATAGTCACAGAGATTAAATGTCGGGTTCAATAGGCACGACTTGGCGGCCCGTAGTGAGATCGACATCATGCTAGTGATAAGACAAAATTCTTGTCTAAACGTTAGGTCAAATTTTATTCATTGCGTAAGTGGCCGAGTTGCATTACTGAGTCGTCACTTATCCCCACTATAGTTGACAGAGCACTGTCTCTATCTTTCATCTATCAAGCCCTTCAAGTACTTGCTATCAGACAAACGGGCCGCTGCATCCTCGCTCAAAGGCTGTAGTGGGAGTCTGGGTGTCGCAGGATATCCGAACTGCTGGCTGAGCAAGTACTTTAGCCCAGCCACCTTGTATTAAACGTTAGTATGTTGTGTACGCCTATCAGTAGAATGATATTACTCACACCCCCACTTAATAGTTCCGCTTCGGCTGAGGAGGCTCTCTCCTGGAGTCGCCTGGCTTTCGCCCAATCTGCAGGACTGTTTAGGCTTTGGGTACTGCGCCACAACTCCATGGCAAAATCCTATACTGAGTGATAAGTAATTTTCCAATACCACCTGCTGCAAATTCCACTTACTGGTACAAGGTTCGGTAAGGGGCTTATAGCACCGGCGGACCCAACCGAAATAGACGGAAGTAAGAAGTCGATGAACCCTGCGATTGTCTTGAAAGATTCGTCTGCAAGGCTTGTAATCCTTGAGACTTTTCCAACATTACCACAACTATGAGGCATTATTAGCAACCTTGATAAGTTCCGAAAGCAATCGTGACTACTTACGATAGCATGACGCCGCAGACGTTTGGTGCAGCCCTTGCAATATCCACAATATCGTTACTGGTTAAATCGATACCACCTGCAACTAACGGAAAGTTGTAGATAACGCTGATTTGTCAGGCATCTTTGTTAGCTCGCAGCCCTTTCAGCCATGTACATAGTACCCGACAAGTACTGAAGCATACATACACCGGCACAGGCGATTCAGAGGCAACACCAATAAAAAATGTCTGAATCGCTGTCTGGTTTGCCTTCAGTGCACTCGCAAAGTAGCTTGGTGCTATAACGAGGACAAATTCGGCACCAGCAGCCGCCGCATCTTTCGCGAGACTTATAGTCTCTCGAGTGCTTGTCGCACCTACCCCGGCTACAACTGGCGTCCGATTTAGGTCATTCTCATCAAGGGCGGACCGAATAGCCCGGATAAGTTGTACGCGCTCTTGGCGATCCTATAGTTATTGTTAGGAAGCTTGTATGCGCCAACGCTGTAGGAATCTGTACAAACCAAATGTGCGGCCTCTCCCATTGTCGCGGAGACAACGGGAATAACTCCTGGCTTAGCGACATCTGTGCTTGCCAGGTCAGCAAAATATGTCAATCATTAGTGAATACATATTGGCAAGGGAGAATAATATCTTGTTACATATAGCATGCTCTATGTATGCTTTGAGGTCTAGCTAAATGTTAGTAAACTCTTAAGCTATGAATATGAATTACTGTTTAAATTTCCAATCTGAAACAGGAGCGTGCTTGCCTAACTCATCCTGATCATTAAAGAATGCCGGTAGAGGAGCGTAAACTCCTGGCGGAAGAGGCTTTGTCATGGTATATCAAATTGTTTAGAATCGTCTTTAAGAAAAGGCTGGGCTTCTAGGCTAGAAGAGGGTTGATCATGACCTAGGAGATTAGTGGGAAAATCCAATTCTTATATGATTGATTGCTTCTCTGCACAAAGCCCAAGTGACACAATTCCGAGACCTCTGAAAACGCTGGAATTTAAGTTGTAGTATGGCATATGCGATGTCACATCCTCGGTAGATTCGCCGAGTGTTTAGTTTGAGTTTTGTTCTCCCCATGTGCATGCAACTTGAATGCTAACGCCACCTCCGGACGTTCCGATGCTTTTGACGCCGCATTGAGATCACCTCTGCCAATGCACTACTTCGCTCATCTGCTTACAGAAACAGGTGCGGGAGCAAGCACAGAAAATATGAACGGCAAAAACGGCAAAAGCGGCAAAAGCGGCAAAAGCGGACATAACCGCCTCGACTAGCGAGGTTCCAACACGTCATAATGCTATCAATTATCAATCAGGATTAGAAACACTGCGTTTGACCATCCCATTGTTAGAAAGCTCTAGAGCATTATGAATCAAACATAGCGATAATAAAAGCTCTAGAGAATTATTAATCAAGCCAAAGTGACAAAGCGAACCACCACGGCCAGATCATCGAGAGGAAATAGTGCTGTACACGCCTCTTCGGAGGGTGATTTAAGAAGCAGTCCCGATCAACCAAAATGCATGGATTTTCACAAAAGCGTGTCTACGCAAACCTAAAATCAACCCAGTGGAGCATAAAATTCTCTGAACTTCCAGGTACCAGAACTACTTAACGGTGAGCTCAGCTGGACTTGGCCAGAAAACCGTAGCTGCTAACTGCAAATCAGCCCGACTGTCCCATCATTTCGAGTGAATCTCTCGCAATTTTACAATCAATTCGCAATGGCTCCAGCAATCCAGGGACGGAAGATCGCCATTACTGGCGGCAGCGGCCAGCTCGGCAAGCCGACTATCGAATCCCTCCACAAACTGGGCGTCCATACTATTACCGCTATTCAGCGACCTGAGGCTACCAGCACATTTCCTGCCGGGATCATTGTTAAGAAGGGCAACCTTGAAGATGAAGCTTTCCTCGCTGACGTGCTCAATGGCCAGGATGCTCTGGTCTTAATGCCGCCTCTGCCCCAAATCGTCCAGCTTCAGGAGCCTGCGATCCGCGCGGCTGCTAAGGTTGGCGTCCCTTACGTCTTCCCATCTGAGTTCGGCCCCGACCCCTTTGCCGGCCAGCTTGTCGAGGAGAATGGACTCCTTGTAGCAAAGAAGGGCATTCGTGACTTGATTGAAAAGCTCGGTGTTAGCAGCTGGGTCTCTGTGGCCGTCGGCCCATGGCTCGATGGCGGTCTCGCTCAGGGCTTATGGGGTATCGACACCAAGGCTCGTAAGGCAACGATCTGGCGAGGTGCCGACTCCAAGGTCAATACGGCGACCATCGCACACACTAGTCAGGCAGTTGCTGCAGCGTTGAGCCTACCGGAGGCTGATCTGGCTCGGTATAAGAACAAAGCTGTGTACACGCCGTCGTTCTACCTTACACAGCGGGAGATCCTAAACGCTGTTCAGCGCGCAACAGGCACGACGGACGCGGATTGGGACATTGAGTCGCGGGATGTGAACGAAGTGGCCAAGGAGTATGAGGAAAAAATTAGCCAGGACGACGGTTTCGCACCTTTTGTCAAGTTCTTTGTCACACACTTCTTGGAGGGCCACGGCGGGGACTTCCAACACAAGGTTGATGCGGCCGAGATGAAGAAGCTGGAGCAGCTGGGACTGCAAGAGGAGAACCTCGACCAGGCGGTCAAAGCGGCGCTACAGTAACTTGTATGGAACTCTGAAGCAAAAGTATGTGGGTGAGGCAACTTTCACTGGATTTCTCTTAGCTACTCTCAAATCACTGAAATGAAACTCCTGGTTCTATATAAGAGCATCAACCATGGTGTTAAGGCATTGTTACGATGCGTTTCAAAACTAATCTGCCGAGCAGATGAATGTTTAGCTAAGGTTGAGCGCTGGTTTAGTCAGTGGATGAAAGGGTCGGAGATGGAGGGTACTTCGGTCTTGTTAGCTAGAACTCTCGACACTCAATAGAGTCATGTGTTTCGTCTGTCCACATGCCCGGTTGCTACTCTCTCAGCACTACTCCAAGCTCCTGAGACGACCAGCCTTCGAAAATGTCATGAACTTGTCTGCGGACTTGCACGGAGCTAGGTGTTCCCAAAGAGACAATTCATGGGACAAATGACGCGGTCAAATCGACCTAGAGCAATGGCTTCTCGTATTCAGAATATTCCTGCACTTAACTAGATTGGGCTTTTACTTCATTACCGTTGTTATAGACTACGAATTACACTGTGTTTCCATCAGGATCTCAGATGCTATGCATTAGATGCAATATACCTAGATATATTGTGCGTACCTATTCAAAAACGACGACTTCCCTCTTGGCTTGGCTCATGACAGTCTCTGCATCATTGTTGAAGGTGCTCTGCAACACTGCTTGGTCTATCCGTTCATACGTGTCGCCCTCTAGCCTACGAAGCACCAAGATGGTCACACAATGGTCACCAGAACTAAATGTTATGCCGAGGACCATGGCTTTTAACTCTCCATCCGGTAGCCCACTTGCGGGATAGTCCAACGCATTGCCGTCCATGGATGCGGTTCTGTTTCTGCTTTGTCGTGATCTAATGTGATAGAAGGTAATGAGACTGATAGTCAGAGTCAGGACAGGTCCATTCATACACAGATACTTCAGATGTAATGGAATTAGAACCCAGATATCTAAATACAGATCTGATTAATTTTTCCAGAAAAGAGAAATCAACTTACTTCATTTAAGGGCCGCTTGTGACATTTCCCCGTATAGGGAGCTAAGAATAAATCAGGGCAGCTAGCATAGTGCTATTTATAAAGCAAATAAAGCAAATAAAGCAAAACCTGCCGATAAATAACTAGCTACTACCTGGAGAATCTCAGAGGCTCGGTATATTCTGGCCATCGCGCTTATAAGTTAAAATCGGCCATTTTCCCAGAACCATCATTCCGATAGGTCCACAGCGGCACTCTCTATCTGAAATCAAAGCCGCCATCACACTCTATCCCCTCATTAACTCAACTAACGCATAGCAATTACTTGATCTTAGCCATGTCAAAAAGCCCAGTCCCGTCTGCACGCGATGCCGTGGGCGGGAAACTGCCATTTGCAAGTCCAAGAGGCCTCATCGCGATCCTTCTCGGGCTTGTTCCAAAAGGTATTGGCAGACTCCGTAGGGTACCAGTCTGTTGTTACTGCCGTTCCGTGTCGTTGACAATCCACCCCGCCAACTTAAACATTAGGGCCACTCGCCCTTGCCGACCTGGATGCCTGAGCCACCAATAGCTTCTTGTCAAGTAACCGCCGACAAGTAGCTATTGTTGACGTAGCCTTCCATTGGCTGGTACTAAGAATAACATCTCTCGCAGCCACGGCGGCTACTAGGAGGAACATAATACGAGTAGCCGTTCTTGCTGATGTAGCCAGATGCTATGAATACGCCTTGCATACTACTGATACCGCCCTTAGCTACTAGTAGCTCACAGAAAGTATAATAACTACTTAACATCGAATCAATTGATGGATGGACTAAGATCCGATGTGATATAGATAACTAGTCACTGCCTTGCAACACTTGATATTGACCCCTCGACTATCCTTTTAACAAGCTTACCCGCGTCTTCTTGCAGGTAATCGCACTTTAACTTGGTCAGATCATTCCTAGTGCCCAGGGATTGCCCTGAACATTACTTGTCTTGATGCAATTCAACGTGCCGTGGCGCAGTCATAGGTGGGTGGGGTCTCAGCCGAAAAGGCAGGGAGGGTATTCAGCTCGGACTTGGCACCGCTTTGGAGCCAATTACACCTCATGTCGCGATGGGCTACGGCTCGCTACGCCTTCTTATCATCAGGGGCCATGCGATCAGCAGCAGAACTCCACTCATGCACTCCTCCTGCATGGAGTAATTAAGGATGGTATTTTGCCTTTTCACAGGGGCAGGGTGTAACCTGCCAATAAGATATGACTATTGGCGCCTGTTCTTCCATCAAAACAAGGCTTTCTGCAACACAGCAGGCATCTGCACGTTTGACTTTACCATGACCGCCCTAATGCGCCGGGCTGGCTACCCGCCGCATCTTGTCTAGAATTGCCTGATAACAGGGCAGTAGAGCCAAGGCACCGGGCGCCAAAGTGCGTCGAATTATATCTTCTCTAAGTACGCCTGACACTGGCTATTAAAGTCGCGGTTCCCCCTTCACATGGCCATTATTATCCGGCGTGGTAGCTCGGCCTCAACACAGATTACTCCATAACTTCTCTAAACCTTGAAAACTGAAAATTCCGCGTGGACTGAGCTCCGCCAGTCTTTCAACAGCCGAAAAAATGAGCCAAAGATTCCCGCTTCCCCGAGCCCCCGAGTGCCCAACCTGCCATCGGGTCTCAAATCGGCGTGTGGCCAAAGATACCAACCCCAATGGGAATGGCGGTCGCCCTTACTACTTCT
The DNA here is from genome assembly GCA_029931735.1 of Dactylonectria alcacerensis. Lineage (NCBI taxonomy): Eukaryota > Fungi > Ascomycota > Sordariomycetes > Hypocreales > Nectriaceae > Dactylonectria > Dactylonectria alcacerensis. The sequence continues at coordinate 824,490 of JAPMUZ010000006.1, read as the reverse complement.
GCGACCGCTCCCATAAGTACAACTTCATAACTTGGGACGATAATCGTGATATAATCGCTGGCAACCCTCAGTGCTGGTGCGGTCATCGCAGTCGCCGAGATCGAGCAAATGGCCCTGGTTTGACGGAATGGTACGCCTGTGCATCTAGGGAGTGCGGGTTTAGGCAGGAAATAGAAGGAAACGACATCGTGGAGCTTGAAGACACTCGGCCGCCCGAGACGGTCCGGGACTATAATATGTCTATGGTCTCTGACTTCCCGGCTTCCGTTAGGTTCGTGGCATTGTCTTACTCTATTATAAACTTTCATGGACTAACAAACACAGTCGATTTTCTAGCGGGACTGATTTGAAAGCAGGATCACAACCGACACGCTCTGTCCATCATGTTGGTGCAGATATTCACTCGCTTGACGAGCACATGAGAGTCATGAGTGTCACTCCAATCACTCATACGGGATTGCAAGAATCGCCATTTTCAACCTACATGATGCCGACACAGTTTCAGAGATCCCCCAACCTTGCCTGTCCACTGCATGGTGGTCGTCGTAAATGGTTTTTTGGTCGTGTTCGTTGTCGCTGTTAGAGGCTGCGTGATGGATTTCGAAGGTAAAAGGTTGCGTTGCGTTATCCTGCAAATTTGAAAATCTTGATGAGGAGTATAGCAGTCATATGACTCATGAATAACATTGTTACCTACCCAGTTACAATCTTTTCTTTTCAAGACTCTCAAATATGGAATAATATGGCTACTTCCTATCCAGCATGTTAGTTCTTAGTAGAATTGAGCGAGAAAGTCGCATCCCATCGATCTTCGAGTTCATGATTCAAGCGATTATTAGGTTACTAGTATGTGGTTGTTCGCTCCATCTAGGCCGAGTTGCTGCTGGCACAGAGTCAAAACGATCATCTTATATTATGCTGCAGTCTCATCGGACGAAGGGGTGGATTAAAGGCGCCAAGGGATCGTCGGAACTTTGCGATGGCTTCAGAACTAGGGCAGTACCTGCACGATCATTCTGCGAGTATATGAGCTTGAGACTTGCAGTACTACATACTTTGTACGGCAAGTAGGAGAGAAGAAAGTCCCTCGTGACAGTCAGTTCAACTGGTTGTCAAATATTTGAGCGCGTGGAGCTCTGACTTTGTTACTACATCACTATTTATACACGGTCAAGGACACACTCCTGTTTCATAGAAATCACCCGTCGCCGGTGAACAATGATGCTTGAAAAATGCGTCATTCCGCGACTTGGATGGGTTACTCGACCACGGCTCCACGGGAGGTATTGAGAAGCAGCCATCCCAGGAAGACAGGACCTCAGAGGACGGTCACATCCCATCACTAAGACACTTGTTTTGCCTCCCAGACGATCGGCTGCACTTATGTTTGCATGTAACATCTTATTGTCGATATATGGAGACATGCTTTGAGCCCTTGTTGGCAGATGAGTATGTCTCCGTGTGGGGCGCTCTTGGGAAAGAAAGACCCAGATCAGTTGCCGAATGCTGGACGTTGTTAGACGGAGTTTGCTCGACCATACAGACACTAGGCGACGAGAGCAGTATTCAGGATGTTTGGACGGTAGTGCGCTCCACGCTGTCAAACGAAAACACACCCTCACACAGAGCACATGCACAGGATTCCGGTCTTATAAGGGGTATGTTGAGGTTGGAGAAATGCTGCTTGAACAACTACATAGAGTACATAGACAGCGCGCCGAGACCGAGAATAAGTCGATCAATACCTCACGGTTGGTGGGAGAGATACTCGTCGACTCCATCCCGGACAACCAAATCTCCACGGCCAACATTGAGGACCTAGACCCACTTTTCATAGGGTAAGGTAAAATCACACTACCGCAGACTCCCAGAACTTGTTAATGAGTTCTTACACCGGGAGCGTCGAAATGTGTCAATTACAAGACCTCCTCTTGACGCCAATGACTCAACTAAGTACTCAGCTTTACAGCTGCCATTGGAGGGCAAATGCATGGCAAAGCTACGGGGATTGGCGCACAGACCGGGGAACTACTGTATTGGGCAGGGGGACAAGAACAACACCACAACCTGAAGTGACGGGTGCCGTAGGGTAGGCGGGATATGTAGCGGAGCGAGGTCAGACAGGACCAGCAAAATAAAAGAGGCAAAAGAAGGGCCAGAGCTGTAACTAGGCAGATAGCTAGAAAATAAGCCGTATGTTCCGGTCGATCAAATAATTCTTATCATAATGACATTAAGAATAATTTCAAAAGCTCAAAAACAAAGTGGGCAAGAAGGTGCTTGATTTCTATCCCAGTCTGGGTGATGTCAGCCATTTATCTCAGACCAATGTGCGATAGATATACCCTTATCGATAGGCTAATTAAGACCAGCAGCTTGAGCTGCTGGCTAATTAATACATCCCTGTCATTCTATGTAGTGGGGGCCGTCAGCCCCGACACACTACCCATCGTCAAGACTCTTACCCGGGAAAAAGGCAGGATTGTCTATACTAGAAGTCTTGTCAGCAAAGCTCTACGACGGCCTCGTTAAGGACTCATTTCCTGAATTAAATCCATATGGCGGCCTCTCATGCATCAACATTTTGATGCATAGCTAAGCATGACGGTGGAAGGTGGTAAAAAGAAGTTTGTCAATTTCAAGGACGAAGAAGGAGGTATGGAGCGGCCTTAGACGACGGGAAGGACAGCTAGGGCGGCTGGCATAGATTAATAACAAGTGTCATCCCAGAAAAATGCGCGCAGGTCATGATACAATAAACAGGAGATTGCGACAGCATTTCAGCGTAGCACTGAGTATAATGAGAGCGCGCCTATTATTAGCTTCCCATTGACTAACATGAGGAGAGTGCTCTCCACACCTAGAAATAGCTACCTGTTGAAATCTGCAAAACAGGAGCCCCATGCAGATTGCTGGGATTATCATGTGTTAGAGCCACCAACACTACCTGTGTTGCTGCCCAACGAGACTGCTTTTTTCAGTAGGTGCATAAACCCCGCAAACGATGCATTATTTAGCTTCTTGACGATAATTGTAATTTACCTTGTCGTTACCAATTCCGAGTTGAAAAGCGCAATCCCAATTCTAAACTTAATCGGCCAATTTCCAGCCATGCCTTGGGACTCTACGACCAATGAGTGGATTTACGGTCCTCAGAGCTGGTGTAGAACGGAACTTGTCACAGGACAGTCAGGATTCGGCGACGAAACCGTGATAACAGTCCCGTCGGCCGTCAAGAATCAGACCCTTACCAACGCTCCGTCCCTCAGTCTTCCTGTTCGTCAAAAAGGAGAGGCTATTCTCAAAGGGATCCACAATGCTCAAGTTGCCAGTCTCTTCGGACTGAAGGACAACGCCGTTTCCGATGCGCCATTTCGTCTCGTGAAGCAAACCTATAGAGGTCAACAGCATCAAAATCTGGTCTTAGCTGATTCTTACATTGCGTTGAGCTACTGCTGGCACAATCCGACCTGGTTAACGGCTGGAAAGAAAGCTAGCGGTTCCCCAACGAAGAGCCAGATTCCAATATCCGAGGAGATCTTTACGACTATCCTCAATGAGAGGCGTTCGGAGAACGAGGGTATATGGATTGACCAGTTATGCATCAACCAGACTGATGCGAAAGAGAAAGCTGTGGCCATCGGCTCGATGGACGTGATATATCAGTGCGCAAGGCTGGTCGCCGTTGTCATAGAGGATGTCACGATCAGCAAGAGTGAAATACTGGCATTGCAATCAGTACTGGATACAATCAATCGCGGTGGCGGCTGGCAATATCGTGATAACTTCAACATAAGTCGTACTCTCACCGAGTTGACCTCGAAAATCTTTTCGGCAAGATGGTTCACACGCGCGTGGTGTGGGCACGAACTCCTCATGAGCACCAACCAAGTCTTCTTTATCACGGCCGAGCCTGAAGATCAGTCTCGGCCGCTCGTGGTAAAGATGAGCTCGGAGTTTCTTCTTGATCTTTGCATACTAGCAAAGTCCGTCTCTAGCGTCTTTCCCAGCACAGAGTTTGTCTCCTTGGAATCCACATACGCACGATCCCTGGCTCGATTCTACACATACACACTCCGAAGGCTGAACCCTGGAAAAATACATCTTCACGAGAGCAATTCCCTGACTCCAAGCTATCTGCGGACCTTTAGCCAGGTTTTTGGCTTTGACGCAAGTGTGGTGTCGGATAAACTCAGCATCGTGTTGAATGTGCTCCAATGTGGCCTTTACTTGAAGGACTCGATTATGACACAAGAGCAGTGCTTATATGCCATATATCATCTTGCGCTTTCGGCAAGAGACCCAACCTGCTTGTCCACCTGCGGTAAAAGTCTTCAGCAAGCTGCCTGGATGCGTTGGCCACGAGGACATGACATTATTGAGCCATATGTTGGTACCAGTTCAAGACACCTATGCCTGGAAATAACCCCGAGGTTTCAGGATGATGCCATGGAACTTGACTTTGTCATTCTGGGCACAACCAAAAGTGTCCACAGGGCCAAATCTCGTCATATGGCATGGGCTGAAGCTGTGGTCAAGAAGTGTGTGGAACTTGCCGATGAGTTTCCAGATAAAGGCAATGAATTTCTTGAGGACATTATCCAGGAGCCACATGAGGCGTTAGAGCGGAGACAGTTCTACTCCGAAATATTGGCATGCATCCGCGAGTTTGGAATGGAATGGTTGGAGGCAAACTGGCAATTAAAAGACCCAGACCATATGGATCCAGATATCATCAGCGGACTTGGACTCCTCATGACCACTGACGCCCAGGCTATAGATGCATTTTTGCCATCCCAGTGGGACGACTTGGTTCCTATTTTGCATCTAGTCGATGGCCTCACTGGAGCTTGGATTATCGAGGAGCCTGGCACATTATGGAAGCCAGCTTGGGTAGAAACCAGCGACAACCCCAATGGCCTGATGCTCTTCCTTTGCCCAGATATCGAGAACTGCTCAGTTGCTATCCCGACTCTTCTTTTGCGCGCCGAGCATGGCTTCCTAAAACGCATTTGGTTCATTGTGCCAAAGAATATGAACAATGTTAGTGGGAAGGACTTTGAGGTTATTGGCAAGTCTAGCTCCTTTGGAAGGGTGGCACTGGAAGATTTACGGACAAAGTTAAGAGTAGAGACCCATAGGTTATGCATGTAATATGTAACGGAAGGCGGTTAATGGGTAGTGATGCGAAGGGGGTTGGACAGGGGTCTGATAAGGTTGTGGGGACTAGAAATTCAACTCTCAAGACCTCAGGGAATTTTCAAGGAACGGGATATCAGATAGGATCATCAGCTTGAACGGCCGTAGAGGGACGAGACCTCTCAGCTACTAGATGCGGCCGGACCTTTGTTTTCTAGACTGTATGGCTGTCAATTCATCGCAGATTTCCTGCCCTTTGTCTATTTCCTTCCAATTCTGCTGAAAACGCCTTTTTCCAGCGAGCCTGACCGACTGCGTCCTTAGTCTTCCACCCAAGCCGGATCTGCCGCTGCAACCTTCATCTTTCGAGCCTTGCCACAATCCGCAGCGGCGATCCAATCCGATAAAGTGTCTAATTAGACACTTCTATAGCTATCTTAAGGAGACCGGCCTGTCATCTTTATCCGCGGTGGTGCTGGAAGCAGCCGCTGCCGACCTCTGCTAGAGGCGGCGAGACGGCGTCAGTCGCGCTTGGCCCCAGAGGCCCCGGAAAGATAGCTAGCCATTTGGGTGTGGTTTCTTCCTCGTCCGCCAAGGTCGTTTTAGTAGACAAGTGCTTCGATGAGGGCATCACCTTAACGGATGAGAGGTGGTGATTTCTACGTCTTACATTGTCACTCATTCGTCGTCGCTTGGATCTCCATAGTTGAGACAGGTCAATGTTGCGGGGAATTTGTGTTAGTGCGAATCGCTGGCTCACAAAGAATGGCGAAATTTCCAGTCAATTTAATTCAAATGAATGTTCCTGCTTAATTATTTAGTCGCAGAAAAGTTGGGATCACCTGAACTAAACGGGCTTGTTTTCCGATCGGCCTTCACCTCTGGCAAACCACGGCAACCCCACATTGCTGACTACTAGGCGCATGCGGCTCGGAATTGTTTTGAAGTAAATGAAATTCTTAAATACAAGCCGTTGTTTGGTCTAGACGAGGTGATCTAGTTATCTTCAAATAAACCAAGAAACAAATTGAAAGATTGAACACGAATTCTGTCTTGACAGGAAACACCAGTTGCTCAAAATCAAAAGACACTCAGCATGTCATGCTTGGGTATCCTAATCACACCTCCCTCGCTCTCATTCAGAGGTCAAGTCGCTATTGTCGCAGGTGCCGGCTGTGCTGGAGACGGCATCGAGAATGGACGTGCCATTTCCATCATATTGGCGAACGAGGGCTACAGCGTTGTTTGCTTGGACGTGGATCTATCATGGGCGTCAAAAACGCCCGAAATGGTCAACTCTTCGACAGATCCCGGGACAGCAATTGCATTTCAAGGAGATGTCACATCGTCAAATGATTGCGAAGAAGCGGTGAACTTCGCTCTATCCAAGTAGGGACACCTTGATATTCTTGTTAAGAACGTTGGAATCGCTTGGCACCTGGCACCGCGGTCGACGTGGATATGGAGCACTGGGAGAAGAGCTTAGAAGTTAACGTTTCGAGCATGGTCCTGATGGTCAAGTTTGCAATCCTCGCTATTATGCGCAATGAAGGAGAAGTCAAGGGGCCAATTGTCAACATGGGCAGCGTGGCCGGACTCAAGGGAGGCACGCCCCATCTGCTCTATCCGACTTCAAAGGGTGCCGTAGTCAATATGACGAGACCTATGGTGACACACCACGCAAAAGACAGCATTCGGGTCAACTGTGTTTGCCCAGGTGTAAGTCACTACGATGTTTCATGCATTTCTTACGACTAATCCTTTGTAGATGCTCTACACTCCCATGATGTATGCTGGTGGGATGACTGAGCAAGCGAGGGAAGCAAGGAAAGCAAGAAGCCTACTAGGAACCGGGGGTACGGGTTGGGACTGTGCCTGTGCTGTTACGTTTCTTGCTAGCAATCATGCGAGATGGATTACGGGGGCAATCTTGCCGGTTGATGCGGGGACGACAGCGGCTGTTGGGATTGGAATGCCGGTCAGCGCAAGTGAGAATGGATGAGATAGATCGCAAGTCAATCCATTTTAGAATACCGCAACATGTAACTTACCACGCATTCGCAAACTCGTTGCGCATCGACGGCTTCCAGCCCTCAACCGCCGTCATTCGATAGCCCAATAAACTTAGCTAACTTCTTCTGCTAAGCTTCTTCCTCTAACTAGCAAGGAAAAGCTCCTGAAATGCTTTCAAGTTCAATCTTAGATAGCTTAGCTGTCCATAATATGAAAAATGTGGCTTCATGGGCCCAGCATTCCGTCTGACCAGGTGCCAAACTTGGAATATGATAACGAACAACTTGAAAGCATTGAGCTGAATGTGAGAATTGCTTTCACGACTTGAAAAAAAGGGAACAACTTCTTTTTTGGCCATTGACCAGGGCTCCCACGTTCTCAATGGCAGGGTCGCTCGGCTCACTAGCCTCTCGTAACTTTTTGCGGTGATTTTGGGTACGAGAAAAATGGGAAATGAAGAGAGCCATTTTCAGGGATTCTCAACTATGTCCTCCTATCACATCTTGCTATCGCGAAAGATGTCGGCCGTACCATGTTGCTTCGAGAAGGCACATGGCTGTTTCGTGGTCAATCTGAAGCGAATCAACGCCGCCGACAGTATCACGTGGGACTTTTTTGCCTAGTGTCAACTCCATGGTTCACTCACTCCCCTGCCACAACTCCTCCGACTGCCCCAGTCAAACACACGTATAATTTCCGACGTCAACCATGGCGGTGAGCTATAAAGAGGACGTGAGATGGAAGCGGCCTACGTCTAGTAGGTCAGCTTGGTCCTCGCTTGTCGGGATTTGCCTCGGCCTCCTAGCTTTTGAAATGCTCCGCCACCTTGTCGTCAGTTACCTGCTCGCAAGCCCGACGCTCGCTGCGCCGTCAAAGCTATCAAGGCCTTTGACGTTCAAACGCGATGGTACATTTCAGCTGTCCATATTTGAGGACTTGCACTTTGGAGAAAGTACGTTTTTCGCCCAGCTGTTGATTGTTCCCGTGTCTCCGAGTTTGGGCTGACCACAAGTGTAGACGCATGGGAGGACTGGGGCCCGCAGCAAGACATCAAGTCCATCCAAGTCCTAGAAGACGTGCTTGACTATGATACGCCTGATCTTGTGGTTCTAAACGGTGATCTCATCACTGGAGAAAATACCTACGTCGAGAATAGCACCGATTATGTTGACATGATTGTCAAACCCCTCCTCGATCGCGGTTTGAGATGGGCCTCGACCTATGGTAACCATGACTACCAGGTCAATCTCACGGGCAAGAACATTCTCGAGCGCGAGCGCAAGTGGCCGAATGCCTTAACTCGCCAAATGGTGTTTGATCGCAATGCCGGAGTGTCGAATTATTACCTCCCCGTCTTCCCCTCAAACTGCGCCGATAGTGCCAAGTGCGCCCCGGAGCTGCTACTGTGGTTCTTTGATAGTCGTGGCGGCTCTTATTATCAGCAGTGGGACGAGAATGGCTCGGAAATTGGCCAACCTAACTGGGTTGATCGCAGTGTTGTCGATTGGTTGCGCAAAACAAACGATAAGCTGGTCGCAAAACACAAAAAGGTCATTCCTTCGCTGGCTTTCGTGCATATTCCAACATATGCATCGCTCGTGCTGCAGACTCAATCCGGCGTCGATGGCAAACGCCAACCCGGCATCAACGACGACTACCCACTCTCGCCACAGGCTCAGGGCTGGTGTGCTGATGGCCGCAACGATGGCAGCTGCTCGTATGGAGGACAAGACACTGCCTTCATGCGTGCCATAACCAAGACGGCTGGTTTGATGGCGCTATTCTCAGGCCATGACCATGGAGACACCTGGTGCTATAAGTGGGATGGCGTCGTGCCTGGTTTGGCAGTCGAAGGGAATGGCATCAACGTGTGTTTCGGCCAACATTCCGGCTATGGTGGATACGGCAGCTGGATCCGTGGCGCGCGTCAGGTCTTAATCTCTAAGTCGAAGCTGAAGAACTTGGCTGTCGACACGTGGATTCGGTTGGAGTCAGGCAATAAGGTAGGATCAGTTTCGCTGAACTCGACGTATAACCTTGATGAATACCCTAAGACTCCGAATGATAAGACTTCGTTGGACTAGCTATTTCACCCAAAAAAAATGTTACATTGAATACAAGATGTCAAGTTTACTCCCTCAATCCAATTCGTATCTACTTGATACATAGGATGTAGTGTTATTGGCAATCAATGCCGCACACGTATTTTTAAGAGGAAGCGCTGCAATCCTCAATGCAAAATATGATACAAGAAACTTTCCACAACTCGACTCCATTTGAGCCATTCATTCCCTCTCGATCCTTCATTCTTTATGCAGGGCAACCAGAAGAGGGATAGTTGCAGCTGCCACCAGAGCTTCCTCCAGTGACACTGACACCCGTGTAGGTAAAGTCGGAGCACGAGCCATCTCCACACAGGATGTAGTAGTTGTACGCACTTCCAGTGGTGGTACCGGTAACGTCCTCGAAGGTGATGCCAGAGATGGTGACACCATTGGTGGGCTCGCCAGTTGGGCCGCCGTTCAGGTAGTCCTGCTGGACGTCGATGCCGTACTTGGTGATGCCCGACAGGGTGACGTTGCGGTAGGTGATGTTGGAGACAGTGCCGGTCGTGCCACTGTTGCTCTTGATTCGCGCGCCGTTCTGGCTGTCGATGATCTGGGCATTAGCAAAAGTGACGCCATCAACAGTGTTGTTGCTCTTGCCACCGATGGAGCCGATGCTCAAACCGTGACCACCGTAGCAGTAAATGCCGTCGATGACAATGTTGGAGCCAGAGGTAACAGCCACGCAGTCGTCCTGGTTATGGACCCAGATGTTTGACAGCGTCACGCCATCAGAGGACGAGATGTCGAAGCCGTCCGAGTTGTGGGCAGCGGCGTCTCCGTCGCTGCTGTCGTTGGGCTCGTCGCCTGCAGAGTTGTCTAGGGTGATGTCGCTAACCACGAGATCGTAGTTGTACTGCATGTAGAAGCAGTGGACGGGCCAGTTCTTGATGTTCAAGCCGGTGACCTTGGCGTTGTTGGTGTGCTTGAGAACAATGAAGTGGTTGGGCCTGTATGCTGTTAGCACTTGGGGATAGAGGTTTGGGTTATGAAGAGAGCTTACTTATCACCTCCGCCATTGGAACCCTGGCCATCCCAGTAGGCAGCGCCGTTTCCTTCAATGACGTGGTCGGAAGTTCCTGTGATGGTGATGTCGTCGCCAGAAATGACGATGGGGTCAAAGTCTGAATCGACAGTGGTTCCGAACGTGGTGGTTCCTGAAAAGGTGACAACAGCACCGGTCTGGAGGCTCTCCAGGTCAAGAGTTGAAGAAGCAGGCACGGCAAGATCAGAGAGGATGATGTTGGTGCAGCTGGCGACGGCTGAGGACAACTGGGCGTAGTCGGTGACGGTGCAAGCGTTAGCGTCTGCGACGGCGGTGGTGCCAACAGCAACAGCAGTGGTCTCGACTGCAGCGGCGGCAGTCGATGAAGCAACTAGGGTGACAAAGGTTGAGATGGCAGCAGCTGAAGAGACCGCAGAGACAACAGGAGTTGAAGCCTCGATGATAGCCGTGGGAGTAGACACGACTTCAGCCGCAGAGGTAGCATCGGAAGTAGCAACAGCAATAGCAGTCGAGACAGCCGCAGAAGAAGTCTCAACATCAGCAGCACCAGTAGCTGCGGCAGCCACGTAGCAAGAGCAAGCGCTCGACAAGTGACCAACGTTGCCATCGCAAGCAGACAAGAGACCGGTAGGGACAGCGTCAGTGGCAGTGACGACAGCGGCAGTAAAGGTAGCACAGAAGCTCGCTGCATCAGCAGACGAGGAAACAAAGGCTCCAGCACATGAATGCGTGCGCCAGTTGGCGCAGCCTAGGACAGACGGCACAGCCGCTGAGACGAGGTAGCAAGGCTTCATGATGGCGAGAAAAACGAATGAAACGAGTGCAGTTATGCGAAAGAGTGTGAGTAAGCAAACGAATGAAGAAACAAAGGGCAAACAGAGAGAAACACAAACGGCAAGACTGGAGAAGAAACAGAAACTTGTTCAAGCCTTGAGACGACGATATCAATTATATCAAACAGTCGCTGTTGCTGCACGGAACTCGGCACCGAAGACCCACAATATGTTCCGGGATACCGGCTCGAGCGGGAGAGCGGACGATGGATTTGATGGGGATAGTGGCACCAAGACGGGCGTTCGTACGCCCCTGAGCATCATTTCTCTTCGTCTGCATGTTTCACGATACCGATGGCGCTTGTCCCAGCTCGGAGATTTATCAACCCACGAATCAGGGTCCAGCCCACACGTCTTTTATGTTTGAACGGATCGGGCATGGTGACGGATGCATCATGCAAGGAACTGACCTTTTAGACCGTGGAGCTACGCTCTTGAGGGTAATAGGCGAGGCTTCGTCCGCGTACAGCCTATTTTACTGACGCGCGGCGCCGTCTTTAAACAGAGGGGACTTGTGCTTCCAACAGCCACTTCAATTTACCATTAACTTCAGCTAATGCATGCTTGTTACACGCCAAAATGAACGTATGGGACCCAAGGGGGTGATGTCGGTGCTTCCTCTCCTCCGTCGTCACATAAAACAACGTCCCCGGGAAGTCTTGCATCTCTCTGGCGGTCACGAGGAGCACGCGTCTTAGTTGGCCCCGTGACGATGCGCATCTTTCTCACCCGCTGACTCCTCCGCCTAACCGTTCCTTTATTCCCCAACCAGCGACTACGCAGCTCTCTGGTTGCCTTGTGTAGCCCCCAGCAGACTGACTTGTCTGTCATTCCTCTCTCCCCTATCGCCTCGTACGTGATTCTCGCCATTTCAACGCAAAGTCTATCGTCAACCTCCCAGAGCGTGCCAATAACATGGCGAAAGCCCGCCAATTGGTATCCACCGATAAGATGAGTGCTCTCATCGAGATAGGACTCGTCTTTGATCTGACCGGTTTCGCACGCTGAAAGATAAGCGAGGAACGGAGAGCGTTCGCGGAGGTTAACTTCTAACAAAGTTCCCACGGTTAACTCCTCAGAGCCTTCTAGAAGTAGATGGCTCTGTGAGGGATCCGTTGCGTCCGTATGGCCATGTCCCGCAAAATGGAAGATTTTGCATTCCATCAAATGTGAGATCATGTCCTGCTTACGTGTCTTAGGTTTAATGGGATTCAGTGCCATTGTATTGCACAGCCCACCAACCACCCTAATCTCCGCGGTAGCATAGGGAAGCCAGGAATGACCTTTGTATTCTCCATGGCAACAAGAAGCGCACTGTTTGTCGATTCAATAACTGGACGTCGGCGGCCGTGTATGAGAGCTTTGACAGAAGAAATATACGATGACATTACCCGATCAAACACGGCTTCAGAAGAACCCGCATTATGGTGTCCGGCTGCGTGAAGCGGGAATTCCGCGAGAAGTCCTGTAGGAAGCCACCACACATGAGACCAGTCATCTTCAGACGGATTCACTGGGGGCTGCTTGAAGCCAAGAGCGTCCAAGATTGTTTTCATACCAACGTTCCAGAGCCAGGCCAGAGTCTGGGGACTCCCTCGATCGTTTTTGTCGGCCCTGTCATGAATCTCCTTGGTATTCAGCCGGGGAAGGGCCAAGCTCCATATGCTCAGTGGCTGAATTACTACAGCATCACAGCCGTGTTTGCTCGCATTGACGATAACGATTGGGCCATCTTTTGCAGCAGCTTCCATGTCCGCTCTGTTCGGCGCCTGCAGAAAATCCTCAAATCCAGGCTGTTTCCGAATTCTTACAATTTGTCTGTCGATCTCTTCATTCGCATGATACTGGCGATTTTCTTTAAGACCCCCAGCCTGCTGACAAGATCCATTGCTCGGATTGGTACTGCGCATGACGGGTTGTGTAAGCTCGCTTCGAAGGCTGTCAACTTGCCTTGCCAATTCTGGGTGGCTATTTTGTAGACCCAACACGTCTGTTCGCATTTTCTCGAGAGATGTCGCTAGCACACCGCGTCCTTGTTCCAGAATTTGTAGGGCGACTGTGGGTTCTTTCTGTAGACACAATGCCACCGCTGCTGCATCAGAAGCAAGGAATAATATGTGTCCGAGCAGGAAACGCTTGTCAGGGTTATCGGACGATCGTGATATGAGCTTGGGGATGAGTTTGACAGCAACAGTACCAGCTTCGTAGCCCTGCTGCCATTCTGAGATGATGGCTGAGCAGTCGAGGATTTCTCTGCCTGCCATCAACCGACTCGCGATTGGCGATGTCGGTTGATACAACACAGACTGATAGCAAGAAATTGCCTCCCCCATCCTAGGTCTGTCCGTCTTGTGCGGCAAGAATCTATCTCGAAGCAGAGCCGCGACATTCATCACCCACGTGGCCCTCAATGCAGTATCGGCTAGGACAGCCTTCACTGCCTCGCGTCCGAAGAGGATAGCTTCGTCAAGGGTCTCTTCTGATCTAGTCTCCCCGTACTTCGCACGAATGCAAACGGAGACGTTGTTCAAGTAGTCAGCTCTCCGAGGATGGCCTTCTGGAGTCACATCCACCGCCTGCTTTGCGATACTGATGGCCTCTTTGATGTCGCCGGTCTGTCTTGGTGCGTCGGGGTCATCTTGTTGCCTCATTTCCATGTATTTGGCCTGCAGACAGAGAGCGAGATTGCACAAGCGACGCGCTTTCTCCGGGTGATTCTCCGGGGTGAAATATACTAATGAGCCAACTGCCGAGCCAGACCAACGCAGTTGCATAGAGAGAAGGCTCTTACTGCTTCGTTACCTAATCTCTTGCTAGGAAGTCGATTCTTTCATTGGCAAGGTAGAGTCCTCGGCGACTCCGGAGTCAGCCCCGAGACATACCTGTTAGTTGCTCGTGGTCTCCATACATGAATCGTATCCTCGTGTTAGATGAGTGGAGTCTGGATCCCAACAGCCGGCGGTTTCTGCTCGCCCGCCTGGCTCTGACGATGTTATCCTCCTGGTTACACATATCTAGCTCAATCAATCAAATTTCTTGTTAGACCAGGACTTGCCGAGCTCGTTTTAACAGAAGTTATCCACTTTCATTGTGATACGCGGTTAGAATGGACTGAAAGCCAATCATATCACTTCGTCGGGTACTGTTGCATCTAGGAGATGGAAGTGATCATGTGTGTGAGAAGCTCTTGCTATTCTTCCTATCTAATGAGGGTCTTTGGGTCAGTCTTATAGATGAAGAGACTGATGATGACCTCGGACAGCCAAGAGGGTCCGGATGCTACGGACTATTTGACTTTATCTAGCTATCCTCCTGACCATAGCTTATGACGAAGCTGATGACGAGGCCTGTGACGAGGAAAGTGGCTGTGGAACCTTATGATGAAGGGCAGAAAGCTTGACTGTTGTCATAGCTGCAAAATCCGATATCCCGAAATGTGACAGGTACTAATTGCAAAAAGATTTGGTCGCTGTCTGTTGCTTTTTCTTATTTTTGCTCCCGAACATCGTTTCCTGTGAACGAAAGGTGCGTTTGGTTACTAGGGTAAAACGCCTGTGTCCTTGTACCTATTATTCTTAGTGTCAATATATATGATTTCGCTTAGATGTTCTTCGTAATTCCTGGCTCGATATTCTCCAAGATGGCCATCAGTTCCTTGTGCACACGTTCCTGGGTCTCTGCACCCTTCTTGCTTCTGACAAAAGCACTTGGCTCCTTGACTCTGCACTCGCTCATATACTGTCCGTGGCTTTCATCTCCAGCGGCTGCACTGTGGACGAGTGTTCGTCCACCAACCTCTGTCGTTCGCGCAACTAGTGTCTTGGCGAATGTGAGAAGGTACCTAGGAAGTCCCTGCAAGTTGACTCAACATTCTATTCGATAAAGAGAACAGAAAGGCTATGAGGAGTTGTGACTATACCTTGACATCCTTGTCGAGCTCTGACTCACACAGGCCGGGATGGACATTATTAAGAATTATGGGCTCAGCGGCGTGGGGACTCTCCTTCATTGCTGCAGCGATCGAACGGACAAGCATAACCTCCAGCAGTTTCGACACGTTGTATCGATCATTCATATATGATTGCTTGTCCTGGTTGAAGGCGTCAAAGATTGAGGCTTCATATCGTTCGAGGAATTTGGCCTCCAGATTATTAGATTTGAAAATAACTTAAATACCACCTCCAAGGAGGGGGGCGGGCGGGCGGAAGGGGCTCACATTGAAATGGACAGAAGAGCTAGTAATAACAAGCCTCGATGTTTGTCCAGTCCTTGTTCGTGACCTCCGCAGGATTGGGAATAGGCTAAGCGCTAGCAGGAACGTCCCGATGACGTTGACCTTGATGCTAATCTCAGTTCCTTCAGACTCCTCATAAGTATTTCTCAAAACACCGGCATTTTCCACCACGACGTCAAGCCTATTCAGTGACTGGCACCTCGAGGCGAAGGCTTTGATCGAATCGTACTTATCCATTTCTAGCTGCCATACCTCGATGACATTTTTTCGGCCAGAGGAAGCCTCGATGGAGGCTTTAGCCGCTTCGCCTTTCTTTACCGACCTCACTGCGAGAATAACTAGTCCCGCATCGAGCCGTACGAAGTGCTGCGCAGCTTCAAATCCCAGGCCAGTATTTGAACCCGTGACAATGATGGTCTGGCCTGCAAATGAGGTGGCAGGAACGGGGATTGATTCCAGTTGTCCGCGAAAGGCATCCATAACCGCAGTATTGAATATCCGGAATGTTGTACGCTGAATGTCGATGCAGGAACAAATGCTCCGCCAACTTTCTGAGGATGAAAGGTTTATAGGCTGCCAAATGCTATGAAGGTATTTGCTAAGTGGCTGACCCCATCATGGGTAGAGAGCTACCAAATATTATATAGTTGGAAGGTGGTTGTCGGAGTGTTGTGAAGCCCGAACCACCGAATAAATAAAGGGACGGGATTCACAGTAGTGTACTCCTGGCCTGTTTATGCCGCCCCTCCCTTTTGCCACCTTAATGATTGGAGATGGCCCTTCTTTCGTAAGCTTTCTCTAAAGCCTTCCACCAAGCCACTGTTCACCAAATATCGGGGTGAATATCGACCCGTCGGAATGAATATCGATCCGTCGGGATGAATATTGTTCCAACATGGCCATGGCGCACTAAGTACCTCAGTCGAGGCGACGCTCAGGCCCTCTATTCGGGGTTATTTGTCAAGCTCCCGACTCCTGATAACCAAGGGCAGAATGGAACCGTCTTCAGAGTGCTAAAACCCACTACTAATGCGGACATAACTTAAGAGATAAAATTTAAACTCTATTGAGGGCTTGATTCGAGGGGCTAACCGTAGGATCCCAGCAGACGCGGGCATACTCATTGCTCTCTAAGCCAATCATGTTAGCCTCGCTTAGTTCGAAGTCGTAAATCTCGGTGTTGCTCCGAATCCTAGCGGGCGTAACGCTCTGCGGCAACGGAATGAAGCCCTTCTGCAAACTCCACCTAAGTAAGATCTGCGCTTCTGACTTGCTATACTTCTTAGCTAGCTTAACTAATTGCGTATCACCCTATAGCTTATTATAGATAAGCGGGCTATAGGCCTTAATGATGATATCGCGTATTTAACACTACCTTACAATCTCCCTTCTTATATATGTTACGGCTTGGTTCACCAGAACAGCGATAGAGGCTCTATAGTGCAGTAGTGTGCCCGGATGATCGCCACCACAGCGATTATTGACCAATCTTTTGCCCCCTGGTACAGCGGTCTAGCACAACCGTTACAATATACTAAGGGTGGAGTTTATACTAAGTAATATTAATCTTCCTACCCTTACCTTTTCTTCTTTGCTTAACCTTAAGCTTGCAGATATGCTGCTTAAGCTGGTTAAGGTAATGGATGCTATAATTACTTATACTAATAGACTTAACCTTCCCAGCTTCCTAGGCTTCTATAAAAGCCCTCTAAGCACCCTTTCAACCTTTAGAGCTATTATATAAGCAGAATAGAAGCATTAGGTTAATATAGTTATAGCTAGTTTTATCTAAACTCTTTTTAATCTACGATTTATAGTTATTATAGGCAATTAGGCAGCCTTTAGAAGTAAAATGGATATTAGAACGTAAGATATCGGCAGCCTTGTAAATAGCCTCGTTAGCTCTAGTTTTATTTTTATAAGATGCGGCCGAGTCGATCTGAAATATAACTTTGCCAAAAGCCCTAGAAAAACCATAGTAATTGCGTTTCTTATATATCTATACCCAGCCCTTAACGCTCCGGCCACGGCCTCCTTCGCTTGCTGGGGTAGCCTTAAAACGATCAGTTCGTATCTAGAGTCTTTAGAAGCAGTCACACTTACGTTTTCCAAAGCTATCGTGCACACATGTTAGAAATAGCAGTCACGATATAAGGGAGCGTACTTACGCCATAACCCAGGGCAGGAATATAGTGCCCGTTATTCAGCAATACCTTAGTCTATAAAGTGTTCATTTTTCTAGATGCGTGGGAGTCTCGATATGTATGAGGTATCACGAACAAATGGAAGCGAAAAGAGTGAGAAGCAAAGTGATTGATCTAGACCTAGGAAGCTTGCTGAGCAAAGGGTTCCTGTAGTAGTCTGTGATGATAACGATCCTAAGTTTCTCCTGTGCGGGGATCGGGGCGTGAGGTAGGTGTTGCCTACGGTGACGTGACAATATGTGCGCGAAGTCAGATTCAAGACAGAGTCAGGGAACCGTAGCAAACATTGCAGCAAGGTTGTTTGATCGCCTGGAATATGTATTGCTCGAAATATCTCACAAGGAACCAATGAAGAGTATCTGCGTTCTCGCTAGCGTCAAGGATTTAACGGGGATAAGGAGCCCCAAATACCGATTTCGGTGCCGGTATTGCCGTTGATGTACAGTGATTATTAATCGCGGGCTAGATATCTCTATTCTCGAACATGTATGCGCGCAGGATTGAATTCTAGTTACAGGAAAGGTATAGATAGGTGGGACATGCCCGCAGAGGGTGATACCTCTTTACTTTCTCCCAGCGAATCGTTACCCTAACCCCTACCAGAAGTCCCTCAAATTTCCGAAAGGTTTATTACTATTTAAAACACCCTACTTTCTCACCATGTCTTTACCTAAGAGCTATAAAGCCTGGCAAGTTCAGAAGGCTGGTGATCCTTTGAATCTGGAAATATTCGAGTTGAAGCAGCCAGGCGCCGGCGAAATCTTGGTTAAGGTTCTTGCTTGTGGTGTGTGCCACTCAGATGTTGGCATGCAGAGAGGTGAATTCGGACCCGTTCATCCCCGAGTCCCCGGTCATGAGCTCGTCGGCGACGTTGTGGCCGTTGGCGAGGGTGTGTTGAGGTTTATTGGCGGCGAGCGCGTAGGCGGAGCTTGGCACGGAGGTAAGCTGCTCGTCTCTCTGCCTGCGCTATTGGAATATTGATTAAAACAAGGGCACGATTCTACCTGTCGCTCATGTGAGCTTGGCCAGTTCCAGAGTTGTGAGAACGGAGCGATCAACGGCGTGACTAGGGACGGCGGCTATGCCGAATTTGTTTTCCTCCGTGCGGAAGCCGTTGTTCAGGTTCCTTCAGACCTTGATCCCGCTGAAACGGCTCCTCTCCTCTGCGCAGGCGTTACTGTCTTCAACGGCATTCGGAAAATGGAGATTGCACAGGGCAACTTAGTCGCCGTTCAAGGGCTTGGTGGCCTTGGCCATCTTGCTGTTCAGTACGCAAAGAAGATGGGTTACAAGGTCGCGGCCATAAGCTCCGGCTCATCGAAGAAGGAGTTTGCGTTTGAGCTGGGTGCAGACTACTATATCGATGCCAGCCTCGAGGATCCCGTAGAAAAGCTGAACGTGATGGGCGGTGCTGCGCTTGTGGTTGCCACGGCGCCAAATGCAAAAGCTATCAGTCCTTTGACAGGTGCATTACAGATACGCGGAAAACTACTGATTCTCGCACCAGTAGGGAATATCGAAGTCAACTCCTTGCATCTAATCGGAGGCGGATGCTCGGTTCATGGATGGCCCAGTGGACATGCGCTTGACGCAGAGGAGGCCATCCAGTTTTCTAAAGATCATGGTGTTAAGTGTCTGGTTGAGAAGTTCAAAATGGGTGACGCACCCAAGGCAGTAGACCACATGATGGCGAATGAAGTGCGCTTCAGAAGTGTGCTAGTGATGGAATGAGATGAGGGCCCTGATGTCTTGGTTGTGAGCATAAGATCAATAGAGCAGATATGTGGTGAACTGATTGAAACACAATAATGATCTTATTCTTAACAACATAGAGTTGCTTAACTTTCAATACTCTCAACATCGTAAGGTTTGCGCTCGTAGTTTCACCCAGAGTGAGCTTCTCTTGTGGCCAGAAGACTACGATAGTGAGGCAGTTGAGGGTGCAATATCCCATTTTCATCCTTGATATTACACGACGGGCTTGTTCACCCAAGGTCTTGTCACTCGAAGCCGATGGACATCAATCAACACAACCCGTCTGGCATGTCGTCTTCCCGGACGCAGCCAAGCTTCCCCCACACTTACTGCGATGAGGAAGGAGCCCTCTCCACGGAAAGCAATGGCCGAACTGGGGGAAAGGCGAAACCCTTTCAGCAGCAGTCCGGATGCTTCGCTGGGCGTCTACTAGGCTCTCCCAGGTTAGCAACTAGGGGCACAAGGTTGAAAATTCCCACACTATTTAAGTCTTGTGGCGCCCCTTCTTGGTGGGCACCTTGGCGCACTACTGCCGAACCGCCTCCTTAATAGTACTAATGTCAAAGATGCGGTTATGTAGGTGATCCACGCGGGTGTAGGGCTCGCGGCGGAGGAACGCCCGGTCACAGTGGACGCTGTTACCGGCGAGCAGGCCGCGGCGGTGCTCGGGGATGAAGCGCGTCATGTACTCGTAGGGGAGCGTCTGCGGCCTGGGCGGGCGTCGTGGTGGAGGCCAGGACGTTGGTGGTGAGGCCCGAGTCGGCATGCGTCTTGGCGCGTTACTCGTCTCTCTGGTCGAGGAGGGATGAGGGCTAGTGGATGATAGTGTGGAAGTCCTCCTCATCGAGGATTTCAAGGTTTCTAGTGGTGATGATGCAGTACATGTTAAGGACCTTATCTATGTCAGGACCTAGACCTATCATCTAAAATTAGAGATAGAGTGTGTGGGCGAGACTATAACCATATCCAATTAGAGTGACTTAATATACCTCACAGTTGATCTATACGAGGGGATCTTTAGTTGCGCTCTTTGGCTTGTCCGACTGGTCCTCTGGGTTTGTAGCCATGATTTCTTTGTGGAGATAGCCCCAGAAGAGGTTTGCGGAGATCGGTGGATGTAACCTGGACACGTCCATCTGGGAGCCCCGAGAGCCCTTAAGAGCCCTTGCTGTGGCGCACCTCCAGCCGCCCGGGCGTGCAACAACACCTGGGCACCTAACGCGCTGGAACATGGCGTATTCTCAATCACCGCCTTCTCATTGGCAGCATAGTCCACTCCATCACGTCCCATCATAGATTTCGGCATATGCGAGACTAATCACAGCCAAGCAGTCACCGCAGGGTTCCTCCGGTCAGCTTCCTAGCTACCTTACATTGCTTAAGACTCCTTAAAACTCACTGCCTGCTTTTATCGTTTTGTCATTGCCTGGCTCTCTGTCGCCTTTTCATAGCCATCCAGGCAGATACAACCCAAATCAGCTACTTGTACTTAACCGCCTCAGAGATCTCAAGTGAGACGCAGAACACCAAGACACATTCGTCAATTCATTCCTAGTCACTACGTCACCAAGAAACCTCATCAATCATGACTCCAGTAAAATCCCTACTATCCAAGCTCACCAAGCGCAACGACCAGACGACAGCACCGTCCCTCCTGACCAAGAGCTGCCATGACGTCGACTTTCTGCTTTGGATGCTCTGCTCCTCGGAGGAGGCTGGCCAGGGGCAGCCGCATCTCCCCTCGACCGTCTCGTCCTCAGGCAGCCTCCATCTCTTTAGGAAGAGCCGCAAGCCAGCGACCGCTGGGTCGGCGACCAACTGTATGAGATGTCCCCTTGGCGACTCGGGGTGTAGCTTCTCGGCGAAGAATATCTACCTCGGTCTTAGGCTACTGAATCTTTAAGCGGGAAACACCTGATGGCCCGTGAACGTTGTTGTTCATGATAATGAAGACTACCCGATGCCGGCGGATAAGAGATAGCCCTGGCTGAGGCGCTCGAGGAGGACTATGACTAGGCGACGCCTAAGTCAGAGATCCAGTCCCGGAACTGGTTCGGCGGCTGCGTGTTCGAGTCGGATAATAATGTCTGTGACGACCAGTACGTTAAAATCACCTGGCCCGAGTTAACGCAACCCGCCAAGACGGCGACACTGCATATGGTGGCGCAGACTAAGAAGATGGGCAGCCGCTACTCCAACATCTACGGCGAGCTCGGCGAGGTACACGCAGACTCGCGCCAGATTGTCGTCGAGGACTTCAGCACGGGCGAGACCAAGACACACTACCCGCACATCGAGGGCATGGGCCACGGCGGCGGCGACCAGGTCCTGGTGCGGCAGTTCGTGCTGGCGTGCGATCGTGTGAAGAACCACGGCTGGGAAGCGCCCAGAGCGCAGAACGAGCTCATTGCGTGTACGCTTGACGAGGTGCTCAGGAGCTATGCCATGGTGTTTGCAGCCTAGGAGGCGAGGGTGGGCCGAAAGGTGTTGGGCTGGGAGGAGTGGTGGGAGAGTGCGGTTAGGAAGCAATCGGAATCCTAATGGGTGGGTTTGTGATGTCTTAGGACTGGTGACGAATATCCGGGTATATAACTCATGGATAGGCAGTGTGCGTTACAGTTGGACCAGAGGGTTGGTGATGGGGCTGGTTGGCGCATCTCACAGTCGTCGAGGGTCGCGGATCCTAGGGCACTAATGATGTTCATGTTTCATGAAACGAGGAATGCAGGATACCTGAGTTTGCGCTAGAAACGACGAATAATGAAAACTCATGCAACCAATGCAAGAATGAATACCTGTCACATCCAGTATAGGCCATCATTACACTACGCATTAGCGGAGTGTTCATTCCACTTTTGCCGTAGCCGTCTGGTGCGACAATACCTTCGTCGTAGAACCAAGCCTGAGAGCCGGTATGAACGGACTGGAGAGATGAAGGACTTAGAAGAGGCCTCAACCTCCCTACTCGAGGCTTGGGCGTTTTTGAATGCTGTGCCATTCCATCGTGCGACAGCTGCCGGCATATGTCTGAAATTACTCGCTACATAGCATAGAGTTGATAAAGGCATTCATCTTAGAAGAGAGATACTCGATCTTCTTCCTATCATCTATATACGAGCCCTTGATTGCAATAACCAGCAATTCGTCATGTTAATATTCGCAGGCGTCGCTTCTAACTTATACGCCTTCTTCTTATTAGCAAATCGATTAAGTAAGGCCCTCAAATATCCTAAGCAAGGCCGCGCTATTATTATCAGATAACTGCTAGATAATTGCAGCAATCTGTCTTTACTTCGTAGGGATCACTCTATGTTAGCTAACTAATATCAGAGTCTTTGTTATCACCACATTTCAAGTTCTTTCGGGGCGCGCATCAAGCGCCATGCCGCTACGTTCTAGACGCTTGGTGGATGATACCGGGGCCGTTTCCAAGCCTCTTCCGACTCGGCTTCAATACTGAGGCAAAGACTCAGAGAGGGATGCGTCTGATCTGACGAACATTCTAGTGTCCACGAATTTTAGGGTTATCCACGATTTTTGGTCCCAACAGCTCTTCCCTCTCAGTTGGCCCCACAAAGGTATTTAATCTAAGTGAGCAGGGAAATCGGCAGAGAAGGTCACGCAATAGCCAGTCGTAAGCTCGGAGAAAATGATATTGCCGAGTCCGATTTACCTTGTATTAAATAAACGATATATAGGAGTTGAATCCTGTTCTGTTAAAACAGCTAAAAATACCACACAACTTATACAATCCCTCTTCAAAAAAATTCAAAAAAAATTCAATAGAGCAGCAGCCATGCCACAGAACGTGTACGACGACCCCGATTTTTTCCAAGGTTACAAGAACCTTCGTCAGAGTGATACCGGTTTGAACGGAGCCCTTGAAGTTCCTGCACTTCAAAGACTACTACCCGGCCTTTCGGGTCGGCGCGTCCTTGATCTTGGCTGTGGTTTCGGAGACTTCGCTCGCTATGCACGCTCCCACGGTGCGCAGTCTGTCGAGGCAATAGATATATCAGAGAAGATGATTGCCGAAGCGCAGCGCCTCACAGCAGATGATAGTGTCACCTTTCTGCGCTGTTCAGTTGAAGACTATTCGCCTGAACCTGAGAGTTTCCATCTAGTTGTCTCCTCAATGGCACTGCATTACATCTACGACTACAGGGCGGTAGTGAATCGGGTCTTCGCGGGCCTGGCTCCCGGTGGGAAGTTCATATTCTCCGTCGAGCACCCCTTGTGCACAGCGAATCCTGTCAGATGGGTACGGGACGGTGATGGGAAAATACTTCATTGGCCCCTAGACCTCTACCAGAGTGAGGGCGAGCGCCAAACTTCATGGTTCATCGACGGGGTTACGAAGTTTCATCGCACCGTCGAAACGTATGTGAATACGCTTATACAAGAGGGCTTTCGGCTCGATCATCTTGGGGAACCCAAGCCTTTGGCAGAATTTATGAGCGAGCGTCCTTTATTAGCGGAAACACTGAGACGCCCGCCGATCCTTTTGTTAGCAGCGATAAAGCCCAATTTGGAGCAATAATAGCAAATTGTGCTCATGCAGTAATTAGCACGGCAATGACGGCAAATGCTTTAGACTTAATGTGTCACTCTTGGCTCGGAGCGCCCTCCCGCCGTTCTCGCTCGATCGGGAGCGCTTTCGAGTCAAGCATCCTTAGATTGTGCAAATGATATCTAACAACGTCGAGTGTGTCTGCTCCGTCTAGACGAGCAAAGGCTCTGGCGCCGTTCGTCCAGAACACTTCGCCTGGCCTCTCCTCCCGGATGATGTCGAGAATGGCCTTCACGCCTTATTAATAACAACCCCAGGTTTAGCCTGTAATACTGCCCCTGTATATAATTCCTACGAAAGAGCACTAAGATTTAACTTATTAGTTACTTATTTAATAAGTTTCCAGCCTAGCTTAATCTCACTATAATATGCCAACCTCTTTTCTAATATCTATATTTTATGGTTTATTACAATAATAACCTCCGGCAAGTACTCTAGCGACCACGCAGACTACCCGTCTTCATCAACTTCGTGGTGATGTGCATCCTTCTCACTCATTATCACCTAACCCTAATAGTTCCTTTTTTTCCAGCCAACTACGCAGCTCTGTGGTTGCATTATGCAACCCCCAACAAACTTCTGTAGAGGGCCATAAGCACTTTCATGCATTTCGCCGTGATTGGCCCGACATGTTACGTCCCTACTTGCGGAGAGGCAACGGCTGATAGTGAAAATGAGCGCAAAACTTTGTTGTATAGAGGCTCTTGCACCCATCGATGGCCGCAGTCAGCTATCTCCTAGCGCTGCTATAGGGCACAGCGCGTCGCAGACGCGTTTTTTTTTTAGGTCACTCACCACTCCGGGAGCGATTACAGCGTCCCTAACACAGAATAGTAATCCAATTGATGGGTATGTATCATCTATTTTGCGTTTCGTTTCAACAACCAGCCGATTCCATCCACACTGTCCCTCATCCTCTGCGCGCTCATATCGAGGTTAGAGTATTCGTTCCAGAAGCAATGCGGAAAGCCTCTATAAAGGTCGACTTTAGTGGGAACATAACATTCTTCCCTCAAAACTCTCTCATATATCAGGCTCTCGTCACGGTTGATATCCATGCCACACACCTGGAAGTATGCAGGTGGCTGACCCATATGCCCCATCTTTACTTGGCCCGGGGCATCGTTGGGATTCAGCTGGTTAAATGGCACCCATAACGGCGAGTCAAGATCCGGCGCCACTGCGGATTGGAACTTCTCTAAGAAGGTTCTGTTTACCATGGGTGCGTCTTTGTTCTGCTCCCAGGAAAGGTAAAGGGAGCGATATTTCTCTGGCACGCGTGAATGAGGGAGGAAGCCTCCTACGCTGAGGAATTGACCTGTTACTGGCGGGCAGAGATTGCTGCTTTGAGCGAGATGCGAGGCGACGCTGGCCATGTGTGCGCCCGAGGACGTTCCGCCAACGATGAAGCCTGATTTTGGATCGACTTGCTGTAGGAATAGGGGAGATTCCGAATTGTGAGACAAGACAAGCTCTGCCGCGATATACTTCAGAGCAGCCCAGCCATCTTCCATTGGAATAGGAAAGGGATTTTCGGGGGCGAGTCGAACGGAAGGGCACACGACAACGGCCGAGTGCGCCTTGACGAGCTCCCGGGCGAGTTCGATTTCTGTCTCGGGAAAGGCGAGGCAATAGCCCCCACCATGGAAGAGAACTATGACGGGACAGGGAGTGGATGGTGCTGAAGGTTGGCATACGATAGTTCGAGATTGGAAGCCCGTGTCGAGAGGCAAAGTGTGCTCTGTCTCGATGACTTGGTCGGAGCGATCAGCCGCGAGTTTTGACTGGAGGATAGGCAGGTGTTTGTCGACCATTTTCTTGAGTTCGTCGACCTCTAGTCCGGGAAATCCAGGAGGGCGACCTTTCTTCGAGTAGGCCTCATCGAAAGAGGGATCCATTGTGGCCGTGGCGAGAATCTCCTCGACCGTCGATGGGATGTTTGAGCTTGAAGACATCTTGGACAAACGGCGCGAGAAGGAAGATACAAGTATGGCAAGTTAAACACTGCTTGTATATGGTTCCGGGTCAATTTATTGTCATCTCTTGCATGATTTGAGGCCGGCGGTCGTGTCTTTTAACGACGAAAGGCGACGGATGTGAGGGGGCTTTGTTACGCTAAGCCAGAACCGTCTCGCCGAAATCCTGACCCTGTCTGCATTTGTTGATCACAGCGGTAGATAAACTGTCCGTCTTACTATTAGAAACGGTGAGCAGTTGAAGCTCTGGATTGAAAGAAATCAGCATGTGACTGACATCCTAGGTTTTTGAAGTAACACATGGTTATGTATGTATCAGTTGTGGTCCCTCAAATATTGCAATTAGAGCAGGGGGCTTTATTAGAGCGAAGCCTCGTTAACCAGGATTAACTGTTTGAAAACCCCCAATTCCTCAACGACCAACAATTAATCTAGTCATCCTTAAATCTCTCACATTTAACTTTGTCGCGTCTCAATATATATCAACTCGTCTTGACTCCCCGCGATGTTTTCCAGATCCGTAACTCTCAAGGCACCTTATCTTAGACGTGGAAAGACCGGGCTATTACACCTTGGGACTTGATCGTATCATAGCGCGGTCGCCAAATTCACCACCAATTCAAATGGATGACCGTTTCCTGCGAAACCGGTATTATGATTGGCGAATGTCACGAGATTTATATATACATTGAGCCCGAAATCAGAAATGCCATCAGGTCAGTGACAATGCTCAAGCTTGGGTCGGAAATAACAAGCCATTCTGAATCACTTCCTCTACAGTTCTACCACGATTCTCATCACTCCGCTTATAGTCAGTCCTATCAAGAGTCCAATGGAGAGCACTTATGCTTATTTGCGCTAGAATCTTCACCCCTTCCTCGCATTGATATCCCGCAAAATCTGGGTCAGCCAGGTGGCACTAATAGTCCCGTCACGCTCTGGCTTTCCGGTAATTGGTATGCCATCACGCTTGATGGCTCACCCGATGGTCAATATTGCAAATCCATTTTGTTTTCCAATACAAATCTAAAGAGAATCTACCCCTTGCAGAGGAATTTGAATGTATGTCAAGAGAAAGTGTTCGCGACCTGAAGTCCGCGCTAGACCTACTGAAGAACAGCTAGTTGGCAGGTAGGACGAGATAGGCTTGCAAAAATAACCAGGACTGGCACGCCATGCTGAACATAACTCTCTTCTCACCCTTTAAACTTACTGTTTCAGGTCCTACAACGTCATATTAATAATGAACCCTCAATAGCAGGTATTGTTTTCGTTTAATCCAATCCCCTCAGAGCATGCTGGCATGCCAATTTATGAGGCTAAAGATAAAATGCTACAAGTCGTCCATACGTTTCATTGTTCTGTCATACATCCTAAAATAAATATTTACACAAGTACGGCGGGCCTTTGTTTGGACCGCCTGTCTCAAGACCAAATTTTAACAGCAGTTTGCATCTCTAGGCTTCGACCTTGATACCAAGTTTCTCGGATGTGGCTTGGACAGTAGCCTCATCCCACACCGGCGCTTCCTCCGGCAAAATGAAACTTGTGTATGGAGATCCGGCGGTCTGGATCAGCTCCTCAATACCGCGGCCATTTGTGAACGAGATGAATCGCACATATCGGCTGGCAAACTCCAAGGTAAATGACTGTCCAGCAGACAGGACAACAGTTTGTCCTTCTCGTACAGAGTTCCACTCCTCCTCTCCCTTTGTCTTGACCTTCAACAAACCCTCCAGGACGCAGAAGCAGTGGTCAACCGTGGGGAAGCTGAGCCACTTGGACAGTGGTGAGTTGGTGTAAACGTTTGACGACTCGATACTGGAGATGGCAAACTTCTCACTGCACTGCGAGGCATTGATGAAGGGCCGCGACATGACGCCGCCGAGAAGCCACCTGGGACCGGTGTTGGCGCGGAGGAAGTACGGCTCCAGAGGTCCCGGAAGAGTGTTTTCGGTGTCGAGCCACTCTCCGACCTCTGGAGGCTGGTAGTCTCGAACAAAGTTGACGTCAAAGCGATCTTTGGCGGCCATAACCTTGGGGATCAAAAGAGCACGCAAGTCGCGATCGTCGTTCTCTGGTACAATGACCCCCGAGTATGTCTCAGCAACATATCGGAAGAAGTCGATCCAGTCACCGGGGGCAATGAGGCCCAGAGTCTCGGTGTGAGGACCCAGCAACTCAGGGTTGTGAATGATTTTCTATGGAAGTTAGATGGTTTTTCGAGATTGAATTGCAACAAGTACTCACAGGAGGAACGTATGCGAAGTCACCAGGCCCCAAGATGCGGCACTTGTCTCCATTATACAGCTTCATGTAGCCCTTGGTGACAAGGAAGACATCATGGGCTTCTTTGTGCCAGTGGAATCCAGGTGCGTCAGATAGGACAGCGCCACTCTGGAAGACGGCGATGCCGCCATCGGTTTGCTTGGATGATGCTAAGATTCGAAAAGCGCCCTTGCTTCCGGGGATGGTGAGACGCTCGCCTTCGAGCTGGTCGATGATGTAGCTTGTCCGCTCATTAGGAGGCGTCTTTTGAACTGGAATGCCCATGGTGGATGTGTCGAGTGTGGCGAGACTGGTGTTTGCTTAGGCTCAGTTGTGAGATGAAGATGACAGACGAGAGATGAAAGCTGAGAGGATGTGAAGTTCAAGTTATGGCTTGCTGTGACGACGAAATGCAGTCTTCGACGCCGCTAACTAGTCGATATAAGTACTAGATGTCTCGGCTATTTTCTCCATGACCTGGAGCAATGTGCGACACCTTCGGAAAGTGGGGAGAGTTAGTCCCAGGCGAGGGGAGGTCTGGAAACCGGACATCCCGAGACATTTGCCGTTGTGGGTTCGGATATCCCGCCCCACGACACCAACAAAAGATTCTCCACAGTGTGTGATGCGGAGGCTTGAGCTGGGATGGCGAAGACGGAGATATTCCAGTGTCTCATTTGAACCATACTCAATTTGCATCTTCACCTCCACGAACCAGACGACACCATGACTGACCTCAACTCATTCCGCGGCGTCTACAAGGTCGTCGACAACCAAGAAATTGACGCCGATATCTATCTTCCGCAGAATGAGAAGCACGGCAGCAGTGCCAAATACCCTGTCAGTATGTAATGCCTTCAAGAGGATTTAGAGCGAATCCAATTGACAAATTGCCCAGTCATCAATATTCATGGAGGCGCTTTCATGCTGGGGTACTCCAAAATGGTCAACATGGACCAGATTGAAGACTGTCTGAGCCGCAAATGGATCGTCGTTGTGCCGAACCATCGTCTATGTCCTCAGGTTAATCTCCTTGAGGGACCAATTCGAGATTGCCGCGACCTCCTTTCTTGGATTTACGATGGTGGATTGCAAGCTTCTATCAGCTCTCAAACGGATATTCCATACGCACTTGACCTCGACCATGTGTTCGCATTTGGAACATCATCTGGTGGCACACTAGCATTGAGCTTGGTGAGTCTACTATGTCTTTTTCCTCTCTTCGAATACTTCGAGAATAATTGAAATTGACCAAATAATGTAGGGTTTTGACGTCGCGCGGCCAGTTGCTGGTATTTTCGACATGTACGGGCCGTGCAGCTTCTCGGACCCCTTCTGGAAATCAACATTGACGGAAGTGAAATCCAAGTTGCCCACCGACCTGTCCAATGACTTCCTCAGCAAGGTATTCAATGAAGATCCGGTGCCCATCAGAGGAGGCGTCTCACTAGAGGGGCAACGCGTGGGAGGACCAAACTTCGATGATCCCCGCCAAGCGTATGCCTTGACGCAAATTGCGAATGGAAGGGTCATGGATGTCATTTTTCCGTCAGCGGACTGGGACAAGGTCGACCCGATCAGGAATATCTCTAGCTCCTTTCCGCCAACTTTTATTGTTCACGGCGATGAGGATCGAATGGTGCCTCAGTATCTCAGCAAGGGGTTGCTCCAGAAGTTGACCGAGAACGGGGTTAAGTGTGGACTGAGGGGCATTCCTGATGAGGGGCACACGTTTGCAGCAAAGATGAAGGTTGGTTCGCAGACGTGGAACCTACAACGTGAAGGGTTCGACTTTTTAGAGAGCTTGATTTAACCTTTCCACGGGCAATTTGTGATGCCCGTGGCTGTTAGATAGAGGGTACCTTATTCGGTTCATCGGAACGTGTTGGTCGTCTGACATGACTTAGTCTACAGCGTAGTCGCTACCCTACACACGGTTTCCCGCAACATGGTTCACTCGCCATTCCGCCCTGGACTACCTAGACAAAGCATGACCAGTTATACTCTGACTCGTGGCCATGAAGTAAGGCGTCAAAAGTACCGAGATGACACACCTTGATGATTACGCTTCCCACTAGTCTCTGTCTTCATATCCGGAAGGGCCGAATGTTGGCTCCCCGCTATTAGGCAATATCCAGTTAGTCACCCTATGGTTTCTCAAGCTCAACTGACCAAGTCCACGTGTCGAGCGCCTCACAGAGTCCCATGCTCTACCCCGCGTCTTCCCCAGTTTGACATCTCTCGGTACAGCCCTTGAGATGAGATTGCGATTGGGCGTTTTCTCTCAATGTCCCGCTTAGTAATCGCTCGCGTCTCGGCCTTTTTGTGTGAGAATCCGGAAAAGCCGGAATGTGGAGATTTGTCCCGAGGCTTCCGCGGCGGACATGGCCCCCAGGCTCGTCTACCCCGCAAACAAGACGCTGGGACGGGCATCGGCTCGACGAGAGAGAGAAGTCAATATTTAGATGGACATGAAATTGGGGATGGTATTTCGTATTTGAAGACTGGTTCTGTGTCAAGCGGAGAGATGGAGGAGGGTACTGGGCAAGTAGAGCGGATGGGAGATGGTGGTAAGAGGATGTGACAAATGGCGTTGTAGTGGGATGAGGTAACGAGACAACCCTCGAGACACTAACTGAGGTTCCGTAAACGGTAGTTTGTAGTGACAGAACGCGACCACAGGGCGTCTGTCTCTCAGTATAGTCGATATCTACACTGCAAAATGTCTTTGCCATCGTGTTCTCCCACAACATCTACTCAAACCCACTTCAACGAAGGATGAATGCCGTTTTTCTCATCCATATCCATCCATCCTCGTAGCGAAAAATTCATATCCACTAATAACCCCGCAGTATCCACATCATCCAGGGCAACTTTAAGCCCGCGTCTTTTCCCCGCATTGAGAATTGGCCACTGGTGTTGAGGGCGCCCCTGATAAATCTCTTGCGCTCCTCATTATCCGCAAGCGCGCTTTCGCACCCCTCTTGGCCTTCCAAAAGAATCTCCCTTCCATTGAGCCACCTGCGAGTTTTCGACCTCCAAGTTGACTGAAATCATGGACCGTCCCAGCGAAATTCAGAAGCCGAGGCAGAAAACGCGTCGTCCTCGCGCTGTTCTCGCATGCGAGCTATGTCGCATCAAGAAGAACAAATGCGACGAAGCTAACCCATGCAGCTATTGCCGACGTAAGACAGCACCCCTCTCACAGCAATCAATGTTGCGGAAAGCTGACCTTGATGCAGAACGCAATGTCGAATGCACCTATCGAGGATCCAATGGTTCCATCCTTAACAAGCGCCGATTCACGCCCGAGTATGCGCCCCTCTCGTTATCGTTTTCTAATAATCATTCCTACTTACACCCTCATAGATATGTGCGACAACTTGAGGAACAGGTCAAGACGCTCCAATCTTCGTCAGACGCGCCATCTGTTCTACCAGCGCCTACGCCCGGCAACGTCTTGACCCCCGGCGCCTTTTCAGACCCATCATCACCAAAAGCGACTCCGAGCGTCGACGCATCGTCTCTCCATGGATCGGTCGGCCAGAATAGAGACTGGGGCTATCAGGTGCCGTCTCCCAGCTGCAGCTCCAAGCAGAGCGCCCAGGAAATCTCATCAGTCAACATGCATACTCGAAGCGTCGAGTTTTATGGCAGCTCGTCCTCTGTCGCGCTTCTCTCGCGGGTCCAGAGGAATGAGGATCGCGAGATGTTTCTGCCAGCCAAGGAGCAGGAAAGCGGTTCCATTGTCTCTAATCTTCACAACCCGCGGTTCTCGCCTAACATGATGGACGGCATTCAACAGTCCATCAACGCCAACCCTACGCCTCCGACGCCTGGCATCTCGAGACATCACCACAAATGCAGCGTCTTTGTTCATAGCTTCTTTTCGTCGAATCACTACATCCACCCGATTCTCGACAAGCATCGATTCCTACAAAAATGCGAACAGCTCTGGTCAGGCACCGATGCGTCTCAGAGTAGCAGTTTCATCGCCCTCTACTACAGCATACTGTCTCTTGGGGCCCTCATCAGTGTACGAGAGGAAGAGCCAATCGACGGCATTACAAATAGGCAATGGAGTCGGAAATTCTTCGACGAGTCACTGAGTCATTGTTATCGCCTTGGAATGGTGACTGATTTAGAAATGGTCCAATGTTATTTCTTCTTGGTAAGCCGGTCATCTTGGACCTCAAGGCGAAAAATTAACAGTTACCAGGCCAAAATATGTCAGAACGAGTTGAATCCACATTGTAAGCCTCCTATCACCTGAGAGTGCATCTCGTTACCATGGCTAACAGACAAAGGGGCATATATGTACGTTGGACAGGCTGTGAGGACCGCCCTAGCCATTGGAATCAATCGTGAGCCTCCAGCACATTTGCAAAGAGACATCGAATCTGTGAAGGCCGAGTCACGAACATGGTGGTGAGTGCCTCAACAAGATAATAGAAGCCAAAGCTGACCTTGATTGCTTACTAGGGGCCTTTATTCGCTTGAAATGTATGAAGAATTAACTCCAATAATAGCGCTCATACTGACTGTCCTAGGGAAATGTCATTTGCCATGGGGAGGCCCGATACGCTGGGCTCAGACCTGTATCACAACCGCCGACTCCCAGTCACCTATGAGTCAATAGAGTCTGGCACAATCCCAAACCAACCGGAACTATTGGAACCACCTCACTGCGCCATAATCAAGTACATGGTTGACTTCTCGCGGATAACAAGAGCCCTATGCCTTGGCATCTATCTTTCTGACCTTTCGCTTCCGGAACTGCTGGCTCGAGCGAATCAGCTTGAACAAGATCTCAACCGATGGGTGGATAGTGTCCCAGAAGCGATTCGCCCATCTCGAATATTTTCCCGCAAGACGTCTCTGAAGAGCGTCAAGGATGCACAATACGCGAAGAGACAACGGCTCGTGCTGACTATACGTAAGTCGCATCACGCCCATGCTTCGTATCGTGAACTAAACAACGTAGGATACCATAATCTGAGAATCCTGATGTTCGGATCGCTGTTGATCAACTCATCACCTGGAGATAGGGCTTCCGTGTCTTGCTCTGAGGGTATTCAAAAGTGCCTGGATTCGGCGAAGCAGACAATTGACATCATCTACCATGTGTATCAACACCACGATTTTTTCCGTACTTGGTAGGTCCGCACTTGAACTTTACGCCTTGTTCCGTTGTGTGTTGCGGAAATTATTGACAGATTTGCAGGTTCTACAACATCACATACATCTCGTTCGCCACGTCCATCATCTTAGTTTACCTCGGCCAAGGCGCATCAGACAGCGAGGTGCAATCTCTATCTGGCTTCATCGAGATGGCTGTTGAGATTCTCGACACGATGGACGAATGTGTCGTTGCGACAAAGGCTGCCGCGATCATACAACATGCCCTGGCCCAAGCGCAGGACAAGTCTGCATCACGTCTCAACGATGGTGCTCGGCGAGACGGAGCACTTCCATTCAACCACCAATGGGGCCCGTTGACACTAATTGACGAAGTGTTTGACGCAAACCTCATGTTTGACACGGGGGTTTGGGACGATACAGAGGCTTTATTGCGGTTTCTGGGAGGTCCAGGGCCTGGCGGGGTTATGGAGGAAGGGAATGGTGAGGCGCAAATCGTCGGGCAATGACCGACGAAGAAAATGAAGGATATGATGACGAATTTAATGTGACAAACACGAGATACCCATACCTATTAGTTGTGCAAATGATAATTATTCGTCTCTATTTATGACATCAACTGTTAGGTATCTATATTCAAGACCACAATGGTCGGGTGGATCATGCAAGAAAACACATTACCCTGGGAAGGGTAACCGCGCTGAACCGACGCTACGCTGCCTCAGATATTCAAGTAGCCAATACTGTCTCGCCAGCATAGAGGCTTGATGAGCATGAGCTTACATCAACCCACAGTCACTACTGAAAACGACCCATTTTTGCACCGCCGTGCCACATTGGTCAGTGTCATGGCATTGGACAAGATGATGAGTGAGGGTGTAGAAATACGACCGAATAATGATCAACAAGACTACCGACAACGTATGCATAAAATCATCACCTCACCATGCAAAATAGGATACATAAGCTACTAAAACGTAACAAAACGATCATCTCGGTTCTTTCACCACTTATGCGGCCACCATCTTCAGTACAGCTGGCAAGTCCAAAGCCGGGTCATTATTCTCCACAATACCCAACACAGTAGTAGGCTTCTTGTAGCCAAGAAGAGAGAGCATTTTATCGCTCATTGTGAGTGCTTTACTGTGTGGAACCGCCAAAAACTGGTTCTCTTCCGTGCGCATGGTCCCTCTCACGAAGAACAACCCGTGGATTTTACGCACGTCGCCTGGAACAGAATTGTGGCCACCACCGTGATAGCAGGAAGCAAGGAAGATCAACGCAGACCCTTGTTCCATTTCTAGATCAGTCATGTGCATTAGTCACATTGTCGCCGAAGTTAAGGGCATTAGTAGATAAGATGACTCACCAGCAAAGCATATCTCATTCAACTGTGGCGTTCGACTATCGTCCCACTTGTGAGAGCCCGGGATAAACATTGTTGCCCCATTCTGGCGAGTTGTCTTGGTCCCCGCAATCAAACACGCGAATTGACTTGCTTTGGAGAGCTCGAACTTGCCGCCATGTCGGATTCCGTGGACATTGTCGTCTCTGTGGAGCCTCTGACGGGGGGCACCGTATCCAATGTGCAACGTAATGCTAATGCTCAAGAGCGGATCGATCGTGTTTTCCTCCACGTAGTCCTCGCGGATGACGCTGAACTCATCCTTGAGGATTGATGACCGCAGCTGCTCTAACACCGGAAACTCGCAGATCTTGGCGACGGTTGGCGACTTGCCTACTAGGCCTGGAACAGCAAGAGTTTCCTTGGGGATAATGTGTAAGGCGCTATTCTCGGTGGACTTGACATTCTTCTTGTGCGCTTTAACGTCAACATCGATAGCATCGAGGTCTTCCAAAGTGACAAAATTGGTCAAAATCACACCACCATCTCGTTCTAGGATGGCGAGAATCTCTTCGATTGGAGCATCTGCTTGGACTGAGGCAACTGATGTAGTCGGTCTGAATGAGGGGTCAATTGGCTGAGGATGGTCACGCATCTTTGAGGCTAGATTGCGGGGTTGCGAGTGTGGTGCTAGCAATGAAGGCAAAATTAGCCACTTTGGGAGTATCGTGGCGTAGAATCTGACATGAAGTAAAAAGAATAGTGAATCCCATGTCTACGTAGAAACGAGGCGTTGGGATATCATTTGAATGGCCTGCTGCGGATGTCATCACGAGACTGGCGACAGCTCAAATTTGGCAGGTCTCGACCGAACTGTTGCGTAATCTGGAGGCACTGTCGAGTAGCCACTGATCGACGTGCGTCCTATCAGGATGTCCACTTATCAAGCGCTAGATGGCACTAGGGGATCGAACTCCGAGGGCAGGCAGATTCCGGCTTCATCGGAACCCTTGCCGATCCGGGCTGGTTGATAACTCAGTTCTGGAGGGTGGCAACAGCCCGAGATGATAGCTTGAGATAGTCATTCTCAAAACGTGTCTCAGGGAAGTTATGTGCCGGTCAGTAAGTAATGCTACATGGCTTTGTATCAGATGACTAGAATCTTTGCCCCGAATGGTTGTCATGCATCTGAAGCCACCCTGGCTCGCAGCTGCCAGCGTGATGGTTGTGAAATGGCGGAACATACCTGCCCTGGGCGTTTACACGCTAGGTTTATAGACCATCAATCTATAGGTATAAAGAATAGGAGAAGGAAGAGCTGGATCACCACAACTTCACAAACCTTTAGCATTGTATTTCACTCATAGCACGCTCACCATTGCGAATTTTGACACCATTCTTGTCTAGATACAGACTCCCACAGCCATAATGACTGAAGTTATCGCCCCATCACCAGTCCCTCAGCTCAAGCTGAAACCCATTCTCAAGGGCGAGGTGAAAGCTTCGCGCTCAACGAACCGCTCCATCTTCAACCCCGAGAAACACCTGGCATACTCCCAGGACCCCAAAGTGCTATCACTAGCCGACGTTGCCTTACCTGAGGATGCTGGCATATCTCACGTGGCATGCTCGGAGCCTTTCTCACTCTTCAGTGAGGAGGCCATCGGGATCATGAGAGATGAGATTTTCACGACAGACGTCTGGGAGAATTGCTTGCACAGCACAGAATTTGCGGCTTGCCAACTGAGAGGCCATTGCCCCAAGTGAGTGGCCCTGCAACTTTCTCTCTACATGGAAGAAATTTTAGCTGAACCCCGATCTAGCTATGCGCCATTCATGACACAAGCTTGGAAGAACCCAAAAACATTGTCCATCATCTCAAAGGTCGCGGGCGTAGACCTCATCCCCAACATCGAATACGAAATTGGCAACATCAACATTGCCGTTCACGATCCGAACAAAGACAACTCCACGGTGAGCGAAGACAATGCCAACGTATCAGTGACCAAGTGGCATTATGATAGCTACCCTTTCGTGTGTGTTGTCATGATGAGTGACGCCACGGAGATGCTCGGCGGTGAAACTGCCCTCAAGAGCGGCACTGGGGAGATTCTCAAGGTTCGCGGGCCACAAATGGTACCTCTCGCCTTCCCATTTCAGAGATCCACATACTAATGGCGCCGCACAGGGCTCTGCTGTTGTTCTCCAAGGGAGATATGTTCGGCACCAAGCTTTGGCCGCGCTTGGTGGGAAAGAACGCATCACCATGATCACATCCTTCCGCCCTCGCGACGCTCTCATCAAGGACGACTCAGTGCTCACTTCGATCAGGCCTATTTCCGATCATTCGGAGCTGTACTACCAGTGGACAAAGTACCGGGTCGAGGTGACGCAGGAGCGTTTAAAGGCACTGCTTCGCGAGATGGAGGATACCCATCGTGCCAAGAAGCGAACCGATGTCAAACGCATCAAGGAGTTTCTTGAACAGCAGGAGCAGTATCTCGCTATCACTAACAGTGAGATTGTTGAAAACCATACGAAAGTCCGAGGCTGGGGTGAGACTTAGTCGCATGTGTCCGTTTGTATACCTGGGGGATTGTTGAGGTGTAATCAACAAATTGATACGATTGCTGATGAAAGAGCTATACATTAGCTTTTGATGTGTGGCTTAAAGTATCCTCCGCGTTCAACAACAAACGTCTAACTCTATTATGATGTGTCTAAGTTACGTGTTTCATACATCGTCCTTCAGCTTTTTGTCCGCGGTGGAACAGTCAACAACCCCCTCTTCTCCATTGTTTTCCACTGTATGGCCTTCAACAAATGGTACAGAACTGTCAGAGTAGGCATCGGTACCCCCAATGCTGTGCCTGTCCGTAGCGGCTCTCCAACGAGATTTTCCACTTCTGTAAAATTGCCCTACCATATGTTAGTAATGGGATGATGTGATGGCATCATCTGGGGGTTATACCTTCTGTACATCAACCTGCATGCTTGGCAACAGATACATGGTCAACGGGTCAAGATTGATCATAGCATCGCACACTTCTGCGCCCAGCTCGACCCCAACAGCAGCGGCGGCTGCTCGAATCTCTTCCATCGCCGGCCTGACCAAGGTTTCAACAGCATCATTGGCTAATCTAATACGACCTGAGTCTAGTCCTGTTAAGGCGCATATCGAGTTGAGGCATGCATTGTAGATAAGCTTGCGCCATCGGCTATGCGGTACGTTTTCGGCAAATGTGCAGACTGTCTTGCCGCCGGCAGAATACATCTCGATAAACTGCTTCGCAACGGCTTCTTCTTGCCTCTTATCGAGCTTGGGGTTGTGAAAGGCGCCTAGGATGAGATGATCTGGGTCTTCGTGGTCAATGATTCCATAAGCAATCTCATGAGATCCCATCATACTGACGCCGGAAAGACAGATGTTTTCAGGGAATCTCTCGAAAATAGGTAGCTCAATATTGAGGCCATTTTGGATCAGCACAATGACGGTACGCCCAGGTATCACCGCAGGAGCTATCAAGTCCGATACGGTGGGAGGACAGTCGGGCACATTTTTGGTGGTTACAACAATGTAGTCAAACTGCTGTTCGGTGATGGTCGGTACACAGTCGACGACTGCCGAAAAGGTCAACGGTATGCCACTATCTCGACTGCATAATACGTACTGCCAGATGGCTTCCATCCGGTAATGTTTCCATGGTCGCATGACTTAATTTTGAAGCCGTTGTCGGAAACGGCCTTAAAGTTTGACCTCAGGACTGCCGTTACATTCGCTTGGCCACCGACTTCGAGGTTCAATGCGCTCATGGTGCCGATGCCCCCGCTTCCCAGCAGCAGGACTTGCTTTTTGACTGGCTCTTGATGACCCATGACCCCTAAATGGTGTATGGCTACGTTGCAATACTTATAAAAATGAAGGCTTTGATAAACACGAGCGTCTTGTCGTGAGAAAAGAACACCAGTGATCAGGGGATTCTTAAGTCAGTGGGAAACTCACACATGGAGAGATGAGACGTCGATGGCTCTAATCGGCATCATAGTGATAAAAGCCGGCATGCATGATGCAAGCTTGCGTCCAATCGATCTAGCGCGTCTCAATGGGATAACATTGCCCCATTCGGAGGCTTGCAAGGGCAGATAACGCCGGTAATAGGCGTGAAAGTGGCCACGAGGGCACGCCAAGTGCGGGGGTTGATAAGCGTCAACGTGGAGATAAATAGCTCCAAAGGGCAGTTGGAGGCCGAGGCTAGTAGCCAACCCTCAGAAACCTCATCGTAACACGCCTACCTTTGTGATCCCTCAGGCCGGAACTATGACTGAGTCTGCTTGACGGAAGCTCCGACGACATGGATCTGCGGAAGAGAGCGTGTGGGGCTTGTCGAGCTCGAAAGATTCGGTGCAGTCGTCAGATGCCGAGATGCGCTGCGTGTCGCCGCTCGAACTTGAACTGCGCCGAGCAGAAGTCGTCCAATGACTTGATATGGCTGTCCCGCCAAGAGGATAGAGACCGGCAAGAAGTGCCACCAGGTGGAAACGGGCTTCGACGACACTGCATATTTACGGGTATGTCAGTCACAGCAATGCATTACAAGTCCTATTTCTAACCGCGTCATAGATGAGCAACGGATTACGGAGTGTGGCATTCTTCAAAATCAACTAGCTAAGCAAAACATCGATTTTGCTCTTTGTCAAGTTGATGAAGCCGCATCACAGGATCTCACAGACCGGGGCCATTCCGTGATCATAGGTCCATTTAGTGTCTTTCAAGTCTCACCTGTGGTCTCACTACCGTCATCCCCGATTGTACCAGCTACATCGGTGAACGAGACGAATACGACAGATCCAACTCAGAATTTGGACTTCATTTCCCCTTTGTCATTCCAAAACGGGGGAGACCTTCTTGGCTCGTCTAACTCGGCCGCAGACAATTGGGGCGACTTGGGCAGTCTTTTTGAACCCCTCTCTCCACAATGGCCGACTTATCCATTCTTCGAAGAATTGGTTGGGCTTCCAGGCACAACTTTAGCAGAGATGACCCAGGATTTGATTGGAGAAGAACACCATGAACCCAACGATACGGTCGAGTTAACACCTGACAGTGAACTTGCACCTGTGACGGGACTTGTCAGCGCAACGTTCTTAAACGAGCCGACACAGCTGGAAATTGTCCTTGACAGCTCCATGTCGCTGTCAATCAACAAAGTTCAGCTCCTATTGCGAAATTACGAGTTAGATCTTGTCAACAGTCTAACACCAATGAAGCACGACAAACCACCTTGGGTCCTGCTCCATCTGAAGTGTGCGTTGGCTGCGTTCAGCGACTTGTACATGATGGGGCGATCCAACGACGCTAGGGTATCTGTACTTTTGTCGGTTCTATCCACGAGTGCATTCCACTTACATCACAAACTGGCCGCAGTTCCTGGAGCCGGTGACGATTTGGCAGTGCTAGGGGACCAATGTTTTCGGCTAGCTAAGAAACGCTTACAAGCCTGTCTTCAAAAGAGGGCCGGGACTTCCAAAGTGGCAAAGTACAAGGAAATGCTCATGGCTTTTCTAAACTTGGTCACCGCTTGCGTGAGTAACTTCGACCCCCTCCATCAGACAAACCTCATGTTTTATGCAGGTCTTCTCGGGGCAAATGCAGGAAGCACGCTACTTCCTTCTTGATGCCGGTCGGTTGATCAATGCATATGGCATTCAGAAGGCGCAAAAGTCAAAAAAAGTCATCATCTTGCACGCCATCTACGTATACATGAGAGTCTTCGAAGAATGTGCACATCCTTGTTCGAATATGCGACTGGCAGGCAACGCCCCCGATTCTGCGTCATCTGCAAGCGAAACGGGTCGCTATGCCTCCATGTGGAAACACGACCTTCGGAAAGATATGCTCTTCCCACAAGGGGTCAAGCCTGGGCTTGAAACACACACGTCAATCTTGCCTCACGATTTGGAGGTGTCTAGCATGCTAGAAAAGATCTACGGTATCCCCCAGAACCTCTTTCATCTACTTTGGCAGACCACAGCTCTCGGCAATGAAGTTTCCGAGGTCAGATATACATCTGGTTTAACTGCTGAGATGTCTCTCAGAATAAAAGAATTAGACGACGCGATAATGGCCTTCCAAAACCCGTATCTACTCAAGGAGCAGGGCCAGGTACACGAAATTACGAGTTCGGCATCGAGCAGACAAGGCGGGGAAGAAGAAACGGAGCGTCGGAAAGCACTTCGGTTTGACTTGACGGAATCACTTCATTCAGCGCTCATCATCTATTTCTACCGCCACGTATGCGATGTGAGTTTGATGGTCTTGCAACATTTTGTCGAAAAGACAGCGAGGTCACTCTTCCGTTATGAGACACAAAAGCAAGAGTACGGCGATACGTCTCCTGGGATATGCTGGCCTGCTTTCATTGCAAGTTGCGAAGCCAGCAATGTTGAGCTCAGAAAAGAGTTGTCAATATGGCTTCTGAACAATGCACAAAGCAGCGGTATTGGTATGTTCTCGACAGCCCATGATTTCGTGGTAGAGGTGTGGCGTGCGAGAGAGGCGCCAGGTTGTGAAAATGTGCATTGGAAGTCTGTTGTCACAGATCAAGACACTAGATTAGTCCTGACATAATCAAAAGTTCCCTTAAACTCGTAGGAATAGATTGTACTCTTAAATGCGGAGACGGAATTTATAAAAGGAAATGGTCGTGATTTGGCTCTAGGGTAGGTTTTGTTGATATTGAAGGACACCGACAATTCGAACAGGTGGGCGTGGAAAAGAAGGAATGAACTATGATAATTTAATCTAGAGATTAAAAGCGCGAGAATCACAGTGACTAGTTGCCTGGCGTATGAAGGATATGATCTTTGGGCTCAGAATAAATCGGTCCTTGATTAAATCGTCTTTGGAATTATTCTCAACACAAACGTGATTTAATCACGTCTTTATGGTGTTGAAGCCTGTGGGGCAACATTCGACCAATCACATATCATTAGGTACATGTATCAGTTAGTAGATACCTTTGTTATAGCTGGGTTGCTCGCCAAAAGTTTGGTATCTAACAAACTTGAGGAAGTTCCGGTTTACCCTGTAACTATTTTCAACTTGAAACATCGCGTAACACGGCAGTCGAAGACTTGTGCGACTGATTTCTGGAAGCATTTCTCCGTGCTCATCCTCCATGACTTTTACAGTTCTCATCCCCACCTTGTTTTCTTTTGATCACGGCGCCCATCCAAGCGACCGTATTTCTCAATGGCATGTTTCTCCCGATATGTGGAATATTTACCCACGACGTCCCCTCACCTATATTATCCGCGGAACGATGGGTGCGGGGATCTCGGCTTTTCGGGGTAATGTTAGCGGGCATCGGATGAGGGGAGATGGACCCATATCCCTACACAGTCCGCTCTTATCGTGACGGTTGCTATTCGACACTTGTTACAGAGCAATCGCATTATGGAGGACGAAGACGGGCCAGACCAATCCGGCTACGCCGACGACATGTCCCGAGCTCCGGAGGTGTGCCTCGCGTGCAATTCTTGTCGAAGGCGCAAGCTTCGATGCTCGAGAGAGACCCCGACATGCCAGCATTGCCGCAAGACTGGGCTCGAGTGTGTCTATGAAGCAAAGAGGGCTAAGCCGGGGATGAAGACGGGGGCAATAGAGAATCTGCACAGAAGACTTGGTTAGCATTGCTTTTTCTTGATCTTGTTTTCGGTCTCTGAGCTTCAACTAACGGGAGGCTTTGGTAGACACGTTGGAACAATCCGTTGCGAGACATCAGACAACACTGGATAGCCTGCAGGCTGAAGAAGACGCGCCAGCTCGACGGTCGCAAGATCCAAGCGCTCACAATTTTCTATCATTGCTGGCGGCAGAGCTTCAAAAGTTTCAGGCTTCGCCCTCGGCCCCGTTGCAATCAAGCCCCAGTCGAAACCAGAATGGAGTTTCAGCCAAGAGGCGTAGACTCAATGACGACCACGCGTACACACCGAGAAGTTTCGAGGATTGTACCCCGGATTTGCCCGATGAAAGAGCCATTGAGGAGGTTCTGAAGTCGTATTTTAGCCATGTGCATCCCTGGATGCCAATAATCCACGAAAGTCGATTCCGCCAACGTCTAAACGATGATGTTGAACGGGAGAAGTTGTACCTTGTCTTGCAGGCCATGATAATCATTGCTTCAAGGTATGTCGACGATGGGTCTGGATTCGACGCTGAATCCGCGTCACAGGAGAAGACAGAAAGTCATCGAGACTGGGTAGTAGCCAAAGCAATGAAGCATCTCTCGGTGGAAAGCTTACAGGCTCTACTCATCATTGCCTTCAACGATGTATGTGCGCTCTTAAAAGCCTTCCAGAAAACTAACACTAACAAGTCATCCAGATTGGAAATGGGCAAGCATCCCAAGCGTGGCCACTTGTTGGCTCACTGACCCGCATGGCTGACTACCTCCAACTGACTGTGGAGCACGACGAGCTGCAGCGACCTTCGTACTCGCAACCATACAAATCTTTGTCCACTGCGAAGGACTGGACTGAAGCTGAAGAACGGAGAAGGGTATTTTGGAACGTCTTCTCACTCGACCGCTTTTGCTCCGTCAGCATGGGTTGGAACACAAGTCTGACCTCAGACGATGTCAATCGCCGACTCCCTTGCGACGGAATCACCTGGCGCAAAGAAATCCCAGTCACCACACCATATTTCGGCATATGGGATAAGTCAGCCGGTCGAATTGGAAAGCCCATCGCATTTTTACCGTCACATCCTGTTCCGGTCCAAACAAGCCCTGATGGCGAAGGCCAGACCCCCTCAGAGGCCGGTACATCCCCAGAAGCAGCGGCCTCGACTGTCGATATGTCGACCGTTGGAGCGTTTGCGTATTGCATCGAAGCTACAGAATCCCTGAGTCGGGTGTCTAGTTATTTCCTGCAACAGAAAGTCAACATCCGAGATCAGAGGGACCTCAGTGATTGGCTGACTCGATTCAAAGAGCTTGACCTTCGTCTAGTGCACTGGAAGATGCTTCTCCCTCAGAAATGGAAGGTCAACATGGTTCAAGACGCACACTTAAAAATGGACCCCAATCTCACGCTCGCCCATGTTACTCATAACACATCTATGATTCTTCTCCACCAGCCGATCGCCTTCCCTCCACACGATTGGCCTTTCAAGACTCGGCTTCCAAGCCTATGCAGCATCGACACTTGCCAAGCAGCCGCGATTGAGATTGCCACCATCACAGACCGTTACTTAAAGTGCGCTTCATCGAAGTCTCTGATAAGTAGTCAATTTGCCTTTTGCGTTTACATCGCCGCTAGAGTTCTCCTCTTACACTGGCGAAATGGCTCCTTGATGGGCCTGACACCCGAGTTTTGGTTGCTGATCCAGAGCCTCAAAGCTATGTCAAAACGGTGGACGGGAACTCAACAGGGACAACTCGTTCAGAATAACCTTGCGGAAAAATACGCCCTCATCTTGGTTCAACTACACTCCCGATGTATCCAGGACGAGAGTTTTTCGATCAACGTCCCCGGGTACACGGCAGAGGTGAACCATTCAAACACGGATACACAGCGCCCAGCTAGTTCTGGAATAG
Organism: Dactylonectria alcacerensis; assembly: GCA_029931735.1. NCBI lineage: Eukaryota > Fungi > Ascomycota > Sordariomycetes > Hypocreales > Nectriaceae > Dactylonectria > Dactylonectria alcacerensis. The sequence continues at coordinate 780,304 of JAPMUZ010000006.1, read as the reverse complement.
TTGCAGAGTACGGTGCTCAAAATGGGATTCCACCAAGGCCGTCTCCCAACACCATGATCAGTCCAAATAAACAAGCACAACTCTCAGCGGCAGCATCAGTGACTTTGGACCGCAGACGGACAAGCAATCATCAAGCAACTTTTCTGGAGTCACAACAAGGTTTCGTACCTCAAAACGGAGGTAATGCACTAATTACAACTAATTATTCACTCCAAATGGCAACTCCTGTGGATCTCAATAACGTGGCCAACATGATTCAACCCGACACCTACCATAGAGGTAATGCTGGCACGGGAGACTTGACAGCAATATCACAAATCTTACTTGATCAGCAATTCGCAGACATGGATCGAATCATCAGCTATGATGAAGGTGTGTTTGGGTCGGAATATGAAGGAGGGGGTTGGTGATGTGTTTCATCTTAGCCAGTTTAGTTTATCATGCTTGAGCTAGATACTGGGAGGGAGTGTCAAGACACCGATCGACTCTCTGTAGTCTTAGCTAGTATACGGTTGTCCGCTCTATCGAAGGCGAGTTGCTGCTGGCATAGAAGCCTACTGTTTTTTCAATCCATATTGATTGATAGGAGAACCCTTCACCACCTCGTAGTGATGCAAACCGTACATTGACTCCCCGGACACCTCAATTTCCTTCTTACCCCGTATGTAAACTTCATGATCGTATGCTCTCACGGCGCTAGTAAGATCCTGGCTCCCTTTCTTGACCTCAACCATTGCGTCAACGAACATGCCGGCATCCTGGAGTGCATTATTCAGGCCTTGGCCACGGACTAGTCCAGAAAGAAATCAATCAGCTATACTCTGTATGAGGGGGCTTATTGAGGATGTAAATTAATCGCGACTTACAGGGACACATAGGATGGGCAGCGTCACCGGCAAGCGTGACTCGGCCTCCAAAGTTTTCCCAGGGTTCAATTTTAGTCCATTCAGCATACTGTATGTACGCATTCATTAACATTCAGGATTATCGCGTGAGGGAGATATTCGTAAAGGACTAACCCTGTCCAAAGGGATTTTAAGGTCATCTGGAACCCAGAGCGCTGCGGACCTGTACGGCTCGCAGTGCGGTTCGGCAAGCTTCTTGAAGAGTCTCATCCGGCCCTCGTTAGAATGAGGAGGATTCTCCTCACTCCAAAGAGAGAGCGCAACCTGGAACTTCCACGTCTCGGGCCTGTCAGGATCCGGAACATCTGCAACTACATTCATAATCAGGACGGCTCCGGCCCAGCTTGAACTTCTCAGGACTCACGGGCTAGGAAGAAGAAGGTTTCCTGCTCAGGATGAATTGCCATCTGCGATCCAATCAGTATTGAATTATTCAAGTTGGATTGCTCGTGTTAGTCCTCACAGTGGCAATGGGGTGAATCTTGCTCCTGAGAAAGAGGGCTTGTTCGGCTGTATACTGGCATCCAATGTTCTATAATTCTTGGTCAGAAACACTCGCCAAGGACCCAGGCCGCAAACATACCGTTGAGATTAAAGGCATCTGCGTGAGAGGCTTAGAAGCATCGCTTATGAGATGATCTCTGACCGCGCTTTTGACTGGAAGAAAACAAAATAAGTCGAGTGAATCTAACTTGTGACTGATCAGCTCGTAGTACATACCTCCGTCGGCACCTACCAAGACGTCTGCCTGGATGGTGTCTCCATTCTCAAAGGTTGCATAGACTTTGTCTTTCGTTTCGACCTTGGTGAGTTTGAATCCGTAGTGCACGTCAATCCCTCGTCTAAACAGATCTCGGAGCCTTCCGCGAACAACTCTTCGAGCATCATCAACTTTCACTTTAACGAGGTTCTCTCCAGTTTTGCCATCGACAATAGGCAACGCCGCTGCCTCTTCTGGAGAAGGCTCCTGCCAAGGGTTCGTGTACGTTGATGTCATATCTTTGTAAATGCTCTCGGGAAGGCAACGCTCGACGTTATGACGAGACCAATGTAGGGCCATGGTCCATATGCGAGGGTTGGTTTCATACGTGTCCTTTGGCAAGGATTCGTATACAGACACACGAATACCATTCTGTCAGGGGATTAATTCGGAAAATAATGTCTTCCCGCTGAAGTACTACCTTTTTCAATCCTTGGGCAATCAGAAGGCCGCAAGCTCCTTCCAAGAAATTAGCAATTTGCTTTTTGAGATGGGGGTCCTAAGTGTCCTACCTGCGCCAACAACAGCAACATGGAGATCTTCATGAGACATGGCTGAGTTTTGATGACGGCAAAGATTATCTAGAGATGTGATAAAATGTGTTTGGATTGAAGATGAACGAAGTCGATGGCCGTTCTAGTCAAGTAATAATCCCCAGCTCTGGATCCTATAAACACCTAGCAGTTACCCCGAACACCCACCGGGGTGGATCCTCGTGCTTTCGGAGATGTTGCTGCCGTGTTTTGGGTAGTTCTTCGGGAGCGGGGTACCGGAGAACTCCGCACATGCATAACTGCATGCTCGGCTTCGCATCTCTCGGACATCCGAACGGTTTGTTGAAGTTGTGTCGGCCAAGTTTAGCCCCGTTTGTCCGATGACGCCGCCGCGAATCATCCGAATGTGTCGGTGAAGTCTAGCCCCGTTTGTCCGCCGTGAACCATCTGGATGTACTGGTGAATCGACGCATGCTTATAAGAACACAAACCTATTCCTATGTCGTGGCCTCGAACCCCATTTGACGAGTTGGCAAACCCAGTCAGCTTCAGTTCTAGCAACAAGACTCTCCAACTCCTTCTTTCATTTATACATCGAGGTTGACGATCCGACTTCACCATGAAGGCTTTCGAATTCAAGTTAACGGATACCGCCACGCTGACTGGGATCTGCAACCTTCCACCCCGTTCGTCCAGCAACCAAAGACTGACACCTCTTATTGTCGGCATACATGGAGGTTCATACAAAAGCTCATATTTTCACGCGGACGAGAAACACACAGCCAAGCTGTCTAGCGACGCCCTAGGTGTCTCCTTCGTGGCAATCGACCGGCCTTGCTACGGTGGATCAACGTCCCTCCTTCCAATTCCGTCCGATTCCAGCTTCCAGCAGGAACTTGGAACGAGGCTACACCAGCTCATCTTACCGAGGATATGGACCGAGTTTGGGCAGACAAGCCATTGTAACTGCCTCGTTCTCAACGCCCATAGCCTCGGGGCTCCAGGCGCGATTATTGCCTCGGCGTTGCATGCCGAAGAACATGCGACCACTGGAAAATCATCATATCCACTGGGAGGACTAATCCTGTCCGGGTTCGGAACACGGCAAATCAATCCTGGCTTCAACCCCTTCGAAGGCATCAATCCGCCGCCCACAACAATCAACTACCCGTTGGATCTCAAGCATCAGATGATGTTACCATACGGAACGGCAGATGCTGAGATTTATGAGATTGGCAAAAAAATGGACGAACCAATGCCCATTCAAGAAATGCAGATTCTATATGGTCTCTGGCTGGACCCTACGTGGAGATCCCGTTGGACCAACAACGTCAAAGTGCCTGTCATGATCGGATTGCTAGGAAAGGACTGCTTTTGGGTACCTACAGAGGAACATCTTCAAGAGTTCATTGCTTGCTTTCCAGGAAGTCCTCGTCGAGATGGGAGTATTGTGCAGGGAGCGCCACATTGTACGGAGCTAAGCCATTGGTCGCAGGGGTGGTACGCCAGATGTTTCGGCTTTGCTATGGAATGTGCAGAGTCCCAAACCTGCCCTTAGTAGTGGCCGATTTTTCTGTGGGACTGTCACGGCTGAGACCTGGTATAGGAGCACAGGCTACGCCGTGTGAGTCATGACCTAGCGAGGCGAGATTGACCCTTCTACTAGCTACTGCCGCCCTGCAAGCGAGAGATCTGCTCTATAGCTATAAGCCACCCTTAGTTTAGCTCCTTCTCCTTTCATACTAGTTAGTCTTAGATAGACCAATCTACCGCGTCCTTTCGTTAAACAAACCGACGGGCAGCCCTTGATAAGTACGAAAGCCAGAATAGTGATGACTTTAGTTTCCCACCTCAATCATTACAACCCGGGTAATGAGACCAGGTAGAAGTTTCCTGTATAAATGCAAAATGTGATAAAAAATTCAGGTACATGTCCAGGTTGACATTGATAAACAAGACCAGGTTCACATTGAAGGGGAGGTAAAATTGGAAACTAAAATAATGCAGTTCAGTGCTGAATGGCGCACTTTCCACTACAACGCATACTTACCTACAATCAATTACGAAATCGCTCTTAACCAAACCAAGGGTGATTCTTACCATGCAACCTATTTAGAATAATATAAATCTTAGCATTTAAGCGGCAACTAAGATCTACATATGGGCTTAACTAGGCTAGCTAGGCTGCTCCGGTTGTCCGACTGTCCGACTGTCCGACTGTCCGTCTCGCTTTCCGTCTCGCTGTCCGTCTCGCTGTCCGTCTCGCTGTCCGTCTCGCTTTCCGTCTCGCTTTCCGTCTCGCTTTCCGTCTCCGGCTCGCTATCCGACTGTCCATCTCGCTGCCTGAATCGTTCGGCTGGCTATCCGACTGTCCGGCTGGCTATCCGACTGTCCGGCTCGCTATCCGACTGGCCGATTGTTAGATTTCTATCTCGCAGTCTGTAAAGCTTGTTTATTGGCAAGCTGCTCAAAGTTGGGTTAGACTGTTCACTTGGATTAACTACTACTAATACTTATGCCTCTTGTTATTTACAACGGCTAATGTCACAACTATCATCAGACTCTCATCAGACTCTAGGATCATGTTTGCTTTTTTGTGCCCTCATGACAGGCCACAGGCTCGAGCCCCTGAAGGCTCGGATCCCTGACTTAGGTCACGAGACCGTCTTTTCCTTCATGTATATAAGGGCTGATTTAGGCCCTTCAAATAGCTAGAAATCAAGAGCTTCTATTCACATCACAATGCATCCTTCCTATCTGATGTAACAGCTAATTTCTATAGTAATATACTCTCTGCCTTATACAAATGGAGCCTTGCAAGAATGCTGGTGTATTGATGAGGGAATCGCGGCGAAATTGTCTTAAATATGATATATTGGGATCAATGTATCAACCTCACATCAATTGGTGTGAACCGGGCGGGTCGAAGCTATTCTTTACCACCTGGTCTCGATAGGCCCCGGGCAGCACTGAAGTAAACAGGCAGCGATGAACTAGATCGTCTATCTTTGAGTTCTTCAGTAACCATGTAGTAATACAACTGAAGTAAGGCATCAACATGAGGATCATTCGGTCTAGTGGCTTGACCGTCAGAATAGTCATCCAACGACAATTTCTCAACTAATTGGTCATAATCGTGTTTAGTACATGGTAGGGATTCCTCTCCATCTCCTGCTTCGTCATCAGTGCCTTCGAATTCGCTTTCTTCGTCAGATTCACTTACCGTATCTTCGTTGTAGGGGCGTTCCGTATCAGCATTGTCTGGCGTTCTTTGCTTCTTCCAAATCGTATCAGACCAAAGTTGCTCCAATATCCTGCGTTTCATCCCAGACTAGTATTTGGCTGTCCACTCCATCGGGGGCGAATTGCTGCTATCACGGAGTAAAAAAAATACAGTTTTCTTCACATCTTAAATATTTCAAGACTCAATGCTTTCATAGTTGCCTAAGTTCATCCTAGACAATGCTCGATCTGTGATTGACTTAGCCACTGCCGGCGGTGACCGTGAAATTTGAAGCCAGAAGCGGGCACATCTCTTGAACTCGCTCCTACACACGCGCTCAGAGGCATGCCGCATCGATATCTCGAAAGGCGCCGTATAAGGATGGTCTGGAAACCTGTCTCGGAGCTACCCCCGTATACTGACATCTGTAATCCTCGCTGTTTCTACACAGCGATCGAGTAGGCGACCCAGCGCTGCTATGATCGAAGCTGAGTTGCATTCGTCCCTAACTGAACTGTAAAGGCCTTTTCCGTCTTGACCTGTATTCTCTTCTTAATGCATTGTGCTTGGAGTGTGTGCGTCACGATAATTTGAACTCGGTCCAGGAAACGTGTAGCCATTGATATCTAGATTAAACCAAGGTTCAATAAGCGATTACCAAACTCCACCAAATAGTAGTCCCCGTACACCAAGCCGTGATCGCAGTATCGCCTCCGTGCATTCTCGTTGTTATTCGCTGTCCCGTTCTTGAGCAAAGCCTCGAAATTACGTCCAGGAGTGACATCTTCAATGGCAAACCCATTCCCATCGCCTTTGCGAAACTGCGCCGTCTCTTCTGCCAAGCTGATGTCTAGCACGTCGTGCACGATGTTGATCGCGCCTTGCTGGAAACGTCTTGCCAGTTGAGTGTCGCCGATTCCATTCAATGCCTGCGAAAGGACTAGCATTCCGTTGGCGGCAATTACACCAGCAGAAGAGTCGCGAAGTGGCTTCTCATCATCGACTGGCGCATCGAAGTCCCAAATAGGAGCAAACTTCCCCTTTCTGGAAGATGTGCTGGACACATTCTCATGCACATCATCCTCGGAGTTAGACCTGGCGCTATTGCTTCCTGGAGATGACTCAAGCCTTTGAAGGAAGTATTCAGCCACGCCGCAGGAAGCATCAAGAAACTCCCGATCTTTAGTCCACATATATGTTTGTGCATAACCAAGGATGGCCCATGCTTGGCCTCGTGTCCAAGTCGAATCATCGGAATATCCCTGGGCGGTGCGGCGCCACTTCAACTTGCCGGAAGCTGGATCCAGGTTTGCGACGTGACAGGTGGAGTATAGCTGACCTCGATACCCGTCTTTCACCAGAGTTGTGGTGGTTTCAGGCCGTAGGTGTGTCTTAAGCATCGTACGGGCATGGCTCGCTGCCATTGAAGCAAGTTCAGCATCCCCGCTCTGTGCCGAGGCATAGAATAATAGATCCAGATTGCAGAGGCTGTCGATGATAACCAGAATATTTTCGTCCATATCCGTGACCGTAATATCTTTCTTTAGGAGACAATCCCAGCTGCGGATGGCCTTAGCGGAAGGAACATATCGGGTAGCTAAGCTTCGAGCCGCTTGAACAATGGACTGCAAACTGCGTTCATCGCCTGTCAACTCCCACTCTCTTCGTAGGGCAGGCATGACGATAAAGCCGATGTCATGTGTGTCCGTCCGTTTCGCCATACCTTGCAGAGGGAGTGACCACGCCTTAGACAATGCTGCAATTTGTGCGCGGAGTTGCGCTGGAGGCTGAAGACTTTGGAGTCCCATCATGTGGGGATGCTTCATGCTTCTTTCTAGTAGAGCATACAAAGTTCCAGGAAAGAAACCGCAAGTCCAAAACTCCGCGTCTCGTAACTCCCATTGTCCAAACGAGGACCCCTTTTGTGGTACTATTTCTGGAAATGCTTGTGGTTTGTCGAGCAGCTCATTGGAGCTAGAGGCTGCATGGAAATATTTCGCTGCTGTTCTCAAGACTTTTGCAGTAATATTCTGGCTGAAAAGTTGCGCGAGTGTATTTTCAAGCAACTCTGTTGATGGTTCTTTGTGTTGGACTTCATTGTGAGATGCATCCTCGGACCAGGACGTCGCACTGCCTGTTCGACTTCGGCTCGGACTTGGATCGTGCTCCACGGGTTCTGATGCTGTGCTTGAGTTGCTTGAAGCAGGGGTTGCCATAGTCGTTGAGCCCATTTTGAATTGGGCACATTAATGCAGGTGTAGATTGCCACTGAGTGCAGAGGTAGAAATCCCGTCAATAAGTACCGATGAACTTGATGGAGTCCGGTTAATTGAAGAAGCCCGGGTTTCGTATTTTATCCCGCGCTGCACATCAACCGGATCCTCGGAACCGTCTTGTCTACTCTCACCTTTTCCGACATCATCAAGGTTGTTTGCTTGTCTCGGTTGCAGATCAGGCCGTAGACCGCGATGCATTCTCCGGCCACATTTGTGACGTGATTGGCCCTTTCCAGGGCGATCCCTGCTCGGCCTAGATATCCACCGAAGCCGGTGGCCTTCACCCGAGTTCCGAACAATTCACAGACGATGATTAGAGACACTAAATGTGATTCTGATTATCAAACTGGATTCGCCTAGTACTACTCTGAGCTTGTTTCGTGTTCGGGACGAATCTTTCGAGTGAGACTGAGGTTAGCCCCCATCCTTGAGGAATGGCCATTCCACCTACAACACACTGACTGGTTCAAGGTTATGGCTACCTTTCCTTGTCACACTGATGAGAAAAGAATACATGGGCTTGGAAGGTTTCCCGATTTCGCCGACGGCTCTCTTACCCATGTGAAGGTAACATGTCCATCATAGTTTGGCTGACACTAATAACCATCCGTTCACCATACATAACAAGTACGGGCTAATTGCCCGCTAATAATGCCGTAGGCAAGTATTACTGGCTTAAAAAAATCCAAGTCCAAGGGTTGGGATGGAGACGGCGAAATATTTTTCGTGGTTGCGTCGATGGCCCACGCTGGACGGAGGGGCTTCGGCGTCCTGGGCTACCGACCGGAAGCTGGATCGGCTCGCCGAGGCCGTCCGGGGAAGGCCGTGGAAGTCCGGAGTGGCACGGTCAACCGTCCTCTGACTCCGAGTCGCTGGCCGATTTCGCCGAACAGTCTCGCCGAGGATTTTTCAGCGTCTAGTGCTCGGTCAATTGGCTAATTCAATGTGAACAGGTAGGTAAGGAGCAAGTAATATCGACCGAGCATGGAAATTTTGGCCGCCTACAGTTTTCGTGGTTATATAAGTTACTGAGCGAGCGGCGCAGTGCGATGGTTGACAACATTCAGTCATACTGTACGACGTCTAATTTGCCCAAATAAAAATCCTACACAAGATATGCGGAAACCTTCACTTTCATCCCCCACCGACGATGTGTGGCATCTCACCGTTGACGGCACCGCAGTCTCGCTCGTCATCACGCATCGCACAGGAACATTAGCGCCTGTGCTGTTCCTCCACGGTTTCGGCTCAACCAAAGAAGACTTCACAGACTTTTTGCTTAAGCAAGCCTTCGACAAGTACGCCTTCATCGCCTATGATGCACCGGGTTGCGGCCAATCCAGCTGCGCAGACCCATCCCAGCTCTCCATCCCCTTCTTGGTCCAAACGGCCGAAGCCACGCTCGAAGTCCTCGGTGTCGATAAATTCCACCTCGTCGGGCATTCCATGGGTGCACTCACTGCGCTGGAACTGGCGGCAAAGCATCCTCAGAGGGTCCTGAGCTTCACCAACATCAAAGGCAATCTTGCGCCCGAAGACTGCTTCCTCAGTCGGCAGATCTTTGACTACCCAGAATCCGATACTGGGGTCTTCTTTGAAGATTTCGTCCAGCGCACAGCCAAGGCTCCCCTCTACGGCAGCGCATTCTACGCGGCTAGCCTGCATCTGAAGGCGCGGCATGATTCTGTCCGACCCATCTTCTCGTCTATGGTCAAGCTCTCTGACGAGGGCGACCTACTCAGCAAATTTCTGGCGTTGCCTTGCCCACGAACCTTTATGTTCGGGGAGCAGTACAGTTGGTTGTCGTACTTACCGAAGCTGGCCGCCAACGGGGTTCACCTGGCGAACATACCAGACACCGGCCATTTCCCCATGTATTCCAATCCCGTTGCCATGTGGCAGTACATACTGCAGACTATAGAGCAAGGAGAATCCGCGGAAAAATAACAAAGATGGTGATGATCCTAGTTGCGTGGCAGAAGAAGAGCAGAAAACCACATAGAGCAATAGACCGTGTTGTCACACAAAATTATTTCCTCATTCCCATACGTACCGATTACCTGCTCAGTGAGACTGCCAGGATACTCTTTCAACGATATTAGAAAGATGACCGGGGATTTCTTCTGTTTCTGCCGCACCCAGTCAACCGGGGGTCTCTTAATCTATTGGCTCGTACTACGTAGAGAGTGCTTTGCGCATCATCACCACAGGGTCAATACGGGCTAAGTAGCTAATTTCACTGGTTTTCTTCTCATCTCGCTACTTTTGTTTCTACGCGCAGCCTTGGTTGCAACCTGATACTCATCCATCTACTTAAACAGCCTCAGTGCTAGCGATTACTTTCGAAATCGCCTCTGCAACATGCTCCACGTTATGCTCGGTTACTGGGTACAAGTCAGTCTCGGCTTCAATACCTTTTACGCTTGGATTATGTTTCTCGGGTATAACTCACAGCCTGTTACGGAGATTCTTCCCGAGGGTAGGAGATATACGTGATGATCTTCTCTCAACGCCTGGATCTGTCGTGGTTGCAGACCTGTCATGGAGAACATGCCAATCTGCGTAACATAGGGTCAGTAACTTGAAATATACTGCATCGAGGATCATGCTACTTACGTCGGTAAGTATGTGGTCCCAGAAGCCAGGCACCTGGCGCTTGTGAAGTCCGTCGACCAATTTCCTCCGCATCAGCTGCATGCGACCGCTCATGTGCAGGAGATCAGCCTGCCATTGTTTCTTCAACTCCGGCTCCCCGAGTACCTTGGCCACAATTCTTGCGCCGTTGATGGGAGCCGTCGTGATCTCGGCGCGGGAGAGACGCGTGAGCATGCCGAGAGTCTTGGCCTGGACAACCTCGTTCCGACAGACGACGTGCAAAGCGCCGACGCGCTCGCCGTAGAGGCCAAAGTTCTTGGAGAAGGATTGTGCAACTAGGAATACGAGCGAGGTGTTGCGGATGAAGTGCCGTATGGACCAGGCATCGCCGTCTACATCACCGGTGGCGAAGCCTTGACTAGAAGACGAGAACCAGGCCATGAATACATGTCTCCGCATGAATGGGGATAGGCGAGGGACTCACTAAGCAAGGTCAAAGAATGGAACAAGCCTCTTCTGCTCGCAAACTTGGGCAATCATCCTCCACTGCTCCTTGGTAAAGTCGAGACCTGTCGGGTTATGCGCGCAGCCGTGCAAGATAACCACGTCTCCCTCTTCGGCCCTAGATCGCAGAGTGTCTAAGACACCCTGAAAGTCGATGGCGAGCGTCTTGGCGTCGAAATATGGATAGGATTGACGCTGAATACTGCTATCGATCAAGTTCCATATTTCTGTGTGGTTGATCCATGAAAGATTTGAGATCCAGACTGTTTGAGGGCGGCATGCCTTGGTCAGGAGCAGGGCGCCGAGGTGATTTGCTCCTGTTCCAGCGACCGTCTGGATGGAGGCGATGGTCTGGGCTTCTTCAAGTGTCTCATTGAATACTAGTCTGCGGGCGAGATCGCGAAGGTCGGAGTGTCCAAGCAGGGATGAGTGCTCGTGGTTGATGTTTGGGTCGTCCAGCAGGGCTTGTTTAGCCTAGGAAAATGCTATGAGTATGGGATGCCTTGGAATGAGAGCATATTGTAGGACTGTCACCTTTTGCACAGACGGTAAGATCCAGGGCTTGGCGAATTCATCGCGATAAAACCCGGGGCTGAGGTCGACCTTGACAGGCGAAGGGTCAATCTTGTATTTCTCGATCAGGTCGAACGCGGCGTCGGGGGTCGCGTCAGGGAGGGTGGCGAGTTGAGCCATTGCAGCGGTGTTGCTCTCAAGACGTGTTGAAGTTGGGGACTGTGTTGACGTTCCATTCCACCTTGGCGACATCGGACACCATGAACACATATAGATACACGAGGTTACGCAAACGAGAGACAAGATAGCCAGGATAGAGAACCTAGGACCTTGATGCTTGTGCTACCCTGCCGGGGATTTGCTCGAGTCGAAATTCGGCAAGATTAGCATGGTATACCGCATTGCCTTGCGCCAATACGTGTATGGCTACTATGGGCTTATGAGCGTGGTGACTATGGCATCATGATAGAACTCGGGCAGTCGAAGGGTTTGTTCGGTCAAAACTTCAACTTTGCCGAGTGGCGACTTGCTGTCGGCATACACTGCACTGCTTGAGCAATGGGCTGCCGCCGAAACTAGAAGCGGCGAACCACGCCGATGCCGACGAAGATGCCGACTAATATCACTGAGTTGCCGTCTGTTTCATCAACGGTGAGTTACTGGCACAAAGGCAAAGAAGCAGTTTTTTTTTTTTTCGTTTTTTCTTCCTAGAATTTTAGGATTTTCAATACCCAATGCTTGTAAAGAAGACGCCGACGAAGACGCCGAGACGGCACTAGCTTCACAGATACTCACATTGACGAACCTAAGGTAGTCTGGGAAAATGTTCTTGGTGTCCAGGTGAATTAGCATATATGAGTAGTCCCGCTAACCCTGAGTGCTTGTATTGCGCATCATATCTTTGACATCATATTGACTTACTTGACTGCACAATGAGCACCGCCGACCTACTAAACCGCCTTTCTGCGCTCGACACCAACACCGTGTCCGATGCCTTGGATTTCCTCGAACTTAATGGAGCGACGTACGGCCTTCGGCCACTCTGGGACTGTCCCAAAATAGTCGGACGTGCCAGCACGGTCAAGTTGGGCCCCAAAACCGACGCAGCCCCTACTCTACACCTGCTTACGCCCGTCATTGATGCAACGAAAACTGATGATCGAGTCCTCGTCATATCCGGCGGCACAGACGGAGTATCGTGCTGGGGAGACCTCCTCGCCAACGCCTCCAAGGAGAAGCACATCCGTGGGACCATCATCGATGGCATGAGCCGTGACATCGACGGCAGTCGTGATATTGGTTATCCCGTCTATGGCCGCGGCGTCACCATGATCAGCGCCCGCAACCGTGTGGTGCAGGTCGACTCGGGCATGCCGTTGCGTGTGCGAGGCGTCACGGTCAACGAGGACGACTATGTCATTGCGGACAGGTGCGGGACCGTGTTTATCCCAGCCGAACGAATCGATGAGGTCCTTGATCTCTCCGAACGGATCGAGCGCCGTCAGAATGGGATGCTCCAGGCTGTGCGGGCTGGTCGTCCTGTATCCGAGGTGATGCACGACAAGCAGTTTGAGGCCATACATGTCGGATCATCTTCATCCTCATCACCTGCCACGACAAGGACGGACAAACTTAGTCTCACGGATGCGGCCGTTGCCGCTGAAGTCGAAGCTGAAGACCAGGATCTGACGTCTCTGTTCGCTCACTTGGACACCCCCGGGGTCTCAGACGCGCTTGACAAACTCGGCATCCCCGGGCAAGCCTTTGGAATCATGCCTCTGAGCAACTACAAGAAAACGACGGTAGGGCCTGCCTTCACGGTGCGCTACGTAGCCGCCAGTGATCCGCCAGAGAGCGTGGGCGACTTCATTGATGATGTTGCTCCTGGTGACGTGGTAGTCATCGACAACGGCGGCCGCACCGACTGTACTGTCTGGGGCGATATATTAACCCAATACGCAGGCCTGCGAGGCATCGCCGGCACTGTTATTGACGGCGTCTGCCGTGATGTCGACCGTGCCTTGACTGATGGCTATCCGCTCTTCACCACGGGACGCTGGATGCGCACCGGCAAGGACCGTGTCCAGGTCGGCGGTGTTAATGAGGCCATCAGCGTTGGCACCGTCCGCGTGAGCCCTCGCGATATAGTTGTAGCCGATGCGAACGGTGTCGTCGTCGTTCCGCGAAGTCAAGCCCGCGAGGTCGCAGCGGTTGCTACTCAGATCGAGAGACGCGAGAGTGATATTCGGGACTTGATAGTTAACGGAGCTACTATCGCAGAAGCGCGGGAGAAGGTTGGGTATCACACATTACAGCGAAAGGGGTAGCCCCGATAACACTCAGTGTCAGAGTCCAGATAAATACGGTGGCTTCTCTACAAGAACGAAGCCGCCCTGTAAAAGATTTCGAGGTCTAGGCACAGGTTGTTGTTATTGTAGATGTGTGTACTGCAGATATCGCTTTCAATCCACTCTAGTCTGGCTAAAAGTCAGATATGATCATGTCGGCTTATAATTTCTTCTCACCTTGGCTATATTTGGGTCTGGGCTCCGGACATGGCTGTGAAGTTCGCCCAACACGGCGCTACGAATCAAGATATGATAGCTGCGGCCCAGGCATGTTAAATCGGGACCTAAGATAAATCGCGCGTGTGAGAAACTCAAAATAAGGTATTCGGTGTTCTCTAACGAGAACATGTATTCGTTATTCGTGCCCATAAGAGTGCTCATTCACGATGTAATTATCTACCCCCAGTCTCTTCTTCTCTTGGGCGGGGTTTACCTCAGTCGTCTGGCCAACGCCACGATATTGCTATACCAGGGGTATGTGCCCGTTAAACCCCGTTTCTGTAAATATCGGTTTGCAGATCAGCTCGTTTGGGAGGGGGCTGTTCTGTCCAATTAGAGCATACTGTACTACCAACAACTGAGGCACTGCATTACATAAACGGAGGTGTGCGGCTGACAGCAGTTGAAGAATCAGGCTGCGACTGTCTTATTTTATCTCTCAAATCATTCATCTCTCAAGCACGTATCGATCTTCTGGTTGGATCTGGTCACCTGCGGCGCCAGTGCCCCGAGAGTTACGCCTTCCAGTGCGGCCAGCGACGGCGTTGTCAGTGCAGCCTTTTGCCCCAATCTTCGCTCACCATTTGCTGAGTACTGATTTTCAGCGTCGTAGTGCTCATCAAAGTCACAATGTCGAATCATGGCGAGCATATCAACGTGAGTGACAACGCTAGAGTCCAAATGGGAGACATCATCAACAATTACACCACAACCGAAAGGACTGAACAAGATTATGTCAACAAGTGCCTCGCAAGTTTAAGGCATCCGACTGATCCTCGACAAGACAAATCTCGGATCGAGAGGAAAAAGGGTGGGCTTCTAGTCGACTCCTACAAATAGATCCTGCGAAGCCCCGAAATCCGAAAATGGCGTGACGATGAGGAATGTCGACTGCTATGGGTGAAAGGCGAGACCCTGGGAAGGGCAAGACCATGCTGCTATGCGGTATCATTGACGAGCTGGGACCATTGACGAAGTTGAAGGATCCCAACAGCCAAGTCCTGATGGCGTACTTCTTCTGCGAAGCGACCAACACCAATATCAGCAATGCCACAGCAGTCTTGCGGGGGCTCGTCTATCTTCTTTCTGTACAGCGGCCACTTCTGACCTCACATATCCGTGAGAAGCTTCACAGTGGACACGACGAAGATATAAGACACTGGAATTCTCTGGGGTTTATATCGGACATCTTCTCGAACACGTTGGACAATCCAGCTCCGCAAGACGCATACCTAATCATTGACGCTCTCGACGAATGCGAAACTGATCGTGAATTTCTTCTCGATTTGATAGCTTCAAAATCCTCAACCAGGGTCAAATGGATCGTCTCAAGCCGCAACCATCGCAATATCGAGGAGTACATTGCGCCTGCGAAGCAAAAACCGCCTCTGTCTCTTGAGCTGAACGAATTCTCCGTGTCTGCAGCTGTCGATATTTACATTCAGCACAAAGTGATTGGCCTGGCGCAGAGAAAGAGGTGGAAAGATGCGGCAAAATCCTTTGTTCGAGACTATCTCCACGCTCATGCACACGGTACCTTCCTATGGGTAGCGCTAGTGTGTTCTGCACTCGAGGGCTGTGCCCCTTGGGATATCGAGCCGTTCGTACAAGAATTTCCTACTGGTCTCGCTCGACTGTACGACCAGATGATGAGCAGAGTCAATGCCTCCACTAGCGCCGGCCTATGCAACCGAGTTCTCGCGATTGCCATGACAGTGTATCGACCCATCACAATGCAGGAACTGATTTTGCTTGGAAATTTGAAAGCTCAAGAAGAATACATCGTTGAAATCATTGGGGAATGTGGTTCCTTTTTGGTAATCAAGGATAATACTGTCTACTTTCTACACCAGTCGGCAAAGGATTTTTTGATTGGAAAGTTGGAGGATCAGCACTTTGCTCTGTTTCAGAAATCTCTATTCGCCATGGACATTCTTACACAGGACATCTACGATTTGAGCTATCCTGGTATTTTTATTGAGGAGGCACTTTCTCGATGCCCAGAGCCCGATCCGCTAGTTGACGCAGAATACTCCTGCGTTTATTGGGCTGAACATCTACATGATGCCAGCAAGGCTGCCAAGATCAAAGGCGATAACGGCTTTCCCGGCCGCATTATCAGAAAGGGGAAACTGAAGCAGTTTATACATAACAAAGGGTCCCACTTCTGGGCCTTTTCTTGTTTTTTGGGGCCAGTTGGCGTAATAATAGAACCCAAGCACTATTGTTTCGTTATCAGGTTTTGTAAATGGCACTAGTTTTGGTACCCTGCCTGTTGAACCATTTTTAGTCCCTTTTCCCTGGGCCCCACTTCGCGATATTCACTCGAATTCCGGCAGTTTGGTGATGCATGCCTTCACGTGTTCGCGCGCAAACTGTTTGCCGATTCCACGATGGAGACTGGATGGTGTTGTTCGCTGGGTAAGGTGTCACATTCAGTATATCTATAGTATTTGCACTACGCATTAGCGGAGTGCGCATTCCCTTTTAGCGTAGCTGGCAATGCGATATAAGGTGAGGCAAGGTGGGGAGGGGGAATTGGCTCGTTAAGCTCCTTCCGTGGCGGCAGGCTGCAGCATTGGAGACGGCATTGAGCGGCGCCACAATGGGGAACTGTTTCGGAGGACGGGCTGCACGGGCTCCTCAGGCAAGATTGGCGGGGACAGGTTGTGGTGCACTTGTTAAGCGAAAAGGTGTGGACTAGGCTACCTTCTTAACACTTCGATGCCAAGAAAGGTCAGAAAACAAGGGAAGTTGGTCGGTCTTTCCTTGTGAGCCAATACTTTTATGTGGGCCAATGCTTTTCCTATTTTTAGACGGGGTGAAGACTTTCCTTGTCAGCGACCAACCTGACCCGCATATCACCCATAGGAAATGTGGGGCTTTTGGGATGACTGCGCTTGACCCTATGAGGCTTGGTCTTCCCGGTGGCCGCTTGAAAGTCCTCCCGGCTTAATATCGGCTCAGCTCTCTATCGGCCCCTCCGGGCCCGCATTAGCTCTGCTCACGCACTGCATCCCCGCTCTACGTAGAGCCTTAAATACCGCTAGCTTCCACTCAGGCTGCCTAGGCTCGATTGTCCTACGTCAACACTCACGTCTCGTTAATGGCCACCTACGAGCACGTCAAGATGGCCGATATGTTGATGACACTGCCAGGGGAGGTTTTTTTACTCATAATTGAGAAGGTCTGTTATCTATCTAGCATTTGCTCTCGGTAGGCTCTAAATCTTTTATCCTGGCAGTTGACGAAAGCCGATTTGAAAAAACTTTCCCAAGCCTCAAGATGGCTGCGGGAAAGTGTTGCCAACAGGCTTTGGCAATCTATCACGATCGAGCCGTGGAGCGAATATAATATAGATCGTATCCGGGTGACAGGTCTGCCGCAATCATGTCTTCAACGTGCCACGCAGCTTCACTTCCGGTCTGATATTCAATATTCTACAACGCGGCGGTGTCCCCATGCACAAGATTTCGACGATTCAATGGACATTGACGATGAAGATGATGAAGATGACGAGAGCGACGATGAAGATGATGAGGATGACGAGAGCGACGATGACGAGCTCCAAGACCAGCCCCGTTTCGATCGCCTTGCCCAAAGGGCAGAGTCATTACTTCGACGAATCGAGGCCCACCGACTGCAGAGTTTCAGGTAGGCACTGCTACATATGAAATTCATGAATCTGAACGCAGCTGACACTAATATAGCTGGGATTTAGGTACATGCGTGCCGCCCGAAATCCTCGGGGTCAATGGCGTCGTCCCGCTTCAACAGCCCTCACTCCAATCATTAAGCTTGATAACTGATCCTACTTGCCGGGACTATCACGATGCAGAGTGCGAGATAGATCTATCCTCATTCTGCAAGCTTCAGAGCCTGAGTTGGAGAGGCCCTAACTCTGATAATTTGGACGCGCTTACCGTCGCTCTGCGGAGTAATTCGACGCATCTCAGGAAGCTAGAATTGGATTTCGTAAATTGGCCCGAACTCCGAGCATACCTGGGCTATTTCAGCGATGACGAAGATGACATGGATGGCATTAGAGAGACAGATTACTTTGCTTACGCCGTTCTTGGCTTGAACAAACGCTCTCCACGCCCCTTATTCCCAACAATCCGCGTGCTATTCCTCTCGCAGGTACCCCTCTCAGCGGTGATGGCTCATGCCTTCAATTTCGACACCCTTGCGTCTCTCACGTTGAGAATGTGCCCCAACTGGGATCAATTCGTCGGACGCGTTATGCAGCTCAACCACCCGATAAAGCTGAAGAAACTCGAAATACAGGAATCCGACGGCGTTACATATGAATGGGGCGAGGGCTTTATTCTAGATTTCCTTAACGCCTTTGAGGGACTTGAAGAGCTCTTTGTAAGCCAAGCTGGACCGGCTTCAGCCCTTGAGCTTTGGGACCACGTCGCTCGCCGCCATCCAACTCTCAAGAGATTTGTTGGCCACCAGAGAACGATCAATACCAACGAAGACTCTCCACATTTTGAAAAGCCATGCGATTTGCCGGATTTAGCCATTTTTGGACGCGATATGCGCCGAATAAAGGAAAACCCTTCACAGAACCCCCTGGCGAAGCTTGATCTTGACTTTATTGGCCTAGCTTGTATGCCAGAGCGTCTAGTAAGCACTCGACCTCCCCATCATAATCGTAAGCTAACTGCGTTTCTTGTAGAAATATATCTTACTTCCTTTCACGTCGAAGGCTTCATTAAAAGTCCTTCACATTCGCCAATCAGGCTTAGATCTCAAGCAATACGCGTCGTGGGCCATAAACAATCACCCAGCCTTGGCGACTTCGGGTACGAGAAGCGATACCTCGTCCGAGGGCGGGGAGTCCCTCCCCTGGACCGACTCGGGTTTGACCGCCCCAACTGGTGCGACGGAAGACATCACTTTCGGACCCAATGCGGTAGAAGTCGCTGCTGAAAAGAACGGCGGATGGCGTGGACCTACACTGCGACACGAGTTCCGCCAGTTTGTTGAATGGGTTTTTGGGCCGCAGGGGATAGCATCACTGGACATCGTTGCGTTCGGAGACTTCGCCCACGGCAGCCGGGTAACTAGAAATAATCTCCTTCTCTGTAGGGACGCGGATGGAACGAGCAATTTTCGGCTCCTTGACGAATACGGACGAGAGTGGAAAGAAGTCCGAGATAAGTATCGTACCGCTATGGAGGCCTGTCCGGTAGAACCGCTCTTTAGAGTTTGATACACTATCCCTTTCGACAAAACCCCCACCTTCCCCTTCCCATTTTTCACCAGACTCTAGAATGGGCCTTGAATCCGTCCTCATTGGATATTCCCTGGGATGGTCTCTCGGGCTGGCTTCGATCAGGAGATTCATCTTCCAACGACTCCCTTCAGGCTGATGCCACCGTTTCTTCTCCGGCGACAGCAGTTGTTTGACGGGGTGAACGTGATCAGAACCACAGAATTCTCGAACCTTCCACTTGCCTGGGATGTCGGCCGATTCCCCCCCCCCCCCCCGGTTAGTGCCACCTCCAGCGCACCCTCGCTCGTTTCCTTGACCTCCACAGTTAACATCTATTCGAAACATGAGAAGAGGACAGGCAAATTGTATCTCGATGTATCCCGACAGTAAGCTTGGGAATGAGTATGGTTTCTTTTTGATACACCTACCAATTGCCATGCTAAAATAACAACCCTTCTCCCGGGCCCAAACGATTACGCACTGGCTGCCTAGTTACTGGGTACCAACTGCTTGCTGCGCTCCGATCATCTTAATCCTTTGTTCTCTGAGGCGCTGGGATCCTCTGTGAAGTCTGGCCTCTTTGATACATTCATCCACCTCCGTGTTGTCCGGGTGTGTACGTATAAGCGTTGATTGTGATATGGTCCGTTGAGTTGATTCCTCATGTCTGCACGTCCAGCCGCTTACTTTCCGCTGCTTACTTTCCGCCGTTTGCCCTCTCCCCCTGGGCAATTTTGCTCTCCCGCCCCGGCCTTCCGTTTCCGCCTTGGCGATTAGGGTGCAACGACTAAGCCCTTACCCCTCCACGCCGAGCATAAGGCCGCACGGCCTTAGCCCTCACTTCCCTCGCATCATACTTATCCACGCCTCCGGAGATAACAGGCCGACCTAGTATCTGGCACCGGGCATGTCTAATTACTAGCGGACTATAGCTATGCCCATCGTCCTACTACAACGCTCCCTAGCAAGAATAACTACATGTTCCGACTGTTGCTGTGGGACATCACCAAAAACACGATACGCGAATTGGACAGCTTTGTTGGAAGCGGTTTTACCAGAGCCGTGAATTCTATTTCTTTTTTGCCCAGTGGAGATTTTGTGGCAGTCGCAACTGACTCGGGTGGCTATGTCTGGGATGTGGATACAGGAACCACACTACTTCTTTTCCAAAGCCTGACATGGAACTTCACTATTCTGGACGAAAAGAGTATTATGAGCGAGCGCGGCATTTTGGAATTTGAGAGCAACATTCATCCAGTTGATAGATTGGAACATGCAGAGGACGCCGAGACTAATCGACTGGAGTATTATGGGCTTGGCTTTGATTTCCACGCATCCTGGTTCACCTGGAACGGACATCCTCTTCTGTGGCTTCCAGTTCCATATCGCCCAAAATACAAGGGGTTACAAAGGACTATGAACACAATAGTCATAGTCAGCCACTCGTGTCACTTATTGCAAATGAGGTTCTCACAGATGGTGTTTGGTGAGCCTGAGCTAGGGTTGAATTTGCTGGTTTTGTCAGACAGTTGTCAAACTAAATTTCTTGCATGCAGTAGCACAGTAAAGTATAATATGCTTAGTTCTATCACGTACGGCTAATGCAATCCCATGTGTTTACCCAAATGATAGTCTCCGCCTCATTAAGCTCCCGCTCTACAAGCAATCTCGAAAAGGGTGACCTCGTAGCACCGACATGTCTGTGGGTAGAAGCCTTATGAAGAGCGATTTGATAGCCTTGAGACTAGACTAAATCACTCCAGGGCCATCAAAGAAAACAACCTACTTCAGCTCTTTGCCTTTCTCCTTCTCTTCAAGGTGAGTAGACTCCGCCTGAGCTAGCTCGACTTTTTCGTTGAGAATCTCCTCATTCTCTTCCTCTTCTATGGCGCGCTTGTACAGGCCCCTCTTCACGTCACGCTGCCACAGCAGGTAACCAGTCATGAACAGAGTGACCCAAAGAACACAAAGGCAGATGTTGGCAGTGAAACCTCTCCTCCACTGGGGGCCTTCTGTGACTGGGAACACAACAACGTTGTACCAGGTGAAGAAAGCCCAACCAATGGTCATCTGCGAAGATCACGCAATTGTAAGCCTTCGTACTCCAACATAATATGAAGAGGGATTCTAAGTGGGAAGGGATACTCACCATGGCTCCAGTGGTGAAACTCTTGGCTTCGTTATCGTCTTTCATGATAATATGGATGAAAGGGAAGAGGATTGGCGTGACACAAGAGTTTAGGCCTAGGAGGAACCAGGTTGCGAATTTCATGCCATCAGGAATGTACCAAATTCGGAGACAGATGTTGGAGAAGATAAGAATGGAACCAGAGAACAGCACCGGCATCCAAAGAGGGTATACCCTAATATGGATCCACAGTTAGTAAATCATCCTGCATCAAGCCTAGCTGTTGCCCAAGAGCAAACATATGCGGGCTGGATAGACACTTACATGACAAATTGCGGAACAACACTTCCACACAAAATAGCGACGAGTTGAACACCCGTGGGCAAAATATTAATCAACTCCACCGAGTATTTCTCGGTGCTTTTGACCCAGATGCCCATCTGGCCACTAACCCAGGTCGTCAACTGGAAACTGCAAGTCAAGAGTCGTTAGCATAGGCATTTTCCCACAGCCTCTAGAAAACAACGTACGCGACATAAGTAGTCACGGCGAAATAAAAGTGCCAGTGGGTAAAGACTCGCTTAAGCATGCGCTTGCCAATCTTGGAGCTTTTCTTAACACCGTCGCTTTGCATGCGGGCTTGGGCGAGTTTCTGCTCTTCCTCCTTCAGCCACCAAATGCGAGGGCTGTTGGGTAGGCCAGGGAAGAGGAAGAAGCCGGCAATAGCAATAGGGAGGCTGATGATGCCATCCACAATAAAGACCCAGCGCCTGAGAGAGGTAAGTGGCGAACAAGTGTCTAGGATGAAGTCTATGTGGGGAGACTCACCATCCTTCCATGCCGAGCTTGCCATCGAGGCCAGCGTGGGCCGCAGCTTGCATATATCCTCCAAACGCTGCACCGATGTTGCTAGAAACATACCAAACACCGGCGCGCTTAAACACTTCGTCGGAGCGGTACCAGGACGCGAGGATGTAGAGCGATCCAGTAGCGGCAGGGGTCTCAAAGAGACCCATGAGGAATCGCATGCCCCAAATCATCTCGGTGCTGTTGTTGCGGCACTGGATAAAGGTGATGATGGACCACAGGGTCTCGCAGATCGGGAGGTACCAGCGCGACAGCTTGGGGCGGGAGATGATCATCATGGAGGGGATTTCGAGAATGAGATAGCCGATGTTGTAAAAGGTGCTGAACAAGTTGTACTCGACTCCCTCGATGTTGAGATCTTCCTTCATTCCTGAGTTATACGCATTGGTGATGTTGGACTGATCGAGCCACTTAATGAAGACTATAAAATGTGAGCTTCGTAGGGAGTACAGCGACTCGCGTCGTTGATAAACCTACATAGCAAACAACTGTTTCTAGAGTCAGCACAATGACCGAATTGAAGGACGCCAGATCCTTATCGAATCTTACATGAGAGGAAGGATAATGCGATCCTGCTTCTTGACAAGGGCAATCTCCTCTTTGCTGTAATGGCTCGGGTACCAGTCGAAGATGTAAAGCCAGGCGAGCCGCAAATCCCTGTCGGGCTTATTGGTGGCGGAGCTCACTACCACGCCGTTCTTGATGACCTGGTTCGGGCTAACTGCCTGGTCATCTGCGGGCGGCGGCTGCGGCAGACTGTCCTGCTCGGTGGCAGGAGCAGTCTGGATGGCAATGTCATCGTTCGTCTTGGGCGTCATCTTGACACTTGTCCGCTGTTGTCAATGGCCTGGGTGTGCCGAGTTGCTTCCTCTCTGCTTCTTGAGAAAAAGAAGGCCAGGCTTTGGTGTCGAGGAGGACTGGTGATGCTCTGAGAACAAAGACCGTTGAGAGACGAGATGTTGTGTTAATAAACACCCATCTCGACAACTTTTGGTCCACGTCTCGCGGGGCCCCACGGGCTCTTGATTCCGGGGTGGTGGGCACGATACGACGTACGAGTGTCTTCCCCGCCCTTCCCCCGCAATCCCTTGTCAGGCTATTGTCCGACTGACGCTCAGAGCTGGAGTTGGAGGAGGAAACCCTGGTAATGCCAAGGTTACCTAGAACGGCCTGGGCATAAGAGAGGGTTGGGAGGGCTCGCTGCTCGGGGTAATGGTCGCGGGGCAGCGGTCACGGAGGAATCTTCATGGGCCACGGAGCATCTCGACTCCGCAGATTGACCCCACTTTACTACAACTCACGCGTGAAATAATTCTCCATGTATCGACCTCCAAGCATGTTCTTTTTTAGTCAACACTCTGAAGATGAATTCTGGCCTTTTTTTTCATCCCATACAGTTGTTCCTCTAAGCGTGTCAATCAAGCATAATCCTTTGACAGATGGAAGTTCCATGATTGAGTTCAAATGGCGTGCTCTTTTACCTGCGTAGGCAGAGATCACGCATCAGATCATAGAAATTGTGTGTTTAGATTCTATCAACTCAACCTTCGTGATAGGGCGTAGGTTGAATGTATGGGTGTACTGGGTTCATTTGAGCGAAGAAAGTTCCCCGTTGTTCAATCAGTGGCGCAAGGCCTCCTGCCTTTGTATCACATTTTCGGTACCCATACAACATGAAGGATTGGCTATCTATTTTCCCTCTCTACCGCTATCACGGTGCTGCGTGCTATCCAACTACCGGCCCCATCTATGAAACATTAGAACAGCTTTAAAATGTTTATTCGCGGTGTTTTCAGCGGATGCCTGGTCGATTCAATGCACTGAAACAAATACCCCGCACTCCGAACTCGCTCTCCCGTTCACCGACAAGAAGTTGATCCAGCAATTCAAAGTGCTATCCACCAGATCGTGGCCAAAGATAGCAAAATAAAGTCTGTCTTGACCTCAAATACCATGTCGTTGAGCTAAACCCATACAGTTACTACTTGTCCCATATCGAATCCGTCATTGACCAACAACCTCGCCATGCCTGGACTCACTGGCTTCACGGATAACCCGTTTCAATCTCGCCAGGATCTCCTGCGAGCGGCCACGGCCCTGATACAGCCACTTATTCCGTACAAGTCGAAAACAGGCGCTCGTGTCAAGATCAGGCCATCAATCTTTGCGGCTTTTGACGATGTCGCCGCCCAGCTTGAGGGGTTCTCACGCCCTCTCTGGGCTATCAGTGCCATTCTTGAGAGTCGTTCAGCCTCAGGCGATGATGAACTGGCATCCTGGTTTACCGGGATTGAGGCCGGCGTCGATCCTCAAAGCCCTGATTTTTGGGGAGACGTCGGACCTGTCAACCAGCGCATGGTGGAGATGGAGTCAATCGCTTTTGCGCTCTTGACCGCCCCCGATGATCTCAAAGCTATGCTAAGCGAGGCCACAAGAGAGAACCTCAAAAGGTGGCTTCTACAGATAAACGACTATGTCATGCCGAAAAACAACTGGCGCTGGTTTCGTGTTCTCGTCAATCTAGCCTTATCCAAAGTCCTCGAAGTGCCTCGTAGTGAGCTACAACAAAGGACCGATCAAGACTTTGCTCTTCTTGACCAGTTTTATATCGGGGAAAGCTGGTCTTCCGATGGAATCTGGGGGGAGGAAAGAAAACAAGCCGACTATTACTCGAGTAGCTTTGCCATACAATTCGCCCAACTGCTTTATGTCTGTTTCGCGAGAGATGATGAGGCGAGAGTTGAAAGGTATCGTCTACAAGCAACGGTGTTTGCCACTACGTTTTGGCGCTATTTCGATACCGATGGTATGGTCTCAACTATCTAACATGCACTGAAGATCACGAAGGCCTAATACATCACAGGCGCTGCCATTCCCCACGGGCGAAGCATGACCTATCGGTTTGCCTTTGCTGCTTTCTGGTCCGCCGCTGCTCTTGCAGACATTCCTCTCCCCGCACCACTGAACGGTCCAGGGTTCTTCAAAGGCATGCTTTTCCGGCATCTTCGATGGTGGGCTCAGTACCCAGACATATTCAACGCCGATGGGACACTAAACATTGGGTTCACGTATCCCAACATGTACCTCAGCGAGGACTACAACTCACCGCAGTCGGTGTATTGGTGCTTGAAGAGTTTTACAGTTTTGGGTCTTCCCGAATCACATCCATTCTGGACCTGCGACGAGCAGCCACATCCTCTCGCGGCTCCCAGCATTCCTAAGCAACTACAACTTGACTCGCTCGACCCGGTAAAAGTCAACTGGCCCCCGCGACATATTTTGTGCAACTCCCCGGAGCATACTTTCCTGCTGTCGTCTGGGCAGATGACGACTAAGAACTTCAAAGCAAGAGAAGCCAAGTACGGGAAACTGGCGTACTCTTCGGCATTCGCTTTTAGTGTTCCAACCGGTCCCTTGTTACATCAAATAGCCCCCGATAGTACGTTGAGCCTGAGCCTTGACCAAGGTGAGACCTGGAAGGTCAGGTGGAAACCATTAGACGTCCACATAGAGCACGTCGCCATCAACGTGGGCCAAGGGCAGCAAGACAAAATACCCTCACTCGTCAGCGTTTGGAAACCCTTCGACTACCTCAAACTCGAGATTGAGACTACTCTCATCCCGGTAGTAAAGTACTTTCCCGGGTGGCATATTCGAGTACATCGGGTCAAAGGTCTTGAGTCACTTGTTGGTGTACCAGGGTGCACGAATATCCAACTCATTGATGCATCTTTCGCCATCTCAGTACTCACTCCGGCCGGCCATCATCTTCCTCGAATATCGGGTTCACCATCAAACGACGCCGATGACTCGGCCTGGGATGACCAGTCGGCTATTTACATCCTGTCCCAAGCGTCTGCAAGTGGCATTGCAGACTTGACACCATCCAAACTATTTTCAAATTCCGAGCCGGCCGGTACAACAAAGCCAACCGTGAACAGTACGTCCTTGACTATTGAGGCAGATCCGAACACCAACTTGATATCGCCGAGAACCTCAATTCCATCTGTCATGCATGTCATCAAGCCTGACTCAGGAGCCGGAGGAGGAAGCCCTGACGACAAAATGGCTGCGACACACTTGCTCGTTTCGGGGGTGTTTGGAGTCTCTTCTAACCGGCTACAGCAACGGGAAATCACACGGCATTGGAATAGACGACCTCACGTAACCTTGACTGATTCCCGAGAGCTGGTAATTGACGTAGAATAAGACTAGCAGCTATTGCTTAGATACTTCTATGGCTACATGGTGTTAAAGAGATATAACTTAAAAGTAATGAAAATGCCCAGGGGCCATTATATTAACTAGCTATTCGTCTTTATCAGTTATGTCAGAAATGATGAAGCCAGACTGTTGCTTTTCTTTTGGTTCAATGATCTTGGGATACGGCGCTTTGACAGATAGCGCATGATGTGTCATCGTAAGGGGACGACAACTGACCTGTGACAATAAGTTTGAGTGCCACGTAGTATGTAAGATGTGACACGAAAGTAGATTCACATGCCTTAAAACTGAGTCGTGGTCGTCGGTGATCTATTGCGACGATGTAATAGAACATAGTGCATTCCCAACCTGGCGATGTAAAATTTCCCTAGGCCCAGCTGTCACATAGCGCTTAAGGGGATTGCTCCTCTATTAGCTTCTAACTGCCCTATGCCACTCTAATAGCGAGTAATAACATGTTAAATAAGAGAGATGAATCGAATGGTATAGTTATGAACCGCCATGTTTATTCACATCGCAAATGCCATTACTCTAGGACTGAAGGAGAAGAGCAGCCTGCACATTGCCTGTCATTGAAGGGAAATGACACTGGAAACAACCACTCTGAGGTTCCCGACACAGCAGGCGAGGAATGAGGAGTCGGCAACGCCTCCCATCTCCCAAGGAGCCATAGTGGCGGTTCCACCGTAGTGGGCAAAGCTGGCCATGCTTTCCTTGATGTATGACTCGATAGACGCGATGTTGGCACCGGGGGAGATCCTGAAAGCGCCCGTGGAGCCTGAGTGCCCATTACCACCCTGGCAAACTTAACTGCTTCAACGAGAACGGCCATATCCAATGGGTTGGCGAGATAGGCGGCGTCGATTGCGGGCGGAGTACATGGATTGCTGGAGACGATGTTAACTGAGCCACAGGAGAAGGGATGCTCCAGGCCGAGAACCAGAGCGCCATCATTATAAAGCCCCTTGAGCGGCGTTATGACATCCGATGCTAGAGCTTGGGTAAGGAGCTCGTGCTGCTTGATGTACCGGCCTGGACCGCAGCAGGTGCACCAAGCAGAAGCTCAGCTGCGTTCTGTGCCTAGGCATCACTCAGCAGCCAGGGCCCCAGGTCTGTAAAGTTCGAAATCGGCAAGAAGCGGAGGAATTCGCCACCTGGGTTCGCCAGGGGACCAGCACGTCGTGCCTCGTAGAGCTCAGCCACCTCGCTCGCGTATGTCTCGTTCGAATTCAGGTTCGCGGAAGATAGGGGCAGGTTTAATGGTCTGAAGACTTAGTTAGCGCTGCACAAAATTGCGGGGAGAATATGTTAGTCTCACAGCCAAAGACGGCGAAAACAAGAGGATGATCTTGGAAGTTTTGGCTGACCGCAGAAACATCAACAATCGTCTCAATGTTGAGTGATGAAAGTGTGGCGGCATCTCCAATACTAGAAAGCTGCAGTATCTGCGCTGCGTGGAGAGCTCCAGCAGAGAGGATGATTTCCTGGCGGGCCTTGACCAACATTGCCTCAAAATCTGCCGAGTCAGCAAACTGGAAGCCGTCAGCATATTGATGGACAAGAGCTCTTGTTTCGCAGGAGATAATCTTACCTCAACCCCCCACGGCTTTGTTTCTTTCGAAGACGACCTTTGTCACATGGGCACCCTGAATCAGGATCGTGTTCTTTCTCGGGGCAGCTTGATCATACTGGGCTGCTCGACCAGAGCTTCGGTGTTGTTAACGGGCATTGGGTGTGTGGATAGAAGAAACCGCCAGCTGCATCACCGCCCTGGCCGTCGGGGAGAACACAAAGTCTCGGCTCTCGGGTGGCTCGATCATGTTATCTGATTTGGAAGGGTTAGTGAGTTGTTTTTGATCTAAACGCGCAGCCGGACTTGCTCATGTGAGGCTAACTTACTGACTGAGAGCCAGAAGAATGGCGAGAAGCTAGAATGGACAGCGCCTCCAAGCCGTGGAAATCAAGGTCCAAGTGACATTGAAATCTTCAACGAGGTCTAGGTATGGAAACGTGAAGTTATCGCTCTGCTGAGGTTAGGCACGTTCCTCTAACCTTATCCGCCTTTATACAAGAGATCTCGCCCTCTTGAAGTATTCGAACATGTCGTCCCAATTCACGAGCTCGTTGCCTAGCTCTTCCCAGCGATCAAAATCTCCCTTTGTTCCTCTTGTGAAGGCCATCTGGTTAATAAGACTTCCTCCTCCAACACATCTTCCTATCGGAAATGGGATCCATCTATCAATCGTTCATCGAGGGCGAGGAGATGCTGGCCAGGTTCCAATCGTACTTGGTCCCTACGCCAGAACCGACCAGATCTGGAGTTGTGATGAAGGCGTCACCCTGATCTCTGAGAAACCTCATCATTTCAACTCATCCGGAGCTTCTCCTTTCGGCAACTTACGGTGTCCCGGCTTCGAGGAGGACTTAGTATTCTGCGTGCCAGATGATGGATTAATAACGAGGCACACACTTGCTGTCGTAAGCATCCTGGTGAGTTGTGAACTTACGCCCAGTCTTCGTCAATCGATTCGCAAGACTTGTTCCGGACACCCCTCCGTCAACAATAATGTAGTAATAGTCAAAACAATGGCATTCTTGGCTTTGGCATCACCGCAGTTTGAGGGTCCATGTTTGGCATAACTATTTTGAGCTCTGGGCATGGCACGGACTTGTCCGGCCGCTGCCAAAAGGGTAGTTTCGAGGAGCCTCATGTTTTGAAAAGCAATTCAATCGAAGTCGAAATCGAAGATAGCTTGGTAAAGATGACGATGAATTGTGAGCATAAGAAAACCTTTCCATTGACCTGATAGGGGTGAATCTGCGTTATATATACGTTTAACTTCTCCTGGGTAGCTGGCTCCTTTCTACCGGCCAAAATTGCTCATCTAACCCCGGTGCTGATGCTAAGGAGAGATTTACAATGCCCACCTGTGTTTCCATCACTGGAGTCATTGAAGCATCGTTACGGCTGTTAAATTAATCCAGTAAAGATTCACCATCAAGCAGAGTGTGACTAAGACACTGGTCCAGTTCCTTACAGCCTAGTCGTCTTGATGCACAGCGGCTTTGTCCATGACGTCGACGTGTGCTCAAGAGGCACAGCAACGCCGCCACGTTTCCAAACTTTGATCCGGAAGCTTAAATTGCACTGGGATAACCCATGTGCTTAGTATGACAAGCTAGAACCACGTGTGTTCATCATGGTGTGTTCCAAAAACAGTGTCATGGAATCTGCCTCGCAAGGCTGTTACTACGTAGTACGACATGATACTAAAGTCACCTCCCTAAGATGGCCAATGCACCATCCGACACGTGCCGTAGATTTTCTTTCCTTTCCCTGTCTTCTTTCAAGCATTCGAAATTTAGAGTAGCGGATAAATGGAGATGCTTGAATATCCCCTCGTAGGACACAAAATGTTTCTCTTGCGAGTACCCAATGAGTGTGAGATACATCTAGAAGCATGTGGACTGCCGTAGTTTTTTCAGTATCTCGACACCCAAAGATGCCCGCAAAGGCAATAGGTTTTTCACCACTAGTATTTCCAGGCTCTATTAGAGCTACCACGGGGGTTGTAAGTAATAAACATGCGAAGTGGGAGGCACCGACCCCGAGCCGGAAATGGAAGCTGATGGACGCTATCATGACCTGAGAAAATACCTAAAGAAACCTCGCGCTACCCTCCCTACATACTGTTGGGTATGAGATACCTTAAGTAGTTTTAAGTAAAGCAAGGTACGTGGGACCATGTGGGACGCCATACTTAACAGTGTCTAGCACATATGTGGGGGAAACTTTTGTCCTCTCACAACGGACCGAATCTGCTGCAGCACATGCTCAGTTGCTTGGCAAGCTAGGGTAATGGCAGGGGTTAGGCCATTCTTCTCTAGGCTGGTGACTCGAAGACCGATCGTCAAACTTGGCATTGGCCTGGTGTGGGGAGAGGACCTTCGACCGGCTGTGGGGAATATTGTTCACGGAGGCCTATTCTTACGCAGTCTAATTTAATTGGAGTCAGTCTACTCTTCGGATGTTTTAGCTCTAGCTTAGCTTTCCGTGTCCTGCCGTTGGACTACATTTCCCTACTTGATTCAATTAAAGCCAGCTCTAGACCCCAAGCTTCTCTACCAGTGATAAACGTCAACCAGCACCACCTCCATCATTCACCTACCATGAACGGCTTCATGCCAGAGACTTTCACCATCAAGGATGAACCGCTTGAAAACCAGCGTCCTATGAGGGTGATCGTCATAGGGGCGGGCTTCTCGGGAATTTACGCCACTATCAGGTACGCAAATTGGACACTCATGGTCGGATCGGCGCTGATGACCAACGTTGCAGACTCTCTCAACGACTGAAGAATGTCTCGATCCAAGTTTACGAGCAGAACGATGGGGTAGCCGGCGTTTGGTACGTCTTCACCCGGAACAGCTCACTGGCGTCTTGGGAAACTGACTAGTCTCTTAGGTGGGTGAACCGTTATCCAGGCCTAGCCTGTGACATTCCAGGTAATGCATACTCAACCACACAATGCGGCGAGCAGAAAATCGACGGCGTGGGTCAGAACTGATATTCCCATGCCAATAGCGTATTCCTACCAGTTTAGCTTTGCTCCGAGCCCATACTGGTCCTCGCTGTACGCCCCCGGGCCGGAAATTCGGGCGTACATGCAGGAGGTCGCGGAACGGTACGGAGCCGACCGATTCATTAAGCTCTCCCACGCAGTCCAGGAGTGCGTTTGGGATGCTAACGAGCGAAAATGGTAATTGATCACGGCCCTCTTACCACGTGGGAGATGGTCGAGCAGCCTACGGGAAGTCAATGGCTGATTATTATTGATAGGAATGTCAAAGTAAAGGACCTAAAGACCGGTGCCATCCTTGAAGATGTAGCGGACGTTATCCTTTCAGCCAAGGGCGGCCTGAGCAGAATTATGTGGCCTAAGGTAAAGGGCTTGGAGAGCTATCGAGGTAAACTCATTCACTCTGGTGCTTGGGACGAGAGGTCAGTGACTTTTGTGAAGTCAACCGCCCATCAATCTATAGCTGACACCTAGGCGACAGTGTCGATCTGCGGAACAAGCGCGTTGGCGTCGTTGGCAATGGATCGAGTGCAATTCAGATTGTGCCGGCCATACAGAAGCTTGAGGGTATCAAAATCTGGAACTTCGCCCGGAGCCCAACCTGGGTGTCGACATCTTTTGGTGATGCAGCCATGGTGAAACTTGGATTAGACCCGAAGGAGACTCAATGTGCGTATCATATATCAGGCGTCGCTTGATCTGTCATGAGAGTGTATGCACTGACTGGGCCTGGAATAAAGTCTCCCGACGCCAACAGGAACACATGGCAAGGCACCCCGAATATTACCACGAGATGCGCAAGACGCTCGAAGAAGAAGCTGCGAAGAAGTACAGGTTTTCACTCAAGGACTCGCCCGACCAGGCGACTGCCGTCACCAAATTTTCCAACCATATGAAAGGCCGTCTAGAGGGTCGGACAGACCTCTTTGAGTTGATCATCCCCTCTTTTGCGCCGGGGTGTCGCCGTCTCACCCCAGGGCCAGGCTATCTCGAGTCGCTTAAGGAGTCGAACGTGACTTTTTGCAACAAGTCGATTCAGGAGTTCAATAACTCCGGAATCAAAATCGAGACGGGAGAACAGATAGATCTCGATGTCGTGATCTGTGCCACAGGCTACGACGTGCAGGCACCGCCAACCTTCACGGTTACAGGGCGCAACGGGGTGACGCTCCAGAAGAAATGGTCGCCAATCCCCGAGACGTATCTAGCTCTCGCAGTAGATGAGTTTCCCAACTTTCTACTGATCGGTGGGCCTAACTCAGGTCTTGGATCCGGAAGTCTTCTGAGCGTCTTCGAAGCGCAGGGTGACTACGCTGTCAAGATGATCCGCAAACTACAGAAAGAGGATTATGCTACTTTTGAAGTCCGACCTCAGCGCGTGGCCGACTTTAGCAGGTATATCGACGAGTATTTTAAGCGGACGGTCTATACGGATGACTGCTCGTCATGGTACCGCGCGCATAACAATAGTGACCGCATCATCGGGCTTTGGCCCGGGTCATCACTGCATTGCATTGAAGCCCTTCGGGCACCACGATGGGAAGACTACGTTTTCGAGAGCGCGGACCCCTCAGGCAACTTGCTGCGATGGCTGGGTAATGGTGATAGCTTGACTCTCGCGGAAGGCGATCCGTCATGGTTCCTGGAACGGAGGTTTTTGGATTTGCCCAAGGAAGGAAGGCCTGAGGAAAGTGAGGCCTACCTCCAGCGACCGTTCTCACATTAACTCCGGACCTGGTCTCCTCATGGATCCTCATCCTGTATTCACTTCACGCTCAGCACGTGGTCTTATACTCAGATACTATCTCATTATCCGATATTTGCTTGCATCTAGAATTACATACACATGCATCTCTACTTGCGAACCAGAACACATGCAATCTGTGATTTTCCATATAAACATTAAGCGCCAAGCATCCCAGCAGCGATCTATTCCACCCACACTCCGTCCCTACAACGACTACTCCGTACATAAAATTACACGCCAAAAGTTTGGAATCACCCCACCGTAATCTACCCACCCTCACTATGACCCTAGATATTCAGACTTCATTTATGTAGTAAAAAACAGTTATTAAGTAATAAAAAATATATCATTAGAAAGCCCTAGACTTAGGGGTTAATATTTTGTATACTAACTCTGAGTACGGATGATTGCGCACAGTCTCTTACCTGCTGACTTTGTTAGCTTCTTAATGAGGTTAGTAAGTAACGCCTCCTACGCTTCTTTTATCTATTCGATTATTTTAGCTATATCTGTCTTGCTTTTTCCTAGCCTAATAAATTCAGAATGTAATCTTCTTAATTTAGCCTTCAGAGCCTTCTAGAGGTGCTTAATGGGGTTTAAATCGGGCGAATGTGCTAGCCATGATATAGGAATTAGACTATATAAGCATAGCCAGTCTAGGGATGCTTTTAATGTGTGAATATGGGCGTTATCTGTAACGATCCACACTTCGCATTACGTCTCCTAGCCCGTCAGGCCAAAAGATAAGTCTATAATCACAATGGTAGCAATCATAGGTGTGGATAACAGCTATTAAATAGGGTCTCATGCACGCCCGGCTGTCCAGGTCGTAACATTATCTTGCTAGAAAGTGCTGAAATCGTTAAAGAAAGGAAGGAGCCCTTCTGTTAGAGCTTTTTAATAGCTCTAGCTAGAAAATCCGTTCCTCTTTGCGGTCAAGTCTCTTATTATAATGATAAGATGCGTCTTCTTCTGTCTAGCTATGCCTGCTTACACTATAATCGACTGAATGGCTTTTCTGTGTGACTATGCGTTAATAAGGTCCTTCTAGTACATCTCATTAGGTCAGCGAAAGACCCAGCCATCAGGGTTATTCAGCACATTCTATATTATACATTCATTACTAAGCAGGTCTAAGTAGGGAAGTCAGCTTAGAAGCTATATCTTTAACGTCTTATACTATAATATAATCATTAAGACGATGAATCTAAAACTGAGCATAGGCAAGCCTTGCCTTTACATCGTCTTCTAATAGCGAAATCCGCTTCTTTGACTGCTATTTACAATACCAGTGGCTATGAAGGCGACGCTAAAGGGTACGCTTCCTAACATGCAATTCTAGCTCAAATAACACATCATCCTATGTAAGATGACGATGTCTATTGATATACGAGTTAATACGTATAATCTGCAGAGCCGTGAGCTTCTTTGGACGCCCTTTTCGTGCCCTAGATGCATTACTATATTCCGTATTCCATCATCGCTTTATCTTAGAGATTGTGCCTTAGGTAGTGCGATAATCGCTCGTAACTGTGCGCTGGGATTTGCCAGCATGTAATTCAGTAACTATAGCAGCTCTTTGCTCAGGAGTAAATTCATGATTGAATTGGCGATTTCCGCTTATTTAAGTACTAAAAGATCGGTTATTAGAAGGCATTTTAGTCTCAATTCTGCAGGTTGAAGTAGGAAGGTTGTTCTGTTATATTCTCGTGAAGTGGGGTCGTGGTGGAGCGCGATTCCAGACTTTTGACACGTGATTGTAGTAAGTAGTGATGCCGGCCCCATTTCCCCACATCACCTTCTCAAAGTAAATCAACCATCGCTAGGGCTACCCTGGAGTAGCTTGAGTTGCGATTCGAAGGCGAGAGTCCTCGTTAGGACTTCGTCTGTTTGGGGCCACAATACACCGTGTAGACAAACTTGGCCTTGGGTGTTTCCAAGGAGAATATGAAATCTTTGGCCCAGTTGAATAGCTAGGTGAGGAACCTTGTGTAGAGTCAAAAACTACTTGTTGAACTGCCACTGCTCCTGTGCAGCAGCCTAGACAACCGTGGTGCTAGACACATACAGTGTGGGGGACGGGCGCGGGCAAATTGATAACAGGAATAACTCGTGTTCGGCCGCTAATCTCCGCCCCAATATTGGCGGAGGGTGAGAGTTTGTTGCGGGTTGATAGTTGCCCCGAACCAAAAACTTTGATCCCCTTTGATGAGATTCATACAGACCAATGCAGCCCCGAAGAGTACGTACCTACATTCTCGTATCAATTTGTCATCTAATTTTCAGGTACAGATGTACAAAGAGTGAAACGTAATTGGACGCGCGGCGTAATGAGGGCTTGGAAGCCATCGTTTGTAGCCATTAGTTCACCTTTCCTGTCGATTTCTGCGCCTCCATCTCCACTCTTCATCATCATTTCCCCACTGTTTAGTAGACCTGCTCAACTGTTCAAGCGACATCCACATTCACGCCTAAAATGTTAAGGTAACTACTCCGTAGTGGCACAGCCGATCTCTAGCTTCAGCCAGCGACAATACAATAATCGTACGTCGCTTTAGATCTCAAGACCCACAAACCTTGGGTGCGGGGGTGGGGCGGCCCTATTGCCAGCTCGGGGTTAGTTCTCCATTCTATCTCGCGTGGGTGGATGCAGGATGTAGCCGTAGCATTAATATTAGAACACAAGCCTTTCTCGAGACATCAACACATTTGCAACCAACCCAAGTGCTTAGGCATTTACCTCTACTCGCATTTACCACTATTAGATCCACCATCCAGATACTATGACGAACGATATTGAACACAACCAGCGCGGTGTCGGGGATATCCGCGCAACCATCGAGTTCGAAGATGATCCTCACCGGGCAGCTGTCGAAGACAACCCTGAAGCGACAACTGTGAGCTTCAAAACCTGGGTCGCCATCTTGGTAAGAGCCCTCTGGGAATTCCAGATGTTATAGCCCAACAGCTAACTCTGTTGAAAAAAAAAACAGTGCATGTCAGCCTCCTTTGGTCCGGCTGTTGCTCTCAGCTTCGTGTCTGTTGCTGCGGTTGTTGTTCAGATAACCCAGGATCTCGGCAATGATGCCGATTTTGCCTGGATTGTTGGCGCTTGGTCGTTGGCTACCGCATGTTCATTCTCGCTGGGTGGACCGCTCAGCGATGTCTTTGGTCGCCGGAACCTCATCCTCTTCGGCCAGGCCGTTGTCATGATCGGCTGTATCGTCGGTGGAGTAGCCAAGAATGTCGCCACCGTGATTGCAAGCGAGGCCATCATCGGTTTTGGCACTGGCTTTGTCTTTGTCGCATACGCAGGTGTCCCGGAGATGCTTCCAAACAAATGGCGCGCTGTTGGGGTTGGAATCCTCGAAGGTGGAATCATGGTGCCTTGGTAAGTCCGCGAAGCATCCCGAGACGCTTCTATCGTAGGCCAAGCTTTAAAGCTAACCTGGTGCTTCACAGGGGTATGGCTGGTGTTTTATTGGGAGCCGCTTTATTCGAGTATGCCTCTTGGCGGTGGATCTTCTACATCGCCGCCATTGTCGAAGCTGTCGCTCTCATTGGGACCTCCCTTTTCTACTGGCCAACGACTCATCCTCGCGGGGACTTCGATAAGACTCGGTGGCAGCAGTTTAAGGAAGCCGACTGGCTCGGCCTTGGTCTGTTTACCTTTGGTCTCGCTACCTGCCTTGTCGGCCTTACTTGGGGTGGCTCTCCAGGCCATCCCTGGGACAGCGCCAGCACTATCGCTCCTATTGTGGTCGGCGCGGCGACTGTCGTGGCCGCATTCATCTACGACTTTAAGTTTGCCAACGCTCCCCTCTTTCCCTATAAACTATTTGCCCTGTGGCGCGGCTTCACCTCCCTACTAGTTGTACTCTTCATCCTGGGCATGAACTTCCACGCCATGTCCGCCTTGCTC
The DNA here is from genome assembly GCA_029931735.1 of Dactylonectria alcacerensis. Lineage (NCBI taxonomy): Eukaryota > Fungi > Ascomycota > Sordariomycetes > Hypocreales > Nectriaceae > Dactylonectria > Dactylonectria alcacerensis. The sequence goes on along the minus strand of JAPMUZ010000006.1, from coordinate 743,775 downwards.
CCCCAGGGATCCCTTTTTATGTTCACCACTAACGGCATTGAGATTGGTGTTCTATCACTTCCGAATAACCTAATCACTACCTTCGTCGGTGTTATCATTCCAATCTGCGCCCACAAAATCGGCTCTATCAAGTGGCAGGTCGTTATTGGAATGGCATTTCAAGCTATCTTCCTAGCTGCTAGTGCTGGTACTGTCAACCCTAACAATAAGCTGGCCTGGGCTCTTGTACCAGCCTTCGGACTTCCAATGTTTGTTATGGTCACTATCTTAGGATATGCCATTGCAAGTCTACATGTTCCACATTCGCATCTTGGAGTCGCGATGGGACTCCTAGGCACCTTCCGGTCAGCTGGTGGCGCCACTGGAAATGCGATTTTTAATACTATTTTTCAGGATAAGTTCCGCACCTTTGCCGGACAAGAGATTTCAAAGGCGGCTCTAGATAGCGGTCTGGATCTTTCCAATCTCGGAGAAATCATTCCAGCCACCATTACACACAACCTGGGCGTCCCCCACTCATTTGACGGGATCGAGGGCATCACGCCTGCTATTGAGGATACTCTCCGTCTGGCGGTGCGACTTGCCTATGGCCGCGCTTTCCAATTTGTCTTTTACCTGACAATTCCCTTCAGCGCCATCGCTTTTATCTGCTCCCTTTGGATCGAGGATCCTATGCCTTACATGACCAATCATGTCCAGTCGGCGATGCAAGGCAGACATGGGGAAGAGGCAAAACCCAAGGATAGTCCTAGTCAGGAACGCATTGAGGTTGTCAATGTGGAGAACACAACTGCTCCAGAGCCCAAGACCATCATTTAGAGAAGTCTTATTCATTCACTTTTCTTTCAGTTTCGCAAGGAGTGGGCAAGTTCGGCCGTTGTAGGACATGAGCAGGTGGTATGATGTTTAGGTGGGACGTGGGCTGTAGTCAATGGTATTATGGTCATGAGCTTGGGGCATACTTTGTTGGAAGAATTCGTATTGGTGGTAATAGAGTGGTCCTTTTATTAATAATCTTGAAGCTTTTAAATGAGATCCCGTAGCTTGGAAATCTAGCTCCACGGCAGGCTGTTTTGTTGCAGCTCGACTCTGATCAACAAAGCACGTAAGTCACGCACCATGCAACATTGCTAACAGGCTCGTGCCTGGCATTTATGATGGTATGTCCTTCGCTCCATTCACAATCACATTTGCCTCCAGCCACCTTGTTGACGTAGCTCGGCTTGAACATTATCACACAGCGGGTTTTCGCAACTGATGCACGATCACTACGACGGAGTGTGCAGAGTTTTTGGCACGCCAAGAGGACATGATGCATACATTGAATCAAATCCAGAGCAAAGGGTACTACTTTAGATCCACCATGCTGTCGCTCATGACGCGTAAAATATGGCGAAATTTGTGCCAGTTCCACCGCCCGATTTCCTCCAGGAGCCCAACGTAGCTCAGAATGACTCTCCGGGCGGACGCGTACCCTCCTTGGCAAACCGATTTGTTGAACGAGAAGGAAGTACCTTGACTAATAAAACGGCTAGCCGCGTAGGTAGGATTGTTCTGGGCTGTGCTCCAGCCCGGGAGACCCTCGTCTCCGATCTGGTTCCAGTCCACTTCGTCCAGCAACTCCAGCGGTGGCTCGAAACTGGCCTCGAGCGCTGTGGGTGATGCGTACACATAGAGCCCTAGTACAAGGGCGGCGTTGAAGACGGCAACTTCAGACATAAACATGGTTCCATCCGATATCCTCCGCTTGGTCATACAGGCGTACACCTGTGCTGCGTGCAAACAGGCCCGCCTTGCATGCGCAGTGTGCGCCCATACCAGGATCTTGTCAAGCGCGACTTTGCCTGCCTTGACCCCTTCCCGTCCGGCTGCGAGTTCAAAGAGGTTCAAATTGGCCGTGAGATTGATGCACATGTTATGCCAAATGGCCAAAGCGTTGGGATTGCTAGTCAGCAAGCCTGGTGAATGCTGGGCGTAGATGTCCCGCAGCAGCGGTGTGATCCCAGAACCCGAGGAACTGAGCTCGAAGAACTCCCCTGGGAAGAGAATGTTCTTGATGGGGTCAGTGTCTTGCATCAAATCGCTGACACGCATGTCAGCGATGCAAAGCCAGGTGGCCGAAAGCAGCGTGTGCATGGCCATGGTGCTTGCTGGTATCAGGGTAGGCAGCATCATCGTGCGTCTCTGGAAGTCCAGGATGGGCGGATCCATGAGCGACACGCTGCCCTTCGAAGCAAGTTCTTCCCAGTGGTTAGCATTTTTCACATCAAATAGCCGTGTCGAGCATGGGGCATATATGTGTAATCTATCGACATGTATGATCGGTTTCGACCCAATTCTAGCGGTGTAGAAGGCATCTGTTGCAACCAGGCACGCAACAACACTAGCACTACCATTTAGCTCTGTGGAGACAGACTAAGGCGGAGAGGAATGGCATACCGCTTCACGGATTCAACCTTTGACCAGGCTTCCCAGGCTGCATCATCTCGTCGTTCTTGCGGTAAAGTATCGGTCAGAGGCGGACCTTTTGACACCTCAAACACGCCACTTTGCTGGGCAACCTAGGCGGAGTGGATGTCAGCTGATGATAGAGTTAAGAGAAGCAATCCATTCTGTGACGTACGTCAAGCGTTTTGACGTACAAATTATGCGTCTGTTCCGAGTGGGCGCACTCCTGCAACCTTGTTAGGGCGGCGCCATTTGTTGGATATGACCATTGCAACAGCAGTAGGGAACGGGGGCAGTGGAGAGATGTCGATAATTACGAATGGTACTGACCTCTAGAACAGAAGCATAGTTGAGGAACAAGATGGCCGAGCCAAGGGCTGTGACGAGCATCGTGGCATCTGCCCTCCTCCATGACGCAGACAAAGCAACGGTGCACCTGTGAATGCCTCTCTATGTTACTCCAAACAGCAGCACGTCAACTCCAGTCACGTAGTACATGAAGTACGTTACTTTATTTAAGTAAAAAAGAAAATATTATAAAATATAAAAAAAGTAAGAATATTAACGTACTTGATAAGCATGCGCTACATCCAAGTATGCGCCGCATTAAGATTTTCACTTTAAATTGCATTTTTAAAATAATTCTTAAAAATTCAAATTAAGCCTAAAATAGCTATAACTTTATATATAGCTTATTCATTATATATATTATTTTTAAGAATTATTTTAAGTTATATATACTTATAGCGCTAGTAGTATAAAATTCGCACTGTTTTTATTAATCTTTTTATTTATAACTAGCTTAATAATTTTTTTTAAAAGTCTAAAAAAAATACTAGCTTATTAACTTTTTAGTTAAATATCTAAAATTAAATCCTTAAAAATCCTAGACTTATATAACCTATTTTAGAAAATTTAAAGTTTAGCTTTTAAGGTATATAGTATACGTATGGCGCATACTTGGATGCGGCGCATGCTTATTAAGTACGTTATTCTAAATTAAGTTTTTATATAAATATTATATATCTTTTAATAAAAAACCTTTAAAAAAGACTCTTTTATATTTAATTATTAAAAGTAAATAATGTATAACTATAATAAGCGAGCTGACTGCATAAGTGAGCCGATCATTCGGATTTACACCTTTAATCGCAATTGCAAGAAAATTAAAAAAATTCTAAACCAGGCTTAAAATAACTGCAATTTTGTAATAGGGTTAATTAAATATGAAATTATAGAATGAAATTTTCCTAAACTTTATTTATTTTATTTATAGAGCTATAAAGAAGAAGCTTATTTATACTAATGTACTTAATAAGTGAGTAAGCTAAATAAGTGAGTGGGCTAAAAATCCCTACCTTTAAAATTAAAACTTTAATAAAAATATAATAAACCATTTAATTAATTAAAACTAATTACTATACTTGTTGAATAGTGGCAAAAGGAAGCTTATGGAAGTAGCTTAAAAAGCTGATAAATATTGTTATTAAAGATGACAGTTACTACCTATTTGCTACAGGCTTAGTAAGCAACTTCTAGTTAATTCTACATAGCATTAAAAAGGTATATAGAGCTTGCTCCAAAACCTCAAAGCAGCAAGGGGGAACACATAAATATAAGCAATTCACTCTAACATTTAATAATTAAGAGCCTTACTACCTTAACCGATTTATCTTAAAAAAAAAAAAAAATCATTATTTTAATATCTTTAATACCTTAAAACATCTATTATACTAAGGGCTTTTAGGACCTCTCTCTTATATATATAATATCTCTATCTAAGCCTTAGAAGAAAGGTCTTATAATAACCCTCTCTAAGCCTAGTGACCTTTATAACTAAGAGTATGAATTTTTCCTCTAAGTTAATAGTCTCAAGCTTTAATAATACCTTAAAAAGAAGACTTTTCTTAAAGAAGAACTAGCTATACTAAATATCAGAAAATAAAAATATATGAAAATAGCTACTGCTTAATGTATAATACGGTCTCAGACGGCTTACTCTAAAGAAAGCTCCCTAGATAATATCTAAGAAATAACTAGCGGAAGATGGTCTATATCTGATCTAACCGATCAAGGCCAGAAGATTTTTTAATAAGATCTTACCTTCTATTAGCTCGAAGAGAAGATCTTTAAAAAGGAACAGAAGGCTCTTAGAAGGCTTTAAGACTAGATTGTTAGAACTGTCTCTCTGAATCTCATTCTAATCTGCTATCAATCCTACGAATCGATATTTGAATAGTATGTGGCGGGAGCGTCTAGAGTGCTGGACCCAGGGTAGGGTCAATATATAACTAGGACGCACGGAGCAGGCTATAGGGACTATTAATGCGTCTATATGTCCACGCGCCTGCCCGCTTTCTCTCTTTTCTCTTTATTATAGTATTCTTATAATATAATAGTATTACTTCTTAAGTTAATCTTATCTAGCCTATAATATTATATTATAATCTTTTATTCTTTTTATATATATTTTAATTAATTCTAATATATATTAGTATAAGGTTAATTATTATATTAGATCTAATTATAGATTTACTTACTTATAATAAGATATAAATATAAATAATAAATTACTATTAATTAGAATTAATTAGTAATTAATATAATTAAGAGTTCTAAGTTAAGTATATAAAGTATTAATAAAGAGAGTATTAATAAAGTATATTAAAAAAGCGCCTTTTATTAATAAGTCTAGTAATACTTTACTAAATTTATAAATAAGGATAACGTATATAATAAGCGAGCGGCGCAGACAAGCGAGCAGCACAGTAAGATTTTTACCTTAAATTACGATTTTAAAATAATTCTTAAAATTTCAAACTAGGCTTAAAATAGTTAAAATTCTAAACTTAGCTTATTTATAATATATATTATTTTTAACATTTTTTTAAAGCTATAGATTCTTATTGCGCTAGCAGTATAAAATTCGCACTATTTTTTTTACTATTTTTACTTATAACTAGCTTAATAATTTTTTTAAAAGTCTAAAAAAAAATACTAGCTTATTAACTATTTAGTTAAAGATTTAATATTAAATCTCTAAAAATCCTAGAGCTATATAGGCTATTTTAAAAAAATTTAAGTTTAGAGTTTTAAGTGTACAGTATATGTGCGCCGCTCGCTTGTTTGCGCCGCTCGCTTATCATATACGTTAGTATTAACTTATATATAATTTCCTTTTGGGTTAGGTAAAGGATTTAGATTACTTATCTGGTTTTCTCTATTACTTATTAGAATGTTATTATTAATCTAATCTTCTAGTATAATTAGGAAGATCTTTTAAGCTATTTATTTATTAAGGTATTTTATTAGATATTTAATATTATTATTCTTTAAACTATAGTTAGCTATTAGTAATAGTTTAGAAGGTCTTTTATTGCTTATAATTGTCAGATATATCAGAGGCGAAAGTTACCACCTATTGCCACCTATTGCTACGAGGCTTAGCAATCAGCTTCTAGCTGATTCTATACAGAAGAGAAAGAGTATATAAAGCTTGCTCTAAAACCTTAAGGCATAGGGAGAGGATAGAATATATAATTCCTTTTAATACCTTAATATTTAATAATTAAGAGTCTTACTACCTTAACCCATTTTAATATCTTTAATAGTCCCTCTATCTTATCTATAATACTATATAGAAAATCCTAGAAAGAAGGTCTTATAGCTACTCTTATAAAACCTAAGGACTTCCCGGACTGGGAGCACGAATTCCTTCTTTAGGTTAACCTTCTAGGTCTATAATAGCACCTTAAAAGGAAGGTTTTCCTTAAAGAGGAACCAGCCTTCCTAAATATCAGAAGATGTAAATATATTAAGATAATAGTAGTATAACAGACTATTCGATTAGAAATACCTAAGACTAAAAGGTCTAATTTAGATAATGTATAGAAGATAACTAATAGAATATAGTCTCTATTTGACCTAATTGAATAAGGTTAGAAGAGCTTCTAATAGGACTTCTCCTTCTATTAGCTTTAAGAAAAGTTATTAGAAAGATAGAGGAAGTCTCTAAGAACTCTCTAAGACTGGATTATCCGAACTGTCTTTCCTAGTTATATCCAGACCTGTTATTAGCTGCGTAAGTCGATCTATAAATAGTATTATAATCTCCATGCCCGGTGCGGGAGGTTAGAAGCAGATAAAACATAAGATGCTCGAAATATATACTTAACCCTTATAAAAACACCTCTAAAGACTGTAATTTAAGCACTTAAATAGTTAGAAGAGTAGGAAGAAGCCTTAGCTAAAGGATAGTAATAAAAGGTCCTTAAAACCCTCTTTTATAGCTCTTAAGCATATGACTTCTTTAATATCTCTTTATAACTTCTCCCTGCTTGGATAGTAGCCTATGAAATTAACTAATAAAACCTAATCTAAGATAAATCTCTTATCTATTAAGATCTAATAAACGCCTTCTAGAATAAGCTTAAAAATGCAGAGGTCTTATAAGGCCTAGGTTATATAAGAAAAATCTCCTAAGGTGCATTCTCTATAAGCTTTACTAAGGAGGACTCTTAAGATAATGAACTAGAGGATGCTCGCATTATTAAAGGTTAGTACTATTCTCTAAAGAAGGAAGGGCAAAGGATAAAGTACTAGAGGCCTCCTAAAGAATAGGATAAATACCTAGTATATAGCCTACTCTATGTCCTTAAGAAATACTTTTATATTTTTCTAAATATAGCTTAGAAAGGGTTTAGGCCTTAAGAAAAATTTTAAATAAAGGTAAGAGAAGCTTTTAAAAAAGACCTAGACTTCTAAGTATAAATAAAAGCTCTTATTTAAAAAAAGTCTAAGAACCTATTAAAACCAGCTATTAAAGAAACCTCTAATTAATAACTATATAGCTAGCTTATTATTAAAGTTAATGCTATATTTACTGCTTAAAGTAATAACTATCTCTTATAAAAATCTTAAATCCTAGACTTTAGAATAACGATCTTAATTATAAATAACCCTAATTAACTAACTAATCTCTAGCCAGCCCTTTTAAGCGACTTTATTTAGTTAAGTAACTAAAAGTTACTAATTTTAAAATATAGAATAATAATAGTTAGGCTAATAAGAACTTAAGCCTTATTACTTAAAGATATAGCCTACTATTCCTAATTCTTTATAACTCTAGTCTCCTTACGTTAGTTATAGAAGAAAGGACTCTATTAGGATAATAGATATAATCTAATAACCCTCTGTCATTCTGATTAAATAATCGCCTGCCTGATTAAGGATTTATATAGTTAATACATTATTGAATACTAATTAGTAAAGATGACCCTAGTAGTATAAGCAGCTTATAAGTTCACCTCTTATATTAAGAGGGCTCTTTTAGTAAAAGAAGCCATCTACTAGCATAACTGCTTAGAGCATCCAGGACTGTAAGCTCTTAAATACCTCGTCTTAATATCTTAAGGAATGTAAATTTAAGGACTAATAATAGTTAAATATAATGCCTATAGCCTATTAAAGATTAAGAAATAAGTCAGATAGGCTCTAAGGCAGTCTGACTAAAGAGCTAGTAAATGCATTACTATTAATTTCTATAACTATAAAGAAGGAATAAGTAATTATACTTTATAAATATTGCTTACTTACTAATTAATGGATTATATTTAGGATTATTACTTTATATCTTAAATAATAGAAGCTATGATTATAGCCTTTAAATCCTTCTTTAAATACTTAGAAGTTTAATATAATATTAAAGTTAAAGTTATTAAATATAATAATAAGATTATAAAAGTTAAACTATAAGTTAGAAACTTTATATAGAATAGAGCTATTATTATTAAGCCCTTAGTACTATATAGCTAAATATAAAATAGTAGTACTAAACGCTTAAGGAGTATAATAAAGGATAAGGAAAGAGTTATATAAATAAGCACTAAGTTCCTTTATTAGCTATAGCTAGAAATCAGTAGAATAGCAGTTTATTTATATAACTGAACGCTAAACTATAAATCAGGCTAGAAAACACTATATAATTAATTATATACTATAATAGCTAAAGCTAGAGGAATTCTATAACTAGTAAAATAGCCTGACTAAATATATCTAAGAGTATTTAACTATAAGGCCTATACTATAACTCTTAAAGTATAATAAAAGTTTAATCATAAGATATAGCTTAAGCTAAAAGGATAGATTAGCTTTTTAATTAGATATAGATCCTTAAATATCTATAGGATCTAGGTCCTTACGATTAATTAAATAGTAAGTACTTAAAATATTATTTTTAATAAAGATAAGGGCTATAATAAAGACTAAAAAAACTTTAAAAATAACCTTTTAAAAGCAGATTTAGAAGAAATCGTATGAATTATATCCCTTTAATAAAACGAACCGATTAATTAGCTAAAGACTAAAGACTGTATTAAAGTGGATTTTCCTAAAGAGGAAGACTTAAATAAACTCATAGGAGATCGTCTTATAATAGTAATTAATAAAATCTTATAAGTAAAAAGGGCAGAATATAAAGACTTCCTCATGCCTCTAGATATACTACTATCTGCCTTACTTATATAATTACTTTAAAATGTATTAGAATAAGAGAATAAAATGATTATATAATAAGTAGCTTTTCTAGTTAGAATTAAATCTTTTTTATAAACCTTAATAGAATGGAAGATCTATAAAAGAGTAAAGTATTACAGGCTAGATAAGATCAACTCAAGAAGTAATGCTACTATATTATGAGAATACTATGATAAAGAGGAAAGAGAAAGCGGGCAGGCGCATAGACGTATATACGCATTAGTAGTCTTTATAGCCTGCCCTGTACGTCCTAGTTATATATCGACCTCATTCTAGGTCCAGTACTTTAGACGCTCTTATTATATTACCCCCCTCTTTAAGGCGCTTAAAATGGCTGCGTAAGCGCAAGTTATTAAATTCTTATAATCGCTAGATAATGAAGACTCTTCATTTCCGTTATACTTTCTTAGGCCCCCGGCTTAGTTTAATTAGTTAATTATCATTAGGGTGCTCTAGTACGTCCGTATCCATAGTAGCTATGTTGACCTAGGCCTATAATCGCTTTAGTAGCCTAAGTGCTTCTGAATATTCCTTATAGAACTCCTTTAGTTATATTAATGCATTCTTAAAGTTTTTAATAAAGTACTATTTATTATTAGGGTCGTATCTAACCCAGTCTACTTTATACTAGAGCTATTTATTGTGCTTATTATACTATGACTCTTTAACTTTATAAACCTTATACTCTTTAGTACTATTAATAACTTTAGGTAGTAGTAGGTCCTTATCCTATTTTAGTATAGGATTATTAGAATAATGCTATAACTGATCTATATATAGAATTAGGTTTATATACTATGAGGAGGGTAAGTCCAGGCAGTATGAATGCCTGACTTGTTTTATAATAGTCTATAGCCTTCTCTTCCTTTAGTCTAACGCCTAGCTAGGTCTTATACTCATAAGTCTGCGTATATTGACCTAGACTTTATCCCTAACTATAAAATCCGATTCCTAGCGCTTTTTATTAGCTTAGTAGATCTGCTGTTCTTACGCTTAGTAGAGATTCTGCTTAATAACTTTAATAGAGTCCACAATCCGCTTAGCATATTACTAGGCATCCTCCCTTAATAAACATTCAGCTTTTATTTTACAGCCCTTAAGGTCAGTTCTCTTATCCTAGTCGAGTTAGGATTAGGGCAAGTAGCTAAGTAATAGTCTTACTAGTTCTATACTTAGTGACTTATAGTAAAGATTCATCTACGCATAGTCTATTAATAGTAATAATTCACTCTAGTCATCTTAGTAATAGTTAATAAACAGTCATAGTCAGTAGTTCAAGTACTGATTATAGATCTTAGTATTCCCGTCTGTCTAGGGGTGCTCTACTATGCTCAGTTTCTGCTTTACTTTAATAAGCTTATATAGCTTATCTATAAAGGCAGTAATAAACTATAGTCCTCAGTCTAATGTCACTATCTCTAGCACCCTAAAAACACAGTAGACATAGTAATAGTATATATATATAACGTCCTTCGCTATTACTATCTAATAGTAAGGTATAGAAAAAGCAATCTTACTAAGCTAATTAATAACTACCTATATATAGTCATATCCGTTCTTATCCTTAAGCATATAATAGAAGTCTATTATTATATATTACTATATTTAGTATAGGACTTCTAATAAGTATAGTAATCTGAGGGTCTTATCTCTATTAACATAAGCCTTTCTATATAGCTTATAATTCGCCTAGAACTAATTAACATTAGCTAATAAGCCTAATTACTAAAACCTCTTAGTAACTAATCTAATGGTTTTATTATATCCTAGGTAGGCTATATTAAGCTTATAGTAGTTCTCCTTAATAACTAGCATTCGAAGAATACCTTTATCTAGAATAAAAATGCGCTAGTTCTAGTAAACCATACCTTTATCCATCGTCTAACTATTAGCCTTCTTCTCTGCATTCTCTTAGTAGGGCTATGATTAGGGAGAGGCCCTATTAGCCTAGAGGATGGCGTTAAGTAGCTACTATCCCTCTAGCGCCTGGATAGCCTCCCTTCCGGAGCTGACCGAAGACTTAACAGCTTCGGCTCTGATTAATACTACCTCTAGTCCTTCTCTAGAATCAGGCTTAGTATAGAGGCCGGCTATGACTTCATAGTTAATAGAACTAATCACTAGGTCCTGACTTAGTAGTACTCTGTTCTACACGGCTTTTCATTATGCTTTCTGCATAGCTAGTTCAGATAACTTCTAAGATAGAGCATCCGCTATAACGTTCTCTCACTCCGGACAGTAAGTAATCTTAAAGTCATAAGGCACTAAATCATCCGCTTACTGCGCTTACTTACTATTAAGGCATTATTTCATTAAGAAGTACTTAAGGGCTTTATGGTTAGTAATAACTAGGAATTGCTATTAGAGCCCTAAGAGCTTAGCGTTCTATTCCTTTAAGGCTAGTACTACTGCGAGCATCTCCTGGTCATGAATTGGGTAATGCATCTCTATATTATTCATTATCTTAGAGAAGAAAGCTATAGAGTGCTAGTCCTTGTCTTCACTCTTCTAGGTTAGTACTACAGCTATTACACCTCCTAACGCATTAGTCTTAACGATTGTATTATAGAGAGGGTCATACTAGGCCCAGTACGGGGCTGATGAAATCGCCAACTTTATAGCCTTTATTACAATTATCTCCTCTTCAGTCTACCTTTATAGAATCCCCTTCTTTATTAATAGTGTAAGTAGTCGCACTATCTAATTATAAAACTTAATGAACTTTTAGTAGAAGTTATAAAACCTAAGGAAGGCCTATACTCTCTGTACATTTATTGGTTCTTCTTAGTCTATAATAGCCTTTATCTTCTTTAAGTCTATCCAGATCCTGTTTATTATAATTATAAAGCTTAAGAACTCTATTTTTATAATATAGAATTCTGACTTATTGATATCTACTTATAACCCTACTGTAACTAGGCGTTCTAAGACTGTATTAATATGCGCTTTATAGTTCTTAATGTTTTCTAAGTAAATAAGAATATTATTAATATATGCTATATAGTAGACGTTTAGGAGATCTATTAGGATGTAGTTAATATAAGCTTAGAAGTGCGAAAGGCTATTAGTTAGACTAAATAGTACTACCTTATACTTATAAGTACTATACTAAGTTTTAAAGGCTGTAAGATCCTTAGAATCTAGGGATATCCGTATTTAATAGAAGGCCTATTAGATGTTAAGTTTTATAAATACTTTTACCTTTACTAGCCTTAACTGGGTTTCTTCTATTAGAAGTAGTGCATAATGTTCCTTTACTATTAACTTATTAAGCTTCCTATAGTCCATATAGAAACGCTATCCGCTATTCTTCTTTTTTATAAATAGAACTAGTAATGCATATAGTGCATTACCTGCTAGTATAATAAATCCTTTCTGCAGGTGCTCCTCAATATAGTTCCTTATTACTTCTAGCTATTTAAGGCTTAACTTATATATTAGTAAGACCTTCTGACTATTGGAGATTAGCTCTTTTAATTCTAGCTTTATATTAACACCTGGCTAGTAGGGTGGTAAGGCGTTAGACTTAGCCTTAGAGAAGGCATATTATAAGTATAAGTACTATTAAGGTAACTTTGACTCTACCTTCTCCTTTAGTTTAGGCGTATCTTTATAAAGGTTCTCCTCTCTGGCTTCTCTCTATTCTAGTCATTCTTCGATAATCTTATCGATTTCTTAGAAGGTGACTTTACTGATCCATTCAGTATCCTCCTGCTTAACCACCCTCTCCTACTACCTACTAGCACTAATAATACTGATTTCAATTATGACTCCCTTAGTATTAATTATTAGTCACTATAGTAGGTCGGCTTGGATTATTGCTAGCTCGGTATTGAAGTCCCTTATTAGAAGAGAGGGCGCTGTATCTTTTAATGCTCTGTCTATCTTAGCCATATTCTCTTTAGTATTATCTGACTATTGCTTCCTTGGCGGGCGATCTCCCTTCTTAAGGATCCGATCTTTGCGGGCCTTCTTTCATTCTACGCTTAGTTAGTTGTATCGTTCTATATCAGCCTGGTCTACTAGCTTTAAATAGCGAGGGCCCTTTAATAAAGATATTAGTATTATAATATCGCTACTAGGGTAATCCTTCGGCCTATTATTAGGCTATTATAGGCGGCGATGTTTAGTAGAGATTTCTATATCGTACTTCTTAAACTACTTCTTCTTAATAATTAGCTCCTAATGCATCCTAAGTTCTAACATTAGACAATTTAGCTATTATCTGCTATCTATATCTAGTATTATTACTATAATATAAGTAATCTATTATTATCTGCCCTTATATCCTTTAATAGTAAGTCCTCGCCCTAGGATTAGGATTCGATAGCTCTATAGTTATTAGTATATCCTTAGGGCTAGATCCTTATTTATAAAGACATAACCATCCGCTCTAGTATTATATAGACCTTTAACTTTAATTACTAACCCTAAACTTACTATTATATAAAGATAGTAGAGCTTCTCTCTGCTAAGTAGTTCGTCTATATTAATCAAGCCCTTATTAAAGATTAGTAACTGTAATTCAGGTCCTAAAGAGGAGACTTCCCCTAAGACTCGTCTTTTTCCAACTTAGAAGATAATTTATCTAATTCATTAGGAATTATAATAGTAATCATCCACCCTGCCTTCTTAGCTTTAGTACGAACTTCATTCACTTTGCTCTCTTCTAGACACTCTTAGTAAGTATAGCTAACTTTCTTATACTTAAAGCACTTCCCTTCTTTAGCTAGCTTATAAACCTCTAGGTCCTTAAAAGTCTATTTACTATTAATCTTAGTCTTTAAGTACTTAGGTATTAAAGTTACTAACTTCTTAGTATCCTTCTTTCTAGTAGTAGTACTATTGCTCTTACTAGTCTATAACTTGCTAGTCCTCTTACTATCTTTCTTTATTAAGGTCTTCGTATAGGCCTCTTCTACTACTATAATATTACTAAGCATTACTATAAAGGTATTAAAGCTTATCTCTTTAGTAAAGCGCTATATAGTCATAGTACGTTTTATCTCTACTAGCACTTTATTATAGAGCTCTTCCTTCTAATCCCTTTTAAGGATCTTAGCGTCATTCGCTATAGCTAAGAACTTAACGTAGAAGCTACGCCAGATACTATTAGTATAGTATCTTAAGGCCTTAAACTCCTCTCGCGCCTTGATCTTCTTGTTCTTATCCCGGAAGAGGGTCGTCAGGGCTTGGAAGACATCTTCAGCAGTCTCGAAGGTATCTTCCTCCGCATTCTTAGGCATGCGGGGTCGTAAATAGGCAGCCGCGATACCCTTATAATGACTGAAAATATAATATACCTTATCCTCCTCTTTAGGGTAGTCTCGTGGGCTGTCGCATTATAGCTTGCATCTGGCCTTAATAAGCCAGTCTTTGAAGTCCGGTTCCTTACTATCATCGAGCTCAGGTAGGTCACTCTCCTGCTTCTAGCGCAGCTTAGTCTTAGCTATTATCTCGCTCCTAAGAGGCATGTCTTCATAAAGAGGGGCAGTATGCTATACTGCTTTTAATCGTGCTAATTCCTTATTAATCCATACTACCTTAGCATAGGCTATCGCTTTGGCCTTAATTGCCTTATTATGCTCTTTAATAAGTCGCTTAATCATCTTAATATACTTATTATATAGCTCGATAAGCTTATCTTACTACCCTCTAATTACTAATTACTTAGTAAAATTGTGAATTATTAAGGCTTATACCTTAGGGTATTTCTAGACTATTGATTCGATATTATTAGTATTAATTAGAAGGTTCTTAAATCTTCTGTCCTAGTCTTTTATATAGACTATGAATTAGCTATTATTTATAATCTTATAGGTTTAAGTATTTAAATCTTCTTTAATAGAATCTACTATGAGTTATATAAAAGGTCTAATAGATATCCCTTTATTATCTTCTATATTAGTAGTCCCTTCGCTATCCTTATCTATAGACTTAGTAAGGTATTACTAGACCTACTAATAAAAGGCGCTCTTTTAGCATGCTTTATTAATGCCCTCTTTATTAGCGCTCTACGCACTTAACTTAAAGCTCCTAGTCATATCGACTACTGATTAATTCTAGTTAATAGTAGTTTACTATTTATACTTACGTCTTACTATAAGTAAGCGGATCTATAGTCAGATCCGACGCAACGATTAACCTCGCACTAACGCGCGTTAGAGTTAATTAAGATATAAGTAGAAAGAATAAATGATTGTAGTATAATATTACGGGCCAGATAAGATTAACTTAAGAGGTAATGCTACTATATTATGAGAATACTATAATAAAAAAGAAAGAGAAAGCAGGCAAGTGTGTAGATGTGCATACACGTTAGTAGTCTCTATAGCCTGCTCCGTGCGTCCTAGTTATATATCGACCCCACTCTAAGTCCAGCACTCTAAACGCTCCCGTCACATAAAGGTATATAGAAATGCACTACTTCTAGTATTAATAAAGTATTAAGATCTTATAGGATATCTATTAAGAAACCTCTTTTAAAAAGCTAAAGAAATCTATCTTTAAAGTTATAAGGAAATGAGATTATAAACTAAGATCTGAGCTAAAGACCTTTAAACATCTAATTAATAGGTCTTAGGCTATATATAAGTATATATCTATAAAACAGATAAATATAGTTACTTTTAGAAATACAAGGCCTAGCTAGTAGTTTAAGAAGACTAATAAGTAAAAGAGAAGCTATAAGATATATATATAGCTACTTTAGTTAGAAGGTCCTTTTAGACCTTAATAGCTATTATAGTAAAGTTTGATCTAGAAATAGTTTAATATAATATAGTTAATGCATTCATATATGCCCTAATTAATTAAGATATCTTTATATAAATGCCTCCTGACTATAAGAAGGCAGGAACTATTCTAAAGCTTAATAAAGCTCTATACAGACTGAGAGTCTCCCCCTTATTATAGTAGAAGGAGCTTTTTAAGACCTTTTTAAAGCTAGGCTATAAACCAGTTCTACATAAGCCTTACTGCTTTAAAAAAGAAGGAATCCTTTTCTTTATATATATTAATAATATTATTCTAGCTTATAGGAAAATATAAGAAAATAAAGCTAAGGACCTAATTAAATAACTCTAATTAAGATATAAACTAATAAGTAATAACTCTATATAATGGTTCTTTAGAATAGAAGTTATATAGGACTGACTTATAAGGAAGATCTAGCTATTTTAAACAGCCTATATTAAGAAAATTATAAACCTAGTTAATAAAGGAATAGTTATAATACTAATGACTTAGTTAGAGCTATAGCCTGTAATAAGGCTAGTAATTCTAATAGAAATTCAATAATACTAACGTAAGATTGGATTAATCCTCTATATTATAGTTAATACTTGACCTAATATAGCCTTTACTATCTCCAGATTAGCCAGATTCCTTACTGATCTAAGTTAAATACACTAAGAAGCGGCTAACCGTATTATTTACTACTTTATATATATAAAGAACCTAGCCCTATCCTTCAGAAGGCCTAGCAGTCTTAGTATTACTAGTAATGCTTCTTTTACTAATAATATAACTAATTAAAAGAGCTTATAGGTATATACTATTAAGCTATTTAATAGACTAATCGGATAGAAAGCTAATAAATAAGATATAGTTATAATATTAATAATAGAAGCAGAGCTCCTAGCCCTAGTATAAGCAGCTAAGGAATCTCTCTTTATAAGCTAACTGCTTAAAGAGCTAATAGTTTAACTAGATAACTTAACTATCTAGATTAATTATAATAATACTTAGACTATTAATCTCATAATAGCTAAGATAGCTACTTTAAAGACCAAGTTATAGCATATTAATATCTACAATTACTAGCTTAGATAGGAGGTTTAAAGAGGGAAAATTCAAGTCAAATATATTAAATTAATAGATATAGTTATAGATGGCCTGATGAAAGCACTTCTAGTCAGAAAATGGAACCGCTTTTTATATTAACTTAGATTAGAAGACGTTAGGAAGAGGCTCTAGAAGGATAAAAAAGGGCTTTAGACTTAATAAGAAGTCATTAAATCTAAGGGGGTGTGTTAGATATATTAGAAGCGAAAGTTACTACCTATTACTACCTATTACTACGAGGCTTAGTAATTAGCTTCTAGCTGATTCTATATAGAAGAGAAAGAGTATATAAAGCTTGCCTTAAAACCTTAAGGCATAGGGAGAGGACAGAATACACAATTCCTTTTAACACTCTAATATTTGATAATAATAGTCTACTTAGAGCCTTTTAAATAGGATCTGAGTATTTTTATTATAAGTTACTAGTAATAGCGCTTATTAGCCTAATATTCTTTAATTAGTATATTATAATCATTTTACTTAGTATAGTATTATAATTAAAAGTGACTTTAATACTTTTAAAGAATAGTATTCTTAGGATAAAGGGGATTAAAATAGCTCTAACTAGAGCTATGTATAGCCTTTATTTAATATAGATATTATTAAGGAAAATGCTTATATTAACCACTTCTGATATTACTATATAGTCATTTGAAAAAGATATAGTCTTAGTAGAAGAGGGCTATACTAATAGCTTGCATTTACAAGCTATTATATTAGAAATGATATTTCCCTCTGCTCTAGAGTCTAGGATAGCTTCCTAAGTCTGACTATTAGCATTCCCGATCCTTACTTATAGCCTTAGCAAGTCCTAATAGAGAGATAGTTTTCGCGGTTTCCTTATAGCTATAAAGTTAATATTCATTTAGAAGAGTGTCTTATTAAATACTTCTAAGTTATCTAAAGTCATCCCTCTTCCTACTAAGACCTTATAAGTAGAATTACCTTTTATAATTAAATAGTTACTAAGCATAAGCAAGGAGTTTGTTATAATTAGTCAGTCTTGACCTCCTTCTTCTATAACTATAGAATTAATACTATAACTTGCTACGATCTCTTTAAAATAGTCTTCTAAAAAGCTATTCAGAGCTTAAGCCTGTACTAAGTTAACTTCTATAGCTTTCTTTTACTGTTTTTAGTCTAATTCAGGCAGTTTAATTCACTATATAGCTATAATCCTATTAGCCAAGTCCTTTAGGGTCTTAGCTATCGATTTACTAAACTTAGGGTTATTATTATAAATAGGTCAGGACCAGGTTCCCACTAGTAGAAATAACATGCTTATAGTTAAATCTTCTACTCTAAAAGTTATATTAGATAATTAAGACTTTATATATAATATATAGAACCAGATTACTAAGTACTAATTACTAAAGTAAAGAAACTATAATAATATAAATATATATAATTAGTATATCTAATAGTATAGCTATTAATAATAATATTCTTTAAAATAAATATAAAGAGAACTATAATAAGTAGTAGTAATTACTAGTTCTTATATTATACTAACCCCTTCTATAAGACATTAGAAATATTACTTAAATAGTATATTAAAACTAATAGAAATCTTACTAAAAGCAGCTCTTATAAAAGCATACTTAGTAAAGAAGTTCAAACCCTATAAGTAAAACTGAATAACTATAAGAAAAGCTTAAAATCCCTAAACTAATTAACTTAGGAGATTTACTTATTATAAAGAGAGTTAGAACCTTCTTCCTTAAGGATAAAAATACTAAGGTTAGATAAACCTTCTTAATAAAATCCGATAGATTTCTAGACTTTGTAGAACTCTATTATTATATACTTAATAAATATAGTAATCTGGTTAGACTTAATAAGCTATAAGACAAAGAACCCCTTTCTAACTAGAATTCTATTAACCTATACTAAATAAAGGAAGCCTAGAAGATAATAGAAAGGATCTTTAAAAGAGTAAGAGAACTATAACTTCTTATGAATCTGCTAGGCCTAGAGCCACTCTATACCTCCTTAGAGTCAGAAATGGCAATAATAATAGAAAATGAAGATCTCTTTAAATATAGGGATCTTAAAAATCCTAAAAACTTCCTAGCTACTCAGTTAGAAGCTATAGCGCTAGTAATGACTAAGAATAGGCTAAGAAGACCCCTTAAAAAAGGAAAACAGCCCCTAATAGAACTAAGGGTCAGAAGCCACTTAGTAATAATATAATTAAGCTATACACTATTAATAAATAATAGTATCTCTAACCTAAAGCTAAGAAAAGTCTTTTAAAGAATAATTACTTAATATAAGGAGTTATTATAAAGGATATTAAAAGCTCTTACTAATAATATACAATTTAGCCTATTAGTATTAAGTCAAACCTCCTAGATAGTAAAACTAGCGTATAAGCAGGAAGCACTACTAAGAGGGTTAGGATCGCAAGAGTTAGGATCTAGTAGAATGATCAGGCTATTATAAAAACAGAGAGGCAGAAGCTACTATAATAAAGTCATTTCCTATAGTAGAACGGACGAAGATGCTATTAAAGAAGTAAAGTAATTACTAACCTTAGTAAAGTGAGCCTATGCTTAGTATTAAAAATCCTCTACTTTTAAAAATAATAGAAGAAACTACTAATATAAACTATAGAGGATAAGTAAGCTTTAGGATATAATAATAGCCCTTATTAATAGAATAAATAGTACTAATATTAAAATTAATACTATAATAAGGGACTTTAGAAGGATATTAGCTTAGTTTAATTCTATATAGAATAGCTTTAAAAATCTAAAAGAGCGCTTAATAGAAGTCTTAGAAAATATTAATATTCTTATAATATAGTTTAATAATATTACTATTTAAATAGGCAGTATAATTAATAAAGCTACCTTATTTATAAACTGACTAGATTATTATAATAAGAACCTTATAAAAGTAGACTAAATAAAAGTATAGCTAAATCTGACTTATATAATACTAAATTATTATAATTAGTTAGTATAAAAACCTATACTAGGCAAATCTTATAAAGTAACCTTAGGTTATTACTTATATACTAAGATTAGAGGCCTATATAAGCCTCCTTATAGTTAGAAGGAAGAATTTAATAACTTACTAAATAATACTTATAGAATAATAGAAATAAAGAGCTAAAGAAATTATAAGCTATTCCTAGCTAACCTTATAGTAAGATAAGCATTTTAAACGCTAGTAATAATAGTAGTATTTATAGCTAGTAATAAGCACTTAAGTAAGAAGGACTATAATATTTAGCATTTAGGTCTATTCTAGCTTAATAGAGTTAAAAGTAATATAAGTAGTTAAGAGAACACTTATTATAATAGAAAGTAAATTATCTTCTATAATATAGAATTATAGATAGATATAGTTAATACTTACTAAGATCTAATTAACTCTTATA
This sequence comes from Dactylonectria alcacerensis, assembly GCA_029931735.1. NCBI lineage: Eukaryota > Fungi > Ascomycota > Sordariomycetes > Hypocreales > Nectriaceae > Dactylonectria > Dactylonectria alcacerensis. The sequence continues at coordinate 723,560 of JAPMUZ010000006.1, read as the reverse complement.
AGTATAAAGCTATCTAAAAAGGACTTAAAAATAACTTTTAAAGGTCAGTATTAATATAGTACTCTAATTAGCTTAATAATAAGGACTAAGAAAGGCTAACTTCTAATAAAGACCTATTTCTTAATATAGTATATAAAGAATTTAGTATATAATAAGATAATATACTTAAATAGCTAATAAAAGCTAAATTTACTAAAGAGAATATTATAAGTAATAAGTATATATACGATTTTACTAATATAGTCTTTACTAAGGAATGAGCTCTTAAAAGAATGACTAATTACTAACTACTACTTACTATTTATATCTATCTAAATACTAAACTTAAGACTATTATAAACCTACTAAAAAAAGGGATAAGCTAAGCAAACTACTTTTCATACTTTAATAATAAAAAATGCAATCTTTAAAGTAAAATTAATACTAAAAAGGAAGCGAATGACCTTAAACTAAAAACTGTATCTAAATTGAATATATATATAGCCTAGAAAGCGTTTATAAGCTATAGAAATAAAAGAGATAATAAATCTAATAGTAAAGCAAAAGGACCTAATGCTTATTAAAGATAGAATGACTAAGATTAAAGATACTTATTAAAGTACTAAAAATATAGTAATTAGAACTAAGGCAAGTAAAGATACTTATAATAGAGTCAGAACTAGCCACTATACTAATAGGAAAGATAGCCCTATTAGTAGAGCTACTAGTAAGACGATCATGACTTACTATACTATGTAAATAATAAGTAATATAACTATAATAACTGGCCTAATAGAAATCGAGAACTAGACTGTTAAAAGTGACTATAGTAATAGGAGAATTCATCCTTAGGGTAGGAAGAAGTAATACTAAAGGATAATCTATAAAATAGAAACCGTAACTTAGGCTACTTCTAATAAAACTCTTAGTATTTCTTCTATTATTAGTAGGACTAATAGTAGAAAGGGCCGTACAGCCTAGAGCTATGCCTCTATAAGGATAACAAAAGGTTTTAAGAATAATATAAGAAACTAATTATAAATAAATATCACCTTATTAATAAAAGTAATAAGTCTCTTAGCGATTTAGATAGTAATACTAGTAATAATAATATAGCTAACTTAGCCTTTATTAATGCATTTTATATTATAGAAACCCTAAAGTAGTAGTATAAATCCGGCCTTAGTAAAAGTTAAGTTATTAAAGCTATTAGAAGACTAGACTTTACTAAGACTCTAGAGTAAAAAGCAAATACCTATCTCTATATTTTAATTAAATTTAATAATAAAAGAGACTTTTATAAAATATGTCTAGATATAGGCATATTTACTATTCTAACTGATTATAATTAGCTAAAAACGCATAGAAATAAGATAATATAAACGCATTAATTACTAAAAAAGGTAAATAGTATTAAAACTAATATAGAAGTAGATATAAAAGCCACTTTTAACTTTTATATACTAAGAACTATTAAAAGAAAAGACATTTTTATATACTTTATAATTAAAGCTAAAGTTATAAAAGGACTGAGTTTAAAAATACTTATTAGAACTAACTTACTATATGAATATAGTATAAAGATTGATTTTATTAGTAAAAGTATTATCTTTAAGTCAGCCTATAGTATAAAAACTAAGGGTAAGATTTTTAAAAAGAAGAAAGAGATTATTAATAAGAAGGTTATAAGCATAAGAATGGTTATTATTAAACCTAGGTAGGTCGCTTTTATCTAAGCTAACTGAGTAAAACTGCTTACTAAGGATATAATAGAAAGAATAGAACTAGAAGCCTTTTTCTTTAAATTAATATATTTAGCTATATTTAATACTATAGTTAATAAGAATACTTTACTGCTTATTTAAGTATTTAATAATAGTAATAGAAGAATGGTTATTTATAAATACTAAAAACTCAGTCATATCTCTAACTATAATAATAATAAGAAAGTGTTATGGACAGGTCGGGACCAGGTCCCCACTAGCAGAAATGACATGCCCATAGTCAAATCTTCCACTCAGGAAGTTAGATCAGACAATTAAGACTTTACACATAACATACAGAACCAGATCACTAAGTACCAATTACTAAGGTGAAGGAACTGTAACAGTGTAAAACACGACGACAGGCATATCCGACGGTATAGCTGTTGATAACGACATCCCTCAAGTCAGACACAGAGAGAACTATAACAGAAAGCCTACTTTATTAGTAGGATAAGCAGTTTTAAGTATCTATATAGTAAGGAATTTGACTTAATTAATGCACTTATTATAGAAGCTAAAAAGGCAGGCATTGAAATTAAATAAGACATCCTTTCTAATACTTAGAAGGTTAATACTAGCATGCCTAACTATAAAATCTCTATACTAAAAGACATACTAACTATTAAGAACCAATTTATAGTCAATATTACTAATATTAATAAAGAAATAGCTACTAAAATCATCCTCTTAATAGATAAATATAATATTTATAAAAACAGAGATATTATCCTAATACTAAAAGAAATAAAGATATAAATAGACCTTATTAATAGATAGTAAAACTAGAAGCATAACTTAAGAAAGTACTCCTTTAGAATTAAAGATTACACTTTACTTAATAAAACCTATAAAAAACTTTATATATAAAGAAAGATAGGCTTTATAAACTAACTAGCTATAATTACTTACTCTATATTTATTATTTAGAGGATTATAAATAGTAAAAAGAAAGGTAGAGTTATTATTAACCTCAGACTGCTTAATTAACTAATAATTCTAGATTACTATCCCCTTCTTAATTAAGATAATATTATAGAAATAATAAGAAGAAAGGGATAGTACTTAGTCTTTAATAGTATAGGGTTTTTCTTTTAATTACTAGTACTTATAATATATTATAACTATATAGTTATTATTTCTAACCGCAGACTAGAGGTTTCTAATATAGTCCTAATAGAATTTAAAAACACTCTTACTTATACTTAAAGATTTATAAATAGGATCTTTAAGCCTTATAGTACTTATATTTACATCTATATTAATAATATTATAATTTTTTCTAATATATAGAAAGAATACTTTAAATACTTAGAAATAGGCTTTTGAATTATTATAGAAAACTGAATATATATTACTATAACTAAGTCATTCTTTGCATTTCCTACTATCTATCTCCTTAGCTTTATTATAAATAGTAAAAGAGTGTTTAAAACCTCTAATAGATTAAATACTTTTATAAAAATAGTTATGCTTATAAATCTAGCTGCTTTTAAAATATATATTAGTATAGCTAGTTTTATTAAGAAAGGCATTTTATAGTATAAAATAAGAATTTAGAAACTTTAGGAAAGAAAAATATAGCTATTAAGAGAGGTATATAAAGAATAGGAAATACTTAAAGGACTATTAAAAAACGTCTATAAGTAGTAAGCTAAGTAAAAGACCTTTAAGCTAATAACTAAGGAAAGAGAGGCTTTTAATAACTTATAAAAGTTCCTTACTAACTAGTACTTCCTCTATTATTATAACCCTAAAAAGCTATTATTTTTTAAAGTTAATACTTATAAGGAAGGCTTTAGCCTTTTTATATTTTAAATCTATAGAGAATAGGATAGTAAGAGTATCCTAAGGCAATATATTATATTAATAGAGCTAAAGCTAATCCTTTTTATATTAAGACTAATATTAAAGATAGAGTAAAAATATAGCTTAATTAAAGTAAAAGTAATTATAGTAATATAAGTAGTTAGAAAACTCTAAAAGATAGTTTAATTAAATTATAATATAGTTAATATTATTACTAATTATATAATAACTAAAAGTATTATAATATATACTTCTTTAAATATAATAAACTTTAATAAAGTAAATCTTAAGCTAGTAAAAATCGCTAATTACCTCTTTACTTTTAACTTCTAAATCTTTTATATCCTAAGTACTTTAAATATAGTACTTAATATACTATTATACTTATTAATATAGAAGTTATATTATTATAATATAGCTAGGAGTGAGTTTAATAAGCTTAATACTAAGGCTTACTTAATAAAGGCTAAAGCTATTAGTATTAAAATAGTACTAGAAATAAAGAAAAGCATCCTTTAAAAGTATACTAAAGATACCCACTTTATATAAATCTATAACTATCTTTATAATCTGCATTTATAATAAGAAAAGTATAAAAGAATACTAAATATCCTAATTAAACCTTTTACTTTTAAGTAAGGCGATTTTCTTTACTATATTAATATATCTAGTATATAGTATCTCTATATCCTATAACTAGTAGTTAGTACTATTCTTAAAGCTACTTATAATAACTATAAATATATAGGATTTTACTATATAATAGCTAATCTTAACTACTTATACTTCTATTATATAATAAAGACTATATATAAATATATTACATTCTGCCTAATCTATAGAGAGAATTTAACTAATCGAAGGCTAGTTCTAAAAGAACTATAGTTAGTATAGGCTAAATTACGTCCTTTCTATATAATCTCTTTAGACTTTATTATTAATCTACTAGAAGTGACCTCTAAAGGGATAATATAAATAATTCTAGGTTTTAATAAATTAAACTAACTCTGCTTAGTTAATTATATCTTTAGTAAAAAGATGCTATTATTAGTAGGATATTCGTCTTATTTAATAGAAGACTAAGTAGTAGTATTAGTAAGAATGCTATTCTATAATAACTAGGGAATCTTAATGTATATTCTTAGTAATAGAGACCCTAAGTTTATATCCAGTATATAGAAGTCTATTCTTACCCTTCTTAAGGTTAAATATCTTATCTTTATAGTATATTACTTATAGATTAATAGAACTGCGAAAAGAAGGAACTAGATAGTAAAAGCTAGTATGCAATTTTATATAATAGAAAACCTGAATATACTATAATTAGTAATGCTCTTAGTAATATAATTTAACCTTAATAATAGCCTATTTTAAAGCATTAAGCAGTCTTTAAACGAATTAGTATATAGATTTAAACTAAAGATAATAGTCAATTTTATCCTTTTAATATATACTTCTAGTATTTAGATAGATAAAGAGGCTATTAATATACTTTAAAAAATCTACTATTATAAAGCCCAGCTCCTTATTAATACTATAATAATAATAGTGAAGATTAAATATAACTAGTACTATATATAGGTCAGAATTAATAAAAGGGATATAGTTTACTTATAGCTTTATAAAGGATACTACTTATTAAGGAAGCTAAAGAAGAAATAGTCTTTAGTCAGAGCCAGACCTTACTATATAATATATAAAATCTATAAATAGGCATTTGAACTTAACTTCCTACCTTATTAATATATTTACCTAATTATCTTAATCTCCTAATTATAAAAACTAAAGCAAAAGGAGGACCTATTTAAAAGGCTATAACTACTGCCCTTACTAATAACTATTAATAGATCTAAAGTTATAAACTACTAGGAAATTAAAAGAATTATCTAATAATACTATAGATAGTATAAATGTAACGGGAATTCGGAGCCGCCCCACCCGACTGGTCATCTCACGTGACCAGTGGGGCTTCGCCTCCTTTTCCTCACGTACGCGCTTGAGGTTCACTTTGGAATCCTCAAGCTTTAGTCTTGGAATACAGAGACCGGTGCCTTACCGCTGTACCTAGCTGCTTACTATCTCACTGTGATATTTATCCCTTACAATTCTAAAGCTTCTCTCTACAGCTACCTACAGCCGAAATGGCACCGAGTCGACGCCGAAGGGCGGCTGAAATGAACGATCTATCAACACCAGAAATCGCGCAAGAAGACACAACTCCCACAGTAGCAGAAGACCCGCCTGAACCTAGCCTTGTGGAGAAACAGCTAGCATTACGCACGCGCATCTCGCAGCTCCAAGAGCTGAAGAAGCTACAAGACCAGGAAGCTGCGCTACTAGAAGCGCTCGGCGTAGGAAAACCGCGCGTTACGGAGCCGAGGAGCCGGCGATCCTCTCACTCATCCACTTCGAGCAGCGGGGGCGAAGTGCGGATTAAGAACATCCCCCGCCTTTCACACCTTACTACCTTACGGAAACGCGATGACTGGCTTAGCGACCTACAGCGTGCCTTTGCAGGCGCACGGAAACGATACCGCCGCGATTTTAAGAAAATCCTCCTCGCGCTCGATTATATGGACACCGAATGCCGGGCGAGATGGGACCGATACCTTGACGAACAGGAGGAGACCACGCGAGGGAACCTCGAAGATAACTGGGAATCCTTTAAAGAGTGGACTTTCGTCCTTATCAAGGACGCTAGCAACCGGGAACCCCTCCTAATGCGACAATTGGAGCGGGCGAAGCAGCGTGAGGGCCAATCACCCTCAGACTTCCATATCTACCTCGATTCGCTAGAGAAACACTTCGAAAGGCCGGCCGAGAAGCAACGGGCTCTCTCCTTTTATGCGAAACTACAAGACGGGTTACAGGACCACATCAACCTTCACAGCCCAACACTGCCAAGCAACCGTGAGGAAATGGTGGCGCTTGCTACCCGATACTGGGACTCTATGCCACAGGGCCAGAAACGGGGCCGTACTGCTGATAACAGACCCGACCCCGCGAAGAGCCAGCGAAGAAACCAGAGCGATTCGCCTTCCTCTCGGCAGCGAAGCGACAGGTCTGGGTCGACAAGGAACCGAGGGGGGAGGAACTTCTCGAGGCCGCGATGCTACCTCTGCAATAGCGAAAACCACCTCAAGCCTCGTTGCCCTCTCCTGAACACAGACCAGAAGAAGGAAAACGACAAGTAGCTAGTGCCTTGGCCTCGCCACTAGCTAAAGACCCCCAAGTCGAGGTAGCCACTCGATTCCACGCACAGGTAACGATCCACGGCCGACAACCGACCGAAACGCACGCAGACCTTGACAGCTGCGCTGAGGTCGACCTAATCAGCGAAACCTTCGCCCGCCAACACGGCCTGAGGAAGAGCAAGGCGAAAGCACCCGGTCTCAAGGGCGCTAACGAGACGAAACTCCCTACCTACGGTGTTTGGGAAGTACCGTTAACCATGACGGACTCCCGCGGAACTACACGATCTTTCACCCGGCTTTGCGTCGGCATCGATAGGGACCCGAATACCCAGGGAAGCCCTGTATTACTGTCCCAGACCACCCTTAAGAAACACCGCATCTACCTCTCCCCTGATCAGCGGTGGTGGTTTGAACACAGCTGGAAGGGCGTACAAATCCAGAAGGCCCTCACCTTCAAGAAGCGGTGCAGGAACCATGCAGTAGTCTACCAAGTAGCAATCCTGCCAGAACCCTACCTATTACCGGGCGAAGACGCGGTGAATGTTGGGGAAATCCAAATCATCCCTACGGAACTACGAGACTTTGAGGACGTTTTCAACCCAGACAACGCAGGAGCCTTACCTAGGCATAAGGCGACCGACCACGCAATAGACCTCTTACCTGATAGCTCCCCGCCCTTCGGGCCGATCTACCCGCTATCCCCGGCAGAGCTAGAGGAGCTACGGCGATACCTCGAGGAAAACCTAGCGAATGGCCGCATCCGCGCCTCCAAGAGCCCTGCAGGCGCCCCTATCCTATTCGTCCCGAAGAAGGACGGGACCTTGAGGTTGTGCGTTGACTACCGGGGACTCAATAAGGTGACAGAACGGAATCGGTACCCATTACCTCTCATTTCGGAAATCCTTGACCGTATCTCTGGGTCGGTTTACTTCACTAAGATTGACGTCAAAGATGCCTACTATCGCATTCGTATCAAAGAGGGAGACGAGTGGAAGACGGCGTTCCGCACGCGATACGGGCACTTTGAATACGCCGTGATGCCTTTCGGCCTGACCAACGCCCCGGCCACGTTCCAGAATTACATCCATCAGGCGCTGCACGGGCTATTGGATACCGTTTGCATAGCGTATCTGGATGATATCCTCATTTTCTCAAAGGACCGCGACACACATACTAGCCACTGCGAGTTCTACGAGGACCAGGTCGAATTCCTAGGGTTTATCCTATCAGGCGCTGGTGTTTCGATGGATCCTCAGAGGGTAGAAGCGATAGCTTCGTGGAAGGAACCGGAGAGCTACCGGGAGATTCAAGTCTTCCTTGGCTTTTGTAACTTCTATAGGAGGTTCATTTGTGGCTACTCGCACCTTGCAGCCCCCCTACATGCTCTTCTAAAAGGCAGCCAGGACGGGAAGAAGCCAGGGAAGATAATCCTCTCTAAGGAAGAAGAGCTAGCGTTTCGCCAGTTAAAGGAAGCCTTTCAGAAGGCTCCTCTACTAAGACACTACGACCCACGCGCACCAATCCGAATAGAGACTGACGCCTCAAAATTCGCAATGGCCGGGATTATTTCGCAGCCGGATACTGAGGGTAGATACCACCCTATCGCCTTCTGGTCGCGGAAGTTTAGAGGGCCGGAGGCAAATTATGGCACTCCAGACCAAGAGATGCTAGCGATTGTGGAGTCATTCAAACACTGGCGACACTATGTCGAAGGGGCGGCGAATCCTGTGGAGGTCCTTTCAGACCACCAGAACTTACAGGCATTCATGAAGCAGCCGAAGCTGAACGGCAGGCAGGCTAGATGGTGCATGTACCTCACGCCATTTAACTTTATAATTAAGCACCGATCAGGGAAAAGCAACCCTGCAGACCCTCCTTCGAGGAAGCCTGAGTACGAAGCCGAAGATGAGGCGAATACCGAGCTACTCCCCCCTCCAGCAACGACTGGTGCAGCAAGTGATCTGCAATGTGACGGGGAAATACGAGTGTGACGAGACGTCTCTACAGGGCGAGAGGCCCTGCGCTCAAGGCCAGTCCAAGCATGACGAGATGTCTTTAAGGGCAGATGAGACCCTGGCTTGCAGTCGGCGAAGCACTGGCGAAGAGGCCATACTTCCCGAAAGTTGGACAGACTGGGTCCGTGAGAGAGTTGGTCGCGAACAACTGATCTCGGGGCAGAAGGCTAGAGAAGCCCTATGCCAAGAAGTAATATATGATACTGGCATATCCCAGCCCCTAATGGATCTGATTAAGGAGGCCCAAGACAGGGACCCAGAGTGTAAACGGCGAAAGAGGAGCGAAGCGCATCCGAAAGGCCGGGGAAAAAGCCCAATGTGGACAGTCAGCGAGAAGGGCATTCTACTGCACCGGAACCGCGTTTTCATCCCAGACGAGACAGCCCTCAAGATGGAGCTGCTGCAGCTATATCATGATGATCCCTTAGCAGGGCATTTTGGGGCAGGAAGAACCGCCGAACTCCTCCAGCGGAAGTTTCATTGGCGCCACCTAGAGCAAGAGGTCCGAGAATATGTTCAAGGTTGCGGTGCATGCCAAGGGGTGGTTGCACGGAGGCACCGGCCGTACGGCCGGCTCGAACCGCTACCGATTCCCCGGCGACCTATGGAGGAACTCTCCATGGACTTCATTACGGGGCTGCCCCCAGTCTTGTGGAAAGGACAAGAAGTAGACGCAATCCTAGTGATCGTCGACCGATTCACTAAGTATACCCAGCTGTTCCCAGTCTCTACTACTATGGATGCAGCAGAACTGGCTTATCTATTCCACGTAGAAGTCGAGCTTAAGTATGGGGCACCGAGGGGAATCGTCTCCGATAGAGGCCCTGTATTTACGAGCAAGTTCTGGTCAGAAGTCTGTTTCTACAGCAAGGTAAAACAGAGGCTTTCGACAGCGTTTCACCCGCAAACCGACGGCCAAACGGAAAGGATGAACCAGGTTGTGGAGCACTATTTACGCTGTTTCATCGATACAGCCCAAGTGACATGGCCAGCACTACTCCAAACAGCCCAATTCGCAAGCAACAGCGCAAGGAATGCCACTACAGGGATGTCTCCTTTCCAAGCCCTACTAGGATACCATCCAGACCTACGGGCAGACATCGGGGACGATGTCCCAGAAGGAGAGGTCCCTGAAGCAAGAGCTAGGATCACGAAGCTCACAATTCTACGGGAAGAAATGAAGGCTCACTGGTACAACGCTGTCGAAACACAAGCGAAACACTACAATAAACGCCACGAAGAGATGACCCTGCGTAGGGGCGACCTCGTAGGTCTGGCCACGAAGAACCTCAAACTAAAAGAGGGGAAAAAGAAACTGGCACCCCGGTTCATAGGCCCGTTCAGGATCCTCGAAACAATCGGAAAGCAGGCGTACAGGCTGGCACTCCCCGAGAAATACAGCCAGATCCACAACGTATTCCACATAAGCCTCTTGGAACCGTGGACGCAAAGGGAGCGAGACACCAGCGAAAACATGCCGCTACCCGACTTGGAGGAGGATGAGGGAGAATGGGAGATAGAGGAAATCAAGGAAGAAGCTGTCCTCAGAGGTGAAAACCACTTCCTCGTGAAATGGAAAGGATGGCCAACCGAATATAACCAGTGGGTGCCTGAAGAAAACATGGCGAATGCGCAAAGACTTGTGAATAAGTTCCGGGAATCACAGGCGAAAAGGGACAGAAAACGGGACGCTACCACGCAAGCAAACAAGACAGACGACCGCCGGAGGAAGAGAGGCAGACCACGAAAAACAACTGATTGAGGGGCCGAAGCCCAAAGCCGCGCCGGGCACTATGCATATCTACTGCCCCGAAGGGCCACCGAAACAACAAGGAACCACCGCCTAGACTTCGGCCAGGTCGACCGGGAACTCTGACACTAGAAGCATCAGGCCAATCTCCCCGCCGTCCCACTCGTCGGCCATAATCACCTCCTCAAGGCCCCGGTACAGGGAGAGGATCGCCACCATCCAGGTGGTGTATCCGGGGTCGGTCGGGCGGAGGCGCAAGACTTGGGTCTTTTCCTACTGGGCCCGAAGCTGCGCATATCCCTCCTGGCGAGAAGTTAGCGAAAAGACAACGAAGAGGCGGAGAAACACCGAGACGTACAGAGCCAAACGCGGGGGCAGGAGTCTGGGTGGCCAACAACTGTTGGCGAGAGACAATGTATTGCTGGTACACAGCAAGGGCGCTCTGCACACAAACGAATCAGCGGGGAATCGACAAGGAAACACTGGCGAAGAGCAACACATACCCTCTGCGCCTTCACGGCGCCGGTCAGACCATGGGCAACGCGGTGGGCGGCCTCGGCGTGGTCGAAGGCGGAGAGGAGGGGCACCGAAAGGCTGCCGATGCGATGGCGAGTCGCCGACGAGAAGAGGTAGCCCAGTTCCTCGTCGTCGTCGTCGTCGAGCTCATCTTCGTCGGGATTGACTTCGTTCATGAGACGGTCGAGAAAACGCAGCAGGGCACAGAGGTCGGCGGCATCGCCAGACAGAGCAGCGGAGACCTAGCACAATGTTAGCCATAACGAAAAGCCCCCGAAAACGAAGCGAGTACGCACAGGGACACAAGTATCGTTGCGCTTATCACATTGGATACAGCGCTTGGTGCGGGCCTCGGCGAAACGACAGTCGATCGCCACAACTTCGGGGTCGGAGGGCGAGGTCTTCTGGCGGGCGGCAACGGCAGTGCGCAGACAATGAAGACACCAATGATGGCGAAGAACAACGCCGGTCGGGGGATCGGCGGAACGAGGAGGCATCGTGGCGAGGACGAAGACAGAGCGAAGAGGTCGAGAAATGGGAGCGCAGCCAGAAAGAAAAAAGGGTTGTGATGTGAAGGCTGAAGAAGAAAAACAAAAGCTGCACGGAAGCGAAAGATATGTGCGCGCGGAACAGGGCCCGGGCGCCAGGGAAACGGCGGGGCAACGGCATAACAACAACAACGCAAGACTTACAGCTGGCGCCAGATGTCGCCCGAGATGTTCGGGACTGGCGATACCGCGAAACGCCCCACTTTCGGAGCTGCGGGGCCGCCGCTATGGGAAGGGGAGATAGTTGTAACGGGAATTCGGAGCCGCCCCACCCGACTGGTCATCTCACGTGACCAGTGGGGCTTCGCCTCCTTTTCCTCACGTACGCGCTTGAGGTTCACTTTGGAATCCTCAAGCTTTAGTCTTGGAATACAGAGACCGGTGCCTTACCGCTGTACCTAGCTGCTTACTATCTCACTGTGATATTTATCCCTTACAATAAAGAATAACTAAAGTAATAATTTCTCTTATAATAGAAAGAGTATTTAATAAAAGATAATAGTTAGTTAGATAAAGCTAATATATTAGAGAATGCTTTTAAGCTAGTCTAAGAATACCTTAAGAAGAATCTTACTAACTAAGTAAACCTTTTTAAAAAGAAGAAGATTCTGCTCTTTAAAGAGCTAAGGTTAATCTTTAAAGGGTTAAGAGCGCTTTAACTCTAAAAACTATAATAGCATACTAGTGCCCGCTAGACAGAAGAATAAGCAAAAGCACTAATAGATATTAAAGCCACACTTTCTAAGGCTAAATATTATATAAGGAACTAGTAGAACTGATAATTGAATTATAATTATTAGAAAACTAGTAATATATACTCTATTTATTAGATATAATAAATCTAATAAATAAAGAGATATTAATAGTAGCTATATAAATAATAAATAATAAAGTAATACTAATAGCTATTATATAAATATTAAAAGCTAAAAATAATATTAATAGTTATTATATAAATATTAAAAGTTAAAAATAGTATTAATAGCTACTATATAGACATTAAATGCTAAAATACTAGCTACTAGCTAGTACTAACTAGTAACTAACGCTTTTATTAGACTATTAATAGCTAGTAGAAATATCCCTAAGTAACTATTACTAACTAGTAAGTAGCTAAAGTTAATAGCTACTGCTATTAATAAAAGAAATCTAATTCTAAAGTTATTATAAAAGTTAACTTAAGCCTTTTAATACTATATAACCTTAGCCTAGAGACTAAGAGCTACTAAAATCGACTAATTACTAATAACTATATTACTATACTATTAATTCTATCCTTCTTTTTCTTTATTAAATCTAAAATCTTTTAGTTATAGAATAAGTACTATTACTTTTAACCTTATACTAATAGAAATACTATTATACTATTAATTCTACCCTTTACTTTCTTTAATAAACTTAAATCCTTTAATTATGAATTATATACTATTATTTTTAACCTAATGTTAGTAAAAGCACTATCTATATTATTAAAAGCATTTAATCCTTTCTTTTTCTTTCTTTATCCTTTAGAAATATATAGTTATTAACCTTATACTATTACTATTTATTAAAATACTATTAAAATTAATACTACTAAGATCCCCTTAAGATATTTAATTAAGATAAGTAATAATAATAATAAAAATATTAGTAAATACTCTTTTATAACTACTAAAAATAATAATCTAAGTAATACTATTATAAAAACCTACTAGCCTGCTAATAGCTTATAAAGAGAGTATAATAAAACCGCCTAAAGCTACTAAGAGAGTATTAATCTCCTTATTAAAACTAGCACATCCCTCTTTTCTAATACTAAGACTAGTAAGACTATCTTTTCTAACTCTAGTACTATTAGATTTAAATATACTACTAGCGAAACCAGCACTCCTATTCGTAAAAAAGGCAGCAGCCCCTGGATTAGCTATATCAGCTCCTCTAAAAGTAATAAGCCCTAAACCCCTATCTTAAGTGCTAAAAAAATAGCCAAACTTTATAAACTCTTTAAAAAGAAAGAGAATACTATTATACTTAGTATCTATAGAGTTAAAACTAGCAGCTAGTCTAATGAATATGATAACTGACCTCTAAACGCTAGTCAATGCCTTTAGGTAACCTAAAATACTTAGGTAATTAGTAAAGATAATATAAATACTACTAAAGCTATAGATATTAAGGAAAATGAAGAAATCGAGGGTAATAAGGACCCTATTAAAAATAGTAATACTATAGATAAAGAGGATGCTAAAGAAAATAGATATAATAATAGTAAGAATGAATCTACTTTAGATAATAATAAGGACGCAGACTAAGAAAGTCCTAAAGGCATAGACTAGCCTTTTAAAGTCAAATCTAATAATAAATAGGGCAAAGCTAATAAAAAGCAGGATAAAACTGACTTTACTAAGTATAAAGTCCTTAAGAAATATAATAACTTAAATATCTTTAACTTTACTAAAGGAATTAATAATATATCTTATTAAAAATAAGAAGAATAGTTTTATAATATCTATTTAGATATTATTAGTAAAAAGATAGTTAAAAGTAATCATACTTTTAGTAATCTTTATACTTCTAATAAGAGTATTAATTATATTAAGCACTAGGACTTAAAAATGGCTATTTTCTTCCTTTAGGTTGAATTTAGCTTAGTAAGGTATAAATTTAATGAATCTAACGATCCTATCTTCTTAAAGTTAGAGAAAGGAAAGTTATATCTAATAACTTAAGAAATGCTATATAAGGAGTTCTAAGAATTCATTAAAAAAATAAAGAATACTAACTAGAAGAAGTTAAAATTAATAGTTATAAGAATAGGTCTAATTTAATAAGTAAAGAATATGCTTAAAGACTGCTAGTAAGCCTACTTAGATAGTAAATATTTCAGAATATAAAAGAAGACTATTTATTAGCTAAAAAAGCTACTTATATAAATAGAAATACTAGCTTACTAGTTTTTATACTTATATAAGCAAATAAATAGGACTATTAGTAGAGTACTAATAATACTTTAAAAGTCGCATTTATTAGACATTCTAAAGCCTAGAGATTAAGTTATAAGCTAGATAGTTATAGGCAGTATTTATAATGCCGCTTTTACTATAATTACTACTAATACTATAAGCATTATAAAGTAGACATAAGAATAGTTAGAAAAGGCCTTAGAATGGATCAATACCCTAAAGAAGTCAGTCACTTAAATCAGAAACACTTAGAATACTAGATTAGATAGCGATTCAGATGCCCTTAGAGATAAATTTATCTAAATCAAGGCCTAAGCAGAAGCAGATACTAAAGCTAATAGTAAAGCCTTTAAATGCCTTATTAAAAAGGTTAATAAGATTAATATATAGAGCCTTAGAATAATAGTGCTTATTACTAAATAAGATAACGCAGTAAAGGAAATCGCCTCTAATAGCGTTAAATTTATTAACTAAATAAAATCCATTTCTAACCTTAAGAATTGCATAAAGGCATATGAATTCAAGCTAGATAAATTTAATACTAATAGTATTATAGACCTCTAGGATTATATAAAAGCATATAAGAAAGTCTAGAGTAAAATTAGTACTAGTAAATTCATAGATGCATACTATAAAGCTATCTATAATAAGGTGATTTCCCTTAAGAAGGCGAAACTAATAGACCTACTTATATAAAAGAAACTGATAATAGAAATGCAAATTCCTACTACTATTAAAACAACTTCAATAAAAGAGCCTAGTAAATAGAAAGCTAATAAAGAACTATAAAAAGCACTTTAAAAAAAGTTAAAAATAATAACTATAATTAACTTTTAAAATATCTTAAATAATTCTAGCAATTTTACTAGTTTACTAACCTTAATATAAGAGTTAACTCTAATAAAGGCAAAACTAGCACTAAAAAAAGTACTAGTAACTAAAAATATTAAAAAGCTATTAAATCTATTAACTCTTAAGCTAAAACTAGTAAGTATAAAGGAGTAGATATAAAAATATACTTAAATTAACCTTAACTCACTCTTCTCTAATCTAAAGTAAGTAATACTAAAGAAGAATTATTAATAATAGTTACTTTAATAGTAAATATAATAATTAAGGAGTGGACTCTAGTAAGTAAAGAGGGCTAAGAAGGACTTAGATAAATAATAAGTAATAAAGACTTAATATTAACTACTTAAAGGATGATTTTAATAATAGTAAGGTAGATTTAAATAGATAATAAGGCTAGAATTTAGAATAAATAGAGGATATAAAATTTTTCTCTTTTTATAAACTAATGGATTACTTCCTTAGATCATTTTGCTTTTACTATATGCATTTTCACTATTAGTATAGTAGCTTTTATCTCTTATTACTAGGCACTTATTATAAATAGGTTAGGATTAGGTTCTTATTAGTAAAAATAATATGCCTATAGTTAAATCTTCTACTCTAGAAGTTAGATTAGATAATTAAGACTTTATATATAATATATAAAACTAGATTACTAAGTACTAATTATTAAAGTAAAAGAACTATAATAGTATAAATACACATAACTAGCGTATCTAATAGTATAGCTATTAATAATGACATTCCTTAAGACGAATATAGAGAGAATTATAATAGTTATATTTAATAATTTATAAGATTATAACTTAAACCTTAGCCTTTAAGAACTTCTTGCTTAAGCTAGAACACATTAAAAACGTATTAACATTCATTTCTTAGTCTCTCTTTAGAATTAAATAATTAAAAGCATAATCCTCTAGATTATTATAATTAAGGATTTTTAAGACTACAGTCTTACCTTTCTTTTCTACTTATATATTATTACTATTTATTAGGTCTTTTACTTACTAGCATTTACTAATATTAATATAGAATGTATTATTATTAATAAGGACTTTATAAGGGTTTTCTTTTAATTTATCTAAAATTATAATAATATTAGTAAAGGTTAATTTCCTAACTAGCTATCTAGTCTTCTTACTTACGCTTTAAATAATGAAGTTATTAAAGAGCGGGTATTTATTATACTTTTAGAAGTTAGAGATAAAGTCATGCTCTTCTTATATAAGGTTTTAATTCCTTATAATAGAGTTCTCCTTTAGCTTTAGAAGGAATTCTATTATAAGAGAGTTTAAAAAGAAACTGATCTAAGCTATAGCTAGTTTCTTAACTCCCCCTAGCCGGGCAACTCTTTGCACAACCTTTAGAAGCAGTATAGCTTTATATCTCCTAATCTACGCCGCTCCTAACTTAGAATTATAATCTAAGAACCCAGTATTCTAATCCCTTTCTAGCTTAATATATTAAGTAGGAAAGTGGCCTAGTACTTTATAGTACTAGTATTTTATATCTGAATTCTTTATATAGCTAGTATTAATATATATCTTATTATTATTAAAATAAGTATTTGAATTATAAGGGTGACTTTACTAGACTACTGGATTTATTTAAAAGAACTTTAACTTATTTTACTAGAATTGTAAAGCTTATTTAAGCTTTTTATTTAAATTATCGGTTTTTTTTATAAAGTTAATGCTTATCTTCTGAATTATCCTTATTAGCTCCTTTATAGGATTTTATACTCTTTAAGCTAGTAATAATAGTACTAAGAATTGGGTTTTTAGAGTAGGCTCTAGAAGGTTTACTCTTTATATAGTCTTTAGAGTAGCTAGTTTCTTTCTAGCTTTATTTATAAACTCTTAGAAGTTTCTATTCTGCTTAAGTATACTTATAATTAGATTAGATAGGCTATTATAATCCATTGCTTATATCTCTTTAATCAGCTTTCCCTTACTTTTATAGACTTTAATAATAAGCTAATAGAAAAGCGTATTAAAGATTATATATACTAACTATTCCTTTAAGTTCTATTATCTAGTTAATAAAGAGCTAACTTCCTTATATTTCTTTAGCTATTAGAGTATCTGGCCTTTAGAAGCATTTAATAATAATTGCTTATTCATCTATTTAATTACTTAAGCAGGCTAGTTAATCTATTCCTTATCTAAGTTTTTAAAGACTTCCTTTAGCTTTGCTTTAATTATAGACTATATTTCCTTTTAAAAGGACCTTTCTATTAGTAACTAGCAGTCATTATAAATAAAGTTAAATATAAATATCTTCCTTTCCTTTAGCTTACTTAATCTACTATTAAAATAGTTCTTATATAACTATAAGAAGCTAGAAATATTCTTATTAAAGAATTTACTATAGAATTCATATAAAGGAACTTCTACTTCTTTATATCTAGCTTTGATTTTATTATTAGGCGGTTTTAGAGTTATTATTCTATTACTTAGCTCAGATTCTAAGTTAATAAGGTCTTTAAAAAGTTTTTATTACTATAGGTTCGATCTAGAGGTCGATTAATTATAAGATTATTAGTTAGTATTCTATATTTTTAGTATTTAGTTAAGTAAAAGTGTTTTATTAGATGTTTTTAAGCTAATAGAGAGTGATTTTAATTAGTAATAGTAATCTATTATACTCTGAGTCTCCTTAGGGTCTGAGGTTAGTAATATAATAACTTCATTCCCTTTAGTCTTATTAATAAGCTTTAAAAAAAGTATCTAATAGCTAGCTGCTTCTTATAACTATAAGGTTAATATAAAAGTATAAAATATAATAATCATTCTTAAAGAAATCTCTTTATTTAATACTTATCTAAAGGCGTCCTTCTAATCCAATGCCCTTCTAACTAATAGTAGCCCTTTCTTCATTTTCTTTTTCCTTAGTTATCTCCTCTTACTTCTTATTACTAAGTATAATAGTATTACTAGAGCTATGCTCCTTATAACTACTTATACTAATAGTAAGACTAATACTATAGTCTACTTAGTTAAGGCCCTATTAACACTCTATTACTTAAGTATCTATTAGTCTAAAATATAGTCCTAACTAGGTTTCCTTTCTTTTAATCAGCTTTTCTTATAATAGACTATCTTATTAAACGCTTTCTTAGCTATTCTAATACTCTTAAGCTTTAAAGCCCTTCTTATAGACAAATTAGCTAGAGCTAGCCCTAGCTTTAGTAAAGGTTTAGTATTTACTTTTATTTCTACTTTTCTTAAGACCTTAACCTCCTTTTTCCTAATAAATAACTCTATATTTTTCAGAATTAATAAGGTTCTTTAAGTCTTCTATTCTCACTCATTCTATAGTTATTAAGTTATTTAGTAGCTATAGCTAAAAGGTATATCTATTAATACCAAGTTTCGTACTCAGTTAATAACAGACTCGCCGCCCTACTATGACCTCTAATGAAACGACCTTAGTAGACGAGGAAGAAACCATACCTAAATGGCTAGCTATCTTTCCGGGGCCGCTAGGGCCAATCGCGACAGACGCTGTCCTGCTGCCTCTAGCAGAGGTCAGCAGTGGCTGCTTCTAGCACTACCGCAGGTGAAGGTAATAGGCCGGTCTCTTTAAGATAGCTAGAAAAGTGTCTAATTAGATACTCTATCGAGTTAGATCGCCACTGTAGAAGGTAGTAAGGCTCGAAAAGATGAAGGTTATAGTAGCAGATCCCGGCTTAGGTAGAAGACTGCGGATATAATCAGTCAGGTTCGTAAGAAGAGGGCGATTTCAGCAGAATTAAAAGAAGTATAATAGAAAGTAGGAAATCCGTGATGAAATTAATAGTTATATAGTCTAGAAAATAATAGTGCTGTCCAGTCTTGCAGCTGAAAGGCTTCTCTGCCTCCCCAGTTATTAAAGCTAACGTTTGTAATAATGATCTTTGTTCTTTAAAAAATCCCCAGAAAATCCCAAGACCTAGAGAGTTAAATCTCTAGTCCTCACAACCCTATCTAACCCCTGTCCCGCCACAATCGCATCACTAATAAAAGCGATAGTATTATTATTAAAAAGAAGGATATTAAGAAGTTAATAACTCTAATACTGTGTTGGGCAGGGGGACAAACAACCACCCGAAGTGACGGCGAGCTGGGCCCGAAAGGTAGGCGAAGGACGGCAAGATAAGGCCTAGGAAATAAAATAACTAAAAATGCAAATAAAATCATCAGCTAAGCAGCTAGCTGGAAAAGGAAGAAAGATATCAGTTGATTAAGTAAAATAGAATAAGAACATCAAGGCTAGGAAAATCAGGAAAAATCAAATAAAAGAAGGAAGAAGCATTGTTTTTCTATCTAAGTCTGGGAAATCTGCTGCCTCTTATAGCTAGCTACAGGTAACGTGACTGTCCGGGTCCCGGGCCCCGGGGCCCTCAGCTCTGACACAATACTTAAGTACTTAAAGACTAAGATTAATAGTAAATAGACTTTTAAAGACCTAGAGGTCTATAAGCTAGCTAAAGAAAGGAAGTGCTTTAAGTATAAGAAAGTGTCAAATATTAGAATATAAAAATTGTATATTCTATGCTTGCCGCCTATGCCTTAAGGTTTTAAAGCAAGCTTTATATACTCTTTCTCTTCTATATAGAATTAGCTAGAAGCTAATTGCTAAGCCTCATAGTAATAGGTGGCAATAGGTAGTAACTTTCGCCTCTAATATATCTGATACACCCCCTTAGATTCAATGACTTCTTATTAAGTCTAAAGCCCTTCTTTATCCTTCTAGAGCCTCTTCTTAATGTCTTCTAATCTAAGTTAATATAAAAAGCGGTTCTATTTTCTAGCTAGAAGTGCTTTTATCAGGCTATCTATAACTATATCTATTAATTTAATATATTTAACTTGAATTTTCCCTTTTTAAACCTCCTATCTGAGCTAGTAATTGTAAATATTAATATATTATAACTTAGTCCTTAAAGTAGCTATCTTAGCTATTATAAGGTTAATAGTTTAAGTATTATTATAGTTAATCTAGATAGTTAAATTATCTAATTAAACTATTAGCTCTTTAAGTAATTAGCTTATAAAGAGAGATTCCTTAGCTACTTATACTAAGGCTAGGAGCTCTGCTTTTATTATTAATATTATAACTATATCTTATTTATTAGCTCTCTATTTAATCAGTCTATTAAATAGCTTAATAGTATATATTTATAAGCTCTTTTAATTAGTTATATTATTAGTAAAAGAGGCATTATTAGTAATACTAAGACTACTAGGCCTTCTAAAGGATAGGGCTAGGTTCTTTATATATATAAGGTAGTGGATAATATAGTTAGCTACTTCTTAGTATATTTAACTTAGATTAGTAAAGAATCTGGCCAATCTAGAAATAGTAAAGGCTATATTAAATCAGATATTAACTATAATATAGAGAATTGATCTAATCTTATATTAGTATTATTAAATTTCTATTAGGATTACTAGCTCTATTATAACCTATAGTTCTAATTAAGTTATTAGTATTATAACTATTTTTTTATTAATTAGGTTTATAATTTTCTTAATATAGGCTGCTTAGAATAGCCAGATCTTCTTTATAAGTCAGTCTTATATAACTTCTATTCTAAAGAAGTATTATATAAAGTTATTACTTATTAGTTTATATCTTAATTAGAGTTATTTAATTAGGTCCTTAGCTTTATTTTCTTATATTTTTCTATAGGCTAGAATGATATTATTAATATATATAAAGAAGAGGATTCTTTCTTTTCTAAAGTAGTAAGACTTATATAAAACTAGTTTATAGCCTAGTTCTAAGAAGGTCTTAGAAAGCTCCTTTTACTATAATAAGGAAGAGACTCTTAGTTTATATAGAGCTTTATTAAGCTTTAGAATAGTTCTTACCTTCTTATAGCCAGGAGGCATCTATATAAAGATATCTTAATTAATTAGAGTATATATAAATATATTAACTCTATTATATTAAACCATTTTTAGATCAAACTTTACTATAATAGCTATTAAGGTCTGAAAGGACCTTTTAGTTAAAGTAGCTATATATATATCTTATAGCTTCCCTTTTACTTATTAGTCTCCTTAAACTACTAGCTAGGCCTTATATTTTTAAAAGTAATTATATTTATCTATTTTATAAATATATACTTATATATAGCCTAAGACCTATTAATTAGATACTTAAAGGTCCTTAGCTTAGATCTTAGTCTATAATCTTATTTCCTTATAACTTTAAAAATAGATTTCTTTAGCCTTTTAAAAGAGGTTTTTTAATAAATATCCTATAAGATCTTAATACTTTATTAGTACTAAAAGTAATGTATTTCTATATACCTTTACTCTTTTATAGATCTTCTATTCTATTAAGGTTTATAAAAGAGATTTAGTTCTAATTAGAAAAGCTGCTTATTATATAATCATTTTATTCTCTTATTCTAATATATTTTAAGGTAATTATATAAGTAAAGTAAATAATAGTATATCTAAAAGTATAAAGAAGTCTTTATATTTTACTCTTTTTACTTATTAGATTTTATTAATTATTACTATAAGATAATTTCTTATAAGTTTATTTAAGTCTTCTTCTTTAAGAAAATCTACTTTAATATAGTCTTTAGTTTCTAGTTAATTAATCAGTTTATCTTATTAAAGGGATGCAATTTATATAATTTCTTCTAAGTATACTTTTAAAAGGTTATTCTTAAAGTTTTCTTAGTCTTTATTATAGCCCTTATCTTTATTAAAAATAATATCTTAAGTACTTACTATTTAATTAATTATAAAGACTTAGATTTTATAAATATTTAAGGATTTATATCTAATTAAGAAGCTAATCTATCCTTTTAGCTTAAGTTATATCTTATAGTTAAACTTTTATTATACTTTAAGGGTTATAGTATAGGCCTTATAGTTAAATGCTTTTAGATATATTTAGTCAGGCTATTTTACTAATTATAGAATTCTTCTAGCTCTAGCTATTATAATATATAATTAATTATATAGTGTTTTTTAGTATAATTTATAGTTTAGCGTTTAATTATATAGATAAACTGCTATTCTGCTGATTTCTAACTATAGTTAATAAGAGAACTTAATACTTATTTATATAGCTCTTTTCTTATTCTTTATTATACTCTTTAAGCATTTAGCACTACTGTTTTATACTTAGCTATATAGTATTAAGAGCTTAATAATAATAGCTCTATTCTATATAAAGTTTCTAACTTATAATTTGACCTTTATAATCTTATTATTATATTTAATAACTTTAATCTTAATATTATATTAAACTTCTAAGTTTTTAAAAAAGGATTTAAAGATTATAATTATAGCCTCTATTATTTAAAATATAAAGTAATAATCCTAAATATAACCTATTAATTAGTAAGTAAGTAATATCTATAAAGTATAACTACCTATCCTTTCTTTATAATTATAGAAATTAATAGTAATGCATTTACTAGCTCTTTAGTCAGACTGCCTTAGAGCCTATCTGACTTATCTCTTAATCTTTAATAGGCTATAGGCATTATATTTAACTATTATTAGTCTTTAAATTCACATTCCTTAAGATACTAAAATAAGGTGTTTAAGAGCTTATAGTCCTAAATGCTTTAAGCAGTTATACTAGTAAATAGCTTCTCCTACTAAAAGAGCCCTCTTAGTATAAGAAGTAAACCTATAGGCTATTTAAACCACTAGGATTATCTTTACTAATTAGTATTTAATAATATATTAACTATATAAGTTCTTAATTAAGTAGGCAATTGTCTGATTAAAATGATAGAAGGTTATTAGATTATATCTATTATCTTAATAAAGTCCTTTCTTTTATAGCTAATATAAGAAGACTAGAGTTATAAAAAATTAAGGATAGTAAGCTATATCTTTAAGTAATAGGGCTTAAGTTCTTATTAGTCTAACTATTATTATTCTATATTTTAAAATTAATAACTTTTAGTTACTTAATTAAATAAAGTTACTTAAAAGAGCTAGCTAGAGATTAGCTAGTTAATTAAAGTTATTTATAATTAAGATTATTATTTTAAAGTCTAAGATTTAAGATTTTTATAAAGAATAGTCATTACTTTAAATAGTAAATATAATATTAACTTTAATAATAAGCTAACTATATAATTATTAATTAAAGGTTTTCTTAATAACTAGTTTTAATAGGTTTTTAAACTTCTTCTAAATAAGAGCTTTTACTTATACTTAAAGGTCTAAGTCTTCTTTAAAGGCTTTTCTTACCTTTATCTAAAAATTTTCTTAAGGCCTAAACCCTTTCTAAACTATATTTAGAAAAATATAAAAGTATTTCTTAAGAGAATAGAGTAGACCGCATACTAGGCATTTCTTCTAATTATTAAAAGACCTCTAATACTTTGTCTTTTCCCTGCCTTTCTTTATAGAACGGTATTGGCCTTTAATAATGTAAGTATTCTCTAGTTTATTATCCTAGGGGTCCTCTTTAGTAAAGCTTATAAAGAATGCACTTTAGGAGATTTTTCTTATATAACTTAGGCCTTATAAGGCCTCTGCATTTTTAAGCTTATTCTAAAAGGCATTTACTAAATCTTAATAAATAAGAGATTCTTTTTAAATTAGGTTTTATTAGCTAATTTCATAAGCTGCTATTTAAGTAAAGAGAAGTTATAAAGAGATATTAAAAAAGTTATATACTTAGGAGCTATAAAAGAGGGTCTTAAGGACCTTTTATTACTATCCTTTAGCTAAGGCTTCTTCCTACTCTTCTAACTATTTAAGTACTTAAG
Organism: Dactylonectria alcacerensis; assembly: GCA_029931735.1. Classification (NCBI taxonomy): domain Eukaryota; kingdom Fungi; phylum Ascomycota; class Sordariomycetes; order Hypocreales; family Nectriaceae; genus Dactylonectria; species Dactylonectria alcacerensis. Next base: position 699,446 of record JAPMUZ010000006.1, on the reverse strand, counting down.
TTATAGTCTTTAGAGGTGTTTTTATAAGGATTAAGTATATATTTTAAGCATTTTATATTTTATTTACTTCTAACCTCCTGTACTAAGCATAGAGATTATAGTACTATTTGTAAATTGACTTATATAGCTAATAATAGGTCTAGATATAACTAAAAGAGATAGTTCGGATAATCTAATTTTAGAGGGTTCTTAAAGACTTTTTCTATCTTTTTAATGACTTTTCTTAAAGCTAATAGAAAGAGAGGTCCTATTAGAAGCTCTTCTAATCTTATTTAATTAGGTTAGATAAAGACTATATTCTATTAGTTATTTCCTATATATTATCTAAATTAGACCTTTTAGTCTTAACTATTTCTAATTAAATAGTCTATTATATTACTATTATCTTAGTATATTTATATCTTTTAATATCTAAGAAGGCTGGTTCCTCTTTAAAGAAAACCTTCCTTTTAAAGTACTATTATAGATCTAAAAGGTTAACCTAAAGAAAGAATTTATACTTTCAGTCTGGGAAGTCCCTAGGTTTTATAAGAGTAGCTATAAGACCTTCTTTCTAGGATTTTCTATATAGTATTATAAATATAATAGAAGGATTTAAAAGATATTAAAATGAGTTAAAGTAGTAAGACTCTTAATTATTAAATATTAGGATAACGTACATAATAAGTGAGTCAGAAATACAAGCGAGTCAGAAAAGCATACTGTACAGCTAAAATAAGCAATTTTAGATTTCTTAAAACTAGATATAAAACTTATTAAGATCTAAAAACACATTTTTAGAATAAATTAGAAAAATAGTTATAAAATAGTATTTTTTTTAAAGAATTTTAAAAATTTATTAAGCTTATTATAAGTAAAAATAGTAAAAAAAACAGTGCGAATTCCATATTACTAGCGCTATAAGTATATATAACTTAAAAAAATTCTTAAAAATAATATGCGTTATAAATAAGCCAGGTTTAAAATTTTAGTTATTTTAGACTTAGTTTAATTTTTTAAGAATTTTTCTAAAATTTCATTTTAAGGTGTATTTTGTAATTTCTGACTTACTTGTATTTCCGACTCGCTTATTATGTACGTTAATAATAGATTATTTATATTATAGTAGTAATACTGGATATAGATAGTAGATAATAGCTAAATTATCTAATATTAGAACTTAGGATGTATTAAGACTTAATTATTAAAAAAAAGTAGTTTAAAAAGTATAATATAAAAATCTCTATTAAATATTACTACTTATAATAACCTGATAATAGGCCTAAGGATTACTCTAATAGTAATATTATAATACTAATATCTTTATTAAAAAGCTCTTACTATTTAAGGCTAGTAGACTAGGCTAATATAAAATAATATAACTAACTAAGTATAGAATAAAAAAAGGCTTATAAGGATTAAATCTTTAAGAAGAAAGATCGCTTACTAAGGAAGTAATAATTAAATAATATTAAAAAGAATATAATAAAGATAAATAAAGTATTAAAAGATATAATACTCTCTCTTTTAATAAAGGACTTTAATATTAAGCTAATAATAATCTAAACTAACTTACTATAATAATTAATAATTAATACTAAAGGAGTTATAATTAAAATCAGTATTATTAGTCTTAGTAAGTAATAGAAGAAGGTAATTAAGTAAGAGAATACTGAATGGATTAGTAAAATCACTTTATAAAAGATTAATAAGATTATTAAAGAATAATTAAAATAGAAAGAAGCTAAAGAGGAGAACCTTTATAAAGATATACCTAAATTAAAGGAGAAAGTAGAGTTAAAGTTATTTTAATAGTACTTATACTTATAATATGCCTTTTTTAAAGCTAAATCTAATACTTTATTATTTTACTAAGTATTAATATAAAGCTAGAATTAAAAGAGCTAATTCTTAATAGTTAGAAGATCTTATTAATATATAAATTAAGCCTTAAATAACTAAAAGTAATAAAGAACTATATTAAAGAGTATTTATAAAAAGGATTTATTATATTAATAAATAATATACTATATATATTATTAGTTCTATTTATAAAAAAAAGAATAATAAATAGTACTTTTATATAAACTATAAGAAGCTTAATAAGTTAATAATAAAGAAATATTATATACTACTCTTAATAAAAGAAATTTAATTAAGGCTAGTAAAAGTAAAAGTATTTATAAAACTTAATATTTAATAAGCCTTTTATTAAATATAAATATTTCTAAAATCTAAAGATCTTATAATCTTTAAGACTTAATATAATACTTATAAGTATAAGATAATACTATTCAGTTTAATTAATAGCCTTTTATATTTTTAAACTTATATTAATTATATTTTAATAAATCTTTTAAATATTTATTATATAATATATATTAATAATATTCTTATTTATTTAAAAAATATTAAAAACTATAAAATATATATTAATATAGTCTTAGAATAATTAATTATAATAAGATTATAAGTAAATATTAATAAGTCAGAATTCTATATTATAAAGATAAAATTCTTAAGCTTTATAATTATAATAAATAATATCTAAATAGACTTAAAAAAGATAAAAGTAATTATAAACTAAGTAGAACTAATAAATATATAAAAAGTATAGGCCTTCTTTAGGTTTTATAACTTTTATTAAAAGTTTATTAAGTTTTATAGTTAGATAATATAACTACTTACTCTATTAATAAAGAAGGGAGTCTTATAAAAGTAAACTAAAGAGGAGATAATTATAATAAAAGCTATAAAGTTAGTAATTTTATTAGGCTTATATTAGGCTTAGTATAACTTTCTTTATAATATGATTATTAAAATTAATATATTAAGAAGTATAGTAATTATAATACTAATTTAAAAGAGTAATGTATATGATATGCGAGTGGGATAAATAAGCGAGCGTGACACTCTGATTTTCACCTTAAATCACGATTTTTAAAAAATTATTAGAAATTCAAACTAAGCCTAAAATAGCTAAAATTTTAACTATAACTTATTTATAATATACATTATTTTTATGAATTTTTCTAGATTATATATACATATAGTGCTAGCAGTATTAAATTCGCACTGTTTTTTTTGCTATTTTTATTTATAATTAGCTTAATAATTTTTTAAAAATATAAAAAAAAGACTAGCTTATTAAATTTTTAGTTAAATATCTAAAATTAATTTCCTAAAAATCGTAGAGCCTTATTGCCTATTTTAGAAATTTTAAAGTTTATACTTTTAGCTGTACAGTATAGGTGTCACGCTCGCTTATTTATCCCACTCGCTTATCATACACGTTAATAATAAAGATTAGTATTTTATAGCTTTTTTTTTAAAATAATAAATAATATAAAGATATATTATTTAATTTATAATTAAGAAATACTTATAATAGTATTAGCTTTAAAAGAATAGAATACTAAGCTCTTAAAGCTTTAATAGTAATTCTTAATTATTACTAATTATAAAGCCTTTAAATACTTTTTAATAAAATAATGCTTTAATAATAAGTAAGTATAATAAGTAAATAACCTAATGCTTTATAACTTTAAGATTACTTACTATTTAAAATAAGAGAATATTATAATAAATGCTTTATTTTAAAAGTTATTTAAACTAGCTATATAGAAAGTATAATAAGAAGCTATATAGAATAAGGTATTCTTAAGTTAGGACTTACTAATTAATTCTATTAATTATAAGGTTATAGTTAGTCTTTATACTAAGCCTGGTTTTAAAAAAGGGCTAGAAGTAGTATTAATTAGGGCTAAAGCTATTAAGTCCTTAGTCAGTTTTAAAAGAGAGGCTATCTAAGTACTAGAAGGATAGAAGCTACTTAATACTATCTTCTAAACTAATAGAGCTTCTTTTTAATTATTACTTTATTAAGAGAATATAAAGAAGAAAGCGAATAATTAAATAATAAATAAAGGTATAGTTTACTAGAACTAGCGCATTTTTATTCTAAATAAAAGTATTTTTTAAATACTAATTATTAAAAAGAACTACTATAAGCTTAATATAGCTTACTTAGGATATAATAAAACTATTAGATTAGTTATTAAAAGGTTTTAGTAATTAAGCATATTAGCTAATATTAATTAGTTTTAAGTAAATTATAAGCTATATAAAAGAGCTTATACTAATAGAGATAAGACCCTTAGATTACTATACTTATTAAAAGTCCTATACTAGATATAGTAATATATAATAATAGACTTCTATTATATACTTAAAAATAAAAACGGATATAATTATATATAAATAGTTATTAATTAGCTTAATAAGATCGCTTTTTCTATACTTTATTACTAAATAGTAATAGTAAAGGATATAGTATATATATACTATTACTATATTTACTATATTTTTAAAGTACTAGAAATAGTAATATTAGACTAAGAACTATAGTTTATTACTACTTTTATAAATAAGTTATATAAGCTTATTAAAGTAAAGTAAAAACTAAGTATAGTAAAGTACTCTTAAATAAATAGGAATACTAAGATCTATAATCAGTACTTAAATTACTAATTATAACTATTTATTAATTATTATTAAAATAATTAGAGTAAACTATTACTATTAATAGACTATATATAGATAAATCTTTATTATAAATTACTAAGTATAGAACTAATAAGATTATTATTTAATTACTTATTCTAATCCTAACTTAATTAGAATAAAAGAACTAACCTTAAGAGCTATAAAATAAAAGCTAAATATTTATTAAAGGAGGATGCTTAGTAATATACTAAGCAGATTATAAACTCTATTAAAGTTACTAAGTAGAATCTTTACTAAATATAAGAATAATAGATCTATTAAACTAATAAAAAGCACTAAGAATTGGGTTTTATAATTAGAGATAAAGTCTAAGTTAATATATATAAACTTATAAATATAAGACTTAGCTAAGTATTAAACTAAAGAAAGAGAGAGCTATAAACTATTATAAAATAAGTTAAGTATTTATATTACTTAGACTTACTCTTCTTATAGTATATAAACCTAACTTTATATATAAATTAGTTATAATATTATCTTAATAATCTTATATTAAGGTAAGATAAAGACTTATTATTACTTAAAATTATTAATAGTATTAAAAAGTATAAAGTTTATAAAATTAAAGAATTATAATATAATAAATATAATAAATAGCTTTAATATAAAGTAAACTAAGTTAAATATAATTCTAATAATAAATAGTACTTTATTAAAAACTTTAAGAATATATTAATATAATTAAAAGAGTTCTATAATATATATAATAAGTAAGTAAGTTAAATAAGTAAGTAAGCTATAAATCCTAACCTTTAAAATTAAAACCTTAATAAAACTATAATAAAGTATTAAATAAATTAAAACTAATTACTATTCTCTTCTTTAAAAGTCTTAATTATAATCTAATAACGTACTTAATAAGCATGCGCCGCATCCAAGTATGCGCCGCACGTATACTGTATACCTTAAAAGCTAAACTTTAAATTTTCTAAAATAGGTTATATAAGTCTAGGATTTTTAAGGATTTAATTTTAGATATTTAACTAAAAAGTTAATAAGCTAGTATTTTTTTTAGACTTTTAAAAAAAATTATTAAGCTAGTTATAAATAAAAAGATTAATAAAAACAGTGCGAATTTTATACTACTAACGCTATAAGTATATATAACTTAAAATAATTCTTAAAAATAATATATATAATGAATAAGCTATATATAAAGTTATAGCTATTTTAGGCTTAATTTGAATTTTTAAGAATTATTTTAAAAATGCAATTTAAAGTGAAAATCTTAATGCGGCGCATACTTGGATGCAGCGCATGCTTATTAAGTACGTTATATAATTAGGTTAAAATGCTTAAGACTGCCTTTAGAGAGGCATCTATCTTTACTTTAGTTCTTTTTATTAAGTCTTAGTATTAAAGAATGCTTATTAAATAGAAAGCAGATCTTAGTATTTAAAATACTATATCTTAATATTTTCTCTATATAAAGGGTTTTTTATTCTCTACTATCTTTAATAGTTTTATTAGTAGTACTATTTAATAAGAGTATTTTAGAATAAACTTTTAATAGAAGTTATAGAATCCTAGAAAAACCTGCATGTTTTTAAAACTTTCTAGTATTAGCTATTTAGTAATTACTCGCACTTTACTTAGCTTTATCTTCAGTCCTTCCTAAGTAATTATATACTTAAGGAATTTAACTTCCTTTTAATAGAAGGCATATTTTAATAGCTTTATATAGAACTAAAAGGTTTTTAATTTCTAAAAGACCTCTTTTAAGTCTTTAGTATATTATTCTTATATTTATAAATATATTATTAAGGTTATAGTCCTTAGCAGCGCATACTCAGAGAGAGGCCAGAAGTTAAATAGTAAAAAAAAAAAAAATAACTAATAGTGAATAATAGTATAAGGGCCCAAAACCCAAGCCTAAGGCAATAGCAACTCAGAATGACTAGAGTTTCTACTGCATTAGGGTGTAAGCCTTGCTATCCTAATCAACCCTTCGAGATGTATTAAGCAGCTGGAAAGCTAGATAGAAAAGCTAGATGTCAGAAGGCAAAATCGTCATACGATAAAAGCCCTGTAAGGGCTCTGCATTTATTAGAATAGATCGTGCGCACAGTCATGCATATGATCAGGTGACCTCAGTCAGGCGTGTGACCACTGAGGGCACGCTAAGCACAGCCCAAATAGGAAGGCAGTAAATGCTATATATAATACTTCTAACTGCTGCAAGGTCAGCCTAGATAATAATATGCATAATATATATATATATAGGCTCTTAATAACTAAAGTACTATATATACTGCCTAAATCTAACAATTAAGAGTCTTATATATAATTATATCTACTAGTAATTACCGCTTTAGGCAGCAGGCTATTTATAAGTACTTAATAAGCAGTCACTAAAAGCATAATAACTATTATAAGTACTAAGCTAGTTATAGATAAAGATTGGATTACGTGGTTTAAGACTCTGAAGACTATAGCTATAAATAAAGACCTTTAAGACTATCTTAACCTTAAGAAGAAGAATAAACTAGAGCTAATCTTAAAGGCCCTAATTCTACTAGATATTACTTAATTTAAGAAGAAGCCAGTATTAATCACTTGCATAAGGCTTGCTAAATTATTAGCAGCCTTTAGTAATTATACTAAGACTATTATAATAATGACTAATAATAAAGACCTTACTCTTAGTAAAGAAGATAATATAATATTAAAAGCTTAAGATATTAGTAAGCTGCTTAAGAAAGGTCTTTAAGTATATAACGCTTTATAAGCTAACTATAAATACTATAATAAGCATTATAAGGAATTCTAAACTAGAATAAAGAATATAAGGAACTGGGTCTTTAAAACACTTAATAAACCACTCTCTTAATACTACTATAAGCTAGAGATTAGTCTGCTTAAGTAGATTCAGTCAATCTAAATGAGTTCACTCTAATAACTGAACTATAGAAGTAAAGGGCTTATTAAATATACTATAAAATCCTAAAAGAACTACCTTAAAGAAAGATCAAGACTAATACTACTATAGCTAACTGGCTTAAGAGATAGCAAAATGCTATTAATAAGGCTCAGGATATTAGCCTCTAAGAGGTAATAGAACCCAATCAGTAGCTTAAAGACCTTATAATAGCTCTTTAATTAACATACCTATAGGCTTAGACTAATATATATAGCGTTATATAGATAGGTTAAGTCTGAGTAAGCACTTTAATAGTCAGTCTAGTTATAGTAAATATTCGCTAAGAGATTGCTAAACGGCCAGAGACTCTATAGCGAGGAAGAGTAAGTTAGGAAGCCTTCTATAGTAAAGGAGGCATATAAGAAGAAGCTAATAGCTTAATAAGTATTTAATAAATAACTACTAGGAAGAGATAGCGTTAGAGTATTAGATTGGATAATAAAGCTAAGTGCTTAGTGTACTATTAACTCTATTCACTTCTATATTGTTTCTATGCCTTTCTAAAGAATAGACTTAACTGATTTAAACTGTGGCCTTATATAAGTAAAAGGTTTAATAAGTGGTTAGAAGAGAATGAAGATGACTTAGTTAGATGGATTAGAAAGATTAAGCTAGAGAAATTAGTCTAACTATAACTAGTCAGCGCTTGTGTAGTAAATGCAGCCCTAATTATTAGTAATTGTATAATAAATGCTAAACTAGTAGCTAGTATTTACTATATATTACAGAACTGTATTCTCTTAGATTCAGAAGTAACTCTATATATCTTTTAAGATATAAGCTAAATAAAGAACCTATAAGCAGCCCTATTAAGAGATTTCTTTTAGTTAAGAACTACCTAAATACTAATTAATAGCTATAAAGAAGCAACTATTACTCTAGTAAATACTAATAGCTCGCTAAGAAGGCTTACTCTTTATAATATTACTTTATATAAATCCCTTACTATAAACCTCATCTTATTCTTAAAGCCAAGATAGTAAGGCCTTTAGTAAGATACTAGACTAAGTAATAACTATCTATAAAGATCAGATAGGTCTTTCTTAAGTATTATTAATAAGAAGTAAGAGCAATAAGTCTTAGAATAGAAAGATAGAGCAGTAGATTCGCCAAACGCTTAGAAAAGGGTCATAGAGCATATAGTAGTAATAATAGCTAATATACTATAGAAGAAGTCTTGCTTTATATTATAAACTCTTAGAAAGCTAATACTAAAAGATATAATAACTTAGTACTAAAGACTTAGACATCTAGGCCCAGACTCCCTATATTGCTTTACAATAGCTACAAAAGGCGTTAGACTAAAGATAGAAGAGCCCGAAGGCCTTTAATAAATAATAACTATTAACTATAATGCATATAGTATAGTGAAGGCTTGCTAAGCAGTTTGCAGAGCTCTTTAAGAAGTAATAGTATAAGTAAAACTAGGAGAATGAATAGCCTTAGATTTCTATTTAATAACCTCAGACTATACAGGCTATATATCTATATAAATCTTTATAGACTAAGCAATAGGGTATTCCTAAGACTACTATACTAATAATCACTTAATACTTACTATTTATATAGTAATTATTTACTTCCTTAGGATATTAAAAGTATAATACTCTATTAAAGTTAAAGTATTTAAGTATAATAATAAAATAATAGAAATATACTTATAAATCGCTAAGCTACTAACTGCTTAAGGAATATGTATTAAGCCCTTAGCCTTAAATACTTAAGTATAAAATAGAGAAGTAGAATGTATTATTATAATTATTATATTAAAAAGCTGTATAATGCATGCAGGAGCTAAGTTATTAGAATACTTATAGCTAGAATCGATTAAGGCTATTACTTACTTTTATAACTATATACCTTTAATTTATAAAAATAGAAAGACTCTATATAAATTATTCTATTACTAATTCTATAATAACTACTTAGTAAAACCTAACCTCTTATACCTTTAAGCATATAGCTATAAGGTCTTTATATTAACTATAAATATATAATTATAAAGAAACCAGCTTTAAAGGCAGGCTCTAAAGGCGTGGATTGGTTTCCTAGTAGGCTATATATTAAGTAACTCATTCAGAGTCTAGAACCCCTTATATAAAGAAGTTTTTATAATAAGAAACGTCTTATTTAATAAGTAGTATCTATTTAATAGATAGATAGAGAGTCTTTAAGATAATTTAAGATAATAGAACTTCAAAGCTATTTAATAATATATTAAAGAACTTATAGTAATATAAGCATAAGCTAAGTAATAACTATTATAATTACTTAATAAAGAAGTAAATAAAGTAATAGGAGAAGATAAAAATGACCTATTTAGAGAATACTTACTAAGTAATTATAAAGCTATTAATAGAATGCCTGAATCTAAAGGGGCATATGAATATACTATAGCTAAGTTTAAACCTCTTCTAATACCTCCTCTATTACTACTAGCTGCGTTTTTCTATACCTTAGCCTCTAGGCTAAGTATAAAGAAGCGTGGGGAAGCGGCTGACTAAGGGTTAAAAGCAGGTATATAATATGCTCTAAAGACAGAGAGCTCTGTATACTAACTCTTAGGCAGACAAAAGGAGTCTTAGAAGGTTTAATAAAGCCCTGCTGATAGACTAGTAAAGCAGTGTAAGTCATTTAAGGCCGCATTCCTAGCTAGGAGGCTCTAGTTGCCTAAGTATCATACGGGTAATCGTAGAGTATTTAGCGAAGGCCTAGCTAGCTTTAGGCAAGCACTTAGTAGAGGAAGATAAGTCTGCCCTTAGATTATAAAGGATATAAGTATATAAAAGCCTTTAAGATTAAAGAGCCCTATATTAGTAGTAGTATAAAAGCCTCTATAAATAGAGAGCCCTATATTTAAAGGAGAAAGGTTATTATATATTAGTATACTTTAGTACTTATTATAAACTCTTTTTAGCTTATATATAATAATAATAAGCTATTCTTATTAGAATGCTTTTTTTAAAGTAAAAAGAATATACTTATAAAGTTATATAAATTCCTAATTATAAATCGAAGTTATAAAAGCCTTAGTAAATAGTTAATAAGTGCTTAGCTATTATTAGGTCTATATTTATAAACTTAATAAGTATAGTAGATTTATAAAGATAAAAGCACGCCTTATTATATATAGAGACTAGTAAGTAATTAATAGCTAAAAGACCTATATAATAACTTTAGTAAGCATATTATTCAGAACCCTTATAGCCCTAACTAACTAATTTAACTATAATATGCTATAATATAATACAGTTAATGTATTTATATATATAAAGCTAGATAATGATATTTATATATAAATGCTTATAAGATATAGGAAGCTAGGAAGGATTCTAAAGCTATAGAAAGCTCTTTACAGTCTTTAGCAATTACTATTACTATAGTAAAAGCATTTTAAAAAGGGCTTACTATAAGCAGGCTTTTACTAAGTACTTAGTAAGGACTGCTATTAGCTTTATAAAGATATTATCTTCTTTTTCTATATAAATAATTATATCCTCTATTTCTCTAAGTATATTAAGAGTAAGGTAATATTACTAATAGTAGAACTATAGAAAATATATAATATTATAAGTAGTAAGCCGCTTTAATAGTTCTTAGGGATTGAGGTTATTTAGGATTATAGAATAAGAAAGCTATAGTTATTATAAGCTATTTATATTAATAAAATGCGCTATTTGCTCTCTGAAGACTCACTAAACCTAATATTAGTAACCCTAATAATCTACAAAGAACTTCTACTATATAATATAATAGCAAGCCCTAATAGTATTAACTTATACCTTAGGAAGATTGGCACTATTATATATATAATAGTAATGACTTAACTAAATATAGCTTTTATTATAAGCTAACTAGCTAGGTTTAATTAAAACCCTAGGCTATAGTAATAAAGAGCTATAAATAGAGCCTTATAATACCTTATATAAATAAAAGGTCTTTATCTTAAATATAGAGCTATAGTTAGTAATAAAGAAGATAGACTGTAAGTTACTTTAGATACTAGCTTTACTAATAATTTAATAGATCGTTAGAGTTCTTAGGCATTTATTATAAAGCTCTTTAGTAAGATCACTTTCTAAAGAGCTAATAAGCAAGATATAGTCATAATATTAATAATAGAGACAGAGCTCCTAGTACTTTCCTAAGCAGCTAAAGAAGCTCTCTTTATAAGCTGACTTATCTCTATATTAAAGGTTAACCTAAACTCTCTAATAGCTCGCTAAGTAGTTATAATAATAATAAAGATTATAATTAAATATAATAATAAGCAGACTATCCGCCTTATTATTATAGAACTAGTATAACTATATATAAAGCTTAAGTATATTAATATTTATAACTATTAATTATACTAAGAAATTATTAAAGAGAGAATTAATATTATCTATATACTTACTATCTAAATACTTACTAATAGATTAATAAAGAACCTATTAAGAGATAGTCACTCGAGCTTCCTTAAGTAACTAAAGCTAATTAACTTAATAGATAAGATTGAATAAAGAAGAAATGAGGAAAAGGCAAAGAAGCTATAAAGCAAAGTATAGCTTAGCAGAAGGACTGTAAAGCTAAAGGGGCGTATTAGAATAGATTATACACATAGTCATACATATAATTAGGTGACCTCAGTCAGGCGTGTGACTACTAAGAGCACGCTAAGCATAGCCTAAATAAGAAGGCAGTGAATGCTATATATAATACTCCTGACTGCTATAGGGTCAGCCTAGATAACGATATATATAATATACACACATGTGGGCTCTTAATGACTAAGGTGCTATGCATGCTGCCTAAATCTAACAGCATTCGTCGCATTCCAAGTTACCTCGTCGCAATTCCAAGTCGCAATTCAATTACTGCTTTATAATTCCCGATCGCAATTCAACTGCTCGTAATACAACTGACTCATAATAACCCCCCCTGACTAAACAAATAATATAATGCGTATATAGTGCATCGCGCAATAGCCCGGCGGACCCTCGCTAATACTAGCATATAAGAATCATCTTATATATACGCTAGCTAAAAGAATTAAAGAAAATCAAAGCCTGCTTCTTAGGCTATAAAGAGCATCTTGCCTATCTGGCTTAGAACGTATAATAGAGGCTGAGTTCAGCCAGTCTGGTTATAAGAGGCTTATCTAGCTAATGATCTTTAATTACTGCATCCTCTAAGAGAACCTATTCTTATAAGCCCCACTAGATAAGGATATAATCCGATAGATTAAGATAGAGTAAGTCTTATTAGAGGAATTAGCTTAAAAGGAGGTAAAGAAGGAAATAATAACTATTAATAATGCCTTCCTTAATAACCTAAAGAGCTATAATGCATAGGTCATATAGTTATAGGCCGACCTTATGCTGATCAATATGCAGCCGAAGGAGTGATGACTGTGTTAGAAACCAAGGGAATCCGGTCGCCTCTAACATCGACTGCGATGGGTTGAAGGATTTAGCGGAGGAAGGTTGGTTCTAAGGGAGGAGGGATAAGAGTCTATCTGTAACTAGGTCGACCAATCAATCGAGTCCTTCGTCTTAAGACAACTCAAGTAATGCAAACACGTGACTGTACAGAAACGCGGCAATGAGGAACGCAGTAGCGTAGAAACAAAAGTCCGAATAGCGGTTTTAATAGTAATAAATATATTATAATATTATCTAAGTATATTATATAATAAGTATTTAGTAATCTAGTAAGCATTTAATTAATATATACTTAGAAAGTAGCTAGTATATTAATTAGCTTAAAGAGTATAACTATATATTTAAAGTAATTATATCTTATATAGAATACTATCTTTTACTAATCTTCTTTTTTAATTTAAATATAATAATAAGTATTATAAATATTAATTTTAAAGATCCATTTAGTTTTAATAAGTCTATTAAGTAATTCACTAATTAATAGTAAAGAATAATAATTCTTAATAATAATTAACATACTTAATAAACATACGCCGCATCCAAGTATGCACTGCACTTTTCCTTCTTATACTTAACTATTTACTTTATTAATCAAATCTTAACCACGAAGCATGCTATAGCAAAATACCGAAGCTAGAACGCTTCTCGCCCTTAAAGCCCTTTAAAATGACCTAAAACTAAGTATCCGACGCGCCGCATCGATATATGAGGTAGATAAGCGAAGGCTACGTCGCTAACAGAATGGGATTTAATCTTAACGTAATTAGATCCCCTAATCGCATTGACTAACTGATTTAGAGGAATAGATTATTATTCAATTCATTATTAACCTAGATTCATAAGGATTTCCTCTATAATTACATAGTATTGAAGAAATGGCTAACTGACTGCTTGCTAACTATAATGCATTATTAGTTAGTAAGCGCTAAGCCTCTAACTTTATTAAGTAATACTAAGAGCTTAAGATGCGTTTTTTTTATAAATATAACTATTAGAAGGCTAAATATAAAGATCTAATTATTATTTATAATTAGTTTAGGCTTATAAAGAATATAATTATAAAGTATAGTATTAACCTTACTAATATTTATAACTTTAATAAGACTGGCTTTATAATAAGTATTATTATAAGTAGAATGGTTATTATAAGTATAAATAGGTATAGAAACCTGAAATCAGTATAGCTTAAAAACTGAGAATAGGTTATAATTATCTAAGCGATTAATATAAAAGGCTAGGCAATTTAGCTATTTATTATAATTATAGGCTAATATTACTTTATTAGTTAGTATTAGGAAAGTAACTTCTTAAGCGATTAAGCTATTATAATAACTTAAAATAGCTAGACTGATAATAAGATAGGTCTTAAGTGACTTAAGTACTTTAATTAGTATATAAAGGATTAATTAATTAGTTACTATTATCTTTTAATTCTTAATAAGTATAAAAGTCACTATTCTATTAACTTTAAGAAATATTATAAAGAGAATTAAATTATTATACTTTATATACTACTTTATTTATCTTATTTACTTTAGCTTTTTAATATTAAGTGCTTTAAGCTATTTAAAACTGCTTATAGTTAAGTAATTAAGTAATTAATTAGATATTTTATAACTTATGTTTTAAAGACTGAGTTCTTTCTAGCTTTTTATACTACTTATATAACTATTATAATAAAGAGTAATATTAAAAGAGGTTTTTAAAGGGCTAGACTTATTCTTTTAAACCTAGAGAATATTATATTAAAGCTTAATATATAGCTATAGACTTTAATACTAGCTATAAAAGAGGTTAGCCTCTTTAACCCTTAGGTCTTAAAGACCCTAAAGATAGTACTTAAGGCCAGTTTATAGTTTAAATACTTTAAAAGATAAATAAGAAGATATTAAAACAGCTCTTTAGTATTAATTTTTAAAGCACTTAAGTTATTTACTAAAAGAATAAAAATAATAATATATTAAATAGTATTATTAAAGTCTAAGGTCTAGATCCTTTAATAAGTAAATAAGACTTTTAGTAAGCAGTATAGAGTGAAAAGAACCTGCTTATATAAAAGAGGGAAGATGACTTTAGATAAGAGGAAGGATGAGATAGATTAAAGAGATATTAATACGCAAGTAGTAGCTAAATCGTTGAAAAGTAGTAGTAGAGGGAGGTCAGTATTACTGAGGGAAAGGCGCTATAGAACTTATAGAAAGGCTAGTTATAATATAAAAACCTATTAGGCTATAATTAAGACCTCTGGAGAAGAGCATAGCGATTAGTTTTAATTAATTTAATGTTTTATTATAGTTTTATTAAGGTTTTAATTTTAAAGGTGAGGAAAAGTGCGGCGCATACTTAGATGCAGCGCATGCTTATTAAGTATGTTATACGTTATAAGTTTATATATATATATTAATAAATAAAGAAAGGAAGATTAGTACTGAAACGACCTTGGCGGACGAGGAAGAAACCACACCCAAATGGCTAGCTATCCTTCAGGGGTCGCTGGGGCCAATTCGCGACTGACGCCGTCTCGCCGCCTCCAGCAGAGGTCGGCAGCGGCTGCTTCCAGCACCACCGCAGGTGAAGATGACGGGCCGGTCTCTTCAAGATAGCTAGGAAAGTGTCTCATTAGACACTCTGTCGGGTTGGATCGCCGCTGCGGATTGTGGCAAGGCTCGAAAAGATGAAGGTTGTAGCGGCAGATCCGGGCTTGGGTGGAAGACCGCGGACGCGGTCGGTCGGCTCGCAGGAAAAAGGCGTATTCGGCCAGATTAAAAGAGGTCTGAAGAAAAGCAGGAAATCCGCAATGAATTTGATAGTCATACCGTCTAGAAAATAACGGTCCCATCGACTTCCGCAACTGAGAGGCTTCTCTACTTCCCCAGCTGTTAAAGCTAATGTCCCTGATGATGATCTGCTTCTAAAAAAAACTAGAAAATTCCCGGGACCTAGAGAGTTGAATCTCTAGTCTCCACATCCCTATCTAACCCCTGTCCAGTCACACTCGCATCAGTACTTTTAAAAAGCATTTAGATAGGGTTAATTCAGACTAATAGGAAGTGCAGTCTGGCTTATTAATTAGAAAATAATTTCTAACTAACCGGAAGTGCGCTAAGGATAATAAATAGGGTAATTTAATAGGAGTATGTTTATCGGGATGAGCGGTCGACTTTTAAGTAGAGAATCCTAGAGCTTAAAAGACCTTACGTACTGAAAGGCATATCATATCCAAATACGCAGGTCTGTTTGAGATGAATGTTTCACTAAAGAATTAGTGCAATAAAGTCATATTTAAGTCGATAGACTAGATAACCCGTTTCCTACGAGCTATCCAACTTATCAAGCACAACGTTAGTATCAAAGGTGATACAATAGACTCCGCCTTGCAATAAACCCAGCACGACTTGATGAAACTGTACCAAAGGAGCGCACATGGCATTGGCACTCGCGAATTCAGGCGGGATCCAAACTAGGTTCTCACCATTCAGCGTAATCCAGTAATCTCCTCCTTGTTTTAACCCATTGGCCACCCCATAACACGGGCCGTCAAACATCCAGTTCCTCGCCTCTGGCGTTCGGCCCATCAGGCAGATGTTGTGAAAGTGTCTATACTCCCACCTAGCCTCTCCCGCCGCAGCATCTTGAATCTCTGCAAACTCTAGGATGTCTCCGTCATCAGTCACCCCAAACGCACTGTCGTCGGTAGAGAACCTCACGCCATGTATACCCTCGCAAAGTATCCCTTCAGAGGTCACAAAATCCCCGACAACCTCGCCGGATTTGGTGTCCCAGACCAGCACCACGCGGCTGCCGTAGACGCAGGCAACCCATTGTTCACCGTGCGAGATAGCGGCTGAGACGACGTATCGGTGATCAGTCTTAAACTCTTGGTCGGCACCCTCTGGAATGGTTAGCTCCTTGTATACATTCCCAATTTCTAGGCTCCATAACTCCAATTTACGGTCCAATGAAGCTAATAACAAGAAGTTGTTGGAGACTTTGGGTAATGCGGAGCAGGTTTCCCAGTCGAATTCGATTCTGTGGCGGATGGTCCATGTCTGGGCATCCCAGATTAACATCGAGCTATTCGGTCCAGCTGAGACAAGCCAACGATCGTCGGGGGACAATATGGCTATAGTATGACCGCCTGGACACTCTCGCTCGACGAAGCCGGTTGTAGTATTCCATATCTTCAGGGATATTCCAGTAGCTGACACCAGACGCTTTCCGCCTTGCGATAAGCAGAGAGATCTGGTGTAAGAATCTACTTTATCTTTGGACGTCTGGTAAGTTTGGGTGCCATCCGGCTTGAGGACCATGGCGGCAGGTTCAACTCGGCGGGAATGGTTAGGGGTGTTGAGTAACTTCTCGAAAGCGTTGCTGACGTCCCAGACCCTAATGACATGATCAATGCCACTCGAGTATAGTCGTTTCCCGTCGGGGGAGAAAACCAGGGAACGACTCGAGGCCTCGAAGTACGGATCTTGGTTCGCATGGGCTTCCGTCACCCGCCAGATCATCACCTCGCCTGTCGAGGACTGGATTGCGAGGAAACCGCCATCTGGAGAGAAAGCGAGAGTGACGGCAGTGCCATAGCCGTAAAACTTTCGGTGTCTTTGTGTCTTGAAGTCAAGAATGACAGCTCCATTATGGGGCACGGCCACACCTGTGTTATCTGGGCAAAAGACAGTTTCGGAGCCTGATGTCCAGCCGTCGATTTTCCCATGATAAGTCAATGGCTCCTGGCGGTTGGCATCAATGCTGTAGATCGAAACATCTTCGTACGCGCGATCTACTCCAAACAGCCGTCCATCTGGCGAAAATGCCACTGCCGCCACGGACGGGAGACTCATTATTTCGGGGCGGGTTCCGATTTCCGACCATACTAGCTGCCCCGAGCTGACATCCCACAGGCATACATCCCACGAACAGGTGGAAGACGCGATCCAGCGACCATTGGGAGAAAAGGCTGTTGAGAAGATTCGTCTGGGCTGCGCATAACCACTTCGGTATCTGACCCGAAGATTACGGCCAGGCCCGGCCCACGTTTCATGACTTACTTGCACCTGGGGGACTCCTCCGCGAAGATCTTCGTGCCAAGATTTCGAAGCATTGCCCCCCCAAATGCTCAGAGTGAGATATCTAGATGTTACTAGACGCTGACCATCGGGTGAGAAGAGGACAGTGTTCCATGTCTCGTTGAAAGATTCCTCCAGCAGCTCCGTCACGGCATTCCAGATAAGCAGCTCGCCGGAAGACGTCGTCGACGCCAACCACTTGCCATCCGCCGATATGCTGAGCGATTTAACTTTCCAGCTGTGCCCCTGAAGTTTTCTGAAACTGGTGTTCCAGGGGACTTCTGGTTTTGAACAGTGCTGGATGATGGGCCAGGTCTCGTGACAGAATGTTTCGCGAATCTTGCTAGTGCCTGGGCTGAATATAAGTGCCGAAGCATAGAGCTGCAACGGCGCCTTCTTAGCAATATACATGTTGCTTTGGATAAAATTGACTGCATCATTGACTATATGGAGAAGATCGCTCGCCGCCGTAGAGACCGCCGCCGTCTAGAATAAATGGATAAGCCAGGATCTATTGTCGTATCGAGTAGTGAAAGAAGAACTTACCTTGACGTGCTTCTTCAAGTTCTTAATCATAGCCAGACTCTTGGGAAGGATTTTTAATAGCGACAAGACTTCGAGCCAATGGAGGAAGTGCTTTAGTAGAAATTTGTGCACTTCTCCGTTGTCAGACAAACCAGGGCATCCCCGAGTGGTATGGTCTAATAAGTCTAGGTGGTCGACCCAGTATTGACATGCATATCGGACCTCAGGAGGGATGTGAGCGTTGATATCTACTCTGTCCTCGATTTGGTTGGTACTAATCCCGGGGTGACCCAAGCCACACATGTCTCTCTTCAGTACATTGCTTTGCTCGTTTACCATGATGAACAGACTTGCACGGAAGAGATTCATGTGTGCCACTTTCTCTTGGATATGAAATCGTGGCGCAGCTTTATTGATAAGGAACGTTCGGAAAGAATTGTGAAATATTTGAACCCGCTGATTCCGACCAACAAGGACGGATTGGAGAGAGTCTAGACGTAAGCTTAGCAAGAAGGGATCGAGGCCCGATATACAGAGCTTTCTGAAGGCTCTCTCGGGTATAGGTTCGAGGAGCCCGATGAGAAGTTCGAGCACGTCGCGGAGTTGTGTTGTAAGAAGTGCCTCGTCGTCGCCTCGCACGGCTTGATCCAGAATCTCCGAATACAGAGCATCGAGGCCTTGTAATCTCCGGCCTGTGAGAACTGACTCTAGCCGTTGTCTCGGCGTTGTGGAAAGTTGGCGAGGCTGATTCTTCAATTCGAGACAATCGCTGCCCCTCAAAATGTAACGGCAGGCGACTTCTGCATATATGAAAAGACCATCGGATTTACGAGTCAGGCTTTTGATGACCGTGTCGTCCACGAAGTCGATCGGGAGTTCTCTTTCTTTCCACTGAGCTTTCAAATGTTCCATGTGAGCCGTTATAAGCTTGGCTATGTCGTGGTCAACAACGGAACGGGGTACATCCCCCAAGTCGAAACGGTGAACCTCCAAGCAAAAGCTCTGGGCATTGATGCTCTCCTCAATCTTCTTTTCGGGCCTGCTGGCGAGCAAAACTCGCAAGCTAGCATCAGGTAGCTTATGACGCCCTAATACCTCTAAGAAAGTTTGGATGTCACTAATCTGCTCACATTCATCCAGTGCATCAATGACCATAAGTATGGCCGCCCCTGGACTGGTTTTAATGAAGGAAAGTGGCTCTAGGACGAGCTTCTCCCACTGCGCCCTCCTCCCTTTTGCAGGATTGGCCAAATCACCATCTTTCGCAAGAGTTGCTGTTATTGCGGCGGCAGCTGCTGGGGAGTATCTTGCGAGCTGATGGGCGAGGCTGGTGACTAGTTTAGAGGCGCTAGAGCAGCTCTTGTGGTTTCTCGAGAAGAAGAAGCTCGCGGCAAGTCGGTTTTGGGAGCGAAGAGTCTGAGCCACAGCCTGGACGACGGTTGATTTACCTGTTCCCGTATTTCCAGTAAGCCACCAGATAGGTTTTCCACCTTTATCGTCTACCCAGGCATGGATCTGTTGAAGAAGCTCTACTCGCGTCCCATGGATGTAGTTATCCCTCTGTTCGCTGATCTGGGAGTCGACTTCTGCCTCAGCGACATGAGGTAGGTCAGGTAGCGCAGCATCATCATCCGGCAAGGGCAGCGGGCCTTCCAGCAGCTTTCTCACTCTATGTGCCGATTCCTTCCGGCAAGACTTGCAGTTGTGGCTATCGGAATGCTCATCACATCGGATGAGGTGCCAGGGCTGCAGCCACCGGAAGCCCTCCGTCTTGTCTTCGCTCATGCCGGCGAACAGCTTTATCATTCCGTCCCTCGTAACCACTTCGTCTCTTAGCTTTCTCTCCTTCCCCAGCGGCTTTTGCATGACGAATTCGATGAATGAGGCGGCTATTGCGGATGCGATAGGAGTCGCGAATGATGTCCCTGTTAGCCTCTGGTCCTTTGCGTGCTTGGCAGCTGGTACGGCTTCACCGAGGGTGAGGAAGTTGAAACTGCCCTTCCTCTTCCCCGGGTTGAAGCTGGAATATTTCCCGTTGCCGTCGGCAGCATTGATACAGATGACATTGGGCATTGATGCAGGGAAGGTGACCCTGAAACCTTTAGGTCCATTGGCTCCAAGGTTGGAGGCAGCGGCGAACATGATCTTCTTCCTCTCGGAGGCAATTTTGATTGCTTTCTCAATCACATCATGTGGACTCTCGAAGCCCCATGACATGGAGATAATATGAACGTCCCATTGCTCAGTGGCATACTCGATAGCCTACATTACGCTCTTTGTCAGAATGAATGCATACGTAGAGGTAGACTTGCAAGGGCTGGGCTTTTGTTACCTTGGCGATACTAGATGGATCCAGGTTGCTTGCGCGGTCCTTTGCGATACGGGCAACATACATTTGTGCGCAAGGCACAAGTCTGAGAATCAACTCTACCACATGGCTTCCGTGTCGGTTGGCGTCTTGATCAAGGATATCGGCATCGTTATCTTCGGAGTCATCCGAATCAGAGTCACCGGCTTTCTCGCCATGGCCATCACCAACGCCAGTTAAAAAGTTCTTCTTCCCTTTGATATTCTCGTCGTATTTCTCAAGGACAGTCATATCAGCCCCTGTGTCGAGAACTGCTATCTTGACTGGTCCATTGATGCCGCGGCCAGTGTATGGACCTATCGGACGCCAGACGTTTTTGAATCTGGAACACCATTCGTCCGCGCTTTGCTTGCTGCCATAATTGTTAACGTTCGCCGGTATCGGTTTGGTGGAACACGGTTACTCAACCTTTTGGTGGTGAAGTAGGATGCCCCTTGGACGGGATCGGGCGTGACCTCGGCTCCGGACTTGGGCTCAGCCATCTTGTTCGCCAGCATAGATATCTGGAAAAACTCTTCGCTATAGTTTCTTCAGAAAGTTCATGCCGCTGGTGGTTGTGGCTCTTCTAGCATTCTTCTCCCGCAGCCCAGGCAGAGATTAGATACTATGGAGATTAAAGATGCTAACAAGATGACTCTTGTAGAAATATCGAGCGACTTATACCAGTGAGACTGTTGCATTAGCACAGCGGTCTGTTTAGTCGAACGGATCATGGGAGGGGTCAGTTTGTACTTACCTCTTCATGTGTCTGTTGAGAGGAGATAAATCCAAACTTCAAAATCGCGCAGTTATTCTCGACGACCCCTCTTCTAAGATGTGCTTGGGACTGATGTGGCCGCCATGCAGGCCTCATTCAGCTTGCTCAGAACAGCTAAAGCAGCTTTCCATCGGAATTCAGCCTGCCTATTAATATCCACTCCGTTTCTCGGCGGCTAGACTCGTGTCCGATAGGTAGGGATAGAGCCTTACCGCTTATGCGCCAAGGCGAAAATTTGCAGACCGGTGAAACAAGATGGGTAGATACATTGGCTCCTACTTGGGATTGAAGTGACACTTATGCAGCGTTCTTTCAGCTTGCCCAGCAGAGCTTAGCGGCTTCAACACAGCCTACTGTCCAACTGCGCTTGTGTCTGAGAGGCGTCGAGCCTTGATGCTTATGGGCTGAGGCCCAAATTGGGGGCCAACTTGTGGTACAGTACATATGAGCAGCATGTACTTATATCGGGGGGTTTCTTCCCCAGGTTTGCGCCATTTTCCCCTCAACTGACAAGCTGGCCGTCTAAACCATATATCGTGCTCCAAGTACGCGACGAGAAACAAAATACCTATTTACAGACCCCAACAACCACCTTGCACTACCGCCTGATTCTAACCAACCTCTGAACCCCATCTTCAGTTTTGGGAGCCACCATGAAGTCGTATTTCGCCGCCCCCTGCCTCGACTATTCCCCCGATGGCCCCGTGGTACTCGGGAGCATTATATCCGACCCAAAAGACCCAGGGGAGCCAATAACCAGGGTGCCAATCCCGGTAACAGACAGCGAGAAGAAAGTCATAGTCTCGAGAAACTTCAAATCTACCTTGAAGAGAAGCTCTAGCGTCGGGGCAGCCCTGTGGTTCAGGTTCGTCGAGAGCTTGGGCATCGAAATCAGCGGTACCAGCGACAAAAACACCGAGAAGCTCATCAAGTCCGACAGGCTTGAGACGTGGACTTTCCGGCCCACTGATGAGTACATGTCGGCGAGCATCCAGGCGCAAGAAGTGCAGGAGTGGTTCACTCTCCACAAGGAGAAAAAGCGCATCTACATAGTTACCGGGGTCAAGGTGGTATATGGCGCCAGCGTTGCCGAACTCGCACGCAACAGCCGATCGGGAAAATTATTTGCTGGATTTGACGGGGCCGCGGCCGGAGTTCCCGTCGCGGTAGGGCCCAAGGGCGAAGCGTCTAAGGGACTCGAAAATGCCGTGCAGTATGAAAGAGATGACCCATTTGTCTTCGCGTATCAGTTGAGAGAGATTCGATACAGGAAGGGGGTCCTCACGAACAAGCCGTATAGGGACGGCGCGCTGTATGGCGTTCCTGGCGAGGAACGAGATGGTACTGCAGGAGCGCCTGAGACCGATGCAAAGGAACAGCTGGTTTTTGTTGAGCTTGATGAAGATGACGTGGCCGGGGAGGACGTTGGGATGGAGTCCGTTGTTGTCGAGGATGATGCGGTAGGTGGTGAGCAAGATGAGGAAGATGATGAGGAGGACGATGATGACCTATGCAATTTGATCATACCGCAAGCTGGCAATTAGAGTGATTGAAAGGTGCTAGCAACTAAGTTCTCATGATGAGATCTATTCACAACTATTTCTACTTAGCTCACCGGTGCAAGACACGCCCTTGCCACTTCTCTAGCCATCCTTTTCAAGCAATCTGGCGTTATTGACCCTATTCTGGCGACCAGTAGGAGCATCAAGCACACAAAGTAACATTGACATTAGCCACCACATCCGGTGATAACCAGACCGGGGTTAGAAAATGAAAAGATTTTCGTTGCTTGACTCATACTGTACTATAATAATGTGCCTGCTTGCTGCTCCTTAAGCTATGGCTAATAGACTTAGAGAGTGATTATCAAGCTGCCACTCTCGCGTAATTTGCAACCCATTTTGTGGCTGGACCCCACCTTTGGTCCGGTTCCGCAGCTCACACCAAATTTACTATGAGAGCTATGTACGTTATCTCCTTGCCGGGGAAAGAGAAAACTGCGTCGATCTATTAACGTATAACATCAGTGAGTGGATCAAATCAGTGAGCGGATCAAAAATCCCTCAATCTCTCTTCTTCTCATTCAATCACATATTTCTCAACCACCAAACATGTCACAATCAAATAAAGAGGCAAATATCCTTCTTGCTCTTCAAGCCCTTTAAAATGACCAAAACTTAGCTCTCCGTCGCGCTATAAAGATCTATAAAGCGCTATATAGTTCGCTATAGCGCTAGTACTACGGCATTTCTGCTTAATGCGATATTATTCTAAAATCACATAGACTATCCGATCTAGAGGAGAAGATTATTATTTAGTTTATTCTTAATCTAGATTTATAAGGGTTTTCTTTATAACTATATAATATTAAAGAAATAGCTAACTGACTACTTATAGAATGTAATAAATTACTTATTAGTAAGTATTAGGCTTTTAGATTTATTAAGTAATACTTAGAGCTTAAGATATATTTTTTTTATAAATATAATTATTAAAAAGCTAAATATAAAAATCTAATTATTATTTATAATTAGTTTAAGCTTATAAAGAATATAATTATAAAATATAGTATTACTTTTATTAATATTTATAATTTTAATAAGACTAGCTTTATAATAAGTATAATTATAAGTAGAATAGTTATTATAAGTATAGAAAGGTATAGAAATCCTAAATTAGTCTAGTTTAAAAACTAAGAATAGGTTATAATTATTTAAGCTATTAATATAAAAGGTTAAGTAATCTAGCTATTTATTATAATTATAAGCTAATATTACTTTACTAATTAGTATTAAGAATATAATATCTTAAGTAATTAAGCTATTATAATAACTAAGAATAGCTAGACTAATAATAATATAAGTCTTAAGTAATTAAAGCCTTTTAATAAGTATATAAAGACCTGATTAAATAGTTAATATTACTTTCTAATCCTTAATAAGCATAAAAGCCATTACTTAGCAGACTTTAAAGTATATTATAAGGAGAATAATATTATTACGCTTTATATATTACCTCATTCATCTTATTTACTTTAGCCTCTTAACATTAAGTGCTTTAAGCCGCTTAAGAAGGCCTACGGTCAGTAAATAAAGCATCTAATCCAATGCTCTATAACCTACGTTTTAAAGACTGACTTCTTTTTAGCTTTTCATATTATATTTTAAGCCTTAATAATAAAAGCTAATATCTAAAGAGGTTTTAAAGAGGCTGGACTTATTCCTCTAGACTTAGAAAGTATTATATTAATGCTTAATATATAGCTATAGACTCTAATACCTATTAAAAAAGAGGTTAGCCTCTCTAACCCTTAGGTTTTTAAGATACTAAAGACTGTCCTTAAGGCTACTTCTTAGTTTAAATACTTTAAAAGATAAATTAAATAGTATTAAAGTAGCTTTCTAATATTAATTCTTAAAGCGCTTAAATCACTTTCTAAAAGAATAAAAAGAATAATATATAAAGTAATACTATTAAAGTCTAAAGTTAAGGTCTTTTAATAATTAAATAAGGCCCTTAGTAAATAGTAAAAAGCTAAAAGAAAGTAATTATAGAATAGAAGAAAGATAACTATAAATAAAGGTAAAGAAGCAATTAATTAGATAGGCATTTATATATAAGTAGTAGCTAAATCGTTAAGAAGTAGTGATTAAAGAGGGTTAGCATAACTGAAGGAAAGGCACTATAGAACTTATAGAAAGACTGGTCATAATATAAGGACCTGTTAGATAGTTATTGCGATATCTGGAGAAGAGTATAGCCATTAGTTTTAATTAATTAAATAGTCTGTTATGTTTTTACTATATATTCAAAAGTAAGGGTTGAGATTTTTGATCCGCTTACTGATTTGATCCACTCACTGATGTTGTACGTTACTGTTTTTGGTTTTGATGGAATCCCCTGTTGAAGACCCTCGAAACGGCTTGATTGACCGGCTGCAGCCATAATAGGCCGTCGTCGGGCCCGAGTCTAATGGGCGGGGCGAATATGGGCACAAGCCAGGCAGGTGCCTAATTAAAGGCAACACATCAAGTCGTAGTAAGGACACATGGGTATCAGACTTTGGTTGCGCTTGATAAACAGACAAATGTCGAGGTGAGCAACCCTAAAGCCAGGACAGCGTTTATTCAGCTTGTAGGGTCACTTACCAGTGTGTCGGGGCTGAGGGCCCACTAGCTAGAATGGCCCGGACATTTTAATTAGCCGACCAATTTGAGTGCCAGTCTTGATAAAGCTATCAATAAGGATAATAGGAGTTAGTCTGAGATAAAAGGCAGAGACAACTCAGATACAGATAGCAATTAATAATATTCTTACCCACCTTTATTTTTAAATTATTAAATAGTTTTTTAATGTTATTATAATAAGATTTATTTAATTAATTAGAATATCTGATTTATTTCTTAGCTAGCTGCTTAATTATAGCTCTGGCCTTCTTTTTATCTGTTTTATTTTATGAGTCTTATCTACCCTCGCTCTGCTACGCATCCCGCCTACCCTATGGCATCTATCACTTCAGGTAGTAGTATCCCTCTTATCCCCCTGCCTAATACATTTTAGAGGTTATAGTAAGAAGATAAGCTATTAGTTTAATTAATTAATTGATCTTATTAATTAGTAAATTAATTAAGCAAGTAGTAATACTTCTAAGCTATTATAAAGACCTAAGCTAAGTATAGAAAGGGAAGTAGTATAAGTAAGTAAGGGTATAGGATTAGGAGGATATAAAATATCTAATTAATTCTAAAAATAACCTTACTTAGTACTTCTAACCTAAAAGCATATAGTATCTTTAGCTAATTAATTAATTTTACTAAAGATAGAACTAAAATTACCTTTTACTCTTATTTATTATATTAATTTAAAATAGATTTATTACTAATACTATAGAGCATTTCACTTAGTACTAATAATATACTAATTATACTACTTATAATTAAAGCTAATATAAAAGTAAGGCGAAAAGCTACTATAAGATAAAAAGTTAAGACCTAGGTAGAGTCTAGGCCTCTATAAGCAATTAATTAGATAACTACTATCAATCCCTCTATAACTATTCGCTTAAAAAGCGTTAAAGGTTAAGGATCCGGACTATCTATATTATCTCTACTATTTAAAATCCTAATATTATTAATAATCTTATTAATTATATAGCTAGCTATAAGGGACCTGTTAATTGCTATAATTATCTCCCTTAAATAGATCTATATAAGACTTTCCTAATCCTTAAGACTATAGCTAGGGATAAAGATAAATAATTCAGAAGATATCTAATTCTTAAGGCATGCTTTTACTTTCTAATTTTCTTATTTACTTAATTAACTACTTTTATAATAACACCCTTTACTAAATTATAGAACTCAGTCTAAAAGGGGATAAAAAGAGTAGTATTAAATTTATCCTTAGTCATACCCTATAGAGATAGTATCCCTCTTAATATTAATATTATTAACTAATAGGCCTATAATAATAATACTTATAATAAATATCTTAAAAGCAGAACTTAATTATATCACTTTAAATATTCTAACCTAAACTTATTCCTTAGTATAAGGACTGAGATATAAGTTTAATAGATTAAATATTATAGCCTATATAAAAGCCTTTAAAATTACTACTAAAAATAACAGAGTGCTTAAAGAGTAATAGCCTTCGTACTTTGTCTATTTCTATATAGATAATAAGGTAAAAACCATAGTTTAATCAGCTATTTAATAATTCGAATAGGCTATAGCTAAGACGAACTTAATAAATATATTCAAAGGCTAGGATCTTAACTTTAAGAAAACCCTAGAAATAACGCTTAGCCAGATAAATGCTACCTAGATCCCAGAGGCTGCTGATCTAAGTTCTATCTAATAGTTAATATACTATCACTCTTTCTTTATAGTAATAGTTAATCTAATAGACTTAAAGACTTCTTATTAATCATAGGCTCTTTACTATATCCTACTTATAAAACTTATATAGTCAGTCTATATAAAGAGTAATAAGAGTCTAACTGAGTTAGGTTAGTTAGAGTATAAGACTCTATACTAATATATTATTTCCTGCCTAGATATAGATATAGCTATTAAGGAACGATCTAGTCCTAGCTATTTATTTAATTAAATAAAACCATAGTCTATAATAACCCCTTTTAAGCTAGTAACCTTCTAATACCTATTACTATTAGCTTATGTCCTTCCTTATAGTATACAAATACCCACCAGTCTGACTATTCAGCCACTGCTAGTAACCAGTCTTAATAACCCTATTAATGACTTAGCATATAGCTTTAAGTTATTACAGATTCGCTTAGCCTTAATAGAGAAGACTAACTAAGACTTAGTCATAACCTTTTAATACTAGTAAGAGAGTTATAGAAGATATAATAAAGCTATAAGGAATATTATAGCTAGCTAAGTCCTAATAGATCTATTTAATTAATTAGATAATAAGTCCTTACTTATAGTAAATACTACTTTATTATTTAATAGAATAAAAGGATATTAGTATTATTAAGTCCTAGGCCACTATTCTAATTAGTATAAATACTTAGTATATAACTTTAAAAGAGAGTATATAGAATACGATTCTAAAGCAGGCTTCTACTAACTAAGAATAAGCAATAAGCAGTATCTACTACTATACTTAGTAATAGCCTTTTAAAAGGAATCTTATATTTAATAGCTAGTAGTTATTACTTTAACTTATACTAATAATCCCCTTTATATAACCTAAGTAATAGATATTAAAAGCTTAGTTAAGTCTATATATAACTAAACTCCTTTAAAATATAAATAAGAAATATTTAATAAATTATACTTATATATTATTAGATTAATTAATTAAATAAATATAATAATTACTTCTTCTATTACTCTAATAGAACCTACTATAAGGACTAATCTAATCTTTATTTTAAACTATTTAGAAAAAAAGAGTAAATAATTAGAAGAGTACTTCTTTATCTATTAAGTCTAAGTCACTCTTATACTTAAAAAGGTCTACTTTAGCCTTAAAGAAAGTAATTATAAAATAATAAAAGAATATAATAATAAATAAAAAGTATTAATTAATACTTATAATAATAAGAAGTAAAAAGGTAAGATAGAGTAAGTAAAGCTATTACTAATCTTTATAATCTCTATAAAAGAAGAGGATATAACTCTTAAAACGATCCTTAGTTACTAAAAACTGGCTAATTAAATGAAATTCAGAGAACAATTTAGAATAAATAACCCATACTCTGCTTAAGATTAATGCTATAAGGCTATTACTACTCTGCTTAATGCAATTAGAAGAGTTAAGATCTCCTTACTTTATAATACTATCCTTAAGCTTATTAATATAAGATTAAGCTAAGCTTACTTAAATAATTATACTATAATAATAGAATAAGTTAATAAGATAGAGTTTATTAACTTTAAATAGCTAATTAAGCTATTTATACTTAAGAGAAAAGTACTTATAGTTATAATAATATCTAAACTAATTAATTAGATAAATAACTATGCCTATTACTAAGCAGCCCTAGCATTATTATATAAAGATAATAAGAACCTATCTAAGGATTATATTAAATTTATTATTACTATAATTAAGTTATTTAATAAAACTCATTCTCTTAATTTAAATAACTCTACCTTTAAGCACTTTTATTTAGGATATTATTTAAGAGAAGATAATAAAAGAAAGGTCTATTTTATTAATAATTCTTAAGATTATATAAAACTAAAGGAAAGTCTAATTAATTAATCGACTCTGAGTTTAGTAATTAATTCTATAAGTATATCTAACTTGCTTAAGATATTATATTCATAAGACACTCTATAATTAATTATCTAACTAGAAGTTCCTAAAGGCATTATAATAGAGGCATTAGTAGATTTAGGCTTAGAAGGGAATCTCATTTCTTATAAATAGGCTTAATACTATAGCCTTAATATTAAGCCAGTTAGTACCTCTATAACTTCCTATTCTAAAGAGAAGATCTTAATAGTAAGAAAAGTAGCTATAACTCTATACCTTAGGAATGTATATATGCCTATCTGGTTATATATAGCACCCTTTTCAATAGTTATAATTCTATTTATTCTAAGGATACTATTCATTAGAGCTAGTAGGCTTATATTCAATTATTTAATTAATTAAAAGCGACTTATAATCCATCTTAATCTAAGTAATATTTACTTAATTATGCTTATTATAAGAGCAGTAAAATATAATATACTACGCCTAAGGAGGTAAGGTATAGAGTATTAATACTACTTATAATTAATCTTCTAATAGTCTACAAACTAGATAACTTCTTATTAGAGGATAATAATATCCTTAAGAAGAGCTAGATACTTTCTTAAGAAGACTTTATTAAAGTTATCTGAATCCTCACTATTAGTATAGCTACTTAATACACTAATACTATTACTAATGCATAAAAAGAATTAGAATGTTTAAAACACTCTATTAAGAAAAAGAGATTAAAGAAAAGTCAGCCTTCTAATAAAAATACTTAGTATATTAGAATAAACACTCTTTATAAATAAAAAGGCATTAAGATCTACTTAATTAATAACCTACTATCTAATGGTTTAGTACTAAAAGGCAACCCTTATTAGAAATCGAAGAAAATAGTAGAAATTGCTTCTTAAATAGAAAAGAGAAGTAAGTATTCTGACTTCCTTATACTTAAATTCTCTACTCTAAAGAAAGGAAGTCAGTTAATAAAAGAACGGCTAGTAAAAATAGTTAATTAAATGAATGAAACCTTATTTAAAGAAGAATAAGACATATTTACTACTATCTTATATAATAGGGAGGCTGTATTAGCCTAGGACTTTAAAGACTATAAAAGAGTTAATCTAATAGTTACTTTATTATAAGTTATTAAGGTCATCCTTTATAAGGCTTAGTAAGCAGGCAGCATTCCTATCCCTTTAGGACTATATTAAAAGGTCATTAACCTATTTTATTAATAACTTAGAAGAGGCATTTTAAAAGAAGGTCATAGCTCTTATAAAAACCCCTTTATACTTATTATAAAAAAGGATAGTAGAATCCGATTAATTAATTTAATTACTAGGATAAACTATATTACTATTTATAATAGCTTAAGCCCTCTAAGTACTAAGGAGTTCTTAGTGGATATAGTAATATATTAAATATTATTATTCTTAGACTTTTTCTTAAAATACAACTAAGTTAGTCTAACTAAAGAAAGCAGGGATTTAACTACTTTTATAATACTATTAGGCTTACTAAGAATATATATACTACTATAAGGAGCGACTAACTCTATAGCCTAATTTATAAGGATTATTACTTATATCTTATTTAACTTAATACTAGATATTTATATAGCTTTCCTTAATAATATTATAATAAAGGGACTTATTATAACTTATAATAATAAAGAAGCTAGCCTAGGAGTCAGATAGTATATTAAAGAGCATTTAATTAACCTAGATCAGACTCTATTAAATATTAAACTAGCTAAATACACTATTTCTATACTAAAATCACAGTTTTATAAACAAACTGCTCTAATGGTTAGGTATCTTTATAATACTTATAAGAGATTACTAGAAGAGGCTAAAGTCATTAAAATCACTAAGTAGACTTACTATAACTCTAATACAGAAGTTAGAGCATTCTTAAGAGTTACTAACTATTATAGAATATAGGTCATTAGATATATAACTATTATAAAGCTATTAATAAGTTTACTAAAGAAAGATACTAAATTTATCTAAAGTAATTCATAAGCTAAGGCTATATAAATACTAAAGGATAAATTATTATTAGTGCTTATCTTAGTTACTTTAAACCTATTTCCTAATTATAAAGAGGTCATTCTTATAGTTAATACTAGCTTATTAGGTTAGGGTTATATTCTTATATAAGTAGTAGATAGTAAACGCTATTTAATAAGATTCGAATTTAGTATATAGACTTAGAGTAAATATAACTATAATACTATAAAAAGAGAATACTAAAGCATTCTACTTTTAATTAAATAGTTATATATACATTTATATAGAATTCACTTTATATTAAAGACAGATACCTAAGTATTAGTCTATTAGCTTAATAAGAAAGGGATAGATATCCTAAGAGCGCTAGTTAATAGATAGATTAATTACTTACTACTCTTTAACTTTATAATCTAATATATACTTAGAATTAAGAATACAGTAGCTAATAGGCTATTTAGAAAACCACTAAGCCTATCTAATTAACTAGACTAAGAAGCTAAAGGGGATATTAAAGCCTTCATTAACTGATAATTAAATGCTATTATAGTTAACCCAGTAGAAACCCAGTAAGAAGCTTAATTATTACTAGAATTATTAAAAGATGAATATACTAGCGAATTAAGAGTCCTAAGGAGGTTCCTATAGACTTAGCAATGCCCTAAGGACATATTAAATAAAGTATATACATATCTTTACTTTAAAGTAAAAAGGTTCTTCTTCTATAAAGGAACCCTATAGTTATAAGCAACTTACCTAAACTGTGACCCTAAGCTAATTATTAGAGATAAAGACATATAAAAGCATTTAATTAAATCATACTATAAAGACTATAAGCATTAAGACTAAGAGAAAACCATAAGACTCTTAAAAGAGAGATACTACTAGCCAAACCTCTATAAGGATATAAACATAGCCATCCTAGCTTATAAGACTTACTAAATCTATAATATATAATAGGCTAGAAAACTTATAATACTTACTAGACCTAGCTATCTTATAATAAAGATTTATATAAATACTTAATATCTTAAAGAGTCTTAAAGTAAGAAGTACTTACTAAAAGCTAGATATAACTTTATTAAATAGATTAAAGCTAAAGCTTTAAAGTCACTTAAAGCTTCTTATATATACTTATTCTTAAGAAAGATCTTTTCTTACTATAAGATACTTATTATAGTAGTTATTAATAATAGGTTAGAATATTAATAAGGCCTTATAGATATCTTAAAAGACCTAAGTATATAGACTATATATATCTCTATATATAATACTAAAGTAAATAGGTTAATTAAATTAGGCTATAGTAATATTATATCTTATATTAAAAAGATAGATACTTTAAGGACTAAGAATTAGTTAGTTAACTTCCTAGCTATTCTATTTATAAATAGGGTATTACTAAGAGCATTCTATAGCTATACTCCTGCATACTTACTATATAAGTATAAACTAGGTCTCCTATTAGAAGGGGATGCGCTTATATAGAGGATAATCCCTTAGGATAATATAAAAATATCTAATTAAATGTTTATAGTTAGAATCCGCGCCCTTTCTTTCTTAGATAAGGATATAGAGATTATAAAGCAAAGGGTTATTAAGTTCAGAAAGAGGAAAGTAATAAGGAAAGATTAAGGATTTCCTTATACTCTAAGAAAAGCCCTGCTAAAGGTTAGCGACTTAGTATTATAATATAATAACCCTAGAAAAACAGACCTTTTTATAGCAGCTAAGTTCAAGCCTAGATAGTAAGGGCCATATAGAATCAAAATAGCCTTAGATAAAGGCTAGTACTATCTAGAAACTCTAGATAGGCTATTACTTAGTATTACTTATTATAAGGAATACTTTAAAGTGTTTTAATAAGATAAAGATAGCTAGTAGAACCCAGATGATAATTCTTTAGCTCTCTCTTACTAGGAGCGCCTTTTCTATAATAATCCTTAAGCTAGATCAGTTAATCAAATGAATTAGGATGAGGAAACAAGCCTAAGAGAGAAGGATAGATTAAAAACAAGCCCTAAGGTTCCCTCTTAACTGACTAATACTAGTGCTAGAAAGGAAGAGAAGACTAGAAATCCAATTCCTATATAAAGACTAAGCCTAAAGAGATTAATTTAAATCTCTTTAAGTAAAATAAAGGAGTAGGAAATAATAATAAGTCTAAAGTTTATACTTATTATTATTTTAAGGAGGGGTATAGTATAGGAAGTAAGAAAAGATAAATAGCTACTACTTACTAATATCCTAGCTAATTAAAGGCTATATAAACTTATAGTTTAAAAAATTAGACTTAAGACTAAATAAGCATTAGAATTAATATATAAAGCATATAAACCAGTTAATTAAATAACTCTAAAGCTATAAGATAAAGGAAAAGCTATAAAAGCTATACTTACTTAGGATAGTGAGTTAGATATAGTACTATAGATAGATAAGCATACCTTATATAAGGGAAAAGTTAATTATAAAAGAGCTAACTAATAGGATCCTATTTATTCTACACTATAATAGCTAAGTTAAGTATTAAAGCTACTAAATGAAAGAGTCTAATATACAGAAGATAAATTAAACCAGATTAATTAACTAATCTAACCCTAAATTACTACTAATAGACTAAACTATAAAGACTTAAGCCTTAGAAAAGCCTAAAGATTTATCCTAAGTAGCGCACTTCTTAGCATTCTAAATAGCTTTATTATAAAGAAACTCATTCTCTTAAGCTAAGGGGAATTCATTAAAAATATAAAAGCAGTTTATATAATTAAAAACGCTTACTACCTAATTATTAAAATTAATAGAATACTTCTTTCTAAATAAGAGGTTAAGAAAAGTACTAAAACTAGGCTTAAAAGCTAAATACTTACTAAGAAAAGACTATTTATATTAAGAATTAGTATTCTAAATGCAATTTATATATTTCCTATTTATAAACCTTAGGATAGATTAGTAAGTATAAAATAGCTATATATAATACTCTTTAGTTATAAAGTAATTTAAAGTACTTAATTAAATATAATACTTATAAAGTAGTAGATTTTAATATTTAAAAAAAGTAATAATTAAAGCCTTCTTATACTTAGATTAGTAAAGCAGTTCTTTAATAAAATACTTATAAAAGTAGCCTAAATTAGTAAGAATATATACTAACTAAAGGGACTAGTTAGAAATATATTTTATTAAATATTTTAAGACTATATTAGCTATCTTATCCTTATAAATCCAGGCTTAGATATACCTCTTAGTAAAGTTAATATTAAGTAACTCTCCTTTAAAGGCGAACTTAATGAAGAGAAGGAGACTACTATAGTCAAGGGCTATATATAAGTAAATCCAGATAGTAAAGTGCTTTTCGAACTATAGAACCATTAGATTAAATAGTCTTAAGTAAAAGAGAATACTTACTAATATAAAGTAAGCCTTCTTTTACTCCTTTTTAATTAATAAAGTCTTATAATAGCTATTCTAAGTTAAACTAATATAAAAGGAGAATTTATCACTTTCTAACTAACTAGCTATATAAATATTAAGGTTATAGTCCTTTGGCAGCGCACACTCAGAGAGGGGCCAGAGGTTAAACAGTAAAAAAAAAAAAAAAAAAAACAACAACTAATAGTGAATAATAGTATAAGGGCCTAAAACCCAAGCCTAAGGCAACAGCAACTCAGAATGACTAGAGTTTCTACTGCATCAGGGTATAAGCCTTACTATCCCAATCAACCCTTCGAGATGCGTCAAGCAGCTGGAAAGCTAGATAGAAAAGCTAGATAGAAAAGCTAGATAGAAAAGCTAGATGTCGGAAGGCAAAATCGTCATACGATAAAAGCCCTGTGAGGGTTCGTCGCATTCTAAGTTACCTCGTCGCAGTTCTAAGTCGCAATTCAGTTACCTCTTTATAATTCTAGATCGTAATTCAGCTTATCAGAGACTAAAACGAATACTATAATAAACGTCTAGCACAACACACTCCACACTCCTAGCAACTCGGGTTTCAGCAGCCGCTATGCTCTCTCTATATATGATCTAGATACTGAGCTTAGTAGGGATACAGAAACCTTTAATAAGCTAAAGGCTGTAGTAGCAGGATGTGGTCTTAAAGAAACCAGAACTATCAAGACCTAGCGACTCTCTGATAGTAAGCGAGTCGCCTTAGCGATCTTCAAGACCAAGGTGTTCTTAAGACTATGCTTCTTTAGAGGTAACCGACGATTTAAGAACTGGATTAAAAACGAACGATACTTCTTAAGGTGACTAGCAGCAAAGCCGGCATCTAAAATATCCTTAGAAGAAATAGCGTTCCTCGAGTCGCTAGCTGATATTAACGAGGGGTGGATAATGCAAGTCATGAGAAACCTGGCCATTATCAACGCGCAAAACGACTGATGCATTGGAAACTAAGGGAATCCTGCTGCTTGGTAGAACGGTTGAAGGATTTGGCGGAGGAAGGTTTAAAGGAGGAGGGATAAGAGTCTATCTGTAACTAGGTCGACCAATCAATCGAGTCCTTCGTCTCAAGACAACTCAAGCAATGCAAACACGTGATACAGAAACGCGGCAGCGCAGAAACAAAAGTCCGAACAGTGGTTTCAACAGCGAGCTATATAAATATATATATTAAAAAGGGCTTTTTAGCAGACTTTAGTAATATTAGAAAGGTAGAAGTTAGAAGAAGCTATTATTAATAAGTTAATTAAGTAATATTAATAAAGTATAAAGAAGAAGAAAAAGAGAGGGAAAAGAAAAGGAGAAAAAGAAGTATTTTAAAGTAAAGGAAATATATATACTGAGATTAATGCATATTAAGTAAATTATAACTAGTAGAAAAAATAAATAACCTCTTACTACTTAAGACTTTAAAAGCTATTTCTCTTTCTTCTCTTTCTCTTCTATATAACTCAACCTCTCTTCTTATAATAGCTACTATTCATAAAACTCATTACCTTTTAACTATAACTATTTAATACATTTACTTAATTAAATGCCGCTCTTAAACTAGCCTAGACAGCACTCTTAGAAAACCCCTTTCCTCTTAACTAAGCTTTTACTTCTAACCTCTCTTTACTGCTTACTATAAGAACCTCATTACTATAACCTTCTGCTCCTTAATCTTTTTACTTCTCTAAGCCAGTTACTTACCTTTATTTCTGCCTGCCTTACTAATA
The DNA here is from genome assembly GCA_029931735.1 of Dactylonectria alcacerensis. Lineage (NCBI taxonomy): Eukaryota > Fungi > Ascomycota > Sordariomycetes > Hypocreales > Nectriaceae > Dactylonectria > Dactylonectria alcacerensis. The sequence continues at coordinate 662,940 of JAPMUZ010000006.1, read as the reverse complement.
CTTATAAGCCTATACTGCCTAGTCTTAAAAAACCTATCTCTAAAACCTTATTACTAACTATAGTAAATCCTTCTCCCTCTTTAACTATAACCCTCTATTTCTTTTATTTTACTATTATTATAATATTAAGTTACTAAATGACTTTATAATTTATTTAATTAAATAATTTATTACTAAATGACCTCCTTTTAACCTAGCCTTCTTTTAAATGAATCCTCTACTCTTCCTCCTACTAAGCGCCTTTACTATAAGCAGCTCTATTAATAACAAATAAACCTACTTCTTACTAAAGGCTTATTCTACTTAAAGCAAGGAAATCGCTATTATTAACTATAAAAAGGGATCGTTTTACTACGCTTTAGAAGTATTCTTAGCTAAGTAGCTAAAGGATATTATAGTTAATTAACTAGCCTTATTATACTTTTATATAAAATGGCCTAAGTCTAATAAAGAAAGGATAATTAATATATATAGTAACTATAAAGACTTTAAGTTTATAAAGGCTATATTAATATAACCTTTATATAAAGATAATATAATGCCCTTTAGAGTATTTTAAAAAGAGTATACTTTTTACTTTTAGGACTTTTATAAGAAGCTATAAGATAATGCTTAGGCTAGTAAAGAAGGACTTAAGGACTTCCTAACTATAATTATATATAGACTAGAGGATATTATTATAGTATTTCTAACCTTACTTTTAGATAGTGCTCTTATAGTTATAATAAATCTACTTAAAAAGACATTAGATTTAATTAATTAAATATATAAATGCCTGCTCCTTAAGGACCTTATTACTAAATATATACTAAACTCTTATTATAACTCTAGTTATTATACTATTAAGTAAGATATTTTTAACTAGCGTTTTATAATTAGCTTAATTAACTATAAAGACTTCTATTAAGCATTATATATCTTTAACTAATACTCTAACTAAGTCTTTTACTATAATACCCTTAGAGACTATACCTTACTTAATTATTAGAAAGCATTTACTTATACTTAGTGCCTTATTTTAACTAAAATAGGTTATCCTTATGACTTTAATATCTTTTATACTCCTATAGCTAATTAACTAAGTAGTTTTAAATGCGGATACTTAGTTATTTACTTTATATTCTTAAACTTATAAAGTATGACTAGAGCTATAAGACTTAGGGTCTATTTATATACGAATCTATCTTTAGTGATTCTAAGCACTAAGAAGTGATTAATAAAAGGAGAATATGCCCTCCTATAAAGAGATTAGCTTATTAGTCTATTTAATTAATTACTTAAGCTATCTAAAGTCACTCTTTCTATTAACTAGGAGCGGGTTAAGACCTGGTTCTTAATAGCTATTTATAATAAACTTAGGTTTAGAAAAGTTACTATTATTAAATATAGGCATAGTAAGGCAGTGTCTTCTATGCCCTTCTCTTACTACTCTATCTACAGTTTACTACCTAAAGGACTTACTATTATCTTTATTAAACTAAGCAACTACTAACTAATTAAGTAGACTGACTTTCCTATTACTAAGAACTAAACTAAGGACTCTTAATTAATAATCATACTTACTAATATTATAATATTTAAAGAGTCTATTACCCTTCCTAAACTAAGCTAAATTATTAAAACCCCTAACCTATCTAAATCCTATATAACCACTCTACACACTCTTAATACTAACTAGGAACTTATTAACTAATTAGTATAAGACCTAGAGCTAGTAATAACCTTAAAATCCTAATGCTTTAGAACTCTTTTAATTCTACTATTCACTTCTAAACCTAGCTTAAGTATTATAGATTCATTTAATCGGATAGTTCTGCCTTATATAACCCCTACTCTAGCAGCCAGGGATAACTATAGTAACTCTAATAATTTGAATAAAGGGGCTATTAATAAGAAGTAGAAGAAGACTAATAAGAATATTACTATAAAACGGGCTTTACTAAAGAAGAAGGCTAATAATTAAATCATTTATATTAATAATTATACTAAGGCTATTCCTAACTAAGTACTTATAAATAGAATTAAAAGAGTCTATATTATTAAACTAATAGCTAAAGAAGCTATAAAAGCTATAAAGATAAATAATATTAATACTCCTACTTATATTATAACTATATATACTACTAGGTCTCTCTATTTACTCCTAGCCCTTTACTAATAGATATATGTAATTAATTAAATAGGAAGCTTTACTACTTTTATCCTAGATAGTCTGATTTCCCTATCTTAATAGGATACTATTACAGATACCTTAAGGTCAAGATTGGCTCCTCCTCCTCCTGCCAGGCCCTCTCAGGCTAATCGCATTACTATATATAAATTAACTCATACTTTACTTCTAAGACCTGCCTGAGGATTACTACTACTATCTGCTTCTACACTTACTAGACTTACTAATATATCTTAATTATCTAATTCGCTAAGGGATACTACTTAATTAAACACTTCCTAGTCTCTTTATATACTTTATAGTTAATTTTACTAAAGAGTTCTTATTATAGCTATCTCTATAACTTTACTTACTATCCTTAATATAACCTTAGTACTTAGGTTCCCTTCAGACCCTCTTTTATAATTATTATAATCTTAGAAAAATAAATATAAGCTAGATTCTAGTTAATTAACTATACTTAGATATTAGACTTATATATATTATCTTTCTTTTCTTATTATTTCCTTTATTTACTAAGGCTCTTCTTCTCTTTATTATTTACAGTCTCTAGGCTTATAAGGATAAAGCACTAACTGTATAAAAAAGAATATATTAAGGCTAAGGGCTTACTAGCTAGAATAGCCTAGACATTTTAATTAGCCAACTAATTTAAATACTAGTCTTAATAAAGCTATTAATAAAGATAATAAGAGTTAGTCTAAGATAAAAGGCAGAAATAACTCAGATATAGATAGTAATTAATAATATTCTTACTCACCTTTATTTTTAAGTTATTAAATGGTTTTTTAATATCATTATAATAAGATTTATTTAATTAACTAAAATATCTGATTTATTTCTTAGCTAGCTGCTCGATTGCAGCTCTGGCCTTCTTTTTATCTGTTTTGTTTTGCGAGTCTTGTCCACCCTCACTCTGCTACGCATCCCGCCTACCCTACGGCATCCGTCACTTCGGGTGGTGGTGTCCCTCTTGTCCCCCTGCCCAACACACCAGTACAAGAGGGGCAAGGCGGAGTTGCCTTGAAAGAAGATGCATGTCCCTTGCCCCACACCCCCTGTCAGCATCAAGTCGTACCGGCCCGCCCGGTGCAGATCCCTTTGAGCCGACTTGTGATCGAGTGTGATAATAGAGTCTATCCCTCTATGGCTAGAGTCGAATCTACCCCCCTGATATACCCCTCCTCACAAAGGTCATCTCTACTCCCTAACTAAGATCATCTCTACTTCCTAACTCAGGTTATCTTTACTTCTTAATTAAATTTAAATTTAATATATATAATAAGTAAGTGAGCTAAACAAGTGAGTAAGCTACAAATCCTAACCTTTAAAATTAAAATCTCAATAAAACTATAATAAAGCATTAAATAAATTAAAACTAATTACTATTCTCTTCTTTAGAAGTCTTAATTATAATCTAATAGGTCTTTATATTATAACCAGTGTGTTAGGCAGGGGGACAAACAACCACCCGAAGTGACGGCGAGCTGGGCCCGAAAGGAGGGCGAAGGACGGCAAGATAAGGCCTAGGAAATAAATAGCCAAAAATGCAGATAAAATCATCAGCTAAGCAGCTAGCTGGAAAAGGAAGAAGGATATCAGTTGATCAAATAAAATAGAATAAGAAAATCAAGGCTAGGAAAATCAGGAAAAATCAAGTAAAAGAAGGAAGAAGCATTGTTTTTCTATCTAAGTCTGGGAAATCTGCTGCCTCTTATAGCTAGCTACAGGTAACGTGACTGTCCGGGTCCCGGGCCCCGGGGCCCTCAGCCCCGACACACCAGCCTTTCTATATATTTTATAGCGCCTTTCTTTTAATAGTACTAACCTCCTTTGACTACTACTTCTTAATGATTTAGCTACTACTTATATATTAATATCTTTCTAATCCATTTTATCCTTTCTTTTATCTAAAGTCATCTTCCCTCCTTTATATAAGCAGGTTCTTATTACTTTATACTACTTACTAAGAGTCTTATTTACTTATTAAAGGATCTAGTTCTTAGACTTTAATAATACTATTTAATGTATTATTACTTTTATTCTTTTAGAAAATGACTTAAGTGCCTTAAGGATAGATACTAGATAGCTGCTTTAATGCCTTCTTACTTATCTTTTAAAGTATTCAGACTATAAACTGGCCTTAAGTACTATCTTTAGGGTCTTTAAAACCTAAGGGTTAGGGAGGCTGACCTTTTCTATAGCTAGTATTAGAGTCTGTAATTATATATTAAGCTTTAATATAATATTTTCTAAATTAAAAGGAATAAGTCTAGCCTCTTAAAAACCTCTTTTAATATTATTCTTTATTATAATAGCTTTATAAGTAGTATAGAAAGCTAGGAAGAACTCAGTCTTTAAAATATAAATTATAGAGCATTTAATTAATTACTTAATTACTTAACTATAGGCTATTTTAATGCTATTAAAACCGCTATTCGGACTTTTGTTTCTACGCTGCCGCGTTCCTCGTTACCGCGTTTCTATACAGTCACGTGTTTGCATTACTTGAGTTATTATGAAACAAAGGACTCGATTGATTGGTCGACCTAGTTACAGATAGACTCTTATCCCTCCTCCCTTACATCAGTAGAACCTCCCTCCGCCACATCCTTCCATCATTCGTAAGACCCCTGCTCTGCTTGTGTTCCTAACTGGCTAAGCGTACTAGCAGCTTCGCAGTTAATCAGCAAGAACCTCTCAGTTTCTGGCACATTAGTCCTTTTACGTATTAATAATAGCCACATTACTTATAACTTACATTATCCACCCCTCGTTAATATTAGCTAGTAACTCTAAGAATACTATTTCTTCTAGAGATATTTTAGTTACTAGCTTTACTACTAGTCATCTTAAGAAGTGTCATTCATTTTTAATCCAGTTCTTAAATCGTCAGTTACCTCTAAAGAAGCGCAGTCTTAAGAATACCTCGGTCTCGAAGATCGCTAAGGCGACTCGCTCACTATTAGAGAGTCACTAGGTCTTAATAGTTCTGGTTTCCTTAAGACTACAATCTGCTACTACAGCCTTCAGCTTATTAAGGGTTTCTATATCCCTACTAAGCTTAGTATCTAGGTCATATATAGAAAGAGCATAGCGGCTGCTGAAACCTGAGTTGCTAGGAGCGTGGAGTGTGTTGCGCTAGACGTTCATTATAGTGTTCGTTATAGTTAGTCTCTGATGAGTTGAATTGCGATGTGACTAGAATTATAAAGAGTTGAATTGCGACTTAGAATTGTGATGAGGTAACTTAGAATGCGACGAACCCTCACGGGGCTTTTATCGTATGACGATTTTGCCTTCTGACATCTAGCTTTTCTGTCTAGCTTTTCTGTCTAGCTTTTCTATCCAGCTTTTCTATCTAGCTTTTCTGTCTAGCTTTTCTGTCTAGCTTTTCTAGTGACGCATCTCAAAGGGTTGAATAGGACAGCAAGGCTTGCACCCTGATGCAGTAGAAACTCTAGTCATTCTGAGTTGCTATTGCCTTAGGCTTGGGTTTTGGGCCCTCATACTGTTATTCACTATTAGTTGTATTTTTTTTTTTGACTGTTTAACCTCTGGCCCCTCTCTAAGTGTGCGCTACTAAGGACTATAACCTTAATAGGCTATTTTAAGTAGCTTAAAGCATTTAATATTAAGAGACTAGAGTAAATAAGATAAATAAAGCAGTATATAAAGTATAATAATATTATTTTTTTTATAATATTTCTTAAAGTTAATAAAGTAATAACTTTTATACTTATTAAAGATTAAAAGATAATAGTAATTAGTTAATTAATCCTTTATATACTAATTAAAGTACTTAAACTACTTAAGACTTATCTTATTATTAGTCTAGCTATTTTAAGTTATTATAATAGCCTAATCGCTTAGGAGGTTACTTTTCTAATACTAGTTAGTAAGGTAATATTAGCTTATAACTATAATAAATAGCTAGATTACTTAGCCTTCTGTATTAATCGCCTAAATAACTATAACCTATTTCTAGTTTCTAAGCTAGACTAATTTTAAGTTTCTATACCTATCTATACTTATAATAACTATTCTACTTATAATTATACTTATTATAAAGCTAGTCTTATTAAAGTTATAAATATTAATTAAATTAATATTATATTTTATAATTATATTCTTTATAAGCTAGAACTAATTATAAATAATAATTAGATCTTTATATTTAGCCCTTTAATAATTATATTTATAAAAAAAACGCATCTTAAAGTCTAGTTATTACTTAATAAAGTTAGAAGTCAAGCGCTTACTAATAGGTGATGTATTACAGTTAGTAAGCAGTTAGTTAGCTATTTCTTTAATACTATATAATTGTAGAAGAAATTCTTATAAATCTAGGTTAAGGATAAACTAAATAATGATCTGCTCCTCTAGATCGGATAGCTTATATGATTTAGAGATAGTATTATATTAAGATAGTATGCCTTTCTGCTAGTAATATAAGGTAATATAATCTATATTATAGATCTTTATAGTACTCTGGATACTTAATTTTGGATTATTTTGAAGGGCTTAAAGAGTAAGAAGGATATTTTCCTCTTTATTTAATTGAGATATCTTTAGTTATTAATAATCAATTGATTAATTGAAGAGATGAGAGATTAAGGGATTTTTGGCTTACTTACTTATTTAGCTCACTCGCTTATTATATACGTTATTTTTTATTTATACTTATTTATATTTTATTAAAAAAATTAATTAAAAAAGGTTGAAAATTTATATAACGTATATGATAAGCGAATATCCCAAACAAGCGAGTGTCCCACTTATACTGTACAGCTAAAAGTACACATTTTAGATTTTCTAAAACGGGCTATTTAATTAGTAAATTTCTAAAGAATTAATTTTAAGCCTTTAAGAAAAAAGCTTATAAAATAGTATTTTCTTTATATTTCTAACTAATTTATTAAGCTAATTATAAATAAAAATAATAAAAAAAACAGTGCGAATTTTATACTGCTAGCGCTATAGGTATATATAGCTTAAGAAAGCTCATAAGGATTATATATGTTATAATTAAGCTATATTTAAAACTATAGCTATTTTAGGGTTAGTTTGAGTTTTTAAGAATTATTTTAAAATCGCGATTTAAGGTGAAAATCTGAGTGAGACACTCGCTTGTCTGGGACATTCGCTTATTATGTACGTTATTAAAATTAAAATATACAGGAGTGACCAGTCCGCAAGCAGCCCGCTAAAGGAAGCCTGGAGGAACTGTGCTAGCGTGGTGAAGCTGGTGAAGAAGGGCTGCTTGTAGGTAGTATCAGGAAGATGGTGGATTTAAAGTGTTACGATAACCTAGGTCGAGATCGGGCGGTCACCCGTGGCAGAACCCCAGACCCCACTTTTAAGCGGAACTGTTAACACTATTACACGTGACTTCAGCGGATCGGAGCACCACTGCAACGGATCATCAGTGATTCATGGGGATCATCAGCGATTCTGTGAGGTGTACTTCTAAGGAGATTGAGGGACGCAGCTTAATAGTATCTTAATATCAGTATATTGGCAGGTGGGGGTCCTGATAATGATGTCTGATCGCTGGCCCTCCTTATTCTAGAGGCGGGCCTCGCTATTGATGTGCTATCCGGCCCCACCGATTTCTAACTAATCCCGTTAGATCATGATCTCGAACTATGATCCAGGCAAGGGATCATAATTCTAAACCGTAATCCAGGCGGATAATCTCAGTATATAAACACATTCATTTAGCACTTTCATAGAGATAGCCTCACTAGCTATTAACATACTGAAGCGGGGTCTAGTAGATTGGTCTGTGGGTTCAACACCAAGGGAGCTATATCAAGGGGGTCTCGTGGCCAGATTCAACATCCGGAGGACAATCAACTACGCATCATTTTTTTCGACCTGGACCGGAAGACTGTAGGAAGGAATGAGACCTCCCAGTCTGTCAGACCAGTCAGGTTATTATTCTCTTTAACGCCTTAGTTTTCCTAGTCATACTGTTATTTTGAAGTTGCCCTCTGTCTCTTCCCTTCATCCAAGACCGCGAGCTTGATCTACCGTATCTAACGCACCCCGATAGCCCCTTTTGATCCTAGGTTGCTACCGACCTTCTGATGCCTTGCCAAACGCCGCACCTAGGATTCAATCGAACTAGCTGTCTCATTAGACGCTTCCCTCTACTTCGACCAGCTTTTGAGACTGTCTACAAGTTTAATATCCAACGTAGCTAACTGACCGGCCCGCGACATATCAGAAGTATGTCGCAGATCACATTACAGTATTCCCTAATGACGTAGAGTCTTTAGCTGCCACGATCCTGCCGCACCCACTTATGTCAGCCCTAGAACAGGTGCATGTGATTTAAACCGGCCCGGAGCTGTTGAAGAGGACGATGCCGATCTCCTTTAGCTAAAAATAGCTCCCCATAGCTAGGCCTCTTTAGGCCCTAGCCATTTAGCTACCCTTCATAGCACCAGTCCAATCCGCCCCGCTTCAGTAGTCCTACATAATAAGGTTCATGAATCTATCACTCTCTTCTAGTAACTCGCCAGTCTCCTACTATAACTTTATAACGGTCTTTCTAATTAGTTATATAACTGCCGATTTATAATACTGAGTGTGTAAATATGTAGGGTAGAGGATATTAATAATGTCAACTTCCTACTAGCTCAACAGTCTCTGGCTGCCCCCCTCTAGCAGGCTGTCGATTCCTTCCTGCAGTGCCTCAGCTTCTCCTATAGAGCGCAAGACTATCATTCCTCTGGCTTGCTCGCTTCTTATACTAGACCTCTGTGAGATTGCATTTTCTTCATCTTAGATATTTATCTCATGATCTTACTAGTGGATTAGCTTCTCTCATAGAGTAATATCAATATCCAGGGTCTCGCCTAGTACTTCGACCTTACTTCAGTAAAGCAATCAGCTTATAAGGCTCTTATCATAGCTAGGCCTCTTTAGGCCCTAGCTATCTAGCTACCCTTTACAACAGTCCAATCCGCCTCGTATCTGTAAGCTATTACTCACAGTAAAAAGTGATAGTAAAAATAAATAAATGACACCGTAAAATTGAAAAGTCTTAGCGAAACTGGTCCGTGCTTTGTGTGTGTCTGGAAAGGCGAAGCTAAAGAACCTTCCGGAACTTACTTCGTAGTTCCTCCAGGCATTTTAATTTTTTAAGATTTCTTTTATTATAAAATAGAAATAATTTTCTTAATTAAAAAGTAAAGATACTTTAAGTTATGAAGTAGAGATAATCTTAGTTAGGGGGTAGAGATGACCTTTATAGGGAGGGGTATATCAGGGGGGTAGATTCGACTCTACCCACAGAGGGAGTAGACCTGATATATACTCTCACGTTAAAGCTGGCCGCCACGGTGTGGGCTCAACATTGCTGTAAGTACAGGCCTGTGCTGCGCGTTGTGCCCTGCCTAGACCCACACAGCACCTGTTCAAGGGGCCAGAAAGCGTGTTCTGTTACCAAACTTTACAAGATATGGATGTGGCGAATCTCAGTAGAATGTTTCATAGTCGGCTCAACATTCTGACTACGATTTTCTCTCAGCCTCGCATTCTGTTTGATGCTAAAATTCATGTTGCTGCATTCCTCGTGCCAAACATCGAGATTTCTGAAAGACGCGGCATGACAGAATATAGGGGTAACCGGCGGAGCCAGTCATGGGGCACAAGCGAGACACATGAACACCGCCGATGACCCAGAGCCTCAGACTTGATTCGGGCCAGCGCATCACAGCCGGGTCAGCGGGAGTAGTGGTACCTGAGTCGTGAGAATGTTTCGTAAGTGATGTGGTGTGTGAGTGGTCCATGTGGGGATGTGGGGATGTGGGACACAGCGACTCATTTGGGACAACACTCATCTGCGGTGTGTCAGTGCCGTGCATTGCATCATGTGGATGGACGTCAAGGCGTTCTTGAGGGCTTTGAGGGTCAGCAGGGCACCGGCTGGGACAGTCTCGTCTCGCTGCAAGCGGAAATTACAGCCAGGTATTCCACGCATTCTGTGAGAGTTACTGACAGTGAAGTCACGGCGGACGTCAACGCGTGGGCTCTTCGATGTAGTTCCAAATCCATGAGGTGCCGTAATGTGACTTGGTCCCCAAGATTGAATCCAACCTATGCTACGGTAAGCCCTAGATGTTGCACGGCTTGGGGTCAGGAGACGCCTCAAACGGTGCTTCGGTCATGGTTCGAAGCTCTTTTAGATACACCATCAAATTCTGCCACTAGCACTAATCACTTTGATCTTGGAAGAGTTGGCAACAAGATTTATGGCTCCGTCGATGCCTTTAACCTTGCCTGGCAGCATGTAGTTGACGACATCATGAGGGTCAGCGCTCTATACTCTACCTCTCAAGTCTTCAGATGCACGGAGACTCACCCTATCCATGTTGACCTGCAAGGTGTCCAGCGTGTTCAGACTGATCCTCCCAAAACGAATTCTTGGATAAAATTTTTGGTTGCCAAAAAAAGACGGGCCTGCGTCGACCGTGACATCCTCCTTTCCAAGGTTAATCAGGTCGGGGTCGTCTTCGCCAGGCTTCGGGTACCTGCCATGCCAAGGATGCCATTCTCGGATTGCAGTATGACCTCAACCCATTCAGTGAGGAAAACTGAGGTTACCAGAGGCATTCCAATTCCAAGGTTGACGTTCATGCCATGATTGAGATCTTTCATAGCGCTCTTCGCGATACGTAGCCTCCTGGCAGCCACGACGCTAGTTTCTGCGACCGTGATGCATCAACTTTGCAATTGGCGTTGATGCGAGGAATGTCTAAATCGAATGTATCCGACTTGGACATTTCGTCGGGATATTGGAAGTATACCAACTCAATGTGTCTCTCCTCCGTACTCTCGGAAGCCTTAACGACAAAGATGCCCGGCAATTGGACATTCTCGGATGCGATGTCGCCGATCTCAACAGTTTCATGGGCCTCCACGATAGTACGTCGGGCGTTCTTCGCCATGGCCTCGTAGAAACTGTTCATTACTCGCCCGAACTAGCACTTCCTCAGACGAGTCACCCTTTGCACTTTCACCAACGCCGTGTCTCCCTGAATAGCCTTGGGATTGTACGGCTTGCCAGCAAAGACTCTGCTTTCCCAGGGTGTTGACATTTTGTTGATTGTTCCATTCGTGTTGGATCAGACTGGCATTTCTCCTGATTGACCTAAAGCTTCAACCAAGTTGTACTGGGAACTGTAGGCACTGACGGAATACTTACTAATGGTTCCGTACCCTGCGGCGGCATAGAAAGTCTGCACACTTGCTGCGTCGCTTGTGGTCTTTTCCACCATGATTCCTTGACGCATGAGCTCAAGATCCAGTGCTCCTTCCAGGTACATCCTTTCAAACGTCTTGTTATCGCCACAGTACGATGCAATCATCGTTTCAATTTGTCCCGTGCCTAGAAGTTGACCTGTTTAACCTCCCAACAAACATTGATGGGGTTACTCATCAGGCCCATCCCCTGGCACCCCGGCATTATTCGAAACCATGACCAGGTCTGAGATATCATGTCGATCTAGAAGAGCGTTGATCAGAGTGTTGGGCACGCTAGAGAAGCTGAATCCACCGACCAGTAGATCCGCTCCTCACATCGCCGATAGCTTCAGAAGGGGAGTGACATATTTTGTTGATGCCAAAGCGGACGATAGCAGATGGAAGCCGTGCCTGGCAAGGTGCATCTAATTCAGTAAGGCTACCTTAGGATCTTGAATCTCTGCATGAAGGGCATGACCCATTGTGGACGTTGCGATGGATGCTTTGTAACACCGCACCATGTGGGGTGATCTTGGCGCACTATCATCCCCACGTGCTACGTACCTATGTGATCCAAAGTCCCACACTTCCACAAGGCACTGGACAGTACATAACAAGATCAGGCATGCCTCTTCTTATGTACCGTAGTGGGTTGTTTGCGCTGAAAATCAACGCAGCAGACAGTTCACAACACTAAGGTTCGACACGCAAAACGAATGGAAATGTCCCCCTACATCGAGCAGCTGCACGTTGTCAACCACCCAACCTTGGGTAGAATCGAAGGCATATCTCTAGAGGATGAAGGCGTTGTCCAGTTTCGAGGTATCCCATTTGGCTCCATTCCTGGGAGGTGGAAACATCCGGTTCTCCTGCACGGGAAACTGAGCACCCGGACTTTTGATGCAACCTGTTTTGGACCCGCCAGCCCTCAGGGAGAGGGAGGCCAAAGAGGCGATCTTGCACTGGTCGGAGATATGCAGCTAGGAGAAAGAGATGTTGCCGAGAGCGAGACCAAGTGCCTCAATTTAGTCATCACGCGGCCGGCTAGGCTTGTACTTGGTGACAAGTTGCCCGTGTTGGTCTGGTACGTAGTCTCCCATGAATTAGTGTCGAGAAAATGTTGCTGACACTGCACTTCTAGGGTTCACGGGTCAGTTGACTTCTCTCCTGCCCCAAGTTTGGCAAGTCTCTGAATCGCTTTTGCTGTTGCAGTTGATACTCACTGACTGGAATTTAGCGGCGCGTTCTCTCTTGGATGTAATGCATGGCCCCAGTATGGTCAGTAACGCATCCACTGAATGATAGCTCGTGGGCTTGATTGAGCAGCGACTGATTTGAGATATTTGAGGAGCTAGATCTTTCCAAGTTCGTAGCGCATTCCGTTGACCGCGGAAAGCCTTGCATCTGCGTCTCGATTAAGTCAGCCCTTGAGCTCACTCGACAACACAATGAACCCACTGAGCTAGCTAACCCAGCACAAGTTACCGACTCGGTGTGTTTGGCTTCTTAGCCTCAGAGCAGGCGGGCATAAGCGGCAACTTTGGCCTAAAGGACCAAGCCTGCGCCTTCAAATGGGTATGTGCAAGAGAAGTATTGGGAAGCGTGGATCTCGTGGAGATGATAACACGAATTCGCATAGATCAAGCAGAACATTGAGGGCTTTGGTGGAAACGCAGACTCCATTACAGCATTTGGCGAATCGGCCGGAGCAAGTCAGTCGCATAGCCAAAGACGACTGCTACAGGCGCTCCGAGCTAACACACACACAGTCAGTCTCTCGACACTTCTTGCGACACCCGAACCACTGTTTTCCCAGGCAGTGTTGTTGTCAGGGGACATATCTGCCCGGAGGCCGCGCTCTATGGCTTGGCAAACGGCCATGCTCCGTGAGAACCTGTCATATCTGGGATTCAAAGCTAACGATATTCCTGAAGCCGTAGAGAGGCTTCGCGAAATGCCCGCGACGCAAATTGTCCAAACAATCCCGCTCATCCAACACTGGAGCCCTACGCTAGACCCAGAGTTCCTCACCGGCTTGCGCAATGAAGACTTATACATCCAGAACACATGGTGCCGCAGCATATTGATCGGCGATATGGCCCACGATGTACGTTGTGTGATCGCTGCTGAGACAGGGGTGAGAATGCTGACAGAGCCTGACAAAGGGAACCATTCTACGCTCGGGATATCTCGATGATCCTAATGCCAAATACAAGACCATTGCCGCATGCAATGATATCTTGGGAATCACCGGAGCTCGGCGGATCAGAGCGACATATTCGCTTGACGGAGACCGAGCGGACTTGGGCATGTTGAGGCTCATCTCCGATCTTCGGTTTCATTTGCCAGTGATAGCAGCCGGCAAGAATCTTCGATACAGCGAGAGCGTCAAGGTGCGGGAGTATCACATGGACCAGGTAGGCTGTCACCTCTTTCTTTAATCGACAGTTTTCTAGTTTGGAGTTTCTAACGATAAGGGCCATCTCGCAGCCTAACCCCTTTGTGGGCGCTTACCATGGGCTGGCATCACATGTGCTTGATATCGCCTTTTTATTCCGTAATGTAGACGCATGGCTCGACGATGCCGGCATTGGTTTAGGCAAGAGGATGGATGAGGTCTTGATTGAATTCGCGTACCGCGACGACCAGAAACACGATGATAAGGTGCTGGCAATTGGGCCCAGTAACGAGATCAGATCAATGAGTGCTGAAGAGTACGATGACAAGTATCGAGGAGGAGCAGGACAGCTACTTCTTGAGTTCGGTTGGGACAAGTGTCTTGCTCTAGGAGAGCGGCTTCAAGGCATACCCTTTCGTGACCTTTAATGTCCTACCAGTAGACTCATAGAGTGTTAGCTGTTCCTAATTCGCATGCTATCGATGGTCGGAGATGTTTGAATCCTTTAAATCCTATGCATTACATCCAACTCAAGCTTTGAATGCTGTTCAAGCTTATGTAGTGCGATCGGGACCTTGAATACTTGGGGTTTTAATGAGCGTCAAGCTAGCTAGCATTGCATAAGTCAGGCAAATGAGTCTCTGGCTAGTTGATAGTATAAAAAGTGACTATCAGGTCCGCCAAATAGCATTACAATCGCTTTTTTCTTTACTCCAATTTGACCTGGCTTTACCCCCTGCTAAGATATGCTCCTTGTCTTGTTGCGCCTCTGCCTTGATAGCTATCGCAACAGCTATTGTTTTTATTTTCCCATTCTGTGCAGCGGAGCTTCTCGATTGAGTCTTTCGAGCAGTACTCTGATCCAACTGTGGCCAACGACACCATCGCCGTTGATGGGCAGGCTCTCTTCCGCCCATCTGTGGAAAATGCACCGCATCGAAGTACTCACGGTAGATTTGTTGTATTATTACCGGACTCACGGTAGAGTGGGCGGTGATATGCTCAATTACTACTTCTTGAATGATAATTTTAGCCTCCCCTTGACGCCGTTCGATGTATCCGGCTAACGTTACAAAACCTACGGATCCCCTCTCCTTCCTACACCATGGCAACATCGACCGGATTTGGTTGCAATAGCAAAACGGAAACTCTCCCAGGCTATCAGAGTACTCCAGTAACAGATATCGGGATTACGCCGCTACCAAGGCCACGCTATAGGGCGAGGCACCCATGGTTTATGGTTTCGTCGACGAAATTCCTGCCGTATCCAATCTGATGTGGGTTCAGACTGAGCGGTTTTGTGATACTTACTAGGTTCTAAATGGCAGCGACTGCTTCCATAAGATGGAGTCAGGATTGAGCTGGCTAGTCTTACATTACTCATGACAAAGAGCATCTTGGTGGTCAATATAAACGAGACAGTCAGGCCCGTCAAATGGCAGAGCCAATTGCATTCCTTCAACCCTAGCTCCACCTTTAATACATTAATTACACCTTGAAAGTACGCTCTTTATAGCACCCCTTAAGGCCAAAGTGCCTTTCTTTCCCAGCTCTGATTGCCAGTTGTTCGCGTGTATTGCAGCCTTTCATGGAGTCGATCCGATTTACCCTGCCAAAACTCCACAACATCCGGTGTGACTGCATACACCTTCCATCCCGGCATAATAAGAGTTGGGTCCTTGTCCAAGATGGACTTAGCCTCGACCAGACTCTTCTGAAGCTCGTCACTGGTTCCGAGCACCTGGCTTTGCTTGGACGCCATCGCGCTAATTTTAGAACTAGCCGGGCGTGCAGTGAAGTCTTCGGTACACTCCTTCTCTGGCAGTTGAATGGCACTCCCTCGGAGACGGATTTGGCGAGCCTGCTGGGGCCAATAGAAGGTGAGCGCAACATGCTGATTGTTGCTGATCTGCTGGCCTTTGGGGCTGTCGGCTTTGATTGCAAAGTGCCAACCGCGATAGTCAACGTTCTTCAGAATGAGAACGCGAGCATCCGGCCAACCATTCTCATCGACCGTGGACAGAGTCATCGCGTGTGGCTCTGTAACGCCCTCCTCGATTGCCTTGTCTAGCCAGATGCTGAACGCCTCCTGCGGGGTATCAGGCATTGCGTCTAGGTGTGCATCTTGGGATGACCCTTTGAGCACCGGAATTTTACGAAGCTTGGTTCTCATTGAGTCGTCGGAGATTTCCATGATATAGGTGCTCTGAGTTGAGATGTTGCGTCTTGGATTCGCGGCTGGCCCTTCGTGGCCAAGAGTGCTGTAGGGTAGGTGATTCCAGAACCTAGACAGACAGGGTGAGCGAGATAGTTATTATGTCAGTCGCATCAGAATTTGGCGACGCACAACTGGTTGATCAAGTCAAAGTAGCCAAGCTGATGTTTGAGCGCTGAGCCACAGGTAATCAGGTGCAAGAATTGAGGATTGTGTGAATGCTAAGATGCCGATTTGTCGGTGACACTTAATCGGCATCGTATGAGTCACGTCAACAAATGTCGAAAGTCGCAATCCGAATTACCCCGACATAAGCATAAACTGTATATTTGCTAAGAGAAAGAGAACGAAATCATCATTGAACGCCTAAGCTCCCTTCAGAGCATCAGAAGTGCCTCAATAAGACTATTCATCGCCCAGATTCTGCATTGGATACTGTCACACGACATTTGTCGTCGACCTGTGGAGTTTCGAGTCGTACACCTCTTGGCCTGTGGGAGATCTTCCTTTCCAAAGTATTCTGTTACCCTCGATGCACATAGCATGACTTTTTCTTGCGCCCAATTTTTTTCGCTTCGCTCCCTGCCTGCGTTGTCAAGCGATGCGCGGGCGTGCCTAGATTATCGAGGGTGACCTTCCGCGATGTTTTGCTAGACTTGACCTACTTTAACAGACAAGACTCAAACTGCACTAAGCAGCGACAATCGAAAAGATCCACCAATACTATGTCTGTGGCGACTACAGAAAAACGACACTGAGCAGTTGTTCTAGTTAGCTGGGTGGTTTTAAACTCCCTGACGTTGATTGGATAAGGTGAATGAAGCGACGATGACTACATTGGAGACAGGGCGTGGCCGGCCCGGAACTAATACGTTGCGTGAAGGTATCCTGCGATTTGTGTATTGGGCACTGCTGCTAGAAGCACTATTTTACAATCCTGTCTAGCGATGATCAGCGTGACTGCCCAAATCGGCAAGCCGTAAACTAGCGTCTTTTTGAGAGCTGGAAATAGGCGCCTCAGTGACAGGCTAGACACATGGCGGCAAGCTTGGTTTAGGCTAAGGAACAGGTCTATGAAATACTTTGGACACACTGACATGAATGCTCGCTTCACTCCGGCGAGAGCGTGTCATGAATAAATGAGGTACCGGCCATATAACCTCATCGATACTCGCCCTTGACGAAGTGGATAGCCAATTCAGCAGTAACTTCGCCCGTCAGACACAGCGTACCGACAACATAGATAAAAATAGCAACGACCAAATTGAGCATTAGCAAACAGCATCACGAATTGATAAGGGAATTCTTGGCCACTAGCACGCGACTCAAATTGGGGCTCTGCCACCGCCATCCGAGCTCGCCCGGGAGCTAGCGGCTTCCTGAGCTCTGGCCAAGTCTTGTTGAGCGGGTTGGCGGGGTTGCAGATGTTAGCAAGCAAGCAAGGTCGTAGTTGGGCGAATAAAGCAGCAGTGGCGCTTGACTAGGGCTTATGGCTTTTATAGCTTGGACACACTAACCTGCGAGCGTTGCAGTAGGCGCTTGATATGTGAATGAGATGGCCTCATAATGGCTGGGATAAGAGATAATAGAGGGCTGCGAGAGGACAGTTGAATGTGCTGATGGGAGGTCTGCTGTTTGTATAGTGGTAATGAGCGAATGCCTTCAACTTTTCCCTTGAGTAGTCTCAACCCTCAGTTTATCACAGCCGCAATGACGGCTGAGACTCAAAGACGCAGACAGCTGAAAGGAAAAGAGACTTAAAATAATTCGACGGCGCGGGGGGCGGGATGAAAATAAGGCTGCCAAGCTGCTAACAAGTCACCACAAGGGCGGAAACGTCGATCGTATCCCGTATTAGTGTGGGGGCCACGGCAAAAAGGAACGAAAGAGGAGGGTCACGAGTGGTCGTGCTTCCGCGAGACGGCGTCCAAGACGTCACTCTGCAACAAAATCCTCCTTGGCTGCGTCTCCCAGGCGCCGATAAGAGGGCAGCGTTGCCGGTCCGCTTCGAACTTTTTAGTACGCGTAAGTGCATAGTTAGCAACCAATACTGACCCTGGTAGGCCGTCCTCCTTTACCGCGTCTAACCCCTTCCTCTTCAGCCCTCTTCAGCCTCAAGATGCGCGGGGTGGCTGTTGGGATTTGGCAACTGGATGGAGCGGTAATATGAGGGAGGGGCGGGGTGGAGTGAAAACGGAGCTCACCTTATTCTTATTTTAATTTTGCACACTAAATCGAGTCCTTGATGCGGTGGTCGTTGTTCAAGATGCGCCGTTACCATCGCCTTGCAGTCTTGTTTGCCCTCTTGATCCATTGCACTGCAATCTCGTCGACATGGGTTGAGCATCGGAACCTCGAACGAAGTGCACGAGCGCTCAACACGACAGACCAAGATGAGGTCCAGGCATTTATCCATCACTGGGCCTACGTCAGCCAGAAGAACACTCCACGACATCCTCCGCTGGCTTCCCAGGTGCTCCTATCCAACCCTATGTCTAACATGGACATGATGCGACGACAAGACGACGGCTGTACTTGGAATAATGGAGGTTCTTGTTCTGCTGGTTGGAGGTGCTGCGGCTCGTCGGACAGCGGATGGTGCTGTCCCTCGGATTCAATTTGCTGCCCGGACGGGAGCGGAGTGTGTTGCTTTGTGAACACAATTTGCTGTCTCCCAAGCGGTGAGGAGAATTTCGTATGTCCTTCCTTTGGCCCAAGTCTATTATTGATTCAAGTTCCACGCGGGACTTGACTCAAGGAACAACAGCTGCTAACTACAGGCTTTCAGTGTTGCAACCCTGATCAGTCATGCGACAACGACAATCGATTGTGCTTGGACAAAACGTGAGTGCCCATAGCCCCTCTTTCATCTGACAAGGCCATGCATCGCTAAAGAGAGTCTACCATGTTAGGGTCACGGAAACTTCTACGACAACAGTATGGGAAACCGAGACCCAATGGGAGACCGTCTCCGAAGACGCAACTACCACCGAAGAGACAACGAAAACCGAAGATTCCACCGTCCGGGTTACGGTGTCCAACGTTGACACGGGAACAACAACGATCACGACGACTACGTACATCACGGACGCGGTAGCCCACCGAGTCAAACGAACCATGTTCGCATATCCTACGAAGACGGAATGGCTGGAGCCTTCGGAAGTAAACCCGACAGCGAAATGTACAATGGCCCCGCCGCAGGTGTTCAACATCCGGCCCGCCCAGAGCCTCAACGCCCTTGCCGAGGTGCTGCTTCGCCGCGGAATAGAGATCGATCGACGAGATACGGCTACAGAGACAAATTGGGTCACCGAGACGTCGACGACAACGGAGGTGGACACGACAACCGAGACGGAATGGCACACGGAGTATTCGACGGACTTCGAAACGGAAGAGATTACCCTTACCAACTATGTAAACGCCGAGGAGATGGTTACAGTGACCGAAACCGAGACTAAACACGTCGGAAACTCAGACTCAGATTCCGATAGCGCGACGTCGGATTCTGATTCTGATTCTACTGGCGATACTTCAACCTCGACATCAACTTCGGATCCCGATTCTTCGGCGCTGGGCGACTCAAACAAATCGGATTCGGACGACCTACCTATTGGAACTATTGTCGGCGCGGCTGTAGGCGGTGTTGCTGGCATTGTCTTGATTCTTGTTGCCATATGGTGGTGCCGCCGTCGAAACCGTAACACATATGGTCCTCCTCCCGTCGTACCTGGACCCAATACGAGCTATCACTTTCCTCCTCCCGTTGCTGAGACGCAGAGTCCGAAGCCACGAGTCCCTGTGCCGCCAGTGCATACTCCTCCTGCAGTCTACGGACACATTCCTCGCGACCACTATGAAGCCGATGGCGTGGGAGTGACTGCATGGACGCAGGAACAACGGCATAGCAGCACCAACTCCTGGGGCTCGTCTCCTCCGCCGACGTACGCGAGGAATACGCCGGGTGAGCTGTCTAATACGCCAGCTCTTCATGCTCGGCACGCAGAGCTTGCCTCGTCGCCTCGTATACATCCGTATGAGATGGCAGGCTCTCAAGGGTATCACCAGTCAGGTTATGGTAGGTGATAGTTACTATTGGCGGCGAGATACATGTAAAGCGAGTTTAAAAATTGCCATATAGGATATCCAATTCTTTTTCCATAGTGTTGCGGTTTGCGTAAGGTACCTTGTACTCAGTGAAGGATCTGTTGCCACATGTATCCATTGAGTCGGGCAATTGAAACCTCTTATTCCTTCAACCTCAACTTTACCTTGAGCTAGAAATAACCCAAACATCTCCCCAAAACCTTTTAGGAGTTGTTGATCCCTATCTCATGAGTGGCGCGTTGAGCCGCTTGTCTGGCGCAGATTGTAGTCGACGGCCACGTTTCGAATTATTTTTGCGCTGTTCTACGTTCCCAAACTTGCGGTGCAAAATTTCTTAATTTGGTTAGTGTCTAAATTCTAATTAAGAGGGCTCAGGGATGGCTTAGGGATATCGCTAGCTGTTTGTCTGCAACCCCTGGCTTATGGTTAGGGTGACTGAGTTTAGGCGTCTGGTAGTACAGGACAAATACTGTAGTTAGGCGATTTCACTCCTTATCGTTCTGCGCAAATGCTCATTGTAAGGCTACTTGTCCGTGATTGGTATTGATAAATTGTGCCCACTTAGGTCTGGTTCTCATCAATAATCACAACGCCCTTTCCAACCAGTCGCCCACTCTTCGCATCTTCTGCTAGTCTTGGGACTTCGTACAATCCTCTATAAACACCAATTTCGACAAATATTTGATTCTTAGCAACAAAATCAATCATTTTGGTGAATTCTTGAGGTGAACACATGAGAGATCCCTGTACCCGAACATCCCGAAACACAAGATGTTGAAAAGATATGGACACATTTGCCGGCTGGCATGATTAGTTTAGTGCGCCAGGAAGAAGCCGTAGAGCTATTCGGCACATACCTGGGCAATCTGAATCATCGTACCATGTTTTTTTGTAATGGTAGCTGCCGTTTCAGCTGCCTCTGGGTGATCGGACACGTTCAAGGTCGCATCAACGCCCCTCCCGCCAGTTGCTCGTAGGACCTCATCAAGTACTGCCGTTTTACCTTTTCGAGCATCTAAAACAATATCTGCTCCAACCTTGGCACTGAGAGCTAGCCCTTCATCCCGTGCGTCAATTCCAATGACGTACATGCCCAAGGTCTTGGCCAATTGGATCCCGATATGTCCTAAGCCGCCGCCGGAGCCTACCAATGCCAACCATCCGCCGCCCTTCACTCCGCTTTCCATGACTCCTCTCCAGATGGTGCATCCGCCACATGCGAGAGGAGCTGCCGTTTTAAACGGCAGGCTATCCGGCAATAACGCTGCTGTGCGGCTGTCGACAATCATGTATTCGGCAAAGGCACCATCGCGGCTTAAGCCCGGCGCTGCGCCGATGTTGTCGCAATACTGTCTACAGCCTTCTGGGCCACGACACTCTGGGCATTTACCGCATAGATCAGACACCAGATGGCCTAATACGCGCATGCCAGGCTGAAACCGTTCAACAGACGAGCCTACCAGGGCAACTGTGCCGGCTCCCTCATGAGATGGAATTAATGGGAGAGGCGCCCGGGTTAGACCTTCCAGAACCATGAAATCGGTGTGGCAAAAAGATGCCACAGCCACTTTGATAAGTATCTCATGAGGCTTTAAATTCTTTGCCACAGGCACCTGACGAACTTCATAAGGCTTCTTGAACTGTAGATTTCATTAGCCGCCAAGGTAGGCTGCATAAGATAGAGTCATACCTCAACAATCTGGCATGCCAGCATAGTATCGGGGATGCAAAACATTCTTTCGAGCGAGATTTGGCGAAATTGTCTATGATGGGTTTGAGTTGGCTGTAGGCAAGCTGTAAGGAGAGCTCACGCGTGCTTGGGACAATCTGCATTGCCTAGTAGGCTGAGGTATTTAACTGCGTTGGTGGTGCTCCCGACCTCGTTGAATAAACATTGCTCTCATGGCCTCTGCTGGGGCATCAACCGAAGCTAGCTGCGGCTCAGTCCTCACGTTCAGGTGGCGGCATTCTACGATCGCAAAATTGCTTTGTGTGAATTCCGCTAAAGTGTCGTCAGGCACGATGAAGTGACATGGATGTTTGGCGTATTCCGCTCACGGAAATAGCACTTTGAAATCACCCCACAATCAGATCAACGCAGAGAGACTTCCTACAATGACGGAATTGTTTATTTCCATTGATTGATCTTTCCTTACGTCATACAGCCGCTTTGCACTAAATTTAGCTGCACTCTTCAGGACGGCGACAAGTTCATTGACATTAGATAGTTAGTTCGTTTACATGGTGAGAGTACTTCCACGGGTTTCATCCTTTTGCCAATGTTTATCTGGACACCTGGGCATCGTTGCTCTGCAAGCCAGCTACTCGCCGAACAGAACTTTCCGAGTGTTGTAAGAATAAGCCAGTTTTCCATGCCAGAAATCCGTCGCATCCGCCTTTGATATCTGCCAAGCTTGATCTAGTGCTTGCACTAGGTCCTCAGGTAACGGCCCCTTCTCCAGGGCTTCCAGGTTCTCTTCTAGCTGCGAATGACTACTGAAACCAATGATGACGCCATCACCTCCACCCTGGTCTAGGTTCAATGCCGAATGATGAAGACACCATCGCAAAGCCATCTCTGCCATTGCAATTCCATGTTTTTGCACAACAGGCTCAATATGTCGCAGGCTGGCAAATGCGCTCGGTTTGAAGTAACGGCTGCGGTACAACCGTCCCTGATTTGTGAACTGATCGCTGAACCGGCCTGATGTGGGTTCGTTCGTAGATTTGTACTTGCCGGAAAGCAAACCGCCGGCAATTGGGTTGAAGATTACAACATCAATTCCGTAGCGGCGGCAACATGGGAGGAGTTCGGATTCGATATTGCGTGCTGAAGACAGGTTAGCCCTCATCGATGGAAGAAAATAATCCCACGCAAGACTTGCTGATGACATTGTAGAGTGCCTGGTAGACAGCGGGTCGCACCCAGCCCCTTTCGTTGCATGTTGTCACAATCTCGGCCACTTCGAAAGCGGAGAAGTTGCTGAGGCCCCATTTCTTGAACTTGCCCTGCTTGTACAACTCATCGAGCTCACCAAGCGTCTCTTCAAACGGTGTCGCCCGATCCGGCCCGTGTAGGTAAAAAATATCCACACGATCAGTCTGCAGTTCCCTCAGCGATTCTTCAATCTTCGATCTCAGTACCTCTGGCTTGTGGTCCCCCGGCTTCATTGGGTACCACTTTGTTGCTAGGCTTAAGCCTCTCTCACGCCAACGGGCCTTTGCAGTGAAAGCCTCTTGTTTGCCGCCCATGTACTGATGAGCAGTGTCAACCTCATTGTAGCCTTTGTGCTGAAAAGTAGCCAGACATCTATTGAATTCGTCAAGAGAAGTGATGCGGGCGCCTTCGCTCTCCGTGCCTTCAGGGCCCACGGTCATTAGGCCCAGAATGACCCGTTTCTTGGTTTCTGGCTTGTCAGACATTGCGAATTTCGGTATCGCAGTGGTTCGATTGTCACTGGCGGCTCGGCTCTAGTACACTCGTATCAATGCGCAGTAGAAATAGATTCCTGGGGAACAAGAAGGACTTGGGCTTCCTGACTTCTTGTTGTTTCGTGTGCAATGCCTCATCTTCCGCGCGAGAGAGACCCTGAATGAGATCTGCGAATGACACGCAAAGACACCGCCAGGGGTTTGTGGTCCGTTCCGAGCGATATGTCTTCCTTGACGACGCAAGGTTTTTGTGTCAATTCCGGAGGTGACTTTGTAAAACTTGCTCCTTGCTCACCGGTAAATTTATTCCTGAATCGACGGAATGTTCTCTTCGGCGTATTAGAATAAGTGCCGCAGAGTGACCTTGCTACAACCAGCTGACCTCAACTCATTCTTTGTGTTTTATCATCTTCCTATCACCAAACTGCGTCATCCCAGGGTCTGAGGCATTCAAAGTCAAAATGGCTGTTGACTCCAGCTATGTTGTATACGGGGCAATTATTGTCCTCGCCTATCTTACCCTTCAACACGTCCTAGAGCGGAAGCGAACACCCAAAGGGTATCGGCCCATTCCTCGCGTGCCAGGATGGCCAATCGTGGGAAACACCTTCCAACTAGGAAAACATCCACAAAAGACGACAATCAAGTGGGCTAAGCAGTATGGCGAAATCTATGAACTAAATGTCAGAGGCATGCGAATAGTCATGTTCGGCACTCGTGAAGCGATCAAGGATGTTTTTGAACGGCAATCCGCTGTCACCTCAAGCAGGATGCCATTACCTGCAATGAATGAGGTAATCTCTGGCGGCTTCAGAATGCTCATGATGCCATACGGCCAAAAGTGGAGGCAACTTCGAGCCATCGTTCATAAGACGACAACTCCGAAAGCTTCCGATGCCGTAAGGCCAAGTCAGGAATTCGAGTCTAAACAACTAGCATTCGATATTCTCACGAATAATAAGGATAGCAAATCCTTCTATGACCATACCAGAAGGTACACCACGTCGGTGATGATGACCGTAACATATGGAAAGCGTATGCCAACCTCGGTAAGTGCCCAAACAGCAACCAACACTCCAGTTGTTTTTCAACGTTCTGATTGATCGGTGCCTTAGAACCATGAAGATATCAAGCAAGTATACAAAGCTATGGGAGAAATGGGCCAGCTAGTTCTTCCCCGCGGGTTTCTCGTTGACAGCTTTCCTGTGCTGGCTAAATTGCCCATGTGGATGCAAACGTGGAGAAAGAAAGCCAAGAAATACTACTACGGCCAGGAGAAGATCTGGACGCGACTATACGGAGGGCTACTGAAGGAACTAGACAACGGCACTGCGCCTGACTGCTTTGTCAAGCAGATTGCAGAGGAAGAAACCCAGAGAAGAGGTATCAGCGATGTTCAAGCAGCGTTTGTTGCTGGGTGTAAGTTTTCGTACCCGGTCCTCGATCATGGAAATTTAACTAACGTGAGAAAAAACAGCTGTGATTGAGGCTGGATCCGAAACTACTGCAGGCCTCCTCAACTCCATCTGGAAATATGTGGCGGCAAACCCACGTGTCCAAGCTGCAGCCCATGAAGAGCTTAGTCGGGTAGTTGGTGAGGGCCGGAGCCCGACATTTAGCGACATGGAGAACCTCCCCTACATCTCCGCCATAACCAAGGAAGTACTGCGATTTCGACCTGTGGCAGCGTTTGCCCTTGTTCATTCCACCACTGGAGACGTCGTGTACAAAGACTACTTTGTCCCCAACGGCACTACAATCGGGTACAGCATGGTTGCCACTCATTTTGATGACACTTATGAGGATCCGTTCGAGTTCCGGCCCGAGAGACATTTGGGTTCCACAGTTCGTTTCGGTACATCTCTTACCAACCCCGATACCAAAAAGCGCGTGACATACGCATTTGGCTCCGGTCGACGCATGTGCCCAGGAGTCCATCTGGCGGAGAATAGCTTGTTTATTGTGGCAGCGAGAATACTGTGGGCCTTCGAGCTGAAGCCGGCATTGGATGAACATGGGCAGGAGATTCCCGTGGACGTGTCAGACGAAGCATACATACATGCATCTATTGTAGTCCCGAAAAGTTACAGTCTTAGGTTTGTCCCAAGAAGCCCACAGCGGGAGAAGGTGGTGAGGGACGAATGGAAGTCTGCAGAAGTTGATGGCTACTGGTTGGGTAACATCAAAGTGGACAAGAATGGAATGCTCTCGAAGGAGTCGCAGAGGCTCTAAAGTAGACTCATAAACTGACCGAGAAGCAAATTTTCTTTAAAATTCGCTGCGCAACAGGAAAGCTCTTTGTCATCGGTGCGGTTGAGTCGCTTGATGCCACCTGAATGGGAACCCTAGAAGAAGTGTGAAACATTTTACATATAAGTTAGCTAAAATTGATTTTTTTTTAGATGCTTGCCCGCATCCTTTGATCAGTCCTCAGCCTCCAATGTACGTATAGGCGAATCCAAGCATGGGATGTAAATCAGCCGCTCAGATGTATCATCTTCAGCATAAGATGGGTACAAACTAGGCATAAGTTCTGGCCTTGTACCTTCGCAGGAATTATGGCCTTCTGCGTGCGAGGTCCAGATGTCTGATTCAAACATCATTTCGTTTAATCTGTCCCCTTCCGGAGGTGTTGTTGCTTCGTGCCTCAACTCTGTCAAGCCAAATTTGATGGCAACAGCACGAAGAACATTATCCAGTCTCTCAAGGACTGTCCGCGCAACCCGCAAGCCTGAGGCAAGGCTCCGCATCACATTTGTCGCCTTTTGAAAAGACTCGACTGCATCTTCATGAAGTCGACTGGCCTGGTTTTCGGACAGCATGATTCCTGTGAGCGCTACAAGGGCCCCCGTGAGATAGAAGAGGTAGAAAAATCTATCACCAGGCGCGTGGAGAGAAGAGCAGTGAAACACGTAAATGACGTCAATGGAGTCGGACGCAACCGAGAGGCATATTGCGTCGTTCTTTGCTATGAACGATAGCTCAGCCAAGTCCCTTCTGCGAAGGAGAAGCCGCAAGTGGTTCGTACGCTGGAATGTGTCAATCCTTCAGCGATGTCAAGTACCTGTGTTCGGATGAACCTACCAGTCGCAAAAGCAAAGCCTGATATCTGATAAACGAGGGAGGCGACATGGCCTTGTCAATTTTCCCGGCGTGGGACCACCATTGAAGCTGCTCGGGGAGAGACTCGAGCAACTGTTGAGCCTTCGCATCCATAGCGGCGATGAAGTCTTCCTTGATCGGACGCTTGGCGTGAGCACCAAACATAGCCCTCCAAGTCTCGGACGTTAAGCGAGTCAACATAACGGTGCTATGAAAATACGGCCCGAAAGAACTCCGTGGCGTCTCGTTTGGTAGCCGCTCACTATGACCAAGCACTCGATCGTCGAGCATCGCAGGCAAGTCAACGCGGATCTCGTTTTCGGCAATTAAAGAGGGAACACAGCGCAACTGATTAATGTTTCGTTCGAGACAAAAGAGCGACCAGAATATCCGTTGACGGATGTGAACCTCAAATGGGCTGCAGTCACGCCAGGCGGGCTGGTTATGTAGATTAGTCCGGTAGCATAGACACACCGCTTGGCTGACTGCCTCGTGTGCGGCATTGAGATCCTCGATCCGAAGAAGATACGTGGCTTTGATGATTAAACATGGGATCATGTTCACATCGCCTCGGGCTTGCGACATGGCATGGCTGAGCAGGTGCGTTGCCGACTTGAACTCCCACCAGCCGGGCGGCTCAGAGGAATGAAAGTCTTGACTTTCCAGCACAAACATCAGTGCAGTGATTAAGCGTACGTGCGCTACGAGTTGAATTGCTTCGATGCTGGGATTCGAGTTTCCCCCATGTAGGTACTCCTCTAGCCGAGAAAGGAATTGGGATTCATTGGAGCATGGATCTTTTCCCTGTCAACGTTTGAAAAGGCTGAGGGATTTGAGGAAATGGCTTGCTAAGACTCACAATGCGGATTGATGTACTCGAAAAATCGGCTGATCTGACCTTTTGCAAAATCTAGGTCCGGTCCAGACCACAACTCGAGATCCGCCTTACAGCATCTGGGAAAGGTGATGGATTCATGCAAAAAGCTGCATGGCGCGAGATCTTGCAGAAGCGATGCATTGAAGGTAAGGGTTTCGTCAGGTAACTGGTTGAGAGGTGGGGCATCAAAAATGCCCAGGGAGTGCGCAAGCTTGTTGGTTGGATCGAAGCCCCAATGGATGGTTGTGTAATCGCTGGTTGCTGTGTTGTCGTTTGCGTCTTCAGCCATGTTTGGATACTCTTGCGGGATATCGATGGCGACTTCCGATGATTGAAATGTCAGTTGCATATCGGCGATCTCCGGCTCGTCCTCGACTCTCGCGATGGCTTCTATTAAATCCGGCACATTGAGTGTAATGCCGACCGGGACTTGATGTCCTATAGATGGCGGATCATCCATCTCACTCAGGATTCCATCAGCATGAGTGGTGTGGGGGGTCTCTTGGGGTGACCGATTTGAGCCCCGAGGAGATTCTGAATTTCGCTGGCGTTGACGTGAGATGGTAATTTCCATTTGGGCCGTCGATGTGCTTGTAGAGGTACCGTCTGCCCTCTTCCTCTTGCGCAGACTTGGGTTATAAACACAGTCAAGATTGGCTCTGGAACATCGCGAACAGGAAGTGTTTCCGCCTCCGACACACTATAGAGCAGGTCTTGTCAACCATGCTCCTGCAATGTATTGTATGAACTCCGATACGGTACCTTAACTTTGCGTCTCTGACACTCCAAACTAGGCCGGTATGAGTTACATCTTCCTATGAGAACGAGACAACAAGTTTTGGGCCAAGCGTATCGACACTCACCAGGCGGAGCTAGCATAAGGTGAACGTTTCCTTGCAGGCTGACTCATCCCTATTGTTCCAACACCCTTCGAGGTGGATTACTGCCTGGAGGACGTAGCAAATCGGCGTGAAGAACAGGCTGTTTGGGGGGCAGGACGAAGAGTTCACAAAGGAACGAAGTGGCAGAGGTCGTTTTGCTCAGCGGAGGCGCGGAATGAATGAAGAGGTTCGCCACCCAGCCAGGACAAGTTAGTACACCTTGCAAGAGGCCTAGGGTGTAAGATTGTTGTTGAAGTGACCCCTCGTGTGGCGGCATAAGACCCGAATTTGCATAAATCTCTGATACACCAATATCCTAGCCTTAGTCAGATGACTAGAAAACCCCTCTGAGAAAAGAGGGGGTCGGAGGTGTCCAGGATCAATACAAGAATCATCTTTAGGCTCCATATCATATTGAACGCTAATTATCACCTTGATCAAATTTGGCCGTATCAGGTCCAACATTTGTTACAGAAGCGCGGGGTACCCGGTAAGAATGCAGGGGTTGTAATGGCGGCAGCTACTCCATATTCATGTCTCGGCATTTGGTGACTCGGTCCGATTGGCATGGGCCTTGACGGGGGCTCGTGTCATACAGCCGACTTCGGGGCTTTGACCAGCTGTTGGATTGTGACCCTGTGTTACGAAACCTTCGATAGATTGATATCCTGACCTTAGTCAGGAAGGGGGGCGAGACATGACGCAAATACCCCTTTTCCCGGAAGCACCGGAGTTAAGACAATCATCAATCTTTTCCCTCAACAACATCCCTATAGCAAACTATCGATGTAATCGAATTAGTCGTGACGGATCTAACACCAGCTTAAACTTTGTCTGCTAGCAAATTTCTTACGTCAGTACACATCAACTCTTGTTCCCTCAGGTCCCCGCCTCCCTTCTACCTATTCCTAAATTCCGGTGTTGCCCTCACGTCTCCCTTCGCATGTTCCCGGGCTAAGACGGTCTTAATGTCTTCAGAGCCATTATCAACATCTGCGAACAGCCCCTCCCAAGGCTCGTCATGGAAGTCGAGGCTGAGCGAGAAGCAGCTAAGGAAAAGGAGACATACTGACCGACAGAGCCATCGCATTGCACGAAACAACACCAAGGAGAGGATAGCCGAGCTAGAGGAACGTCTCCAGTTGCTGGCCACCCCAGATCGCCTTGTCATGTCTCTGCTTGAGCAAAACCGCATGTTGCGGACCCAAAAGGAGAACTTAGAGGCATCGCTTGATACCTTTTTTTCTGCCTTTGGCTTCTCCAAAATCGAGGGACGCAATGCCATGGCTTGTGTAGAGCGCGGAGAGTCCAGTACAAGAGCGTCGGCGTCGGTGCACATGGAGGACGCTGCCGAGATCTCTCGTTCGCCGCTCAACAGTTTGCCCGGGATCACATCTCCGATTGACTCCGAGTGCAATTTGCGAATGCGTTTAGCTTCTGAGCCGTCGCCATTCACAGAAATCAGTCACTTTTTAGGCCAGAGCGGGTACACTCTAGATTTTACCGATAACCAGATGCTTGCTGCCATTTCCGAGTGGCAGCCCACCACCAATCGCGGCAAACCGGGTTCCATATTCAAACTCGCCTGCTCCATGCTACATATCAACCGCTATCCCAGCCAGATCCAGGACCACGCAACGCTTACACGTCAGGTTCGATCACCAGACTTCTTCTCGAGGATTCTTCATGACCTTCTCCCACCTTCAAGTTGGAATACCGCGACCACAGAGTTCCATGGCGATGTATTTCTCGATGTCATATGTAAAAAGAGAAGAGAAATGATCGCCATCGCCGCTGAAGCAGTGCGAGGATGGGCCACTGAATCCTACGTTGAACGCCTAGTCATGTTTTGGGCCATCTACACGTTGTTGTCTGTAAGCTGGCACTACTCGCTCTGAGACCACGATATGAGTGCTAAGACCTGACGACGCACTCAGATATTGATATTCCCCACGCCACAGAATTTGGCTCGCTGCCCGCCTTGGATTAGACCCTTACCAGCCCAGTTCGCCCATTCACATCCACCTTGGGTAGATTTTCTCCCGTGGCCCTTGTTACGAAATCGGCTTGTACACTTCTACGGGGACTTTCAAGAAACCAATCTAGCTTCCACGCTCCTAGCTAGTACACACGTCGATGCTAAATGGCGGACGTGGCCGAGACCGTTGATTACAACAAACAAGACTCAAACGGATCTAGTTTTAGATCCCGAATTCCAGACACATATATTTGCTTTGGAAAATATTCAAGTTGACTCACAGTTCATGAGATCCTTCCCGGAGGCTTTCACATTTGCTGTTTCGGTGAACGAAAAGTCTTCAACGCCTTCTGTGGAAGTTATCCGGGCAGAAACTGAAGTGATAGTAACTAACATGGGTGCTTGGGAATACAGCCAAGGCTCATCCCACCTCGCCTCTAACTTGGATACGAACATTGGGGCTTGTGCGTGGGGGCAGAAGGAGCTAGAGATCAATCGTGGTAGCGCAATGAATGGGCACGATCAGGAGATAGGGACGGGATATATATGCAAAACAAGGGAGTTTGACCTCGGGGAAGGCATGCCTCTTATGGACAATGCAGCATTCGCCTTGTTGAGGTGACTGACTCCCCATAAGTGGTTACCGGCGGCTCCAGAAAAGTAACCCTAGGATGATATTTGCTACCGCAGGAATGAAAGCTTTTAGCAGAACCTTTTGACATTCCCCTCAAGATGCTGCGAACTGTTATGAGGTGGATCAACCAACTCTATGGTTGTTCCCGGAGGGCTGCATTATATCTTCACACGCATTTTTCGGTCCTGAATGAGAATTATGAGAAAAGCTATTTAAATCTTGTTTGAGGTCCGCCAAAATGACGCAGCGTGATATTTATTTATCAGGACGCACAATGCATCCTCGACATTGAATTGGCATCTAGGGATGCCGGGTTCCCCGATATTAAATGCACTCTATTTTCTAGAAAAGCAGAAGGAGTTATTGTAAAAAAAAAAACCGGTAAATCTATTTTTCGTGAAAGCGGGATTGACAATAGTTGTGTCTCCGACCATCATGCACAAAGTCACACTGAGTCACCTCGCAGTTGCATAAATTGAAGGAGTGTGACGACCACAGATTGCCGGGCGATTTACCGGGCGGCTTTTCGTTATTCTTTTGCCAAGACTGAATTTGCCGAGTTACGAAGTATGTTGCGTGCCCCTTTGGGCTTAGGATGCCTACATCCCATACTCTCCAGATAACGTCTGTCCTTATTCCGCTTCCGCTTCCGCTTCCGCGACAGCACGAATGAGTGATGGGCGTCGTTCTAGACGACGCATGTGGTGGAGAAGGACCCGCACTTCACGGCTCAGGAGGCCGGCCCCCCTTCCCCCACTTTCAAGGCTTTGACTCTGATGTAATGTAATTTTCCAAATCTAGCAACTACACAGGATATTCTTAAAGCAGAAGAAAGGGACAAAAACTAAGTAAGAGCAAGTTCCACATTTCGAAAGCCTTGAATAGCCCCTTTTATCTGTGTCACGCTGAACACCATGCCGAACATCATAAAGTCTCCTAACCTGTCGACCACTAGTTATTCAGTCCCACAAAATGCTGAAGCTGTATTTCGTGATGGTATTCTGGGTAATCCCTTGGTAATGAAGGAGCTGCCAACAGAGGCAGTCGAATGCGCACGCAACATTCAGTTTGAAGGCAGCTCTAACCCAAGCATCCCCGTCAACTGGCGTTTTGCAGAGAGCGTTACAGCCTTGAAAGCTTATGAAGCCACCATAATCAATGTGCTTCTCAAGCGGAAATATGGAATTGAAGCTCCCCATGTCAAGATTGATACGTACGGAATTGGGTCCCCGAATGACAGTATCAGGTAGCTGACGAATGACGAACAGAGACCATGCACAACTGTTCATCATGTCCGCTTTACTTTGGACCGTGGACCCCGACGGTGAAAAGATGACAGCAGCTTCAATTCAGGAACCTGAGTTTCGTGCCAGACTCGCCAAACTTTTCCCAAGCTGGGATAAATATGGCGCCGTGGCTACACCTCACGCCTCCTCAGCCACCAATATATACAAGTGCAAAGATGGGAAATTCTTCCACATCCATGGTGAGTTGCAGACTCCCTGTTACTCTGACCACTTATTGTTAGCTGTTAGACTTCACTTCATCAAGTCGACGAGACTTTTTAGAAATGCTTTGTTCGGCTAACAGTGTTTCCCCGACCGTTAGGGTCCTTGAATCCAGAGCCTACCCTGAAGAGCCTCGGCCTCCCCATCACAACTCCTGCCAAAACGCTCGAAGAAGCCTGGCCTACGTTTGTTGAGGCTGTCGGGAAGATCAGTTCAAACGAGCTGCAGCATAACGTATCCGATGTCTTCCGCCAGGCGGGGACAATCTGCTATAGAGCAGATGAATACCGCAACAGCGAACATGGGAAAAGCAATACTCACGTGGGGCTCTTTGAGATTCATCGTCACAGAAATCATGTTCAGGGGCCCTCGTGGTGGCCAGACAGCCCACGGACCTCAGCCGTGAGGCCTCTGGCTGGACTCAAGGTGCTTGATCTAACACGGGTGATCGCGGCGCCTGCGGCATCGCGAGGCCTGGCCGAACTAGGGGCTCACGTCATGCGCATTGCGGCGCCGCACCTCCCTGACACCTCAGCTTTGCACGTTGACCTAAACGTGGGCAAGTGGAATGCCCTTCTAGATTTACGTCAGCCAGAAGACCGGCAGAAGCTTCGGGATCTGATCATGGAAGCGGATGTCTTTTTGCAGGGCTATCGACCCGGCGCGCTCGACAAGTACGGCTTCGGAGAACAAGACATACTTGCGCTTTGCAAACAACGAGAACGAGGAATCGTCTACGCCCGACTCAATACATATGGCTGGCAGGGCCCTTGGTCGCAGCGGAGTGGCTGGCAGCAGATCAGCGACGCCGTAGGTTGACCCACGTCAGTTCAGCTTCACGGCCTCTGCCACTGATCGCAAAGATAGTCTTGCGGAGTCTCGTTCCAGTTTGGTCAGGCAATGGGAAACGATGAGCCCGTCACACCAGTGTTTCCTAACTCGGATTATTGGTAAGTAACCCCGCGCTCGCAACTGAGAATAGTCGTATAACAACTGGGTGACCACAGCACGGGAATTACGGGCACCATTGGCATAATGACGGCCTTGCTCCGTCGGGCACAGACGGGAGGATCCTACACGGTCGACGTACGTAACTACCCTGCTCTGGCTGGCCAGTCGATTTCCGGTGCATTGACTTACAGTGTGGCTTAATGATTAGATCGCTTTGAATTACTATTCTCGATGGCTCGTCGATAGTTGCGGTGTCTACCCTGACAAAGTGTGGGAGGAGCTCTGGACTCGCAACGGCCGTCAAGTTTTTCGCCACTTCCACAATATGCAGTACACTCTCCCGAAAGTGCTCGGTCTGCTTGTAAAATCCAAGCCCCAAGTGCTGTTCAGACCTGAATTCTACACCATCACTCATGCCAAGGTAGTGGATAAAGATATTAGAATCGTGGCTCCAGTATTGCGGTATCCCAATGGCGAGGTGGAACCTGGATATGATATCGGCACCAGAACAAATGGCGTGGATCAACCACGTTGGCCGCAGGACCTAACGGTCGAAGTGGTCGTATAGCCCACCCCTGACCCAATGGGACGGCAGCTACACTAGCAATATGGTTTAATTAGTTTAGAGCGATATCGTTGAGATCCCTGACCTTCATTTGGAACCATTGATGGAGAATAGCGCTTCACTAGGAACATCGCTTCGGGAGGGTTTGTTCCGTGGGGCGGATAGTCGCATTATATGTCATCCCGTCGTATAGCATATCCTCTTTATGAAAGAGTGTTGCCAGCTCCTACTTGCGGTTTAGGTGCCCGAGTCATGCCCATTTTAGAATGTATTGCCCAGGAATGTCGGAAGGGGTGCCAAACCATGGGAGCTACATCTCTCGCCACGCAACATGAGTCCCGGAACTCTTGCATATATTTAGGCCTGAAACGCCGATGGAGTTTACGGACCTAAGTTAATCTCCATTACTAGCGAGGACTTAGACGGAGATAAGATAACTCCGATGCGCCGGTTTGGTGCAGGTCAGGGAGGCATTGGATAATAGCGCAGACGGGGATGTGTACTACTGGTGGCTGCCATTTTATTGATCTTGAACGTTGACCTTGGCCATAATTCCTAGAATAAAGAGTGGTGTCTTATGTTCTTCGACATTGATTCAGTTCAATTGATGTGTTAAGCTACAGATCTAAGAAGAAATTTTGGATGAGTAGTGCTATTTCAATAACCCTATTTTGCTAGTTATAATCTAACCTGCCACGTAAATGCCATATGAAATTTAGCAATTTCGCTCAGATTTTCTTACCTCCCCTTTTCATATTACATTTCTATAGCAGCTAGAGATAACTAAGGCTTATATAAAAATCCCGTATAGCTTAACTATAATTTCATCTTCTAAGGATAATTAAGTAGCAGGAATCAAGCTATCGCTAGATAGTATGAGTATTACCGAGGGCCTTAAGCTAGCCTGCAACCCCTTCCTACATCTGCCTCCTATTCCCTTTCACTTTATATTTATATCAGGTTATAATCTAGTTAAGGATTTTATTAAAGACTGTATTGAAGACCGTATCTGTAATGATGTTAAGGCTTGTGATGGAGGTATATCTGCGTCACTTTCAGCTTATATGCAATCTTAGCAGATACTTGCAGTTATCTGCTATATATTATTAGTGCTCTGGCTCTGGCTTATTATCTTTAAGGTTGCTATTAATACTATTAATAATAGTGTTAATAATAATAATAATTTTCATATTATTATAATAGTTTTATTACTATACAGAGATTTAAGATTTAAAGGAACTTTTATTATCTTATGTATTATAGTATTATAGCTTGGAGTCAGCTGCAAAAGCTGATATAGGAGTCTCAGATTAAAGGAACAGCTATAAGGATATTAATTTTACCTGATAATATATGAGAAAATTTATTAATTAACATAAAATTATTTTTATTTATAATAGGGGCTTGGTTTTATAGCTTATCATAAAATGGATCAAATTTATATATTTGCGATGTTATGAAGGAGTAATGTAGCTATTGAAACGACCTAAGGGACGAAGGAAGAGAACAACACCCAAATTGCTAGCCGTCCCTCGCAACAGCAGCCTGTTTGAGATCTGTCTAGCCGACCCCTTCCAGGCTGGCTGCAGCAGCTATCAGCTTGACCACCTGTCTCATACACAGACTCGAAAGATGGCTGTAGCAGAAGGAAGCATCTAATGACACAGCTGGTCCGTCCGAATCCTAGGTGCGGCGTTTGGCAAGGCATCAGAAGGTCGGTGCGACCTAGAATCAAAAGGGTTTGTCTGAAGGGCTGGACACAGCAAATCGGGCTCGCGGTCTTGGATCAAGAGAAGAGACAGAAGGCAACCTCCGATAACTGTATGACTAGAAAAGCTAAGATGTCAAAGAAAATGCAAAGACCTCATCGGTCTGACAGACTGGGAGGTCTCGTTCCTGCCTACAGCCTGACCAGCTTGTCGATGATGATGCTGTTGAATCTCACCACGAGACCCTCCCTGATATAGCTCCTTTGGTGTTGAACCCACGGACGAATCCAATGTGCGCCGCTTCACTATATAAAATTATGTGATGTAAAGGGGGGGTCATAGCTGCGGGAGGAAATTTTCAGTCATGTGACGTTGCGCGTGCGAAAAGTTATATAACTAACAAAGAAGGGTTATTAAAATAGCATGACTCTTTTGGGTTACTACACTATAGGCCAGTCTCTCCTCATTGAATTAAAAAGATCATTGAGTGTCTTCAACTCATGTAAAGTAAAAAGAATTACTATCACTACCTGGCGTTCTTACTCTTAAACTATCAGCGAAAAGAAAAAGAGCATTGGCGAGAACATTGGACCTTAAGCCTCCAATGACATATTGCTCCTAGATCCAGCCTCGTTCCAAAAACTTGATTGGTACATCAACCTCACGGGCTCTCAGAAACTCACCAAAGCTTTTTGCCAGACCATCAAGCACTGAGCTAGAGCTAACACCATTCTGCAGGATTCCGTACGTCACGAAGTGAACAGCCTGTAAGTTCGGCATCTCACATCGCTCAATCCGGTATTCGGGCCTATAGTCTCGGGCAAGAAGCTCCTTGAACTTGGAGATCGACAGTAGAGCCTGAAGCCATGGGTATTCGTCTTCATGTCGGACCCAGAAACCGACATTGGCATTTCCCCCCTTATCCCCAGAACGGGCGAGCACAATTGACCCTAAAACACAAAATTTGTGTTAGGGCATCTTGTTTCCAGAAGAATCCAACCCAAGTTCCAGCATGGCGGAGGGTTCGGGTTGGAACTGGGCAAGGGGTTGGTGGAAGAACTCACCTAAGGGCGCCTTGCGTGTTGGCCCAAATGAGTTCAAGTCTGTAGGATTTGCAGTATCATACGAGACTTGACCCATAAATGGCTGCATTTTAAGGGGCGGTGACACCTTCTGTCCTGGTCCATCTTCCATATGCACCCGAATGTCAAGGTGCGACTGGAGAATGGTACCGGGAAAGTAGACCGTATAAGGTTTGGGGTTGAGAAACGTCCTCATGTCGACCAAACTTTTATCGTAGCTTTAGCGGGATAGAAGCTTGAGGCTTGACGAATGGGCGCACTTACGGATAATAGCCAGCATAGCTTCCCATTGCCGCCTTGAGGTGCGCCTTGGCGAACGCCACACAGAGCTCGGCGGTTGGGGCTTGCACGAAGTTCCGGATCATGACTGTACACTCTGCCTGGCTTTGAGGATCAGTTGGAGAGGACCCATAAGCCGTGATGTCAATCTTCGTGTAGCGAGACACTGTATCTCCTAGTTCCTTCTCCGTCTGTAATCGGAGCAGGTCCACCTTTTCTTTAATATCAAGCCCGTTGGCGAATGTCGAGAGCTCCGCTTGGAAACCCCTACCAACTGTCAGTTCATCTGCAAAGCTTGGCTCAGATGTTCTTGCACAACATACCCCTTCGCAAATAATGCTAGCTTAGTTGTCGGTGGCGGGGGGGACCCCGTGATGCCGTAGCATCTTATCCTGTTGGGTCCGGATTCCGAGACGGCTGCATTGGAAAGATGGGCTACCACATCTGGATTCAGGTACTCAGAGCCTTGGATCTCATAAAGAAGTTGGGCCTTCACTGAGTCAACAGTTACGGCCCCATTCGAGCCGTCATGCATAGTGATCTCGCAGCTACCATCTGCAGAGATGTCGGCGATCGGGTACCCGTGAAGGTAGGGTTTTTCGATAGACTTAAACCCACAAAAGTTCCCCCCCGTCACATAACAACCACATTCAATCAGATGCCCAGCAACCAAACCCCCAGCAATCTGATCGTAGTCGTCATATTTCCATCCATGCCACCTGTGTCTGTGTTAGATCACTTGTCACGTTGAGAGGAGAGATGTCAGCTTGCCATGCGGCCAAACCCATGACGGGGGATGCATCGCAAACGCGACCGCAAATCACTATCTGTGCGCCAGCATTGAGTGCCTGGATGATACCTTGCATCCCTATATAAGCATTAGAGCAGAGAATATCCTCTTGCAGGGATCCTATGTCAACATCCTTAATGTCGAGGTGACGGATGCTAGTTGGATCCTTTCTGAGCTCGTCAATTTGAGGCATCACATTGTCTCCATCAACCCAGGCAATTTTGATGAAAGGGAAGCCAATTGAAGTAAAGTAGTCACGGACTTCCTTGTAGAGGCCCTGGGGGTTGAGTCCGCCACCGTTGTGTACAAGCTTCACTCCCTTTTCGGCTATCAGACGAGCGGTATCGCGAAACTTTAAGTGGGCTAGGGCCGGCCGCTCATAGCCCATCGACGGCTGCTCCTGGATCTAGATTCATTGAGATTCATTTCTTGGAAACTTTTCGCCCTCGAAGAACGCAGGAATGGTACTAGAACGTACTTCAATTGCTCGCGCCGCTAGGTTCAGCTCTGCGAGGTAGTCCGCAGTGATGGCATCTAAAGGTCCTTCAGAAACTAGGCGAAACATCTGATCGGGGCCATCTCCGCTTGCGCCGGCGCTGTTCTCCATTTTCAGTCTTCTTTCTTTTCTCTTAATACATTCGTTCGATCTCACCAGTTTCCGATGCGAATGGAGCGTTTCGAAAGGCCAGATTCGCCCATTGTGATGAAGACACAGAAAGTGTTACGGTTGCTGCAGATGCAGATGTAGATGTATCACTCGGTTATTAATTGTTGAATTGCGATCCTGTTAGACTTGATAAAGGCTCACGCCTTTTCAAACGCTGTGACTGCAATCCACAGAGTTTGGTGACGTTGGACCGGAATCGACTAGGGAGGGGTCCATTTTTTTTTGGGTCTTCTTGAACGAAACATTGGCGGAACAAGACTGCGAAGTCAGATGCTCCAATTCCGAGGGTCACTTATGTCGGATGAGCGCGGAATGAAAGTAGCCAGGATTGTGGTGGAGTAATGCA
This sequence comes from Dactylonectria alcacerensis, assembly GCA_029931735.1. Classification (NCBI taxonomy): domain Eukaryota; kingdom Fungi; phylum Ascomycota; class Sordariomycetes; order Hypocreales; family Nectriaceae; genus Dactylonectria; species Dactylonectria alcacerensis. The sequence goes on along the minus strand of JAPMUZ010000006.1, from coordinate 623,997 downwards.
CCGGTTAGCCTGGCGAGTGACATGTCCGAGATGTCAATCGATCATTGGGCGGTTCTCAAATCCTGAGTGTCCATGTCCGTAGACCTGTGTCGGAATTTCGAATTTTCCAAACATTCTAAATCGCTGAGAACCGGAATAACGGCCGTTGTTTTCGAGGGGAGGATTTGCCTCCTAGTCGAGCCATGATAAAAGACACATTCTGAGTCCGCCCTACTTTCTTAAATTTAGGCTACTCGCCAGCCATGGCTTCGATACCAACGGCGTACAGAGCAGCCGTCTTTGAGGCTCCAGGTGCTGCCCTGCACTTCCGCGATTTGAATATCAAACACCCTGGACCTGGCGAGGTTCTCGTCAAAGTATTGGTGAGTCAAATGCAACTTGCCCCCCCTCAGCGTAGACTGACAGGTCCCAAGGCATGTGGCGTTTGTCGTTCCGACTGGGCTGTACAGGCCCAGTACCTCGGGCCGCTCCCTCGTGTGCCGGGCCATGAATTGATTGGTGAAGTTGTTGAGATTGGCATAGATGTCAGCAGGGTTAAGGTTGGCCAGCAAGTTGGGGCTGGTTGGCATGGCGGTGAGTTGCATCACGGTGAAGTATCCATGAGAGCCTATGCTGACACTCTCGCAGGACACGACGGCGTTTGCCAAGCTTGCGAGCATGGATACTTCCAAATGTGCAAGAAAGGCGTCATTAACGGAGGTTCTGTAGACGGAGGGTACGCTGAGTACGTCCTTCTCCGCGAGGAAGCTACTGTTCGCATCCCGGCAGGCCTCGATCCAGCTGAGGCTGCTCCTCTCCTTTGCGCTGGCGTTACCGTATTCAATGGCATTCGTAAGCTCAATGTTGAGACCGGAGGTCTCGTCGCTGTCCAGGGGCTCGGCGGTCTTGGCCATTTGGCAGTTCAGTACGCCAATCACATGGGATATAAAGTTGTTGCTATTAGCTCAGGTGGCTCGAAGCGGGATCTCGCCATGAAACTAGGCGCAAAGGCCTATGTTGATTCTGCTGAGGAAGACGCCTCTAAAAAGCTTCAGAACATGGGCGGAGCTACCATCATCATTGCCACGGCGCCAAATCCGAAGGATGTTAGCTCACTAGTCCCTGGGCTTGGGCTCAGAGGCAAGCTTCTCATCCTGAGCGGTGTGGGCAACGTTGAAATCAGCACTTCGATATTGAGCCGTACGGTGCGTCAGTCCATGGCTGGCCAAGCGGGCATGCAACTGATTGCGAAGACGCCATTGATTTTGCACAAACTCACGGCATTCGTTGTATGGTTGAGAGATATTCTCTCGACCAAGCCCAAAGTGCTTTTGAGCATATGCTTTCATCAAAGGCACGCTTCCGAGCCGTGATTGTTATGGACAAAGAAGGAATGCAAACAGCAGATAGGTAAACTCTGTGTTACTTTGTCATGGTAGGAAATCAATCCATCCACGTCAATATCCGACTTTGTGGATTGAATTGATAGCTTACTTAGCAGAGTGCCTATAGATTGATGTCTATAATATTAAACCTGTAGAAGGCCACTGTTATATTAACTTGGATATCTTAAGTAGGTCTGTACTGGGCAGCTGCAGGTGTGCGCTGCCCAGCATAATTACCAGATGCTCTCGGTAGACGCGGTTCTTGTGGTGCAGTTTGGCGGTGATAACCTCACGCTCGGCATCGACGGGATCGCGACGCTGGACGCTCCGTCGCTGCTATCACCGGTCAAGTTTGCCCACGTAGAGCTGGGCATCGTGGTATCGCTGGACATCCAGGCGGGCGTCTTCAAGCTCGAAGCTCAGCTGTCGCAGCGGTCTTTCGTGCTGGATGAGGCATGCCATCTTACGGGTGGTATCGCCTTCTACTCGTGGTTCAAGGCGGACACGTCCTAGAACATTGGGTCCTATCTCTTGGGGGATATCACCAGGCCTTCATTGCGCCCGCTCATTACCCACGACCGCCGCGGCTGGGGATCAACTGGTCACTGGATGAAAGCCTCAGCATCATTGGCGAGGCATACTTTGCCATCACACCCAAGGTCTGCATGGGCGGCGGCAGGTTGCGAGCCGCCCTCAGCCTCGGGAACTTGTATGCCTGCTTTGACGCCTTTTTGGACTTTCTGATCAACATGGAGCCCTTTTTCTTCCAGCTGCAGAGTCGGATAGCCATTGGGGTTCGATTCACCATGGACCTGTGGACTGTTACAATCCGCATCAGTGCCGAGGTGAGCGCTTCGTTGCAGGTCTCGGGCCCGCCGTTTGGAGGCGTGGCGAACGTCGACTTCTGGGTCTTTTGCTTTGACGTCAAGTTCGGAGCCAGCCCCTCGCGGCCCGACAAGACCATCCCGAACGGAAGCAAAAGTCAGACGATGGAATTTTTCACCGACGGGAGCGTCAGATGTCACCGTATTAGTATCCCAAACGACTCCGCCACCGTTCCAGCGTCATCACGGTGAGCAGGCTGTCCGCGCAATGGGTGGTTGGAAAGACCAGGAGTGGCGAATCAAGCCCATTGTGAAGCCTTCATCGGTCTCCATCTAGGGACAGTACGGCGAGATGAGCGACCCTACCCACCCTACTTCTAGAGGGAACAATGTCTCCTCGCTTCTGAACGACAAGGACTCGACGATTCCACTGGTGATGCGCCTATCGATTGCGCCGCCCGAGCCTGAGATGTCTGACGATAAGATCGAGCCCTTCAATGTTGTCGAGGATGGCAAGCAGTATGTCTTTGGTGGTGAGCCGACACCCAACTTTCCGGGCGTGACGGTTATGTCAGGTAAGGCGTGGACACCACGGGCAGCCAGCAGGGAGGAAAGCTGGAAGGACATGCCGGAGCTTTGGAGGGGAGTGGGAAAGAGGGAGAAGCCAGCCTTTGATCCAACGCAAGTAGCGAGCATGTGGGCGGCTAAGATGGAGTTTCAGGGTGGGCAGGTCACTGGTGCAAGGCTGTCAAAGTTACCAGAGCGCTTTGAGAATATGGTCCCTAGTGTAAACCCGACCGTTACAACAGCTCTATCCAGTGACCCTGGGGTTCGTCACTGCTCGGCAGCATAATACCCGACAACGCGGGAGGAGCAGAAAATTTGTTGCAAGAGACTTAATAGCGCGTCATCTGATCGTGCCCTCAGGCGGTTTTCCGCCCGCTCTTAGCAAAACGGCTCACGGCTGGCATCTTCCCAATCCACCTAGTCTTACCATCCTCCGCAGCATCAACCAGCCACCTCGCGAGCGCCGCCCTCTTCTGCTGAGTAGACCATCCAGTCTGTCCGATCCACCCCTCAAAAGAGTCACCATCTTCCCTATCCTCCTTCCAGGTCTTCTCATCGCTGGCGCCAGGTATTCCTGCGATGCGGAATACGGTCCAATCGAGCCCTTCGGCGCTTTCCTCGAACACGCGGGCCATGGCTCGGGCGGTGCGCCATCCGAAGTGGGCGACGAAGAAGACCAGCGTCACTAGCAGCCACCTTGTCAGGGCAAAGGTGTCTTCGGGCTGCCACACCGAAAGGGTGCTCATGGCGAAGATACGTCGAACGCCATGCTGGCGCATCAAGTTAAAGACCGACTTGTAGAAGTTGGTGTAGATGGTCGTGTCGATGTACCAGAGTGTGTTGGGGCCAAGGAGGGACAGTATGGTCGAGCTCTGGGATATCGCGGTCGAGAGTGCGTCGCGATCCGTGAGCTCGCCCTTGACCACCTGAGATGTGTTAGTCTGAAATCTCTAGACCTTGCGTCGAGGGTATTGTTGTGAACGCCAGGACCTGCCTCTAGAAGGGGGTTGGATCTGAGGTCTCTGGGAACCTTGGACGGATTCCTTGCGAAAACAATCACGCCATGCCCGCGAAAGAGGAGTTCGCGGAGCAAACAGATGCCTGCAGGGCCTGTGCCACCAAAGACGAGAATATTCGAGCCTGCCATGATTTCAACAGCTGAGCTACAAATCTGCCAGGTTCTAAACAATAAGCTTAGAGTATGGTGTCTCCTATAATCCAAATGGACGAGAAACTAGACGACGGACTGCATATTTAAGACCAGAGTAGGACCATTCGCAATCATAAACTCCGCAAGGTAAACACTACTCCGCAATCAAGTCCGCATGAGGCGGACCGCGTAGAAGTGTCCAGTCAGCCCCGCGGCGGAGGAGGGGTGATTGATGACCCGACAGAGCAAACAGCTTGAACAGACGTAAGCAACAGCGAATAATGATACATGAAAGAAGACGAGACTACACAAGTGAGACGAGATATGTTTGAGGAGCAATCGTAGCAGACTTTGTAATATCTTGTATCGCCTTGCTAGGAGTCCGCCAAGAGGGACACTACTAGGGGGGTCTCGTCATTGTCATTTCACTTCAGCTGAACCCCCCGTGAGGGACGAACGAGGGGTCGGTGACTAGCCAAAAAGTCGGCGACTCAACGAGCTAACAATAGTACCTATAAAATAGGTGTGCGCACTAGTAAAATTATATACCCAAGTTTAATCAAATAACTCTCTTACATACAACGGCGTATGCTCCCCTCAGCGCAATGACGCAACTGCAACAACCAACCCGCATCACCACATCCCTGGCGCACAATACAGAGGCGCCCGGGCGCGCATTTCATTTTGCGCACCCCCTTCCAAACTCGTAACTGCAGTTATCAGGGGCTGCAGCACGCAGCGTTCAAATCCGTAATAAATTCCTAGTTACCTACCTACCTGAATAGAAAACCTCCTATGCCTCACAATCCGCCGCGGCCGCCTCCCAGATCTCACGCATACTTCTTCTATTAGAAAAAGGGTTGCCTCCATCTCAGCCGCTATCTAAGCCTTAGCCCGATCCTCTTCTGCCTTACTCCAATCCAGATATGCTATCATCTCCTCTTTAGTCCAGTCTCTAGAGCCTTTCTATATCTTATATTACTTGCTATCTGCTTTCAGTTAAAATACTACTTATAGCTTACTTTATTATATTATTAAGGCAAATCTATTACCTTTTGATACTATTAGTTAGTCTTAATATTATTATGAGGCTATGCCATCCACAAATCAACGCCAGGGTGATGATCAACACACAGTGGGGGAGGATAATTCATCTCTCTATCATAGGTGACATAAGTGAGAGCTTTTCTTACACTGATTGAAGTTGACAGTCGCATTTATTTATTAACCATTAAGCTGTACAGTAAGTTCATTTGTTTGTAACTCTTGTTCGCAGCAATCCCAAACTGGTTGGAGCAATCCCCAATCTGTAACCGTTTGCCCTTGCATATTATGACGCATCGGGAATCGCCTGAACGGATGGTGGGATTGTTAATGCAAGACAGGAGTAGGAGAACGTATCAAGTTATCCTTGGAGGCATCCTCAAACTGAAACTTTTTTTACTTGCACTGCGGAACCTTTCGTATATCGTAGCGCGCGTTTATCATCCAATGCACCGATTACAGCAAGCGGCCTAGGTCGCGACAAAAGGCATCCGTCACCAACATGATAACTTTCAAGGCCTGAGGGCAAATTTGCTTCTCCCTCGGATTGCTTCACCATACTGAAAGAACACCCATGGAAGCGGCATCAGTATGACTGTGATAAATGCAAGAAGACTGGTTGCCCAATGGTAGCCGAGTGCGTCATACATTTGGATTGCGAATAATGGAAATGCGGCTGCCGTGCAGGTGATTAGAACTCAGTTAAAAACATACATCTGTTACTTCGCACACATACCTCCGAAAGACGCTCTCACAAATCCATTCCCAGCCAGCGCTGATGCAGCATATTGTGGGTAAGCATCAACCTTTATCGAGATTAGATACTGGACTTATCAACGACCAGGGGGTGTAGCTCACAAGAAATGTAAATATGCCAGTAAAAACCAGTACGGTTCTGATCCATCCAGAGAGGTTAGTTTGCGATAGTAAAGAATAGCCACAAGACCTACTCACCCACACCCAAATATCGCCGATCCGATGATGGGCACAATCCAATGGATATTTGAATCCATGCTCCAACCGAACCAGAATAGGCCAACCGGAATTAAGAGACCGCCTGGTATTGCCGGGATTAATCGATACTCCGGCTCACTCTCGTCGGCTTCTTTTCCTCGTCCTGCGAGGAGACGGTCTTTGATCCGCTGCCAGAGCGGGATGCTGCTTGCAGCTAAGATCATTCCAGATATGATACCCAGGAAACTAAGACCGACCTGCCACAATTCCATACCGTATGTCATTGTGAAAAGAAGGTTGAAGGTTCGGAAGAATAAATAGAGCAAGCCCAACAAGACGGCCGAGTAAATGTCGAGTGCAAGACACATTGGTTCAAGAATGATGAGTTGCAATGGTCGCAGGAGTGAGAAAGCCAGTGCTCGACATCTTGAGGTACAACTTCTCTTTATTAGAGCCTTGTAACGGCAGTCCCCCGTTTGTTTACGAAGTATTTCGGCTTTTTCCTCAAGCTTGATTGGGTGATATGTCTCTGGTGCGAAGAAGATTATTGAAAGTAGGAGGGTAACGGACCAGATAATGATAAAGTAGTGATTCCATCTCCAGTCAATATGGGAGGTGATGAAACCACCGATTAAAGGGCCGAGGCACGGTCCAAGAAAGGGGGCAGTTGAAACCAGAATCATCGGGATCTGAATCTCGTGACGTGGGAAAACGTCCCACACGGACCCTCCGGAGACTGATAAGAAGGTACCACCTGTGAATCCAGCGAGAAATCGCCCAACAATCATTGTCTGAATATTCTTTGACACGGCTGCTGTGATGGTCCAGATGATGAAGAAAGACCACGATACTAGGTATACAGGTCTTCGTCCATACCACTCGCTCAAGGGGCTAGTCAACAATGGTCCCAGAGCTATCCCTAGGACGAAAATGGACAGTCCAATGGTAGTGATGAAGGGTGTTGTGCTGAACTCCGCAATCATCTGTGTGTAAGTAGTTGTGTAAATGGAGCTTGCGCAAGTCCTTTGACACCAAATCAGCAATTGTGAATAACTCTCACCTTTCAAGTAAAGGTGATCAATAAGTCGAGCGCCAGCCGTGTTTGGTTGGACCAGATTGATATAGGTGGAGCCCCGAAGGTACGAGTTTTGACTTACACGCACAAGGTTGCCATGCACACAATATTGATGATGATCCATTTCCGTATTTTTGACATGCTTCGTGGACACATAGGGTCATGATCGCCCTCGAATTTGACGACATATATTTGATCTTCAGATGAAGTGGTGCCACAATCGGTATGAAGCTCAAGACTGTCCTCATGGTGTTCTGGTGGTTGGTGATGACTTTCAAGAACCTGGCTGGCGGAATTGACGTGAGATGGCTTGCCAGCATTCTTATTGATTGACAGTGATTTTTCTTGCAAGGATGATAAACATCTATCCGTTTGCAATGGTGTCGGTGAGTTGCTAGGCTCTTCCTCGACCCCTGCGGGTCTAGTTTCGTCGACCATCTTCCCCGGGACGACCATAAAACAATCCCGCGCTGAAATCGGGCTTACGGTAAAGTGAATGTAAAGTAACCAAGTGAACGCGTGAAGCTTTGTGCTTTATGGCAGGTCTCACAGATCGGGGGGCTGACGTAGATGACGGTGGTTGTTGCCACCCTCGTAGTCCGAGAAAGAACTCCACTTCATGTTCCGGAACAAAGACCGCCTACATCTCCCAGAGCGAAGGGAAAAGGCGAGGTCATGTGCCCCGGGCTCAAAGTATCGCCGTGCGCAACAGCCTCATTACGGGCTTAGATTCAGAGGCAAGGCTTTATCGGATCATAGCCCGTGCAAGATATGACGTATGTAATGAGAAGCAACAACATCGATTATTTTTCTGCAGGCGTGGCCGTGGGTGGTCAGGACCTCTTTTCTAAGAACCCGAGGTTTCTTCAGCTGAGTTGATACGGAGGCGAAGTGGGTTGCATGACTTACGTTTCGACCTCGGCTCGGCTATTCAACCTAAACCACCCCGGCCAATACATTGACATCTCTAAGCAAGCCATCACATCTCCACATAACTCGCTCTCGCAATGTACTGCCAACAACCCCGGCTTCTTATCGCGGCCTTAGGGCAGGCAGTTCGATCTTACGGAACTTTTAACCCATTACTTTCTACTACGGTACACTGCTAGCTCACCAATAACGGCCGTGAGGGGGAGTAACGAACAATGAGAAACAAGGCCTCTGATGCGTTACGGAGTGCGAGTGTGTCAGGAAACTCATTAGACATTCTTAGTGATCGAAAAAAACCTTAGTGAGTAGCTTAAGAGCGCCATTGAAGACACAGCTTCGTGCCCTGCTAGTGTCGTGTTTCTACTAAAACCTTCATACGATTGGCTTGTAACAATCTCGGAGGGGGCAGCTACGGAATTCGCCGATTCCCTTCAATCACATCCGCTATTAAAATCTCCAATGTAATATCTGGGTATCGCTCTCTCGGATTGATATCGTTCCGTCGATCGCCGACGCCCTCGGACTACAGAGTGCATATGCTACCCGTACCGTGACGGACCTCGCCGCGATTTGACAGGCTTGTCCAGTACCATATTTTGTGCCATGTCCTAGCCTAGGAGAATCTTTTGCTTTTCTACCCCGGTCCTCATTTGTTTGCCAATGAGTTTCCGAATGTCAACTGCATGGAACCAAACTTCGTCTCCTGTTTATCCCATCCCCGAGTATCTTGCTTGGAGAAGTGTGACAATGGAAGAAAGCGCAGGCGTAGACGCGCCCACTCCGTCTAAGTCTAAGTCCATTGCTCTCGTGTCCACTGTCACTGGTGCCGCCTTCATCAATGTGAGTATCTTGATCATTCTCCCCTCGCTCTTGTTGCTCGCCGTAAAGCTGAACCAGCCTGCAGACCTTGGCATCCCAGAGCGTGGTGATTATCCTTCCAACCATTGGACACGAGCTTGACATACCGGATTCTCGGCAACAGTGGATAGTAACATCATATTTGATCTCATTTGGATGCTTTCTTCTCATATGGGGACGTATCGCCGATATTTATGGCAAAAGGGCTATTTTCATCTGGGGTTCCCTCTGGGTTACCGTCGTTTCGGCTGTTAACCCATTCATCCCCAATGAGATTGGATTTAATGTTTTGAGAGGCTTGCATGGTTTCGTAAGCCTCCAATGATACCATCACGTCTGACGTCTTGCTCATTGTTTCGGTTTAGGGAGCGGCAGCCAATGTTCCCACCGCGATTGGCATCTTGGGCGCAACCTTTTCTTCCCCAGGTCGGGTGAAGACTTACGCATTTAGTGCATACGGTTAAGACGCCCATCTGCTAAAGGCCAGGCTTGAAATGGCAAGTTGCTGACAATATCAAACAGCGTCGGGGGCGCCACTAGGGAACATCTGTGGTACGCTGGTGGCCGGTGTAATCGCCCAATATACCAACTGGAAATGGGTGTTTATCGTTCAGGCTATTCTAGCTGGCTTGATTACTCTGGCTGGCATATACTGCATCCCACAAACCCCATGTGCCGTGACTGTTGACGACACTGAGGGTCTATTCAACAGGGTAGACTGGATTGGGGGAATGCTAATTACAGTTGCCATATTCACTCTGCTATTTGCACTCGCGGAGGGCAACATTGTCGGCTGGAAGACGCCTTGGATCTCAGTCTTGATTGTTGTTTCATTGCTTATTGTTGCTGCTTTTGTCGCTTGGCAATGGTATATTGAAAAGAACGGGGCTCGGCCACCTCTCGTCAAAATATCATTGTTTAGCAACGGCAGCTTCAGTGTAGCCATGGTCGCAATGTGCTTTTCCTATGCATCCTTTAACAACTTCTTGGTCTTCGCCACCTACTTCTTTCAAGAATATCAAGACCTTTCGCCTCTCCAAACCATGTATCGCTTCATACCTTCAGGTATTAGCGGGATCCTGGCGACTGCTGTGGTGGCGTGGCTGCTAGGAAGAGCTCGGATGACCACTATACTAATCTTCAGTTATCTAGCTCTGGCAGCTGCATCGCTTCTGTTTGCAGTACCTATCCCAACAGACACGAACTACTTTGCATGGACATTTTGGGCGATGATGCTGTGCGTCGCGTCCATGAATATAGTGTGGCCTTGTTTTACTCTTTTCGCTTCCAACACGATGCCAAAGGAAGACCAGGCCATGGCTGGGGCTCTCATGTATGTCGCAAACCAGCTTGGGCGAGCATTTGGGTTGGCCATTTCAACAACAGTCCAGCTTGCTGTGACTGCGAATGCCTTGGGTACCTCAACTCAAGATGTTGGGGCTATACGCGCCGGGGACTTGGCATACTTGAAAGGGATTCGTGCTGTTTCTTGGTTGGACGTTGCTTTTGCTATTGCTGCAATGATTATGATCGTTCCAGCATTTTGGAATATAGAACGTGTAGATAAAGCCTAGGTCCGGAGCTTCTTTCATACCCCTTGCTCGGCAATAAAAAGAAGCCCATTTGATCTCATCTTCAGTATCGTGCCCGCAACTGAGTTAACCTTCTGACTGAATAGAGACATGTGCAGCGCCTGGAAGTGAGGATTAAAGGAAACTATTGGAGAGAAAAAGTCACAATAAGAATAACAGTACGGGTCCATGAACCAAGCTCAAGGGAATTTTTTATTACTCAAGATCAAGTATCCTTACGGAAACAGTCTATGGTGGCAACTTATCAACTTCAAGGTCAAACTGGACTTGTCTCGCAAATGCCTCCTCCTTCAAACTTTTAGCTTGTTATTACCATTCCTTTTGCAACACTCAGAGCGAGCTTGTGGGCCTCATCAGTCTTGGCCGCGTCTCCAAAACTCTCGGTGTGCAAAAACACTCCTCGTTTGACAGAAATGCAAAAGCCGCCATAGGAAGATGGGGTGAGATAGCCAATGCTTCCTGAAATCGTTGCGCAAGTCGCAGGGCTTATTTAGTAGCATGTTGAAAGCTATCTGATGCTCTTACCTATATCAGTGCCAATACATCATGATGAATGTTTTTCAAATCATAAAGGAAGTTTAGGGCCAGATCGAACATGGAGCGAAAGAACTCTGCACAATGAAATTTGTTTGGCCTGAGATCTGCGCATGGCTCCGTTCTGACATCCACGTCAAGTTTCAATGTTAGCAAATGGCAGTAGTAGACCAAAGGGCCGTGATTCAGTTGGAAGTAGATGGAACCTATGTCGTTGCCAAATCCAGAGCACATCCGGTAGCCATGGCAGACGCGTCGGATCTTAGCTCAGTGGTAGAGGCCATGGCCTCAATTAGTAACAGTGAATTATGTGCGGCACACGTGATATCAAGTTGTTTTTGATCCTGCGATGATGTGCACCAGAAAGGAATGTACGGATTGTATTGACGACTATGGTAGACTACACTGAATTGAACTGATTAAGGGGGGGTGACGGCCCCTATAGATGGCTGGAAAACATGCCTACTGATGGCAAAGGCACAACACAAGTCGCAAACATCCGATGGGGGTAACAGGTCTTCTTTGAGCAAGCCTTCCCTAGATTTGACCTCACCACGGCCTATCCATGGATGTGGAAACTTTTTCTGGCTGTAGATGGCAGGTCCTGTGCAGGTCATACATCTTTTATTCAAACGTCGTAAGTTGCAGGTAAATTTGTACGAATTTACAGTTTGTTATAGACGAGCCGGTGGTGGGTAGCGTCAAACGAGCGCAATGGGATGGAGATCGGCTCCAGACTAGCAGTCAAAGGCGAAAGGGAGCCAAATCGACGCCCACATCATGCAAGGGTTGCACCCTTTTTTTCGGGCCGTTCAAGATTGTCCGAGGCGAGGTACACAGCATACAGACGGTGGACGAGCGTTGCGAAGGGTTATCTTACTGACTCACATCTTACTTAAGTATCTATGTAGGCATGTTGTTAGAAGGCGTCCATACAGCCCCACTCAAAGTTCCTCAAATCGTACCCGTATAGACAGAGCCACCACGAGCCACAAATGGATTAGTTCGTCGCGTTGACACGGGGCCTAGCTAGTAAGACTCTATGGCGACATCCGACCTCGAGAGCCCGCGGGTTCTCCAACTCGTGCCCCTAGCGGCCTGGTGAACCAAGCAAACCTGTCAAGCCTGTTCAGTATCTATAAGTTAGAGACATCCGAAATGGCCATCGCTTTGGCAATCATACCGTGTACGAATCGAAGAACAAGCCGACCTTGCATTACCTCTTCACACCATGATTATTCCACCTCCATCTTCCCTGTCGCTTAGGGCGACCAGTTCACTGAAAAACACCAGCAACGCTCTTTGGGACGTCCTCATTGATCTCTGGCATCCGCAGACTAACCCCAACGGCTATGTCTCGCTCGGACTCGCAGACAACACTGTCATGCAAGAACAACTATTGCGACGTATGAATAGCGGCAGCTTCTCAGCACCATGCCTCGCGTTGGGTGATACCATTACCGGATCTATCCGGCTGAGGACTGCCATCGCTCACCTGCTCAATCGCCACCTCCACCCTTCGAAACCGCTGCAGCCATCGCAAATCATCACCACTAATGGTGTGACGTCTGCAATTGAGCATTGCTCGTGGGCTGTATGTGACCCAGGTGAAGGGATCCTGCTCGGGCGCCCGTATTATCGAGGATTCACCAGGGATCTCTGTCTACGGCCAGCAACCAAGATCGTACCAGTCAGTTTCGGAGATCTCGACCCTCTCAGCGTCTCTGCTGTGGCCAGATATAAAGAAGCTGTCATACGCTCTCGCGACCAGGGTTGCGCGATCCGAAGTCTCATGCTATGCAACCCCCACAACCCTCTAGGCCGGTGCTATTCGCGGTCTTTTCTGGTGGAATTGATGAGGATGTGTCAAAAATTCGGCATCCATTTAATCAGTGACGAGATTTATGCGCTGGCAGTTTGGAGACGTGGCCAAGATGAGGAAACGCCGATGGAGCCATTCACTTCGCTTCTCTCCATCAACACCGAGGGAATCATTGACCCAAGTCTTGTTCATGTCCTTTGGGGTGTCAGCAAGGATTTTGGAGCCAATGGCGCGCGACTAGGGGTTGTCATTTCCCAGGGCAACCCTGACCTGCTTGAATCGATCAGGGGGGTCGGCCAGTTCAGCTCAATTTCTGGGTTCGCGGACTCCCTGATAACGACTGTCTTGGAAGATGAAGAGTTTGTGGACCGATATGTCCATGAGAACCGCGCAAAACTCGCTGAGCTGTATACTTATGTTGTGAAATTCCTGGACGGCCACGGAATACCCTACGCCCGGGGATCGAACGCAGCCTTCTTCGTCTGGTGCGATCTACTGACACCCTATCTGAAGGCGCGACCCAGATCTGTCACCGACGAGAGCGATGCCGCAAGAGCTGGAAATAAGGAGTTGATGGCGAAGCTAGCTTCGCACAAAGTACATCTTGGAAACGGCGATGACTTTGTCCATGAGCAGCCCGGTTGGTTCCGAATCACCTTTTCTCAACATCGCGAACACATTGATGAAGGATTGAGGCGGATCGTCCAAGTTATTCAGGGTTAGAGTTTTAGAAATGGCAATCATGGCACTGGTTTAGACGAGCTTCTACTTAGCTGATGTAAGAAAAGGTTCAATTTTGCAATCGAAATTTTATTCTATGCTTTATTGTTGCGACGCCATTATATAGTCCTCCTCGACCCCGACCGTTGTGATTTCAATAATAGCAGATGGAATAACAAATTATTCTTAGCATTTCACACGAAGTCCCATTTCTTTAGCTGCGAGGCAATATAAGGTACGAATTGCTGCAATAGGGCGGCTAATGGCGCTTTCGGCAGTGGGTAAAGTGTAGGGTAGGAGGGACGGCGGCAAGAATTGCACATGGGGTGAACGAATGAATCGCTCGCCTTCGTTCTTAGCCGTGAGCGTAGAACCCCGTTCGGCGATAATTCAACCTGACGCGCAAACAAAAAATCTGACGATGGTCTTGTTGGTAGATGGTTTGTGACTCAGAAGACAAGACTCTCAAGAGTGGCAACAAGCCACCAGCCGCGTCACTGCTTTGGGCTACTGGTATCAAATGGCGTCAAAAGACCTCGCCGAGGTAACATGGCACCCCACTTATGTAGTATGAGATGTCAGTTAGGGAACGCTGGGATCCAACACGAGGCCCAAGCTTCAGTATTCAAGCTGCGAGTGTCTAGCCGTTGTCTGCTCCTTCAAGGGCGAGTTGCTCACACAATCGCGGAAATACGGCTGTGGGTTTCTTTACCATATCACGAAGTTCCTCCAAAAAGTCTGCCTGGGAAAACGGCAATCGTAAAGTGGTTGATGGCTCGCTTGTTGGAACAGCCGAGCCCACCCTCGTTACGCGGATTCGCCCGGCGGCCGGCGGCGACTAGTCTACCTGGGTACATGGTCTAGGTTCATGTTACGTAGTAGTCTCGATTCGTAAAATAACGTAACTTAATGTAGTTAGCAGTATTCTGAGCGCCTTTCTATCCATTCGCCCCATCATCCTCACAACTATCGTTCTAACCTCGCCTACTTGTCATTTATTCAACATTTGCACCGACCCGAGGATACGATATCCCAGCAATGGTGGATCACTCGGACAGACAAAGCGTGGCTAGTTCTCCTCTTCGCCGAGCTCGGGTTGCCTGTAAGGCGTGCAACGCCAGGCGGGTAAAGTGTGACGCGGGAGAATCACAGCCCTGCTGGCAATGTCGCATGCGGCGAATAGACTGTGAATTGGTGGAATCCCGACGGGGCAGGTATGTTGACACTGCTGCTCTATCGCCGAAGGGTTTGAAGTTGACTATTCCGCAACCCACAAAGGTACTCTCGTAGGAAACTTGGCACCCATGACACTCGACAGACGGTCCAGCATGCATCCGACATCGAGGTCACTGGGGGCGACACACTCCCAGATGCCACACTCACAGATGCCACGCTCCCAGATACCACACGCGACAATGAAATTATAGAACCTGGTCATGGCACTCGCACCGGCTATCTTCTTACACCAAGTGACAGAGTTGAAGATCATGGTGAAGATGATAATACCTTTCTACCTGAAACGAACCAGCCAAACCACACACAACAGCCTCAAGATGGCCGCCACCGCCCGAATTTGCCTGAAAGATCCACCGAAGAGCCATCTGCTCTGTCTTACATCATCGAGCTGACCTACAGGCCTGAGGGCGGCTCATCCAAAGCCTTGGAAGTCCGTCACCCAATACCCGCCTCCATTGCAGATCATACCCTCAACGACGGAAACCCTGTTTACAAACAGCTTTCTTTGGACGAAGCCCTTTTGATGCCATCTCGAGATATAGCTGACCAGCTGGTATATACGTTTTTTGACAAAATGCACCCGGCTTATCCTGTCCTTGATCGAGAAGCCTTTTCGCTAGCATACCTGAATGGCCGGGCATCGTCTTTAGTGTTGCAGACGGTCTTTCTCCTTGGCTTCACGGTTGGAAGCGATGAACTCGTCCACGCGGCTGGGTTTAGGGACCGAACCACAGCTAGGAAGACATACTATCTTCGCGCAAAGGCCCTGTACGATGCCGACTATGAGAGTGACCGCATGCTACTTGTGGCAGTCATGCTGCTTCTTGGGTTTTGGTGGTCTGGCCCTGATGATCAAAAAGATACATGCCATTGGGTTGGATGCGCAACAACCCTTGCACAGTCTCTAGGATTTCACAGGATGTAAGCTTAGCTGGATCCATCTATTGGGAGATACACTAATGAGTCCTGCAGTGTATCGCAGGCCGCTATGAGCCAACGCATGAAGTCTTTGCGAAGAAGAATTTGGTGGACAATTTATGTACGTCCCCTTGTCTCGCAAATCATGTTGTTGAATTCTGACTCTCAAAGATACGTGATCGACATACCTCACAGGCCTTTGGCCGGCCGTGCCGTATCCGTGATGAAGACTGCGATGTCGAGCCTCTCAGTGAGGAAGATTTGGCATTTGATCTCGACTATGATCAAAGAGTCATCCCAATTCAAAGAGACTATCATGTATCATACGTTCTCGAAATGTCGAAGCTGACTATTATTCGTAAGTCAAACTCCAAGTTCTTTGCTGCAAGATCCAATAGCTCACTTAATATCAACGTAGTGGGAGACATTCTTACAGCAGAGTTCAGCCCTCGGCGTGATTCTTTAGAAAAGTTCCAAACGGAGAACCTAGCGCAGAGGATCGTTCAATGGGAAGCCGGATTGCCCGACCGACTGCAAATAAAAGCATCTGAGCGATGTTCAGGCGCATCGTTGTGGGCTAGCTTGCTACAGTTTAATTATCAGTAAGATAACCAACTTGCAATGATTCTATAGGTTTGCTTACTAGACTTAGGAACTGCAAGATACTTCTTTTTCGACCGAAGGCTATTGAGAATCTTTCATCAGCCCAACAGGAAAGAGATATCCGAGCGCGCACGGCTGCAGACACTATCACTCGTCTAGCAGAAGACTTTCTGGCCACGGATATGATCAGCTCGGCACTTATTCATCTGTATGACTCAAATCTAATTACTTTTGATTCCCAAGATACGCATTTCCTAACTATAACCAGGGTCCCGGCATTATTTTCTGCCCTATCCATTCACACTATTGTCATCTGTCGGACGGACTCGTATCAGCGACAATTGGCCGAGAACAAGTCGCGGCAATGCATGTTGGCACTCAGCGTGATAGCAAAGTCTTGGCCAGTGAGGATTTGGATTTCACAGTCTTTCGTCAACTTGATGAAGAGACTGACGGGGCCCGATGCCGTCTCGAGTGGACCCATTGTGAGCGTATCTTCGAGCATTGCAACCTCCGCCCGGAATGCGGTATCAATTGGACCGGGAAATTTGCCTGGTGTACGGAATGACCACTCTCAAGATATTGGGAGCTATATATCGCAGAGCAGTTTTGAGCAGAGCTCTCATTGTACCTGCACTACTGGCCCGCAATCCGGCGGTATTCATGCATACGGCTGCTTGTGGAAAGCCCCCGATCAGTTTGTGCACGATTCTCTATGGGCGGGGTACTTAGACAGCGCGATGGATGTCGATTTCTTTCTGCACAATTATATAGGGCCAGCGCAGTACACGCACCTTGAAGGAGATGGCGCGGCAGTTGAATCAACTAACGCAAGGAGCTAGGCGGATTAGAGTTAACCATGGAATAGGTTGTCTACTCCATCAAGGGCGAGTTGCATTATAGTAGAGACATTGAGACCAGTCATGGGGTTGAAACCGATCGGGTTGTTTTAAGGAGGATTCATTGATTAAGCGGTAGAAAAAAAACTAATAGTGAGAAGTACAGTGTGATGGACCTAGCTAGTACCCATGCCAAAGACAACGGTGAGTTAAGGGACCAAAGTTTGCACTGCATCGTGTACGCCCTCCCCGCCCAACCAACGGCCCAGTAGCAGCTTCCTTCATCCATTACTCAGCGTCAAAGCGACGGAGCCACGTATTTCCCTTGGAAGTGATCTTGGGACCCCAGAACCAGAGCGAAAGGGTACTCACGAAGACAGCAAAGAGGACGCACGCGAGGGTGATAAACATCAAGTACCCATCCTTATGCCACCAATCCACTGTAGCATAAGAGACGCCAAAGCCAATAGCGTTCTTGATAATGTTAACAACGACGCCAATCTCAATAGCCTTCCTCGGGTAGCTCTCGGTTGAATAGGAGATCATGACGTTGCTGCCACCAGTCAAGTTGGCGTTGATGACAGCCCAGAGAAAACCAATTATAGCCCAGTGCCACCCACGCTGAAGACCAACGCCGACGAGGGCGGTGGCCACGCACGTTGTGATAGCAAAGGGCACTAGAATGGGCAGAATCGCCTCGGGCCTGAAGTAGCCTTTGCGCTTCAGATCTCTGGCTGCGAGCCAATCCGCCAAGAATCCGCCAATGGGCATTCCTGCCAGCAAGCCGAGTAGAACTGCAATATTGAAGAGGCCAACCTCACCCGCTGACCACAGCATAGGCGGCTGGGCGTAGGTGACGGAAACAAGCACCGAGACACCAATGGTGATGGCGATTGTAATGCCGAAGAGCAGCACAGTAATTATGACGGCAGGGGCAGCGAGAACTGTGAAAGGCGCTACCAGGAGAAACAAGTAGCTCGGCACAGCGTGATGGCGCGTCACTGTGCAAAAGAAAGACCGCCGAAGCCAGAGAGAAGCAGGCTGGTACGCTCCCTCCATGACGACCGAAGAATGCTGCATCTCGTGTTGTTCCACTCTTCCATCCTCCTCTGAGGCAGCCTTGGTGTTGGCGGCATCTACCGTATCCAAGGCCGAGCTACCGCCCTCAGGAAGATGGGGAAGTTCCGGATCACCGGGAACTCGTATATTCATGATGGGCTCCGGGAACATGAGGACCATGGCAATGAGATTGAGGGCCGAGATGCCACCGAAGAGATAGTTGGGGTATCGCCAGCTGCCCAGATTGTCTATCATGTAGCCGGCAATGAGAGGCCCAAAGACAGTGCCTGCTCCCAAGGCCCAGGTGTAGACGCTCATGGCCCGGGAGATGAACTCTCGGGGAAACAGCAGCACCACCATGACCGGGCCAAGGGCTTCGACGACGCCGCCGCCCAAGCCACCGACGAGTCGTGCGGCGAGAAGGGAGTTGTATGATTGAGCGGCGCCTTGCCAGAAGAAGCAAGCAGTGAAGATGACAAGGCCGATCAAGATGGTATATCGGCTACCGATGTAGGCGACAGTGGGCACCGCCCAGATATTCTAAGACGTCAACGTGAAAGTCAGCGTCAACCGGAACGAGAAAAAAGAATAATATTCAGAGGTTGATTTACCCCGAGGCCAACGGCAAGCGTGGCCCAGCTAGCAAGCTGGGCCGCTTTGCTGCTATCCACATGTAGTTCCATCATGATGGGAACGATCATCGGAGGGATCGAAGCGCTGAGGAATTGGCCCATCATAACAAAGAAACACAGGGACCCCAACATCGTCAATCGCCACCAGAGCGGCCATGCCTAACAAAAAAAGGTCAGCAACAGGAACTGCGAGCGCGTGCTTGGAGTTGAAAAGGGATGGGGGCAAAGGGATAGTCATGAGAATCAAGAGACGAGGGCGTAATAGAATTGCAATGCAGATATAATGCACTGACCATGGGGCTCTCCGGGCCAACATGGGCGCTGGATGAGAGGAGGAGAGGCATCGTGTGCTGGCAAGCCGCTGATTAGCTTGCTTCCTCAATGGACGGTGGGCAGCGGCCAGCAATAATGACGCAGAGCCTATAGATGCTTGCGTAGGTGGTGTTGAAATGGAGATGGAAGAGTAATGGGGAGTAATGAATAGAAGCAGATTGGTGAACGGCTAGTCAAGGTGTTGATAGCGCCAGTCAGAACCGATAGGGTGAAAGGGTGCGAGGTTGGTCTTATACCTATGGCTCCGGAAAGGTATCAGATAAACCCCAGACGGCAGACACGTTAGCGTGGGGAAATGGCGGGGACCTGAACCGCTAACCCGGGGTCTAACAGAACGAGCATCTGGATCAGAGATCTAAATGCCAACATTGCCAAGTTAGTCCACTGCGTAGCGTATGTAGATACGGAGTAACGTTGCCGGAGATGGTTTGTTTTCGCCTGCATCCTTTGCTGTTTCGGCTCTTCCGAAGCCCTGGTGCGGACAAACCTAAACCCAACGACTCAACCCGGGCCTCTTCCGAGGATCCTGGTCCGGACAATCCCAAACCAAGCCCAACGAGCAATCCGGGCCTCTTCCGAAACCCAATCCAAATGCCGAAGAGCATTCGCAAAACCTCAAAACTCTGCATGCTCAAAAATCCTCGCCGTGTTCGTTTCGTGAGAGCCTTGGACAGCGCCCTTTCTTCCTAAGATACATTGCTCTCAGATTGTAGTCGCTGCAGAGCCTACTCGTCAGCATCCTCCCTGCCTGGAATCACTCGAGCAAGAAGGCCAAATCCAGAGCAATTCAATTCCTCACAATGGCGTCCACATACCTGGACTTTGCAGGTGCGCATGTGTCTCTGATCGTGACTCTCAGATATATTTTGTGGGCTAACATACCAATTCTTGGCCGAGCCACAGACTATTTCACACTGTCAAACCTGACTTGCGACTATTTCCATAGTCTAGACAGCAAGGTATGCCCCCGGCCAGATTGGATTAGATTGGATTCTGTATTCTCTTGTTGGTTCAAGGCCCTCGAAACAGACGTGTGAGCCGCGAATTTGCTTACTCTGGAGGTAGGACTGGAACTTACTGAGAACACTAGTGGCGCCCACTCTGCGTGTGAGTCCAACATTTCACATCTCCAATGATGACCTGGTACCAACTCATCTCCTCCTTAGACTGACTATACTGAACTGGGAGGACCAATTGACGAGGCCGTGCCTGCGGACGACTTTGTTGCCAGAGCTAGCAGCGTAATGTTCGGCGACCCCTTGCTCCGAACTCATCATCTTCTTGGGGCATCCAAGTGGTCGGTTGACGAAAAGATGCACGTCACAGGCCGGCACCAGGTGCGGTCCGAGTCAAGAATTTTGGCCAGTGAAGGGTCAAAAGAAGTTTCCACGGAGTCTCACCGATGGGTTGTTGTCACGGTCAGCTACGCCAAGGTGGACGGTGCATGGAAGGTGTCTGGTATTGCACCGAAGAGCCTGTAGACAGTAAAGTGTAGAACGGAGCTTTAGTATTCTGTAACTATGCAAACTGTTATTGGAGCATTGTTGGGGTTTCCATCATGACAATGGTGTACTCTTGTGCGATCTAATGTGCTACCATGGATTTGGTCTTCTGCCTGGCTTACGCAGTAGCAGAACAACATAGCCACTCCCCATTACGTATGATTTACCATGGGGTAGCCACGGTATCGAGGAGGTTGACCGGATAGAGTTAGCTAGCTACGTAGAAGGCTATGTCTCTCTTCACTACTAAGATATTGGTACTCTTTGACCTAAGTTAACGGGGGGGGCGTAGTACATTGCGTAGTAGGCTGAATGGTCAGCCGACAACCACTGGCAAGCTTGATGGAAGATCGTGAAGCCGAGTTGTCGTGAAACGCCGCTTAGTCATTTGTCAACCTCCGCGTCTAACCCAGTTCACACGAAGCTATACTAGAAGCAAGTTAGTACGGAAGTTCTGTTAGCTCTAGACCGAACCTTAAGCAATTCTAGTGGAGCCAACCGAAATCGAGACAGGCCCCTGGACATGCTTTTTGGAACACCGCATCATCTCTCAAATGAGACGCTTTTCCAAGTGCCGCATCTACCACGTAACTGTGCTATTTGGAGACGTGGTAGTATCATCGCCTCGGGTTTCCCGATGTCAGGATCACATGCAACTGGGCTCTCACAGCGGCAACCCCCACCGGATGATCCGAGAGGAGTTGCAGTTCGGATGCTTCCGGCCCCAGATGACGAAAGGAGAATACGTCGATGTAGCCGCTCAAACGTGGGGAAGCAAGGGGCTCTGAAAACTTCCTCCAGAAAATAAATACCAGTTTTGACATGATTAGTCCGTCGTTAAAGTAATCGAAGCACCATCCAACGCCCAAATCATCATGCCTTTCAAAATCATCATCATCGGCGGAGGCCTGACGGGCAGCTTGCTCGCCCTCGGCCTCATCCGCAACGAGGTCGATGTCCAGGTCTACGAGCGCTCAGAGCGCCACTCGACACGTGAAGGACTGCAGATTCGCCTAACGGCTCCAGCGCTAGAAGGCATGAGAACTTGTCTTACTCAGGAGCAACTCATGTCCATCGTTAGGAAGTTTGGCCCTGCGAGTGAAGCCAAAGCTGAGGCTCCACGCGTTTTCCACAAGGACGGCCACCTCTTGATTGACCTCAGCAAGTTCCCTGCCTACGGCAAAAACGCACCCATAAACCGTGGCCTGTTGCGAGACTTGATGGCCGATCCCGTGTTTGACGCCGGTAAACTGAAGTATGACCTCGGTTTCGATCGCTATGAAGTACTGAACCCTGGTACGGAGAAGGAGAAGATTAGAGTCTGGCTAGCAGATGGCAGCCACGATGACTGTGATCTTCTCATTGGTGCCGATGGCAGCTACACCAAGGTGAGAAAGGGGCAAAATCCTTGGCTACACCCCTCATAGCATCCCTATACTCGTACCCAGAGACGGCGCTGACATTAAATTGCTAGGTCAATAAGCAAGTGGGCCTAAATACTATCGACTTCATCCCTAAGCACGTTGCCATAACAGCCAAATGCGACCTCCCGACATCAAGATTTCTCAAGATGTCCAACGAGCTTGTTGGCGGGCCGGTCATGACCTGGGCTGACAAGAAATCTTTCTTTTTTGGAGGTATGTGAGGCACTCTCGGGGCACGGGTGTTGAGTATGAACCAAGGACTTGGGGGCACCAGGCTAACGATGGTCTTCCTTGATAAAGTGTACCTCCCAAAGAAGCACGAACAAGACGGTGGCCCCGCGGCGGGGAAGCTGAACGGTCAAAAGTCATACGATGAAGACTTGTCCTCTTGCATGATCAGCTTGAATGTCGAGCGGCACTTAATACCAGAGGACCTCGACAAGCAGAGCCTCGATGCCCAATACGATTACATGGCAAAGAATATCGAGAACTGGGCCCCCATGTTGTATGCTTTTCCCCTTAATGCCTGCACGACGAAGACGTTCTTTCCGGATTTTCCATCTAATTCAGTTGAAACAGCCAGGAGATGGTTGAAGTCATGAGAGGCGCGCCTCTCCATATCTACAGACCTAGAACTGCAAAAAGGCCACCCAAGGAATGGCGCAGGAAAGTTCAGAACAAAGACAAACCGGAGCTGGGCCACCCCCGAGTTTGGGTCATGGGCGATGCGATGCACGCCATGCTTCCTCCAAGGTGAGTAACCCGAAACCCTTGCTGTGCTACGACTAGTATCTCGACCAGCCCCATCTGTCATGATTGCGACTTCGACGCATTTCAGAAACGCTGATTATGACAACATAGGGGTATGGGTGGCAACATGGCGATGCTAGACGCAGGTGAAGCTCTGCCGTTCCTGGTCGATCTGGCAGCCAAGGACAGATCGAGCAAACGTGTCTCTACTGTTGAGATCGCAAAGGCACTTTCTGCATTTGAGAACAAAATGATACCCCGTTCATTTGAATGGGTAAAGAAGAGTGGTGGCGACAATTTTGTGGTAAGTGCATATGAGACCTCCCACCTTGTCAGTTCGTGCATAGGTCGAGACTGATATTATCATATAGCCTTTGGATACCTCTTCGATTTTTGGGAGGCTTTTCTTCCTTCTCATGGGGCATTGGCTGAATCTTGTCTGCGCCTGGACCAAAGTCACACAGCTGTTCAGCAACAAGCCACTGGAAGACAAGACCCCCGAATTCAACATGCTGTAGTCCGCTCCTGTGCTAATCTTTTTATGCTTTTGCTTTGTGCCACTGTACTGCCGACATGGATCGAGAGTTAGCGCTTTGTATGTGTCTCAATCAATTTGAGCATCGACAGATTTATTTCATGTAGGCAATTGAAATATGCTTGTTCATCATCCTAGGCTATTGTTTTTCTCACATTCGGTA
Source organism: Dactylonectria alcacerensis (assembly GCA_029931735.1). Taxonomy (NCBI): domain Eukaryota; kingdom Fungi; phylum Ascomycota; class Sordariomycetes; order Hypocreales; family Nectriaceae; genus Dactylonectria; species Dactylonectria alcacerensis. Next base: position 600,569 of record JAPMUZ010000006.1, on the reverse strand, counting down.
CATCAACGGCTGCAGGTTTGGGAAATGGAAAATATCATTCATAGCCTCCCTTTGCCCTTGTTTGGTCCAACTCGAATTGACTCTGGCAAAACGAATCCCAAGATACCAGGGCAGGATCGAAATGAGAAGGTATTTTATATGACAAATTTACCCGAAGATGCTCATTTCGTGTAGCTACATTCAACGCGTGACGTTAGACGGGCTCGGCAGAGAGGGGTCTTTGAACAGGTCACGGGCTAGGAGGCGGGAAATGCCTCAACAGAACGAACACACAGAGTTATTGAATTGATCAATTGGAAGGGCCTCAATTTTCGGCCTAAAAGACGCCTATTTCATCGCCTATTGCATTCGTGTTGAGCATATCGAATGGCGGCAGTGACGTTATTAGTCAGTGGCCAAGGCTCCCAGGATTGGGGGAACAGCAGTACCCAATACCCGTATTTCTTCCAACCAACTAGATAAAGATCACCTAGTAATTGTTATAATTTTATGTTACTGAATTATGACTGTAATCTAGTAATCTAACTTTATAACTCAAGGAACTAGCTATTATAACAATATCTGGCTAAACACGCCACGTCTTCATGTAGCATTCGCAGTTTGTCTTATCACTTCTCGTAGGAACGGTTCGGTAGCATTAATAATAGTTCGAATTCGGTCTAGGAGGAGAATAATTATATGCTTTGTTCGAACCTGCGCTCAAAAGATGAGCAATATGCCCCGATCTACGCGGACTTCAATATTGTGCGAAACATAAATGATAGCCAATAAACGGAGGCATCGAGACAGTAGGATGATTGGCATCTGCAACTGTGGTTTTTAGACTTCGTGATAGCGGAAACTCGCCCTTGATGGAGCGGACAGCCAACTTAGAAGTATACCTTCAGCATACCATTTACCAGAGGAGACTTCAGCTGTGGGATCGTGGCGATTTTCAGTACGACTAGTACGTGTTTGCTTGAAGCGAAGCACGAAGTCGACAATCATCGTACTATCGAGCCGTTAGATTCTTCCGGTATCGTTCGTATTCGAGTGGGTATACTCACAGGGACGTTTCGGTCTAGATCCCAGATGGTCACCGCCCTCGTAAACATCATAAATGACACATTTTCGTCTAGATGTAAACCCTTGTAGTCAAGAGCCGTCTGCACAGCCCGGACCTTGGTGACTGCGGCATCACCGTCGTGAAGCCACAGCTTTATGACCGAACTGATTGTTGGCAATCCCTCTCCCCCAAAGTAAGGCCTGATATCCACCCCTGGGACTGGGACGTGGATGCTGGCACGATAGACTGCGTTGCTAGGCAGTCGAGTCAGCAGCGCATCGGCAACGCCTCTCGCGAATGTGTCGTTTGAGACAGACTCGGAGGTGGCAGAGGCCCAGAAAAAGGCCACGACATGTCCTTTTTCTGATGCGGGCGCCTTGGCGGTTGGAGTTGAAGCGGATCCCCTGACAAAGGTTTCGATTCCAAAAATAGAAAAAGCAGCAGGCAGGTCGTTGAAGTTAGCCCCGTCGGGTCCAATTACTTCCTGGGTGTAGTTTGAAGGCGATGTGAATGTCGTCGGGGAGCTACTCCAAAGCTCGGCCACGTCGTCACGTCCAACGTACGCGGCGTTGGGGACGCTGTTGTTAACACCAAAAACCGAGTCAAAGGCGTAGTTCTGGGTGTATGCCGCTGCAAAGGCGTCATCCCTTGGTGCGTTCCAGGCCTTGAGCCCGTGAACTAACGTGTGGTAGTACAGAAACTCCTTGTGCGTCAAACCCGGCCGACGGCGAACCGCGGCAAGTTGTTTTGGAAATGACTGATCGAACCGTGCCAAGGCTCCATGAACAGCGATGCCGAGGACGAGAAGCAGATGGGCAATGATAGGAAAGAGCATGGCGAAAATCAGTTGAGTTTAGTCAGGTAGAGTACTTATTTCCAAAGACGGTTTCTAACTTGACACCGCCGTGCAAGAGGCTTATATAGTCAGAGTCATTACCATCCTCAATCTCGGCCAAGACCAAAATGCGCCAAGGGTCATTTGAACTACCCGAGGGACGGAAGACCCGGTGCGAGCGGCAGTGCGAGCGGGGGCGGGGGCGGGGCCGGATCCGGAGGTCGAGCTTGGATGAAAGGAGAACTATTCCTTGTCAGGCCGCCCAATACGGTGGTCTAGCAGAGTCTATTTTCTCATCTTAGATTGCTGTGTTACATTGGATGGCGTAATCGGGAGCATAAGGTCTTGGAAATGCTTAGAGGATGACAAAGTCGGTGTATTTTTTGTGTCATCTTTGTACTAGCAACTCGCCCTTGATGAAGCTGGCAGCTATTTACCTAGCTCTCTTCCTTGCTTTTCACCGACCCCGAAGTTGCATGAGGTAATTATCATAGTCCAATTGGGGGTGTTTACCTAGTACTATTTAAGACATCAGAGCATTACCGACGCGGGATTGGCTCTGGCTCTTCCGACAGATGATCAGCCAGTCTCAGCGAGAGGGCCGCAAGTGTCAACGACGGATTCGCCTCAGGGCTAACAGGCATGACAGACAAGTCGCACACCCACAAGTTGTCAAAGTCCTTGACCTTCAGATCTGAGTCCACAACTCCCGTACTCTTGGGCCCATCCATGCGCATGGTGCCGCACTCGTGAGAGAAGACACCGAATCCCAAGTGCTGCGGGCGCGGAGCCGAATGGTCACACACCTTATCGACATCGTTGTAGATGAAGGTGTTCCTGACCTTGCGGATGATGTCTTCCATGCCCGCCTGCACAACCTGCTTGACCGGAGGTCGTCGAATGCTCAGAACCGGATCCATGCTGGGAAGATTCAGTACCTCGTTGTCATTGTCTAGGACGCCTATGAACTCAAACAGAACACAGATGGTGTCATAGTCTCCCTGGTTATTGAAGCCCTCCTTGGGGTTGATGAGCGTGCCCTTCCGGTTGTAGTACTGGGTGGTCGGAAGGGATGCAGAGCTACCGGCAAGGAAGAAGTTGGCATTGACCGTGACGGTGAGCAAAGCTCTTTGGCCCTCAATAGTGACCAGAGTCTTCAAGTTCACTGGCTTCGAAGTGATGTTAGGGTCCTTCTCCTTTCCAAATCGCACGTAGAAGATGTCATGGTCAATCAGACCCCTGCCAACGAAGGGGTTAAGGCGCTGCAGGCCACTGTTGAGGGCAATGGTCGCTGTTCCGATAGCGCCGGCAGAAAGAATCACCTTGGCCTTGCCGACACTGAGGTCCAGCATGGCCTTGTTCTTGGTGCTTCGGACCATCAGGGACTTGACCTTCCGGCCGCTGCATTGAGAGTCTGTGTTAGCGAGGGTATAGCACCAAAAGGAGACGATAGGCTGGTCACTTACGAGGCATCAGCTTCACCGTGCTGCAGGGCGACAACCTCAGTGTTCAAGACCACGGTCAAGTACGGGTCGTTGGCGTAGATCCGGTTCATCAACGAAAGCGTGGTGCTGTAGGCGCACTGAGGGAACTTGTAAGGCTGAGGGGCGTTGAACTGGGCCGCGACGGGCATCAGGTCAAAGTTTGTACCAGGTAAAGATTTGTGAAGCATGTCCTTGACCTCGTCGATCTCTTCGGCAGTGATCTGGCCGCTCTCCAGAGGGTACTTGACCTTAGTCTGGGAGTTGTCGGTGATGAAGTTGAAAGCCGTGTCGTATCCTTTGCCTTCTTTGAGGAATTCGTGGACTACTTCGGGATAGTACTCCTGCAGAGTTGGATCACTGACCTCCGGAGTCCAGATGCCCCAGAGGTTAGAGCGGCCGCCGACGCAGTAGACGGGGCCGCCGACGTAGGACTCGGAGCCTTCAGTGCACTGCACCTTGGCCTTGACAGCGTCGTACACGCTCTCGTTGCCCTCGGGCGAGTTGCTCGCGCCGCGGTTGAAGTAAGGGCGAGAGGTGTTGAGAACGTGCGTGGAGAAGATGACGCCTCCACGCTCAATGAGAAGGACCTTCTTCTCCCTGCGAGCGAGGATCTCGGCCAGAGGACCGCCGCCGAAGCCGCTACCTACGATGATGTAGTCGTAGGCGTCGAGCTTGCTGAGGTGGCAGACCACCTCGAGGTCCATGGTGAGAAGATGCTCCATAATGGCAGGTTGTTCAAGCTTTCGTCTTCAAAGTGATCAAAATGATGATGTGATTTGAAATCGATGTGGTGGAAGAGAACCTTGTAGCGAGATGATGTGCGAAGGCTTTACATAGTACACCAACGCTCGTTGTTGCACGCTTGCTTTGCGAACTCTCCATTTTTTGCCTATGGCAGTTGCTGCTGTTTTCCCCATATGCAAGGAGGATTGTGATGGCTGTCCACCTTGCATATCACATACGTCCACGTCACCTGTTTTCTTTCCGCTGTGGACTGCCCAGCCAGCCACTTTCAACCCCAACAAGACCTGATCTGCATATTTGGGCATGCAGTCAGACATCGCGCTCGGTGTCTCTAGTATCTTCCTCAATTCAATGGCCTCATGAAGGGCCTCAAACCTTGTTCTGTCCCGCGGCACCCTTTCACGTCCCGTGTCTCAGCCGTCCTGTAGGTTGTTACTGGATAGGATTGTACCGACCGTGATAGCTTCATTGCAGTTCTCGAACTTTGCTGCGGCCCGTGACTGCCCTTTGCGTCCCGTGTCTCAGCCACCTTGTAGGACTACCATGATGGCTTCATAGCAGTCCTTGAACCTTACTACAACCCACGGCCGCCCTTTCGCATCCCATGTCCCAGCCGTCCTGTAGGTCATTACTAGATAGCGTTGAAAGCTGGAGCTGCGGCAGGGTCTCGGCTCTCAGCCATATTGCGCACATTGGTCACATATGGCCATTCAAATTGGGGGTTTACGCCACCAACCATATCCAGCCTACATATCGCGCCCTTGCCTGCGGCAATACCACTCTGAGGTATCATGTAGAGCAAGATACTTGTCAGATTTAAGCCATAATGCCATACTAAGCCAGCAAAAGGGTGGCACCACCGCTTTTTGCAGTAGTATTACAACCTACAGCACCCAAGCCTTCCGTCACTGCTAACAATACTTCCAATTATTGCAGGAGGAAACAAGGTCGCATCTTTTTTTCGCGCAGTCATTCTGGCACAGTCTTGGCTCGGGACAATTGGCATCCCTCGCTCCGAGCGTATTGTCTAAGTATCACCTGCAGTCATCCTTCACGGCTTGCACTAGGAAGGTAACTGACTACCTCGTCCTCGGAACGCAAGTTGCTGGCGCAGCGGTGAAAAGCGCAGCTGTTACCGTCTAGACCATCGCGGATAGGCCGGCAGTGCATCAAGATTTCAGCCATGTTTGTCGTTAATATAGACACGTATTTTTTTTATCACCTTGATGAGCCATGTATCTATCCGCACCTTGTGATTGTTCGAGGTTTATGCTGCGTGACTGAGGCTACCCTATACGGGTAGCGCACGCCGACCCGAATGTAACCCATTCCAATCGAGTCTGTATCGTGGCTCTCTACCGGATCAGTAGTGCCTCAAAGTGCGAACGGCGGATCCAAGCCGTAGCACAATGTACGTCAGAAACACTTGTTTTCCCCAGAATGACGCCAGTGAAGCTGTTCAGCAAGCACGTTCATGTACGACATCGACCCTAGTTTAACCCCCCCCTTCGTAACCACAGCTCATGTGTACCAGAATAAACAACCAGTCAACGCCACTAATTCTAGGTAGTCACACACCATAAAATTATCATTATATGCCAGATTTTGTCCAGCCTCCCAGCAAATGCGAGGCTCACCGCGTGGTGGACATACCCACCTTTGGCCTTCTCCAAAAGAAACCCAGGATTAATACATTGTAAACAAGCTTCAAGACACCAGCGGCGATAAATGCGAGCCAGAACTGGTCTCGACCGGCAAACAGACCCGTGGTATACAAGCCAATGCAACTACCCACCGTCTTGACAATGTTGACAACACCCATTGCTGATGTGCGCTCTGCATCGAGGACACCAGCCGAGATAAACGCTTGTCTAGGCGCATTATCTATTTCCCTCGTGATAATTCGGAAAATGAAGATGCCAAGAGCGATATACTTGTTCGCCGGGACAGCCACCATCAAGAGAGAGATGGAGTTGATAGTGTGGCAGACGACCATAGTCGGAACCTGTCCGATGGCATGGGATAGCGGTGAAGAGGCAAGATTTAGCACCGAAGAGATGATTCCCGCTGTGAATGTGGCAGACCCCAATGCTCCTTCGGCAATGTCAAATTCGCGCTTGAAGAAGTACGTCATCCATGATATCTGGGCGAGACCAGACCCGATAAAGTCGAAGATCAAGGCAAGCGATAGTTGCCACATGAATGTGAAGGATGACGGTGTAAACATGCGTTTACTGTGCGCCGCTTCTGCGAGCGCCGAAGCTGCCGCCTCGGGAGTCGGTATATCCTGCTGTATGGCGCCATATGCAGAGATGGATGCAGTATCGGCGAGTAGCGGTGCGCTCTCCTCGATCTGTTGCGCGTTACTCTGTTCCACTTCCTCAGGGATCTGCTTCTCAGACGTCTTGGCTTCCACGTCTGGCCCGAGGAGCAAGCAGCAGAAGAGCTTGATGACACCAGTAGCGGCGTAACCGAGGAAGATGATTCGGTACGAGTCCGATGTCTTGACTCCCGAGTTTTGTAGAAGATCGAGGACCCATCCGGTGAGCAGGTTGCTTGCTGCCGTACCCAGCATGCCCAGCATAGACCACCAGGCGAAGACTTCATTGCGCGTTTCGGGGCTGCTCAAGCGGGCGACTGCGGCTTCCTCGATGGCTTTGAAGGGATCGATTTCATTGGCGCTGTTGGTTCAGTGCGTTAGTCGGTCGTCTTTCATCTAGGAGACAGAGGCATCTCGAGGGCTCACCTAGGGTTGATGACACCGATGATGCTGGCGAGCAGCAAAAGCCAGGAGTTGTCTAGTGCTGCGAATGCGACACCGCTAATGCACATCAATAGAGCGCCGATAATGGCGGTCAGTCGCACGCCCATGGCATCGCCAACGTAGGTCAGGACGAAGCTGATGGCCAAGTCGCCCACGAGCGTCAGTGTCATGAAGACGCCGACCTCGGGATCCCCGAACCCGAGAGAGTTGAGGTACATGGCCAAGACGAACGTGGTGCCTCCATAGCCGAGCAGCCTGACCATGCGTAGGATGATCAAGAGCTTCAGGTTCCGGCTTGAGCTCCAGAGGACGTCGGCGCCGATGAAGGAGAGGCAGCGGGAGAAGCATCTGGAGAAGGGTGACATCGCGTCCATGGCGACTGATGCGAGGGTCTAGAGATGGAAAGGCAAACAATCCACAAGTCTGCAAGGGGCGATGGGTTGGGGATGTAGGATGCAGGCTGCCCGATGCAGAATATGACGAGGAGCAGGGCTCGAAAAGAATGCAGCCAAGAATCCCCTCAACCCGACACCGTCGCAGTTACTGCGGGCCTATTAAGAGACTTGCAGATATTCGGCGGTAACAGCTGACCCGCTGGCCGAGCCGCGGTAAGCATGTCATAGGGCCGGTGGATTTGTTTCTTTGTCCAAGGAGCTCGGAGAACCTATCCTGGAGGGAGAGCCCCTCTGCAATGTCTCAGTCGTTAGAACACAACCAAGCCATTTACAGCTTAGCCATGAATATCAATATGCTGTCTTCCGAATTTCACCATCGAGTGGCTGCGCGCTACGGTATGCTATCAACACATGACTGGCTGACTAGTGATCTGTGGATGCGGGAGGAGGCTGATGTCAACTTTGCCCTGCCGTCGCCACTGCCATGCATTCACCGCTCCCTAGCATTAACTACGGATCTTTTGAAGTCTAAAGTGCTGTCTGAGTTACAGTGCAGCCCATTTTTCCTCTCGAAGTGACACGTCCGCACTGATCTTTCCCAAGTCTGTGCCGTCCCGCCCCCTCCACGCCCAATATTCCGCAAGCCGCTTGGTGGCGTACCCTGCATAGTCAAAGTCGATGGACCCGGTCGAGGCCTCAGCCTGGATTAGAGCGCATAACCCCCTGCCGTTAAATGTCAGCCAATGGATTCTCAGCGCAGGAAACTATTCATGTGAGGCGTTTGATAGTTCAGCAATGATGACTTCAAGGGAGGCTCAACTCACCAGTAGAAACCAGGGAACCCCCGGAACGCGTCCACTTCAGCCATGACTCGCTCGATCTCCGCTTCGGCGATGCGGGACGGCACGGCAATGTCCGTGCTGTCCCGCCCCTTGTTGAGGCCCGAATCGTTTGGCCCCCTGCTGAGGTCTTGACACGTCTGCAAGTATTCTCGAATGAACTCGCGGCGCGTTGACGTCGTCGGTAGTAGGTTGTAGTCACAATTAAACCCTGTCCATTCGGCAAAGTGGTTCGCTAGTTCGAATGCAGGGGGGCAGTAGGTAGCATGTCTTAGACTAATCAGCTCTTGACGTCAAGGGTTCATGTCTTGTTGAGTTGAGCACGTACTCGTAATCGATGAATTTGATTGACAAGGCATTGTCCGAATCTGAATCCTGAATGATTATATTGCCGGAAAGCAGATCGCCATGTCCAAGTACCTAGGGATCTTCAAGTTAGCGAACTGCAGGTTGACCGCTCTCTGATGTGTCGGCACCGCATGATACGTACTAGGGACTCTGGTGAACTGCTGCTGAATAACGTCTTTACCAGGTGCTGGAACTCGATATCCAGCTGCTCTTTCAGCGCCCTTTGTTCTGCCGTTCTGATCGGCAGATTATGCAGCCATTTCTTAGCCGTCGACCAGATGCTGGGCTCAAACTGGATGACGGCTTCGGGGGAATCATGCTTCATGATCGGCAGGGATACATGCCACCGGGCCAGCTCTCGGGCGACCCCACGCCAGACTGTCTCATCGCGCATGGCCTCAGTCGAACATGGCGTACCAGGGAGATACTGATAGGCATGGCCATTCTCAAAGCGAACCAAGGGCAAAGGGGCAAGTCCGTTGTCGGACAGAAGCTTGTGCACTGTGATCTCCTCTAGAGGACCGTCAGCTATGTCCAAGTGAACCCCCAGGTAGCGTACTGTTGCGATCGATGGTGATATCAGTACCGTCTCCGTAGACCTTGACTAGCACTGTCTCAACAGCCCCCGCTGGACTAGTTCCTCGACGGCTGACTTTGAATAGCTGCAGAAATATGGCTAGTGAGTTGTTGTCGTTGAAAAAATGGACAGTGATGCGCAAATCTCACCGAATTGGTGGTGCCTTCGGCCAATGTCGTGATGCGAATGTCGCCACTTGGCGCGCCGTCTTGAAATAGGAACGACGCCAGTTGGAGGACCGAGTGTTTGGCCTGAGCCGTGTCGAAGACGTGCTGCACAAAGGGGATTTCCGTGTCCATCATGACTGGCATAAATGTAAGAAAGCAAGTTGGCGCAGCTGAAAATGTGCTCAAGGATGACAGCTTTCAGCACCCCTCACCTCTATTTTGTAGAGCTAAGCCCGACTCGATGCTGACTCTTCCTTCCCGCGTTGTTCACCGACAGTGCTCAGATCGCGTCTCGCCAGCCACACACATCTATGATTTGACGGGGCCAAGACACAGCTACGTAGTCTTTCGACCTGTCATTGACTCGGAATGTCGTTTCCGCTTGTCCCGCATTGCTAGCACAATTATCTCAGCTCTTCGTGCCGTGCCGCGATTTAGCTGCAGACAAAAGCGGCCCGGCCCAGGATGGCACTGCATTGTGGCGGCGAATGGGAGGGGAAAAGAGGCAAGGATCGACATCTGGGCTCAGCTGAGGTCTGGGTATTCAGCAAACGTCAGTTGTCAATGGAAGGATGCGAATTTCTTTTGCCAGCCACCTTTGGAACAAGCAATCTCAACAAGAATCGAATTATGGCCTCGCCTCAGCTGACCGGGCATCCCGGTGACGTGGTGGGCGCTGGCTCACCTTGAGATCCCTGCACAGTATTGGAGATGGGAGAGAATTGTGATCTCGGACACCAGATACGCCGGAAGGTGCAATCAGGAGTGTGTATTCGGGCATAGCAAAGATTTAGCCAGCATCACATAGAATTCACTACTTAAGGTAGTCTCATACCAGATATTAGGACAACTCAAAGCAACATCGACCATATTCCAGTTTCTTTCACGACTACCATTCTTAAAATGGGTTCCCAAGGGCCCCAAAACAGTCTTCTTTACAAGAACTTTGACCGGCATCCGGCCGCCCTCGTGGAATCCGGCACAGGCATATACCTCAATATTGACGATGGGCGGCACATTCTAGATGCGACCAGCGGTGCGGCTGTTGCCTGCCTGGGATATGACAACCAGGAGGTGCAAAAAGCCATAGCCCAGCAGATGATGAACGTTTCATACTGCCACCCTGGCTTTTACAAGACCAAGTCTGCTGAGAGCCTCGCTGATTTCCTCGTCGAGTCTACATGTGGGCACATGTCAAAGGCGATCCTGTGTGGGTCAGGTACGTCCACCAATACTCAAAATTACTCAGAATGTCTATTAAATCTTCCGAAACAACAGGATCCGAAGCTGTGGAGGTGTCTCTCAAGCTTGCCAAGACGCATTTTGCCCACCTTGTCGAGCCTCAACCGCAACGCACGCGATTCATTGCCAGAACGGGAGCCTGGCATGGTGCCACCTTGGGCGCCCTGACTCTTGGCGACTTCAAGGTCCGCAAGGATCCATTCGTGTCTCTCATTCCTCAGACCGCCTCCCGTGTGTCTGCCTGTTGCACGTATCGTGGTCTGCGCGAAGGTGAGACCGAAGAGGACTTTGTCGACCGCCTGGCCCAAGAGCTGGATGATGAGTTCCAGCGGGTTGGTCCCGATACGGTCTGCGCCTTTGTTGCTGAGACTGTGGGAGGAAGTGTATGTCATCATCGGAATCTCAGTCATAAACATGCTAACTCTACCTTTAGGCAAGCGGCTGTGCACTGCCCGTCCGCGGATACTTCCCAGCTATGAAGGCAGTATGTGAGAAGTATGGTGCCCTTCTAATTCTGGATGAAGTGATGTGCGGCATGGGCCGTACTGGAACACTACACGCCTGGGAACAAGAAGACATCATCCCGGATATCCAGGTCATTGGCAAGGGCCTTGGTGCTGGTTACGGCACCATTTCTGCTGTGCTCGTCAACTCTTCACTGGTTGACTCGTTCCAAAGGTCTGGCAAGGCCTTTGCTCATGGGCAAACATATATGGCTCACCCTCTGGCTGCTGCCGCAGCTCTCAAGGTGCAGACTGTCATTCAGAGGGACAATCTCGTATCCCATGTCCGCGAGATGGGAATCTATCTTGGCAACATGCTTAAGGGAACTTTGCTGCAACATCCGTACGTGGGGGATATCCGCGGTAGGGGCCTATTCTGGGCGGTCGAGTTTGTAGCAGACAAGCAGACCAAGGTGCCCTTCCCGTCAAGTCTGAACTTGAGCGGCCTGTTGCACTCGCGCGGCATGAGCAAGGGATATGAGATCGCCTTGTTCAACGCCGGGGGGACGTACGATGGCTACGCTGGAGACCACTTTCTAGTCTGCCCGCCATACATCGTTTCAAAGGCGGACATTGACGAGATTGTCAGTCGGATTTCAAGGGTTGTAGATGATACATTTGCGGAGCTTACTGGTTCAGTGGTCTGGGAAAAGGTTTCTCTGCAGTTGAATGGAGCCATTTGAGTGTATGCGAAGGAAATGTGAGGATCGGGAATGATTCAAGCCGGAGCGAAAATGAGCAATCACCTCTGTAGAAATGACAATTTTATCCCTGAATCTAGAAGCCTCATGGGTAGTTGGATTGAATACGACGCGTGTGCAGCCGTCGGCTCCAGTCTGTGTCACGGGTATCATACTGTCTTGAGACAAATATCAAGGATGTGTTCCTTAGATGATATTACTATCTCTAGATGATATATATAGAATAAAAATATTTCTCATGTACCACCCACCAAGGCAAAAGCGCTCTTGGAGGCTCTCGAGTGCAATAAGTACCGGTAATGAATTGAAAAGGAATTGGGTGTGGTAACCCAAGATGATGCGGCTCGTCAGATCTGTGACGACGCACAGTCATTGGCGACTAGATTTGTGATTGTGAGGAATTCATGCCTGTCAATGCTGTGATGGATGAACTCAGTGCATGTGACGACGACGGCTGTGGAAGCTATGGGCACGGCAGGCAAAACCACCGCTGCTGCAGCCCGAACCAGCAGATGCAGTCTCTTCCGAGGCCTCAGGAACCGTGGTGCTGATGGCAAGAGGAGTGTTGGTTGCAACGGGAGTTCCACTCGCAACAGCGCTGCTGATGACAGTAGTGCTGCCGTTGTTGCCGCCAGTCCACACAGCTGGGCCTGGCATCGGGTACTCCTTGTATCCTCCATAAATGCTGAAGTTGAAGGACTCATCGTCCACCTTGTAGGCACCAGGGAACTGGACCGTTGGACCGGGAACACCAGTACCACCACCAGTGATTTTGACTTGAGCGCAGCTAAGAAAGTGTTAAAACTGCGGACTTTTGAAGACGAAAGCGATTCATAAAAGAAGCTGAGGGTTCCCAACTTACGTGTAGTAGAACTCGGCTTGACCAACATGGGCACCGTGGACACCTGAGAATGGGTCAATATGAAAACTTTGCAATGGTAGTTCAGTGTTAAACAATACCAATATGTTCAGGACGAATGAGATACTCTCCATCAGGGAGGTCGGCAGGAATCGTGAACTCAATGCGGTCCTTATCCCAAGTGCACCAAGCATCCGTAGTAAAATCCCCAGCCGTGTTGCAGACGCTTTCCTCGAAGATCTTGAACCACTCTCCATCACCTTCATACGTGTCGGCCGTGGTCGGAGCCTTGGACATGTAGACAATGGCCGGCCCTGGATGCTGCATGGTAGCACCGACGGCCAGCTTCATGGCGAGCTTGGCACCGGCTTTGATCTCGGCCGTTTCCGTCTGTCCGGCGAAGGTGAAGGCGCCCTTGTTGCAGCGGAAGTCGAGCACATCGGGCGTCATGTCATCGCGAACATTTTCCCACTTCGTCGGGTTGTATTTGGCCTCGCGCGTGTTGGAGCGGACGTACTGGTTGCTGTTCGTCTCCACGCCGTCGATGACGAGCACGTCGAAGAAGTAGTGTGCCGAGACGAGAGGTGCCAGGGCCGCGAGGGAAGCGAGAGAAATCTTCATCTTGTGCGGGAGGTAATGAGAATCAAAATGGTAGGGCTAGCCTGAATGAGAGAAGATAAATGCAAGAGAAGCACTGAAAATGAAGGTGATGCAAAACCAGTTGCCGTGGATGCTTTGATGAAAGGAATGATGCTAGAAATTGAAGATGCAGAAGCCGGGTCTCATGTCTTCTTTATAGACGCTACTCATCGGTAGATATGTACCAACACCTTCTTTGGAAATAAGGATTATTATGACGAAGTGCTTGGCGTTGCGGAATATTGCAGGGTGAGTGAGCACTGAGATCTCTACGGAAGGGGGATGCCCCTTTCTGAGGTCATATTCCGACGTCGTATGACTACGTTATTCCAAGAAGTGGAGAGCTGTGTTACAGGTGGAGCTCTAGCTTAACAGGCCCTCGGTGGGTTTTTATTGGATTGTGCCCAGGCGCTTGCGGCTTCTATGCAGGAGTTTCGCACCGTTTACTCAATGTGTGCTGGGGTAGTTGACCGGGATGGTATTGAAACACTAGACTGATTATCCATGCCTCGTAGTCAGAGCGTGCAAAGGGCGTCATAGAAGGGACCATATCTGCCCACACTGTTTAAAACTGCCAGGGCCCAAAGTCAGCCCAGTATGCAAGAAAAATGGTGATGAATTCGACGTACCAGGCCTCACCCTCGTCGGATGCGTCCATCAAGGAAAGGCGTAGTCCAAAGGATCTTGTAATAGGGGTTGTTGCAGAAATTTGCTCACGCATTACATGTGAGGAGAAAAACAGCTTACCTGCGAGTGTGAAAAAGTATAGCGATCAAGTGTAAATCCAATACTCTATTCTACTATCATAGAACAATGATTATAGCCTATGAACCTTCTTTCAACCCAAATTCCGAGCATCTGATAGTTACCGAGGCAGCCTCAATCAACTCAGTGAAGCACTACCACGTCCCCGGGCCAGCACCCGTGTTAGACCCGCTTGTCATTGGTAGCCCCATACCGGGGAGTTTCTAGACCATGCGCCCTGTGTCAAGCACAACCCAGGCCACCAGAGAACACTAATTACAGGTACACGTAAGTCAAGCTACCTACCAGGACTCGATTGGACGGCCTTTTGTCGATGCAGCCATGCTCTTCACGAACTTATTCTTGAGGGGGTGACCAAGAGAGATATCCAAGACATCATGGCCAGCGCCGTAGAATCCGATGTGCAGAATATGCCTCTTGCAGATGCTGAGCTGAGAGCCAGAATTGACATCAACCGCTCGGAATTTGAGAGCTTGAAAGCGAAGTCACTATGCCGTGGTACCCTCATATCTGAAACCAGTCTCGAAACGTTTCTGGAGCTTCTGGCTTTTGTCAACCAAGGGGTGGAAGTCGATTCAAAATCCCACTCTACAGGTGTGGCTGTTAAAGCAGTAAGTCTCGTCCGGGGCATCAAAACAACACTCCGCTGTCAGTGGGGATCCCTTCCATCCTCGAGACCTTAAAATTGAGGGACACAGTTGCCATTGCATCACGAACTTGGAACCATGTTCCAATATTTCTGGTAAAGTTAATTCGCAGAGGGTTGTAGACAACTGTTTGGTAATTTGTTGTGCCGACTGAGGACTAGGGGAGCTACCGATCTTGGTTGTCGTCAATCACGATTTCCCAATTTTAACAGACTTAGAATTAGATAGGGAGGCAAAGGAGAAGAGCACAGCTCCTACGAGAACTTCAGATTTTCAAACGCAACAGTACATGGACCATCATTACTCTATGTCTTAGTGGAGTGCGCATTCCCTTTTCCCATAGCGGCATTGCGATGTGGACCAGCCATGATGAAGTAAAGATGTCAGACACTGGACGCCAAGTTGGAATGAATCGGCCTTCGGCGGTGAACACCAAGGCGCAGTAGTTGACACGGATGCATTAAGTATAGCCTCGGACCGTTTCGGACATCAATTAAATCCACCACTGAGGGATTTCTCCCCCTAAAAACAAGCCATACCGCTGAAATACCTTCATCATCATTACAGATGTTCTGGCCCTTCAACTTGATATCGAGTCGATTTGAGGCCAAGGTGAGATTGCCAGTTGTAGCATCGTCATAGTGGCACGATCCGACGGCGAGGAGGACCGACAGGTGACTTATTCTTGGGGGCCCAAGACCGCATCATTTCTCTGAGTTGCCCTAGAAAGCAATTGAACATGGCCGTGCTTCAGTTCATCTCCCCCAGATACAGCTGGCCAGTGAGACGCCTTCATTTGTCAATTACAACAAATAACAGCCTTGGCACCGTCGTTTTCTGTGACAAACAGGCTGTGAACATTCAATTCCACCAATGATGGTCTCCACTGCCTAGTTGGAGAGGTGCTTACTACGAAGTGTGTAAACGTGTTGACTGCAAACTTATCCGCAAACAGTCACTAGACGCGCTTTCTGCTACCATCAGAATCAACCAGTTAAGTGAGTCCGGAGCTCGGCAGCAACAAGTGGGGCTGTCCTTTTGTTCTTGACCAATCCTGTGATACAAAACATTCGTATTATAAGGATTCCTGCAGCGGTTGCGAGCCGAGGATACGGGAGGCCCTGGCGATGTTTCACATCCTAGCATCTCTCCACATTACCGCACCACGACACCCAGGGTAGCTACCATGGGCACGGTACGGTACAAACGTTTCGACTTCAGAGCACTGTCTATTTGAGACCCGAATTGAACGAGTGACAAGGGGTAGATTCTTTCTTAGACTGCTTGAATTTTTAGCCCTTGCCCTTGCTGATCCGCATTGATCCGCCGGCTTGTAATGATCGACCTTCTTTCGGGCAAGTGCAAAAAGAGGCCAAGTGACAGCACATTGATGATGATAACCTATAGTTTAATATCTATAGTTATTGTGTGTTGAATTTTCACATTTCTTTATAAAAACTACGTTAGTTCTCGGCTGTTATGCATTGCTTGGCTTTGTTCGACCAGCTGGTATTCGCCTCCTCCCTAACTTGGCAAGTCTTGATGTTCCTTTTCATCCGCCCTAGACAAATAGACCAATCCTTACTTGCTAGACTTACCAAAAAAAGTTGGTATTTAGGCAGATTCTTGACGATCATCATCACACTGAAGCGCTCCAATAAAGTTACATCCAGCAGAGACCCCTCACCAGAATAACAGCCGGAATTGTGAATCTCGAGCGATGGAACCTATGCTCAAGGTAACATTTGGAGCCCTGGAGCCTCGCCCCAAATATCTCGGAGCCTCAAGAGCCGTTGTGTGTTATCAACAAGGGTATAGTGCAAGGAGATGTAAGGACTGATCCGTGGCTAAAATGTAATGCGCGGGGCAATTTAGCCGGCATGGTACAATCAGCACAGACTTGCCATGACTCTATTGTATGCACGTACATAGATGGGAGAAGCATGCGACTCGTTTTATCAAGAACGAGAAAGTAACTAGGCCTTGCTCGTATGACACGCGTGACCCCATCTGCCACTTTACTCGACAGACCATCGTAAGAGCCGAATCTTTGGGACCTGGGGTATATAAGTTCGCGAGCGCCCGGCCTAAAACCTTGTTATGGTTCTGATCCAAACCCTTCAGACATCACTCCTTTCTCTTACGAGTTTTCACAAGTACAAGATCAAGCCATTATGAGACTTCTGAATACCGACATTAGCCTGGTATCGACCAGCCTCTTGCTGTTCGCATCCACGGCTCATGTTGCGGCCCAATGCAGCCTTCCGTCGACCTACAGTTGGACATCCACTGGTGTACTAGCTAGCCCAAAATCAGGGTGGGTGGCTCTCAAGGACTTCACCTATGCCCCGTACAACGGCCAGCATCTTGTCTATGCGACGACCCACGACACAGGAACTACCTGGGGCTCCATGAACTTTGGCCTCTTCTCGGATTGGTCACAGATGGGTTCGGTGAGCCAGAACACCATGACCTCCTCTACCGTTGCGCCTAGCCTCTTCTATTTCAGACCCAAGAGCATCTGGGTGCTCGCCTATCAGTGGGGCCCAACGGCATTCTCATACAAGACCTCGAGCAATCCCACCAATGCCAATGGCTGGTCATCTGCGCAGACGCTCTTCACTGGCTCAATTACGGGGTCCAGCACTGGTCCCATCGACCAAGCAGTCATTGGCGACAGCCAAAATATGTACCTGTTCTTTGCAGGGGATAATGGAAAGATCTATCGGGCTAGCATGGCTATCGGGAACTTCCCAGGCAGCTTTGGCTCAGCATCGCAGGTCGTTCTCAGCGACACGACTAACAATCTTTTCGAGGCAGTTCAAGTCTACACAGTCAAAGGCAAGAACATGTACCTCATGATTGTCGAGGCCATTGGAGCCAACGGACGCTACTTCCGCTCCTTCACGGCCACCAGTCTGAGCGGTTCATGGACAGCACAAGCCGCAACCGAAAGCAAGCCCTTCGCAGGCAAGGCGAACAGTGGCGCCACTTGGACCAACGATATCAGCCATGGAGAGTTGATTCGTAGCGACCCCGATCAGACAATGACTGTCGATGCATGCAACTTGCAGTTGCTCTATCAGGGACGATCCCCCAGCTCGAGTGGTGACTACGGCCTGCTGCCCTACCGACCCGGCCTATTGACTCTGAAGAGCTAAATCATAACCCTCTGAACGATACCATGCCAAGTACATAGTTGACAAAATCTGAATTCAAGCCTAAGAAAATATAAAAGATAGCCACACAGAAAAAAATGTGACAGAATGCCACAGCATGTGGTTTGACTACGAACTGGTGTAAAAGTTGATTGCATTTTATTAGCGAATTGGGGGTTAGAAAACTAACAGGCTACCTCCACTTAAGTTACTAATAACTGAAAGTAAGTTTTAGAAAATATTATAAAAATTACTATTCATATGAATAATATTTTATAGCCTCACCTTTTCTATTTACATGTAATATCGCCTTTTTAATATACGCTACTTATGTTATTTGAAGGACCTGAGGCTAAAAATCCCAGAAGCCTCATTCACCGTCCCATTGGCTTAAACAATATCGAGATATGTAGGTGAAATATATCAACTATGAGTTATCGTCATCTACAAGACCCTCAGCACTGCACCCATTCTCAGCGCCGACCCATAGGTTCATTTTGTCTATATCAATTAGGCCGTCATCACGAGAGCCTTGGCTGCCACCAAGTTTAGGAATTGTCTTGTGCTCGTCGTTACTCTCATAAGCAATGGTGGTATTTAAGTTGCAAAAGTCGAGATCCTCAAGTCGATGGATCTTTCTTAAGCCTGATTTCCGCGACGGCCACTTTCATCATAAAGTACTACACCAAACTGATTACTATCATACTGATTAGGAAACGAAGAATTTTTGAAGGCATTTGGTTTGAAACTTGTACTATGCTAGCATTTAAGGAGCATGCTTGTTTATAACTGAGGGATTACACCTTGTCACACTTTCCCTTATAATTGCGATTGTGTCAAAATCATATGGCGATGATGAGAACTGATAAGAGTCACTCTTAGCGAGGTGGCTCGGGAAATGAACCATCAGTCAGCTAGAACATTGTCTTACTCAGGTTGCTCGAACTGGTAAGATCCCATCTGGCGGGGCGGGACTCGACGGAAGAACATGACATCAATCTCCTGGTTAGTTCGCTGTTTCAGCTCAGGGATGTAGAAAAAGGAGATAACAGAGGCAACGGATGAAAGCCCGCCGAAAATGAAGCCGACTTTCCCTCTGAGATTCTATACCACATTAGTAACTTTACTCGTTGAAAGCCGAAATTGCACTTACCCCCGCATCAGGATTGACCATGTATGGAACAGCGAAAAACATGATGATGCCGAAAATGGCTTGAGTCGCTGTGGCCAAGGCAGTCGTTCTGGCTCTCAGGGCGAGGGACGAAACTTCTCCCAAAAGCACAAAAGCAACAGCACCAATGGTCAAGAAGTATACAAACGAAAAGACTACAGTGAGAGAAGACTGCGCCCATTTGGCTGCACCTGTTGGCACCACATCCAATATTCCGATAAGTAGGAGGATGGTCGTGCAGGCAAACATGCCACCGATGAAGATGGGACGACGACCGAATCGGTTGACGATGAACCAAGAGCAGATGTTGCCAGCTACTCCACATGCTGTGACACCCACTCCAAGATCCAGCGACTTTTTGGTGTCGAGGCCGGCAAGTTGAAAAAAGTAAGTCGAGAAGCTAAGGACAAAAATGATGCCTACAGCGTGCTGACAAGCGAACACGCCGATGGAGATCAAGGTGCGGATTCTGTCCGTACCCTTGAAAGCTGAAACGTAGGAATGGGCTTCCACGCGAGATTCTTCTTGGACGGTTTGCTGGATGGCTGAAAGCTTCTCACATGCCTCGACTTCCGATCCGTACAGGGAGCGAAGGACGTCCCTTGCCTCGTCCATCTTACCAGCCCTGACAAGATACCAGGGCGACTCTGGAGAAAGAAAGCTGCCAATCATCAAAAAGACGGAGAAAAACAACTGCACGAGGAACGGACCTCGGAAAGCCCAGACATCGCTCCTGTTGCCGAAACCGGAAGTTACGGCGTTGGAGACCAATTGGCCTATCGCAATTCCAAGATTGACGCCGGCGGTGGACAGGCCGCGTAGCACAGTGGGAGCAATCTCTGAGCAGGTGATGGGTCCAAGAGTCAGGTAGAAGCCAACTCCGACCCCAAGGATGAGCTTGCTGACGACAAAGGCAGGCCTCGACGAGGAGAATGTCTCCCCCAAAATGCCGCCAGTCACGACCAGAACGCCAAGGGTGAGGCTCTTCTTGCGACCCATTCGGTCTGAGACGTAGCTGCAAGCAAAGCCCCCAAAGAATTGGCCAACTGAAGAGACGACGTTGAAAGCAGTCAGCCAGCCAGCAGGGATGATCCATTCGCCGTCGCGTTTATGGCTTTGGGCTTGTGAGCAAAGAAAGTCTCAGGACGGGCAGTGGGCTCATCTATTGGGTGGACTTACCCATAATACTCTCGAAATTCCGGGACAGCAATCATGGCGCCATTTACCTGGGTATCGAAGCCCCCTGGAATAAGAAAGTTAGCACCTCACAGAACAGTGTATGTGCGATTTCTGGTTTGTAATGTCTTACAGCCGACGGCGCACATGCACCAAAAGAATGACCACCAAATTATCTTGGGATGCTTCTTAGCAACGTCTCTAAAGGAGAGACTATGCTCATTGGCGTTGGCCAAGTCCATTCGATTGACATCGGGCTTATCGGGAACTGCATCGTGCTCGACAGTTGCCTTTAGGTCAGCTGGGTGCTTGTCGTAGTCTGCCATGCTGAGTCAAATGCTGGGTATTGCTGCAATGAATTTCTTGAAAGCTATTTGGAGGTTTGTAGCAGGCTGGAGACGACATCTTATAATGGTTGTAGCCGCAATGATGACCCCATGTCCTACAGCAACTGTCTAAGTTACGACGCCCAAGTCTCGTTAGTCTGGGGAAACAAACATACGAGCTAATCCAAGAACAGACTTGACCCCAGCTTACAGATGGGGTTCCTGACGTCAATCTCATGCCTTATTTGGCCTCGGATTTCCCCCCGATATTCCGCTAGCCCAGGTCATTGTTGGGTGTCAAACGCCACTAGCCCTCGCACCACTCAGCTAAAACCCAGTCGATATAATACGAAGCGCAGCAGCGTTATCAACCCCAGATCTTCCCGATACTCCGCTGTTTCTACAATACGCACGTTCCTCCTCAGCTTCTCGCGTGAATCATGGCATCCCCCACGCGCGATACCAGCACTCATCGTGCCGCCATCAGCCGCCCCAGCTCAACATACACTCGAAAACGAGGCATCAAAGCGTGCCAGGTCTGTCGGGCGAGGCGTACGAAATGCGACCAGAAGCGACCATCCTGCTCGTTTTGCGTCAAGGCAGGCGTCGAATGCGTCTTTGAACCGGATGCCAATGCGACCTTCGATCAGGCCAGTCTTGCCATCATCGATCGCCTGGACAGGCTTGAGCGCAAGATAGATGCACAGTCTGCCAATCGGAAGGGCCAAGATGGTAGCCCATCCACAGACAACCTCAGTCTTTGCACGTCACCATCTGCTCCTATACCAAGCCGTGAAGGGTTATTCCCAGTGAATCTCGACGGAGTTCTGAATTGGCCTGTCTTTCAAGGCCTTACTTCCCCAACAGCAACCGCTAGCTCGCCATACTCTAGTCGCTCATATGCTCAACCCCACAGCCAACAGAGTGCGTGGCTTGGCCACGAACTTGATCCAGCGACGTGCGACAGATGGCTGGATAATTTCTTCGCTCATGTTCATGTGAAGAATCCGATTTTGGACGAGGCAGGAACAAGGAGACTGGTTCGGAGACTGTGCGTGCAAGGGGCCGAGTGGAATATCTCATCAGGCTTGGCTCTTCTGGTATGCGCCAACGGAGCTCTTGCGCGTCCGCTTCACGAATCTCTTCCCCTGTCCGACCCAGATATGCAAACGGCAGTTGCATTATTCGATACAGCCCAAAGAAGGCTCGGCACTGGTTTGGTCTCGCAGGGGTTGGTTCAAGCCCAGTGCGCGTTTCTCTCTGGCGTTCTTCTCATGTCCTTATTACGACCCATCGAGGCCTGGACGACATTTGTCCATGGTCTGGCGATTTGCCAGACACTTCCTTCCATTCGACAGCGACAACCCGAGATGGATCAGAGAACAAGCGCACAATTTGTCGCCGAGCAGAGCGTCTACTGGTCTTGCTGGAAGTCTGAACAAGAGTTGAGGTTCGAGTTAGGCATGTCCCGCACGATTGGCCCGGCTGATGACCCTCCACAACTGTTTCCAGACCCACCAGAAGGATGCCAAGGACACATCGAACGAGCTTGGTACTTTTATCTTTCCGAGATATCTCTTTGGAGACTAGAGGTAGATGCCCGGCGCTCGATAGGCCAAGTCGAGCACAACTACCGTGAAAGTTTGTCGCAAACCTTGAGTGAGCTTGGCCACAGTACATTGGGCCAGCTTGACGCATGGCGAGATTCCCTACCGCCACTTGTCGATATTGGGAATGCTAGTGCTGGTATGTTCAACGAAGACGACGTGGTTCGATTTGTACTTCGCGGGCGTGTGACATTTGTCCATGAGCTCATATCGTGGCCTTTTCTTTTCGCCGCGATAAACGACGCGCCGACCCATGTCGAGGGGGAAACATGGGTAGCGAACGCCCTGGCCTTTCATCACAACAGGCTCTTGGTCAATACACCCGGGTTTTACCACCGCCATCACGGGACTTGGCTCATGCTGAGAAGCTCTGCAAGGAGCGCGTGTATTCTACTTGGATTTGCATATCTTTATCCTTGTTCCACGATGATGCCTGTAGCTTGGAAGGATTCGGTTTCTAATACGGCCAAGATGTTAGAGCGCTGGAGCACTGAGGTACAGGAAATGCGCCCAGTCTTGGAGACTATGAAGCGGTTGCTGGGAATTTTTGAGTGACAGCAACTGCATTTAAACTAAAATTACTATGTTTGAGATTCTAGTGAACATAGAACAATAACATTGGCCCCTAACGCCTCAACCGGTAAGTTGTGGAAATAGCTTGCGTGTCCCCAGCATATGAAGCAACCTCAATACCCATCTCATCGATCAAATACTCAAATTTACCGTTGACCCATCGATGGACTGGCCTCAACGATGCCTTGATCGTGATTTGTTTCGATTCTCCGGCTCGTAGCTCTACGCTAGCAAATCCGAGCAGCACACGCGATGGAAAGTCGGCCATCTGGGGGTATCCATAAACCTGGGCAACATGGTTTCCAGGCCTGGAGCCAATGTTGGAAACACTGACCGATAACCGGGCATGTTCTCGCCCCTCATTTCCTCCGCCATGAACACGAAGATCGCTGAAGAGAAACTCCGTGTATGAGAGTCCATATCCGAGCGGAAATGCGGCCCTAACTCCGAGTCTATCTAGTAAAGCTTGGCCATACCAGCGGTCGTATTTGATATAGGAGGCCTCAATGTCGAAATGGGGTAGATGGGATTCATCCTTCGGGATTGAAAACGGCAGTCTTCCGCCCGCGTCAGCCTGTCCCAGCAAGACATCTGCGAGCGCATGTCCACCCTCTGATCCAGAGTACCAAGATATGAGGATACTCGGCACGTCGTGCTTCCATTCCTCCATGATGACAGCGCCGGCGCAAATGATGACCACGATCGTCTTTGGGTTTGCAGCAGCGACCGCTTGAATGATCTCAACGTCCCTAGCCCTTAGTCTCAGGGACTTTCTGTCTCCTCCAGCCCCAACTTCTAATGCAGATGCCTGTTTGCCGTTGCTCGAAGCTCCCCGAACCATGGATAATGTGTCTTTCTCTTCGGCGCTCTTGGCCGGAGGGAACAAATCGGATAGGCAAGGGTCGTGTTTGAGCGAAGGTACCACGTATTCGCCTTCATCGCTAGCATCATATCCGACAATGCAGATGGCAACATCAGCTTCTGCCGCTATCTTTGCAGCATTTTCAACACAGTCGCTGTCCTCGAGTGTGACTCTGGAACTAGGTAATGCAGCGCAAAGTCCTTGAAATGGGGTAACAACGCTAGGTGAAAAGACCTGCGAAGAGCCCTTGTCACCGGTATTCGGAGTGTTGGCGAGGCGGCCGATGACGGCCAGCGTAGAGAGATTCTCGGTAACCAGAGGTAGCAAAGAAGTGTGATCAAGAAGATCATTTTTCAACATGACGATCGATCGTTGCGCCACTTCACGAGCTAGTTGTCGGTGTTCTTCGCAAAACACGACTGACATGTCTGGGGTCTCGTGGCGAGTACGAGCAGTGAAGTCCAGTTGTGTCCGCAATATTCTCGCAGCTGCTCTATTGACGTCTGACCATGACAGAGCACCCGAAGCCAGGGCATTTTTGAGACGCATCCCCCGCTGCTGGGCAAATGGAGCTTCGATATCAAGACCATTCTTGACAGAAAGCGCTGCATCTCTCAAGCCGAAGATGAAGTCCGAGAGGACGAATCCAGTAAACTCCCACTCGTCGCGGAGAATAGTCGTAAGTAGATCCTTGTTCTGACCAGCCCACTGTCCGTTTACTGAGTTGTATGCAGACATGACGGACGCGACGCCACTATCGACGATTTGTCGAAAGTGAGGGAGGTAAACTTCGTGGAGCACGTCCTCTTCCACATCTACATCGACTCGAAACCGAGCATTCTCCATTGAGTTGAGGGCAAAGTGCTTGACGCAGGCCATGACATGATTCTGAACGCCTTGCGAGAGAGCGGCACCGAACTCGCCTAGCAAAACGGGATCTTCTCCATATGTTTCTTGGATTCGACCCCAAGCTGGATGGCGTGGGAGATTGACGCAAACGCCAGCAAAGTAGTTCGCACCTTGAGCTTTGGCCTCGAGTCCAATGGCATCGCCAACCCTCCGCTCAAGCTCCGTGTCCCAAGTGGCGCCGCGTGCCATTGAGACGGGGAAGGCAGTTGACGAACCCATGACGACGCCTCGAGGTCCATCTGTGAACTTGATGCCCGGTATTCCGAGGCGGTGAATAGCACCATGAACGAAAGGGACGCGGTTATACCGGTCACATAGAATCCCTCGAAGGCCTTTGTAGAATGGCTCATCGCCGTCAAGGAGATGCAGACGCTCAGGCAGCGAAAGTTCCGTCAAAAGCCGATTGGCAACTGTTGACAGATCTTGGCCAGCTTTGATACCAGATACGGCTTGCTCAAAGGTAAATGGCTGTCTGCCATGGTCGACCAGGTGAGTGCGGTGCGTCTGGGTTGGAAGGGTGGCGCTCTTCATTATAGCTGAATTAAGATGATACAGTTGGCAATGACTTAAAGATTAGTCAACATGGAGCAAATTGAGATTCCCAATGTTCGCTAATGTGAAGCTCGAAAATAAATGTGGTATATATGGCTGTAAGAGGGCTCACCAAGATAATGAAGGCAATGATAAATCACTGGACATTCGCTTTGAATTTGAACCGGACACTTTTAGCCACGGAAAGGCATAGCATATCTTGAAAACAGCCAGATGGCACATACGATCGCCAGGGACTCGTGGCCGCACGTTTCCAACCCATCGCGGAGTATCGGGACAAGATCTATCAGTCATTCACGAATTTGTTTCGATGAACCAAGCCTGCGGAGTGTCGGGGAAGTTTCCTACTAAATGAAGCGGAGTATCGGGGGTCATCCGAAACCACAAGCGGACAAATGAGGTTCCCTAATTGATACCCCGGATGCCCCGGATAACCCGCTACCAACATGCAGCGACTTTAGCCGGGGAATGGTGCCCTGGATCCTCTTCGCCTCATGGCTCTTTGGCACTTGCCCTGCTCTTGGCTCGGGAGTTAATCACTCACATCTGCCAAGAAAAAATGACTTCACCAACACGATTTCCATCTCACAAATTGGGAAATAGCAATGAGAATCACCGGGATTTCTGGCCATTTTCAGTCGTTCCCACGTCCATGTCAACGTGGAGAAGAACCCGTTTGCGAGTATAAAGTAGAAGCACTTGCTTATTTGCCCAAGAAACGAAATGGTCGGATCAACCAAGCACTACACACTCATAGACTCTTTGCCATTATTCTCTCATAGACTCAGCAACATGAAGTTGAACTCCGCTTTCTCGACCTGTCTCAGTGCAGCTCTCCTCATCCAAGTCGGCGCAAGTCCTGTTCGCCGTGCTGATGAGTCGCCAGAGCCTTACAGCAACTTCGTCAACAACGTTGTCTACCGACCTGGTCCAGGCCATTCCCACCTGCAAACTCTCTATGCTAGGACGCTTCAGCTGAAAGACGGTTCTCATCTCTTGACTTGGGAGAACTACGGCCCGGAGCCACCGCTGCAGTCTTTCCCTATTCTCAAGTCTGAGGATGGAGGCGCGACATGGTCCAATTTCTCCAAGGTCGAGGACCAGATCAACGGCTGGGGAAATCGCTTCCAACCACATTTGTACCGCCTTGAGAACGATGTTGGCGAGTACCCCGCCGGTACCATCATTCTCGGCGGCATGTCAGTCCAGAAAGACTTGGAAGAAGCGTGGCTCGATGTCTACACGAGCTGTGATGAAGGCGAGACTTGGAAGCTAGCAAGTCAAGTTGTCTACGCTCCTGGCCCCGAGACTACCAAGAACGGCGACAAGGCCGTCTGGGAGCCGTTCTTCTTGGAGTACGAAGGGCAGCTTGTGTGCTACTATTCTACGCAGAAAGACCCAAAACATGGACAGAAACTCGCCCACGTCACGACAACCGACTTGAAGAATTGGTCCGACGAGGTCAATGATGTTGCCGACCCGACTTACAAGCACCGGCCTGGCATGACGACCGTCGCCCATATCAAATCGACTGGCAAGTACGTCATGACCTATGAAGTTTGCGACGTCCCTGAGGGTGGCTGCCCATCCCACTTCAAGGTGGCCGACTCGCCCCTTGAGTTTGACAAGGTGGAAGGCCACAAGATCATTGCCGACACAGGCGAAAACCCAGGCACTGCTCCCTACATCATCTGGACTCCTCACCCGCTGAAAAACGACGGCAGCGGAATTCTTCTCATGAGCGGTGCTCAAAACGATGCCATCTACATCAATGATGATTCCGCTTCTGTTGACAGGTGGAGACGTTTTGACATCAAGCAGGACAGCGCTCATTCTCGCGGCATGGAGATTGTGGATATTAAGGGCACTAAGAAGCTCATGCTAGCCAGTGGCGGGCACATGGTTTTCGAGAACACGAATAACTGGGTGTCTGTCGGCGTGATCGATATTCCTTTCTAGGGTTCACTCATTAGGCGGCAAGACGCTTTCGAAAACAACGGATGGCTAGCTTATAGTGATATATAGTTTGAGCAAGACTAGGGCGTTCTACCGTAAACGATTGTCTGTACATAATCTAAATACCCAAGAGCTTTCCTACTACTTTGATCACCATGATAGCATCATGAGGTTGCGCTTACATCTAAACGCCGTCTAGAAGCGCAATTCGAGTGCCGCATCTCGGATATGCTCTTGTTCTTGAAATTTCAACAAACGAAGCACTTTACTTGCGAATCCCGGTCTACTCTGGACCCTGGCAGTTCCTCTCGGATAGGAAATTGTGTGTAGACTGCCACCTGACACATGACAGAAACGTAACATTAACTTAGTAAACACACCTGATATAAGCTTTGAGTAGAATCAAAGCGGCATTCTTAGAGTAATAATGGGCTAGTCTAACTTGAGATATGTCTTTGATAAGTTTACTAGGCGCAATTATATATTTTAAATTATATGTAACTTATATATTTATCAGTACTAGTCTTAAGGCTACATTCACTTCTCATTTCCCATTCGCTAAAGAACCCGTAATTCATTTAAGTCAAACGGAAGTATAAAAGCTTCTACTAAAATACAATTCTAAGAGTGCTTTCAAGTTTACTACTCTAAAGCAGAGCAAGAATTTGAATAGTCAACGTTATAATAAGTTAAACATTCTGTATTAACTTAGTAAAGAGAGCTCTAAGGGTCAGTAAGGTAACATAAGTAAAGTCTTTCTATTTTGATGGAATAACAGACATGGCCCTCATTATAAGACCATATAGCCTGGCTCCTATGGCGGGCCAGTATTATATTCATTAAGATTTAAGCTTCCTAGCTCGCATGAGCTGGAAATGCTTGATCTTAGGCAACTGTGAAAGCATTGGGTTTTGAAATGCTCAAAATGTGAAGAAGACTGTGTTTTTTTGACTTTGTGAAAGAAGCAACTCGCCCTGAGTGGTGCAGACAGCAGGTTGAGAAGAAGTAAGACCATATAGCTCTAATAGTAACAATCATATTTAATACTAAGACTGAGACTGCCTCATACTAAACTTTTATAAGAGATAGTGTATAAAAGCAAGTTCAAGTCTTAGCAGGAGATATGCCCCCAGCAAGAAGTAAGCAGCTTGATGAAGCTTCGCTATCCTATCCTACTAAGAATGAACGTATCATCTTAATTTTGATCTATAGAAACGATTATATGAGCGCAAGTGGCTGTTGTCAATTCTCATATGATCCAACATCCATTTCTGTGAAGTTCCTTCGTCTCTTGTATAGCTGTCAGAACCTAATGACTAGATTAACGTGTAGTTGTTCACTTGTTCGTATTCTTTAACGCCCTTGGCAGTTAAGAGGGAGCAACGAGCGAGATCAAGATGGAACACCAAATTGAGAAACTACTATGTTTACTTTCGGACTCGCTGGGCTGCTTAGTGGTATCCATGATGGGGAAGTTGGTCACCCGTGCTAACTCGAAGACTATTTATTTCCTTGATATGAAACGCAACATCAACATTAGTTCCTCGTTATCTTCCCCAGCCTTACAACTTATTCTCTGTCTGCTTATGCTGAAGCGGTAGGCAAGATACCTATCTAATTGCAGCTCGAAATCTAAATCCCACGCCAAAACCCATAACTGAAATCAGTCCCAACCATTTAAACTGGAGAACAGAAACGTTCCCTCCACAGCTACGAACATAACCATGCCCTTAGGATCTAGGGCATAGAAAAAAAATCAAAACCTAGAGTCAGAACGAGAGACTCGTCGTTCGAAAAGCGACAGGTCCTCTGGTTTAAACTCTATCATGAATTCGCGCCCAGTACTCTTGGGGCTGATTGCAACGGCCGATCCCCTCACGTCAATCAGACCCTTACATCTGAATGCATCTCCTTTTCGAAATTCCGGGGGAAGCCAAAGAACCCTTTCACGACCTCTTAAGATCCAAGGGCCTTCACAACTATAGCCGCCATAATCGAACCTCTGGGGCATACCGTTCACCCAAGTTCCTGATGCAAGGGATATATCCAAGTCAATAATGCCAAACGGGGTATGGAGTTCCGAGCTTTCGGCTTCATCGAATCGAAACCACAGGATATCAGGCGGTACGCCGACGGATAGCATGAGAGTTCCAGTGTCGACGTTCCAAACCATGATCTCGTCGGAAATACCAGCTACAACCCATTTGCCATTTGGTGACAACGCCATTGAGGGGGCCCACATACCAGCAACATAGGGCCGGCGGATAGAATGTAGCAAGATACCTGTGTTAAAGTTCCAGACATTGATGGTGACATTTCTCACAACATAAAACGGGTTGTTATCGGTAGTTTCAATGCCTAGCATAGCGAGTGAGTCGACATTCATAGATAGAACACTTTTAAGACTGGGAGTTTTATGCTGAAAATTTTGGATCAATGTCCCCTCCCAAATGTCCCAGATTTGAATTTGCTCGCTTGTGGCGAAGGCAAGGCGTTTGCTGTCGAATGAAAAGACCATGCTTGTGACCGCGGCAATGAATATCCGTATCTGAGTGCGTGTTTCTATTGCCCAAACCTCGATTGCTCTTTTTTTGGAGCGTACTGCGATAAGCCGTCCATCATAGGAGAAGACAGCCGGCGGGGCTTCCCACCGATAATAGCAGTTAAGGGACAGGACCAGTGTAACATTAGCCACGTTCCAGAGGTCGAGGGTTGTACTGCTTTGGCAATTCAGAAGCCACCGGCCGTCCGGTGAGAAGGTAGGTATATGAAACGTCGCGTCTGCAAGAGGATTCTTTATTGCCGAAATATGAGTGCCGTTGCGTGCATCCCAGATATTCAGCTTCATGCGTCCACGAGACACAAGACATCGGCCATCGGGCGAAAATTTGACCGAATTGGATGGGCTGTGATTCTCGATCTTCTGCGCAGGCTGGACTTTTTTCATATCCCAGAACTTAACTGTGCCTTGGTTAGAGCCGGACGCTAAGAGGTCGCCGCTCGAAATTGCTACCACTGGTGTTGGCTGATTATCATTGCCTAGGAAGGTCTGGATGCAAACCCCTTCGATGTCCCACACTTTGATCATGCCATTCTTGGTTGTTGAGGCAAAAAGCCGGCCAGTCCCAAGAGCGATGATCGAGTAAACACCGCCGTCTGTGCTATCCCTGATGGCCTGCACACAGATGCCAGTTGTTGTATTCCATATTTTGATGTCATAGCCTGCGGCCGTGGCCAGGAACCCTGCTTCTAAAAAAGCCACTGGCCGACTTTGTGCTGCTGGATCCCAGTATTCATTAATGTCCGCGCTCTTCAGCGTCCGTGTACATGTGCCAGTGGCGACATCCCACACTTTCACGGATTTGTCGTGTGAATGCGATGCCAGTTGCGCACCATCGCCCGAAAATGAAAGTGATCTTATCTGCCAATCGTGTCCATGTAGCGTTCGTATGCAGCGAGGCACAACTGCATCCCAAATCTTGATTGTTTTATCCTTTGAGCATGTCGCAATCAGTTTCCCATCCGGCGAAAAATGAGCGTCGCTAATTACGCTTTTGTGGCCCCGAAGCAAATGCGAGAATTGCTCCGAGCCCACATCCCAGATGCCGATTGTCATTTTTCCCCTTTTGTCTTCTCGGTCGTCTTCTTGGTCGTATTCATATTTCCCTAGCTCATCTCCAAACAGAGCCACCACAGCTCGATGGCCATCCTTCGACAAAGCAATTGAGGTGATGAAAGCATTGTAGAAATGTTCAGATAAGTTGAAGGATCCACAACACTCGCTAGAGGGCATATCCCAGAACCCTAAATTCCTTTCATTACCTGTGGCGAGTCGCCTACCATCAGAGGAGATGGCCAGCAATGTAACTCTTCTGCCACACTCGAGTGTCTGGATGCATGCATCCCAGTTTTCGTCCACACGCGGCTTGATTGCGATCCCATCTAACTCGTCTTCCTCGAACAGCTTTCTGATCACGCTATTGGTGGGACTGAACAAAAGTGCTGATGCATACATTTGAAGAGGTGCAATCTCAATCCCAAATCTATGAGTGAGGGCGAATCGTCGCCCATCTTCGACGAGATCCTCCAGTCCTTGAACCACCATGTTTCGCTAGAAAGATATTAGTCTCCGCATCTTGTCTTTGAAACTTGCCTTCAAACCTACCATTATCTCTCCAAGCTTCACCAATGCCTTTGCTGCTTCAGGCATCTTGCTTTGAAGACTCATAGCCTCGAGCCAAGTCAGAAACTTCTTTCTAATGAACCGATCCACTGCCTCGTCATCCGACAACTTCCTCTCCTCTACTTGCTGAAGATGGTCGGTCCAGTACAAAGTGGAGTATCGAAGATGAGATAAGGGATCGGGATCGGGGAATACGACCTCTCCGAGAAGTATTCCCGAATGCTTTAAATCATAGATATTCCGTTTAAGCCCAGTCAAAGCTTTCATAGATCGTTGGAATAGGGTTTGGTGGTGATGCGTGATACCGAAACGGAAAACCTGTTCTGCTTGACGCATGAGGAAATCCTTCGCTGTTTGATGAACGAAGTTGATGACTCCGTTTTCCAGAGAAAGGAATGAGCCGCATTCTTTCACGATATCTTCCAACACCTCGGCGCCAAAGCCTTTAAGATCCGGCGCAAGAACACAAAGCTCGTCCATTGTGACCGGGCGATACGCGATGCAAGCTGTGGCAAGAATATCTCTGCAAATTTCGCAGTCATTCGAGGTCCAGATCTTTTCGAGCATGCGTTCATACATCTGGTTCATTCCTCTCGGCACAGAGCTTAGCTTGGCCATGGTATGGCGCAGACTGACCTCTGACAACTCTCGACATGCCAATCCTACCCAAAGAAAGGTATTCTCAGATTTGACAAGCAGAGTTTCAAAGACAGCCTGTTTCGTTGCCACATCATATCTTTTTTTAAACCCCAGTTCGTCCACCTTTTTCTGAATATACATCTTTACTGCCTCGCTGATCGCGTCTTTGTTCAGTTCCAGAACAATTCTGACATTTGAGGTCAGTAAAAATTGCTCCTCGATCGCCGGCCAGTTGCGGCTCGAAACAATCCAGTTCGCGTGAGACATGCTGGAGAGCTTGAGAATAAGGCTAATGAGATCTCGTCTGTCATCTTCCGCGCACTCGTCCAAAGCATCAACAATAAGTACTGCATTCTGCATGGTTTTATGCTCGATCATGTTGGTGAGGATCTCCTTCAAAGACTCTAGGGCACAAAACCCATCAAATATCTTCTCGCCTTCAATATCGTACTTGGCCCTGACGCAAGAAATAAGTTCTGGTTTCTTCTTGCAAAGAAGCCAGATGAGTCCTCGGACTACAGATGTCGCCTTTCTCAGTTTGGTGTCGGTGGCTTGACAGAAGTAGAATGATGTCAGCCGTGACGGCTCTTTGGACAACTCGTCGATGATACCGCAAAGCAGCATAGTCTTTCCCTTGCCAGGATCGCCTTTTATCCAAAGCAATCGTCTTTCGGGGTCATTTCGGAATTGCTGGAAATCTTCGTGATTCAGAATCCAATCGTACGAATCTTTGAGCAAGCCGCCTTTGGTCTTTTCAATCTCCTTCTTGTGAGTTTCGGGGTTGATGACGTGTAGGTGTCTCATGCACTCCTCATCCTTTTAGTGGGTACGTCGAAGTCAGTCTTTTGCAACCATCCAATGACTTCTTGACGGGGGACGTTACCATTTTTGGGAGGCTGTAATAGTTATTATTTCCCACGTGGACTCGGCTTTGGTCAGAAGCATTTATGTCTTGGACGCGGTTGTTTATAGCCTGATTTAGTGGCTCCATGAACACAGGCTGTGTCCTTTCAGTGGCATCGCTGTGTGTTTCGGCCCTTTTTCGCTTCGGCGCTATATTGTGAGTCAAAGGCGCTGGCTCAGCTCCAGCAGTCGGTGGGACTGGTGACAGCTCACCAAGTCCAGCCTTCGGCGATGCATCACTTGAATTGTGATTCTGAGATGGCGAGGTGTTGCCGAGCTCTTCTCCCAGTGTCTCAGCGTGGGTGGACATGATTCCCGCACCTTGAAATAGGTGAAATTAAGGTGCAAGATTGACGCGACGCCACGAGAGAGGGGGCATGGGATCTTGTGCATGGATAAACGGATGAACATTATTCCAACCGGCATGACAACCGTTATTGGACAGTTAGCATCAGGCTGTGTGTTGCTGCTTACCCTTGGGCTGCCTGAGATAATTTTGCCGCTCTCTTATGTATACCGTACTAGAAATTTGTATAGAGACTTCCATTGTCTGTCTAAATATTTAAAACGGGTTTATCTAGCCAAATATTGAAGGGCTCAAGTTCTCTCCCAATCCATCCGACAATCAGGAATCCTGCGTGAAAGCCACGGGCCCAACAGCAGTGAACATACCGGAGAATGTAAGGCGAAAGTAGCCCATCTGTCAGCCTTCCATGGAGAGCACAATAATGCCAACAAGCGCAAGCCAACCCGATGTCGGCCATGGAGATGTCGACCACGTTGCATTGGCGTCGTGAGTAGAAAATGAATATGAGAATACCGAGACAAGCCGTTCGAGAGTTTCCGACGTGCCAGACGGGCCGCATCTCGTGTTGGCGATTCAGGCTGGTAGGCCAGCCATATTGTATGATGGCGCTAAATGTGCCGCTAATAAGGGACAAAGCTGTGCCTCAACACTGCATCCAAGCAACTAATTGAGCAGGAAATGTGGCGATATTGGAATTGCTGAAGCATGATGACCAGATATATTCACAGAGTGACGGGTTAATAGAGTGGATGAGGCTGTGGTTAGAAGAATTGAGAACTAAGAGGCTAACTTGACAGCAGATTTCAGTAACCTGCCTCAACAATGCTACCTTGTCATCAAACTCTGCAACGTTCGCCCGCTATTTCGCAGATCCTCCATACCAGCCACATGATGTATTGTAAAATGGCCTCCCTCCCAAAAACTTGGCGCTTGTGGTTCATCGATGAATTGGCACGACGGATGGAGCCAGTCTGATGTATCTCGGATCTGAGTTATCAACGCCAAACATGACGGTTGAAGAATGAGACTGACGCAACTTAATACAATCCCATGCAACATGTCCATCCATTTCACGCTCCCACCATGGCCCACGCACTGCATGCGCGATGGCCAAGAATCCAGCTGGGAGATAAGGCAAACCTCGAGTCTGGTTGCGGACAATATCGAGTAAGCTGACCGTGACGGACAAACCCAGCATCAGCATGACGGCAATGAGGACACTGGCTCGGACGATGTAGACTTGTTCTGTAACCCGAGACAGCGTTGGGACTTCCGACGTGCCAAAGTAGCCTGCCGTGCTGATGGACACGATGGCATGAGCCATGTTGCCGAAGAAGTGGCTAAAGTCTTCCGCAGTAGGGATCGAGTAGAGTGCGTCCAGCGTATCGTCGACGATGGCAATCTGATTGTTGAATATGTACCATGGGATAGCCGTCATGTATACCGCCAATGCGTCCAAGGCTTTAATATCAAGCGCTGTTGTGTTTGAACGAGGCGCTCTTTGACAAGATGTCATGGTCGTCCCGTTGAAAGAGCATGAACCGACCATCCACTTCAGGGAAGGCGTACATCTAGTTCGAGATATCCAGTTGCCGTCGTCACTCTGAATCAAGCTCTTGTCAGCACCTCTGTCCAGAAGCGCCGTTTCGTTGATGGTCGGGATCGACCGAGTAGCTGAAAGGAAGTACGTCGTCCCACCAGTAGGTATCTTGCCAGACTTGCTATTCGTTTCACTGTTCCAGAGTCTGATTCGTTGCGAACTTTGCGACAATAACTCGATACTCTCGATATGGCCTCCCGGCAGAGTGAAGTTGTAAGTTGTGTTGCCCCCCTGCTGGTGCGATGTGTAAGATACTTCCGTCGCCGCTTCGCAGTCAGCCTGCCAGCGGAAGAAGACCAGACCATCGTAAGTCGTGTTATGCCTGAAAGTGAGGTTATGCGTTGGCACCGGTCCTAGAATTCCGGAATCGACGTTGAGCAGTGCGCTCTGGCTAACGAGGTTTCCCACAAACGTATAAACTGCCTGCGATAGAAAGGTGTCGTTTCTTCCCAACGAAGGGCGAAACTCATCCCCTGAAGTTCCTCCCATGGCCGTGGAGAGAGCTGTGATATTCCTAGCTGCGGCATCGGCTGGTGATATTGGCAGACCAACTACTCCACTCCCAGTCTCAAGGTGGGTGTATGGACCGACCGTGAGACTCAGTGTGCCAACAGGCACGAGTAAAGTGCGCGTCAGTATCAAGACAGTATGCATCAGGCCATACCACCATGAGTATTTGGCCACAGTTTGCAACGTCCAGATGCTGAAGTTGTCGCTGATCTGGTCTAGGTCTCCAACCCTCACCGGTCGCTGTGTCGCAAGGGCGAAGAGATGAAACCTGCGAAAGTCGTGCACGATCCACTGAACCAGTACGCCAGCAGGAGCGAGAAGTGCCGAGAGAGCAATGCCAGAGTACAACTGATCCACGGGTACGTTGTCACTTGTTCGGAAGACGTGCCTCTTGGAAGCATCGTCGTCAAGTAGAGCACCTGTGTAGGACCAAGCCACTGCGAAGATAGCCCCAACGAGGTATATGCACAAGATTATGATGTACCATTTCAGCCAATTGTCGAGTTTGTAAAGATCATTGTTGGTTGTCGCGTGGTTGTCATCGCCTTGAGGAGGCAAAGGTGGGTGATTGTAGAGGGGCGCCGTCTGATCATTGTCTTCCTGGATGCTGATATCAGGCCGGTCGTCCTTTTTGAGAGATTGATACGTCATAGGGATATCCATTTCCAGTAAACATGTTAAAGACAAGATTTGGAGAGACGAAGACGTGGTGTTGAAACACGATGGTTTTCTTCTTCATAAAAGCGTGTTTCGCTCTCATGGAGCGGATTTCGCTCGCATGAAGCGGATTTCGCTCTCGCGAGGCGGATTTCGCCATAAGAGATGACCCTGGCTGAGGGCTATTCCACGATTTGTCCCCACAAAAGGAAGCTTGTTGTCCAATGCTGTGAGATACTAAGAATCCGTCGCTGACTCATCTCTCGTTGGCCGTTTCTCATTGGCTTTCTCTTGCTAGGATTCTCATCCTGCGATTGGGCTTAACAGAAGGATGAAACATGAATCTAAAAATACTGTCAGTTACGAGCTGCAATGGCTGATCCCTCATTCTTTTTTTTATTATGAAGGTTTTATTATAACTTATACTTTGGTCCTAGGCCTTCAATTCATTGATCTTTCGCTTGCGTGTATCTAACGCCACGACGGAAAGTACCCTAAATCTCAAGTGACTCCTGGGCACCTTTCTTCATCTTGCAACATTTCTCTAGGTGCTAACCATGTATCCACTAAGATGATTCCTAGCCTTGTGCGCATTTGTCCAACCAACTTTGGCAAAGTGACCGCGAACTCGTCCAGATTCCTCCACTTAAAGCCTGCAACTGCCTGCTCTATTTTAGGAGCCAGCTTCAACACTTCAATCGCGGCTCTCGCAATGAGCTCTCTCGAAGTGATGTGCTTGATGCCGAGCCAGCAGAGCTTCTCGTGCACAAGGATCATACAAGCCGACTGCACCAACAAGACAGTAAATGTCTTCCCTAGCCACTCTTTGTCTCTTACTCTATTGGCCGACTTCCCAAGATTCAGTACCGACAAGAGTGTCCCAACCATTGCGGCTGCGGCCCCCGACAAAACGGCCGTGGGCGCCAAATGCACAAACATCCCTCTGAAAATCTCCGTTGTCATACTAGAACCCAGGAACGCGGTGCCATACAATCTCATATCGCTGGCTTGGAGCTGAGCGTGATCCTTCCACCACTGTGGAGATTCGTCGGCCCCATAAAAGTCTGAAAAGCAACTCACGATAGTTGTTGAAAGCAAGCCCCTGGGATACCTTAATACCATATAGATTGGGTAGTGCTTGTTGTAGGCTTCGCCTAAATAGCTTAGGATAGCCTAAGGATAGCTTAGAGATACTTAGGTATTAGGGGATGCGTTTAGGATAGGGCCGTCCATAATTTCGGATTATGTCGGCCCGTACCTGGCTTATAAAGCATTGATATATTCTCACTCGTTGCAATGGAACCCGACGATCTGATCCTGAATGAAGTTATTATAAATCAGGCCCTCGACAGTACATGTCATCATGTCGATAGCCTTGCCATGTATATCCGCCTTTTCTTCGCCACCTAATGTCCCATGTGTTTCCCTGACCAGTTGGACTAGCCAGCACTTCGCCCTCTTTCACTAGATATGACGGCTTCGTTACGAGCCATCGGCCCTTCTATGCCTCGTGTCTCTAAATCCATGGACACCAAATGGGTAATCAGAGGTAGGATGCTTGCTGCCTTGGTACCCGAGAGCCGACCTAAACAAAAGAAATATACAGAATGAGCGGTTGCATATAGCATGGCATACCGCCAAAGTGCCGTGGATGAGAGCGCTGGCACACTTTGGCTGAGTCTCCCTACCGAGCCCCAACTAATACCCCGGATTTCTTGACGGATACTGAGTGTAGTACTGTTCGGTGTCCCGGCTGGCCGGCTGGGGAAGGGAAGGGACGGGGCGGAGCGGGTGATTGTCGTCGAATGCGTCTGTTAAGTGCTCAAACTTGCGGTTGTCGGTCTCTTCTTGGGGGTGGCGGAGCTCAATGGCGGACAGGATGGCGGCGTAGGCGGACATGACGCTGGATGGTTGTTCGGGTCAGCACGGTTAAGGCGTCCCTCAAGTCTCCTCGGGGGAGAGGGGGGACTAGCTAACCAGATGAAGACAGCCAGACCGATAATGGTCCATCCCATGATGCAGGTTACCCCGAGGTCCTTGTCCAGGGGGCACATGGCCG
Organism: Dactylonectria alcacerensis; assembly: GCA_029931735.1. NCBI lineage: Eukaryota > Fungi > Ascomycota > Sordariomycetes > Hypocreales > Nectriaceae > Dactylonectria > Dactylonectria alcacerensis. Next base: position 562,867 of record JAPMUZ010000006.1, on the reverse strand, counting down.
AGGTGGACATGTGGGAGAAGTAGACGACGCCTCCCCAGAAAGCAATCTCGAGCGTGTTGAGGATGAGGCAGGCCTTGCGACTGTAGAAACGCCTCATCCTGCGGTTGTGCTCCGTCAGAAGCTGGTAGCCGATAATGAGCGTGGACTTGCCTCCCTATAGGCGTGGCCGACGTGGATTAGTATTCCGTGCCAACGGTGGCGGCCATCTAATGCCCGCGCCTCGGGGTGTAAGGGCTCTTTCACTCACCATGCCGAGAGCAATGGTGTCGGCTCTAGTCATGGGCATATCCGCGCGTATCATACGTCCCACGGTCAACCCTACGGCTCCCATAATCAGCAGCAGCTCGAAGATGTGCGCTTTAGTCTTGTGCTCGGGGTCAAAGAAACCCATTTTGTCAATGTTGGCGGTATCGTAACCTTGGGGGTTTTGTGCTTGAAAATCGGTAGGGACAGACTGCGGGCTCAAGTTAGAGAAGCCCACTGGGAAGTGTGTTTAATGAAGTATTATGAAGTAAATCAGAAGAAGAATCAGAATGCTGTTTTTTAATCTAAACACTAAGGGGATGGGAAGGATTCAGCGACCTCGATATATGTACTACCATGAGGGCAATAAACTGGGGCCGCCTTCTCCGTCAGCCATGCGCTCCGTAGTATCATCCCTGACGGCTTGCGGCTTGCTGTTGGACGCTTCTGCTGTCTCCTTGTTCGAAGATTCTGAGCTCCTTCGTATCAATATTGACAGCTCCACTTAGATGAGCGTGCATCAAAGGAGCGTGTGGGCCTGAGAGCTGCTAGGATGCTTATTTAGATTAACCATATCCCGGGGCTGTAAGCGCGTATCTTCCCGCCAAGATACCGGGGACGATGAGCTTGGATACTACGTAGATGCCAAACCGAAGAGACTAAGCTGGCCGTCTAGGATTTTTGAGCAAATGATAAGAGGCGCGGCATCGTCAAAGGCTGTTTTCCCTGCAGGGCCGACCAGGAGGTATGAAGCAAGTCCTACTCAGCCACGCATCTGGCCCTGGGGACGTGCCGTTGTGTGGAACGGCACGGAAGAGCTGGTGGTCAGCCGGAAAGGGGGCATCTTATCCCAGTTATACTCCGCGTATACATACGATCGACCGGGATGAGACCGCGGAACTGTGAAAACTAAACGTAACTCGGCCCCACTAGCCCGGAATAGCTCACATTTTAGTGCAATTTGTTCGTCTGCCAATGACATTGGGTTGCGAGACCGATCTAACCCCCTGCCAAACGTATCAGCCTTGGTGCGCCCCCCATTAGATCGAATCGCGAGACCGACGTCGCTTCTAGGATGTTGGGTGAGTCCCACACCAGAATGCGAGTGCGAGTTGACGTCCTTTACAAGACATAAACTAAGTCAACAGGGACTTGTCGCGCCGTTTGCGTCCTGCCGGGGTTTGGGACCTGGAACGTTCCAAATCAGCAGGGCCTGAGAGAACGTCAAGGCCATGTTGTTCCTTGGCATCTCCATCCTCGTCCTCATCTTCCATCTCCGTCTTTGTCTCTTCTGTTTGGCGTCCTTGTGTTTCATGTCCTCTTATTCTTCCATATCTTGGTCTCTGGCATATACAGCAACCCCAACCCCAAACCAACCCCCCCGACCCGACCTTGACACCGCCCCAAATCATCTCAAACCGCGACGATAGTGGCTTTGGGGATATACAATGGCCACTGCCTGTCGCAGCACCTCTCGTCTCGGCCTGGCGGCATCGCCGCGGCGGCCGTCTTTTTTGGCATCCTGACACTGGGCCACCTGTTCAGGATGTTCCGTCACAGAACGTGGTTCTGTATCCCGTTCGTGGTGGGCGGCATCTGTAAGTCGGATTCCTCCCTCAGACCTGGCACGAACAAGCATTGGCAGGCCTTAAGTTGAGATTGTCGGGTACGGTGCGCGAGCCGTGGCCCACAGCAATACGGGTGAGGTCAAGCCCTACGTCATCCAGCTCCTCCTCATCCTCCTCGCACCGATCCTGTTCGCTGCTTCGCTCTACATGACGCTTAGCAAGTTCATCCGCGCAGTCGACAGCGAGAGCTACTCGCCGATTGCACTAGCTTACAGGCATATTCGTCGCCGAGGTTGTTATCAGCTTCCTCATCCAGTCGACGGGTGGCGGTTCGAGCAACGTCAAGTTAGGCACCAACGTCATTATGGGCGGCCTGATTTTCTAGATCCTCGTCTTCGGCGTGTTCATCGTGGTGGTCATGGCGATTAACATGCGGTTGAGCCGGGTAGCCGGGTCGGGCGAGAAGAGCGGTGTGCCGTGGCAGTGAACGTCGTACATGCTGTACATCACGTCGTGGCGAGCCATGATTAGGAACGTGTTTCGCGTGTTCGAGTACGCGGTGCGCCACGACGGAGACCTTCTGAGCGTCGAATGGGGCGTGTACGTGTTTGAGACGGGCTTCATGGCCAACGCCATGGCCTAGTTCCTGTGACAGTACCCCGACAAGCTTAAGTTCGCGCTCAAGGGCGACACCTTCCTCCAGGGGAAGCACTCGACGGGCAGCTCGGACGAGGAGACACAGCAACGGTAAAGAAGGCCCCCGGGCGGATACCACGGCCTCGACCGCCCACAGCGCAGGAACAAACCGCTCAAAGTTGGTGTTAGACTATGGACGGGATGGACCGGGAGACAACAGACCGGACGGGCTGGTTTTTCCTTTGTTCAGCGGCGGGTACCAAAAGGGTGGTTTCGACACAGTCTCCGGGGTTGGGCTGATAGGATTTCTTGACTTTCAATCGCCTCACGGCATAACTAACTACTATAAGATGGTCTGACCAAGACATTAGGCGTGGTTAACCACAAGAAAGTCATCATACAGCTGTGACTAAGAGCCCTGTGAGAACAGCGAGGTAAGCAAAGCCAAAAATGGCATCAAAAGAACCGAAAAGAACTAAGGATGGTTACATTCTCAAGCATTATTAGTCCCTTATCACTGAATATCGTAAGACCCTATGATTTTCACTGGCCGTCAATTTCCAGCTGGCGCACCTGCATATGTTGCGGTATAGCAGATAGCAGTTATATATTATAATGTAATATAACTGGCCCGGCTCCTGGGGCCGACCAGCATTGTATTCATTGGGATTTAAGCTTCCTAGCTCACATGAGCTGGAAATACTTGATCTTAAGCAGCTGTGAAAGCATTGGGTCTTGGAATGCTAACGTAAAGAATACTGTGTTTTTTTTGACTTTGTGATAGAAGCAACTCGTCCTTGATAGTGTGGGCAACAACTTAGAAGTCTACGCACAGTATTAGTATCATCACGACGAACGCCGAGAGTCACTATGTGCCTTTAACAAGTTCCTGGGTCCCTCACTTAGCGCGGGCTTTGGTGTTTCTTTGAATAATGACTTACTTGGTCCCAGAGCTTGCCATCCTTTCCCTTCACCACGCCCTTTTTCACGGCTAACCAGATCCAAAAACCATTAGATGGGTGATTCTCAGAGGCACCTAGATCGTTCCTGTCAGCGATTCAGATCACGCTTTGCCACTCAAAACTCTGCGGTACCTTCCGCACCATCTTCTTCCACCCAGGTACTGTCGACGCAAACCACTAGTCGCCGAGGAATATGCTCAGTGTTGCAGTCGGAGCACTTTGACAGTGCCTGGGTCACTGGTGTTTGGTGTTCATTGGGAATATGGGCGACTCTTCTAGTCATAGTATCGTCTATATGCACGGCAAGCTCAGTGAGGGATAGATCGTCCATTGCTCACAGTAGGGTGGCGTCGCCCAACACCCATGAGTCCACTCTTTAGACTTATCAGAAGGGTAGGGCTACCTCGACGCCCTAGATTCGCTCATCGGATTAACATAGTTCTTCATCCCTCGGAAGAATTTCTTATTGGGCCAAGTGAGCATAGGTCATCAACGCAGGTGTGCGAAAGCCGGCGCTAGAATTATCCCGCAAGTCGGCCCCATCAAACACCCCCACGTCCCTACTCTTCTATTCTCAGGTAGCTACCCTGGACCAAGTATCGCGAACTGAGAATTCTGGTTTACTTTCAGCCGACTTGCGCAGAATAGATACTAAATATTGAGCGCCGTCCAATAAAGTAAGAGATTTTAAGGAGCGAATTGTGTACATTTGTATGTAAGCTGCGCAAGTCATGGCTGGTATCTGTTGATGAAGGAACATCGGATGACCCGCAATGCTGTGCGTAGACCATGCCTATTTTCACATTCTACTCATGGGAATCATTGTCAACTAAACGGGTGCCAAAGCAAGGGGTTTCATATGAAAAGCTTAAAGTCATTGATTTGGGTGCCTAGCGTGATCTTAAAAAACAAGCTTCAAGACTTGTATATGTTCAATTTGAAAGGGCTAAAGTATATGATAGAAGACTGCTAGAAGAAGCAATGTTGAAATCATCAAATTCTGTTTAACAATCCAATAACATGCCACCTGATGATGCTGATAACTCCTTCATGGCCAATTTCTTCGAGGTTGCCAGGCCTACTGGAACCTCCTCACGAGTCTTTTGGCACTTCTCGGGGGCCAACCCCATAGATTTTAGGAAGGTGACTGCTTCTAGCCACTCGTGCTGCTTTCTGACCTCACTCCAGTTCAGCTCGTCTGCCATAATGTCAATCACGCGAGGAAGTGCCTTTAGAGCACCCTCGACGTCAAGGAATGACAACCGTGTCCGCCGAGAGATGATGTCTTGCACTGTGCACGCAGCCTCAGCTCGAACGCCATGACGAATCTCGGCTTCTAGTATAGGAAAGGATGGTAGAAGCTGGGTGTATTGTGATGAAGTACTGGAGAGGACAGCCCAGGCGCGGTCTCCGTAGTTGGTAGCCAAGTGGTGGGCGATTTCGGCTGAGATGGGATGGACTTCCATCAATTGTGATGCTAGTGAAGGCGAATAGCCATGTGCACCAATAACAGGTAATTTTTCAGTGACGCATACGCCGTTGGTAGTGAATTGCGGGAGGCTGGCACCGCTGATATCGGGGAGTACAGTCGCTTGAGGTTTCAGGTCGAAAGTCTTGATCGCTTCGTCAACGGTTTCCTCGGCCATTCGGCGATAGGTGGTCCATTTGCCACCGGAGCATGTAAGAAGGCCGGAAGGAGAGACAGTGATGAGATGGCTGCGAACGAGGGACTCGGTATTCTTCGCTTGGGGGTCCATGATTAGAGGCCGGATGCCTAGAATTTGTTAGAAAAAATCACACCGAGAACGAGAACGCCGAAGCTACTTACCTGACCATGTAGCCAAAACGTCTGACCTCGTGAGAACCGAGCCCGGCTCTAGAAGCTTGCTGACTTCTTTTAAGATGAACTCAACCTCATCCCCTCGCGCAATCGGATTTCGCTCAATCTCGCAAGGGTTGTCAGTCGTTCCGGCGAGAGTGCGCCCCTCCCAGGGCAAGATGAAGACGACTCGTCCATCTGAAGAAGCATTGAGCATGCCCATCTTGTTGGGGCAAAGTGACTTGGGAAGAATGATGTGGGCTCCAGAAGCGGGGGCTACTAGATTCTTGCGAGACGGATCGTCCATGTGCTCGACGGCATCTGCAAAGGGACCTGTGGCGTTGATGACGCCCTTTGCGCGGACGGTGAACTCCTTGCCAGCGTTGCCATCCGAAGAAGCCAAAGTGTCTCGCATTTTCGCGCCGTGAATCTTGCCGTTTGCATCTTTTTCTAGGCCCGTGACTTCGACGTAGTTGAGGACCGTCGCTCCATATAGTGACGCTGTCATCGCCAGGGAAATGTTCATCCGGGAGTCGTTGTGCTGGCCGTCGTGGTATACAACCGCACCAAAAAGGTTATCCTGGCGCAGCATGGGGAATTCGCTGACGGCTTTGCTCTTGCTCAAGAAGAACGAGCGCTCAAGACCTCGAGAGCCAGCGAGAAGGTCGTATGTGATTGTCCCCGCGAGGACGTATGGAGCTTGCCACCAATGCTGCATCGGCAGCAGAATCGGCAGCGACTTGGAAAGATGCGGCGCAATGTCGAGAAAAGCTTTGCGCTCGTGCAGAGCCTCCATGACGAGCTGGAGCTGCGAGTAGTCGAGGTTCCAGACGGCCTTTTCGAGATAGCGGACGCCGCCGTGGACGAGCTTGGTGCTTTTGGAGCTTGTGCCAGAGGAGAAGTCATCGCGTTCGACGAGTGCGACCTTGAGCCCGCGCGTCACAGCGTCGAGCGCGATACCAGTTCCCGTGGCACCGCCTCCGATGACGAGGAGGTCGTATTCCTCAGTAGTCCCGGGCGTTCCGCGCTGACGCAGATCAGCAAGCTGCCGAGCGCGAGGCTTGAGCGATGGGAACGTCGGCAGTTGAATCTTTCCATTGTGGTCGCGTTGGACGGGAACAATGGGCATCTTGATGGTGTCGTTGCTGCTACGGAACCTGTAAGCCAAGCCGACGCTGGTCACGGTGGCCAGGACTGCGGCAGAGGCCACGAGCGGCCGCCGAACGCTGGCGAGTCGAGACGACATTGTTGGTTCTGGCTTTGACGGTTTCAATTGTTGGTACAGATTCCAAGCCGACGTCTCGTCTTGATCAAGTTTTATCAAGCGGGATAATGTCTGAAAACGGGATCAAGCTGTCTTGTCTGCTTAAGCAGCTTGAGGGATATAACGAGCTACGTGATGCGAAGCAACGACTGCGTGAGAAATATCGACACACGTGCGGTATGTCGCAACACCAGAAAAAAAAAGTCAGTATCTGCATTGCCAGTGACGCACGAGTCCCATCTTTGCTGCAATCCCATGACGTCCAGGCCCACCAGTACCAGCAAAGTGTTGTCTCTCTCGCCTTCGGCTTACTCTTTTCGCGTCAGCTCCGTCGGGACAATACGGATACGCCCCGCAGTCCAGCCTTCGAGCTATTAATCTATGAGCATGGATAGGACGGAGCTTGGATTCTAAAGAGTCGCGGCGTTGGATATGCCGGGGCTCAACATGGCTGTGATGTTTGAGCTGGAGGATTGTCAACTGCAATTCGCAGCAACGACAGCGACGCTAATGCACGTCGGTCCTCTGATACCGAGAATCTGCAACTCGGTCTCGGTAGACCGAACCGAGTCTGCACGAACCACATGGCTCCGCATCTCGGCCGAACGCTGCGACGCCTTTCCCGAAAGCTATCTCGACCAGCCCCCCTTACCCTGAAGAAAAGCCAAGAGTTTTCTAGCCTCAAGGGGGGGTGGCATCCTCACTGTACGTACTATTCGGACCGTTTCACCCGCTCAGGTGATAGGTGCAGGACGGGTAGGCAGCAGCGATAAACCCTGGAATGTCTCCATTCGGCACCTAGAACTTATTCCCGGTTTCGCAAAGCGCCTACCCTCACGCTACGGAAGGTAAGCTCAGATTTTAGCCGCAACCAACCAGGCCCAGTTTTTCTTTCCCCAGGTAGATCCTTGCTCTGCTGTTGGCTTGGAGTTCTATGCCGAGGCTTGTTTTTTGGAGGCGCAGGTGACCTCTTTACTACGTAGTATTGTGATGGGTAGGTTGGTTGGTTGGTTGGTTGGATGGATGCTTGGAATGGATGTTGGTCCTTGCGTTGCAGAAACGGTGAATGAAGCATGCAAATGTGGAAATGATCTCAGTGACACAGGATACGCATACCCAGGTCTGAATGCGGAATCCCCCGCTGAGACAAGACAAGGCCAAGAGCCTAACCTAGAGTTTCTTTTTATCGGATGAGGCGACTTGAAGTAGACATTGCCACCGGAGGATCGGATGCAGGGTTCGTGTGATATCTTCAGATGGAGTCTGCATCATGCGATTCCTCATGCACGTCAATTGCAAGAAACAGGTGTAGAGTATAGCATCTGAGATGAAGAATTTTTCAAAGTACTCTTACGGTTTGCGCATGTACTCTTTAACCTACCATTCTAAGACAAAGCGTTTTCTAGCGGTTCCATCAGCTACGCCACCAACATCGTTCGCTCAACTTTGACGAGTGCATCAGCCAAACACACATGAGTGAAACTCTTTTTTGCAGGTCACAATCTTGAAATTCACTTCAGTCTGATTCTTGAGTTCAAACATGGTATTATTTTGATAGCTAGTGGCTTGTGTAACGAGAACATGAATGAATTGAGCAATGAAACAAGTTCCGTATGTTCCTCGTAGCTAGACTGGTTCACTGTAACTCCTCATCTGTCCATCCCCAGATCTCCTTGACCAGATGGTTTCTGTTTTTGTTGTGGTTCCATTCTCCATGCCCTTTGAGTAAACCAGCACTTAGACGTGAGAGTCGAATCGCTTCTTGTATGTGTTGGACCACACATCTCGTCGAGGCTTGAACAGACGCCAGAAGCCAAGTCCGGGGGTGTTGATGGGGCTCTCGCCGGTGTACATGAAAACGTCATACAGGAAACCTCCGAAAGCAGTGCCGCAGAAGGGTGCAACCATTGGGATCTGAGAAACCACGTTAGCCAGAGTCAAAAGTAAGGTGGCGGATTCAAACGTACCCAAAAGTAATAACCTCCAAAGGACCAGACCTCGGAACCATATCCAATCATGTACGAAACCAGACGAGGTCCGAAATCACGGGCCAGGTTGATAGCGTAGCCGGTTTCCCAGCCGAAGCAAGCGCCAATGCCAAAGATAAGGAAGAACAGGCACAAGGGCAAGAGTGGTCCGGCGCCAATGTTGCCGTTATCAACCAGGGCAAAGATAACGAACTGGAGAATAGTGCTGGCGACAAACTCGGAGAAGAACATGCCGGTGCGCGTCATGAATTCCGCGGGATACGTGCAGAAGATGCCTGCGGTGGCAGTGTCACCGGTGACGGTTCTGATACTCGCTCCTCCTTCGTACATGTTGATGGCCGATTTGTAGTTTGCATAGACAATGGCAGCGCCAGTCATGGCACCAAGAAGCTGGCCAATGAAGTAGACGGGAAACTTGCGCCATGGAAGGCCGCGGTAGAGGCAGTTGGCGAGCGTCACAGCTGGGTTGAGATGGCCGCCGGACTTGCCGCCGCAGTAGACTCCAAGCATGACTCCCAATCTGACAAGTAAAACTGTTAGCATCCAACATCCAATTAGAGATGATCGACGGCTAGTTCTTACCCCCAACCCCACGAAATGCTCTGGTAATCACCCTTGGTGCCCTTGCTCAGCACGACCTGGGCCACGACACCGTCGCCAAACAGAATTAAGATCATAGTACCCAAGAACTCGGAGAAGCCAACCTGGCAGATCTCTCGAATTCTGCTCCAGGCTAATTCTTCCTCCATAGATGGCGCAGCCAGCGACGAGGACGAGACCTCCTCGTGCTCGGGGACCTTGGATCCTCCCATCTCGATGTTCTGGACGGTGGTTGATTTTTCAATGGACGAGTCAGACATGGAGACTTGGATGGCAGAGATGGGCATTGTAGAGATGAGAATAGTGGCGTGGTATTCATCTCGATCTGAAGAGGGAAGAGGCAACGTTTTATGCTTCTGTTACGCAACGATGCCGTGCACGCCCCAAACCTAACCTTGCAACCGGGCAGTGAGGGGTCTCTGTCTCGTCGAGAGGGGCAGATCGGTCCTCGCCCAGCCTCTGGACTACTCCAATGCCTCCCATCATGTCTGTCTTGGGCCCAGACTCGGCCGGATGTGGGCTAGGGAAGGGACCGCGGGACACTCGCCAGAGGCGAATTCGTTCCCCCAGGCGAGCCGCGGTGACATCGGACAATGCAACAAGGGGGGTGCTCGGTGCTGGACGAAGAAAGACGAGAAGAAAAAGAAAAAGGAACTCGGGGATGCATTCTCGGTGCCGCAGACCGAGCAGGAAAAGAAGCACGGGGTCGGGGGCGGAGCCGGTCGAGACTGCAATAATCTCCTCCATCTCGACATGAACCCCGAGATCAAGCCCCGAGCTCTCCGGATTCTTCTCCACATTCAGGTCACGTCTCACGTGGGGAAAGCGGGAGTAAGAGAGAGAAACGAAAGTCTGACAAGTTTCTCCAAGAGACGCGAGCCCTTCTCCTTCTGGATGGTGTGGGGTCGTGCGTACGAGAGGCGTCAGCAAATGCATCTCGGCATCAGACAAGATGCGTCTCGGCATCAGCCCTGCAACTCGGCACGCCCACCCCGAAGGGCAGGATTGCTTTCCTTGATGGGCATATGACGGGTTTTGTGTCTAGACGGCAACCATCACATGCCGTTGGAACGAAAACACTTGTCTCCAACGAGCTACATCCCCGGTTTTCCAGGGTCTCGGGTCTAGCCTCTCACTCGAACCATGATCCATTTTGCTGCAACCCCACAAATCCGGGGATGGGGAACTCGCTTGGGTTGGGATCATCGTCTCCGAGCTTCTTTTACCCCGCGGAGAGGCAGCTCGGCCGACAAGGGGCAGCTCGAAGCTGGGTAGCTTGAGCTCTCGCGTGATGAAGGTACAAATATTATCGAGGGCCCAATTGCTTGCAGTCTCGACACGCTTCACATACTCCCACGCATCAAAGTTTGTCCAAAGTTTGCCCATCACATCTACTGTTGCACTACCTCACTCCTCCATTGCTTCCAAGTTTTGTTCATCTTCTTCCCCTCGAACCGCAACAATGCCTTCTGCCAATGGGACTTCAAATCTTGCCTTTATTGGCGCCATTGACCAAGGCACGACCAGCTCTCGATTTTTGATTTTCAACTCGAGCGGCGAGGTCATCGTCACCCATCAGCTTGAGTTTAAGCAAATCTACCCCAACCCTGGGTGAGTCTAATCTCCAATGCTCGCATGAAGCCATTGCTAATTGCGAATAATCAGCTGGCATGAACATGACCCCGAAGAAATTGTCTCGTCGGTCGAGACGTGTATCGACGGCGCAGTGGCCGAGTTCGAGAACCAGGGCCACTCTCGCGACCAGATCAAGGCCGTGGGCATCACAAACCAACGAGAAACAACCGTCGTCTGGGATAGAACCACAGGAAACGCTCTTCACAATGCCATTGTGTGGACCGATACCCGATCTCAGGATCTGGTGCGTCGGTTGAAGCGCCGCCTTGGTGCCAGCGAGCTCACTGCTCGCTGTGGCCTTCCTCTCTCCACATACCCGTCTGCCAGCAAGCTTCTGTGGATGCTGGAGAATGTCCCCGACGTCAAGGATGCCTACGAGCGAGGCGTTCTTGCGTTTGGCACCATCGACACGTGGTTGACGTATAAGCTGAACGGCGGACCGACGCGCGATGTATACGTGTCGGATCCGTCCAACGCATCGCGAACCATGTTCATGAACCTCGAGGCGCTCGATTATGACGAAGACCTCATTGACTGGTTCCGTCTGGACCGCAGCAAGGTCCTGCTTCCCAAGATTGTGCGCTCATCGGACACCAAGGCCTACGGCTCTCTAGCACGCACCGTGTTGGCTGGCACTAAGATCACCGGCTGCTTGGGTGACCAGTCCGCCGCTTTGGTGGGCCAGATGGGCTTCACCCCCGGCCGAGCCAAGAACACATATGGAACGGGATGCTTCCTCTTGTACAACGTTGGACCCAAGCCGGTGGCATCGACACATGGCCTGCTCACGACAGTTGCCTTTGACTTTGGCGAGGGTAAGACCATGTACGCCCTGGAAGGCAGTATTGCCGTAGCCGGCTCTAGCGTTAAGTTCCTCGTCGACAACCTGGGCTTTGTCGAGTCATCAAGCAAGATTAGCGCCCTGGCCGAGACGGTCGAAGACAATGGTGGGTGCACATTCGTCACCGCCTTCAGCGGACTCTTCGCGCCTTACTGGATTGACAACGCTCGAGGAACCATCTTTGGCATCACAGCCTACACCCAACGCGGACACATCGCCAGGGCAACTCTGGAGGCCACGTGCTTTCAGACAAAGGCCATCCTCGACTCGATGGAAAAGGACAGCGGCCATGCCCTTACCGAGCTCGCGGTTGACGGCGGCATGTGCAACTCGGATCTGATTATGCAGGTACGTGGATCTTATGATGTGCCCTTTTCAGCTACACCCGCTTGACCCAGTTGAACGTGATTCAGTGGGAACCCGACCCTGTAGAGCGCCGGTGGGCACATCAGGCGAGTGTGTGGCACGGAAACTCGAAGCTAATTATCCCTGAACCCTTCTAGACCCAGTCCGATCTCATCGGTATCCCTGTCCTTCGACCGGCAATGCGTGAAACAACAGCCCTAGGCGCAGCAATCGCTGCCGGCTTTGCAGTAGGCGTGTGGAAGTCGTTTGACGAGCTGGCGCATGTGAATACGGAGGGCAGGACTGTCTTCAAACCCACAATCACAGAGGCCGAGGCCACGGAGCGCTTTTCTCAATGGGAAAAGGCGGTGCAGATGAGCCAGGGCTGGCTGAACTGAGCACTGACGGAGCTGAATGGAGAGCTGAACTGAGATTGTAAAGGGAGCTTAGAGACGCTTTTGCGGCATTTTCTTCTGGCCCGTCTCTAACCTGTCCCGCCCATGTTTCCAATATCCCGCGCGGTCGTCTGACTGTCGATTTCTTCCTAGGTGGAGTTTCTGTCAACGTAACTTAGGTTGTTATTATTAAGATGGTGAAATTTTCTCCTTGTATTAAGTACGGCACTAAGCCGAAAGAGATGGCTATCCGCAACTTCCGGTGGGCTGGCAGCATAAGCAAAAGCCGTTTGTAGCATGTAGTAAGATCCATTTTGCCTCAAAATGGCGTTGGTCCAAATCCGAGGGTCCAGCGTATCCTAGCTTCACCCTTGCCCTCATTCTCACCGACCAGTCTCTTTCACACTCTCCTCTCTTGGTGCTAACGTTACGTATAAGTTATCCACTGTAAGCCACGCCACTTTTGGCGTTCGGAACCGCCCGAGCCCCTGTAAATTGATCTGTCCATGAAAAGCCGCCGCCTACAGTAGGAGGCTTGCAGGCCTACAGGGCCATTTCCCGAGATCTTCTAGTGACTATTCTAGTGGCAATTCTGAGCTGCCAAGGGCAATCTAGCGGGGATGACGAGTGGATCACCAACACACGGAGTCTTCCATCCTTCCACCTGCCTTTGCAGGACTGGCACTGGCATAGCCGCGTCTTCGCCCCCTTGTACTAGTCCGCACTACCCGGGTAGGCCTGTACTTGTGCTTGGTAAACCTGTACTTGTCTCTGGCGCGCCTGTACTGCACCTAATTAGTTACAGTAAGTACTTGCGTCAGCTCACCAACCCCCCGTTTCGTAACGCCCGCAGCCACAAGGTAACATTGCCATGCAGCCAGGCGGAGTAGCCACGTTTTGACTCCAACAAAGCCCCCCCCTCCAACGAGCTCACTCTTCAGTGCATCCCCAGGGGGCTCCAGGGGGGCAGATAAACCTGGAAAACTGGAAACCGGTCGGTCCAGCGGGCATCCCGAAGGCACACCGAGGCACGGCCGACTTTGAATCCATCGGCAATTGAGCGAGCGAGAGGAGAGAGTGAGGAGACTCTGTGAGACAGAAGCACAGAGAGATCGTCTTCCCCAGACCGAGCATCATCCCCAGACGAGTATCCCCAGAGTTACCCCACACCGCGCCATCATCACACGGGGTTGATCTTATCCGCAGCGAGGAGAAACTTTACTTATGGTACTGAGCGACTCTCCCCATATTTCAGATGAATAACCCCATCATCTGCCCATCGACGAGGGGTGAGACGTGGTCCTCTCGCGACCATGGCCTAGCAATGGCCCCGGCAAACGCACACTCGGCCGTCATGCCCGACGACGAAGCCAATTCGGCCTTTAGCCAGGACGAAGCCTCGAGCGGTGAAGATGGAGGCCAAGCAGACTCGGCCACGGCCCCGAGGAAGCGAAGGAGGGAAACGCATCAAAAGACTTCGTGAGAGCCCTTTTAATCACAGGATGGCTATATTCATGTCGTATCATTTTCTAATAATGCTTCTAGATGCGAACTGTGCAAGGCCCGCAAGGTCAAATGCGACCGCGCAGAGCCCGCCTGCTCTTGGTGCGCGCGGCACAACCGAACCTGCATCTATCCTGAGAGACAAAAGGTCGGCGGCTCACGAGTTGGCTTCAATCTTGACCTCGAGGCCAAGGTCAACCGCATCGATGCCCTCCTGCAGGCGCTGGGCCGCCGCGTCGAGGTCCACATCGCTCACGATCACGAGGTGGCCGTCCAGCAAATGTCGCCGTCCATCAGCACACACAGCCCCTCGCAGATGGACAGCTATCACCAGAACGAAGGACAGATGAATCAAGGAGTGCTTATGAGGACTTCGCAGGCGCCACAGGTCAGGACGCCGGGGTACTCGAGCCCAAGTTGGCGGATGGACAATGGCCAAGAGAGGCTTCCATCCAGAGACCAGGTCTCGTCTGCTCGCACGCAGATGAATCTCTTGACCAATGGTCCTTCTTCTATATCAAACGGCTCTCCTTCCCTAACCAATGGCTCTTCTTCTCTGACCAACACAAACCCCGATAGACTGGGAGCGCACAACTCGCCATCACTACGATCCCCCGACCCAGACCTTCCCCCTCACTACATGCTCTTCACCCTCGTCGACCTATACTTCAAGCATTGCAACACTTGGTGCCCTATCCTCGACCGCAAGACAACATTCGAAACCTTCTTTGGCCCATCGCCGCTCAAGGAACCCGACCAGATCTTGCTGTACGCCATCGTAGCCACGACGCTGAGGTTTTCAAAGGATGCACGTCTCACGCCCGAGACCAAGGCTCACTATCACAGAGTGTCGCGGCACAGAGTCCAAATATATGCCATGGAACATATCAGCATCCCCGCGCTAAGGGCCCTCGTCATCGTCTGCCTTGACGAGCTGGGCACGTCCAATGGGCCTCGCGGTTGGAACCTGCTCTCGCTCCTCGTCCAGAACGTGAGGCAGCTGGACCTCTGCAAAGAGGCTAGCGTCTACTTGAAGGCCGACTCCCAAGAGACGCCGCATACTGGATCCCTCCGCAGAGTCGCAGCCGGCGAGCCAGAGTCTTGGATCGAGGACGAGGGTCGTCGACGTCTCTGTTGGGTAGTGTATCTGCTGGACCGATATGCGACTGTGGCCACCACAACGTTTGACTTTATGCTCGAGGATACCAAGATGAAGAGGATCCTCCCTTGCTCGTATGATCTATTCTCAAGAAACACGCCCGTCGAGACTCAATCGGCGGGTTCATTCACGGGGCAACAGGACCCAACCACATACATGACAACGATGCCCGAGAACCTGGGGAGCTTCTCCTATCACTGCGCCATCCTTCGCATCCTCAGCAAGGTCCACGACTTCCTCAAGACGCCCATCGATATCACATCATCTGCAGACATGGCCAACTGGCGCAACACGTACCGGTCACTCGACGATGCCCTCAACGCGTGGCTGCAAAACCTGCCCAGCGAATACGGCAAGATATCAGCACTCTGTCACTCAGACCCAGCGAGCCGTGTTGCAAACTGGTTCATGCTGCACAGTGCCTATGTCACCTCGGTCGTAAGGCTGCATTCCTCCGCCGCATACCCCGCTGTCCGCTCTCACATCCTTGTTCCATCCCATTATGCCATGCAAAAGTGTTTATCTGCCGTTCAGAGTCTCGGAGACATTGCCCAAGATGTTCTCGAAGCAAACGCCTTGGATCTTCTCGGTCCCCCATTTGCCTTTTCTCTATGGGTGGCTGCCAGACTGCTGCTCGTCCACGCCGCAACGGTCGGATCCCTCGTCGATTCCAAGATAACATTCTTCATCGACACGCTTCGTCATGTAGGCCAGCACTGGGAGGTAGCAAATAATTACGCAAAGATTCTCGACCGAGTAGTCAACAGAGAGCGACAAGGTGTCATGAGTTTTGCCGTCATGCGAAGGTAAGTCCTTTGTTCAACATCTGCACCAAGCCTGGCACTAACTCTTCTTAGAAGCGCTTACGATTTAGTCACTCTCACATCCGCCACCCGACAGTCCGGTGTCCAGCAGACATCCACACAAGTGACATCGCTCAGCGAGCTGGATAACATCGATGTTTTTGACTTTTTTAATTGCCCCAAGGTTCTAGAATCGGTTTCCATCGCGTCGGGGGGTCATATCAACATTCTACCAACTCGGCCAACCACTGAACTTAGTTCGGACATGAGACCAAACACGGTCGCACCTGTGCCCACTCTAGAGTCCGACTGGCTAGGCTTTAGCGGACCATTTAGTTAATTATGTTCTTGGGTCACTTGTACTATAAAAGCGAGCATGTCACTTTACAATCACCTAACTAATATTACATATGTTGGCTTTCCTTCTCACAACTACTTGTCTCCATGTTCACAACATTCAAATAAGCAATTAACAATTGCAGCGTTGATCCTCGCAAGTGTCAGTTTCTCTCCACCAAATTGAGTGGGTAGTGCGTAAGAGATCGGCCAAACCCACATGTTCGTCCCACGGTGAATCCACACACATCCTCCACCATCGTCAAGGTTCTCAATCCAACAGCCTGGTTTTCTGTCACCTCTAGTCCTGCATCGATTTACTCTAATGAGTGGAGTGCATGTGGAACTGACATTTGACTAGTGTATGATCTGCATACGACGAATTCTCCTGTTGACTGAAAAATAAGGCTGAGATTGAGAAGTGTGACGTTTTTGTACCTGGCTATGATGTGGTGTTTCCACTCGACTTCGAGCCTCATACGCCTGTACCCCGTGAACCATCAGTACGACATGAAGAACTAAGCACCACTCATTGTCTTCATCTAGGACAATCATTAACAAGTTCGGGCCCAATTTAGTTGGCGACTTGTAAGGCTGAGATGTTTTGGCCTCGTTCGGTGTCCGTACCTCCACTGCCTTTCCAGCCCACGAACACCAAGCTCGTCGTATCTTCAAAGATGACGTTATTCATCTTTTACCAAATTTTGGTTGTTCAATCTTTCCACCTTCACTTCCCGGGATGCTAGCGTAGAGGCGCCAATAGATGATAGCTCAGGGTTAGGATAGCCCGCACTATAGGTTCTTCGGCGATGGGTAGATGGCAGAGGACGATTGGATTCAATAGCACAATCCCTCATCAGCAGGAGCGTGCCCTAAATTTATACAATTTGGTATCGAAACAACCCGTCACTAGGTGTGACAAATCGTACATCATGCTTTAGCAAGCTAGAACAGACACCATATCCTGTATTCGGTAGGGACTAAAGAGCAATGTTAGTTGGATTTCCAAAAATCTCAGTAGAAAACTTACCCTTTTCCAACCATTCCAGCCAGGTGAGACCGGGCTCGCTGTCTCTAATCTCCCAGATTTGACGCAACGCGCCAACCAAATCACCGCGGTTGTAGAAAAGACCTTTGAGGGCACGCAGCCTGCGGACTATCGCGGCCCTCATTCCTGAATCTACCGCCTCGCACCCTGCAGTGAAGAGCGGGAAGACGAGCGCATACGAGACTCGGGAGTTGTTGTTGATGTTGAAGATTCTCCCGACGACGATGCTCACGTGGTGGCGGATCAGCGGTGCCGTGGAGGGCATGCCCTTGAGGCGAGAATAGAGTAGGATGGCCGCCGCTGAGTGCATGGAGTCATTGAGGGAACTGAGCTCGATGGGGTCTGCACTTCTGCCTTGGGAAGTAATGAGGTCGCGGCTTCGAGCGTTTAGCAGTAAACCTTCCAGCTCCTCGATTTGTGATTCCATCACGGGGTCTGGGGGTTCCAACATGCCCGTTGCCGTCCATTTTGACTGTTGCACCTCAAGAAGCTGGCCCAGTCTGAGTAGCGGATTGATGAGACGAGGCGAAAAGGCCAACACTGGATGACTTGTCCAGTTCTGAAAGTCGGCGCAGAAATTCTGACTGATTTCTTCCTCGTCCATTTCTAGCATGTCGTAGGTGCTCTGTGAAAGGTACGTTTTTGGCTGCCGCAAAGAGCAGACCATCGCTATCCTACTCCAGCGCAAAAGGGCGAGAATGAGCCGGGCTGAGATGGAAGTAACCCGTTTCCGTTGACGAAGGTGGCGTAGAAACGTCCCGGCAAGTCCCCATGCTACTTTGAGATGTGTTTCCCTCTGGTCTGGCCCATAGAGATGAAGAAAGAGGCCGACGGTGATCTTTGCGAGAAGCCTCTCGTCGTTGAACTCGGGGACCATGTCGTAGGGAACAACGGCTCGGGAAGCATCTCTGGCAGTCTCTCTCATCAATGACATGAATTTCGGATCGCGGGTTGTAGCCTGATATTGAAAGGCGCTGAAGTAGAACATGGCAGTCCGGAGGTCATCGTCAAACAGGGCCATTCGAGGGAGTGTGACGATGAAGGGATCCTGAAAGTCTTGCATGTGAGCAAAGTGCTTTTGGTCGAGACATAAAAAGCCGCTTTTGGTGACATGCAGAAAGTGCTGCCACAGAAACCGGCGCGGTGCCGACACGAGCATGTCAGCGGGCCACGGCATCGGGCAGTATAGGATGGCAGGTATCTCCGACATTGTAGGCCAGGCGTGATTGACGGAAGAGGCCATGACTGGGTCATATGTGTCGAGATTGAAGCTTGAGGAAGCGTCTTGGCCAGAAAAAACAGGTGTATCTATCTCAGCAACGGTAGTGAGATCGTATGTACCAGCGTTGGCGTAGTTGGATGGCGTATCCTGGCGGCCGGGTTGGATAACCTGGAGAGCTTCTGAACATGGAGTGAGCGGCACTTGGGGCAGCTGCTCTAGCCATGATGCGTCGTGCAGCATCCCCGGTTGGAGGGTATTGCTTGGACTGGGTCGACCTAGTGCGATTTGCGCGTCTTGCATGTGATACTCGACAGGAAGATTCGTGGGTGCTGAGCTTTGTTCGCGGAGTGATGGAGATATCACAAGCCCTTGATCGCAGTCTGACGAGGTCTTGGGTCTTCCAATCTCGCTGGGCGAGTCTTGACCGCGAGATGACGGTATCTCCAGCAACTCACTCAACCAGCCCGCATCATCAAAGATGCCGGAGTCAAGGGTAGGGCTAGGACTTGGCCGACCCAGGACCATGGGCCTGTCATGAATGGGAAGCTCGATGGCCAGATCCGGGGTCGGGACTCGTGGTTCCGAGGGCGGCCGGGGTGTCTCCGAGGGTTGCCCTGGCGCTGCTTTACTCTTCCTTCGTCCAACATCGCTGCTTTGCGTGCCAGAGGCCGATGTGGTGCGCGGTTGCTGACCGCGAGGTGTTGGGACGCTCCAGGCCTTGAAGGTTTGGGGCTGGCAGACGACGTTGTGCTTGAGGCACTGCGAGCATTGAGGGTGTTTGTGGTCACACTATAAGCGGTGGTCAACGTAAGGAACTGTTGCTCTCACTCGAATATTCCTCTTTTTAGAGAAAGATACTCACTCTGCGTTTCCTTCGGGAGCACTGCAGGCATGCACCACTACTACGCTGGCTTCGGCTCGGAGGCATGGGAAACGCTGCACGTGGCCAGTCCCAAGGCCAGGCTTGTTGGTCGCCGGGCTAATCAGTCGACTGTGATACCTAAAAGAACAGAAACTAGGCAGTATTTATCTGCATAAGACGCGTTGCGGGTGAATCCGAGATATGTCCGCATTTGGAAATGTCATGAAGGTCGCGCATGAGAGAAGCCGTCGAGAAGCGCGAGATCAAGAACTGAAGCGGAATGCGCGGGGTATTACGTAATGTCGATCTAACCTGACTCGTCGATTTTTGTTGATGAGGTCACCTTCCTCCGCCATGCCTTCGAATGTGTCCAGAATCGCAACTTGCCGCAGAAAAACCCAAGCAAATAAGAAGCTAGTTCCAGTGGGTTATGAGAAGACTGATAGAATATTACTAACACTCAGAAACACACATCTATGCTTTATGTAAATGGCTAGCTTTGTTGAGTACTGGTATTGCGCTCTATGATATCGCTATCTAAGTTGTGTTCTAACCGCATTGAGCAACGCGTCACATATCAGGAGTATGCAGGTACATTCTATGATTGTGGGGAATTATAGGGCATAGCAGTGGCCATTATAGCGCATGGCAGGCAAGTGCACTTGCAATTACAGGGCAGCCGGACTAGAATTCTAGCGTACGGTAGGGCAGTCGCGCTAGCAGTTACAGGGCGGCTGCACCAGTAATATAGGGTACCCGCACAAGTTGACAAGCCTTCAAGATTCCGTTGATTCATGGTCTGCGAAAGACTGATAAACAAACCGAAAAGATCAGGTGCTACCAGGGGAGTATTGATGGTTCATATATCGTTTCGAAAATACAGTCAAAACGGTGCCGCGGTAAATTCCAGGAGCGACAAGGCGTTCTAGAGAAGCTCAAGGTGATGCCTCGAGAGAACCTGACGGTGATACAACCTTCCTTTCACACCATGTCTTGTGATAGTTTCAGGCAAAAACGCCGCTTTACTAGGGTCCTAGGGTTGGCGAGACCTTCGTTTTCGATGACTTGAGTGGTCACAATCCCGTTCCGCGGTTCAATCCGCTGCCGCTGTTTGACCGTGGCTTCAAGCTCGAGTTCATGTGTAGGTTGATCACCCTGTGAAACTGGGCCATACATTAAAGCCGACGAAGGCCAACGTTTTTGGCTCATCCAATTATCAAATTCGAAGTCTGTTTCGCCCGTGCTCGCCAGGCTTCAATCCTTCTCTCCAGGGGAAAAGCTGTCCCGTGTTATCCGATGTTGGCCATCATAGTCTCGCAACCCTATTACTCGACACCTTCCCTGTAGCCGAGTTCAAGGACACCGGGATCGAAGAAGCCACAAAAAAAAAAAAAAAAAAAAAAAAGAGCGCAATCGGAAGATAGGCGGCGGGTTAGCGCCTCGCGGCCTCCTGTATTTGATTCGAAAATAAGCTCGAAATTGTCTGGGAATCTCCAGTATCCCGGATGAAACAGTCGAGGGAGAGTTGCTGTTTTAAAGGTTGATGCTCTCGCTGCCCACAATTGCATCAATTTCTTCCCGAGCTGTCCATCAAGGCAACGGAAAAAAAGTCAATCGCAAAAGTAACGCGTGGGTTGATAACTTGGGGGAGAAAGGCACACATGGCTTCCGTAGGCTGCCAGATATTTAATTTAAACTCTTTGAGCCTCATGCCCACCGTAGAGTTAATACTCTCCATATTTTCGTAAAGCGTGTACGATCGGAGACGGCGTGGAAATGAAAATCTCCGACTCCTTGGTGTCCGCGGACCGCCCGCGGACACCCGGTTGGCTGTGCAATGGGATCGTGCGCATTCAAGCCGTCGGAAGCAAGGGCCAACCCTCTCTCTGCAGGAATTCTAATCCAAGTAATCTTGATTTGCACGAGCCATGACGCATTGCGTACGCCAGCTTAACCCATGGAACAGAGGGGCTTTCAGCGTCCCCCTAGGCCTAAACCCCGCTTACTAATAGCGACTTTTCAGGCAACGGACAGGGCTCTTTTTTAGCAATATTGTAAGTTCCTAGTGCTAAGACGTGTTTGGTGTATCCTTCCAGTGAATTATGCTGTGTTGCATGGCATTGGGTTTATTTGACAAGGCTTTCTCCTGTAAATACTAGTTTGCTTTGGTAGTATCGCTGTGGCCATCAAGAGGAACAATTCCAATGATTTAGTACATTTTCGGTATCCATCCATACAAGTCATGTCAAATTCTCTAGACTGTGCACATTGAAATGCTGGAAGCTGCCCTCTAACAGGTGCCAGTCTCACAGCCCGCAACATCGCCGCCGGAAGCGAACAAGCCTCCACAACCTTGTCGTCTCTCCTTCGTCCAGCCTTGCCCGCCGAATAAGAAACCACTGAATAGTCATTGAAACCACGGCGCTATTCCACACAAATACACCCATCATACCCAAAGAAACTCCTAACGACATGGACAGATTGACAGAACAGAGGCCCATGACCACAAGATCGTCGAACCCATCAGTTACTGCAAATCCTGACACGAGAAGAATCAATTGGCAGGTAGCCATGTCGACGTAGTGGATGTTTTGAAGCCATCGTATCCCGCGGACAGTCCGTCTTAGACGCCTGTTGAAGTGAAGCTCGATGAAATATATGGAGGCCGCTACAGCCGCCAACACGACCGTAACAAGGCCGACGATCTATGTCAGTATTTATCAATTATGTGTCTTCAAGTCATCGTCAGGCAAAACTTACTCCGTGCTCTGTTCTAAAATGGTCAGACGACCCCATAGCCAAAAGTCCGGTGGCCAATCCAGCAATTACTAGTGGCGTAAAACCGAGTGACTGTAGACGTGTTTCCCATCTTTTGAACTTTTGCCTTTCGATCGGCCGATTGATGAGATCGCACAAAACGGTTACGGAGCCGAGCAATAGTATAATAGGGTATACTAAGAAGAAGGCGATGGTCATGGTAAAGACTGCGAACTTGTTAGCATCAAAAACCGGTGTTGCATCGTGGGGGCTTTCTCGACACGTACTGTGAAAGCATGTCAAAATGGTATACGTCGATTCTTTTAACCCATTGACCTTGAAGGTACGCTCGCCCAAGTCAATCGAGTAGTAATTGCCAGAACTGGAGAGGTTGAAGACACCCCGTGAGATGTTGACGCCCACCGCGTCTTGAGAGACATTCGCGTATAACAAGGTCAGTAAGCCATGAACACCAGATGGGTGCCAGCATGTATCTCTCGAGTTCAGGGCTTGGATCTGGTCTTTGAGAAATTGGGTGGTGTATACAGCTCCAAAGGCATCGCTCAGGGCTTGAGCAGCTGGACTCGTCGAGTTGCTCGCGTGCATCGCGCTGTCCCAATCGTTCGATTACTCGTGTATCCGGTCTAGTTACCCGTGGCCAATTTAGTAGTCGTAATTTCGTATTCGTCTGCGGAAAAAGGCACGATAATGGTCTGATGGTGTCTGCTTGCGTTTCAGATGAAATCGAGGAAATGCTTGAAAGGCAAACCGGGAAACCGAAAGTCGTTATGGATATGATAACGCCACCAGATTGTGCAATTCATGCTCAATGCTATCTTGTTGGTGAAACAGGGCATCGTCATTTGAGGCTTTGACCTCGCCCCACGACACAAGGTTTGCGCTATGTCCCAGGCCCATGGCCTATGATCTATCAATCTCGTATAACTGGAGTGCAGGCATCGAAGCCTTACGCTTAATTAAGCGGAGATTTCGGCATTTATAAGAAAGAGACAAGCCAACTGTTTCTGGCTGGCTCCACGGGGCACAGCACTGCCGGTGTTCCACTAGTTCGGCCAGCGCACTTCAGAACTGTCCGTGTAAAATTCTAAACAAGGTCTAATGCGAGAAAATAAGCAAAAAAGTGTCCGCGCTCCTGCAAAGGCTCAATGCTCGTCAAGGGCGCTCGGTCTTCAACGTGCCGACGGCGTTTTTCTCAAAGTCCGGGCATTGGATGACGTTTAGAATATTTCCAGCTAGGCAACACTGCAAGCATCTCGAGATACTTAATAAGCACTTCATGGGAGAATGGATTGCAAGAACACCAGCTGGGTTCATTCGCTCCAACATCAAGTTCATCATCTCAGCCGTGAATCTGGGTTGGTAGTTCACCCTCATTTGCAACGCCATGTCCGACCACCATATTTCGCCCAAGTCCGAGTCACGTTTGCGCCGACTTGGTCACATGTAAGCTTTTCCCATTCACTTGAGCCCGCAGTCAACCGATGTTAACAGCCGACAGTGAGATATACCAGTCAAGCATGCACAATCTCAGACACTATTGCGGCACAGTCGTTACCTGTCGCTACGTTCTTCCCTCGTCCTTGACGGGCCCCGAGATGCACAAACAAGTCGTCCGAACTTTTGACCATGCGGTGGCACAGACGGTCGTCCAGTTTCCCATGTTGCAAGTTGGCCTCGTCGGCGAAAGTTCCAAAAAGCCTGCTTGGGTCGCCTTGCCTAGTGTTGATCTGGCGTATCACATTGAATGGCAAGTTCTTGCCGACTCAGACAACTACCAAGAAAAGTTCCAGGCCAGCTTGCAATACCAGCTCGACACCGAGTTCGATAATCTAGAGACTCGACCTGGGTGGCGATTGTTCATGACGAGGACGGAAACAGGCGGCTTTGTCGAGGTGATGTTTGCGTGGAATCACGCTAACTGCGATGGCATGAGTGGCAAGATCTTCCATCAGACTTTGCTAGAGAGCCTGAACTACCCGAATAGCTCCATCTCATCTCTCCCTAACTCGTTAGCCATCCCTACAGTTGTGTCACCGGGGAGATTTCCTCCTGCGCAGGAAAAGCTGGTGAACTATCCGATAACGTTGGGATTTGCGCTCTCAGAAACCTGGCACACCTTTGGCCCTTCTTCCTTTTCGTCTAAGGCTATGGCCAAAGCTACTTGGGCACCGGTCCACCTTCACCCATTCGAGACGAACACTCGATCTATCAGTATCGACCACAATACCCTCTCGAGGATTCTTGGCGGCTGTCGCAAACACGAAACGACCCTGACGGGCCTTCTACACGGCATCGTGTTTGTGTCCCTTGCAGCGTATCTTCCAAAGGAGATGGCTTCCGCTTTCAGCAGCGCCACGGCAATGGATCAACGGAGGTTCATGACCAAGGAGATGAGAGACCCCAAATACACCTGGCTAGACCCCCACAAGAGCATTCAAAACTGCGTATCGTCCATCTTCCACACCTTCGACTCTTACATGGTGGATGACATCAGAGCCCTGGCACGAGTCAACAACTGGGGGCTGCAGCCGATTCGTGCCCTCGAGGGTTGCATCTGGTCTACGGCAAAGATAGTACGGGAGGACATCGAAAAGAGGTTGGATCTCGGCCTCACCAACAGCGTCATTGGGTTGATGAAGCTAGTACGAGATTGGCAAGAATACCACCGGAGCAACGAGAAAAAGCCTCGTGCACTTTCATGGATGATCACCAATATCGGCGTTATAGAAAGCGAATCTGAGTCTGGGGCTACGCCATCTGAGAAGGGAGACAGTTGGGCAATTGACGACGCCAAATTCACGTTGAGTTCGGATGTTTCTGGTCCGTTTCTCCAGATAAGTTCCGTATCTGTCAAAGGCGGAAATCTCACGATTCATGTCTCTTGGCAGGAGCATGCTGATTCTAATCACATCGGAGCGCAGTTGGCCAAGGATTTAGAAGCTTGGCTCAGGGTTCTGGGGGCGTAGAGTACCATGCGACTTCTATTGGTGGATGCAGTTTGCAAGGAAGCACAGTGTTGCGGAATTTTCCTTCTCTTATTTCTTTAGATAGACGATAGATCTTAGAGTATAGACAACTAGACAAGAACGGAGTTGCTCATCTTTGCATGGCACAAGCAGACAAGCAGGTTCATCCGCGAAGCATCCAGTAACGTTTGCAATTTGATTTCGACATCATTGCCAGGATGGAAATGCATGTTGAGCAGAAAATAGATCCTGTTATTCCAAAGAGACAACCCATATAGAGTTAATTTCTCACGCATGCTGTTACTTGCTTGCACTCAGTATCCTCTCCACCTCCTCCTGGTGCGAAGAAAAATTGTCGATCAAATCATCCCACATCTTAGGCTCGTGCTCATGCTTCTTGTCATTGTTCCAAGCCCAGTCCGTAATGGTGAACTGCCGGCAACTCTCAAACATAAATGCAATAGCACCCTTTGAGATCCGGCACTCGGGAGGCGCCTGCGCTGAGGCGGCCTTGAATTCCTACATGCTAGTTAGTAATTGCATCTCATGGTGACGCTAAAGGCGACTCACTTGGTAGGCCACGCCGTGTGGCACCATACCACACTCAAACGAGATGCCGCCCGGCTGGAACTCATCCGACCGTCCGCCATACTCTCCATAAATCAGTCCCATCAGCTCAGAAGCCGAATTGCGATGGTAGTAGGGTGGCCTATAGGTATGTGAGGCCACGTCCCATCGTGGCGAGAAGATCAAAAAGTCTGCTAGAGGCGCTGTTGGATCTCGAGACTTCGCCGTCAACACACAAAAAATCGACGGGTCGATGTGGTCCACAGAGATAGATCCAACGTTAACGAATTTTGTCAGATCGTACTTGTAGGGCACGTAGTTGCCATGCCAAGCGACGACATCGAAAGGGCAGTGGTTCTGGGTGCTCTTAAAGAACTGTCCGCCCATCTTGTAGACGATTTCCCAAGGATCATCGCGCGTTACCTGGTAATGAGCCTTCGGGTGCAAGAAGTCGCGAGCATTAGCAAGTCCATTCGCTCCCAAAGGTCCTAACTCAGGTAACTCGAAGTTGGCACCCCAAATCTCTAGGATATAGCCTCTTGTTGGTCCATCGACAGAGACTCTGAAACGTTGGCCGCGTTGGATGACGCAGATTTCGCCTGGTTGCACGTAAAGACGCCCAAACTCAGTCTGGATGTCAAGGGCACCCTGTTGAGGTACGATCAAGAAGTCTCCGTCCGAATTGACAAAGGCTTTTTGCTCCATGCTTTTGGTGGCCGTGAAAACGTGAGTCGCTAGGCCCTCTCTCAGAGTTGGATCCCCGGACCCAGCAACGGTACGAAGACCAGATACGAAATCCGCACCCTCTGAGATGTCAAATGGAAGCTGTTGACTCAGTCAGATCGAGTATGTACCGATTTGGGATTCGCCGCACTTACCCAGGCAAGTTGAGTTGGAGATACTTTGACACGAGGGTTGAGGGGCAAGAAGCAACTTTCTGTGCCTTCAACTTGGGGGAGATCCGTCTGCAGCCAACCCGTCAGTGATGAAACCAGCATAACCATAGCGCGTTGACAGAAACTTACGAATCCTTGGTGTGCAACTGCAGGTCTTGCCCGGTAGAGCCAGGCCTTCTTGTTCGCGTGGCGAGGTGCGACAAATGCTGAAGCTGTCATTTGTTCCGTGTAAAGCCCAAACCTTGCGCATCTCGGATTGTTTTGCCCACGAGGAATAGTCCCCGGCACCGCTTCAGACTCAAAGTGGTTGTTGAAGCCGGGGAGATACTCATACGGGTCATTTTTCCTGAGGGCAAAAGAGGGCACAGTGCCATCTTTCTGGGTCTCGGCCCAGTGAAAGATGTCTTGATATTCGTCTGGCCGTGAGAGTGGAGGCATGTTGAAACGGGTACAATCGGTTCTGATGCTGCAGCTAGCGATGAGAGTAAACAGACTATCTGTTCAGAAGATGATCATCATCGGAATATCAAAGGGATATTTTTCTTCCAAGACGCCTTTTTGTGACGAGATCTTACTGCGGGGCTGGCGCGGGGTTGTGAGAAGATCGTCGGTTGTTTCAGTCCGACCCCACTGAGTCCGCGAGTCAAAACACGAGGCATTACGTGGCATCACGGAGTGTTCGGGACCAATGAATGGATTCAATCCATTTCAATCCCACCACGAGGTTGTTTCCTCCAGTATCTTGGCGTCTTACACCTTGGTCGCAACGAGTGACACCTTCACACCGTGACAGTTTGGTGGCGTTTTGCAGAGACGTCCAGCACGGTTAGGCTGGATACCTTTTCCGGATACCCTGCAGCAACACACCCTCTTCATTCAAGGTTACATGACGCTTATGCAAAGCAAATCACGAGGTAGCTATTGATAAGAAATGACTGAGCTGAGCTCAAGAATTGTCCAATCGGAGCCAATGCAACCCTACCTTGCCATGTACCCTGCACTACCACCCATTCTCCGCATCAAAACAGGGTCATCGGGACAATGGATCCGACGAATTTCACAATTTGGCAGACATGGGTTTTGGGGTGTGTCCAGGATTCGGCCACGCGTCGGAAAATAGAATTTGCGCTACGAAACTTACGATCGTCATCATCCAGTTGCTTGAAAAGGGCCGTCATATAGCGGCTTCAGAATCTGGCATTCTGCCTCAATCCCAAGACTACGTGATACTATTTGTTGAGGGTTCGTTCAGGACCGGATATAAGAGGGCAATTGCATAAAAAAAACAGGCCATTGAAACACCATCGCTTTTTTGACTTTGTGCCAGCAGCAACTCGTCCTTGCTGGAACGGACAGCAAATTCAGTAAAATCACCATCGCTGTTATTACTCCGACTGGGCCGATTTTATGGCTAGGTGTTTCGGATATCCGGGTGAAGTAGCAAATGGGCGTCGGCCCATTACCAAGTGATGGAATAATATTAAAGTCGACAACCTGAATAAGAAGCACAATAAAATAGTGTTCGCTAGAAATATCTTGGATCTTGACCTGCTAACTTCAATCACGAAACTATTCTGGACTAGCAGAAATCAGGAAAGATGGCGCAAGTACTTAACAGTGAACCCTCGTACGTGGACGGCCTCAAGGCGGGGGATCAAGTCAGATATCCCCAAACTCCTTTTTTCCAGGGCCCATTGAAGCCATCTAGGCTCGAGTGCGATGTCGTTGAGTTGGAGACGAGCGGCTGTATCCCAAAAGACATCAATGGGACCTTTTTTCGAGTACAGCCAGATCCTCGATTCCCACCCATGTACGAGGAAGACGTCAACTTCAGTGGCGATGGCATGGTCAGCGCGATCAATTTCCGCAATGGTCACGTCGATTTCAAGCAGCGATATGTTCACACGGATCGATTTGAGGCCGAGGCGAAGCATCGAAAAGCCTTGTTTGGAAGATACCGCAATCCATACACAGACAACGAGATGGTCAAAGGCATCTTCCGCACGGTATCAAACACCAACGTCTATTTCTGGCGCGGTGCGTTGCTGGCGTCAAAGGAGGACGGACCGCCCTTTGCAATGGACGCGACAACACTCGAGACGATTGGTCGTTACGACTTCGAGGGTCAAATGAAGGCTCCTTGTTTTACCGCACACCCCAAAATCGACCCAGACACGGGCGAGATGGTTGCCTTTGCTTATGAAGCCGGTGGCGATGGTCAGGATGCCTCGTGCGATATTGTCGTATGGACGTTTGAGCCAGTCCACGGAAAGAAGACGGAGGAAACTTGGTACAAGGCTCCGTTTTGTGGCATGATCCACGATAGTGCCTTGACCAAGAACTATCTTATTCTGCCAATGACGCCATTGAAGAGCGATCTCGACCGCCTTAAGCGTGGTGGCAATCACTGGGCTTGGGATCCGAACGAGGACCAGTACTATGGCATTGTGCCGCGCAGAGGAGGAAAGCCAGAGGACATCATATGGCTGAAAGCAGATAACGGTGAGATATTGGTCCCCGCCACGAGTTGACATGCGTGATCGCTAACTGAGAATACACAGGTTTCCATGGCCATGTTGCTGGGGCTTATGAGGATGAGAATGGCCATATCGTCTGTGACTTGACAGTCGCAGATGGGAATGTCTTTTTCTGGTGGCCTCCAGAGAACCTTGGGCCTCACGTTGCCCAAGCGGCAAGTGCACGTCAGAAGCTCGTCTCAGACACCTTCCGCTGGGTCTTTGATCCCAAAACTCCCACCGAGACACGAGTGAAGCCATTCAGATTGTACGGGATCAACGGAGAGTTTTCCCGCATCGATGATCGATTCGTCACAAAATACTACAGCCATTTCTGGCAGCTACAGATGGATCCGACGCGGCCCTACGACATTGCAAGATGCGGTCCACCGGCCGGCGGCCTTTGGAACGTCATCGGCCACTACAACTGGGAGAGCGGCATCAAAGATGAGTACTTCCACGGGTCGACTTGTACGTTTCAGGAACCCGTTTTCATTCCTAAGCCAAGCTCGAACGTTGAGGGCGACGGCTATCTGGTGGCACTGCTGAATCACTTGGATGTGCAACGCAACGACATCTTGATCTTCGATGCCCTAAAGTTGTCCCAGGGACCAATTGCAGCGGTGCACCTTCCGCTGCGGCTGCGCATGGGACTTCACGGGAATTTTGTGGATCAGAACGAGATTGATGAATGGAGTCGAAGGAGGAGTGAAGCTGGAGACGTTGGCCCGGTGAGAGTGGCTGAGAAGGACATGGAGGCGGTTCGTGATCGGGTGGACGAGGTAGCCAAGAACTAAACATCGAGTTTTTGCCTCTGTCTCATTAACTTAACCCAATCAATTTGCAGTTATGAAAACATGGCATTTATCCAGGCTATCCACTACCACCCCGCATCGTCTGAATCGAAACGCGGCAAAATAACTCCGTCGGAAACATGACATCTTGAACCTCGCGGAATGCGGCTCGATAGACCCGACCAGTTTAGCAATTTCCTTACCTATACTAGCTCCAGGCGGGCACTTCCTCGGCGTCTAAACTTCCAGACCGGAACAGGCCATAAATGTGACCCCCCGCAGTAGTCCGTCGAATGATAGCACAGAGTTTTTAGAGGTTCATCAAAGTCTAGGAACACATCATCAAAAATGGAAGCCACCATCGCCGATTTGAAGCAAACTGTTGACGCTCTTCGCACCGAAGTGGTCCGATTAAGTGGTAAGTCGCATTTTGATCCGTTTGTATCCTGGTGACAAGCGGAAAAACTGACAATCATTCATAAGACCAAGAGGAGATTCGCAAGCTCCAGTACAAGTACGGATACTACTTGGATAAATGCCTTTATAAGGAAGTAAGTCATGGAATCTCGCAGTTCAGTTCTCGCATCATATGCTCATGCCCCTCCTCTCTGTCTAGGTTGTAGACTTGTTTTCCGAAGATCCTGAAACCTATGTCCAGTTCCTAGGTGGACGTTATCTCACTAAAGAAGGTGTTCGGAGATTGTACGTTGGCAGATTTGCAGCTGCATTCGCTGCCGGCCGAAACGGTCCGGTCCATGGCTTTCTCTTGGACCACCCACAGATGCAGGGCATCGTCAATGTTGATTATTCACTCTCAACGCCTGGCACAAACGGCGCAGGCGCTCGCGCCAAGGGCCGTTTTCGTTCCCTGATGCAGGCTGGCGTCCACATTAGCCAGGCCCAGAAGCATCCCCGTGGGTTCTGCCAATGGTTCGAAGGTGGCATTTACGAGAACGAATACATCAAGGATAAGGATGGTCAGTGGCGTATCCTCCATTTACGCTATTTTCCTTTCTGGCACGGCGATGTCGAGCATGGATGGGGGTACAAGGTGTCCGGCTTTGTGCCGTTCCCTACAAAGACATTCCCAGAAGATCCTATGGGGCCTGACATGGTCGTTTCGTCTGAGCAACGCATGCTTTGGCCCGATACCCGGGTGGTGCCGTTTCATTACAACCACCCTATAACAGGCGAGCCCGTTAAAGATGAAGATATGCAGGCTCCGGCTTTCGGAGAGAAGGCCAGCGGTTCCCTTCCACCTCTGACTCTTAAGCTTTAGCGGAAGAGGTTCTGGGTGGTATGCATCAGGATAGCAAACTGCAATGAATTGATAAATGTTTCTGAAACCCTGGAGTAGAAGATACCCAACATCCGTGAAAAGAAATGATCAATCGTAGGCTCAAGGGTCAGGTGTCGCGTCTGATGAAAAGGCGAGATATGCCGTGTCCAAGTTCTGTCATTATTAGGTACAGATGACTCCGAATGATCCTTAGACGTTGGTACAGAATTATTGCTAGCAGGGTTGAGATGAACCTTTTACAGCGGAAGGGTTGATATCCAGATGGCCGAATTCCAATCACATCACCACCAAGATAGCACACCGGATTATAGACATACATGGAGTTCTCAATGTTACAGAAGGGAAGGCAAATTAACAAAGACTACACATGGATGAACCCATTTTCGGGTGTTGGAATTGATGCGAGTCCTCATACCTATCGTCGTAAGAACGCCAATCTCAAAGACTCATTGTCTACGGTTCCAATGGTAACTTAAACAACCTAATTGAGTTTTCTCTACCCACAAGCTGTCTCTGTTCAGCTGACAGGTCAATACCTTTCCACCATGCTTGCGCCTCTTCGATTGTATCGTACGGGTAATCTGTCATCAAATCATCAGCTTCAAGTTTGCTCATGAGATACGAGAACTGTGTCCATACCAATTGCGAATAAGCATCGTTCCACACCAACCTCTTCGAGGCAAAACTTCAGTCCGGCTGTCGAAAAGTTCCCAGAAGTGGTGATGGAGACGTTATGGTGGAAGTAGTATCTGTAATCCTCCTTCGATGGCCTCGTCGCCTTCTTCACGGGCTTATTATACCAGTGATCTGCACGCCAAAGGTTGAAAGGAATTCTGGATGCACAGTTAGAATCAAATACAATCACATGCCTCGAGACAAGGATTATCAAATCTCGAATACGAAGACGTACCCCTCACCCAAATGTCCCGCCACAACTTGGACTTTGGGGAACAAGTCGAATATGCCACTCGAGCACAGGGCATAAATATGGAAACTCAGGTCCAAGTGAAACTGTACCGCGGCTCCAATCAAATGTTTTCTGGGCCCATACTTTCCGTCTGGCTGGAGATCTGGGGCCGCTGGGTATCGCGGATGCATATATACCGGAACGTCGAGTTCTTCCACGGTTTTCCAGAAGATATGATACTCTGGGCTGTCATAGTATTTCGCCCCAGATCCGCCAGGGCCAACACTCTGGAAGTCGTTGAGCATGGCTCCAAACATCCCCAACTCCTTGACTGCTCGCCTGAGCTCAGTAGCAGCCTCAGAGGCATCATGCATTGACAGAGCTGCCAGGCCGCCAAATCGACGAGGGTTACGGGCAACTTCGCGAGCAAGCCAATCATTTGACACGACGGCGAGACTGCTTGCTTTGACGGGATCCAGTTCGCCTTGGCAGCCTGGCGAAGTCATTGACAGAAGCATGTAGTCGACACCTTCAGCATCCATTCGCCGAAGACGTTCGTCGTGAATATCGGCAAGCTTCTGGCTCAGAGCATGATGCGAGGATTGTCCAGAGTTGTTCTTAGGAGCATAGAGCGCTGCCGTCTCTGACAGCCAAGCAACATCGTCGGGGTTGACAACCGCCTCCTCAATCGCCACTGTGCCTTTGAAAGTCATATTATGCGTAGTTGGTGTTGTTTGCGCGGAGTAATTGTGGATTGACTGCCTAAATAGAAACTCTGCTGAGAAATCAAGCCGAGACTAGAGCAAGCGAACTACCCCGGATTGACTTCATATACCACCTCCGCAGTATTCTTCGATGGAGAATGACTAACAAGCGTCCATTCTTCTAGTGAGATCATGTTCGGCTTGATGCACCCGATACTGCCGACGAAGCATAGCGTTGTGAAGGCCATTTTCCGTCATACTTTCTAACTGTAAAGATCAATGGAGACGTTGGTGCTTTTAAGTGTATGCAAATTAATCCATGTAGTCTCAAATAAAGTCCGGGCACGATTGTTCTCGAAATGATACATTTTCATTGGTATTTGAAGTCAAATTACAGATGTGCACGAGGCTAGCCTTCGAAGGCAATTTTATACATCAAACTCTTCTCCTGTGGTTGAACTTTCACAATCCTTCACTCAGCTAAGTATCCTGTGAGAAATAACAACTGATAGAGTCATCTAACACGTTGGAAAGCATGTCCTGCAGCTCCGGGATGTGTAAATCAGAAAAAGAAGCCCTATGAGTGAAGATGCAATTAGCTTAGTTCAACACCAGCCAGCGAAATTTTTGTACGTACGACTCGGTGTTTTGCGTAAAGTCCAGGAAGACTAGATCATGTGGCTGAGGATTCGTTGGGTTGATTCTGTTCTCGCTGTTAAGGATGCCACACTCTTCCAACTGAGCTGTCACCTCAGGCAGAGCATGCTTTGTCCAGAAGATTTGCTCCATCCCTTGGAGCGTGTACAGACAAGCCTCGACGTTGAGCTTGTGTGCAGAGTTGTCTGGATCAGCAAGAGCCAGAAGAAATACCTGCATGTCTTCCAGGATGCAGCCGCAATCGAAGACGACCAGACTAGATAACAACTCACGTTCTCTGAGAAAGGATATGATGTCCAGAGACTTTTTCGCCGCATCTATGCACATGTTTCCAAACTCATTGAACCATTTTTGCTTCGGGCTTTGATTGAGTTCCTTTTCATGCAGCACTTTATACAGCAGAAAGGGACGCGTCGCAAACATGACTGCGCTCCAATATCGCAAGTGAAGAACGGCTACTGACCGTTCGTGAAAGGCTGCGACTTTGTCGTAATGACGAAGGTGGGAGGGGATATTGGCGTAAAACTCCCCAAGACCTGAAATGGCTGTCGAAACGGACGAAATTGAGAGTCGAGGTGAATTGGAAGCTGATTTCTGGTACATCAACTTGGTAAGGCCACGCCTGAGCTTGGCCAGCTTGCAGGAGGTTTCCAGATAGTTCAAGGGCATATTGGATCCGGGACTAAGTATCTATTATTGAATCAGTCTCTTGTTCTTGTAGAGCCTCGTTGGGAGACACAAACATGCTCCGAGGGGATCTTTGGCAGGTTGCGAACAATCCCTTCATCGATGGCAGGCGGGTTTCCATAGCAGAGGGCAGTGTCAAGGTCTAGAAGATATAGACTGCAGAAAAGCCGTACATTGACTTGCTCTTGGACGCCATGTCCGGATTCAACAGCGTCCCGAGCGTGTAAGCCAAGTGTGAATGCGATTCTGGCGGCAGACCCGACATAGATGTAGGCTGTGTTTCCAAACATGGAACAGGACAGCGACAGTCCCTGGTATTGTTAGTCGAAGTTACCAAATAGCAACTTGGCTCAAAGCCGGTGAAGAGGTTAGAACGGAAACATACTAGAAGACAGAGCGCACGTATGCTATCAGTGTCTGCATCGTCACATAAAGTAGGCACAAGAGCTTTCGCCAATGTCAGGTACGTGACAGAGGGTCGCATCGAGGTATTTGACCACTCATTTTGTGTTTCGCTTTCACAAGTCAAGGCCAAGATTGAGTACAAGCTACACAGAGTCGCAGGAGTTGCGGCTGTGGCATCGCCGGAATAGATTCGGTCGAGAGTAGTATGCAGTTGTTCGGCCGAGAAAAACCAGTAGATGGAATGAACATCTCGAAAGAACCTGCCTATACAACGATTGCACAATTCTCTATACGGTAGGTTAATCTGGCGAGGAGTGTATTTGACGCCGAGTGAAGCCTCTGGAGTTGGTGGTGGAACAACTTCAGTTGCTGTGAGCGGTGCAAGGATCTGGCTCTTCGGAGCATCCGGCTGCCGAGGACGTTTGAGGAGCCGAACTGCAGAGTGGAAGAGATATGACGAGCTTTCACCAACATATCCTAAGACATTCATGAGCGAATTGCCGACGTTGGTGTAATCTTTCGTGCCACTCACTTTGAACACCTCTGGAATCGACCCTTAGCCGTCCCACGTCACTATACACCCCGCTTATCTCTTCGTCAATGATGGCACTATCATTTGCTGAAGGCTGTTCTGCCGGTATCTCCGGGGTTGCACCTTGGCAGACTGGCGAGACAGCCTGGACGTCACTGGCTGTTGGTGTAGGCGGACTCTCCACAACGTTGTTGTCCAGACCTGCAACGTAAGACTTGAGTGTCTGAAGGTTGAGTTCCGTATCGGGCATGAAATGCTCAATAATCTGTGTCATGTAGCGAAACTCTTCCTCAGATACTCGGTAATATGGACGCTGTCGCCGTCGGGACGGATCCAAGTGGCATGGTGCGTCTATGCTAGCACAGAACTTGCAGGGTCCCGGAACTTAGAATGATGAGCTGCGTCCTTGGGCCTCGGTGAAAGTGATGGATGTAACATACTGGGATCTACACACTTGGGGAGTTTGTCAACATCTAAGAATCGTTGTAGGAGTAAATCAACTGTACTCACCTTGGTTTTCCTAGTTTTGCATCGATCACAGCTCATTGCTGCGCGCCGCTTTGTGCGCCGCTCATTCGTCTCTAGCAGTGTCGACATAATGATCCCTGTCGTTCGGCAAATGTGTAGTGGAGAAGCCTTCGAATCTCTATGACACACTACCGAATTTCTGCACAATTGGATCCTGTGCAACGTCGGATCTTATGGACTATGGATCCGAGTCATCCTGGGCAGCTGGAGATGACCGGAACCTCTTCAAGGGCTCTGAATTCGACATTTAGCCTTCTCAATCCCGATATCAACTGCCGTGATTTTGTCTCTCCGCTTTCGACTTTGAGGGGGTGGCGCACTTCTAGACTGCGTGTAACCTCTTCCCCGCACTATAGAATGGATCATCTTTCCCACCCTGGCGAGAATAACCTTACCAAGCATATACCAATCATTCGCTTTTCGTCTAGTGCATAACTAGACTACGACGTAGTAGACTACGGCTTTATTCCGCGACCCAATCACTGCCCAGCCTTTGCTTTTGCACTCACAATATGGGTGATTCGCTGGTGACGCCCTCAGCACCCGAACTGGTGCGGCCTCGAATGCTCATCGGTGGCGAGGTATGATTCAGTGTTTGCCAGATATTTCTCCGTGGATTGAGTGAAAGAAAGCGGCTCACTGACAGTTGTCCCTGAATTAGCTAGTTGACGCTTCCGACAAGGCCACATTTCCGCTATTCAATCCAGCCAATGGTGCCAAAGTTGCCGAAGGTATGTGACATACCAGTTGACTCGCGATGCTGAATTGTATGCCAATTCTTTAATTTCTCGCCTGTAGTGCCAGAAGCCACTGAACAAGATGTCGACACTGCCGTCGCAGCAGCAAAGGCTGCGTTTCCCGCTTGGTCGGAATTGGACCCAGCAAAACGTGGTGCATGCCTCAAGAAGCTCGCGGCCCTGATTCGAGAAAATAATAATGAGCTGGCTCACTTGGAAGCCATTTCGGCAGGCCGCCCTGTGTCTGAATACATCGATGGCTTTGCTGCCGCCGGGAACTTCGAGCATTATGCAGAGGCTTGGGCCTCCATCCAAGGACAAGCAAGTCTCAACACGCCGGGTTTTGTCACTATGACACTTCGACAGCCTTATGGAGTTGTTGCTGCCATCATCCCTTGGAATGTTCCGCTCTTATTCTTCTCGACCAAGACTGCCCCCGCGTTGATCACTGGCAACACCGTCGTGGTTAAATCGAGCGAGAAGGCACCACTTGCTGCAGCCAAATTAGGAGAGCTCATCATCGAAGCTGGCTTTCCTCCAGGTGTCTTCAACGTCATCTCAGGCCACGGATTGCCTTCAGGAGCTGCACTTGCCAAACATATGGACGTACGCGTATTGACGTTCACAGGGTCTGGACGTACCGGTCGATCTATCCAGGAAGTCGCAGCCAGAACAAATCTGAAGAATGTCATTCTTGAACTGGGCGGCAAGTCGCCTGCCATTGTCTTTGATGATGCCGACCTTGAAAAGGCCGCCGAGGAGACGATGCACAGTATCCAGTGGAATAGTGGGCAAGTCTGTATGGCAAATTCGCGAATTTACGTCCAAGAGGGCATTGCCACTCGCTTTATCGAAATCTTCAAACAAAAGTTCGCAGCCGTCAGAGCTGGTGATCCGACAGTGAAAGGTATCAACCACGGCCCACAAGCCGACCAAACCCAATACAAATCTGTTTTATCGCACATCGAAGAGGGCAAAAAATCAGGATCGCTGGCTCTTGGAGGAAATGGGACTCTTCAAACCACAGGCGGTTTCTTCATCGAGCCGACCATCTTTTTGAACTCATCAGAAAATTCGCGCACAATGAAGGAAGAGATATTCGGCCCTGTTGTCAGCATCAACACCATCAAGACAGAAGAGGAAGCCATTGAGAAGGCCAACGATACCGATTTTGGGCTTTACGCTGCGGTCTACACCAAGAATCTTGACCGCGCCATGAGAGTTGCCAAGGCACTCAACTCTGGTTACGTTGGCATTAACTGTACTAGCCCCCAGACTGCGAGAGATCTGCCCTTTGGCGGTTACAAGATGTCTGGACAGGGGAGAGAAGGGTGGCTGTATAGCATGGACAACTTCCTTGAGACAAAGAGTGTTATGATGAAGATAGAAGGGGTCCGCGCTTCCCTCTAATAAGGCCGATAAAATAAATTTGTGGTTTCTCTGAGAAAATGGATTATACAGTGATATGTATAATACAGCAGTGACTATTTGGTTCCTCTCGTCGCACCGCAACAAAGACCAAAGTATGCTAAGTATACTAGGATGAACGAAGTTACTTGCAAACTACAAGACATGAACCGGCTTGCGTCCCGATTCTCATCTTCCCCGGGAATGCGGCAGAAAATTGTAATGATCAAGAGACCGGCGTCAAAACACTGCATTGTATATTCCGGGTATTGTCTATGGAGCTACCGCGGTGGGTCTAGAGAGTAGTGGGCTTTCGAGCTTCATCTCGGGAGGCTCAATGCGTGACTTGAAGATACCATCAAACATGTCTTCAGCGTATTTCTCACAATCGAATGAGTGGATCCAATCCTCCCTTGGGAATCCAATGCTCTTAGGATTCGCCTTCACCTCGTCCCAGTTGGTCTTATGCCACAGGTCGCGCGTAGATTCTCCGGTTTTCTGGACCGCTCGCACACGATCATATCTGTGATGAGTTAGTTAGATCACGCTGTAATTAGATTACCCAAGGTAAAATTTCTTACCGGATTTCTTGATGCGTTCTCAAGGCCTCGGGAACGTGGCCTTTTCCAGCGCGTTTCAGACATACGGCGATAGACACTCCATCCTCCATGGCCTGGGTCGCACCTTGAGCGCTAGTAGGCAGGAATGGGTGCGCAGAATCTCCAAGCAGTGAGATTCTGCCTTTCTTACTGATCCAGGTTGGTAAAGGATCGCGATAAACTAGTTTCCAGTCAACCACGGAGGGGGTTTTCTCGACAATTGCACTGCAAATTGGATCCCAGTCTTTGAGCACCTCAAGTACTTCTTCAATCTTGCCAGGAAATGACCACGATTCGTCAATATCATGATCGTCTTTGTGTGTCAAGACCCAGCAGCAGTCTTTGCCCCCTTTGATGGTGGAGAAGAGGAAGTGCACGTCTGGGCCAATCCACCCATTGAACGTGTCACCATTCTCGCAGAACTCCTTAGTTCGAGGGTCCGCAATCATTTTCTCGTTAGAGAACCTATTTGCATATGTATTAGAATACTGGTGGCTTCAATTACGATCTCCAGTGCTCACCAGGCGCGCCAAACAGCGTAACCGCTGCTCTTCGGCTTGTCCACATATCCCAGAACGAGTTCTCTAGCCTTTGAGCGAACACCATCTGCGGCAATGACAACATCTCCTGTGATCTACAGAAAATTCGTAAGCAAAAGACGTTGTAGAGGGGAAACAAAAAGAGCCAACCTTTCGGCCATCTTTGAGTACTATTCCTGCGGAGCTCTCATCCTCAAAGTATTCAGACACACGCTCACCCAGATGAATAGGGATTCCCAAGTCATCTCGCGCGTAGTTGAAGATGACTTCATGGAGCTCGCCTCTATGCCCGTTTAGCACGGGTGCGACTGGACTCGGGGGAGGTCTCTTCTGATGGTAAACCACCTCTCCCGTGTCATATTTATGGATCCTGAAGCCATAATCTTGTATGTCAATGCACAGGGGGCGTAGCCTGGAGACAATGTCACCGTCGCCCCAACGATGGAAAATTCGGCCTGCGTTGGAACCAAAGGAGATGATGTCCCCGAGAACCTTGAGCTCTGGGAAGGACTCGTAAATCTCTACATGGTGCCCTTGGCGATGGCATTCAATGGCAGCTGTCAAGCCACCAAAGCCAGCGCCGACGACAATGACGTTGATTCCCGTGTTGGATGGGTACATGATGGTAGGGGTACGTAGATTGCTCTTGCTACTAAGCTACTGTGCGCTCAGATCATGACAAGGTCAAGGACATAGATATGATCCCCAGTCGGCCTAACATGGGATTACTCGGATTTCATTTCCCTTGCATCTTAGCGGGCGCCGCGGTTATGATCTGAGTCGCTATCCGAATGGCGGGGCCTTCGGATGCATGGCTCCGACTCTAAGAACTACGATGATGTGGGGGAAAGCATTTGGAGTTACCTCAGACGCGTAATAAGGATACCCGGTTCGAGTGCGGGATGTGTACGAGTTTTACCAGGTATCATATTGGCACATCTTTTCTTTGCGCAATAGGCGAGACCATCCATCACCATGACATCTCATCCAGAGTTCAACTCCAAAACCACGGCCACCGAAGCTGCTGCTGCCTTTGCCCAGGAGATCAAGGGGAAAAGTGGTTTGTCGCCCTGAGTTACCTCCAGAACTTGTTCAGTCCTAATATTCTTGTCATACAGTTGTAATCACAGGTGTGAGCCCTTCTGGAATAGGTGCATCCACTGCGCTCGCAATAGCTTCCCGGGCTCCAGCCACCTTAATCCTTGCCTCGCGAACAAGAACGAAACTCGATGCCGTGGCGTCCGATATCAAAGAAAAATACCCTGATGTTCTGGTTCATCTTGTAACACTTGACCTCTCATCAATTGAGTCGATCAAGAGTGCTGCTGCGGAGATTAAGTCTGTCGTTGACAAGCTCGATATTTTGATCAACAATGCAGGACTGACCTTGCAAACTCGCGACCCTGTCAACACCCTGGGTGGAATAACTGTCGACCTCCAGTTCTTCACAAATCATGTCGGTCCGTTCCTCTTCACAGAACTTCTCGTTCCGAACCTTCTCGCCGCTGGATCCCCGCGGATAGTCAACGTCAGCAGTCATGGCCACCGACTTTCGCCTATCCGTTTCAGCGACTATGCTTTGGAAGCTGATTTGTACAACGGAGTTCCCGAGGACGAGCGCCCGCCAGCAAGCTTGCCACCAGGCTTCCTGCAGGTGACAGACGGCTATTATGGATTCATCGGCTACGGCCAAAGCAAGACAGCTAACATCCTACATGCTGCAGAACTTAGACGTCGCTTCCAAAGGAGAGGCTCTAACCTACTTGCATTGTCGGTTCATCCAGGAACGATCGACACTGGGCTATCTCGCAGTTTAGACGAACAAGCAAAAAGTACTCTAGACGGCACTGCTCCGGCGGGAATATGGAAGTCAATTGATGAGGGAGCTGCGACTACTATTGTTGCCGCTTTCGACCCTCAATTGGCTGATGGTAGTGGTGATATCGCGGATGCCAATACTTTGTATCTGGCAGACTGTCAATTTGCAAATGAGAAGCTGGCAGCACATGCGAGTGATGAGACATTCGCGCAGCGATTGTGGGAACAAACGGAGAAGATGCTGAACGTGGTATCAGTACTGTCATAGAGTAACGTGGTAGAATAGCGGTTTTTTTGGGGTGAATTCATCGAAACCACCATGCCTCTCCAGTCTCAGCCATTGTTGGTGACGCATCACTGTCTTCGTACTCCTACCAACGACGTCAATCAACGGCGTTCCTTTCCTCTACAGCTTCTACACTATGAGACACACCAATTGAGCATGAAGATGAAATCTTGAAATAGAGGGTTTCTCCAAGTCGACACCAACTCAGAACCCAGAAAGTGGGAAGCAGGAGCCATGGCTAGAGGCGTTTAGTAGGAACTAACTCATCGGCAACAACAGTGGCGAGAGTATACGACTTAGCCGGCAATAGTTGGGGTTCAATCTCTCCTAATTTATGGGCTAAACCAAAGCGTTCAGCTCCCATGCCTCTCACAAGGTCATGGGCCCCTTGCTGCTCCATACAAGCTGACACGTTCCACTCCAACCAGCCCTCGCGTCAGGGCTTCATCTTCCTCTAGCTCAATGCCCCCATTCCGCTTCTGAGGCTTGCATAACTCCACCCCGAGTCCCGATATCGGGTTCCGTGTGACCACTTTGATGCCCCAGTCACCGAGCTGGAGACAAACTGCTTACGGCATAGTGTTGATCTCGCCAAGACAGAATTTACCGAGGCCTACTGCACACGGCTCATGGCAT
Organism: Dactylonectria alcacerensis; assembly: GCA_029931735.1. Classification (NCBI taxonomy): domain Eukaryota; kingdom Fungi; phylum Ascomycota; class Sordariomycetes; order Hypocreales; family Nectriaceae; genus Dactylonectria; species Dactylonectria alcacerensis. The sequence continues at coordinate 521,379 of JAPMUZ010000006.1, read as the reverse complement.
TTGTGACAGCTCTGATTTGTTGTTGTGCCACCCCGGATCGTTACGTTCCCCAAACACGTCGGATCTATTGATCCTAGCGCTATTCTCATGCACCCCGCAGGCTGCGTTTGCGTTGCCACCACATCGGCAGCTGTTCTCCACTTCCCCGTGGGGTAACTCCCTTGCAATCAAGAGCTCCAGACATTGAATACAACCCACCATCGACTCGAGATCTACAAGTATGTAAAGGAGCTCCAAGGACATGGATGTCGAAGAAACCTCAGACACAGACTCTTCTCTCTGAACAACAACCATCGCTTCAGCTTCTTGACAACAACCGCCATGGGAGAGGCAAAAGACGACACCATTCGCGCCAATTGGCGATGCTTCATCGCCTGCACCATCATCGTGCTATCGCCGTTCCAGTATGGACTCGACTTTGGGTTGATCGGCGGTTTGCAAGCCATGCCAGGCTTCTTGATGGTATGTCTTGTTCCAACCATGATTCTTCGCACCATAGGACTAATCCCCAATTAGATCTACGGCTACAGAGCCCCGGAGACAGCGATCGGTTGGAACATCGAAACCACTCGTCAACAACTCATCTCCTCCTTGATGACTCTCGGTGCCTTCATCAGCGCCAGTCTTGCTGGCTTTGCGGCAACCAAGCTCGGACGAAAGATGTGCTTGTGGGCCGCATGTCTGCTATGCGCAGTTGCGAACATCATCATGATGACGACAACGCATATTAGCGCTCTCTACGTTGGCCGCCTAGTTATCGGCCTAGCAAACGGATACTTTATGACTTTTTCTCAACTCTACATTCAAGAATGTAGTCCAGCCAAGTACCGAGGTTTATTCCTCAGCTTTTTCCAGTTCTGTACCTCATTTGTGAGTAGTATTTGCATCATCTTCAGGCGTAATCCATCTGTTAACCTTTCTCCCACAGGGCACACTCATCGGCGCAATCATCGACTGGACCACTGCCAAGAGACCTGATAAGTCTTCATACTTGATTCCATTGGGCATAATCTACGTCGTTCCCACAATCTTGACCGTATCCTTGTTCTTCATCCCAGAGTCGCCACGCTGGCTTTGTTTGCAAGGCCGCTTTGAAGATGCTCACAAGTCCTTGAAGTGGCTGAGGCCTTCTGATGCATCGGTCGAGGATGAACTGGCTGAAATCAAAACCGCCATCGACAACGAACGTGAAATGGCCAGCCATGTTGGTTTCCTGGACATGTTCAGCAATCCTATCGACAGACGACGAACGATGCTCTCTGTTGGTGCTGTCGTTATCCAAGCTGCCTCTGGATCTATGTTCATTATCGGTATACCTCCCTTGACTCAAATTGACAGTACTCGGCTAATCAATGCATGCAGCTTACAAGGCATACTTCTTTGCCATGGCCCAGGTCGAAGATCCATTCGCGATGAGCAACGTTCTCAGCACTGCCGGGCTTGTTGCCATTATCATCAATTCGCTCATCGTCGTCCGTTACGGTAGGCGACGTGTTCTTCTGACTAACGGTCTCATTATTTCGGGCTGTTTCCAGTTGATCATCGCCGTTACATACGATCACAACCCTGGCACGATAACCACCGGAAAGGTTCTGGTCGCCCTCTCATGCTTGTATATGACGAGCTACAACGTAAGAACATCACCCTACCTGAAACATTCTGGAAGTAAAGGTACTAAAACTTCACCAGGGAATGATTGCGTCTTACTCTTGGCTTGTTGCCGGCGAGATCCCATCTCAGCGTCTACGAAGTTACACATTTGGTTTCGCCGCGGCGATTGGCTTCCTCGGCGCTTGGCTTATTACCTTCACCGCTCCTTATTTCATTAATCCGAGTTCTTTGAACTGGGGTCCTCGTTACGGTTATATCTGGTTCCCTTCCTGCATCATCTCTGCAGCCTGGGTGTTCTTCTTCCTTCCTGAACTCAAGGGTCGGAAGCTTGAAGAGATTGACCAAATGGTGAGTTCAGCATGTTGCATGTCATCAGTGGAAAGTACTTTGCAGCTAACTCGAGCGTGCTCAGTTCAACGAACGGCTCCCCGCGCGAAAGTTCCGAACCTACCAATGCGTCACTCAAACAAGCGTTTTAAATAAGGAGAAATTGAGTGCTGAGATTGTGGTGTCCGAGACTGAGAAGGTGTAGGTCCTCGAGAAGTCATGCCATCTACTAGATAGTACAATTGGGGATGAATGCTGGTTATTATCAGACTCGTGTATTCTCTACTAATGACGCCTAATAACTGCGAAATAAGGCCTTCTGCATTATTCCCAAGCTGACATGAACATCGATGTACCAGAGCACCATGACGTGACCAGTCAACAAGTGATGCGGACTTATGACCTCTCGTAATCCGTAGACGTCACGGTCGGGCTTGGCGTGTATTGCAGGGGAGGACAAAATTCGCCCGAATATCGTTGACTTGTCTCACACATGACAAAGATATGATCATTTTTGCAGACGAATCAATCATATAAGACTCGGTCTTTCTCGGGTATCCGATAACAAAAGAAACCCATCTGTCCCAGTTAAGAAGTGCGATGACAAATGAGACAACGTGCGCATTTGGTCGGGCTTTCGCAAAAGTCCGGCGGCGAATCGACTGTATCCACTAAGCAACCAATTTCGTCCGTAGAACGGACGAAATGATCATGACTGCTGCCAATATATATAACAGTCTTGGAGAGATAGAAATAATACTAATTCTTCCCAGCGCGATCAGATTTCCCCAACGAGAGCACCCTCTCTTCTTTTGAGCAAACGTCTATAAACTACTCTCTTCTCCCATCATGGCGTTCATCGAGATTATACAGTGCAAGACAAGCACCAATGACGCAATCGAGAAAGCTTCCAAAGCCCTCGGAGAGGTCAAACCTCCCCAAAGTTTTGCTCTCGGCACACATACCCAGGACTTGGGTACCATTCAGATTACGTCCGAATGGGACGGGGCCCTGGATAGTTTGAGTTTCCATGATACGCCGGAACACGATTCTTTCATCAAGATCGTGCGAGATTCCTTTGGCGAACCGCACAGCATTTTCCACGCCGCTGTCAGTCAATCAGCGTTCGGGCCAGATGGACTTGCTACAGCAAATGCGACCGAGTTTGTCAGGATCTACTTCCCATCGTCTCGTGTCAATCCGGAGTTCCAGAAGCAAATCGAAGAGGATTTCGCAAAGTTCGATGACATCTTCAAGAAGGGCGCGAAGGGAGACCTCAGTTTGGCATACGGCTGGGTGCTGGAAGAGCAGGATCATGAAAGCATCAAGGGCGAGAAGGCCAAGTCATTCTTCGTCGCCAGGGGATGGGAGAGTATGGAGCATTTCCAACAGTCAGTAGACAACGACAACTTCAAGGAAGCAATGCCATTGTTGCTCGCATGGAACGCACCTTTCAAAATGGTAAGTTACAGCTGCATCGTCTGAGGCAATACCAGGCAACTAATACATAGCAGTGGCATGTCGAGCACAAACCCTAGACGACTTTGAGCATAATTTGGTACTTCTGCCTTGTCATCTTGTGTTCCTCAAGAGTAACTTAGCACATTCCAGCAACATGATTGAAATCAAGATAGGTTAGCAAATGAGGTCGCATTTTGTTGCATATAATCGAAGAACGGAGAGACAATAGAGATGGAGATAATCGGAAACTCTTCATCAAATTATCTGGGATACCTAAGTCTAGTTGGGCTTGACGATATTAGTCAATCCACTGCCGCCTCCACCCATGACGTAGAGTACCTGTCCAGCTTTTCAGGGACCAGATCTACACTATCCCATCATCCTATCTGGTCGTCAGCACTAGAACAAGCCGTTTTATTCCTTGACATTTGGTTGACGTTACGGTGCTAACTTTTAGGTAGTGAAAGTCGCTAGTGCCAGAAAAGAAAGAATGGGGGTTGATCACTGATCTCAAACACGTCAAAAATGCTCTAATTTATAGAGGTCTTCCAGGGGATGGCGCGCCACACGCTTACCCCAATCACACCACACCTTCTTACTGCCACTCCCAACACGAATCACCTCATTCTCAGCAGATCTGAAGCGCAAAAAGAAACCCAGAAGATCATTATTTCAAGCAATAGTCGCATTCTAGTTAAATCATGCCCACCATCGTTATTCTGAAAATGCGCGTGTTATCATTCTTCCAATACCTAGTCACCAATTTTTATTGCCATTGTCCCCGTGGAAATGAATCTGGCCCTTACCCTAGACAGTGGCCAGTCATTACGTGTCCTCTTCTTCTGCAACGCAACTAGTTTCGGTGAGATACCGTGAGAGTGATGACATCTATTGCAACCCCGGGTCGTTTTGCTTACCTACAGAAACCTGCCGACTCTATTATTCTAATATGCAGCGGGTTGACCGTGCCTTTGAGATAGCCGTCATTAAGCTCGCGATCAAGGAAACATGAGCCTTCCAGCAGATTGATAGTGTTTCCATCCGGAAATCGTTCTTGACTTTGGAGAATCTCTTCATTTGCACTTTCATCTGTATTTAACCCGGCAAAGTGTATGGTTTACTAAGGCGCCTTCAAGTTCATCGTCATTTGGGTATCTCTACGTCTAATGTCGATTCGACAGCAGCCATTGTGTCGTCGCATATTAATACATTATATACACGGGATATCTTTTCCTACGCCTTGATGGTTCATTGACTCATCTCCCATAAGCTTTGTTCATGTCTATCTCCTCCACTTGGACAACCATATCATTTCGAACGTGTATCCCAGACCCAGCCATGGAGTAGTTTTCGTCTCTCGAATTATGATATCGACTCGAGATGATGGTGTTTACGCCCTCCGGCCCGTGTGCGTTTATGGAGTCGAAATCTGAAGGATCGCGAAGGCCGTTTTCGGAATCCGCCAGTTGGTGCGTTGAACTCGTTTCATCGGACTCCTTTTCTTTGTTCGTCCTGCTCAATGTCGTCAATCGAATAGCATTACTCGGTCGGCTGATGGGTGCGCTGCTGCCCATAGAGCTGAGGAAGCGTGAGGGGAGAATCAGGCTGAAGATCGGTCGGAGCAAAGGAAAGCAAGCTGAAAGAAGTGAGCAGGTGCCCCAGGTAAAAAAAACTAGGGCGAGAACTCTTACATGAGACGATGGCTATGTTCAACTCCACTGACCCCCAGACGCAATACATGCCATAATCGTGCGGCATCTGTGTTGACTTTGGGTCGTAACTGAGCGCCTCGTAGATAGCTCCCACCGATGCAAGACAAACTCTGATTGCAACATGAGCCTCTGACGGACAAGGGTTGAAGTCGAAAGTACTTACATAGTACCGATAATGAAGAGAGCAGAAATTGCAAGCTTCTGACCGAGCCGTAGACGCAGTCTGAATACTTCGATAACCGGCAGGATCAAGATGGCGATATCCATCAAGAAGTGGGTGAAGACAGTTCCGAAAAAGAACTGTGTATCACTGATCTTGCAACTACCGGAGATGGATTTGTCCCAGTAGTATTGGATGGGAATGCAGCGGAAGAGCAGCATGAAAGTTCTGAGAATGATCCACATGACGGAGAGGGTGATTAAGACTTGGATGGGGATTCGGATTAGGGAGATCTTGAAGATTCGCCAGTAGAGGCAGAGAATGGCGAGTTTCGACGCGGCAATCGAGAAGGCGTATGTTAGCGAGTTAAAGAATCCGATAAACCTCGAGTTGTACAGGATTTCTTCTCGGGCCTCGGTGCTGATATCATCAGGCATGTATTGGCCAAGCGACCAATGCATCGTCCCTAAGCCAAAGTCAGTCTCGGGGGCGAGGCGCCAATATTCGCGATGGTGTGCTTATTACATTCTAGGATGGTAGCCGAGTAGAGACTCGCAAATATCTACATCATGGTCAGTAACTTCTTCAATCAAGTGCTGGGATAGAGATGTTGAACTCACAAACGCAGCCACGCAGAAATAATCGTCATACCACCACGACTGTTTGGTCATGCGCCGAGCGATGACGCGCATAACCAACGCTACAAACGCCGCGACCCAGGTGATGGCCGTCGAGATGTAGAGGTTGTTTTCGAGCCCAGCCATATTTGCGGTTTGCGGCAGGCGCAAAGGTCCTCACATGAGGCCTGAACAAACTGATTTCGAGATGCAGCTAGAAAACCAGCGGACGGGCTGATCAAGAGGCCGGTCAAGAGATATGCATCATCGATCGGCATGCACACTTGGCGACCGGTACCCTCATTGCTTTATCCACTTGGGGCGGGGGGGGTCATAGGGGCAATGCTTCGGTGCTAAGGCTCGCGTTATCGCACTTGATGAACCAGGATGCATCGATTGGCCTCAAGTCCAAAGCCAACGCCAGTGCCTGACTCGTTTATCAGAGTGCACTGACACGAGGCGACTGAAACGGGGATGGTTAGACGGCGAGAGACAGTCTGAAGGCTTGTCGGCTAGTCTTGATACGGTATAAAGGACGACATCCGGCTTCCGCGAGACGTTATCCTGGGGAACTCTAGCAACTAAGGCCTGGGACCTTTAGCTGGGTATTTGGGCATTGGGGATAAGGGAATGGTGACGATTCGTGGATTTGGCGAGGGTCCCCTGGTTGCATTAATATTAAACGGGTTAGCCCATCCCTGATAGATCAGCCACAGCGCTGCAAGCAATGACTCGAGGTCCATGGCAGATAAAAATACTGGCCCTGCTGCGTTTCCGTGTAGCATCTTGCAATGTTACTGTGAGAGGGAAGTGAGACAAACGCGGGGGTGGCAGCCGGTTCAGGGCATGCCGAGGGTTTAAAGCATTCGACGTAGTATTCGTACAGCAACATTTATTCACACATCCATGACGTGTTGGTTCTAATTATTTAAACTTTGGACAGAGGTGACTGTCATATTAAAATCAGGTATCTGGGCTGAAGGAGGCGCCACAAATCCTGTGCCGCTTCGGTGAGGAATCCTTTAGAGAGCTTCTCAATACGAGGCATTTCAACACAATGCATGGAACTTCAACGGTGCGTGTCCATCAAAGTCTGCGTGCAGGCTCGAGTCAACTAGAAGGAGCCACAGCGAGCTACCCAGCAAGCCATCGCCGCCTCGCTCACCAACTCCTCTAATAACTGTTGGTCTACGCCCCACCGTAAAGTGGGCGATGGCTGAAGGAAGCGTTATCTATGATGTGACAGGGCGTCGACACAGCTGAAATCATGTGCCTTGTTCCTGGGTACTAACCCGCTATCTGGCCTAATAACTCGAGTCACCCTCCAGCAGGACCCTTTGCTTCCCTGCAGCTGTCAATCGCCAGATTTTGATGTGGAGGTCGCTTCATCCTGCTGATTGCCAACCAACAACATCTCATGGATCAACCCGGTTATCGTGGCATTGTAGCACGGTTCTTATCGCCGTTGCGGCCCCAGGGGAAGGCGACCTATCACGCAGTACGGATACACTGTTGCTTCCAAAAGCCCACAGCCAACAGGCTAATATCGCATAGCGGATGCTACCGTTCAGGGTCTGCCGCCGGCAAGGCCGAGGCGTTGTACCGTCTTTCAAGAAACGCAGCCCTGACCGTTAAAAGCGCTGGAAAGGGGTCTTGAGGCACTCGAGTTCCGGGCCGGGAGCTTGGCCTGGCGTACCTGGTAGCATTGAACCACCTGAATGTGGTTATTGAGTTTGGTCTCCGTCTGGGAGGCTTGTATGCATGGATTGAGTCGTTTGAGCGTGATACTTGAGATTCGACCCGACGGAGATGAAGCTGTCGGGCACCAAACCAGCCGAGCAGGGACGGACGAACTGGTGGACCGCTAATCAATGATGGCTGTCGATCGACCATCGACGGCGTCATGTTCATGGCATCTTTCTCTAGCGCTCGGATTATGGAGGCCTTCGTCAGTCTCAAAGGAAATACGCACGGTCATGTCGTCTACTAACTGATAATTTCTTGGCAAAAGACCGCTCCTCATTAAAACTGCAGCCAGACATCAACTCAACACTTCTTCACTTCTTCAGTTGCCAAGCCACGCCGACGACTTGCCTTCTCTCCTTCTCTGGTCAACTATGGCGCATCTCTACAACATACTGCTACCCTTATTTGGCCGGTCAAGCCACAACTTGACGAGTCAACCTAACGTCGACCGCCTCGCTCTATGCAAGCGCATCTAAGGCTACGCTATTTGTCACAAGAAGCCCAGCCGAATCACCCAGCCCTATTAGAATACCTTTCTAGTGTCTCGCCGTCTACTCCTACCTCTAGAATTCGTTCTTCGCTGTGCGCTGACACCTCCGCCCCCACCTCCATCAAATTCTCCCCCCTCTACCGTCCCGCTGGAGCGGCATGGTTTCCGCTACTACGTACTACGTAAGCTCCCGTGCGCTCGGACATCTACTAGTGCGTTGGCTTCTCTCATTTGGTTCGGGCTTTCGCACTGTTATATATCCCCGACTCGCCGTCCATCGTGATCGCGCTCAGACCGTCGCGGAAACATCCGCTCAGCCTCTCAATGCGAGCATCATGTCTGTTCGCCATCACATTGCTTTGGTGTTTTTAGTGTAAAGCCTTAGAAGCTACTGCCTTCAGCGTAGTCAATGAGCCGCTAAATTCAAGAGTCTTAGCACTTAGCCCCAAACCAGCGACCGGCGAAGAGATTGCCGCTTTGGTGCAGATGGAGAGCCTCCTCTCATCTCAGGTGGAAGCGATGGGACAGATTTCAACTGTTGAGGGATACAAATCAGGCCTCTCATATTAGAACATACAATATACGCGTAAACAGTAGATGCCGCGTTCATGGCCGCTTCAAGACCATCTGGTGCGGGTATGAGAATGGCCAAGCATTCGCTGTTATTCTGAGACTCATCCTGAATTGGCCACAAGATAGGCAATGAAACAAATACATCTTAATTGCCTTGATGCTGCTCGAATCGATGTCATATGATCGATGTGAGTTTGGCTACATGCGCTGTTCTGAGATGATTTGTGGAGCGTCAGGTGGACCTCGGATTAGGTCTTACACGCGATAAATGAAGCTAGAGGTTCCGTCTGAGATGTGTCCGGCTGCTTCCAAGGGCTAACCACCCTGATGGTAACTAGCCAGGTGGTCCTGTCTGTTCCGTGCTTGATTCCGCAATGTTCAACCATTTCCGCGCACCCCTCAAGCGCTACTTGCCAAGACGCAGGTGTCACGCTTGTACCTGTTTCTCAAAGAACGCCAGCTTGAGACAGGGCAGTGTGACGTTATGAATTGTAACTAAGCTGCAGACGGGAGGAGCAAGCCAAGTGAGCAGCCGGTGCGGCAAAAGGAGCAATAAAACGAAAGGACACTTCAACTTCACCGCTCCCTAATCTTTGTCGAAATAAAGAACTGGATCGTAAAACAATAGTGTGCGGCCATACTTTCCACGCAAGGAATGGGCTGCACCATCGGTTATCAGAAGTTCTAGATCGTAGATGCGAAGAATTGTTGACGTCGCCGCCCTGTCTAATCGGGGCTCGTAAAGTAACCCACCTCTTTTTGTGAGATTTCTGTATGCGTACGAGTCAGGTGTTGAGATAAGAAACACTGCCCACGCTTGCATGCCAGGGGCTATACCCGAAGTCATGGCCAATAACTGCAATATTGTATCCATTCTACTACCACGATCAAATTACGACCATGGTCGCTATGTTCATACTCTAAGGCGGAGAATTCAAGTGACAGTTGGATGATCCCTTGGACGGGAAAATGACTAAAGGATCTGATATGTTAGGATTGTAATCGAAATAGCCTGGACTCGGGTTGTGGTTATGGTTGACTCGCCTAATATTAGTCTGACACTGGCGAAAAGCAGTGGTTGCCTTTTCCAACACCAACTTTGAGTGGCCAATAAGTTGCCACAAGGGTAGTGGCGTCCCACCACAACGTTCAGGTATTTATGGAGATGGCATTTCGTTTGGACCGTGTGAACTCGTTTGGGACAAATCTCGAAGAACCTTACCACCATTTACCAGCGTGGGAGTAACATGTTAAGCGATTGACGGGTTATTCTTCAAAGAGGGACTCGGCCAAGTCACAACCATGTTCTCTTCTCAATTGTTTTCCAAGGTCTCATGGAGTGTCTTTTAGGAATTTTGAAGAATTTGTGGCCGGATCCAGAGATAGAAAAAGAAGAAGATAGAAATCAGGGACCAGCTGACCAATATAGATAAAGTCCCCTGGCTGATGCTGGACTTTCCGACCCTAGCGACGAGCACCCATCCTCGTAAACGGTTCCAGTGAGCACAGTGGCGCCAACATACATTGATAAAGAAGGCTGATGCTAGAACCATGTGATTTATTTTCTATCGATAAGACGTGCGCTATATCGAGGGCGAACGAGTTTGCTGGCACCAAGGCAAAAATCTCGCTTTTGGCACGATTTAATCAATTCCAAAACCCACTACTTCCCCGGTTGCCAGTGATTTCATTTTTCTTGTGTTGGACTCATTGGCTGTGAAGCGTTCTGTTGTTTGAAGTTTTCCAGGACCGCTGTCTGCCTAGTGCAATAATGATGGACAAGGTTTTGCGATTGCAGAAAAGTCACCGCGCTCGACCATGTGTGACAGATAGTACTCTTTACAGAAATTAGCCATATTTTAATAAGTAGGCATATTTGGTCTACTATCTAAAACAATCATATATTGAGATAATGGATGTCGTCCTTACCAATCCCTTCACGCCATTGAAATTGGCGTGGCTTGCTTTCAACAGTCTGTTGGAATCCCTGATGGTATCCTATCATGACAACTAAGATTACATGAGTGCAGAGTCAACTCCAGACACTTTAGGCTTACACTGCCTTGCCATAATCTCAAGAAAAGCTGCCTAGGGACGTAAATGAGGAGTCGGGGACTAAAATTGTGACGGAATAAGGAATTTCTAAAATCATCTGGCATCACCCGGTCTTTCAGTCAATATATTGCCGTGCTAAATAGATTTAGTGAAGTATGAAGATGAACAATACCAGTTACTAATCCATGACTAAGTCTGGCTTTGCCATGGCCTATTATACGCATGCATAGTAACCTTCGCACTAGACTTCCTGCCCCTTTCGTCCTCCATCACTATTCACGGCCTACGCCCTTTGACATTGACTCCTACACCTCGCTTCCCTTACCGCCTTCTAGAACCCGCTAGATATTGTGAAAACCCATTTAAGAGACACGCGACTATACCGAGAGTATCCGAATGGTATCGCGTCATCATGCATTGTGGGGAAACCGTCACGCCCTGCACGCGCCCTGCGCGCCCTGCACACCATAACCCACGCCCTGCCAGCCTGGACAATGGATTTTTCTAGAACATAAAGGGTCGATCAGAATAATATAGAGATAAATGCGGAGCCAAAGAAAAGTCTCTCTGGAGATACAAAAACGTTCGACAAGACGTCGAATACATAGCTCAATCCTTCGCATGACATCGATTTTGGGGGGCACTTGTGCCCTTGTTAGACAAGTGAAGACTAGCCCAGCAACGACGAGACTATCATACTATTTCCTCCCCACGCTCCTAGGTACGGTGCAGTCATTAGGAAAGAGGAAAATGTCGCATGAAGCTTCTCACCCTCAAGTCCATGTTCTTGGTCTCGGCAGCATTGGTACCTTCGCTGCTCACTCACTTGCTGAGGTGCCTTCAAGGCCAGCAGTCACATTGTTGATGCACCGTCCGTCTCTGGTGGATCAGTTTCGCAAAAATGGAGAAAAAATTACCCTTAAGACCAGGGAAGGCGAGACAGTCAGTCACGACAATTACAATGTTGAGTCATACGACCAGGGTCAATGGCATCGGGTCTCTGCACAACAAGCCCCGACGGCACAGAGCAGCATCATCGAGAACCTCATAGTCTCCGTCAAAGCAACACAGACGGCTTCAGCGTTGTGGCCCCTACAGCAAAGGCTCAATAACTCATCCAACATTCTTTTTCTGCAGAACGGCTCAGGGATGATCGAAGACGTGAACACATCCCTCTTTCCAGACAAGACAACGCGGCCAAATTATATCATTGGAGTTATTTCCCACGGCGTTACACTCAACTCACCCTTCGATATCACGCACACTGGATTCTCGGCCACATCAATTGGTCCAGTTCCACGTGAAGGCGAGCCGGCAAATTCGGAGTTGAATGCTGTCAGACCTTCCTATCTACTGGGGGCACTGCTCCTGGTCTCCAGGTTCAACGCAACTGCCTACTCTTTCCTAGACGTTTTCCAGATCCAACTGGAAAAGCTGGCTGTCAACGCCTTTTGCAACCCTCTTTGTGCTCTTAATAACGCCAAGAACGGATTCCTCTTCACTATTTCGGAAACTCGCCGCGCGTTACTTGAGGAGATATCTCGGGTGATCCTAGCTCTCCCAGAACTACAAGGGGTTGCGGGTGTGGAAGATCGATTTTCTCCGGACACACTTGAAGCCACAGTGCATCAGATCATTACAAACACAGCAGAAACGACATGCTCGATGGTGGTAGATTTACGTCAGGGCCGAGAGACCGAGATTCAGTACATCAACGGGTTTTGGTGTAAGAGAGGAAGGTCCGTGGGGGTCCCAACACCTATGAATGATGATCTGGTGAGACGGATCACGGAGCTACATAGAAAATAAAAACTAGAGATAATCAAAAGGAGACAATCTATGTTCATTTGTCTGGATTAGTTTCGTTTTGTATAATTTCATGTTCAAATGACTTCGTGTGCGAATTTGATGCGAGAGCCGTGATGGGAACTTGATCAGCAACGTTCTGACCACTTCCATGTCAGTCATCGGCTCGAAATCCTCAAGGAAAAATTACATCTTCGCGTGTTTCTTAGTTTGTCATAAAGGCTGGAAAGTATCGTTTGATGCCGCCGTCGAGGACTTGGATGGACACGGGCTTTACAAAGTAGTCATCGGCGCCAGCACCCTCAGCAGTCATTCGGTCCATTGCGCTGTCTTGCCCGGTTACCATGAATAAAATACTCTCCTTCCAGCGTTGTTGTTTTTCCAGTGTGCGTATTTGCTTGGTAGCCTCGATGCCATCGCACACTGGCATTTGGAGGTCCATCAGTATCAGCTGGATGGCTTCCTTCTCGCCAGTGGCAGCTAATGCCTGATGCTTCGTAAACATTTCCACGGCTTGCAGCCCATCAGCGGCGCAAAGGTAGGGCAATCCTCGTCTGCGACAGAACATCTGCATGATGCGAAGATTGATGACATTGTCATCAACAAGCAATGCGATAGGTTTCGAAATATTTATGTGGGCAGGGAATGTGGGACTGACGAGTTTTGGTTCAATGAGAGTTGCAGAAGCAGGTTGGCAACTGAGTGTCACAGTCGGCTCGATATCTCGTTCGGCGGAGCTGTTTGTAGGGAGCTGTGCTGGCTGTTTCTCAGGCTGAGGTAGGTCGATCATCGACAAATTTCTTAGTTCCGTAATGCACTCCTCCATGACTGGGGGAGATTTCGCTTGGGCAGTCGTAAGGCACTGCGATTGTGAGGTTTTGATCCTAGAAAGGAGTCTCTCTGCTTCTTGGAGCGCCGATGTCATTGTTGATGTCAGAAAGGGTCCGTTGACGTAGACTATGTTGTTGGAATCCTCTTCAGATTGAACGTCACCTTTCGAGGCTGGGACTAGACATATAGCGACTTGGTCTGATGGAATCTTTGATAGGTAGGTTTGGCGCTGTTCCAACTCGGGAACATAGTCAAGGATAATAAAGCAATCCTCAGTGCTGTTTGATGAGGTAAACCCATTAAATGTGAGAAATTTGGCGAAGCAACTGCATAAGGAGGCGGTGTTCGACACAGGTGTCATATTGTAGAAATTTGAGGGCAGAGAGAAGTTTTTGGAGATGGAATGTGACAGAAGAGTCGAAGTTGTCCATTCCATGTTCTGGAACGTGGCTCTGAAATGCGAACCGGAGTCGACTTGGGACGATACGAGATCAATAGACCCGTCAATGAGTGTGGCGAATTTGCACGCAAGGGTCAGGCCCAATCCGACGCCCGATGAGTGCACACGAACCGTTTCGTAAGGCTCAAATATGCGTTCTTGTTGATCAGGGTGTATACCACGTCCAGTGTCCTCGACGTCGATGATGAGTATCCTGGAATCTGGTTGTAATGATGTAGTTACTGTCACTGTACCCTCTGGCGTGTTCTGGATCGCGTTGCTGAGAAGCGGCCATAAGGTGTCTCGAAGAAGGTTGATATCCAGTTGCAGGCTCTCACAATCAGATGGCAAACAGTGGTTGAACAAGATGGAGGGACTGTAACGGGTGTCCCCTGAAAAAGTTTTGTGAATCTCGTTTGCCAACTCCGCCTCGAGTTCTTGAATGGTATGTGCGGCATAGCATCGTTCTGAGGTTGCAACATCTGCCCATCTGTCCAGAGTAATCATGCTGTTGACGATAGAAATTAAATCTCGGCCTGATCTTTTGATGGTATTGAGGTAAATAGAGGGATGTGTTGTTGGGCTTTCTTCCAGCAATGTCGATACCGCGAGGGAGCTCTCATGCAGGTTGAGCAGGCCAAGCTCCTCGGCTAGCAACTCGACAGAGCCAAGGATGCCGTGGATCGGAGTTCGGAGCTGATGAGAAATGCCCCGAAGGAATTTGTCCTTTGCTCTCGTCGCCTCTGCTAGAAGCTGTTTGTGCCACATCTGAGATACCATGTCGGCGCAAGTCTGGATAAACCAGGAATCGATGTCATCAAAAACCAATCGGAAGTCTTTGGATGCCACAGCCAACATAGATAATCCTGCTATGCTCTCACATGTAGCAGCGAGAACACGTACAACCCTGTTGCTTGGTAGGTCTTGGTGATTGCATTTGGTAATAAGATGGTCAAGGTATTCGCTGTCTTCCCACAACCCATGTTCGATGTCGGACATCAAAATGGGATCTCGCCCTTCAACCTCGAGACGAGCTGCTTTGCACGACACCAGTGTGATTGACGCCTTCGGATAGATGGCTTTAAGCATCCGAAAGATGGGCTCCTCATTTCCAGCTTCATCCATCTCCGCTCGCGCTTTAGTAATCAATTCAGCCATCCGACGTCGCTCGCGTTGGCGACGTGCTCTTGCGCATTGGACTATGTCAGAAACAATCCAATCGGCTAGATGAGCAAGAGTGTGTTGTTGGGATTTAGTCAAGGGGTCTTGTTTTGTGCTTGAGGCGACACAAAGTGATCCGAGAGCAACGCATCCGCCGGATCCATCTTGCAATCGAAGCGGAGCACCTGCGTACGCCTTGAGCCCGCCGGACTCGACATATGGTGAGTTCTGGAACCTCCAGTCCTCCATCATATCTGGCAACAGGAAGACGCTCTAGTTGAGAGTGTTAGCAACTATTTAGGAAGCTGCTAGACACATTTAACCTACACCAAGGGGCTGGGCGACGGTATGGGCGCAAATGGTTTCACCCCGAGGCAAGATGCCTAGGGGCAGTCCAACCGTAGCCAAGCGAATATAGACATGGACATCGAGAATGCCGACTACAGCATACTCCCATTCCGTAGAGTCTTGGGCGAGGTGCGCCTTTTCCTGGAGCCCAGAGAGCAGCTCATGCTCCTCGAGTATGTCGCGGGTGTAGTACCAGAGCATGGACAGCCTGAGCCTTTCGTTCTCGGCCAAGAAGGCACGCAGATATCGATCGGTTTCACATAAGAATTTGTCTGGGATCGAGGCTGGGGCAAAGGGTTCCGTCTTCGGAGGGTAGAAGGACTTTTCTATCTTTGTATTCCATATTTCGATCGGTCGGTCGATATTGTCGGCATCGTAGATAGGCCCGAGGGTCTGTGGACGAGCCGTCGGGGATGGATGTTTCGACAACAGGACAGCGGCGTCAGCTGTTGGGAAAAACGGCGCCCGCCGTCTATCGAGAGAACCCATCGAAACGGAATGGATTTAATCGACGATCCCAATGTGAGAGTCGTGCAGCAAAGATTGCATTGGTACAGGTGGGGAGAGGGGAACCGATAATATCTATGACGAGTACATTCTCGATGAGTTAGCTCGAATAGGCTGGAGCATAGGAGCGGAATAATGAGACACCGGCCGCTAACAGCGGCATGTAGCCAATCACAATGCATGGCTTATCTCTTGTCTGTCAACATGTCTCACCTCTGGCATTTCTCTCGCTAAATAAGGTAAAGACGATCAACCAATGTCGCACATGCCAGGAACGCTCTTTCTTTAAAAATAGGTACGGGAACGTGAAGATCAAATTAGAGTCAACGGAGAGTTTCGTGCCTTTTTAAACGTCTTTGCGCGCCACTAAACACACTTTAAATTTGATCGTCTCCATAAGTTAAGTGGACTCTGACCATGGGCACAGATTGATAAAATCAGCCGTACCCATGTCCAGGTTATCTTGGAAGATGTACCCCTGCACGCGATTGCTGCGGAGCGGGACTAGCATTTAATGGCAGCATCAAGTCTTACTTTTCATCTGCCACTGCCTCGAGATTGTCCTGATGTGTAGTCCTGGTTGTCGCGAACCTCCATGCAGGAATCCGGCGTTCGAATAATTCGTCCAGCTCATGATACGTTCGTCCTTTTGTTTCAGGGAAGAGCAGGATGCAAGGGATCAGATATAAAAAGGTGATGCCCGCAAAGAACAAGCCGATTTTCTGACCCCAGCCGGCATACTGATTCGACAGCATTAGTGGGACGCAATAGTTCTAGACTTCATGTCAGCTTTTTGCAGCTGGTAGTATCCACGAGTGATTGCCTTACAAACAGAATACCAGTGAGATACTGAATCGTGACAGCAATCGATGTCGTCTTGGCACGAAGGTTGGAGCTGGATATTTCGACGAGGCTAATCCAACCTAGAACAGATAAATGTCAGCCACGATGGTATCCGATATCTGTCTTGGGACTGACTTACCGATTGGTGCAAGTGAGTTGGCATAAACAAATGCCCAGATAGAGCAGAGGGCTACCAACGCCATCCCCGAAGACGAAGTCTGTGTCATAAAGCCAAGGCCTCCCACGATCAAGGTGATGATTCCCATCGCCACGCCTCCGTAAATGACAAGGGTCCGTCGCCCAACCTTATCAACCATGTAAAAGGAAATGAGGATACCAACGACGAGAACCATTTGCTTGACAATGTTTCCCAGGAAAGGATCATCAACCCCAGCCAGCTGGAAGAAATACGTTGTATATCCGAACATTAAGGGCACACCAACGATATTTTGGAAGGTGAATGGGAGCGTAGAGATGACGGCTCGCTTAAAGTTGATCTTGTTGGTAAAAAGAGCTTTCCAATCACCGGAACTCGACGCCCTTTTCGACAACGCGATCGACTCCTCCATTTCGTATTTGATGACGGCATACTCGTGGTCGACATTGTACCCGTCAACATTTCCCACTAATTTCTGAAGGGCTTTCCTGCCCTCCTCATCTCGGCCCTTTGCTGCATACCAGGCTATATGGTCGTGAGTTTCGTAACTTGTAAGTTCAAGATAGGAAGAACCAACCAGGAGACTCAGGAAGATAGAGCATTGGGAACATCCATAGGCCAGTGAAGACAAACTCGGAATAGAAGATGTGACGAAAAGCCATAGGCTGAGTCACCTCTAGGATCTTCAATCCGATTGCCAAGAACACTTGACCAAGCGCAAAGGCGAGGGAAAAGCTACCAAGGAGGGCACCACGAAACTGCGGCATGGCAATCTCTGACATGTACACCATGCATGAGGTTCCCATCATTCCTCCAGCGCACCCTGCTACCAGTCTGGCAATCAATAGCACCCACCAGTTCGGGGCGATAACTTGAAGGATGATGGACTGTTTAGTGAAGTTCTAATTAGCGTACGCAAACAATGCACCGAGAATCAGTGACGCACCAGAGTGAGGAAGAAGGTGATGCCCCACATGTTGAACTTGCGGCCGAACTTATCGGCCGTCACTGGAGCGATGGTCTGGATAAGAATAGCAGATACGAAGTAGCAAGCAGACCAGAGTGAAATATGTTGCGAGTTGAGGGCTGGCTCCCCAGTGTCGGGGTCTGTCACTGTAGCAAAGAATTGGATGAAGCCTTGATTGGCAATGATGCTCCCAATCACCGAGTTGGCATAGCCGGCATACCTGACATTATTTAGTTTAATAGCAAGATGCTTGAATGTGTTGATTGCACTCACATGCCGGCTAAGGAGACACCAAGGCCAGTCACGTATAACCTCCAGAACTTTCGCACGCATTCCGCTCGTGACCAGTTGGCATACGAAGACGTGATAGGGGTAGTTTCGGTGTTGCCCTTTTCATCACCGTTTTCGAACTGAGTGATATCAGGATGCTCGCCTTCCTTTGGCACGGTACCCCCCTGGTCAACAGATTGGAGTTGTGATTTATCCATGGCTCAAAATAGCAATAAAGAAGTGGATTGTATTTGAGTCCCGCACTCTTGTTTGGCCAACGAGTAGGTTCGATGCAGATTGTGACAGGTCACCGATTTCAAGGGAACATCAAATCTTTATACCTGGAAACGCCAGGGCGCGCACACATATAGCTTGCAGACGAAGCATCGCAACAAAGACAATTCAGGAAAAGGTGGGCAGTAATTTTACCGAATAATCCCCACAAAGTTAGTTAGACACCAACTAAACCGACAGCCACTTCTCCACGAAATAGTGCCACTCCCCGGTTCTCATCCAGGATGAAGGATCAGTTGACCCCATACCCCAGGTATCTCGCCCACAGATTCGGGAGTCTAGGGAAAACATGTGGAGAACTGGCATGCTCGAGGACATGGTCAGACTGTCATGGAGTCGTGTGTGACAGCCTACAGCGGATTTCGGGGCAGTTGGCGGGCGAGACTTGATCCATACGAAACAAGCTAGGATCAAAGGATAGCCGTCTCGGCGGAGAAAACGTCGGGCGACCACTTACCCGAAGCTAAGTGCCCACCGGGGTGGTTCATCTACCCCGATCAGTAATTGATTCATAGCCTGATTCGCCCGTTTGCCTGTATTTGTACACGGCCGAGATTTGTGCCGAGTAAGCAAATGAGGCCTATGTGGAATTCTCATAGATCGATCCCACATGACGGCTGTATCGAATCCGATGGACAAATAACGACATCTTCTTGCTTAGCCTTCGGCTCATGCCTTTTTATGCCAGTGCAAAGCATCTTGTTTTTCCATTCATCTTACGTCTTCCTTTGCATTACTTGCCTAACCTTGCGCAAATCGCTCAGCCATGCTCAAGCCTCAAGCCACTTCCACCCGAGATGTCTTCACTTTAGACGGAGTGTGGAACTTTGCGCTAGCTTCAACAACCGACATTGAAGCTGAACAAGTGTGGAAACACGCCATTCCACCAACGCGGCAAGTCCCGGTGCCTTCCAGCTATAACGATATATTCGTTGATCAGGCCATCCGCGATCATGTTGGATGGGTGTACTATCAAAGGCGAGTGACGGTTCCTCGGGGGTGGTCCAACGAGCGATACTTTCTCCGCTTTGATGCCGTGACACATCGGGGTCGTGTCTACGTTGATGATCAATTTGTCACCGAACATACGGGCGGATATACACCATTTGAGGCTGATATCACGCATCTTGTGGCTGTTGGACAGAGTTTTCGCCTGACAGTAGCAGTCGACAACGTCCTCACCTGGGAAACAATTCCCCCAGGCAGAGTTGAGACGCTCAAAAATGGCCAACGCAAGCAGCACTATCAACACGACTTCTTCAATTACTCAGGCATAGCTCGGTCCGTGTCGCTATGCTGCGTACCGCAAAATTTCATCGACGACATCACGATAACCACAGATGCAAGTGAAGATTGTCACACTGGCTTCATTAATTTCGAGGTCAAGGCCAATCAACCGATCGACTCGCGCCGATACAACGTGGTTCTGGAAGATGGGGATGGAAACACTGTCAATCAAACTTGCGGCCCAAAGGGCCAGATACTTGTCGACTCGGTGCACCTTTGGCAACCAGGAGCCGCGTATCTCTACCAACTTCGCGTCAACATCGTCGGGGACGGCAACGACGACGAGATACTTGACACCTATCAAGTCGCCGTCGGAGTGCGGTCTGTCAAGGTGCAAGGGAACCAGTTTCTCATTAACCACAAGCCTTTCTACTTTACGGGGTTCGGAAAGCATGAAGACACGCCAGTCCGAGGAAAAGGACACGACCCGGCCTTTATGATTCACGATTTCCAGTTGATGGATTGGATGGGAGCCAACTCATTCAGGACTTCCCACTACCCTTACGCCGAAGAGGTTCTAGATTACGCAGATCGCCACGGCATTGTGGTCATCGATGAGACGGCAGCTGTAGGCCTTAACTTGGCTATTGTTGCTGGATTATTTGGTTGGAAAAATACGCCGACATTTTCCCCCGAGACAATCAATGACAACACTCGAGCAACACATGCCCAGGCGATCCGCGAGCTGATAGCCCGAGACAAGAATCACCCTTGTGTCGTCATGTGGGCCATTGCCAATGAACCAGCATCGGCAGAAACTGGCGTTCGTGAGTATATGGAGCCATTAGTGGCTTTAACTCGTGAGCTCGACCCCACACGCCCAGTGTGCTTTGCCAATGAAGCACAAGCACCTCCGGAAAAGGACCTGATTTCGGATCTTTTCGACGTCTTGTGTCTCAACCGCTACTATGGATGGTATCTCCACACGGGCGATCTGAAATCTGCAGAGCTGGGTTTGGAAGCAGACCTTCGCAGTTGGGAAGCCAAGTATACCAAACCAATTATCATGACGGAGTATGGTGCCGATACCCAGGTAGGTCTACACTCTGTCTATGATTGCCCGTGGAGTGAAGAATACCAGACGGACCTCTTGAACATGACCCACCGGGTCTTTGACCGAATAGAGAGCCTGGTGGGAGAGCACGTGTGGAATTTTGCCGACTTTGGTTGCCCCTCCACCTTCATATTCCGCGTTGACGGAAACAAGAAGGGCGTCTTTACGAGAGACCGCAAGCCTAAGAGTGCAGCCCATGTTTTGAGGAAGCGTTGGATCGAGAGAAGGGATGCAAAGAACGCAAAAGATGCGATTGGTTCATGAACAGACGAAGCTCATAACGCAACACGTGTGGTCACGCCATAGAGACAGTACACGGATGCGGGGATAGAATAGTCAGTCGACTCAACACGAGATTCGTCATTCAGTCGATTAGATATGCCGGAGGATCGCTCGGGCGACAGATGTCGCGAACTCCGACAGTGGGGTCGTACGAGTCATGGGAGCCTTCATCCCTGTCACAGGTTCCAATTCTGCTGGACCCAACTGCCTCTTTGACTTGTTTTATTGGTGGAGAGCTTTCACGCTTGTGGGGATACACTTACCTGGCCGATTCTGTGGGGTGTGGGACAAAAATCAGGCGAGCAGAGACGAACCGTTCTTCGGGCTTCCTTCGTAGAGTAGTGTTGCATTACCCATTTCCCAAGCTCACAATCCAAGTTTCTCCGCAAACGCATAATGCAATGACGCCCAACTCGCCTCAAAGTGGGAACTTTCACGACCCTACAGCCTCGGGAGACGGGCAGCAGATTGAAGATGAGCCCGTGTCCGACGCCGGCCTCCCATCATGCGAGAGTTGCCGAAAACGCAAGCTCAAATGCTCGAGGAGGAGACCCGTGTGTTCTAATTGTGAACGACTAGGTAAATCATACAATCCACTGCTAGGAGAGGGTGCCTCATCGTCTAACACCTCCAGATACCAGTTGCGTCTATGAACTGAAACGCAATAAGCCAGGATTAAAGAGTGGTGCAGTAGAAGGCTTGAATAGACGATTAGGTGAGCTCCAGCAAGCTGCGGTCATGTGACAGATAGCTTCGTCCAAGTCTGCGTCTATCAGACTCGCAGAGCAGTGCTAATATGGCCGAAAGAGGTGGTTGAACAGATATTGTTTAATCAGGACGACCACAATGGCCAACACTCACAGCGCTCAAATCCTACCCTAGAGCAACAGTCGCCCCGAACGTCTTCTCAGAAAGACGACAGTCTCAGCTCCACACCAGTGGTTGAGGCTTTATCTACTTTGGCCCAGGAGATTCGAAACCTTAGTTCAGTATTCTCTCATCAACCCAGACCATCTCCGTCTGCACAGCACCCACATCAAGAGGAAGAATTCGGTTCATTACGCCCTCCGAAGCGAAGAAGACTTGATGATGTATGTGGTGAAGTTTTATTCAATTCCACCCAGGGTACCAACCAACTCCTGGAAGATGAATGCGACCTTTTGAAACACTTAGTTGGCCATAGCCTGCTGCCAGCGTTACTCGACTGCTATTTCCAACGCGTCCAGCCATGGATCGCAATTCTGCATGAGGCTGACTTCAGATTAAAACTTCAAAAGCCTGGTGGACTAAAGCGTCTTTCTGTCATTATCCATGCCATCACGGTTGCCGCGTTGCCATTTGTGAGGCGTCATGGACAGCTTTTGTCACCGACGGAAGTATCCGCACAGCAGAAGAAGTCAAGAACATGCATTGCACTAACTGCCATGAATGAACTCTCAGTTGAAAACATGCAAGCTCTCATCATCCTTGTCTTCACAGACGTACGTACAATCACGGTCGATCCTTCAAATATCCATGAGGATCATACTCTGACATACCTCTAGATCGGAAACGGAAACTCTCACAAGGCCTGGGCTACCATTGCATCTCTATCTAGGTCTGTTGAATACCTGCAGCTCAGTGTTGAGTCAGAAGGACGCCAAAAGCGGGCTGCACTTTTGCGACCGCTTCCGTCTCTTTCCGATCCGACGAGTTGGGTTGAGGAAGAAGAAAGAAGGCGAGTCTTCTGGAACGTTTTTATGCTGGACAGGTGTGTTTCATCCATCGCCATTTCGGATAATAAACTGACCGTGTTAGATTTTGCTCAGTTGCTACTGGGTATGTCATGTCAATCAAACCGAAGAACATGTGGGATGCTGACCACTTACAGCTGGAATACTAGCCTGACTGCAGCTGATGTCTGCCGAAGACTTCCAGTTTGCGGTGGTCTCTGGTATAAATCCACGCCAGCACAGACTCCCTATTTTGGAATATGGGATCGTTCCGCGGCCAAGATGGGAAATTCTATTACATTTCTTCCTGCTCATTATCCAAGTCCGACTCATTCGAACAATACTGAACTTAACGATGGCGGTACACCCGCTGCACGAAGCTCCGGGGCAAACACGCAGGGGCAGGCAATAGACATGACAAATGTCGGGGCTCTTGCATACAACATCGAGTCCCTCGAGTCATTGAGTCGCATAAACGCCTACTTTTTACAACAAAATGTCGACTTCGGTAATCGGAAAGAAGTCTCAAGTTGGTTAACGCGGTTCAAAGAGCTCGATTTACGATTAGTACAGTAAGTCCATGCATCGGTCCCCCTACGGTTCAGAGCAGCTAACAATTGGAAGCTGGAAGATGTTCCTTCCCCAACAATGGCAAGACTCTGGGATATCTCGCGAGACTATGCCGGGCGTTATGGATCCGAATATGACTGCTGCCCATGCAACACACAACACGTCCATGATCCTCCTTCACCAGCGAATTGCCTATCCAAGTACAGAGTTAGCCGATCTCAAGCTCCCGACATTTTGCAGTGCCGAAACATGCCAGGGTGCTGCAATAGAGACAGCAACTATCACACGGAAATATCTGGACAGTTCGCCCAAGGACACCCTTGTGTCTCCTCAACTCGCCCTTGCGGCATTTGTTAGCGCTAGGGTGCTTTTAAGTGAGCTTTGTGTCTCGCCTGCGTTGTTGTATATGGCTACTGATGAAGATTCATTTATAGTTCACTCGCGATTCTACGGGACGACTTTGATAAACGAGTTTTGGATCCTTGTGGAAAATCTAAAAGAAATGTCGGCACGGTGGACTAACGATTTTATCGCACAACGACAGTCACTTTTCGGTCATTTCGCTATCAGACTTCAAAGGCTTTATGAGCATTATCAGCGTAACCCCAACTTTCAGCTCGACGTATCTGGGTATAACGAGGATTCCGATTGGGATCAAGTTTTCAGCCTACCCAGTCAGCATCAACGGGAACAGAGTCGCGGGTCGTTAGCTCCAGATTCCCATCAACAAAGCGGTAACAAGCCATCTGATGTAGAATCCCAAACTGAAAAAGTTCAGGAGTCGTTGGTTCCTAGTGTAACTCAGTCAGCAACCGCTACTGAAGGCGGCTCCAGAGACTGGATTCAGCCCCTGAATAACGTAGAGGAAGATGAGCTTGCGACGATATCGCAGATTCTGATGGACCAACGATTCATGGAAATGGATCGGGTAATCAGCTTCGACGACATGATGTTTACTTCTCGACCTAGCCAGACACTGCAAACGTCGCTGAACCACAGCTGGGGTCTTCCGCAAGGTGAAGACCCAAACGCGCTGACTGCGGATAGTTGTCCCGTCATTTACTGGGGCACAAATTAGATACATTGCTTCACAGACTCAGTTGGTTGCTATTTTCTTATCTCTCACTCTTCAGGTCATCAACCTGTGGTTGATCTAGCCATCTACTCTTGAATGATTTGCCCGCTTTCTGCCAACCTCCGTTCGCTTCCTTGGAAATGGCAAATATCTTTGTGACTAGAACAACCTCGTCGCCTCTGTTTAGGCCATTGATACTATGTTCCACAAGAGGCATCACGGTGCGAGAAGCCATCAAATTGGTGTTTGGCTCAGGTTTGAAACTGGTAAGAGAGGTCGTGCCCACACTAGGAGTCAACAGTTCTGTGCTGATACCTGAGACCCCCGAGCTACTCATAATCAGTACGGATGATTGGGTTTGGATGATTCCTTCCGTGACTCCAACTTGCAGATCGTCTCCAAGGACTGAGTCGTCAAGAATTGGAAGGGAAAGTGTATCAAGAAGGCAGCGGCCATTAATAGCGAACCCTCCCTCCGCCGTGAAGATCTTTCCTACGTTGGTAGATGATCGAATTCGATGGACCCTGATATGCCAGTCAGGCCATCTGTTGGTTGGAGGAACCAGTGTCGTGTCAATTATGACGCTTCGGTCCGGCCACGGGTACCATGAGACGGTTGCCATTGTGACCTGCTCGCGCAAATCACCACAAATGGGTGACTGGAAAAATATTGCCTCCCCACTTTTGTACTTGACAGCCCATGTGTGAGTGCCATCCCTGCTGAGTGCCAAGGTAGAGTCTGGAGCGAGTTGGCCAAGTGAGACTTGACCTGTTGGAACTGAAAACGCAAAGGAAGACGAGTAGGCAAATTTGGAATACTTGGATATGACGCCTTTGAATGGTACGGTGACGAATTGTGAAGTAGATAGGAGGAAGTGGTGGTTACCGTCGGGATGATTACACAGAATCTGGCGAGGAGCCTGAACCAGACTAATTCCACGAACAGAACTAGGCGTTTCCGGTTCCGTCCAAAAGGCATCATCAACGCCAAGAGCCACGACAACCAGAGACTTCAGTGCCCAGTATACAGACTGAGGGGAGTTGTAGTCCTCAGTCAGGTACATATTTCTAGGCGTATATGAGTAAAGCAGGCTTGCGAGAGAATTCAAAGCAGCTTACGGATAAATCCAGCCCAGATTGAGCGTGCCATCTAGATTAAAAATATCTTTTGAGCGTCTAGCCCACCATCTGAGATGGCGTAACAAATAACCTTTTACAGCACCTGGCGTGGCCAAGGGGTGAGGCATGTCCGTCACGTTTGCCAGGGCTAAGGCGGCGAAGAAGCCTCCACAGGCGAAACGATACGTGAGAGACCGTCCAAAGGGTATGGCAGCGCCTGTGAATCGACCGGGTTAGTGTTTTAGCGACAGAAGAAGTGATTACGTAGGGACACGCAGCTGACCATTCTCATCAAAGAACCTCGCAAATCCTTTCCCAAAGTCCCTTGCTTGCTGGCAATATTTCTCAGTTCTTTCTGGATCCATGTCACCTGCAAGTCGAACATATAAGAGCTGGCTGAACTGGATAGCAAAACTCCCGGAGTAGTAACAGACATTTCTGGAACCCATCGTCGTGTTAGCACGGCCTGTTTCCAGGTAGACGCGGTATTCTTCCTCATCCAGCTCAGGGCTTCTCCATACACCATCGCCAGACCAGCCATCACAGATATACATGGAATCGAGCACTTCGAAATCAGCTCGCATAGATTCTCTGACTTCGAGGTCATCGACGCCACAGACTCGAGCAAGGGCAATATTTGCGAAGACGCGAAACCACAGCCAGTTGGCTGGAGGCATAACCTTCCCATGCAGACCCAGCAGCCAGCGGATCATATTGCGTTGCGTTTCGGGGCTGAACCGCTCCCAAAGTAGGTGTTTTGGGGCAGCCAAGAGGGCAAATGAAATCATCTCTGTCTCGACCATGCGCTGATCCATGTCTTTGATGGCGCCCCAATACTCAGGATGCTCTGGATCAACGCCGGCTTCAAACCCCTCAACCCACTGGTCGATGAGATCCGAACATAACTCACCACCCATTAGGAGGGCGCCAATAGCCCAGAGAGGGCGAGAGAATCCTTCGAGCTGGGCAGCTGTCTCATCGAATTGTGTGCCGATGGCGTGAGGGATACGAATGCGGGCATGGGCCGGGGAAAAGTATTGCGTGAGGGGCTTCAGCAACGCCACAACAGCCTGCACAACATCTGCGCGGGTTCGCAGAGGGTTATCGGAGAATCCATGTAGTGACGGCATGCTCGGTTAAGTCAATGAGTTGGAGATCAGTGGTATAGCAGTTAAATTCGCCAGCCATTTGCAAACAAGTGTCCGTTCGTCTGTACAATTAAATTCTGTCCGTTCATTACGGCCCGGATCCGGGTCATCGAGCGGCCGAAGAATGCGCCGTGCTCGTTCCGCAAATCCCGATCAAGCGTCCTGAGTGGATACTTCCGGCGACGAGAGAATCACGGGCTTAAATCATGTCCTGCTACTAGATCTATTTAATTTAGTGAACACAGTCAGTCAATGACTTGAGTGAGCTTGAGATTCTTGTACATTGGTCTCGCTACTCTTATTTCCCCATTTCGTCCCAGCCCAATTCAGCGAGGATGGGCAGTATTGACACTTGTCTATCGCTCAACGAAATTTCTGTGGATGCGCAAGGTGGCACATTTCGGAGCATACAAACGCATGCATTATCTGAACTATTTTCAGAAAATGTAACTGCAAAGATTCTACGAACGGCAACGGACAGCCTCGTGAATAATGTAAGGTGTCATGCAAAATCGCACGTGTCATTTGTTAATTGGTATTTAGAACCCCCCAGCCAAATATCCGCATATCGTGCCACAGAAGGGCCATGACGGGCGATATGAGCACAAGGAAATCGATTTCTGGACATGTGGATTCTTTCCAGGATGTATTTACTCCCTTCTGGAAAGGGCTATCAAGTACCCCAACAGTCTCCGAACAAGCACGGAAAATGGTCAAAACCTTGGGAAAGTGAGACAACGGCTCGAAATCCTCGGCCGCATTTGGTCTGATCCCATCCATGGCGAGGCTCATCTTACCAACACTCATGATCTGGGTTTCATCATTCTTCCTCATATGCGGCCAAGATGGGAAATTTTCCATGACCAGGCGGCTCTAGACACCATAATCACCGCAGCCCAAAGCCTTTACACCCGATTCAATGCGAAAGTTGGCGCCATCAGATCCTGGGATGAGATCGTATGGCAAAAGGACTTGCCTCACATAACGGGGATGGAGCAGAACTTCATCGTCATCATTGATTCTTTGTGCAATCTTGAGCTCTTGTTTTATGCTGCTGCCCAAAGTGGGTTGACCCATCTCGCGGGCGCTGCAATTACTCATGCAAAGACACTGGCAACGACACATCTAAGAGCCGAGCCATCAAAATACCGCAGAGGCTTTGATGGTATGCTGTACAGCTCTGTCCATGTGGTAAATTTCTCGCCTTGTACGGGAGAGATCAAGGAGCGCCGAACTGTCCAGGGTTATAAAACGACATCTACTTGGTCCCGGGGCCAAGCGTGGGCGATAATCGGGTATGCGCAAGTGTACACGTGGACACTTGATGCTCAATTCCTTGATATCGCCTGCGGTCTAGCAGAGTATTTCTTGCTACGGCTTGAAGAGGCTCCATCTTGTGTCGAAGTTGAACTTGATGATGGATCTGGCCGCAAAGTAGGTCGTTATGTGCCAGTGTGGGACTTTGACGCTCCGATCGAGGATGAACGATCACCACTCCGAGATACGTCAGCTGGAACTGCCGCTGCAAACGGCATGCTCATCCTTGCGCAGGCCTTAACTGGTCAAGGGAGGCATGAACTCAGTGCCAGATTTCTGTATGCTGCTACGCATATGATGCAAGACATTATTTCATATTCGTTAGCGGATGAGAAGGCCATGCTACGCAATGGGTTGGATGGGAAGCTCACTGGGACGAATGCTGTTCCGGGACAGACCTTTGAGGCGATTCTCAAGAATGCGACAGTATCCAACAACGACAATAACTATGTCAAGATTAGAGACCACGGGCTAGTTTATGCGGATTATTTCTTTATTGAATTTGGTACTCGACTACTTCGCTTTGGAATGGTCTAGAGAATGGGGACGCTACACTACAGCAAAAGTTGCACCAGCTGTTGCTGTATTGGGATGGGGACGGATCCATTAATACGTACAGCGTAGTGGAGGAGGTGGGATCTGGGATCAGTTAGTCGAGTTCGGGGCCGTCTTGTCTAGGCCTAGGGCCGGACGGACATCGTTAATACCTCGGGCTAACTTGAGCTCAAGGAGCCGTTCCCCAGACCCCGCATTCTCTAGACACGAGTAATGAATCAAGGTCGCTAATCAAAGGTGGTCATCGGATTGCGTGACACTTGAGTTTATCAATGAACTCCGCCCTTGACCCCTCTTTCAACATGGCCTATATCGGACCATTCATCAATCGAATGTCCCAGAAAGTCGCTCATATTTATACATAGTCTAAGACTTCTACTGAATGCGGAGGTCAAACTCAGACACAGTACAGATACACCGATTGAACCCACTTTCAACTCGACAAAGAACCAGCATGTCCGATAATCAAGTCACTGATGCCCCATACAGGGATGCATCTCTATCCATCGATGCTCGAGTTGATGATCTACTGAAGCGTATGACGCTTGAGGAAAAAGTCGGCCAGATGTTTCACAACATGATCGTCCAGGGTCCAAATGGATCTCTAGCTGAAGCCAATCCCGACTTCAACCTAGAGAGCACCGAGCACTCGGTAGCCACCAAGCTGATGACCCACTTCAACCTTCTCGGGCCTGTTGTCGACGTTGCAACAACGGCAAAATGGTACAACAACTTGCAAACACGTGCGAGGGCAACCAGACTCGGCATTCCCATCACTCTGTCTACAGATCCTCGGAACCACTTCAACCAAAATATTGGTACGAGCTCCAGAGCTGGTGCACTTTCTCAGTGGCCTGAGACGTTGGGGTTTGCCGCCCTCAGGTCGCCCGAGTTGGTGCGCCGCTTTGCCGACATTGCTCGTCAAGAGTATGTCGCTCTGGGCCTCCGCTGCGCGTTGCACCCACAAATTGATCTCGCCACTGAGTATCGGTGGGCGAGAATCAACGGAACTTTTGGCGAAGACGCAGATTTATCGGCTGAACTTGTCAAGGCTTACATTGAGGGCTTTCAAGGAACCTCACTGGGCACCTCCTCTGTGTCCACCATGGTCAAACACTTCCCTGGTGGAGGGCCTCTTCTCAATGGAGAAGACTCTCATTTTACGTATGGACGCAAGCAAGTGTACCCGGGCAACAACTTCGACTATCACTTACGACCCTTTATCGCTGCTATTGAGACGGGCGCCTCTCAGATCATGCCATCGTATGGCATGCCTGTTGGCCTGGAATGTGAAGAGGTTGCGTTTGCGTTTAATCGTGCCATGATTACGGATCTGTTGCGTCGAAAGTTGAACTTTCAAGGAGTTATCTGTACTGATTGGGGCCTGATAACCGATGCCGTCATTCGGGGACAGGACATGCCCGCACGAGCTTGGGGATGTGAAGATTTATCAGAGCTCGATCGAGCCAAGAAACTATTGGACGCTGGTTGCGATCAGTTTGGCGGGGAGTCCCGTACAGATCTTGTGTTACAGCTTGTGAAGGAAGATATCGTCCCTGAGAGTCGCATTGACGAATCCGTCCGACGGCTTCTACGCGAGAAGTTTGTTCTTGGCTTATTTGACAACCCCTTTGTCCAGGTCGACGAGGCTGTCAAGGTTGTTGGAAGCCCTGAGTTCCTGGCCGAGGCATTTGACGCCCAAATGAAATCGGTGACACTTCTCACCAATCATGACGATATTCTACCGCTACAACCCTCACGAAAACAAAAAGTCTATGTGGAAAACATAAATGCCAGTGCGGCAGAACAACTGGGTCTAGAGGTGGTCAAAGACTTGAAAGAGGCCGATATTGCCATCATACGCCTTCAAGCGCCGTTTGAGCCCCGGCCTGGAGGCTTTGAGTCTATGTTTCATGCGGGCTCCCTCAACTTTTCTGAAGAGACGAAGCTCAGGGTCGCCGAGCTTCGCGCACACGTTCCCACAATTGTCGACTTATATCTTGACAGACCTGTCGTTCTATCCCCGATCCTGGAGTCGGCCTCGGCAGTGTTGGTCAACTATGGAACCAGTGATGACGGCCTAGTGAAGGTTATCACAGGCCATGTTGCGCCTCAGGGCAAACTACCATTTGACCTTCCCTCATCTATGGAAGCTGTTGAGAAATCTCACTCTGATGTCCCATACGATACAGAGAACCCACTCTTCAGATTTGGTCATGGTTTAGAATACTCGAGATGAGAAGTAGAACTGAGATGTCAAGTTATTTAGAAGCCTACTCGAATTAATTACTTCACATATGGTGGCCGATTCTTGGTCTAGATAGTATTGATCAATTTTAGACCCAGCCGTGCGAGCCTTGTGAGGTAGATTTGTCAGATACTCAAGACGCTAAGACGCTAAAACCTCCTCTCTGGGATAACTAGCATCAACTTGGGGCACGTTTTCATACTGTATGTATACTGTATGTATACTTATTCCACCCTTGGAGATGGGGAATTAGTGATCGCTTTACGTACGGTATGTCGGGTCTTCTCTAGACTTGCAAATGATGAGCTTTGGGTCATTTACAGCACTGGGGAGAGAGGAAATTGTCGAAAAAATTATAATTAATGAATTACAAATAAGCAAAACGTAGAGAATTTTTAACTACTATAATGATCGTGTACCGCCCTCCCCGCAATATCCTGACGGCTTTTTTTCCTACCACCACCTGCCACGCTTACAGTTGCCATAAGAATCGGCGGTCTGTCCCTTGGGGCAGCAGCACTCGCTCTGGGAGTCGCTGTAGTACATGCTGGACTTGCAAGAGCATTGCTGAGTGCCGCTGTTATAATCCATGTTGGACTTGTAGCAAACGCAAGCGCCCTTGGAGTCGCTCCAGTACGCCTGGTTTCCACAGTTGGTCTGGGTGGGCTTGCAGCAGCTCGATCGGGAGTTCCAGTCCTGTCCGGGTGGGCAGCCACAGGTCTTGTCGTCAGAGTTGTAGACCTGGCCATACTTCTTGCACACGCACTGGTTCGACCACGGGTTGGAATAGGCCTGGTTTCCGCAGTCAAGCGAACAGCTCCAACCATTCCAATCCTGTCCAGTGGGGCAAGAGCAAGTCTGGTCGTCCGAGTTGTAGGTCTGGCCGGACTTCTTGCACACGCACTCGTCCTTCCAGTAGTTGTATTTAGCATCACTGCCGCAGTTGACCTTGCAGCAGTTGTTGACAACTTCCTGTCCAGTTGGGCAAGAGCACGTCTTGGTGGTGGAGTCATATACTTGGCCCTGGCTGGGGCACTCACATTTGCCCTTTCTGGGGTTGTAGGAGGCAACAGGACCGCAGGTCACCTTGCAGCAGTTGTCAACATACTCTTGGCCATCAGGGCAAGCACAGCTGTTGTCGCCAGTGTTCAAAACCTGGCCTCTCTTGGTACAATAACAGTTGCCGTCGTTGCCCCGGGTGGCACCAGCACCACACTTGGGCTTGCACTGGTTGCCCACGAGGTCTTCGTTGTTGGGGCAGGTGCAGACTCCATTATCAGCGCGAGGAGCACATGAGGGGCACTTGGGCTTGCACTCGCTGCCGACGAGATCCTGGTTGTTAGGGCAGGTGCAGACACCGTTATCGCCCCGAGGAGCGCAGGAAGGGCATTTGTCTTTACACTCGGTACCCACGAGATCCTTTCCAGCAGGGCAGGTGCATACACCGTTGACACGGGGAGCAGCAGCAGGGCACTTGGGCTTGCACTCAGTGCCGACGAGATCTTGGTTGTTGGGGCAAGTGCAGACGCCGTTGGAGGCGCGAGGAGCACAGGCAGGGCATTTAGGCTTGCACTCATTGCCAACGAGGTCCTGGTTGTTGGGGCAGGTGCATTCGCCATTGGAAGCACGAGGAGCACAAGCAGGGCATTTGTCCTTGCAGTTGGTGCCAACGAGCTCCTTTCCGCCAGGGCAGGTGCAGACGCCGTTCACACGAGGAGCCGCAGAGGGACACTTGGGCTTGCATTCGGATCCAACTAGGTCCTGGTTGTTGGGGCAAGTGCAGACTCCGTTGGAAGCTCGGGGAGCGTAAGCAGGGCACTTGGGCTTGCACTCAGTGCCGACAAGGTCCTGGTTGTTGGGGCAGGTACAAACTCCATTGCTTGCACGAGGGGCGTAAGCAGGGCATTTTGGCTTGCACTCGTTTCCGACAAGGTCTTGGTTGTTAGGGCAAGTGCAAACTCCGTTGCTGGCACGAGGAGCGCAAGCAGGACACTTCTCCTTGCACTCAATACCAACAAGCTCCTTTCCACCGGGGCAGGTGCAGACTCCGTTGCTGGCTCGGGGGGCGGCAGTAGGGCACTTAACCACGCAGGCGTAGTTGTAGTATTCGTAGCCAGTGCTGCAGGTAGTTCGGCTGAAGAGACTGCCAATGGTGCTCACCAGGCTCTCTCTAGCCTGGAGCCCATTTCCATTAGCATTGACGTTAGTAGCGGCACCGGCTGAGGCCAGGCCGAGGAAAATGCCGAAAGCGGCGTGGAAACGCATGGTAGGCTGGAATGCCTCGAGCGGCGATGTGTGTTTATAAACGAGAGGCTAGCCCCGAGACAAGCTACGGGGACTCTTGTGGTTGGTTGGTAAAGACTGCGGGTTGTTGAATGACAACTTCATCAACTGATCGGGGAATAAAAAGAGCGGCAGCCAAGGGCTATATAAGACCGGTCACAACTCACAGCAGGGCACAGACTTGCATCCTTTTGGCAGCCAGGACGCCTCCGGCTCATCACTATTTTCAGGAGCCAACCCCCCGATATCCGGTGCTATTCCTGGATTCCTGGCAATAACATTCTAGACCATGCGGAAAGTGACCTCTTCGGCGCCACAACTGATTAGCTTTCGATTAACTACCACCCTCCTTCGAAGAAACATGACGAACTATTGGCCAACGGCCTGTGTCCAAATGTCGGCCATGCACACCTGAAAAGCGCCAACTAATTACAAGCGTTCATCACAGGATCCTGAGCGCTAACCATTTCAAGGCATCGGGCGGCCGGTCTAGCGTTTGTGCTTGTTCTGGCTGACCTACCTTAGTCTCTCGTTTTAGCCTCACGCAGGGGATGCTGTGCGGGAGACTCACAACTGGGCTGAAGAATTTCCAATGGGAAGCCGGGCTGCGTCTCGGGTCGTCGCCCGTCATTAAATGGTGACTAAGACTAAGACATGAGAAGCGGATGCTGAAGTGGCTTGAGCATATTGAGCAGTCGCATTCTGTCCGAGACCATGTGTTGGGGCAGATGAATCTCAAGCCACTCCGCCATGTCTCACTGCCATAGAACTGTGTGGTTTCCGGCGAGATCCGGACTCGGCAAGTCCCAGTGCCATCCATTTCATTGTCTAGATGCTTGAATAGTGCCTTATTAAGATTGCCTCACCGCATAGCCCGAGGTGCCGGGTGCCGGTTACCCCTGTGGCGGTCGTTTCGAGTCTACCCATGTACCCCACAACTTGTTTCTTCAGCCAGCGGCGGCAGTGCCTAAAGAGGAGTGAAGCGTTGAATAGCGCGGGGCGCAAGGCGCAGGTACCTTGCAGTCCAGCCCTTTCCGGGAATATTAGCTCGCCCGGTTCATAGCTTATGTTCATTAATGGAAGCCCAGTCCAGGATTGTCCTGAATCTGACCACAAGTGGGTGAGCCTGTGGTCACAACCCACCCACTTGTGCCGACAACCGACGCGCGCCGGACTCGGGCGAGAGGTACCATGCTCATCCTTCGTAGATGCACCTGAAGCGATTCCATGATCAAACAAACGAGCAAGCCTCCGTAACCCTTAATTTAGACGCAGGCCAACACAGAATACAAGCACGAACCGACCAACCAAGCCAGTCTCTGTGATGCTAAATCGGCAAATCACCCAGCTAGGTCGCCCGGTATACGTAGCGAGTTGTCTTGCCTGACAAACAAGCTTGATTAGTGCATCTCGCCGCAAGCTATGCAGGCGAGTAGTCAACTGATGCTAGTGGCATGTGCCCACGCATTGAACATTTTTGTTCACTAATAATACTAACACGCTCTGAGAAATTACCACAACCAACTTATTAGAGATAGTTTGGAGACATCGGCTGAAAAAAAGAAAGGGGATGCAACGTCTTGACTGAACGCGGCTAGCTGAGAACTGTCCCCCTGTTTTTAGTCCATCCTAGTTCGGGCTAGGTCAGCCTACCTCCTCGGCTCGTTTTAAATCCTCCGATGCACCGAAGCACCTACCCTATGGTTCAAGACGGAATGAAACAAATTTCA
This sequence comes from Dactylonectria alcacerensis, assembly GCA_029931735.1. Lineage (NCBI taxonomy): Eukaryota > Fungi > Ascomycota > Sordariomycetes > Hypocreales > Nectriaceae > Dactylonectria > Dactylonectria alcacerensis. The sequence goes on along the minus strand of JAPMUZ010000006.1, from coordinate 486,625 downwards.
GAAGCAGAGCAATAGGTACACATCTTAAAAGGGGAGAAATCGAATATCGAAGCTATTCGGACCTCCCAGGTTATCTTTCCCCTTGAAACACAGCACATGCTCACACATTTGAATCGAATGCGAATATTAGTTCGTTGGTTAGGGCACATTGTGTTTTTCGGTAAGCAGAATCCAAATTGTCAACGTGTTATTGCATGACCTAAGAAAAATTCCGAAGAGCGTTAGCCTTAGCATCGGGTCTACTCTGAGGGTGGCGTTTGTTGGAGCATCCAAGTAAAGGTAAATTACCCATGATTTCCATGGTGAGCCCCTTTGCCGCCCGATCAATAGGTAGATCCGTAAAACTAGCTAGGATCTTGAGAAACCCAAAGAGCCCAACTTATATACGAATACTCATGCAACAACAGCCCGAAATTTACCAAAAGCCCATATGAGAATTCCAGGATTCGAGACGTTTGAATAAATCACCTTACGATGTTGAAGTCTCCGCTCCGTCCCTCTGATTGGGTACGTGTGGCATTAGTTCACCCTCAATGTCGCGAAGCCCCTGTGGCTGATGCGCCTTTCTTAGCCACATTCCGCTAACTGAAGCCAACACATTTTACTTCCTCACAGCTGGTTATCGCTTCCGAATTTTGAAGACTTGAAGAATAAAAATAATTATTGTATTTTTGAACACTTGGGCTTGGGATGAACCACGTGCTTGCGAATGTGCGATTAGGGAAAAGTAAGCGTGATGTCCTTGGAAAGAATCGCGATTGTAGCGACACCGTTGTTTACGGGATCCATCGGATATATGTAGAAGAAATTTTAGTCAGATGTTGTAAACATTTGAATCCACCTCAATGCAGCCATTGATGTTGGACCAATGATCCCTCGTACCAGACAACTATGGGACGTAGCCAGGTCAGAGAATAATACATTCTACCTTTCCTCTTGTGACGTCCCATCCCGAAAACCTTGCCCTTTCCCCCCGCGTTTGGCATTGCCGACGAGAATAAAACAATGGCCGAGTCAGATAGTCCGCTTAGTTCACAAACTCAAAGGCGTACGCGGTGTACTGATTGTCTGGAGTAACCCAGAAAGTAATCTTCAGATTCATTAGCAGTGCGGCCAAAGACGAAATAACGAGGTACTCACCTGGCCGTTGGTCACGGTATGTTCAGCAACTCCCAGGTCCGTTGGAGCAGGTCCCTCTAGATACCAATCAACGTGGTTGAATCTCTTGGTGCGAACCTTGACTGTTCCACCAGTGACGCCGACAGCACTCAATCCCTTGATTGTCACGTCGTAAGTCCGGACACCATACTGGGGCCGCAGACCAGTAATAAGCTTAACAGAATCCTTGGAGCTTCCACGCGTGGCAAAGACTTCGAACACGCCGTCTGCAGAGGCAGTGGTCGACACGCGATTTCCAGTCATGGATTTGGAGTAGTAGTTGTACACCCACCACTGTGCGGCGGGGACATATGAAGATCCTGCAGCGTTGACGAGGCCAGCCATGCCATTGTGAAGGTTACTTTCGCCCATTCCCCAATGAGCTCGTAGGCCTCCGATGTTTTCCCTTTCAAAGTTGGCCAAGTACCACACGCTGCCCGCGTTGGTCTGGTCGCCACCGGCCGTCGCGCCGTACTCGTTGACAATGGTCTTCTTGTAAGAGAGCCCACGGGAACTAAGCATGGACTTCAATGTGGTTTGCGAACCGCTGACGGTGAATTCAAGGCCGAGAATGTGATATGTATAAATATCAGGGACAGTATTGGTGGACTTGACGTGGTCCAACCATCGAGTCCAGGCCGTGTTACTTGTGCTGGGAGGAACAGAAATTGATGGTCCAGTCACGGGAAGGGATGACAACTCCGATCTAGAGTGCATGTGTCAGTTTGAAAGGTCCCGTATTATTCTGGACGTGACACAACATACTTGAAGCGGTTGTACATGCGTGTCCAGGTGTTGAGGTACTGCTGGTAATCGGCATTCCAGAAGAGAGTGGAGTCAGGTTCATTCCAGAGGTCAAGCTCCAGTCCGGCCTGCATATTGTTGTTCTTGATAAAGGCAATGACCTGCGTCAAGAAGTCGTCCAAGGAGTCCCAGTTGCCGTTATCACCGGGGTACTTGAAGGTTGAGCTCTGGACACTATCCGCGCCCCAGAGGTCGTGAACGAGCAGCTGGAAACGAGCACCAGAAGCACGGCAAGTCCGATAGTTGGACAGAAACGACATCAAACGACCCTGAAGCAAATTAGCAGTCTGTATCGTTAAACAATGGCAACTTTATTACCTGCAGCTGGCCGCTAGCGTATCCCAGACTGGGCGACGGAAGCTGAGCACCACCGGCACGGCAATAGTTGAAGCCAGAGCCTGTGCGGAGATTACTTGGAATAGCTGTGTTGGCAGACCCATCGGTGTTGTCGGGAAATCCATAGATGAAGCCATCGCCCAGAGCCTGAGGAGTGCCTTGCGTCACTGACAGATCCACAGTCGCCGTGCCTGAAGCACGTTTCTCAATGGTTCCACTGGCACCCCGTTCATCAAGGCTGCCACCTGGAATGACGGCTCCTGCAACCAGGGTGGCACAGCTCAAGATAGATGCAACTCTCATTTTGAAAGTGCGCCGGCAAAGATTGAATGAGAAGTGTCTGTGCTTGTGAGAGTGCTGCTGAACTTGTTTCGGGAATCGCCAGAGAATCCCGTGAGGTTCCCGGCTTATATATAAAACGGACAACAAAATTAAGTTACGAATTGAGCTCGGACGAAGGAACGCCGAACTTGCGGAGAAGTCTGGGGTAACCAAAATCTCCTATCATGATTGGAAGACAACTGGATAGAGTTCTGCTGTCAAATTGGAAGTAGGTCACACCTCTGTGAACTGACCCGGTGGAAGTGCGGTGGGCACCTGGTGGGGCACCCGGTGGCATCCCGGTGGGATCACGCCTCCGGTGGGCGAGCATGGCATCAACTTTGAAGAGCACCAATAGAGTCTCTGATTTTTGGATGGGTTTCATGAAGGTCAGGCAATAGTAATAAAAGTCGGAGGCTTTCTTCGGAGGCGAAGGACTCAAGAAGGAAAGGACCTTCACGCCGCCGAGGTAGCTACACAACTAAGTATAGTGCCCAGAAAGGTGTACTCCGGATGGTGACAGAAACCATCTTACTTCGATAGACGTTTTTCCTTGACAGGCGTTATCTTCTCCAGTTAATGCCCTTATGATTAATACCATTGCACCGATTAGAAGAAGTGGTATACAAAGCGCTGCTGAGAGATCTTGAATACTTTCCTTGTGATACGTCTGTGTTTTGCCGTAATTCTCGTACTTGTATTACCTCAGACTCAGCGTCTTTACACTTGAAACGTCGGTGCTATACGACTTCTGTTCATTTTCATCAACCTTGATGGCAAGTCTCGCCCTGGGTATGGTGTCATGGATGTGCTGGTTTAGGCAATCGACTTCCGACGCTAACCGTCACTGGGCCCTGTTTTTTGTCTTGTAGAACCCCGCGTCGCATTTCTAATCATCAAGTCATGAGCGATTTCTCCAAGTCAATAACACTTCTGCCATTTCAGCCGCTTCAATCAAATACACGCATCTCTCAAACTACATCATGGCCACATTCAACCCAGCTAATATCTTGATTTTTGGAGCTACGGGCAACATTGGCCGGTACATTACTGACCAAATCTTGGCAGCACAGCCTTCCATCGCGCAAGTTGCAATTTTCACGTCAGCGGAGACAGTAACTAAGAAAGCGGAATACATCGGACAACTCAAGGCGCAGGGTGTCAAGATCATCACTGGAGACGTCAACAATGAAGAAGACATCAAGCGCGCGTACGAGGGCGTGGACACAGTGATCAGCGCCGTCGGACGAAATGTCTTGGAAACTCAGATCGAATTGCTCAAACTTGCTGAAGAGTCGTCTACTGTCAAGTGGTTCTTTCCTTCCGAGTACGGCACGGATATTGAGTACGGCCCCAAAAGTGCTGGCGAAAAGCCTCACCAGCTCAAGCTGAAGGTCCGACGATACATCCGAGAGAATGTGAAGAAGCTCAAGTACACGTTTGTCGTCACGGGGCCATATATCGACATGTTCTTGTCTCTGTCGTCGTCGGCACCCGAAGCTGGAGGCTTTGACATTGCCAGCAAACGTGCTATCTTGGTAGAGGACGGTGAAGGCAAGGTGGGGTTCACAACAATGCCAGAGTATGTATTATCTCTATGCTGTGAGGCACCAGACTCACATTTTCTAGTGTTGGTAAGGCGGTTGTGGCAGCCCTTCGCCACCCCCAGGAATCGTTTGGCAAAGCGCTCAAGGTCCAGTCGTTCGTTGTCACACCCAAGCAGATATTGGCCGAGTTCGAAAAGCAGACAGGAGAGCAGTGGAATGTCTCCTACTCCTCTCTTGAGGCATTGAAGCAGGCGGAGCAAAAGGCTTGGGATGAAGGAAAAGGATATGCTACGACTTACACGTTGCGGAGGATTTGGGCGGAGGGCGGAACACTCTATGAGAAGACTGATAATGCTCTCATTGACTTGAAGGATTCAGAGTTGGAAACCCTCAAAGATGCCATCCATCGAAGTTTCACGACAGGCTGGTAAGGTTGGAAGTCTCTGTCACGAGATGCTGGACGCAGAGGCACGAGACTTGTCTCATATTTCTCTGAAAATTAGACAAATTTTCTCCGTTCTGTACTCGCTTAGTTTATCTCCTGTTTGTTTTTGATACTGCGTGCCTGTGCCGTACTTGGACGACTCCTTTGCCAGATGAATTACACTTGCGCATCTGCGAGTAACGGCAGCCTCGTCACTGAACCTCTCAGTATACGTAGGCCATAAGTCACGCAGTGATGGTGGGACTTGACTGTTGGCATGAATTTGGATTCATTGTTCCCCCTTTGGGAATTCGAATGCGAGCTTCGCTGACTGACCCACATCAAGGCACAAATTCCGTCAGGGCTGGAAGATGGGAGGGTCGAATTGGCAGTATTGTAACCCTGCTAATTCCGCAACAAAGGTGGCGCATTGGCAAGCACAGCCTCTCTTGTCCCACACCATGCCGACTGCGCCACGGTTTGTCTCGAATGACTAAGGTAAGCCATCAAAGCAACACATTGTGCCTTGGCGGCGTTTCAACCTTTCTCAAACTTAAATCAACAGCTTCGCGTCAACTTCAAGAGCCCTTCAACCTGCTCCTCTCTTGAAATCCTCCATCTCCGCTGGTGCCTGACTGCCCTGTGTCTCCTTTGACGATGGACACCAACGATGCAACTGGCTTAGACACATATGTCGATGCGCCGCCACCGCCGTACGAAGCTGCCTCCAGCGAGAGTCAAAGTCAAAGACTCCAGCCAGAAGCGTTACCAACTTTGATTCTTGACGGCACGTCAATATATTCTCGGCTACATCAGGACCGCATTCTCTACGAAGTCAACAGCCCGCCATGCGAGGCGTTGTTGCCCAAGTACAGCATCCAGAAAATCCGGCACAAAGTCTCACAAGCAAACGGTTCCGTCAAGATCCGGACGCGCAAAGATCAAATGTACACCATCAATTCTGACTACGTGAGCATCGGGCTGCGAGGTGTTCAGATCTTTGGAAATTCCGATTCCAACGCCGTATTCAAGGAGGCGCACATGTCTCAGGGTATCGGACCGTCCTCATTCAAGGTTGCCGGGCACTTCCAAATAAAGCGATCGACCAAAAATCGGTTGCAACACGGCAGCGAAATCTGCTGGATGGACACCAACGATCAACTAGTTGCGGTTGAAACCAAGGTGGAGCGTGATGGGGAAGACAATGTTCGAGAACCACCTCGCCTAGAGATTAAAGCCAAGCTGGATGAGAAGGTTCTTGATCTCTTGGTGGCGTGTTGGTGTGCGCGACTGTGGAAACAAGCCGAAAAGGAATTGACAGAACCCGTAACATGGGGCTCTAGTAGGTTCTACAGCTGATCGATGCTATTCGCATGGAGCTAACATCTGATCGTAGTCAAGAAGACCGTTGGACGATACTCGAGAAGAGGCACTATTTGGGGAGGGTATGCATAGTTGGAGCGTGCTACTGATGACTTGATTAGTTGGTGCATTAAGTGCTGCCCTCCATTCTAGCTCACATAATGGATGAATGGATGAATTGTTAGTAATGGGTGGATGGTAAGAGTCCAATTGCAGGCAAGGGGGATGGACGATTTTGAGTGAGGAGGATGAAGGGAGTTTAAGTAAGGGAGATAGAGAGAGGTTCAGTAAAGAGTATGAACTCTTGAATAAGGAGGATGAAGAGTTTAAACAAGAAGCATGAAGGCTTTCCTAAGTAGCCGTACCTGGCTTCTCAGCCTAACCCTCTGAAAGCCATCGCCTCAACGCCTCGTGGATGTCCAGTGAAAAGTATTGAAAGTTGTAAAACTCCGGAGGTAGAGATAGCTGAGTCTCGGCAGGTAACGAGTATTCCAAGGCCGCGTGTTGAAGGACCTGTGTAGTTGCTGTGCCAGAGGCCACCTCTTGCCACACATTCGAAGCGCAACGATAAGAAAGAGAAAGTATTTGGCAAATTGAACCCCATAACTCTTGAATGAATGATGTAAAACCTCGCAGCAACAGGGATGCAATAGATGAGGTGAGGGTTCGATGCTTCGAGCATTTGTTCGCTGATGTTCCGGATTACCTCAGCCATCTGATCGCAGCTCGATGAACATCTGTCAGATGCATGCTCCCACTAATGAAAATCTGTCGATTCATTGGTTGGGAAGTTGGAGCGTTGGTAGAGTGATATGATTGCGTGATGAATCGTGGATTGTCAATATGGTGTTCAGGTGTTGGGTTGGCGTGTCAAAAGTCGAATATAAATCTGCATATACAAGTGTGTGAACGATCAATAATTGCTCAAAGTCGGCTTGACATGTAGTCAACCTGTGATAGACTGCGTCACAATCCTTCTGGCGCTTAACGGATTCTTCGCTCGAGGTCGGGTCGTTCGATTGCTGCAGGAAGTTGTGGACATGCCAGAGTTCATTCGTGACCAGCCGGGCATAGAGAGAGAAGGAAGAAGGAGCATCGGAGCTTCCGAACTGATACATGGCCATAGTTGATTTCGGGTACCGCCATGCCTCTTCGTCGCAAGGAAGGTTGGCCGTAGGCTCTGGTCGTGAGATGGATAGATGCCAGGCGGCACCTAGAGTAGATGCCGAGTCGAGCGCATCGATAGCCCAGAAAGCTCGCGTCTTTTCCTACTTCTTGGCCACGATAAGTGATATTGATAGCATACGCGACGGAACGAAGGATATGAAGCCAAAGTTCATGCAGTTGAATGCAACTAGATCGCATAGGCCAATTTGCAAGCTCATCCTTGTAGAGTTGAAGGGCCACGATATACAGGAACGGGACGATACCTTTTGCAGAGCTAAATGAGGTTCCAAAACTCCATGATGTTTCCGTCGCCATATTTGGCAATTATCAGGACAAGGAGAGCCTGTAGGGTGCAGACGGAGAGACAGTGAATCGTGGCGAGCGTAATCTGGTCGCTTAGAGATGAGACGAGGTATTCTTGATCCGACTGGGCAATTTTATCGTAAGGATAATCACAACAGCAATGATTTTTAGGATTAAGGATTCTGTGCTATCCGGGTGAGCTGCGTATTGGTCGCAGAGGTAGTGAATAGCAGGCTGGTGGAGGATGGGGAACCACGAGTGACATTTGTCGAACCAGATGTGACAGAAGCTAATGATGTTATCTTGAGATAAGGGCCCTATTTGAGGTTGAATACCGATGTTTCTCGTCGCCAAAGGGTTATTTACAGGCGGGGGATTGGGTCGTTATTCGGATTCGGGGGTTTGTTTGAATTGAGGAGTAGCGGATATAGGACCGTTCGCGTAGTGTTCGACTCGCGATTTGAAGGATAGAAACTCATCTTCGAGTGTCTCTGTGGCCGCAATAAATGATTAATAGACGTTCTGGTGGAATGAAGGCAATTGGATTATGCGATACAGCATCGTTGGCGAATGTTGCTGGACACCTACCAATGAGTGACTCTAGCTGAGCAATGTAGCCAGCACGAAGTCCTTGCATCTTGAAGGTGGAGGTATATTCGCAATCGAAGTTTTTTTTTGAGACGAAGTCCGCAGCGCGGGTGTCGACGATCGTAGTGGACTTTGCAATGTCGGCATGTGATGCAACTGAAGACGAGGACGTCTGAATTCAACGGGAGTGGCGAAGTATGTGTAGATTTCCTGCGCGTAGGTATATACTTACACTGTGCTGCTTTCTTGAGCCTCCTGAGGTGGTGAAGACATGTTCTTGGTCGAGACAAGTTCGACGGCAGAGATAATGATGGATCTACAGGGCTAGGTGCGGTCCCGACAAACCACCGAGTCTCACGTAACCACCCTGCGTATAGGTGTTCCAACATGGTCCAATTTAACAGAAATATTCACAATTTTAATATATTAAAAAGCATCCCTAGATATTACCCTGTATAAAGCTATGTCTATATAGCCCACAGTGCACTGACTAAGAGTTTTATTATTACTACTAGATTAGAAGAGTTCTCATCTTATCACGAACTAATAGAAACGGACTAATGAGCTCATACGATGAATAGACTTGTTTCCTCACTATGTGAGGCTTCGTGTGCGCTGTCTTTAAGTACCGAGAACATGGATCCTATAGTAGAGCGGCATTTGCTTCGTAAGCAAGCTTTGTCACAACGCATCTCCTATCTGAGGGATGCCGTTATGAAGTCAAGGTATGTGTTGGGACTTTGTCGCAACATAGTTTCTGACCCCTTGCTCTCCGGAATCAATTTTTCGTGGGTCATGTGGACTCGATAGTTCATGAGAGTTTGTGATACTCATGCTTCATTGGCAAACAGCAAAGCTGAAACGGGAGTGATCTGCATTCAGCCGAGGTGGGGGGCATGGGTCAACCAACACGGCCAACAAGGAACAGATGCAACCGAGAAGGGACGTTGAAGAGGGGAAAATGCCTCAGCAGCAATTCCTAAATTTCTCCCACTCCATTGACTCAAAATCCTCGAATTTCCTCACCAAAGAATTCCTGCGACATGGCTTGGAATCGTTGGCAACTAGCTGAGAAAGCCTTCTTCTACGATGAAGACATTCGCAGCACGGCAATCCCGGCTGCTCCATACCCACCGCACGTGGAGACCCTACGAAGGTCCATGCTCGACTTCTCCTGCCCATTCCTTGGCTATCAAAGTCTTGATGACGCAGTAAGGGAATTTCAGCTCGACATTCCAAAAGATCAACGGCAAGGTAGGGACACTGGCTCTGCTTTGACAGCAGCGTGCAAGATTCAAAACGAAGCTATAAGTATACGCCAGGGTGGTTACGCAGAGAAGAAATGGGAATCATTCTTTTACGATCAGTTTTTCAAACCACTTGCCCAAAGCACATCAGTGTCAAAGGAGGATTCTCGAAGGTATGTGGAATTCCCTACTAGCTATGGTAGCCTAGAGCTTACAACTATTGTTTAAGGGTTTCGCGCTGCAACTATTACTACGATGCTTTTAGAGCGTACGTACATAAGCAAACTTGATCCCGTTCAGCACCCTAGTACTGACGCATAAAACAGAGACGGAAACTTGTTGTGGGATCTGTTCAGTACTAGGGCAGATGAAACTGACAGATCCTACTTCGCTGGTTTCGCGGCGGAAAAGTGTCCCAAGCCAGACTACGCCTTCTATTTGCCTTTGTACCATCTGGATGCGAAGCCTAGGATCCCAATTATAAAGGACCCCGAGGCCTTACAGTGGAATCAACCTTCAGGCCACTCGCTCGCGGACCCCTTTTCATGGTCAGCTCTCAAAGACCTAGCTGAATATGGCCTACGACCAAGTCCTTTCCGAATATTCCACAAAACACCAGTTGAAGCAAGTCTTAACTGCTATCCTTGGCTCATCATTGAGCACAAGAAGGAAGGTTTTGAAAGATCAAGGGAGACAGTTTGCTGTCAGGCAGCCAATGCCGGTGCTTGTGCGATCAAGTTGAATCAGATTGCGGCGAGGTACGCACTTGAGCTAGGCGACGAAGCACAAATTCCTCCTATTTCAATAGTGACGTCGATTGGATCGCTCGTCAAAGTCTGGATTATGTACTATGCCAGGGATTTTTATGCTCCCTCCAACGACCAATACTTATTCAGGACGAAGTGGAAAAGTTGCAAGAAGGGCTATGTGAGTCAACGATTTCAAGACTTAGTTTAAGTTCTTAGTAGGAATAACATTACTAACGAATGCTTTTAGGTAATGAGAGCCATTTGGAAAGGAGATATGACTAAGCTGGAGAGCATTCTCAAGTTTCAACTGATCCTTGAAAACACACACACTTGGGCCATGCGAGTTTTTAAGCCGTTAATGTCTTCTTACATTGACCAATGGAAGTTCGTGCACTGCCAAGTTGGCATTGCTGCGGCAAACACAGCACTACTTCATCGCCAGCAGATTATGGAACGATGCCAGACGGTTGTGCCAATGGTTCAAAGTTTCCTAACCAATCATTCTGCCATCGAGCTAGATGATAGCGGGCATTCTAAGGTAACGCCGTTGCTTATGGGTTTGCTTGTTCAACAAATATGCACTTTGGAACGCCAGGCTCTGACCAATGAGGTGGACCGCATCATCACTGAAAGAATCAGAGCCCTGAACTTGAACACGGAGAGAATTACCGTCGAGACACAACAGACGAGCCAACGCAGGAGGATAAGCACCAGCAGTCATCAATCAGGCCTTTCGAGTTTGGGTCCGACAGTTGATAACGATGATCCTAATGATGGCGACTACGTTGTGTCACAGGTCACAGACACCTTCCAAACTATGCGGCCCGTTCCTGAGTTTTCAGACGCTGAGAGTCAACTTAGGCGCAATACACGCGTTAACTCTCAAAAGCTATCGCCAGCTCAGTCACCGACTGCGCCATCATATCAGCAACCCTCAGTGGAGGAAGCCCCACATAGCTCCGAAACAGATAATCATGACTCGACGCTACTTTCAGGAAGTACAAAACTGGAGGCATCGGATATAAGCATTCCTACTGTGCCTGGCGGCGCTGCTACCCCCAAACCTCAACAGCTTTCACAAGCCCAAGATTGCGAAAGGACAGCTGGAGAGACGCCTCCTAAGTCAGATAAATTTTCCTTCGATGATTCAAAATTGCCTCACGGGACACAGCTCCCTCGACCACAATCCTCTCAGCCTCCGGCTATTGATTGGAATTCAGATATTGGACATATTGAATTCTAGGTATACCTTATACCTGTTAGTGGTTCAATATTGAGTCAATGTTAAGTTTATATATTCTATCATCGTAGTAATAATATGATACATCTAAGGCATAACTTTTCTTTTGCTTTACTATCTTTATACCTTAACTATTCTTTACGTTGCGCTTCCTATCGTGTAATCAGTGGCCTAGGATGTGTTGAGATCTGCGAGGTGTGTTTTCCGGCCCAGCATCATTCAACCAAAGTTTTACATGAGTTGATGACAAATGAAATTGGAACATCAGGCAAGTATAGACGTGACGTCTCCAATCTTCTCTCCCCTCTAAGTCCCGGCAACAAGAGTAGAAAGAATATTCTCAATGAGTTTAGCCTCCCTCTCCGCAGCTTCTTCGAAAGGCTGAGAGAGAAATAATGCTCGATTGCTCATCTCATCATGGGTAGCCTTGCATTTTTGGTGGGTATCTGCCATTCAGACATTGCTGTTCTTAGTGTACGCCTAGAAGTCGTCTTGGGTCTGCTGCAAGAACTGATTAACAGGCATGTCGGGCGCAGCATGGGCACGCAAGGGTAGGAAGTTGGCACAAGCCCCGTTAATGGACTGGGGGTCGGGCATATCAACATTCTGGCCCGTGTATAGGTAATCGAACGCGACGTCTTGCTGGCCGCTGCGAATGGACAACCAGAGCTGGAAGATACTCCGGAAGATTATGGAAACAGTGGCTCCGCTAAGACGGGCTCGGGGCTCAATGTCAACTGTGGACACGCGTAGTGCTTTTTTCTTCACTTGCGGTTGCATGTTGGTGATGGAGAAATCGAAGAAAAGGTGCCGTTTTTTCGACTGCTTCCAAGAGTCCAATGTCTTTTCTTGATCGCTCCTCCAAACGTGGAAGTAATAATCTTGGAAGGACTAAACTGTTCAAGGGGTTGGTTCTGCTGGAATGCTTCGAAGTGACTCCCTAGGATGCACAGGAGGATGCCGTCGTATAGCCCATGGTCAAACTTGGCCAAGACCTTCTGTTCGCTGTTTGGATAGCGTAGGATATCGTATCGAATAAAAGCTCTACCAAAGACGAATCGCTGATTCCATACCATTTCCTTTAACTTCAGCTCTTCAGCTACCGTCTGAGTGTCATGAATCGCTACGACTGGGCGCTACGACTGGGTCTGAATATTCGAGCACAACACCGTACCATTTCTGTTGGTGCTGAGTGAACGTTGTTCCTAGAATTTCATTGTTCTCGCCGAGCCTGCGGACGAACTCGATCCATTCTTCAATATTGTGTTCCCTGCCTAGTGTACGCAAAGTCATCAAGCACCAGAAACTCTCCGGCCGGGCGGCTTGGGTAAGAAATTCTGCCTGGCCCGGGGGACAAGGGCATACGTATTCAACATGCTCTTCCAGCAAGCAAGAAGAAACCATTGACAACCGAACTTCAGGCGGCGTCTGAAATTGAACAATCGGTTCTTTTCCTGCAGCATCACCGCCCTCAAGTTCTAAGCGTTCCGCCATGGCCTTCAGGACAGGGAACCTCGGGACTTCACCTACAGTGAGTTTTGATCCCTCCTTTCGTAGATAGATTACTATGTTGATGGTTGCGATCGAGTCAACCCCTAAACTGAGAAAGCTGGACTCGAGGTCAAACGGAATGTCTTCTAGGTGTAGCGTCTGTTTCTAAACCTGATGCAATAGCTTTTCATTGCTTGTCTTGGTAAGGGTTGCTTGTCTTGGTAAGGGTTGCTTGTCTTGGTAAGGGTTGCTTGTCTTGGTAAGGGTTGCTTGTCTTGGTAAGGGTTGCTTGTCTTGGTAAGGGTTGCTTGTCTTGGTAAGGGTTGCTTGTCTTGGTAAGGGTTGCTTGTCTTGGTAAGGGTTGCTTGTCTTGGTAAGGGTTGCTTGTCTTGGTAAGGGTTGCTTGTCTTGGTAAGGGTTGCTTGTCTTGGTAAGGGTTGCTTGTCTTGGTAAGGGTTGCTTGTCTTGGTAAGGGTTGCTTGTCTTGGTAAGGGTTGCTTGTCTTGGTAAGGGTTGCTTGTCTTGGTAAGGGTTGCTTGTCTTGGTAAGGGTTGCTTGTCTTGCCTGAGCAGAATCGATCCGGCGAAATGTATTAGTTTCAAGGTCGGCAAGTTTCAATGCTGCAACGATAGCCTTGAGGTGTTTTCGGTCAGTCTTGCCTGACGGTAGTAATGGCATAACCCGGAAAGGAAGTAGAGCCTTAGGGATCATGTAACTGGCCAGGCCTTTACACTTGTCCATGAGTCGTCTGACGTTGTCATGAAAATCGCCGAGTGTGGCTTTTCCTTCTGTCGGGTGATTATCAACAAAAGAAAGCCGCGACTTTAATTTACAAACAAGACATGATTAACAAGGTAAAAGTTTTCATAGAGGTCTTGCTCTGTCGCATCACTTGCTCAGGCGTCTTGTTCAATCACAACTACGCTCCACTTTGAAATTCATTCATCAAAATGAAGCTCAATGGCCATTAAAGAACGTTCATCAAGTATAGAGTTACACGCCCCATATGTCGATTACCTGTCACGCTAAACTCTACTTTCCGCTTATAGAATATAGCCTGTTAGATGCACCACACCTAACTTTGCTATGCGATTCCATCGGTCTCTCCAACCTTTCAAAGGAAGATTCCTCCTATCCCCCTATCTAGACCCGGTGAGACCTCGCGGAGTCTACCTGAGTAGTCCTTTAGCTGCGAGGGTTGCGGCCATTGGCGTTGTTGTTATTGTTGTTAGGAGGAGGGTTGGCGGCATTGTTGTTGGCGGCATTGTTGTTAGCGGCGTTGTTGTTAGCGGCGTTGTTGTTATTGGCGGCATTGTTGTTATTGGCAGCGTTGTTATTATTGGCAGCGTTGTTGTTGTTATTATTAGGAGGGGGGTTGGCGGCATTGTTATCGGCATTATTGGGTGGAGGGTTCGCGTTATTGCCATTATTGCCTTGCTGTCCTTGGCGCTGTCGAGCTTGAAGCTTCTCTTCCCGTCTGTTATTGCGGTTGCCATTGTTAGGAGGGGGAGGAGGGTTGGCGGCATTGTTGTTGGCGGCATTGTTGTTGGCGGCATTGTTGTTGGCGGCATTGTTGTTAGCGGCGTTGTTGTTAGCGGCGTTGTTGTTATTGGCAGCGTTGTTGTTGTTATTATTGGGTGGAGGGTTCGCGTTGTTACCGTTGTTGCCTTGCTGTCCTTGACGCTGTCGAGCTTGAAGCTTCTCTTCCCGTCTGTTGTTGCGGTTGCCGTTGTTAGTAGGAGGAGGAGGGTTGGCGGCATTGTTGTTATTGGCGGCGTTGTTGTTATTGGCAGCGTTGTTGTTGTTATTATTAGGAGGAGGGTTGGCAGCATTGTTATTAGCATTATTAGGTGGAGGGTTCGCGTTATTGCCATTATTGCCTTGCTGTCCTTGGCGCTGTCGAGCTTGAAGCTTCTCTTCCCGTCTGTTGTTACGGTTGCCATTGTCAGGAGGAGGAGGAGGGGGGCGGTTGGCGTTACCAGGAGCGGGAGCTGGCTGTCCTTGCTGCTGTCGAGCCTCGAGGCCTTCTTCCCGTTTAGCCTGATTAGGAGGGGGAGTGCGGTCATTAGGTGGAGGGGAATTAGGCGGCCGCCCTTGCCGCTGTCGAGCCCAAAGACCCTCTTCCCGTTTGTCGTGAGCATTATCCTAGACCATCAGTTAGTACGTGGTTTGTTTAGAAATTCTGAAATTAGTTTACTAACCTCCCTGATCTCAAGGGCGCCAAGGACCGGGTGGCCAGCAACCGGAACGGCCATAATAGCTAATGGGGCCTGCGGAACGTTAGCAACAACTTGCGAACTCGGCGTCGTCGACTGCTTACAGCGAATTGTCTGAGGATGACGCCGAAAGGATTCGCGTTGAAGGACAAGCCCTGACCAGCCAAGGCAGTCACGAAAAGGATTGAACACTTCATTTTCGGTATTAGGGAAGTAAGTCCACGTTCACTGGCCTGCAGTTGAGAGAGAGGGTAGGGATTCAAATAGACTCTAAGGGCTCAGCCCGGAACTCAGAATCAATCAATGAATAGAAGAAGAGAAGGCTTGCCAATTGCAGCTGTATGAGGAGGAAGTGGTAGTGGTTAGGCCATATCAATCGACGGGATTGGAAGACTTTTATATTCATTCAGACACTTGGATGGCTTTGATCTGAGATGGTTCTTGTTGATTCCTTGAAGGCTTTTGAAACCCAGACCACAAAAGAAGCTGCGACATAGAATACAAGGGTGACTATGGAATTTTGGCCGTGAATCGCGTCACATTTAGCCGCTTGACCAATCTCCTCCTGCTCATAAAGGCTCATAGTTGCGCGGCTTGGAACCGAGGCCAGTGCTCTGAGGTGACAGCGACCGAAGATAGATAGTATTTCCGGAACTAATCTCAGAGCGACCTAGCGCCGGCTGAGAGGTTCACACGGGCCCTGACAAGCATCAAACTTGAAGACAGAAAAGCAAGGTACTTGCGACGGGTTTCAGCAGTCGTACTTTGCCTATGGGGTAGAGGGCCAAATTCATCGACCCCTGGTTTGAGACTCAGTCGCAGGCGGGGAGCCCATCCTGCCCCCAACTTCTGATGAATCACTTTCTGCTTCACATCATTCAGCAGCATCCAACAGCCCCGAAAATATCGCCCGTGGCCCATGCTTCGTTGGATATGCCATGCGTCTCGCATCCTTAGAGACCCTGCTCACCACTCTGACAGGGTTGCGCCCAAGCTCAATCGCACCAAACCCCATGTCGTCAGGTGGCTGGTCCATGCATTTTATCCCCAGAGCTCTCATCAATCGCACAGTTTCAAATCTTTGCTCTTTGAAATGTTCCACCTCCACTTCTTGTTTCTGCTCTTCCTCGTCATTCGAACTCGGAGATCTCGTTCACAGATTGCTTCATAATTGTCACATCACTCATTACCCGGACTGAAAATTTGGGTTCCACACAGGATTACGCTGCCCGATGACGAATCTTCCCGTCGATCACATATGGTTGGCGTATGGGCTGCCTGTTTCAGTTGCGACAGCAACTTTCGATGCAAGTTGTAAGTCAACGACCTCCCAGGCTCGTGACTGTCGCATTACCAGCTACGGCAAGAGGGAATGCGCACTCCACCAATACGCAGTGCAGTAATGACTTACATACTGAGTATGATAGAACAGCGCTTCCACTACGTAAGAGGCTGATCCCTTTCTTGCGCAATTTCTATAGCGAAATGTGTCATCTTATCGATGCGCACTTATTTCCATTGTCTTTGCATTTGTCCGGTTGTCAACGGTTAACAAAACCCAAGATGCACAACACCTACCAAGCAGCTCCTTTCGATAAGGAGGAGCAAGAATCCGAAAAGGGGGCACTACTTGAGCTTAGACTTCCGGCGGCTGAGCATGTCGTGCTAGTAGTGCATCGTTATCACACGGTTGTTGGGTCCGACAGATGCTACAGCTGTAGAAAAACAAGTGCTCTTTATGAATATAGAAGCCACTCGCTTTTAAGAGAGCAAAGAATGGTTTTTTTTTCTTTTTTTTTCTTTTTTTATAAAAAAGGTAACAGTTCTTAGTAGCACATGCTTAGAGGGGGATTGGAGATTAAATATTTAAAGAAATCATTATTAATAATAAGGATAAAAATATTAAATGCCTAAACTTAAGCCTAAAGTAATAGTAATTAGCCAAAGTATCCAAAACCTGATGGACAACTTTCGGGTAATTAGATAACTTTAGCAAAGCGCGGCTATTGGCGGAATGTTGCTGATAATTCCTTGGGCGGCTTGGTTCGGCAATCGGCTGAGCATAAGCCTCAGTCTCGAGGAGGATGTCCAAAAGAAACGGCTAAACTGCAGGTAATTGGTCTCCATCTGACTCAACATACAAACATCAGACATGAATCCTTGATACGGAGCAGTCAAGCAAGTCGTGGTAGCGGGCGCTAAGTCGATCCTCTTGCACAGCCGTGACGCATTGCTTTCTATGTCCCACGACGTTGAGGATCTCGAACCGCATCCGAAGTAGGTAGGCCCATCACATCTCTTGTAGCTAGCGTCTCCCTCAGTTCCAAGCTTTGAGTTCTAACTGGCGCTATTGACGAAACAGGCTTAAGCATTATGTAACTAGCGATCCGTCAAGCGCGAGTTGCTGGGATAAAGGCTAAATCACGTTTTCCCTTCTTTTTATCGTTTCGGCATTTTGAACCCACAATGCTTTTATTGATCTTGAATATCAAACTTTTCTAGCTGTTCGAAGATCTCAAACTCAAATCTAGCAGGTTTGAGCACTTTTGTTGGCCAGCTCTTGCGTAAGTTCCTCCACTTGCCACTAAACCTCCAAGGTGGAGTCCGGCCGGCCGGAATAGGCATTGCGGATGATGTCTGTCCGCGACTACAGGAGACGGATGGTGTCTGTCCGTGCCTACAGGAGACATCAGGAGACATATGCAATCATATAAGATGAACTGCTGGCCCTCTAGAACAGAGGAATGCAGCCTGCATTGGGTTTACTGTTGATATCCCCGCCCTGCTCCACAGCTGCTACGTAGAAACTGCGCCCAACATGAAGGTGACTGCATTGGTCGTCCTCATAAGTGCGGTCACTGCCGCCTCACTGCCTCATAGCTCCGTTAAGATAATCCAGCCGGTAAGTCTAGTCACTGTGTCATCGATTCAATGGTCGCGTCTCTTACTCATGCAATCAGAGCTATAGGTTTGTCGGAAGAGTCAACCCGGCGACCAAGGAGCTCACATGGCCGAGCACCGGTGTGGCTTTTACCTTCAAAGGAAGGACAGCCTCCATAAGCATCGATAATGTGATCGGGGCATCGAGTGCTGACCTGATAATTGACGGAGGCGAGCCGATTTTAATCAGCAACGTAAACGGCACGTCAATCTCGACACCTGAACTGTCGAAGGGAACGCATACCGTTGAGCTTCGAAAACGATCAGAGAGCTCTATGGGCACCTTCCGCATCACTGATGTCGCTACCGACGGCACTCTGCTGTCGAGCAAGGTCCCAAAGCGCAAGATTGAGATCATTGGGGACTCCATCACCGTCGGTTACGGTCTCGACGGCGTCTTGCCCTGCATAGACTCGGCCGTTTTGCAGAACAACGGAAAGACGTACGGCGCCGTAGCGGCTCGAGCTTTGAACGCAGATTACAGTGTTGTCGCCTGGAGCGGTAAAGGCCTGATCCGCAACTATGCCTCGACGCCTCCCGACCCAATGCCACCTATGCCAGTTCTCTACACGCGCTACGGTGCTAACGACGCCAATGGCAGCTTCACGTTCCCCAAATCGTGGATACCAGACGCTGTGGTAATCAACCTCGGCACAAATGACTTTAGCTACCTCGGTGTGCGGGACCCGGTCCGCCCGGATGACCTCACGGAGGCGCTGGTCAAGCTGGTGAAGAGCATACACTCCCATTACACGAAAGCCCAGTTTTTCTTGGTATCTTCGCCAATGCTCAGTGACAGCTACCCCTCGGAGGCGGATGCGCAGAAATCTACCCATGTTCAGGTGCTAAAGGATGCGATACAACAGCTTCGTGGTGTGAAAGCCCACTTGGTGGATTGGCCTTCGCAAGGTTCAGAAGTTGGTTGTGATTATCATCCGAACGCAAATACCCAGGCTCAGGGCGGTGTACTGCTCGAGGAGTCTATCAAGCTGGCTCTGGGATGGTAGACTGTATGACCTGTGGTCGTGAGACCTGGGTAAAACGACATGCAACTTCAACTTGATAGGATCAGGAGTGATTGTACTACCCCACAGCAAGGGTTACTTACGCACGAGTAATCTAAGAATTGAGATCTTGATTTGATACGTGAAAAAAAAAAGCTGACTTTCGTACATGGAACTCGTATGATTCTGACTTAGATCAATTTCATTTAGCTATCACGCACAAAAACAATGTCTGCTGAGACCACAGTGGAGCCGAGAGAAGGACCGTTGTCGTAAGCTTTTTTCCTTACCGATAAACATTTGCACTCTGAGTATTTCAATTCGTCAACACCTCCACCCAGTGTCTCACTTTCCGAGGCTCGCTTAACAAGTTGGGGGGCTTAGCGCTTACATTCAGCTCTGCCAGCATAGAATGGCTCAGCCTTCTCGAGCATTACAACTGCTGTCCCGAAAGGTATCGGGTTCTGGAAGGTACTAGTCTCGAAGAGGTATATGATCAGCATCATAGCCACTGCGTCGCCTGAATCCACCTCCGTCATCCCTAGCATGCTTCAGATCAGACACCAGAGACGATTTAGCCCAATCTGTTTATTTTTTTAGCAATATCCCCTCCAGTATGGAGATTCATGATCCTCGGCGCACGATACCACGGTTATAGCCATCGTGCAACATGCCAATGATGCCAGTTATGATGGTGCATTCAGAAGACTTTTGGTTAACCAGCCGGGGAATTGATCTCGATTCGGTACGTGTTAACTCAATCCCGCATGTTGTTACAATGTGATAATTGACTAGCATTAGGAAGACGATTTGAGGATCGGCTCCGGCCGCAATGCTACGCCGGAGGGGGACATATCGCTGGAGGGGGACATAGCCTCTAGGATTTCGTCGCTTCTCCCGTTAATCGGAACCCTCGTTATGGTGGCCATCTATTGCACAATATGTCTTGTGCTCTTCTTGATTCTGCGGCCCCGGTGTCAGCGTGTATACGCGCCGCGGACATTGTCAGGTCTAGGGTCATCACGGTTAGTCAACTTCTACAAACCCGACAGTAAAGCTTTGTCCGCGCAAAAACACTTCAGCTCACCGTCGATAGAGTGCCAAGTCCGCCATTACCCAATGGCATCTTGAATTGGGTCAAACCGTTCAACAAAATCTCTGACGCCTTCATCATAAACCATTGTTCACTGGATGCGTTCCTCTTTTTGCGGTACCTCAAGGTTCTCCGCATCGTATTCATCGTCGGCTGCTGTATTGCATGGCCAGTCTTGCTCCCTTTGCACGTTACTGGAGGAGGGGGTCTTAGAGGGATAGACCTCCTAACTATTGGAAACATTAAGGACACTCGCAGGTTATATGCACACATGGCTGTGGCCATATTGTGGTTCAGTCAGGCACCCCGTGGCAGCATTCTAGAAAACAAGACTGGGAATGCTAACGATCGCAGGCTTTATTCTCCTCACCATCGTACGAGAATGTATTTACTACGTCGATCTACGACTATCATACGTCTCATCACCGCATTATGCTCAACATTTGTCGTCTCGGACTATTCTTCTGACAGACGTTCCTGAACAGTACCAGACTGAATCTTGCCTTCGACGGCTATTTGGCAGTTCGGTCAAGCACATCTGGGTTTTGAGAACCACAAAATCCCTCGTCGCCCTTGTTAGGGAGAGAGAAAAGGTTGCTATAAAGTTGGAGAAAGCCGAGATCGAGTTGATTGTCAAGTCCAATAAGGCACGCAGAAAGCAACTCAGAGCGTCTCCGTCAATTTCATCACCAACCGTGCTTGCTGCAAGTTCGAGAAACAACACCGCCGAGGGAAACTACCTGGAGAGATCAACCACTTTCACACCAGGCATTCAAGGGCCAGCAGCAGTGCAAAGGGTACCTGCGAGAGCTCGACCACACCACCGCCTTTGGGGTCAATTAGGGCGCTCAGTCGACACAATTAATTGGGCCCGCTCTCAATTAAAGCATGTCAATACCGAAATTTTCAAATCGCGTTCTCAAATTCGTCAAACGCGCACCTCTATCCTGCCTGCCGCCTTTGTCGAGTTTGATACTCAACAAAATGCTCACATTGCGCATCAACGCCTCGTCCACCATCGGCCAATGCAAATGGGGCGCCACCTTGGGATACGGCCAAACGAAATATTGTGGCAATCTCTGAGAATGAGTTGGCGAGAACGCTTGTTAAGAAGATCTTTCGTATATGGCTTGATTGTAGCTGCCATCATACTCTGGTCCTTTCCAACCGCAATCATCAGCGTAGCCTCGAATTTGGAGCTCATGAGCAGAGAATTAACATTTTTGCGATGGATAGATCATCTTCCAAAGAATCTGCTTCAGCTACTTCAAGGGTTTGTGCCTGCTCTAGCCCTAACTCTGTGGATAGCTGTTGTTCCAGGAATGCTGCGATGTAAGATCCCTTTCGCATTTTTCTTTTCTTCTCTTGCCAAACTGATCTCTTGTCAAGTTTCCGCTGTTCAGGCCGGTGTCTTGTCCTTGACCATGGCGGAGCTGTTCACTCAAAAATCCTATTTCGCCTTTTTGGTTGTACAGGTGTTCCTGGTCCCGTCTTTGACCACGGCTGCATCCTCGACCTTACCCTCCATTATTCAGGACCCATTTAGCGCCGCAGATCTTCTTGCAAAGAACCTTCCAGCATCCGCGGACTTCTTCTTTTCGTTCATTTTGATTCAATGCCTTGCCGACGGTGCCTCAAACGCCTTCCCGATCTTTGAGTTAGGCAGACACTACCTTTTAGCTAAGATAAACCGCACACCAAGGATGCGTTATCGAGCATGGAGGAGAATGAGACGAGTGCATTGGGGCACTGTATTTCCTAGAATCACTAACATGGGAGTCATCGGTACGTCTATTATAATTGTTAATCTAAGGAAGGATAGCTAACACAAAGCTGTAGCAATTTGCTACGCTGGTATTGCCCCTCTCATTCTCATTTTTGCAGTGTGCGGCATGTGTTTCCTGCAAATGGTGTATAGATACAACCTGATTTACGTGGTTGACTGTGACTTGAATGGCACCGGACTATTTTATCCGCGGGCATTGTTGCATCTCACGACTGGCCTTTACTTGGCTACGGCATGTCTAGCTGGAATATTCTTTCTAAAATCCGCCTTTGCTCCAATGGCCATCATGGTATCGTTTTTCATCCTCCTGGGTTCCGTGCACTTGGTATTGAACCAAGCCATCACTCCGCTGTTACATAATCTCCCCCAAAACTTGTGGAGTGAGAAAAAGGATCGAGCAGATGGCCAAGGGGAAGACACATATGAAAACCTAAGTCGGGAAGGGAGACGCCTCAGTGACGCAGTGACAGAGGAAGAGGAAGAGGCTGAAATAGATGATCCCGTCGAGGCCGATCACGCAAGCAACCAAACGATGAGGTCTACCATGCCGTCCTGCCTATCAAGGTTCAGAATCGGCGGCAGGTTGGAAGATCAAAAGGAGACAAAGGAATCGAGCCTGCCGTATTGTGTGAGAAGATTTGGTTCCTGGGATTGGGCAAAGCATCGTGAAGTTCTTTCGGACTTCACAATGCGATGGCTTTGTCCGCATTCAAACAAGGATCATCTGCCCCTAGGTGAAGTCATCTCGTCAGAAGGCAACCACGCCGATGAGTATCCGACCGAAGGGACAAGGAGGAGTTATCTACCGCCTGAACTGTGGCTTTCAAAACCAACATTATGGATTCCGAAAGATGAGGCCGGCGTTAGTCAACAAGAGGTCGTGCAGACGAAAGCATACACACCTATATCGGATATTGGCGCGACTTTGGACGAGAAAGGGCGGATCGTGACGAACTTTGGAGAGGCCCCTATTGATGAGGCGATGCAGTGCCAATCACGTTGGGAGGCTATAGAGAGCGCTGCTCCATCGTTTCTGACCCCAGCTGCCTTTGGTTTGTCATGATCTAGTTGTGAATAATTGTGTTGGACGCATATATCGACGCTCAGACAGTAACTCTAAACATTGTCTATTCTCCAAAATCTCGGGATAGCTTAGACCTTCTTCCCAGCCCTCAACCTCTAGGACTCGCAAATTACCGCGACCAGATGCGAGATTGTCATGTTAACATGGCACCCCTGTTAGATAGTACTTACCCCTAAGAGCGAATGGGTTTAGTGTATATGAATTAAATAAATAAGAGGATAAATTTCCTACTGAGGCTATCTGATTCATTTACTATTCATATCCTAGTATTACTTATGAAGGAAGGATGGGAAGTTCATGCTTTGCGATGTGCTGTGTATTCCCTCCCCGCTTGTCTGATCACTGTGTCCCGCTACGGCCCACCAGCAACCCCGGGCTCGAACCCCGGTCTCTGTCCCTGGGGGCATGGCCTAACCTTCCCTATAATACGTACAGGCTGGGATTAAAACGCTCCCGTTATCTGAACGCTCCGCGTTGGCCGCAATACGAGGCTTCTGACCAGCAGGTCCTGTACATTGGCAACAAGGATTTCGTTGCCCGCAAAGACCCTGAGGAATCTGAAAGGTGACAATTCTTGAGCATGGAACGCGGTAACAGCAAGGGTATCTGGCCCCAGTGGTGATTCAACATTTACTTGAATACGATGTTGAACCTTGATACCTTCATCCTCAATCATCTCTTCAAATTGTAAGCGAATTTTGTCGTCCGGAGTATAAGACAACCTATACGGTAGGGATCCTTATCTTGGTGTGTTTGTTTCTGTTACAGAACCATCTTCGACTTCCATGGCCGCTTCCCACAAGACGTGAGGCTCAACTGCGTGAGAGATGGCTCGCCGGAATAGCGATGCCTGACTTCTATTAGCTAGTCATTTCCGAAAGCCCTGGTTCGTGGAGGGGCTTTCGAGCCACTTTTGAGGTTCGGAGGCGAAGTTGCGGCTTAAAGGTGCCCCACTAAGACCTCGACGATAGGTGGTGGAGAATAGTGGTTCAATGAAGATGCGGCTTTGAAAGAAAGTCTTACGGCATCTGGACTACCGGAAAAATATAATTTCTTGAGAGGCGTTTCTCCGAACACCTATTCCTAATCGTCTGGAGACGGCTAGCATTATTGACGGAACCTAGCGTCGCGTACTACATTTAACGTCATCTTCAAAGGTACTAGTAGTAATTGCTGCGCCTGGTCAACATTCGGCAAGAGGAGGAATACATGATTCTTAAGCACTGTCACTGCTAGTCAAAAATTCAAAAGGGATAGGCTTGATCCCAGGACCATGCAAGATCATTGTATGTTAAAGGGACCAATGCTAAACTGGTTTGTAGCTGCAGATATGCCCAAGTTCCAGGGCGGGACTCTCAAGGGTATTGACTTTGAATACTCGTCTGAAGTGTCCTCGAGGAAAGTTATTGTATTCTATGCCGGTGGGTTGAAGAGCATACCATAGGTGAACTCATCAAAGAAAGCCCTGCCCTTGAAAGTTTCATTGGTACCTTCAACGAACCCTTCCGCCCAGCCAACCGCGCGTGTGTAGACGAGCTGATCGTAAGTAATGAACTGTTTGGTCACATTGACCACGAAACTTTTGCCGTTCGGAAGCTCAAAGGTAGAAACAACTCCATTAACTTGATTCAGGCCCAGAGCGGGTGGCCAGGTTGAATTGCCTCCCCATGGCCGAGTGACAAGTGAGCTCTCGTCACAACTGACCACAAGAATCTCGCCGTCCTTGGCAATATAGCTGCGGTGATACTCGTTGTTATGGTAATCGAGCAGATCATACCAAACAAGCGAGTAGGGACCGAGTCTGGTATGGCCCCAGTCCCAAAACTTTGGGCTTTGGAGTACCGTCTTGTCTCCCCAGTTCTTGTCATGGTAGCCAATCCCAGTGAAGCTGACCCCAGTGCCATTGATGTTGAGATCAACAACCACATCCGCATCGGGAACAGCATTAGACCAGAAGAAGCGCTCTAGGTGCAGCTGAGTAACGCCTGGGACATTAGGGTCGCATGGATAGTGTGCAGGCGCGCGCTTATAGGAGTCCAAAATTAGCAACGAGGCTGTAGATAGTGTTGGCAACTTGAAACTTACCGATTGCAGTTGAACGGTCCCTTCCACCCCAAGTTTGGGGGAGTCAAATTTGACTTGATACGTGATATCGGGCTCTTCCAAATTTGTACCGCGGAAGCTTGCACCTGTGCCCAACCATTGTCCAGACACACCATCAGGCCCGTTGCTGATAACGGCACCGTAAGGAGACAGGATCTGGTTGAGGAATCGAGTCCCGTTAGCAAAGACTCCAGAGACTTCAACTGCCGTGGGCTGCGGGTTGCCAATGTCTCCTGCATTGTAAAAAACGATGTTGAGGGCAGCGTCGTCGGTGGTAGAAACAAGATCGAACCACCAGTAATCGTAGGAGGACGAATTAGCAGCTGTCTGGATCTTGAAGCCATCGAGGTTGCCGACGGTGGATAGCTCTTCAATGGTTGTAGCGCCTTCATGCATAGTGGGTGGTATGTAGACGGTGTCGGCTAGGGCTTCTGCTATCAAAAGCAGCGCCGATAGAGCCACTGTCATCTTGAGTATGACCATTTTGAAGTTGTCCTCCTAAGAAGCAGGCAGATACAACGGAAAAAAAGCTAGATATTGCCCGGCAAGGTCCAGATAGAGCTGCGTTCCAACCTGGTTTTGCATCAAGGTGGCGGAGACACGCGTCTTAAATGCTCTCTGTGCACCTACCAAGCCATATTCTGTGCATATAGTATCACTGCTAGGTTGTACAGTGCTCTGCGAGGTCCGCGGTCCTGGAATTTCCTTGTTCGGTGTCTCCATTTAGTAAAGATTGACCAGCAGTCTCTCAGAACAATATTATGTTCATTTCCTGGTCCAACTTTCCGAGCCATTGCCCGAGGTCCGAGTGTTTTTCCTAATGCTCTTTGACAAGAGTCACATGTGATGCCGCGGGTTCGTATTCAGAATCGGATAACCATTCAAGTCACCATGCTGACCGTCATGCCTTGACGAAGGTCTGAAGGCTTAGACCCTACTAAGCAAGGGCTGGGATTACATCTAGATCTACTGCAAGGGGTAGGTCTCATACTTGACAAGCAAAGGACTACCCCAGGGCAGCTTTGATGATCCCGCATGCCTAACTAGAACAATCCGCGGCTTCGAAGTTATCAGAGATGGCGGCTAAGCAGGAATTAAATACACCTTTACTTTAATATGTGTCTAATGGCGTGTCCGAAATGTTAATGTTCTGCACTAAGAGCGCACATGGGACAATAATAGCAGTGAGAAGTAAACCGTCGGCAGGTTGTTGTTGGCACCGTTGTAGTGTGCTAAGATCCATAGATATCGAACATTTTCTCGCGTGGCCATCTAACCATCTCTCGGTGCAGCGGGAACTTGGCCAAGTTAATATCAACCACTTCAAAGAGCCGTCTCGGAAGCCCCTCTAGAAACCAGAAATGCGCCTCCAGAACCCTGAACAGACCAGCCAAATAAGCGACGAAGACCATCCCATGAGGCTTGAGAGCAAGAATTTCTGCAAGCACATCGTCATGTATCGCATATGGAATAGTCATCACCATACCCAGCTCAGGCTGGGTTCCTGCGCTTGCCATGTGATGGAACGATTTAAGCAGCTCGTCTGTAGCAGAAAGAAACCCCTCCCGCATGTTCCCCACGAGTGTTTTGCGATAGAAGTCCTGCAACCTAGCAACAGCCTCAAATGAATCGTGGGGTATTGTCGAGTTAGCTAAATCGGGTGGGCTAAATACCGCATCGTGAGTTCGGTGCGTATGGAAAAGGGGACGAACTGGACGGGAGAAAGACTTACATTCCCGCATCAGCGAGATGGCTCCAAGAAGCCTCTACAAGCGGTGCCAGCGTGCTGCTAACGATTTGCAGTTCGTAGGGCTGTAGAACGGTGCGAATGCCCCTAATGAAGACAAGGAGGTCTAAGACGCCAGGCACCGATTCACCATCATCGGCGTGTGCGAGTGGCAGCTCTATCAATATTCTTGATGGTTGCCAAGACATGCAAAGCACCACTATGGATGAAAAGCAGAAGTAAGGCTTCCAATCTTGGTATTCTAGAGTTTGCAGGCCGGCACGGAATCCTTCCAGCCCTGCTGTTTCATGGTAGAAGGCAAGCCGCACGTACTCTCTACTAGAGATGGGGAGCAAATGCGCCTTGTGCAGGGCTGCAGCAGCAATAATCCCGTGCATCAAAAAGGGACTTCGGTATGCTATTTGCGGCACTACGTGGTGCCATGTGTGCTGCATGCTGGGCCGCAAAGCGAGCGTTTTCGCGGTAATGCTGGTGTAGTGATGCATGAGCTCGAGACCACGGCCCCAGGTCTCTGAGATGAACGGGGCAGACTGCCAGTGACTTGACAGCAGGTCCAACGTCGTTGATTTGAGCTGCCTAGGCCCAGGGCTGACTGTCGATGTCCGTTGCAGGCTGCAGACTACGCCCCGCCGAGAGCAGTTGAAGCACGAGGGTGGTTTTTCATCGCACTGCTTGCAAGGAGGATGTGAGCGACATATACCGGATTGCGGGAATCGTATAACGTCACCTTAACTTTTCTTTTCTTACATTCTTGACACCCTTTTCTCGATTTAGTATGTGACCGGCGGGCGGGCACTGGACGCTCTCGTTCGGAGTCGGCGGACTCAGACATGGCTCTGGTCTTCTAAGGGGATCTAGGTGTGCTTCAAGCTCGAAATAATTGAACCTGAAGCAAATGGTCGTAGGTAGTACTAACTAGCCTAGTGAAGAACGAGATTCAATCATCATCTCAGAGCGACCGGTCCGAGAGTGTGTGGGCTCCGAACTAGTTCATGGGAATCGGAGCGAACCCGAGGCAATGAATACGAACCCGCGGGATGATGAATCATTCAACTTGTCGATATTTTCAATTTACTAACGCTGGTCGGTCCCATTTTCAAGCCCCGATGCTTCTAAAAGTAACTCCGAGTCCTACTGGGTCATTATCCCCTGATAGGGCCTGCTTAGTCTACCGAAATGTGGGTTATCTAAAGGGCTGGCTGAACTACTACGTAATAGTTCTAGTGTCTTGCACGACAAAGGCGACAGATGCTTTCTTATGGCTTCTCAGCGATCCGCCCTGGTGAGTCCGGCGAGGACCTCCTTGAAATGTTGACAGATTAGCGGCAGTGGAAGAGACTAGTTAGCTCTGAGCGAATCGTGTTCATCTATGCCTGGTCTGTCACCTCGCCTCCCACCGAGATTAAGGAAACAGAAACACGGACTCGTTTTAGGAGGCTACGGCACCGCGCCGGCATCGCTAGGCATTGTTGACTCATGAACGAATGCTGGGCTTGTAGGGCCATCAAAGGGGAAAAGCATTTATTCTCGATAGGTTCATTATCCAAAGTTACAATTTGTATTTTGACCCAACTATTCATCGTCTTGAAGCGATTGTCCTCTAATATTAGACGTAATAAGCCACAAGACACCACCGGAAGGGCGGAGAAGAAGCTTGTGGCGGACTGCGACTCCTTATCCACCCTTTAAGTAATCTGAACAACAACCTTCCAGTGTGAGAAGATGTCCATAGATTGTCGTACGTCTGCCTTGTCTGGTCAAAATCGAAGACGCGATCGATAACGGGCCGGATCTTATGCGCCTCGAAGCAGGCCAGCATGTCTTGGAGCTGCTCTCGTGGCCTGACAACCACACCACGTAGCACACACAGTCTGTCTAGGGCCAGGAACGCGGCATCCGGCCCGCGCAGGTCCTTTTCTGCTCCCAACGGGTACGGGTTTGTGATGTGGCCGATGCAGTTGATAATGCCGTTAAACCCAATGGCATCAAACGATGCCTGTAACGCCAGCGTGCCACCTACTTCGGTGATGTGGTCGACTCCCTTCCCGGTTGTAATTCGCATGAGATCGGCCGCCTAGTCGGGCGTTCGCCGATAGCCCTGCGTGAAGTTGGCGAGGACTCTGTCCCCGACCTTCCACTCCGTGACGCCATCGCCCAGCTCCTCGACAATGCCCAGAAAAACACGGCTTGTTTAGTGCATGGCGATACCTGAGATTGGTGAGGCCAACTGGGTGTGTAAGCCTCACCTACGCCGTCATACCTGGGACGACAGCATCGGGTCCCGGAAAGGGGTACGTGCCCACGGCCAGGATGCCCTGATCCGCACGAGAATCTGGCCATATTTCGGAGGCTCTCTAGGCACCTCCCGAAGTGTCAGGCAGTCGGACCCCTTCTTTGGGGCAGCCAGTACTGCCGGAATGTAGCTGGAGACATGGTGTGGGAGGTTAGAGTTTAGTTTTTTTTTTGGAAGGGGGGGGGTGAGGGTTGCCTTGACATGTTGTAATTTATCCACAGATAGAGCCGGGAATCCGGGGTTTACATAGATGTTCCTCAAGCTGAGGGTTATTCTCTATCTAGCTCGGAAGGCGGCGTGGTAGGCGTCTTCGCCACCAGCGTATTTGGCGTATTTGGCGTCTTGGGCGTCTTTAGCGCATGCACCTTAACGTCATTAATCCACCAGTTTCTGGAGTAGAATACTACTACATAGTCGACTGACGCACGTCGCCTAGATATGTGCCAAGAGGTCCAGGCTTCAGGGAGATTTCGCTGAAGGATTTCGCCACGATCAAACTCCCAGCAGTAAGGACCTGTGGCCGGTGGTTTGTTCTCCCTAGCTCGGATGTGGCGAGGAGGTGATGTAATCTGCATTCGGTGCTGTATTTTCATCACGGCATCAGTATGTCTGGTGCCTTGAACAGCCTCCCTGCCAGGGACGTTGAAATGCATGAGGAACGCTAGCTCTGTCTTCTCAACCATTTCGACGTTGACTATACAGACGTTGGATGCTCCGGGAAAACTTCCCGCGAAGCCCTAGGAAAACCTGATCGGTTCTTCGTTGCGGTTGAAGGCAACAACCACGTCCCGATGCAGAAACCTTGTAGTGACGGTTGGTTCCATAGAAACCCGTTATCGGGGCCGTTGACATCTATAAGTACCGTCCTATACTGGCTTATGGCTCATATGGTTGGTGATATGAGAGATGAGGGATGATTGTTCGCTTTACGCTTGATGACGAAACCTACTCTTTCATTGAGAAGGGACGGGGTGAACTTTTTTAGCGACGATTCGGTACGATTTGTCTTTAGAAATTACGACATGTATCCTGATCACCCGGTATT
This sequence comes from Dactylonectria alcacerensis, assembly GCA_029931735.1. NCBI lineage: Eukaryota > Fungi > Ascomycota > Sordariomycetes > Hypocreales > Nectriaceae > Dactylonectria > Dactylonectria alcacerensis. The sequence goes on along the minus strand of JAPMUZ010000006.1, from coordinate 456,577 downwards.
CCCCTTACACCGACAGGTTCTGATGACCGCTAAAACCACACGGAGCACATCGCTCGTCCTTTGAGGTCAAGCGTCTTCTTGTCCGCCAGTAGGAGCCGGCGCTAGGTTGTCCACTTCCGGAATGGAGTTTTAGTCCAATCGTGTTTGTGGGAAATACGAATCCGGGACCGTTTACGGAGTAATCCAGTCGTATTTGTGAGAGATACGAATCCGGAACCGAAGCTTGGCATGTCACCTGACCTTAGGTGTGTCCGCGATTCTCGTTCAGCAACCCCATCAACACCCTTCTCGTTTGTTCTTTATACGAACCCGATCACTGCTCCTGCTCCAGGTTTTACAACACCCCGCCCCTCCACTGTCTCCAATCCTATATTGAAGGATCCTAGTATTACGCCACAGCTGGAAGGATGCCTGCCAAGCGAGTCGGCCATCGGAAATCGCGGAAAGGATGCCTTCGCTGCAAGGCGCGGCATGTGAAGGTAATTTGATAGGCTGATATAATGCCATGTTGAGCTGATACTCCGAATCCAGTGCGACGAGCGGCGCCCCTGCGGAGATTGTTTGCGGCACAATGTGTCCTGCAGCTTGGTTGGACACAACGACCCAAGCCCTTCTTCAGGGGAAGTGCTAAACGACAACACGACATCCGCGACGCCCGGGAGCGCTAGTGTCGACGGGCTGGAGCCTCATCATAGTGCCCCGTGCCGTTCTCCTCTACCGGAGGTGCGGGTGCATTCTGACCCTATCAAGTCACCTCTAGGCGCCTTCAGCCCTCCAGAGTGGATGCGAAGCCTGCAGTTACTCCATCATTATTGCTCTAACGCCTATTCTGTGCTCGCTCGTGGACCAGAAACAACCGAGCTCTGGAAGGAGGTCGTGCCGCACATCGCTTGCTCTCATGTAAGATCGTTCGCCTAGAGTTTCTGCTGAGAATAAATTGTAACAAACAGATAGGAGTGCCTGATGCATGGCCTGCTTGCGCTCTCGGCACTACACTATGCTCACCATCACCCAGACCAACGGAAAGAGTACGGGATTATATCTTCTGCCTACCAAGATTTAGCACTGCAGCATTTTTCAGTCAGTCTAAATACTATCAACGAGGAGAACTGCGAGGCCTTCTTCCTCCTCGCCTCCTTCATCGTTGTGCTGGCAATGGCTACTATTGCCAACCCGCAGGATGCGGATAAAGTAGTTACCGCGAAAGACGTTGCTTCCATGTTCTCACTCATGCCGGGCATACAAACCATCCTAGACTTTAAACCAATGGAGAGATGGCGACAAGATGGGCCCTTAGGTGCCCTCCTCCAAGAGTTCGAGGAGCCACCCCAGATATCAGACGGTATGTTTCAACGTCGAATGGAACAGCTTTCCGCCCTAGCGCGCGAGATTTCCCCTCGATTCACAGTCATCAACGAACGATCGGCCTGCCTCCTCGCCATCGAGTCGCTGGCCAGCACCTACTCCATCGCCACGAACAACAATTCTTCTCTTAGTGCACGCTGGGTCTGGGCCTGGCCAAATACTTTGCCTCAACTTTTTATTGATATGATAGGAAATAGCTATCCGTTGGCACTTGTTATACTTGCACATTACGCGGCTCTGACCCGACCTTTCGAACATGATAGCTGGGTAAGCCAGGGGTGGAGCACAAGCGTCCTAGACGTGGTAGAACGTAATTTGAATACTTCTTGGAAAGATTGGCTCCTATGGCCAAAGGAATGTTTGAAAAACGGCCACATTGTTGAAGATACGGATGAGCACACACACTTGATGGATACCGGGGAACCGGGCGGTCACGTAAGTTGATAGAGCCTTAATTATGGTGACTGGACTAAACTCATTGTCTGGACGTAGCAAGCGACAGACTAAAGGAGTTACCAATAGTACCTATTCTGTTTCTAGCGCTCGAAGGTAGGTCTTCGTATCAATACATACTGAATATTAGGCCCAACCGGTAGTGATACGGGGCTGGTCTTCCATTAAATAGCTCTGTAAGCTATGTGGGATCCCTCCCCGGTTTGGCTGGTGCTGTTTAATAATTTCTCAGAGTGAGACACCCCAACGATGCAATATCTGTTATTTTACTTTTATGCCAGCAAGTATCTCACCTTAAGGGAGCAGAAGGCTGTTAGAATAGACCTTAGGTATCTTTAAAAAAAAATTCTATTACGATTAGGTTATCTTGTGAGATAAAAAGTATCCCAGCTTTTATTTCACCTGAGACTATCATGGGAGTGTTTCTAGGAGTGTGAGGTAGATCTAAGATATCTGTGACGGCGCATCACTAGCCGAAAGGTGAACGCATAGGCTCTGACGTTTGTCAAGTCTCAGAGAAAGTTTGCCAACCCCTGTTGGCCAGCAACCCCTTCCAACCAGATGGAGCTAGAGAGTTGCCACGAAAGTCACGCGAGCAAGGGGCCATCTGCTTTGGCTTGCAGGTGGCATCCATCCAACCCTCCGCGTATTTGAGGTTTTGCACTTTCATGCTCGTTGTTCCGAATTTGTCAGCTAAGCCACCAGAAACAGCTCAAGGTTGACCATGGCCTCTATTCGCTTCGGCGATTCATGTCCCTTTCTCAACGTGCTTACCCGGATAGCCTTACGCCACTCGCAAAAGAAACCTATGACCCAAACGAGGTGCAGTGCAACATAGATGCTCGCGCTGTGACACGCTTCGATGCGCCGAGCCTGGACGACACGACTCGGACCGACGCCAAGGTATTGCAATCGTTGGTAGATTGGATGGAAAAGACGTTCGGTGGTGGGACACTGCTGACTGGCATCATCTACCCGCACATGCAAGACAACCGACGTCCGAATGACGCATGCTTCACTCCGAAACCTGATGTTATTTTGAAGTTCGGTGGTGAGGAGAATCTGTCCAACGTCATGCTCATCACAAGTTGGTGGGAGGTTTGCGACTCCAAGATTGCCGTGACCAGTGAGGCAGAGTTGAGGATCCTTTTGGGGCACCCTGTGCTACCACGAACAGGTTGGCAGAGTCGTCCATCCTAGATTAACCAACGCTAGCAGCTGACAGGTACGACGACCAACCAGAGGTGGCAGAGGGGATCGTCCGCATGCTGCTGCAGACGACCCATGTTACCTTGAAGACACAGAGCAGCTCGCCTTGGAGCAAAATCCTGCAGCAGAGATCGGCGCCGTCACCTTCATGCATGAGATAGTCAAGCTAGAAAAGGGGCAGGCACCAGGAGAACTTGGAAACAGTCGAGGGGGATGGAGCGTGCGAGGAACGAGAGTGAGAATCCCCAGCCACCATTCACATTGGTGCGCTCTGGTGCGTTTGTTAGGCAACGACTTCAGAAGTCCCAGCAGGAGAGATACGAGAGGATGAAAATGATGCAAAGGGATCACAAGAGAGAAGTCTCTGAAGCCAAAGCCGAAAGCGCGCAGACACTGGCCAAGATGGAGAAGTCGCGGAGAAGTCGCAGAGCAGGGAGACGAAATTCCTCGAAGCCCAAAGCCGCCATGAATTAGCGCCGTCAAGTCCAAGCACTCGGTGACCATGGAATCGGCGACCAGTGGGACTAACAGAGCATTTCGTAACTACTGGCGCGAAAAGAGTAAGCGAGAACCGTCTGCGAGTCAAGTGAGCACGCCTGATATCATGGCATTAATATTATCAAAGCCTTAACTCGTCGCTGTGGGTGTCCTGCGAATCGCAAGTGGGAGAACATTAGTACCGCCTGGGAAAAGTTGGGAGGCAGACATACTTGAGGGATTACCAACTGTCATGTTTTGCCCAGGTTGGGTGAGCAAGGGTGTGGCTCTGAGCTGGTTGACACTGGACACATCGGACCCTGGGCCATGTTGAACCTTCTGTTAGTCTTGTTCTAGACTAGCATGGACTTGTTCTAGCCCGGACGTTATGATTGCGCCATGCCTTGTTGGCAACGTGTAAATCACGCGACGTGGTGTTAGCTAGTTCATCCATCCCCTCTTCTGTGATGATGGCTGTCAAAGGCTCTTGCCACAAGGTAGAAACAGGGTTTGCCGCTTTTGCTAGGCACATCGACACATATGCCGCGAGCGATACAGGATCTATCCGACAAATGAGCAATGCGACACCAGCGAGGCACACTGACGCAAAACTGCGGGCTGTGTGGGGAACTTTATTCACGCACACTAATCATGGGAGAATGTCACTTTTCTGGCCCCCTGATGTACTTGCACTATGCCCCAAGCCGTAAGCGAGCAGGACCCGTGTCAGCCTTGCCGAATGAAAACGGTTACCTCAGGTTTGTGAGTTCCGCCCGGCTCTATGGGGATCAGTAATGGCGCTAATTACTGATACAAGGGCCCTTGACCAGGTCGACAGCGAGACGCTCTTGTTGCTGTTCTCACTTGCTGGGTGCCCTCACTGTGCCCTCGCTGGTTGGCACAACGACGTCGGATAGGCTGTTGGCTTCAAGGGTCTGGTCGAGGAGGCTTCAGGGAAGCCACAGCTGGAGTCGCTTCTTTCGCTGAAATAACCGCCAAATAAGAATGGCGATGGGGCCGTTTAGATCGTGATCAAAGATAAGCTGGGGGGTCGGCTGTGGCTGTGGCACTCGCGAATCTTGGGGTACTTTCACAGCGGGAGAAAGTGACTTTTGTCTCTTTGTGGCGTTTGCGGGGTTTGCGTGAGCTGAAAAACTAACCCCTTGTCACCGCAGCACTAGACAGTGTTGGTGCATAACCAAGAAGAAAGGCACCTGAAGAAAGCTGAGGACGTCACACAGCCCAAAACGAACGGCCCAGACGCGAGTCTCTGCAGGATGGCGACAGGGTTTCTGCTTTTAAGATGGACAACCCCCGGCTTGTGCTGCATGCGCGATCGTTCGGCTCCTCGACTCGGTTTCTTTGTCGCGCTGATCCGTCATGGAGAGCCCAACCGTGCTGGCCCTCTGGATATGCAGCTGCCTGGCTCTCACCATCATGGGGACGAGACTGATTTGGAGAAAGGTCGCCAAACAGCCATTCAATCTCGGTGACTACCTTACTATGGTCGCCGTTGTATTCTGTTTGGGTAGGCTCTCAACCATCTATGTCGTGTTAATCTGGGGGAATAGCAACATCCCACCTGAGATACGAGAGTCGCATGTCTTTACTCCTGAAGAAATATACCGACGCACAGTTGGGAGTAAGCTGACACTTGTTGGTCGCTGCTTTTATAATTCATTGTCAGTTGTCCCTTGCAACCTGTGCTACTTCCCCCTTCAACTAACCCATGCACCTTCAAGTCTCTGGGTACAGAAGGCGGTCCTCCTCGATATCTATCGCCGGTTGCTCTTGGGTTTGCGATATGAGAGACATATCATGATATTTTTCGTTACCCTGATTTCTGTTACATGGGTTGTGGTTATTATTGTTATATTTGTTGAATGTCACCCTGTCCATTTATATTGGCAAGTGGTTCCTGATCCTGGTATGTCGCCTCCATCCCATTCTTTCTGTCCTGGTGCTGACTCCTCTAGGGACTTGCACTAAGGCCCAGCTGGAATTATTTGTTCTTGCTTGCTTTAACATCGTCACTGATGCGATGCTTCTTGGCTTCCCATTCCTCCTCTTCACCACTCTCAAAACCACCTGGAAACTTAAAGTCCGGCTGTACTCCTTATTTCTGCTTGGCCTATTCATCATCATCGTCACCATCGTCCGATTACCCATTAACAGGACCAACAAAAACAGCCAAGCGAACCGATCGATGTGGGCGAGCACCGAGCTCTTCGTGGCTACGCTGGTTGTCAATGCCCCAACAATATACGGCTTGTGGAATAAGAAGAGACACGACACGCTCCACTCCCGCTCTCCTCGCAGTGGAGTAGCTGGTCATAGTCTGGAGAGCGGGATGGCATCTCGCACGGCGAACACGACGCAAGCCTTTGCAATGGCATCAGTGGGCCATAAGCAAGATTCCTTTGGGGGCATCATGCGTACGAATGAGGTGATTGTATCGGAATATGTAAAACATAAGGAGCATGTAAAAGGGCCTGCGATGCAGATAGATGAGGTTGAGGTAGCGTCCAACTCGAGCCAAAGGGGGATATTGCGGGACTGAGGGCCGGCGATGTTACTAGATAATTGTTAACATCGTCTGCTAGACCTGATTGTGTAGGTTGTAGTTATAATATTAAGGACATGTTTTAATCATAATTTTAAATATAATATATTTCATTGGTGAGGCGAGCTCTGCAGGATAAGATACACCCACCCAGGAGACAGAAACACGATATGTCTGAAGGTCGTGACAGACAAGAGGTTCAAACGGGGCCACCGCCACGCAAGAAGGTCCTAAAAGAAAAAGATCAACAGCATCTGACTGATCAAATGAAGGTCTATCAGATGCACACAAAAATAAAGAGAGGACACAAGGCAAGGAGCTGCTGCGACAACTGGGCGCGAGATATAAAGAGACAGGAAAAGATAGGTCAAAATTTAAACAAGGCAAAGAACTTTGTCCCCCTATCTGCTAGACTACGGGCGTCCATTTTATATGAAGAAGCATATGTCTTGGAAACTGGCCGTGACTATAGGAATATGTGATCCGCAGCAACAGGTCAGGTCATCCCTGCAGGTCCTGTCCGAATACAATAAGTAATATTTATATTAATATATTGATATAATTTATTTAAAAAAAAAATCTAAAAAATATTTCATTAATTTATAAAAGTTATGCCTTTTTAATTAATTTTATAAAAATTGAATTCTATAAGTATTAAAAAAAGAATCAATAATAAAAAAAATTAATAATAAAAAGATATAGATTAAATATTTAAATTAAAAAAAGTAAATAATTAATTTAAAGAATTAAAAGTATTTTTATTGATAAATTTAATAATATCTTAAGTAATTAAATTATTAAAATGTGCTTGATCTTTTAGTCAAGTGGCGACTGAATTAATTTGTCGACAGCTACGGCCCCGCCAGCCACGCATGACAGCTGGCAAAATGCAGTCTCGTGATATCAGCTTAGTATGTAAGACAAATTATTCAGAAGCTGGTGATTTCCTTTCTGATCTATGGTCCTAAGCTGGTAGTGGTTCAACCTGAGTTAGCTATCATGGTAACGTGTAGCAAGCCTCATATCCCGGCCCCTAGTACCGTAGTCATTAGTGGAGGCCGACCAGGTGGGAGGCGGCCACTCAATATTTTTTGCTTTTACCCCCCTCATGTGACCAAGTCGTGTAACTGAAACCAAGCCGGCGGCTACGGACTGGTGAGATCCTCATCTTCTATAAATACATCTCTTGAATTGGACCATGTTGGAACACCTAGGCGCAGGGTGGTCACGTGAGGCTAGGGGGTCTTTCGGGACCGAATCGGGGAGGGCTTGCTAAGCCCTCGCTAGGCTAGATCGTACTAGAAAGCTAGGAATAGCTATAACTCCCTGACCTTAAGGGGCGGGAGCTTAAGGGGAAGTTAGATAATACACATACACATTACAGGGTCATCATCGTGGTCACCTATGCTATCTAACAAAAGTAGGGGCCTAAGGTATTTACACTAATAGTCAGTCATAACACCCCAAAAAACAACGCAATATCTGTTTCTGTGTGGTACATCATCAAATGCGGCATTTTGCGGCTCTGCTACGTGCATTCGAAAAAGCAATGGCGTCACTGCGAAAGAAAAGTCCAAGTTCAAAGTGTGCAAACGCTAGTATTTAGTTGTGTTTTAAAAAGTGTCTAGGTGAATTTATCGATGGCAAAGAGAGAAAGTAAAAGTGCGCAGAGTAGCGACAGAGGGCGCAGGCCATATCAGAATTAGAGCTTGGGATCGAAACGCTTGCGTAGCCGTTCGCCAAAGGTGTAGAGAACGAAAGGGATCGGAACCATGGCCACGCATATGAACCCCAGTAGGCTGTTTCCCCAGCCAAGTCCAAGGGCATCATACATGTCCAAGCCAGCTAGAGGTAAGAAGGCGGCAGCGAAGGAGCGGAGAACAGCCAAAGCGGCAGTGACGGATGCTGCATACCGTGGGTATGTGTCCAACAGGTAGTTCTGAACGCACATCTAATCATCATATTAGAGTTTGCCGCAGAGCGATTCTTGATGAGGAGTCCTTGATGGGATGTTTATACGTACCATGACTCCCATAAGCCCGCAGCTGAAGATGGCCACACCAAGCATAGGAACAATGAAATGGACGGCATATTGCGCGGTCCATCCATAGAGAAACAAGCCAGCAGGGAGAGCGACACCGCAAGGTATAGTCAGGGAAGGGTTTAACCGGACCTCTGGTCGATGCTCCAGTCCCTTTTTCTGTCTCTTTTGAACCAAGACATCGGAGAGAGCACCAAAGGTTACGACACCAATCATCATGCCGATGCCAGCGGGAAGAAAGGTAAGGCCGGCTTGGCCCTCCCCGAAATCGTAGTTGTCTTTGTAGACAAACGAGAAAGTGGCGATGAGAAGATACAAGATTCCATAGGACACAGCCATGTACAGCGCCATCAAGCTGACGATAGGCGTAATGAACAGCAGCTTCAGAGGTCGGATGATGGCCACCTTGAATCGTTGACCTATCGTTTGCCCGCTTTCTTCGGTCCGTTTAGACATGTTCCCTGTTTCCTTGCGGATTCTGCGGGCTTTCTTCTCAAGGATAACGGGTCCATAAGTTTCCTTGATGAAGAGGAATGAACCAGGGATGAATACGCCGCCCTTTTCCCATTAACTTCAGGCCTATTCTGAGCATCACACAGGACAGAGTTTTAACTTACCAAAATCGTTACCAACCAGTACACCCATCTCCAACCAGCAGCTTCTATCAGATAGCCTCCGGCAAGGGGACCAATACAAGGACCTAGAAGCGGCCCCAGAGCCCATGCTGACATAGCTTTTCCTCTGCTCTCGATCGGCATGATGTCAGCAATGCTGCCACTACCAATTGTAATTGGTACAGAACCAGCAAGTCCCATTAAGAATCGGAACGCTAATAGCATGGCCATGTTCTGGGACAGAGCTGTTCCGACCGTAAAAAGCACGAATAGCACGTTTCCCCAATTATATAAAGGCGCTCGGCCATGAATCTCGCTTAGTGGCGCAACGACTAAGGGACCGAAGGCGAAGCCGAGAACGTAGATGGATACAACGAATGTTGCCATTAGGGAGGATGTTTCGTTGAATTCGACCATAATTCGAGGGATGCCCGGTGCAAACATAGATGAGCCCTGCACGAGGTCCTTTGTCAGTTGAAGGTTCCCTACACATTAAAGTCGATGCAAGCCATTCTCACCAGTGGCCTGTAGAAACTGTCAGCTTCAGGTGCAGGGGACTTTTGCCTTCAAGGCGACCTACGTAACAAGAGTCAAGATGGAGATGAGAGCGACAGTAAGCCATTTCTTGCCCGTAGACCAGTTCATAGGATTCTCTGGATCATCGTCACCATCCCACGTGACAATATCGCTGCTCTGGTCTCTCTTTGTACTGGATCGGGTGGGCGATGAGATCGTCTCACCACTGCCGGATGTTTCAGACAGGTCATTCGCATTATTGGGGCCCTTCTCCATGTCCAGATGGACCGTCGGTGAAATCTCACTCATGTTGTGAGTTGGCCCGGCCTCGCGAGTATTGGCGAGTTGTTGGCAATCCGTTGCCTCGAGGTCATAAAAGGTATTCCCAGGAACTTTGATGGCGGTCGAACACACGAGCGAAATGTAGATGGGGGCCTGGCGTTATGTAGCTAGATCTTTCAATCTCTTAGCTGCGGGTACATTCTGTCCTAACGTTCTGTCCTAACTCCTGAACCGCTGGGTCTAAAATTACAATCCAAGAACGGACATTTGCTGAAGCCCGGGTCACCGTGGTGCTGACAGCTCTCGGCCATGACAAGCCCCTTTCAGAGCATACGACGGGTATCCGGTTCTGTGTACCCATTCCCCCTGGTTTCAGACCCGGAAACTTGTCACATAGCGTTAAGTCGATATGGGGCAACCACCATTAGCGTGTTGGAGGAGCTAAGGCCGGATTCGCTTTCGTATAAATACGGTCTCTCTTTAGTGGAGAATCAACAGCACAGTAAATCGATGCCGGCTGCCATCACACAAGCAAACACCCGTACGAGATGGAATCCGAACCCGCGGTTTGGTCTCTAAATATGCAACGGAAATTAGAGTGGTCACAAATGTCTCGGCTGCTTTCAGGTCCTTCACTGGCCTCACAGACTCGCTTTGGCGCGTTTATGTGTTCTAGATACCGTATCATATGTAGCCCTGTTTGACACTTAAAGATATTGCTAAAAGGTATATTCTGGACGGGTTTATCCTCTAAGTATATTTCGGTGGATAGTTCCAAGATAATGGACCATAAACTCGAGCCGGACAACATCACCTCTCATAACCCGCTCTCGTTTCCAGAACCATGAAAGAGTTTCTTGCTCTTAGCAATAGCGTGACGATTCTGTCTTCGGCCGAAGTACTTCCCACAGCGCTTGATGCAATGAATGGTTACCCTGCGTAGTCCCTGTGTCAAAAAGAGTAATTCAATCCTTCACAAGGGTTGCATTATTGGTCGTAGTAATCCAATTATTAGAAGAGTAGCCATCCTGCCTTGTAGGGTAGATAAGTCGATTTAGTGCTCCGTACACAAGACGGCTATCTCACAGTCAAAGATCGAGCCACCACCTGAGACCAAACCCTATCAAGCCTCTTCTACGTGTCCGGCCTCTACATGGGTTCCCTATTATAAATCAAGTTATAAACACTGCCATCCCTTAATCGGGGAGGGAAAAAACCATCCAGGACACAACTGAGACCAAGTTTCTGTTTTTAAAACTGATAATTTGCACAGGCTATGCGTATTGACCTACTTTTTCAGTGTTACTTGGACCGCCTCTCAGGCGACATACGTAGCCTCAACAGGGTCTCCCTGCACACCCTGAATAATCTCTGGCGGCCATGTCAGATCCTCGTGCCACTCCGTTTCATAAGAATACTCCCCGCCAACGACCGCAGCCGCTTGAGATGAGCAGTAGTCCAGGCCAATAGTTGCGCCTTTGCTTCCTGGTTGGAACCCTCGGGCGTCTTTGTCTCGATGCTTACGGCAATGGGCCGGTCTCGAACGGGTTGATAAGATGTATGGTTGATGGAGCCGAAGTCATTTGCCGTCTTCAGCCGCTGTTGTGCTGCAACCATGATGTCATCTCCGGCTAGAGTGAGGCAAAAGTCCACCATCTTAGCCTGGACGTTGACACCCGTGCTGTGGCGTGGGAGATAGGGCTTGTTGATAGGTGCGTGAGTCACATCGTAATGCCGCACCAAGCCCGCAAAGCTCTCCAAGACAAAGTCCAGCAATGGTTCGTGTACTGTACTCGGGCGTTCCATGCTGCTTCTGACATGTTTTCCAGATCACATTCTTTGGTATAGTCAACCACTTTCTTGAAGAGCTTTAGCTCCTCGGCAGCATCCTATGTTCGGAGTTCGTGGCTGGTCGCCCATTGTTGCAAGTTGTAGAAGCTTGTTTCAAAGAGTTGATCGTCCATTAATGTCATGGCCGCTTAGACATCATTCTCCATTGACAGCGGAATAATGCCGCGTCCATTCCGAACACTCCGCACATGACCAAACAAGCCTACCACATCAGAGGGCAATTGTTCGGGTTTTTGCAGATATGATATATTGATGGCCTTCTCAGTAAGTCGCAAGTCGGATATGCTTTTAACAGGACTCTGAGTTCGTCTAGACTTGCTACCGCCCGTGGTATTGGTTCTCGTCGATCCCGTAAGAGAACTTGTGTCGTCGAGAGAGGGGGTTTCTTCAGTGACGGAGCGTTGGCGGGGTGAGAGAACCCGATGCAGCGATCTTTTGAAGTTTCGAAGGGGACTTCGCTCGTGAGGGAAGTGCGTGGGGGTTGGAGCTGTCGTTATCTAATATTGCGTTGACCTGACAACAAGTCTTATCTGCCACGGCCGTGCACGTGACTCAGCATGATGCCAGATTCCAGTGGGAAAACTGCACTTAGGTTTTCAAGGCCAACACCGATTTTTATGGCCAAGTGCAGTTTTAATATATACTTTACTGTCTAAAGAATATACAAAAGAAGTTTTATCCTTTTTAAATCGATATTGCTGTCGCGGCATGTCACGGCATGTCGCGACATGGTGACAATCGATCAAGCGTTACATTTCCTGATAGCCGGGCACAGGCTGAACCTGCAATCTGCAGCACAACACACCCCTCATCCAAGAGCTCCGCTATTATGAAGTACTGACAAGTCACTGGCCAGCAATCCCGACACCCTGTCCAGTGGCGTTACAGAGTGTGGCTAGTGCGCGCGTGGCTGAGCAACGGCACTGATTGTGATCACGTGACTCCCAGCCACCCAAGACGCACTTCCTTCTTCTCCACCATCACTACCATCATCACTATCACCACCACCATCACGTGTCATCGTCGCCGCAGTCAAAAGCTACCGCAAACGTCGCGCTCTTACCAGCTGTCCGGCTTCTACCCACTGAACAAGTCGATACTCCTTCTTTGGAAGACCTGGGGTCAAGAGAAGGGACCTGCTTGGCCTCGGAGGTTTTTCTCGAGGTCGGGTAGGTTGCCTGTCTGTGACGTTTGGCTCCTTTTGCTGCGTGGCGCTTTGTCTCGTCGCATCAACCCGCGTTTCTTGCAAGCTTCGCGCTCTGGGCCATCTGTCCGGTTTCTACCCATCGAACGAGTTTACTCCTTCACTGGAAGACCTGGGGCCTGGGGAAGGGATCTGCTTGGCCTTGGAGGTTTTTCTCGAGGACAAGTAGGTTGCCTGTCCGCGAAGCTCGCTCGCTCCTCGCCTCTCGTTTCTCTCCTCTCTTGTTTTCGACATCAAACCACGTGCTGCTTCGAGCTTCTTCGCGCCCCGGTCAGCTTTCCGGCTTCTACCCATCGAACGATTCAACTCCTTCTTTGGAAGACCTGGGATCGGGGGAAAGGACTCGCGTGGCCTTGCAGGTTTCTGGAGGCCATCTGAGTTGCTTGTCTGTGAAGTCGCTCCTCTGCGGCTCGTGGTTTACGACTTGTGTCAAATCCGGTAGGTCTGTCTTGAATCCTCTTGTGCATCTCACTTCAGTAGGCGCGTCACAACGTATCCGGACCGCAAGATGTCGGCACCACCATGCCTCGATATCGACGTGATGACGCCAGCTTGCGTCGTATGGGAATGCGACAATGGCACACAAAGTCTCACCGAAGCCGACCCTCCAACACACGATTTGTTATTCGAGTACCGATTCGACAGTCAAACCGCCTCGGCATCCTTCACAATCCACTGCCCCGTCAGGCTGAAAGGCATCGAGTCCTACACGTCCATCCTCGGCCTCATCCCTCCCAGCGATATTACCTCATTCTCCTACGAGGTATATCCGAGCCCACCAGAACCAGTCCGACAGAAGCTCAACTCCAACCTGATTCGCCTCCGTTTCGACCTGAGTCAACCTCTCCGCCTCGTCGCTCCAGCCGCAGCGATAGAGCCAGTCCAGCCCAGAAAGCGGCGTTCGGCCGACGTTTGCAGCACTCTATGCTCGCTCGCTAGAGCTACGGCTCTCGACATTTACGTATCCGACAAAGAGCTCCCTTCCATCAAATTGAAAGCCTTTCACCAAGTTGTCCAGCAATCCGCCCTCAAGCCGTTCAACGCCGACATTTCGAACACTCTGGTTTCGCTTTATCGCGGCAGCGGCGGCAGGATCATTGACGACTTGTCGTTGCTCCAAAACAACCCAAGCAACCAGCCTCCTCCGTACGAAGAGCTCGAATCCCCCCCTCCCAAGGCCATCGAACCCACATCGCTCGAGAATCCCGCATCCTTCCTACCCACCGAGTCCAACGACAAGAAGAGACGCCGGCTGGGCGAGTCGAGTAGTCCAGACCTGGTGGGCAGCCATGCCAACGTCGCTTGGGTCTTGGTGGGTAAGTTGCACCAGGAGCTGCAAATACTGGCGCAGCGAGTTGCCCAGCTTGAGATGGATAAGCTGGCGAAGCAAGACGAGCGACTTGAAGCGGAGAAGCTGGCGACGCTGGTAAAGCGAGTGGAGCAGCTCGAGGAGGAAAATAAACAGCTCGGCGAAGAAGTAGATGCCTTACGCACTGGCTGCGAAGTGGTTGCCGATGGCGTGCAGAGCAACGAGGCTGCTGTACTGGGAGTCCGGGACGACCTCGATGAGCTGACAGATCGAGTAGAATTCCTGCTCCAAAATGGATTAGATAGTGAGGTCGAAGATGGCATCGTCCAGAAGGTCACAGATCGCGCGACTGCCAACCTCTTGAATAAGAATTATTCGCTTTCCATTGCGGAGAGTTGACAATTATCACGGCCCTGTTCTTGGTTCAGCCCCCTCCATGCCCAACCTGGAGAGGTCGTGGCCAAGGCACTCTCCAACGCCCAGTGGATGTTGTCTGTTTCTGAGAAACATGTCAGCCATCGATGTCTATATGAAGACGAGTCCTTCACAATCAGCAACTCGCTCGCCCTTGATGGAGCGGATAGCACTACGTAGGATCGTCCACAACAACGCCATCGTAGGAGAATTATACTTCGGGCGGTAGAGCCCCATCTTATTGATCCGTGTGGATTGACTCCAGATGGCAGATCGATCAAGTCGCTGAGCAAGATGCTATCGTTGTCGCAAGCGGGCCGTCAATGAATTGGCTGCTCACAACGATGGGGGCTAGAGCTGATCAAGTGAGGATGGGATAGCACAATTGTGTTGTTTTGCCTTTGTGCCAGCGACTTGATCAGCTTGAAAGAGCAGAAGGCCTTCACCTTAGTTTGGCTCCGCGTCGTTGATACCAACCAGGCAATGACCGTCGGCTGTTTGGCGATGTGTGAGAAGTAGTAATTGAGTGACCCAGAAGCGCGTGTCTAATATTCCATCTTGATCTAACCTGACGTCAAAAATCTCCACCTGCTTCGGCTTGGAATAATCAGGGGTGTCGGGCTCCAGCATAAGTCGGGAAAGGTGGGCACATGGATCATAGTCGTTGAAGTCACTGGTGTTCCTAGCAACTTGCTCATACTTGAGGGAGACAAATATTTCTGCCCATATAGAGTATAGTTGGAAACGATGACAATTTCACGATAAAAAAGGAAGATAAAAACAAAGACGGTAATAATTACTGAGAAGGTTGAGAACGTTTCCTAAAAAAGTTTCTTACCGCCTTGCACACAGCACTAAGATGATGATACCACGGTTTTGGGGGGGGAACCACGTGCAATATCTGGTTAGGCCCCAGGTAGTTTGCCCCAGCCAAGTCCAGCGCTCCTTCAGTGGCAATTTGATGTATAAAAGCATCGTCCAATCCGAGTCCAGTCCGCCCTGAGTAGTTCATGAACCGGGCTCCGATGGATGTGCTAAACTCCTCACCCTCTTGAGCTAATACTTCCCAGTTCTCCAGTGGGCGTTCGGACTTGCCCGCGCACACCCAGATGGGTTTACCCTGCTGATCGGCTCCAAAGAGCTCAGCATGGACCTTCTTGATGTACTCAAAGGTATACCTATCCGTGACGTCATATACGAGCAGGAAGATGTTTGGTCTTCCGAGGCTTCTGGCCAAGTACGTGGTATCATCAGCATCATTTACCCAAATGATCAGAGTAACCCAGCGACCCTCAATCAAGACACGCATTCTCTCTTCAGGGTTGTATGTAGGGTCATTCCAGTAGTCCGTTTTCCAGACAAGCTGGAAAACTTGTTAGCCTTCTTGAGGATCAGCAGATTAAAGAGATGTCGGAAAAGTGTACGTCCTACCCTGTACAAGACGCTACGACTGCTGCTCCACCGATGTCCTAATATGGGTACCTGGATAGTTGCATCTTGGTTCTGAGAGAGATATTCTTGAATGACAGCCTTGTGTTGCTGCGTTATGATCGCGTTCGACATTTTGGGTGGACCTTGGGCAGAATTGTCGATGCCTTGGAAATGATGATGAAAGGGAAAGTTTTGTCACTTTCTCACCTGTTGGTTGTCCTTCATTTACCGGCAGGCTGTCACGTGTTGTTTGGGTTGGCACAGCCTCTCGGATCATCCCATGGCATGTGGCCAGTCATCAACTGCGACGAAGGTCCGGATAAAGAGGGTGCTTAGCCGGAAGAAACAATTTGTTTGGTACAAACTTAATTTCTAAGAGCTGAAAATAACCCAGCCTTCTGTTGGTTGTTTGTTCAGGCACATCCGCTTATCTCACCATGCCGCTTTGTCTAACACGTTGATTCGCCAGCGTTAAAGGATCCGAGCTTCTGAAACAAGTAGGAATGCGGCATTGTCTCGGATATTCAGAGTAACAAGGCGTTTCCCTCCGCATGCGCCCCCAGAATCACGCAATAGTGTAGGTAGGTTAGCTGAAGCTTGTTGGGAGAGCCAGGGCGGTTGCGCTGTGCCTTTTTTGCCTTGACCCTGGTTCCCATGTAGATGACAAAGGATCATCTGCTCCTGAAATGTACACCTCTCGAACGATAAAGTGGCCAAGAGGCGGGAATGTCCCACTTGATCCTATATTCAGGGCTCCAGATCCCAAAGTTTACTCGGCTTCATATTGACTCAATATTGTGTTGGCCCAACATTGTGTTGGCTCTTGTGATAATCAAGCAGTCTGAGCACTGGTAACAGGATCAGATGTTGCCTATAATTAAAATTCAGCGTGGCAGTTCCTCGTATTACGCTAATAGATTTTCAAGTGCACCTTTGATGCTGAGATTGTTGGCTTGGCCTCATGATCCTCCCGCCTGTCTATGTGATCTTGCTTTGCAGACAGCTCTATATAAAATGCCTTAGCCGATCACCCTAAAGCTGAATCAATAGACAGCAAATGCAGACTCGGTAGGATTTCGCTATGCAGTTACTTTATCTTCTCGCCTCGCTGCTCCTCTTCAGCTTGACTCAAGCCCATATTCCTCCTTTGAATGATGCCCGCGGCTGCAAACCAGGAGAATGTCTTCTTCACAATCGATGCATCGCATTGGAGGAACATTACACGTGTTGTACACATTCATCTCTTTTTAGCCACAAAGGAAAGCAACACCACATCTGTCCACCTAGTAAGTCCATGCGCGTCTGTCAATGTTAGGTTTATGGTATTCTAATCCTCCAACTTTCTCATTTTCACAGAGTCTGAGTGCTGTGGCAGAGGATGTTGCAAAGAAGGCTGGAAGTGCTTTTCGGATGGCTTCTGTTGTCCATCTGATTCGACTCACCCAGACGGGAAGCCTTGTACCACGTTTCTCACCACAATCACCAAGCCAATAAGTACAATCACACAAAAGGTCACACGGACATATGTCTATCCAGAAGACCCTGCTTCTGGGATCAGCAGCAATGCCGAATCCAGCACGGGAGGGTCACTGCCTAGTTCTTCTAAAGCTATCCTGTCCGAGTATCCAGGGGTTCCCATTTCCTCGATATCCTCTGCCGCCCCATCAGAAAATCCAACTTCGACAGTCGGTGATACCACGGTTAACTCGGATCGCCAGGTCACAACAATACTTTCCTCTGCAACCAAACCCACTGGTACTCATGGAGACTCACCCCCAACCAAATCTGCTGGCGAATCAACCCGGAATACATTTACTACCGAAGATGGCGACGTTTCAACCATGTTGTCTTCCAGTGAACTATCTCTGGATACTGAAACAGAGACTACGGTACCTGGAAAACCCACCGATGACAATACGGACGCGTCCAACACCCGTCAACTTCAACGGGTGCTCTTTCTTCTGCTGTACCCACCACCGACTCAGATGATCAAGCCACAATCGTCTCATCCTTGAGCCCTTCGGAGACCGACATTGGAGTTCAGACTTCGTCTGGGGATGTTTCTAGTTTTCTAAGCTCGTTCATAACCGGTACTGACGGCCAAAGCGTCACTGTCTTGCCCTCGAATCCACTTGATTCAACGGATACGGCGGGTTCGCCACCAACAACGGCTATCATAACCAACTCCGATAGCACGGTCTCCACGATTCTTCCTCCAAACGATTCAGATACCAGCGATATAATGGAACCCATTTCCTCGCAAGCCACTAGTATCCTTGGTTCCGCTTCAACAACCACCGATGGTCGGCCTTCAAGCACTTTCATCCCCAGCGCTTCGGGGAGAACCACAATAGTTCCGACCAATGTTCCTGAGGTTTCTGTCCCAGTAGTTTGGTCCAATTATCTGCTGCCCTAGAAATGACCATGATCACGCTACACACGCCACAAATTCACTTGCGAACAATGAACAGGTTCCGCGCTCGGCTCAACCATACGCATCCCAGGTCAGGACGGACGATTCCCCTCAACCTACAGCCATTCCCCCGGATACAGGCCGGGTTAATGATGTTTGGAGACGCGGGGAAGTGTGTGGGGCACCCAAATGGTCCAGAACCTCAACTGTTCCTGATCTCTCTGGAAGAACAATTTAAAGACACGAGGAATTCCTCCCTCAGAGCTATCGTCTTGAGGCAGCCTTTGCACCTGATCTGAGGAGCTCAACCCAGCTTTGCCCTTCCTGTCGTTAATCCAAAGACTTCAAACTCTCCCATTGGACCCTTCGTTGCTTGCAGCACCCTGGCCGTCACTATGCCAAACCCCAGACTAAGCAATGGCAATGACATAGACGCCAAGCCCAACAATTCTATGGGATGCGTTGAGGAACACGAGCGCGTTACCCTCAAGTCAGGTCACGACAAACTTGGCCTGCGAGCTTCGACTTGGAGATTTCGAAAGGTGATCGAATACAACCCCATGTCTAGCTTTCCATAATTTGCAAGAGCTTACTCTGTCTCAGACTGTTCTTGTTTGAAATCTCATATGTATTGCCGCTGCTTGCGATGGGTTTCAGATCAATCTCAATGGTGGGTTATTGGTAACCTGATGACTTGTACGAACGTCCCAGACAGATTTAACAACCTATTAGGGAATATCATTGCCAACCAAGGCTTTATCAACCACATCGGGTTCCCGAATGCCGAAGGGGTCTATGCACTAAAAGCTCAGTACATTGCTCTTTGGGGTGCTCTGCAGTCCTTGGGTCAGATCATCGGCATGCTCTCCCTGAATCCTGTCTCAGACAGAATTGGTCGCAAGCAGACACTGTATGTTCTCTGGGTCATCCTAGCTGCGGTAAGTTTCTGAGAAGACTGATATCCTCAGGAGGCGGCGAGGTTAACATTTTATCTAGTCTGTCGCTATCGAAACTGTCGTTCGTGACTGGAAGGACTGGGCTGGAGCCAAGCTCCTAGCTGGAGCTGGGATTGGAGCACTCCAGGCGACATTGCCCGTCTACATCACCGAATGGTCCCCTGTCAACATTCGCGGCGCGATGGTACTTACCTACGGCTTTTGGAACACCATTGGGAACTTTTTGGCTCCGATGACTCTTACCATCATGCAAGCCGTCGACCCGCTCGATTATAAAACTCCCATCTTGACTCAGTGGGGCTTCTTGGGCATGATGCTACCAATATTCATCTGGCTTCCGGAGACCCCTGGTGAGATTCACCCTCTATTCCTTCCATTGGCTAATTTCTGCGAGATTGACTGTGGTTTGTAGCCTACTATGCCGAACGGGATCAAGACGAACTGGGGAAGAAGACACTCAGTCGTGTTAACGGCGCCGTGCAGGATTATGACGTTGAGGCAGAGTATGCTATCGTAAAAAACACGATCCTAGAGGAAAGACGCATGCGAGAGGAATATGGACTGGATGGCAAGTCTTTTGCTAACATCGTCCGAACCTATTTGGCTTGCTTTAAAGGGTCCAACGCCCGCAGGACTCTCGGCGCCGCTCTCCCAGCCTGTGCTCAGCAACTGACCGGTCTTTCTTTCCTGAACACCTATGCTAGCTTGTTCTTTAAGCAAAGTGGTTTCGATAACGCCTTCCTAATCACCACCATCTTAAGTAAACATCTTCTACCTCTGCCAACACTCCTCCTAGAGCTTGACTAACCTGATACCCTTGCAGCTATCATCCAACTTGTCTCCGCATTGGCTTTAATCCTCATCTCTGACAAAGCGGGGCGCAGGCGCGCTACATTTATCTCCGCTATTGGTTGCTCGTTGACTATGATGATCGCTGGGATCCTCGGTTTTGTAAACAAGACGACGCCGATTCTTAACCTCCTCATCTTCACTACTTGCGTGTGGGCGTTCTTTAACAAAAGCTCATACGTCACTTGCTAGTGATTTTCTTTTTGTTCTATTAAGACTGACAATGATTCTTCCAGTTGGCAGCATCGGATGGGCCTTTGTCGGCGAAGTAGCGTCGCAAAAGCTTCGTGCTCGTACCGCCGGCGTCGCAGCAGCGTCATTGGTTGTTTTTGGTCTCACTTTTAACACTACAGTCCCTCTCATGTGTACGCCAACGCCACTTTTTTGAAGAAAAGTAATAGTGCTGATTTATCGATTTAGTGGACGCCGATGGCGCCAACTGAAGCTATAAAACAGCATGGCTTTTTTTTGGCACTGGATTGGTGACTATCCTTGTCGTTTACTTTTATGTGCCCGAGCCTGCGCAGCGGAATCCAGCCGAAATGGATGAAATGTATGAGAAACGTGTCCCCGCCTGGAAGATGCGGAAATATGTTACCGATGTGCAGAGAGCTGTCCATATCAACAGCCATCCGACTGTGTGATCATTTGCGGCCACACACGCAATGACGACTTGGGGAGGGGGAGGGGGGTAGACAGGTAGAAGGGGACGCTCTAGCCCAAGCATATTGACAGCGAGAGCATAGGACGGAGGTCTGGGACGCCTTGTTTGAATTAGTAGCTTTTAGTATTATAGCCCAGGTTTGGACTAGGTAGCTGTACTTTAGTAAAACTACAATATGCTTATTCTTTTTATGTTCCTTAAATGAGGAATATTCCTAACTATAAGCCTGCTGGTAAAGTATATCATTTACTAGCTAGTTATAAGATAATAAATGAATTAAGGTACTCTTTATACTTTACTAATCTTAAAGAGCAGATTTAATTTACTAATAATAGTTTATTAATAGAAAACAACTAAAATAGGTTCTTTTTTTAAGTTATTAAGTTTAAAAGCATGACGAGACCTTTATATCGATATCTCGCTCACTCTTGCCAGAATGTTCTCGATAAACCTCACTCCAATAACGATCCCGTCCTCATCCTTTGTGTCAAGCTCTCCGCCAAACACCTCGTTGCCAGGATCTAGGCATGTCAAACATACGAGCACAACTTCAGTGTACAGGTCGCCGAGCCGTGGCGGAAGCTCTCTCTTGGCTAGATTTACAAGATGGTCCTTGAGAGGGATGGCACAACTCGTTATCTCGAAGTCCTGGTCGCGGAGGCTCAGCCCAAATGACGGCGCGGCAACCGGCGTAGCGCCATCGCTATCTTTAGGATACCAGATGAACGACCGCCACAATCCAATCTCCAGCAGGCACACGCCGAGGCTGTAGATGTCGTGCTGCATAACATACCGCTCCTGCACGAAGACGCCCTGTCGCTGAGGGTGACGGTACAGGTTGCGGTGCCAAGCCGGATCGCCGACCAGGTTGGTCTGGAAGTTGGCGTTGCGAAACTGATTGAAGCCCATCAGATAGCTCGTACCAAGGAGGGACGCATCGCCCGGAAGCACCAAGACGTTGTCGGGTCGGATGTTCTTGTGTACGAAATCGCATGCGTGGATATAGCTGACTGACCGCACCAGCTGCTTGGCCATTCTGACGACGGCGCTGGCGCTGACCGGCTCCCGATCCAGCAGCAGCTTGCGAAGGCTCACCAGCCGCGTCGTGTCCGGCGCCCTATAGACCATGTCAATTGCGGCGAGTCCTCCAGTCTCGCGATTCCGATGTTTCAGCAAGCCGTAGCAGCGGAGGATGCCAAAGCTATCCGGGTCCACCTGCTGCAACTTCCTGGCCATATTTTCGACGTCGGTTTTGACTTGGAGGATGGTGTCGGTTGGCAGATTGACGGGCTCAATTATCAAGTGTGCATTGTGGCGTCCTCTGACGACGGCTTTAGCTGCAGAGAATTGAACAGGCGTCTCTTTTCCATGAGCGAGCGCAGAGGCATCAAGAGTAAGGCTGGCCTTTTGTCGGGCTTGATCACTGGAGTTTCCAACATCTCTGATGGCGTAACGAAGGGCCATCATATTGCTCAACGCGTCCCCATTCTGATCCGAACGGTTTATCCCAGCTTGCTGTGACTCCCGGAGTGTAGCGTCCAAGACGCTGTCACTCATGAGCATGATTAGATACCAGGTTGGATCAAAGCGTTCGCACCACGTCTGCAACTCGGCCATCAACTCGTCCAGACTGTTCCTGGTGAAGGCAAACTTCAACTTCCGAAAGTAATCAGAGAAACGGGTTGATGAAGCCGCAAATCCTGGAATCTCCAGCTTAGCTGTGACTTGGTGCAATGTGCCCGTCAGCTTCTGGAGCAGCTTGAGGTGGCATTGTGCAAGCTCTTCGTCCAGCAGGTGGGATATCTTTTGCAGAAACCTCAGCTGTCGTTCAACCTTTGTCCAGAGGGCCTCCAACGCGACAAGCTTCTTGTCTATAGCTTCTTCGGCGCCGCGGTAGGCGCTGTAGGTCGAAAAGACTTGGTTGGCCAACCTAGAGGCCGCGTGAGCAGGGTTAGACCAACGGGTGCACTCTCTCGAAACTCACTTGATGCAAACATCCGCGGCACCAACGACCGCTAGCATAAGCTCGGCAGCCATACAAGCACGTACTTTGTGGCCCTATCTTTGCTAAAGGAAAAATACGAAAGAGAAGGCAAATAGTTGACTATATTTTTATCATGTAGCCATGCGCTCGAGTAGGTTTTTGTTTTCTTTTTTCTTCTAACCACTCATTGATGGGCGGTGGCTGTATCTGTTGGCAAAGTGGATTATGACTAGAACTAATGCAAGCCACAATCACATCTAAGCGCCCAGGTTTCAGATGAGACAGACCCGCAAGCACCTCATTATTTAGCCTTGACTGCCTTGACTTGTGATTTACTATTGGTATTCGGAACTTAGCCTCTTGTATCCAATTGTCTCTAGAATAGCATCCAATGTCACAAGCCCAACCCGGATCCGAGCGCGACGGTTATTCTTTCTGTCTCCCCTGAACTTCAATCCCCCACGGTCCGAAGAAAGGCGCCATGGCAGACAGCACTTCGAACCTAGTCCTCGCTTTGAGGTTGGAGACGGAATTCCTCGCCGGATGTGTGAGGCACACGGGACCGCTCCAGGGTCCGCCCGCACAGACAGAGACTCGGACAGAAACATGGCAGGTCGAGCAGGAAATAGGACGAGGCACATTCGGCACCGTCCGTTTCGAGAAGCGGCGCCACTCAGCTTCGTCCGTTAGCCAGGTCCGGGCTGTGAAGGAGGTCAGTAAGATGGCCTCCTTTAGAAACAGGTGGGATTTCTTGAGGGAACTAAAGGCGATGGCTGAGTTTTCGCAGCCAAAGGTTGGTTGAGCAACCCCTGGCCAGTTCTTTGTTGATGCTGATAGGATAGTATTCTCCATACTTCGTCCGCACATATGGATGGTTCGAGAACTCGGAATCCATCTTTATCGCCATGGAGTTCTTTCCCCTTGGTGACTTGCGCCGCTCTATGGATACTCGACCTCCATTTCCAGAATCTGCGGCGTCTCAAATCGTCCGGCAATTGACCCGAGGCATAAATTTCATGCACCAAGAAGGCTTCGCTCATCGAGATCTGAAGCCGGCCGTAGGTTTCTCCTTGGCTATACTCTCTTGTAATGCGTTTTCTGAATGGCATCTAGAACATTTTGGTGGTGTCCCGTCAACCCCAATGGCTCGTCAAGATTGCCGACTTCGGCATCAGTAAGCAAGCCGTAGAAGGGGGCACCGATCTCCGGACAATGGGACGCGGAACCCTTGGATATATGGCACCCGAAACGATGGGGTTCTTCCGAAGCGATGAATCGATTGGCACCTACTCCGTCACCGTTGATGTCTGGGCTGTTGGGGTCATCGCCGTGGAGCTTCTACTA
This sequence comes from Dactylonectria alcacerensis, assembly GCA_029931735.1. Classification (NCBI taxonomy): domain Eukaryota; kingdom Fungi; phylum Ascomycota; class Sordariomycetes; order Hypocreales; family Nectriaceae; genus Dactylonectria; species Dactylonectria alcacerensis. The sequence goes on along the minus strand of JAPMUZ010000006.1, from coordinate 432,638 downwards.
AAAAAGCTTCCATTCCGTGACCTCGCTGACGTTTCCGGCTACCTGCACGGCGTCGTATCACTCGATCTAGGCGGTGTTGATGGCGTGGACCTCTCGCCACCGTGCCGGGATTTTCTTCGCGGTTTGTTGACGCCCAGCCCTGTCACTCGACCGACAGCCAGCGCTGCACTTATCCATCCATGGCTAGCTGAGCCCGGATACTCGGTGACTACAGAGGAGTCGTGTGCCCCCCGCGTCTATGTCAGTTTCTCATGTCTCGTTGGATCTAACTATGGATAGGATGTTTGTTGAGGACGATTCGCAACGCGGTTCTTCGGAACTGGTAGACACAGTCATGCCTGTGTCCCCACCGTCACAGGCATGGTCCACCCTCTTATCCACCTACCACGGTCCAGGCTTCGATATGAGTATTCTTGTACCGAGGTTTCGCAACATATCAATAGACACGGTATGAATGCCCGTGTATCCTACTACGATACAATTTATCACGAGTACACTGTGTCTAATACGTTACATCTAGACCAGATACTTCATCTTGAGGTCAGACAATCCGATAGACATCGAAACAAGCGTTGCCCACTGCATTTGGACATCAAGTCCAAGAGTCAACAAGATACTGGATAAGGGTTACGGGAGGGCGAACGGACAAGTGATTCTTTTCTTCTCGGTGATCGGGAGGCAAGTTATAAGTACCCTTGATGCATGTCAGACAGCGGCATGAGCTACATGTCGAATAGCGAATGGTAAAACAGCGTGGGTGCTAACCTTGTCACGATTAACAGTAGGAAGTTCTGCGGCGTCTCTCGAATGACCAGCGCCATGGATTGGGATAACACCGACGAACACTGGGTCGAGGATTCCTGGCGGGGGTGAGCCTGTTTGAGAAGTGAACCTCGTTCGGTGGCTGACCATGACTCTTCGTAGGAGATTTACGCTCGAATGGCTCTGCCTGGCTGAGCTGTCGTTCGATCGAGTCAAGCATATCCCGGTAAAGGAGACCACGCCGAAATTTCTTGCCATCAGCTGTTATGATGGAACTGAAATTGTCGCCTCGTCTGCCTATGAGCTGTTGAAGGAATTTTCCTCAGCTGAGAGAGATGAGCAGACGCAGCGATTGCTTACTCAACCATCACAGTGAGTGATTGCTAGACTACAATCATAATTTAAGAGGGTTAAGTGAGTCTGTGGAATATGCAGTAGCTAGAGTCCCTAAAAGCTATACAAGATCATATATTACAAGATCGGTGTCACTATTTGCCTTGTACATGCATGGCCTTTTCATCATCGATACCCCAAAGCTCCAGGCGGATAACGCCTCTCTGTGAGACCGTGGGTACGCTTCTCATAGCCCCTTGTTCATCTTCCGAAACTAGGATTGACTCGTGCCATTCCACCAACTGCGGTTCTGTCCATCTTCTTCTTGAGGTCTTTGCTGAGACTAAGGGAAGATTTCGTGCTCTCGGAACTAGGGTTTCGAAAGTGATTTGTGACTCTCGGTATGACAATCCTAAGGGAAGATCCTGTGTCATATATCTAATTATATAACGTGGCGGGCCAAGTTCCATTTGAGCGGTTTCGCAGCTCCAGTTCGTTTAGAGTAGTGACCACGCAGTTTGTTCTTTAACATATGCGCTCCCTGGTCACAATGAAAAATTCGCCCTTTTTATTAGTACTGAAATCATAAGGTTCTACATTCCCTTAGACAGCTACAAACTTGGATACATAGTAAGCACTAGAAGCTATATTTTTGGCATCTCATATAACTCTTAGAGCTTATCTTTATACTTTTTTTTATTTCTTTTTATATCTCAGTCTATATAAGAGATAGGAGGTATTGTCACATTCCAGGTTCAACCCAGGCTGTCTGAATCAGAAGAACCGTGACGTTGTTACAGGCTGGAGCCTACGTGTAGATTCTACTACATCTTACCGCCTTCACAATTACTTAGGGCCGGGCCCGGACTAGGCCCACGAAGGAGGATTTCCTTCTCTTTAGCTTTTGATAGATCAATACACGGCCAGTCTCTAAGCGCACCTATTTACAGGCCGGCCCCCTTACAGACGTATCCACTTTTCTAAACCTGTCAGCTAATAATTACATTCACACAACATCGCACGATTTATGTATACATACAATCTAGCTAGGATTCTACGTTTATAGGACACATTTATTTCGCATTCTTATAGATAGATAGACTTAATCGGTATTAACACACTTAGTTACATAAAGAATCACTTTTGCACGTTGTCAGACTGTACCCTACATTACTTCTCCACTGTTTCATACACTACACATCTCGGACCTACCCTATAGCCCTAGGTTAGACCCGACCGTCACATTCCTACAGTTCTGAGAGTTTTAAGTCTGAAGACGCGCCTTCTTAGAGGTCTTATTCTGGATGTTCATTAAATAGCACAGACTTTGAGGGTGCTAGACACATAAGCCAGTTCTTGCTATCCGGGAACCATGTCCATCGTCCCGACCACTTTAGAACTTGCTGGCTGTTTGCAGATGCTCCCACTTTCCATTGGTGATTGCACCATTCCACATCAGACATTCATTCCCGATTCAGACAGCTCTGTAGCAAATGAGGACCTAGGCGCTTCAGCGTTTGGTGACGTGCTATTAGAGCCGTTCCGTTCATCTGACAATGGCGCCAAGAATTTGTGCAAGCATTATGACATGAAATGATGGATGCTATCGCTGCATCAGCTAGCTGTGGATTCGAATGGATCGGCCTCACCTGGCGTTATTATCCTTCGGCTGGCAGCCCTGACTTCACCTTCTTATAATTAGTTCCAAGGACTACAACTCTTATCACTTGATTAGGTGAGGTATGAGGATGATGTCCAGGCCACTTTCGCAGGAGGTTTGCTGTCATGAACGAGTATGTTCTTCTTTATATTATTGAACTATTTCTAGTGCCAGTGAGCCAGAGCTCCACATGGAAACTCATTGAGAAAGACGTACTGTCACGTCCGATATTCTCAGTCGCATATATTCCAAGATTGGCCGTACATCTCAACGCTTTATAGCCTTTGTTAGCTGAGAGGTAACTATGAGATGCTAGAGATAGAGGCCAATACATGCATGTAGCTGATTATCATGCTCTCAAACAGCTTCCCTCGATGTAACTTTGTTGTCCATGTTTGTATTCTCGTAAGAAATACTGACTTCTTGGACCCGCCTGATGTTTCTCTTATCGTCGCCTTGTAGTAGGATCGTCTCGTCGCTGTCGTTTTTGACCGTGCTTCGCCCTGCCTCGACATTTGCGAAGTTGCTGTTATTGAAACCGGTGTCTCCTTCGCCTCGTTTGACCGGGAAGGAGCTCAGAATATAAGAGCCACCTGGCCTGCAGGTGGAGTCGTCGTGCTGCCGGTATCCAGCTGAGCTTGACTCCTGGCCGCGCATCTTGTTGTAAAGAGGACGGAGGGCTGGTAGTGTAAGGCAGACAATGGTAGTAGTTACTTCACTAGCAGTCCAAATTACAGAGTCGGATGTAGCATCTGTGAAGAAAGAGATCAGACATTTAGATGCTAGATACGCTATCATGGATAAGGTTTTCAACTTACAAAGATAATCAGTAGAATTATTTAAGGCTTCGAGAGTAGACGTCCGAACGATTCCGCAAATACCGGCACTTGATTGGGTTAGTCTGCAACGATCGAACCCCGCAATATGGGCAGCGTGCTCACAATATTCCAAGACTCAAAGACAGACAAATGGTTATGCGTTCCTTGCGCTTCATGTTGAGCCCGCGGAGTGCAAGCCAAGGGAAACCTGCCAAGGCGAAATCCAGAACTGCGGCATAAGCTGGTTTAGCGTTAGACACCTCTATATCACCCCAAGGCGCGCTTTACTCACCGCAGTCAATGAAAGCCACTACAGTCAAGTTGACATAACATCTCTTTTGGTCTGCTAGTAGAGGGTTCCATATCGATTCGGTAGGAGTGCATTGCGCGAAGATTGCAATAGCTAGAACCGCACTCAAGACCATCATGGATGTGATGCAGAACCAGAGAAACCAGCGGTGCCTGTTTTTCAAGTGTAAGGTAAGGGAATACATCTCAGATAGGCCAATCGACTCACCAAGGAGCAGTAACAATCCGAAGCAGGAAAACAGCAACTGCCACCTTGCCCATTCCGATAGCCAAAGCAACAGTCGACTGGGCGCAGAGCAGATACAGCATTGCATCTGAAAATTGAGGAATCTCAAGTTGGTCAAAGTGTTGACCCATCCCGTGATAGACTGAGAATGTGGTCAAGATAGCGAAAATAGTCATGAGGGCCTAGTTGAATGTTAGCTTTCTCGTACATCGTGGCGGTAGGCCTTTGCTGACCGCCACTGAGACCAGACACAAGTCATCCCAGCCCAGTGATCCCCGGATGTAGCGACGAGTGTAAACTCGCAAGCCGATGAGCACATAGCTAATGACATTCTCGGCCCAGAGGACGCCAACCACAGTGGCCCCTTTGCCTCCGACTCCTGCCGCCTCGTACATTGAGTTGAGTTGCACGATGGAGATGCCCTGCCGCTCTCAAAAGCTTTCTCTTAATCAAGACGACACAATTAGTGAAAGATTTTGGCTAAGAAACGATGAAGCGGGGTCTACAGGTCTCTTCAAGGAGAGCTGGAGGAAAAGTCTGTAGAAAGGGGTTGTGATTTGACGCGAGCATGTCATTACGAAACGACTCATAGGTGCCCAAAATCGATGTACTGTGATTGCATGGACTAGGCTGACTCGTCTTCTTTTCCCCAGTGGCGCTAGCCTTCGCTAACTAATACAAGAAACCGGCCCGGGTCCGTCGATACGCCTTGCTTCAATACCAAGCGCAATAGAGTATCATCGCAAGGGGAAACCCTGGTATTTCTCATCTTTAGCACAGCTCGAGCAATTGCAGATCCTGGGCTGATAGGGGGTCTGCCAAGCGAAGAGTACTGGAAAACGGTTTTGATAATGCCACAAGTCCCGTGACCCCACAACTCCTGTCGATCATTTCAAGGACACATCGTACGGCCTCTAGCTCAGACCGCGGAGGACCGTTGACGAAATAGAACGAGAAATGAAGGAGGTATCGCCTATCTTGGCTTATATTTGTAGATCCTCGCTCACACTTGTAGATCTTCGCTACTGAACAGGTCCTCCCCGGCATATGAGCAACGCCTGACTTAAAACTCGGTCCGCTACGGGGAATTACCCTAGCGTTGTTATCACCCGGCACCAAGTGGGCAGATTCCGCTGGCTCGGGGCCCCGCCGCGGAGGATAAGCCGGTCGCCGTAGCCGCGGAGAGCAAGGCGCTATTCTTTTGACCGTCGTAAGTCGTATGGCAACACGTACGCTAGTGGCAGGGATATGAGCCAACAAAAGTCGAGAAAATGAGATTCATGGGATTTCGCCCTTTTTAGGTGTGCCAGGAGTCACGACTTTTAGGGATCTGCATTACAGTACATCCACTTCCTAAAGTCACATCGCTTTTTGAGGTCAGGTAGCGCGCCGTTGACCTTCCGTGCCCCCTGTGGAGACCGGGTCAAATGTTGTCTTACGACGGTCAGAGATACGACTTGCGTCAAAAATGTAGGTGGCCGGTTTTCAATTGCGGGGATTTACTGTATGGAACCATGTAAAGTGAGCAACTATCTTGCCTGTCCTGTGTTTTAAACGTATGACCGAAAAGTGAGGGAAATTGACAGGGATATTCAAATGGGAATCCAAGTAAAGAGCTCCACTGGTTCCTTGGCCAAAGGAGACAAATATAGAGCAGGGTCTGAGCAGGTTGGAGTTCTTTCAGTCCTTAATTCTTAATTCCTACTACAGTGTACGCACCGCTAAGTAAGTCATTGGCAAATTTAACAATGAGCGAAATCAAGCGGGTTCACGAAGGCAAGCTTGCGATTGTCACAGGCTCCGCCCGTGGTATGTCCTCAGCTTTCTACAGTGGCGTATGTTGGGCTGAATTAATGACTTTCCATCAGGAATCGGCGCTTACATTGCCCGCAACCTCGCTGCGCGCGGGGCAAATGTCCTCATCAACTATGCCACGCCGTCTTCGGATAGCTCTGCCGCAGCGCTGAGCCAAGAGCTCGAAAATCATCACTCAGTCAAGGCTGTTCCTTGCAGGGCCGACATCAGCAAGATCGACGAGTGTGAGCACCTTATTTCGGTGTGCAAAGACAACTTCGGCGGCGAAAACTTGAAGATCAGCATCATCGTTCATAATGCTGGCATTCTTTACCTGGGACCTCTAGAATCCGTCAGACAGGAAGAATTCGACCGTATCTACCGCACCAATGTTCTAGGCCCAACATTACTTACCGGTGTCTGCAAGCCTTACCTACCGACGGATCGGTCCGGGCGCATTGTCATGATGTCGAGCGTCAATCCCAAGATCGGCACCCCTAACACGACGCTTTACACGGGTACCAAAGCAGCGGTAGAGGCCATGGCCAGAATCTGGTGTCGCGAGCTGGCCGAAAACTGCACGGTCAACACCATCAACCCGGGCCCCGTCATGACCGACATGTACATGTCAGCTGGCGATCAAATCAAGAAAGACCTGGGCTTGTGGAACCCAGTGACACCTCTAGTTGCTGTCAGGGACTCGGATGGACCAGAAGTCCAGGAGCTGGGTAGGAAATTTGGCGGTCGGGCTGCGTATCCAGAAGAAATTGCCGACCTCGTCAGTATGATCTGCAGCCCCGAGTCAGGGTGGATGACAGGGAGCTTAGTTAGTGCAAATGGCGGGCTGTCTTTTAGTTACTGAAGCATTAGTTTGAACGGGTAGCGATACGTGGTACTCTGACTCGAAAGCCGCCTCCGCATATAATTAGTACCTCACCGACAATGTCCGTCGCTAAATCCTACTTACTCCTGTGTCTGCACGAATACTTGGCGGCCGTGAGCTTTTTAACCCCCTGCCATGCCCTATCTTCCCTGTAATAGTAAGACGTTTTCGTGTTCATGTTTGCTCGACCCTGGGGAAACCAGGGCTGCGATCGTCCATTTTGCGACGGCATTGCGCTACGGGTCGGGGAATGGGGCCGCTTCGAAACGGATGATTGCAATGTGGCACTAGGCCCTTGCCTTGCATAACGCGCTAGGATTTGCTCCTTCGTGTGTTGTTCGGTAGTTGTCAGCGGTCATTGATGACGACCTCAGTAATGATCGACGCTGCCGACAATGAACCCCCGCCACGCCTAGCCCCTGCGAAGACGCATCAAGGGACTTTGAGGCTGGTCTAGTACGCATTAGAGGTTTTACAAAGACATACAACCAACAAACCCCTTCAAGGGTGGGCTTTGTATTGACCGCTCCCAAGTCGGGCTTGCACTATTTAATCACCGACCTCATTTTCGAGCGTTTGTCATCTGAAACCTCTGCAGCTATCATCCACCCACCAGTTCGGTACTCCCTCCAATCTCTTTGTCCATTGCTACGCATAACGCAACATCATGCCTCCGCAAATTCCCTGTAGCGATATTTACCCAGTCCTGAAGGACAAGGTAGCCCTCATTACTGGTGGCGCCCAGGGCATGGGCAGAGCTACGGCCGAAGTTTTCCTCAAAGCCGGTGCCAAAGTTGTGATTTGCGACTTGCAGACCGACAAAGGCGACGAGGTGGCCAAGGAGCTTTCTGCATTTGGGCAAATCTACTTCACTCGAGCCGATATCTCATCCGCTGAGGATGTAGTCGCACTTATCAAGTTCGCCGTCGATAAGTTCGGTCGCCTAGACTGCGCGGTGAATAATGCGGCGCTTACCCCAGACAAGACGCCACTCACGGACTTCGACGAGACATATTGGGATAAGCTCGTCGGCATCAACTTGACGGGTACCGCACTCTGCATTAAGCATCAGATGAAGCAATTCTTAGCGCAGGGCGGAGGCGGCGCTATTGTCAACATTGCCAGTATCAATGCGTTTAAGCCGCAACCCAACATGCCGGCATATACAGCTGCCAAGCACGCCCTAATTGGCTTGACCAAGCACGCAAGCATGGAGGGTGGGCCACACGGTATTCGCGTCAATGCCGTTGCTCCTGGTGCCATCCTGGTAAGTGGTTCCTGACAGGACCCACACTGATTCAGAGTTAACTGACTCATATATACATAGACTGTCATGGCCGAGAAGGCATTGGAGATCATGGGCACGACTCATGATGAATTTGCACCAACGGTCAGCTATCTGAACCGGTTTGGCATGCCTCACGAGGTGGCCCAAGGCTCTTTGTGGTTGTGTTCGCCGGCTGCCTCGTATGTTACGGGTATCACATTGCCGATCGACGGCGGCTTCCTCGCCAAATGAGCACACATATCAGCGACTCTTGATAGAAAGTTTTGGTGCTGTCAGCGGAGAACTGGGGTATATAGCAATAAAGGTGCCTCTGTAGGGGTCGTACATGTCAATTTTTTTTGTTTGAGCTTCTGTGCCAATGAGCTGTGCCAACGGCAGTCAGAGAGACCATTGAGCTTGGTAAGATGCAGGTCTCATAACCGATGAACGAGACTCCTTTTGCCATGTCTCAGCCTCTCTAGCCTGATTAGGTCCACGTGTACGAGAGTCTTCACGGAATTCTACCGCGGCAGTTTTGGCATACGGATACCAGGATATAGGTATCAGCGCAAAGCCACGCAAGTATAGGCCACAAGGATTACAAATGTTCAGTGCATTAGTGGTTCCATTTGGTATCCAGTACCTGCTATTCCTACAGTCATTGTATGCAGTCCGAGTACCAGTACCTGATGTCAGAAGGCTGCTACCTACTGATTTGCAGCTTGACCCATCAATACAGAGAGCTTTCCCGCCTCTCTATGGAAGAATAGGCACTGATTCTGCATGCTAATGCAGAACTACTGCATTGGACGGTTGTAATCCTTGTCGCCCATGAAGACTTTCTTCATCCGTGTAGATCCCTTTTCATGGGGGCTCGTTGCCCCACTTAAAATGTGACAGAAACCAGCAGCTGAAAAGATCGACATGCGACATGCTTTGCGACACTCCGGTCCGACTTCGCCTGTTCCCTTGTCAAGCAAATGCGACAACTCACTTCGATAGTTCTCACTAGCCAGCGTCGTGCATTTCCTAGCTCCTCCGTCTCATTGCCTTGCCGGTCGAACCCTTTATGGGGCGAAGCAACGCTGACGGAGACCCGTTCTCCCCTAATGCAGTGGGAAGATCATCCCGGTTTAGGTAGTAATGGAAGTGACTCCAAAAGGAACAGCTTGAGCCCCTCAATACCGTCTTTGTTTCAACATAATCGTTCCTTTTTCTCTGAAGGTGGCGACAAGAGCCTGTACAGTAACTTGAATTTTTATTTCCTTGGCCAGTCTCAAACCATTCCATTGCCGAAATAGTTTCAACATGTCTCTTGAGCCCGAGAAAGGTCGGCCTGAGACTAGCCAGGAGATTATAGGTAACGAGACTGGGAGCAAGCCCTCTGTCGACTCCCCCAGCAGTGATGACATCAAAGATATCAACCACTCTGTCAGCTGGATCACGTATCAGGTAGGCTACCAAGACCTAGACTGTACCACAGGAGTCATTGACAAAAATCCAGGTCATCTTTACTGCTGCCCTCGGTGGCTTTCTCTATGGTTTCAGCGCCAATGCCATTGCAGGAACACTGGCTCAACCATCTTTCATTGCCAAGTTCCTAACTGTATCTGATGCTGCTCAACGCACGGATGGGCTCCTTGGAGGGTATGCCGACTTATGTCAGTTGTGTCTAGGTAGTCTAAATATGCTAACCCGATTATTCCAGCTTCCTAGCCGGTGCCATGGTCGGTTCCGTCGGCCAAGCCCCCATCGCAAAGCATTACGGCCGCCGTGTCTGCAACGCAACAGCCGCCGTTATTGTCATCGTTTCCGGCGCTCTTCAAGCTGGTTCCGTCAACATCGCTATGCTCCTGGCCTTCCGTGTCCTTTGCGGTATCGGTGGCGGCATGGTCTTCGCCAACTCGCCCGTATATATGTCTGAGGTAGCACCGCCTCATGCTCGTGGTGCCCTCGTAGGCATGCAAGGAGTAGGTGTCGTCACTGCGTATATTCTCTGCGCTGTTTTCAACCTTGCTTTTAGCTTTGTCGACTCAGCCATCCAGTGGCGATTGATCTTCATCGTACTGACAGGTATGGGTGTTGTTCACCTTGGATCCCTATACTTTCTACCAGAGTCTCCTCGTTGGCTCATGGAGCAAGATCGAGATGAAGAGGCTAAAGCTATCTTGGTCCGACTCCACAAGACCAAGTCCGACCCTCATGGCCTCCTCGCTCATGCCGAAGCTATCCAGATCAAGGCACAAGTCCAAACCGAGAAGCAGCTTCCCAGTGGCTTTTGGTACATCTTCACAACGAGGCACCTCTTGAAGCGGGCCTATTGTTCTATCCTTCTCTGGGTCATGGCACAGGGAACTGGTATCACTGCCATTGCGAATCTCATTCCAGTTCTTATGGGCGGCTTAGGCTTTGGCGTCACATTGCAGATGGCTCTAGGAGTCGCCTGGACTACGTGCTTGGTCATTGGATGCGGTTTCAATATCCTTCTACTCGACCGCGTCGGGCGAGTGAAGCTTTTAGGTAAGATTTTCAGACCATGTCATTTTATTAAATCCATAGCTAACCAAAATTCTTGTTAAGTCATTGGCGGTTTCGGTTCAGCTACCATCCTGAGTGTGATGGCTGCCTTACAGAAATTCTATCTTGGATCTGACAATACCGCCGGCCTGAATGCTGCTGTTGCGATCTACTTTATTTTCGGAGTCTTCTTCACGACGACTATTGAGTGCACTGCATATGTTTACGGATCTGAAATCTGGCCTACTCGTACGTTGACCGACTTATCAGACTTCCTACATCAAGATACGCTTACTTATCTTTCTTCACAGACCTACGTAGCGAGGGCTCAACTCTGGCCTTTGCATCCTTCTTCGGCAACTCTATCGCATATAGTGCCCCTGTTACTGTTGGTCTCAACAATATCGGCTGGAAGTTCTATATGATATTCGTTGCTGTCACTGTGGTCAGCACCATTGCAATCTGGTTGACTTTTCCTGAGGTCGGTCTTTCTTTGAAACAGATAAAAAAGACACTTACTGACCAAGATCCAGACACAAGGCTTGCCCCTTGAGGAAATCAATGCCAAATTTGGTGAACAAGTCGAGATTGACCTCAAATCCGCTGCGGTGGTAGGCGAGGCTGGGCGGGGTGGAATGACTGGAGATATGACTTATAGTCGTGAAGCTTAAGGGCTTAGAAGCCAGGACGGTACACTGGGAGTATTTAGTATTAATGTTCCTAGACTGCTTCTATCTCGCGTCTGTCGTTTACATAAATGATAATGTCGGATGCCTTGCCAGGGTATCTCGTTACCGGCGTCCCAGAGGATTCTCTCGTTGATATACTTCTACGAAAGGGGGCGAAAATAGGGAAAACGACCGCCCATATTCCACGGGTCTTATCTTCAGCTCATCTGTAGAGTGTATTAGCTAGTATTCTCAAGTCTCATTTGTTGAGCACTAAAATTGTAGGAGGGCCCGCAGAGATTATCTTACCAGAGCAAATTACCGGCACCTGCGACCAAATTTCTAAAAGCCATATTTAGTGATGATGAATGCATTAGCCGCGCTAAGTCTAGTCATTCTCGCGCGCCCTATAGGTATTGGCGGCCTTAGCTAGGGCAAGGAAGAATTGAAGATTTTCATTACTGCTATCTGTTATAGGGGGACATTAGCAATTTGGACATTCATTCATACTCGCCAATGCGAGTTTCGTACGCGACTGCTATCGCTCCGAAATGAGCTAATCGTTTCTCAGTTAGTCTGTTCACGTTACGAAACTTGAGTGACAGTATCTTTTAGCTAAGGATGAGGGAAGGTGTAATAGGCGGTAAGGGTTGTTAGTATTAAATATGCAGATGTCTATTAGCTTAAGTTAGAGCATTCTTTTTTATGTTCAGCGATTGGTTGGCCTCCACCTTTAGCCTCTCCTTGTCGAGGAGTCCAAGAGACGAGTGAGATGCAAGCCTCTGAGAACGGAATACTATTCTGCATTGCCTTCAGGGAAAACATCTAGAGCTCTATCCAACAGCCAGATATCTGTCCAGAGTCTTTCTTCCTTTAGGGTGAGCCGACTTCATTTTCGAGGCTCAATATTCCTGTGGTGTTCGGCTCAATCATCAAAACCCAGCCCTGGAGAATTGTATCTCAGATGATGCCGAAGATGCTGGTCCCTCTTCGCCTGTAGTAGATTCAGTCGTCATACCCAGCATTCCATCAAGGCTTTCCGGACCCTAATCACGACGACCCGGCCGTGGCTAGTCACTGTGCACAGCGATCTCAGTGGTCAGCACCACAGCCGTAGTACTGCGTTCTAGGTCTCTGCTGTCCCCTCCACTGCTAATGGGTGCTTCATCTGGCCTCTTGCTCTGGGCTATCACTCTCGAGCCGCCTGCGCAGTCCTCCACGAAAGTGTCCAATGCCATGTAAGCAGTCGCATCGGTGCGACTGCGCGTGTACGAGCTACTGGATTGTGAACTCTGCGTCAACCCCACCAGCCGATTGAGGATGCCGAACTCCAGCTTCAGTTTGATGCTATATGCCAGTGACTTGCAGCCTGTTTTCACGTTGTAATAATCCGCGAACTTGAGAGCTACGATGGTGGAGTTGAGAAGTATGATGAAGATGATGTAGATCAGATGATTCATAATACTTTTTAGCATGGCCCTCCTTCATATATCCCTCTCGGTTTTCAAGAGTTTCGTGGTCTCCCTGGTGTAAACGCTGGAGATGATAGCCTCTTAGACGAAAAAGGCTATTAACTATAGTTTCTCGTAGACAGAGTATGAACCGATGAAGGGGCATGGGTTCTATCAGACGGGATGGAATGGTTGAGACAGCTTAGTGACGATGGAAGATCTTGTCTTTTCTCTCTGTCTAGAGGGAAGAATGCTAGCCATTTATCCCTAGGGATCCGGCTGATCCGGACACCCTTGAACTGATAATGCCGTCACAAGCCGTTTATCTAGGTTGTTGAGGGTGGACTAGGTTTAAAGTCTCTTTCTAGGTTCGAAGGAAAAACACTATATCAGTCCGGCCCATCCGACCCTATGTACAGCTGGCCTTTCTATCGGTCTGTCTGACAGGCTAGCCGAATTTGCACCGTATACTAAGACATTGACTGGAATGTATAAAATAATGTCATTGAAGATGATTATGGCTAGAACAGTGCGCATACCAGCACTCGGCATTTGCTTTGTGCCGTTCCCCAGCGCTGCCATTCTTGTGCAGGTCGGAGAATAGCGAAGAACTGCCTGATAGATTCCAACCGTCGCTTCCCCAATCCGTAGCAAGACTTCACCGTTACCATATATCTCTTTCGCGCCATATCCGACTTCGCATCACGGCAGAATCGTAGTATCCATGAGATGCATTGTCGGAACATGCAAGAGTTCACGACTCAACCTTACTCTCATTCAAGCAATCGATCTATCCCCTCTATACCTCGCGTTGATGAACACCAACACAAATCAATACCCTGTTGCATGATGGGATTAGTGGCGGGTATTCAACTAGTGTGGTCGGGGACATCGGCAACTAAAGTCATTTGCCATCGGCAACTGAAGGCATTTGCCATCGGGAACTGAAGTCATTTGCCATCGGCTTTCATGCCAGCTCTACCCCATACTTTCCCCTGACCCCACGTTCTAATCTCCCGGGGCATGAATGTGGGGAGCGGAGGGCCAATTACTTGGACCGCTCGCCGGGGCTTCACATATCTGCCAGAGATAAAAAGACTTTGTGAGTTCTCAGTCGCTGAGCGTTTCTCTAAAACCAGACCTCAATATCACTTGCCAAAATGGCTGCCCTCATTTTTTACGCATTACTGTTCCAATGGCTTATATTCCCGGTGACGCCAAAACTTATAACACACAACAGCTTCTTCCCAAATCATGTCCTACGGGTCACCACACACAACATTGCAGTAGCCTGCGAGACGCGGTTATCAACGGTTGTAAACGGAACGTCTCCTGGACCAGAGCTCCGCATCAGGTCTGGCGAAACAACATGGATTAGAGTCTACAATGACATGGAAAGCCAAAATCTAACCATGGCAAGGGAAAAGGATCCGCAACGTCAAATCAAGAAGAGACGCTAATAAGAGACAGCATTGGCATGGCCTATCTCAGCGGACGGCCGTGTTCTCGGACGGCAGCCCCCAAGGCTCTCAATGGCCTATCCCACCCGGCCACTTCTTTGACTACGAGCTGCGGCCAGAGTTGAGCGACTCGGGTACTTATTTCTACCACTCCCATGTCGGCGTGCAGGCCCTTACTGCTGCTGGGCCACTAATCGTCGAGGACTGCGGGAAGCCGCCTTACCGGTATGACGAGGAGCGCATACTACAATGGAGTGACTTCTTCCCCCAGACCGATGAGGAACTTCAGAGTGGGTTGGAAGCAGTGCCATTTGTCTGGTCAGGTGAGACGAGTGCCGTTTTACTTAATGGGAAGGGTATCGGTATCGGGCAGAACCTCTCCGAGGATGGCGGTTCTTGTACACTGCCCGTTATCGACGTTGCTCCTGGCAAAACGTACCGCTTTCGCTTCATAGGATCGACGGGATTATCTCTGGTTAGCATGGCGTTTGAGGGCCATAATAATCTCACAATTATCCAGGTCGATGGCGGTGAGTGGACGCAACCCGCCTCTGTTAGTCACATGCAGCTGGGATCTGGCCAACGGTTTGATGCGCTATTCGTGGCCAAAACAAAACGAGAACTAGAAGCCGAAAAGAGAACTGCATATTTTCTCCAGTTCGAGACCCGTGACCGACCGGCCGTCTATCGCGGCTACGCGGTACTCCGCTACTCCAAATCAGCTCCGTTACCCAAACAACCGGCGAAGGCGCCACTCAGACTTCCAAATACCACATATGACTGGCTTGAGTACCAACTACGGCCCCTATATCCAGAGCCTATGGGCCATCCCACTCTCGCTGAGGTCACTCGCCGCGTGATTATCGACGCAGTCCAGATGATCAATCCGACGAGCAATCACTTGATATGGCGTCTGGCGAATTTGTCTTGGACAGGCGACGATGTTCAAACGCCCTTGTTGGTTGATATCTACAAGCGTGGCGACGCTGCTGTGCCAAACTACGGTGCTGCGCTTAGTAACTATGGATGGGATCCTAAGACAAGAGCGTTTCCGGCTAAGGTGGGGGAGGTGCTTGAGATTGTGTGGCAGAATACCGGATCGCTGGTGAAAAGTGGCGGTGCCGTGGATATGCACCCCTTTCATGCCCATGGGCAACACTTCTACGATATTGGTAGCGGGAATGGCTCATATGATGCTGAAGCAAACGAAGAGAAGCTCGTCCGCATGGGTTACAAGGCTGTGAAAAGAGATACGACAATGTTATACCGGTATTCAACTGTCACAAACCCAGGAGCTCCAGCTGGGTGGCGGGCGTGGCGGATCCGGGTGAACCAGCCGGGGGTGTGGTTGATCCATTGCCATACAATTCAGCACATGGTCATGGGTGGGTGAATCTTCCTAAGAGATGGCAGAAAACGCTAACTTTGATCTGACAGGTATGCAAACAGCCTGGGTTGTTGGTACCGCGGCGGAAATTCAGAAACTTCCTCTTGATGAAAGCAAAGGGTATCTAGTTTATGGAGGTGACGCCTATGGTAATGTCACGCATCATCCGACCTGCAACCACCAGTTTGGGAACTCGAAGACATGTAAGACCTACAGGCCGTAGGGGGGTTTGAAATTCTGCTAGAAACCTCACCTTCGCATGAGCTACGATCAGAAGATAAACAGAGGAACATATCTTAGCTTTGCGACTCCGCACTGTTCTTCGCACTGGACTTTGAAAGTCAAACGTCACGCCGCAAGTCACGCTTCAAATCAGGCCCTCCAATCACAGGCTTCTAATTATATGATTTTCGTCTAGTAATTTTCAGCGAGTCCTCTTTCTCCCCGCGTCCGTCCTCTAAGAGCATTTCGTTCCTCAAGGAACAGGTGTGGGTGGCGCAGTAAACAACAGCGCCACAAAGCCCTACCTTTTCTATTAGCCCATAGCGGTCTGCCTTAAAGATCGGAGATCTACCCCGGGCAGTGAAGACTATAAGCCGTGCCTCTCAAAGCTCTTCCTGCCTGGATAAAAATGAGACTTTCCACGGTGCAAACCCGCAATCCCATATCAGCCATCCACAGCGTGAAACAGATTTGTGCAGCCGCTCTCTTTCCGAGTTGAGTTCACCAAGAATAGTGTTATTCTCGCCGCTGCCCGCTGGGAGGAAGCTCCGTAGGTTGCCTGACAGCAGGGGCGCTGCTTCCAGGCTAGCAAAGAACTCTTAGTAGCCGAGGGGAAATCCAATGAGAGCCTCTCGCCCCTCTACTATTTGGGTGACGTTGATCGGATTTCGAATCGGAGGCTGGTAGTAGGAGCTGGACACAATTATGGCTTCCACTTGCTCAAGGTAGTAGAGGTAGTAACGATAAGCCATAAAGGAGCCTCAGTCATGGCCGATTGGTATGATGCCAGAGACATTCTCAGTAGCCAGGATCTCAGCGATATCGCCAGCTATGGCATTGGAACTAAAGTAGGAAACGTCCCAGGGTTTGGAGGTGCCACCGTAACCGAGGAGATCGGGAACCAGAATGCAGAGCCCGAGAGTCAGAAGCCAAGGTACTACAGCCGCCCAGAGTTGGGAAGTGTGAGGAAAGCCATATAAAAGTAGGAGAGCCGGGTTATCCGTAACTCCGGTTCCATTGCTGAGCGGACTGACATAGTGTCACATCTATCAACTGTTGAGACTGAAGATAAAGTCTCAAAGACTCGGATCTCTAGTAAACCGGTCTCAAAGACCCGGCTTCCTAACAAGCCGGTCTCAAAGACCCGGATCCCTTGGGATCCGGTCTAACGAGATCCTTATCATAGCTATGAGAGCAACCTACAAATAGGTCTGCCGCGAGCCCTCAGTTAGATAGAAATCAAGAGCTTCTATTCACATCACAATGCACCCTTCCTATCTGATGCAACACATAGTACGTGTACTGAAGTGATTGTGAGTTGATGAGCTGCTTCTCAATGAAAAAATCCATGCTAAGAGTGACAATAAACCTTTCTATAGTGGTGTAGGGAGATTGAACCACTGTCTGGATGGACAATGACAAGATTTGAGATGGAGTGATGGATGGTATGGTGGTGTCATATACTACTGGGGACGAGATGCCAGTGATTTATATACCACTAACGCTGTTGCGATAGTTGAAAGAAATTGGGCTAAATTGGTCGCATTCACTATCAATAAACCATGGTGCGCGATATACCGACTCCTTTAGGCAATTCTTAGATTGCCGTGTTGATGATGGCGTTAACAAGCGGTCCTCGATACATGATAACCAGCCCGTGATGGCATCCACCGAAGATCATAACGACGTTATTCTATTTCCAGCATTAGTACTTCGGAAGACTCTATAGCCTATAGGCATTATGATTGTTAGTGGATATATGGAATGTATAGAGAAGTCACTAAGAAATCCTATCCTTGGTCATGGTAGACGATCACGTTTTGTTTGGCTAACCCACACCCGGATAGCTTCTGGCCAGTAGGTCGAGACTGCCACTGAACAGTGGGAAGTGGGGCGAGGCAAGCGATGGGTGCTTGGGTGACCGGTCTGACAAACCAATTAAACATAATTATAATATCCCCGGTCGGCATTTGGCGGCTTGCTCTCTTATACTTGATGGGCGACTTTCACATCTGCATGCTTACTACCGTGTCTCACTTCGTCGTCAACAGAAGGGATGGGACAACCATCGAGCCACTGCGTTCTCTTATTCTTCCTCTGCAGTCGAGGGTGGGCGCATGATTTGACTCGAGTACCACTGTCAACGCTAGGTGTGAGCCCACGTTCGCTCACCCTGGCATGATTGTTGCCATCCTGGTCCAGAGGTTTGACCCACAAGATGCTGTCCAAAACTCGGAGTATTTTAAAATACGGCCGTGTTTAGCCTGACCGTTTCTGGAGGCGTATGAATGATTACCCATCGCACCGGTTGTCATTGGGCCACACCTTATTTCTTTTTGAATAAGCACTGATAGCTCTAGGGTAAACCCCCTTATACTTTTCTGTTCCAAATTCAGCGGTGCTGTGATGAACGTCAATCAGTCTCACAATGAAACAGGATCAAGACCTCGTGGTAGACCACGGAAGAAACCTTCTGACGACGGCGGATTAAACGTGCGCTCCTCGTATATTTTCCCAAAATGCAACATCATTCATGCATGCTATTTGATTAGGGCCACTGATGGCCAGCCTCTCACCAGGCACGTAGGGAGAAGAATCGCGCAGCACAAAAACTGTATCGTCTCCGTCACTAGGCCGAGGAAAAATCACAAAGTCAAGAGGCTGCCAGGCTGGAAACAAAATTCAACCACGTCGTCTCTATATTCCTTCACTGACCAGGTTGTACGCCCGAAGTGGGCAAATTGTGACGCATCACTAAAAAGTGACCTACGAATGTTGGTGAAGGACGTGCTGTCTTTGATGGAGGATTCTCCTGATCTAGCTTCCCGAAATTCGCAGCCGCGAGAAAATGTCGCTTCGACTTTTACGGATTATGACAACCCTGCAAGGTTCCGAAGCGTTCCATCGGGAAAGGCTCGCAATACCTAGCCATAGCCAGCTCCAACTCCTATCACCCGCCACACTGAGTTCAAAGCTTTCGACCTTCCGGTGGACCATGTTAGCCAGTATGCGGAGCGGAATATCAAACTCAACACGGACCTTTCAGTTTCCATTATCTCTCAATACCTGACTCCTAGCCACCGCCGACTCGACAACCCATTAAGTCTGCAACTTGCCCATTTAGCGATCCAACATGCTTACCAACTGTTATCGACTGCCGCCAGTCCGATGGATGCCGCAGTGCCTCGAGCTTTGGGCTCTCGGCTCAAGCGACACACGCGAGAAGATATCCTGCACAGGTTATACTGGTTTCTTGGGCCTGGTTTCGCTGAGCTGGGCTGTCTCGCTACCGCTTCTTTTTCACACTCTACTCAGCCAATCACCACACGAGCGGAAGGCGAGGGTGCTCAGCTGACAGATAGGCGACTCTATAGTTTGGGTGAGGTTGCTAGAATTCTGCGACAGAGGACTCGTGGCTTGCGAGCCGCGATACCCCGGATGTCGTGGTGTATATTGGTTCATCAAGCCAGATCACTAGCCCGACACATCCACATGTTCTTGAGAGGCAATTCCCATCAGCGCAAAACGCCAACTGCCACACTAATACAAAAGCTCTGATAACCATTTGAGTTTCAAAATTGCTTCTATTGCAAAACGTGTCGAGAAGTGGCATTTGGCTTGGATCAGGTCCGGCCTTTTGAGGCGCAGATGTTGAGCAGGCCATCCTGAATTCTATCACTGTACCATCTACCCGAATGGAGACGGAGTCTGGGTCTTGCTAGCAAGTAGGAAATAAATTACGTTGAACTTCCCTACCCCGACTCAAATTGAGACTTGTCTTCACCCATCCAGCCATTTGCAATTAACAAAGTTAGGCAGGTTCACATGCAAGGCGTTACGGCTGTTGAAGCCGTAGGAAGAATGTTAAATAACAGCCAGAGGAGGGTAGATTCCACATTACACGAGGTTGAGCGTCATTATTACTCATTTGGTAAATCAGCGCAACAAAGAACAACCGTCGATAGCCACCTATCTTTGCATCCAGATTAGCAACGTTCCAATGTTGTGACTCTCAACTCTTCTGTATAGCTCCTCTAGAAGTGAGTGATACCTGTGCGTGTAGAACCAACGTACAAAAACGTAGCAAGGCGCCATGCCCCGGATTAATCATTACCTTGTTTGCTACGGAAGGTAATTGGTGGAAGTTGGATGTGGATAAAGCACAGTCGGAATTATTTTATAATAGAAAAGCTGGCTTCCGATATGCCTCCGAGGCTAATCCTCTATAGGGCAGACCACGGGGCGCATAGCGTCATCTTGCTATTACATAAACTCCCCGAGATTGAGTTCCACGCCTGGAAGCCGTCACCTCTTGCAGGGGGCAATGATCTGTAACGTTCTAGAGGATCACCTCAGGGCCCAACATCTCAGTTACGTTTACTTTTCACAAGCACGGTGATCGCTAAGGTCTATGTATGCAGATATCCAAGGTCAATTTAGTGATTAGGGCAATGAATAGAAATTACGCTTCACTGATTTCGCAAGGGCAACTGGTAGAAATGCATGCCAAGCTTTGGAAGCTATATTCTCTTAACCCCACACCGGAGCAAAATATGTGACATAGCACGTCCGTTTTGTCGCTATTCTGCGTGCCTTCAACGGCTCTCGGCATTGGATTTGGGCATGAGAACAAATCACTGTTTGCGGCGCCTGTATAGTCGCGTGCCTTGAGGTTAGTGCTTCCAGGAGCCGGTCCTGATTCTTGCGATGTAGATGTAAACGCGAATTTAAAAAGTCCTCTAACTCATTCCAATCCACCGAGATTGTTGTTTCAGTATACCTCTCAGGGTGACTTATCAGATAGGCTGGACCTAAAATCTTCAAGATTCTTCAGTACAGGTCTCGGCTTGCCATCATATCCAGTCTTGATAAACCATTCCTTCAAGCTCCTGATCCTCCCTGGGTGGATTCGATCAAGCAACTGGGTATCCCGTGGTCCCACAATGCCTTCTCCCCAAAACCGCCACCATGCAGAGAAGTTCCGCCTCCAAGTCATGTCTGACTCGTCCCGGACAATGTTCGGATCCGCAGTGAAATTGACAAATGCTCCAGGGAAGGGCTCCGCGGATGATGCGTAGTCGTCAAACGGAACGTATTTGTGAATGCCCTTTTTGCCAGTAACTTCAGTGAAGGTTCTAGCAATATCCGAGAAGCTGACCTCGTCAGTTGTGACTTCCAGGTTCAGGCCGGCACTCTCTTCAAGGTTGTCAAAGAGCCAGAGGGAGTAATGGCCGACATCTTCCAGCGCAATGAGTGGAATTTTCCCGTCTCCTATCCAAAATATTAACATGAGCCACGGATACAAGCTCAAAGCTAGACGTACGGGCGGGGTTGGCCCAAAGGAAAGACCCATCTGGTTGTTCCCTGGGCGGAAACATGCCGTCCATGAGCATGTCCATGTAAGGTCCTGTTGTTAGAATAGAACTCTTCATGCCCTCTTGACCCTGAGCAAGGATGAAGTCGGTGATTCTCCCTTTCGAGTCATTATGGCCCCAGTGGTACTTCTCGTCCCCTATCGCCGGCTTAGCAGGACTCTTCGAGGCAAGAATCTTAACTTTGAAGATCTAAGAGCACTCACAACCCGACTTTTTCAATGCATAATCTGTGGAAGCCCAAACGTAATGCTGAACATTTTCATGTCGAGCAATCTCGTACGCCCGGATACCATAGAATAACTCGCTCTTCTGGCCGAGGGTAAAGCCGTCTGTATTGACCCAAGCACCGTAAACGCCTTTGAAAGCTTCATGGAGATCTTCCTGGTTGTCTTGCCTTCCTTGAATCAATGTGACGTTCGCGAGAGCTGCAAGACTCCGTGAACGGTCACTGCTGGCATTGCGTGTGAGAACTCTGACGAGATAGCGATTGCTAGCAGCGAAGGCTTCCTTTAGTCAGTATTCCATGACCCAGCAGATTCGCGGAACAGCGGCAAATTACCTTTGACTACCGGAATGCCTTGGGCGCCCGTGCCACCGATGACGAGGATTTTCTTAAGTTCTGACATTCTGAGGTGAACACCCCCTTTTTAGGCCGAACCAGTGTACTATTATATTATGAAAAAGCCTTTCAGCCTGGCGAACACACTCCGGTCACAATACCGCCATGGCCTCTTATCTACATTGAGAAGATTCTTCAGTTACGTGTGAAGTTCGTTAATGATTAGTGATCATCTGCACACGAAGGTGGTGGTTGCGTGATTGGATGTTAGTGGGTGAATAAGCAAGCGGCGGACTGATGATAAATTGGAACCATGGTATTTCAAATCGTTGGTAGTTAAAAGACAGTCTGGTGGGAAATTACATAAAAGAGTTACAACCCATGTCGCACCCAGTACCCGACCGGGCGGTTAGGGACGGCAGAACTAGAAGTATTGACTAATTATAAGAATTTGATTACGATATCTTATTACATATATTAACTAATGTATAGGTGTTAAATTAGACTATGTTAAAACACTTAGGCGTAGAGTGGTTATGTCTTTTACTGATTGCCAAGGCTCTATTGTTAATATTGGCTAGCACTGCTGCTGAGAACGGTTAGCTAGAGTAATAGCGTTAGGTGAATCTGCATAATCAATAAGATTTAACGCATGCAAAACTTGCATCGTATACATTAGCTTGAGTATCTCCATGGGGTCATGTAGAGTCCAAGAATATTCGGACTAGCCGGAGTATTAACATCCGGCTAACCAGGATCGGGCACAGGCCGGCTTACATCGATCTCAGAAGCTAATCTTATTTATTAACATGTTAGCAATTCGATAGAACAACGCGGAGACCTTAGCAATATCCTATATTATACATGGCATATGTCTAATAAAATCCCCCCTTGTAAGGCTATGTTTTTTTCTTACGTCTGTAGCTTGGCTTGCAAGGCTGACCTAACCCTTCAGTAAACCTCAGCAAAAATCTCTTCGCTTCATAAGGTTAGCAGATGGTAAAGGTTCAGTGCCAGTCAAAAGCGGGGTGTATGTATATATGTATATATATTTTTCGTCCGAGGGCCGTTTGGTTGAAAAGTCCCCTTCCAGCCCTAAGGTAGCCGCAGCGTCCGAAGGCGAAGCTATGACGGAAGATGTCCCGAAAAAGCTCTTTGCTAACGATGCCGCAGATCCTGATGACTTCACGGCTTACCATGTCCTCAGTGGATACGTGTCCAATATGGTCGCAGGCTCTCAGATGACGGCGATCAGTCTCTCGGCAGTGATGTACCATTTTTCGTAAGAATCCAGCTTGTACATGGTATGGTGTCACGGCCCATCTCACGTGATGCTACTCCCTGGACCCAATACCAGAACAAACTGCATGGAGCAGGGCACTCCACTTTTTATCGCCAAACCTTTTCTCAGGTGACCCTGCCCCTACCCTGGAGGATTCAATATTAAATACGTCAGCTTACTGTCAAGCGGGAGTTCACTAAACAAAAGGCAACAGGTCAACCCGCAGCTCTATGAGAATCAGAAGCAGCAATGGAGGGCCTTCGGAAAGTCGTTCTCGGCCAGGCGCACAAGCTGTCAAGTTACCCGACAATTCCCACCGACACTGTGTTGCAAGTTCACTACTTTGATGACACGCCGCTTTTGCGTAACAGCGTGCAATGCTGGACACTGAGGTTTAACGACGCGCTCAACGCAGAGATGCTGCGGGCATCCTTATCTAGACTCCTTGAGCGGCCAGGATGGATGAAGTTGGGAGGCCGAATTCGCCTCAATGTTAGTTTATGCGCCGCAAATCCGTAGGTGAGATCGTTCTGATGTTCCGCAGGACAAAGGGAAGCTCGAGATTCACGTCCCGATGGCCTTTACCTCACAACGGCCAGCGCTCAATTTCCACCACGACTCATTTGACGTCAGCATAGGCGAGCACCCTCTAGCATCTACACTTCCAGCGCCCACCTCCAACACGCCGTCTGTGCAACGCGGACCCTCGGCCTTCAAGGCCTTGGGCATCCCGCCAGGAGCACCGAGTTGTCTCGAGGATTACCTAAAGTCCGACTGCCCGCAGCTGACGATCCACGTCGTGTCCTTTACCGACGCGACACTAGTATCGCTCTGCTGGCCGCACATTGCCGCCGACGCAATGAGCCTTCGCGAGATCGGTGCTGCGTGGAGTCTTGTACTCGCCGGGCGAGAGTCCGACATCCCGCCGATGCTGTCCGCAGGCGAGGATCCGATGGCTCGTGCTGGGATCAATCTTGTTTTTGCCGAACGACATGCCCTCCAGGAGCAACAGGTCCAAGGATGGTGGCTGTTCCTCTGGGGTATCCGCTTCATTCTCGACTTGCTGTGGTGGCGGACGATGGAGACGAGGGCAGTCTTTCTGCCACACAGGACTGTGCAAGAGCTACGAAGCGAAGCAATGGCTTCTCTCGCAGCAACGCCCAGTTCGGCTCCGTTTGTTAGCGACGGCGATGTAGTGGTAGCATGGCTGGCTGTGATGGCGACCGAGGCGATCTTCGCACGGAACTCGACCCGGACGATCAGTATCGCCAATGCTTTTGACCTCCGCGGACGCTCTGCATCACTCTTCCCCTCCGAGAAGGAGAAGGGGGCATATGTGCAAAATGCCGTGTTTCCTTGTTGGACGACTCTCCCAGCTTCTCACATCCTCGTCCGGAAGCCTGACGCTCTCGGGACTGTGGCGCAGGCGATCCGGGAGACTATCAAAACGCAGACAACCGAAGACTCGGTCCATGCCTTGGCCCGTCTGACACGAGAATCTCTTGACAAATCTGGACTGCCGCCGATGTTTGGTGACACGAGTTCCTTTGTGCTAAGCATGTCCAACTGGAGCAGGGCTCGGCTCTTCGAGTCGCTCGACTTCGGGCCAGCGATTATGAGAAGCACTAGGCACGGTGGCCGCCATCGGGTGTCAGCAGAGAGAACGGAATTGCTCGTTAGGGTGAAATGCAATCCCGTCTACTACCATGTCCAGGGAGTGAGTCCAAATAACATGCTGGCAAGGAATATGGCCTTTTTCACAAGCACCCCCAATGGTGATTACTGGATCAATGGATGTTTTCCGCCTCAAGTTTGGAATCTGATTGAGTCAAAATTCTAACTGTGACGGGCGGGTCTAACCTAGGGAAGTAGGGTAGATCCGGACGTGGTGGTAGATGATCTAGTGGATCAGGACGTCGTAATGAGCAATGCAGGTCACGGTCTGGTAACGGCAGAATAGTAAATTCAATATAACCAAGTGTATTAGCGAGTTGAACTAAGTGAAAGGCCGAAAAGGATCCAGCCGGGTAACAGTGAATGGGGTACAGTGATTCAAGGAGTCCATGAACAAGGTTGGTGCATCCCGTATCTCAACCTTTCGCTTTTGAAGCACGTTATCCGTCCCAGTCGCAGTTGACGGGCCCGAACCCCGGAACCAATTTCACTGTTTGCTTGCGACTTGGGCAAACCAACAGAACCTCTCTCCTTAATCTAGTCGACGCAGATCCGTTGTATTTGCCATGATGGAATCCTCCAGCGAAGTCCAGCCAGGTCTGCCAAGTTTGCGCAAGATTTCCTCCGCCCGAACCATCGGCCTAATCTCGTTCAGGTCTTGTCCATCGGAAAAGTTCGGAATGAAGCGGCGGCCTGGGTTTTGCCTGCGCAGGGTGTCTAGGATGGCATCCCAATTAAACCTCCCCGCGAAGCCGAAAATTCTCTCCTCACTGACATCCGGGAGAACAGTGGCCGCCACATGGAGTCTTGCAGTGTCTTGGACGTCGATAAAGTACTCTTTTCCACGATCAGCGTTGTCATTGGGCCTACGAAAGCTTGGAACACGTACGGGGTACGATTGATTTCAGCGACGAAACCTCACCATTCCAAAGCAGAATGGGAAGTATTGAGCTGCTAGGGTGGCCTTGCGCTTCTGTGCTGAGACTTGGGCCAAAATTGACATTGGGTAATACTGCAAGAGTTAGTATCCCCACGATGGAAGAAAGGCAGGACAGACACACCGGTGTTAAGAACAAAGTCCCGCCGTCGAGAAGGAAACTCCCTGTAACACTTCCAGATTTCTTGTTCCGCTGCTGTCTTGCTGGCCGCATAAACGGCGGATGAACGCTGTGGTTCGTAGGGAGGTTCGGCCCACGCTTCTTGGACGGATGCTTCATTCCACGTGTCTTGCGTAACGACTATCCCAGGGCTGCTCTGACTCGAAATCACAGCTGCCGTAGACGAGGAAGTGTAGGTAAATCGCTTCACATTTGGTTCAGCTAACGCCGCATTCAAGACGTTCACGGCGCCGGCAACCACAGACGGTATGACATTGTATGGATTGGGGTCAAATGACATGTCGGACGCGACGTGGGCAACTGCGCACACACCTAGGTCTATCATTAGTCGAGTTCTTCGCCTCGTCGTAGCCAGGAGCTTCTGAACCTACCTTTTATCACGTCACGAAACGCCCCATCTGCTGCCATATCGGCCACAGGAACAAGTTCAAAGTTGCCTTCACCGTATTTTGCATCGAAAAGTGTCTTAATCCATAATCCCTTCTCAGTATCACGGACAGTTCCTCGAACTTTGTAACCATAGTGAAGGAACTGATCAGCCACATTGGACCCGATGAACCCGCTCACGCCGGT
This sequence comes from Dactylonectria alcacerensis, assembly GCA_029931735.1. Lineage (NCBI taxonomy): Eukaryota > Fungi > Ascomycota > Sordariomycetes > Hypocreales > Nectriaceae > Dactylonectria > Dactylonectria alcacerensis. Next base: position 406,300 of record JAPMUZ010000006.1, on the reverse strand, counting down.
GACAAGCACAAGTGAGCCCTTGTCAATAGTGACTTCCGGAAGGTCTGCCATCATAATGGTTAGCTGCCGAAGAAATGTTTCCTGCCAATACTTAGGTAAATGGTGGTTCGGGTCTACATCAGGCTGAATGATAGGCAAGAAGCTGCCTTGTATTTAAAGTGCTGTAATTCATAAGTGAAGCCGCCGAACTGAGGCGTTGCAGAGCAGCGGCAATGCTGACAAATATGATGCCGGCTAATTTTCATACCGGCCCAAGATGGCACCTGTCATTCAATAGCCCGGCAGTGCTGATGTTGGTCGTAGTGGGGAGTTTGGCTTTTGGTGAATCGACTACTCAATACGATCACGAAAATAGAGGGTGGAAATGAACTCCTACTTGATCGGTAATCACGACAGGCTCTCCACAATGGACCCATAGTCTTCTTGATTAATAACCTGGCCACGCGACGAAGACGGCCGACGGGGCTGAGGCCCCTCGCTTCATGATTCCACCTTAGGATAAGATCATCTATCAAGCACGCCCCCATCAAAAAAGCTGCAGGTCATGATCATTGGTCTAATTTGCTCCGTCATCTATAAAGTGGCCCAGGCGGCTCAGACGGGTCCTTTTGCTCGGCAACGATCTCCGGCTAAGGAACTCCACTTAGGCAGAAGAAGAAGGTCGTATTCAGTGGCCAATGAGCTTCGAAGGTTGGTAGGGCTGAGGGTTATTAATCAGTTTGGGACCGGGCTTACATCAGGTTGCTCTAGTTGCACTCCCCGTTTTAACCAAAATTGAGAAATCCCAAACTCTGCGCAAAACATATTGACCATTCCAGCTGCATCGTATTCACCTCCAATCGTTGACCACAGAAAATCCCGGACCTTCAGCTACCCAGGTCCGCTACTGGTACCGAGCGCCGCTCCGCAGTAAGCTAAGCCCTCTGTCCTGCTGCGATGCAACCCTCTCGATGCAAGACAAGGCTTTTTGACACCAATTCGATGCTAGGCCATGATACCGAACACTGCACTCGTGAACTCGCTGCCGAGAAACATTCTATCGCAGAAACGTGCTCGCACTAGCGCTCCTAAAAGCCGTGGTGGCTGCATTGCGGTAAGACTCAACCCGCCTATTGGGCAAGTTTACGAATGTCGTTGGCGTTAAGCCACCTCGGCGACAGTCGGAGGTGACACTAATTGCCAAAGCTTGTTGGACCCCTGAAGCGAGGCAATCCTTGACTAACTCGTCTCAGTGTAAAAAGATGCATCTCAAATGCGACGAACGAAAGCCGACGTGCTCTCGATGCGACAGAGCGCACCGGGAGTGCCAATACTCTAGGCTCGACCCACAGCAAGGTCACCCTGTTGTCCTTGAGCAGAGGGCCATCTTTCCGAAATCGAGCGTGTCCGGGCTCGAAGTAACAGGCAAACTCTACATGCAACCAAGAGCGACCAGTCTAGAACCATCTGAGGTTCCCTACTTTGACATGTTTCGGTATCAAATGAGACAGGATTTTGCTTCTACTGACTGCACACTCTTCTGGAATCGGGTAATTCCTAGAGAGGCTATGAGAGACGACTGTGTGCGCTCGTCCGTTTTGGGTGTAGGGGCTTTGATCTTATCTTTACGTCGCCTAGGATCTGAGCCTTTCCTAGGCCCTTTCGGAGGGGCTGGTGACGAAGCCCACCAATCTGCAATCCGATACCACTCCAGGGCTATCAAGGGACTTCAAGACAGAATGCAGCAGGACTTTCATACTATTTCACGACGCAATGTTCTGATCAACATGTTCTTACTGCTTCTCTTTGAGCTTCTGCACGGAAACACTAAAGCCGCCGACCGGATGCTGAGCAGTAGTGTTGAGCTCTTGAGGCAGAAGAAGGATCAACTGCTTGAAGAGGTCAGCTCACATTATCGACCGCAACGTCAACCACTCTATCTTGCCGTCTCAAACGATGAAGGGCTAGAGGAGGCCGAAATAATCCTCCCTCGGCTACAGGTTTTCTGCAGCCTGAACTCACCTTTTTTCCCCTTGCAAAAGGGCTGCTGGGCCAGACTCCAATCGCGGCCTACGCCTAGCTCCGTACCAGCGCCGACTACTAGTTTTGGAGAGCTGGGCGCTATGTGGAATAGTTTCACCACTAGAGCGGTTGTATTTGTCGTCAAGGCAATGCAGGAATTGGCTGCAAGTGGGCATACAAGGGATCTTGAATCATATTTGGCTCATCAAGCCGCTTTTATCCAACAGTTGGGCCAATGGGAAGAGGTGATTCTGCAGAAATATGAACAGGAGACAAACGCCATACGGCTACAGACCCTCAAGATCTTCCACATGGGACAAAAGGTCGTTCTAATTCTCCTCAACTGTTGTCTCGACGCCAAGGAGCTTGGATATGACAAGTTCGGGCACGTATTTCAGGACATTATCGATACGATGCATGCTCTAGTCCCAGTATCAAGGGGTATGTCGCGGATCGAGATGATACTAGATATATATTTTCTTCCAGTTTTGAACTTTGTGTCGCAGAAGTGTAGGGTCACAGAAATTAGAAAAGAGGCGTTAGACTTGTTCGAGAAGATGACTTCTAGTATGGGCGGGTGGGAGGCGAAGGCGAGTTTGTTGGCCAGGCGGCAGCTCATGGCGCTCGAGGAGAGAGGACGGACAGCGACTGGGGAGATTCCTGCAGATTCCCGGTACATCTGGAGCGACGCTACCTGGAATGAGTCTCAATCGGCACTCGATATTGTTTTTACGAGGGCTTCACCGAATCCATTCGGTATACGCGACACTGAAAAGTTCGCAATTGAAGTGGCAGATCTTATCAGGTAGAGAAACACAAAGGGGCTGTAACTAGCGCAAAGCTATTTTATTTCGAATATCTCCTATAGTTATTATATTTAATGAGTTTCATGGTTTATTCAAAGTCATTTGCTTGCGGGCACCGCTGTATGGTACTAGGAGTTAAGTTAATTTACTACTCCAATCCACATCCAATAGCACAGACCCGTAATGACACTTGACTACAAGTCTCCTACCAGCTATTAATTGATATTGAGGACTGCAATATCGGTTGAGTAATTATTTACTGATAATTCAATAGTTCTTAATGTTGCAATTGCTCCCTTGCAATGCCTACGGACTGGCGTAAGGTTATATTAGGAACTAATCTGAATGGAAGGGAACTGCTCACACGAAGACAGGGCATCCGATGGACGTTAAAGGGAGTTCAGTAAAATCAGTTTATATAGTAGAGCTAACTAAGGATAAGTACAATACTCTTGCTAACTAATGCACGCTAGATGTATGTAAACAGCACAAGTGTGTTCTACCAAGCATGCGACCGATTAGACCCTTACGAGTCAATATAAGGGTTGAAACCCGGCAGAGCATTACCGGCGGCAGCCTTGAGCGAATCACCGAACTCGTCATCCAGCTTAGGACCAACACCGCCCTTCCAAGCGTTGAGCATCTTGTTGCGGAGGCCGACGCTGGGCCAGTTGTTCCAGCCGACGAGCGGGCTGCGGTAGAAGACTCCGAATGGGTTCTCGGGATGAGCGATATCGTTGCTGTTGGCGAATCGGAAGCAGTGGGTGCCGCCGCCGTCCTTGTGGTAGACTAACAGGGGATGGTGGTCATTGAGAGGGAACGAGTTGCTGGCGCCATTGTATTTGCGGTGGCACGAGGGGGCAACGCGCACGACATTGTTGCCCTTGGAGAAGACGACTATGTTCTCCCAATCATGGCGGTGTCCGCCGGCGAAGCTACCGCCGACAGCCTGGTCCTTCTCGAAGTAGTACTCGTACATGACGGCGCAGTAGCCGTTGTTGCATCGCTTACGCGAATAGGCATTACTGTTTTCGAGCTGGGCGCGGTCGCGGCACTGGCCCTGCGGCGTGCCCGTTGCGCCCTTGCCGGGGTTGATGCGGCCGGAAGGGTCGATGGCGGCAGTGTTATAGCAGCCGTCGGAGTCAAAGTCGAGAAGAGGCTGCAGCTTGATCTCGAGGGGGTCGTGAGCCTCGGCCAAGCGCTGGAGGATGTCTCGCTCGGCGAGAAGCGACGACTCCTCGAAAGGCACAGGACTGGCCCCGGCAATGGCGAAAAGGCCAACACAGGCAACGAGGAGCTTCTGCATCATAATGTCTAGAATATTGATTTGGTAGTTGGATGAGCTTTGTGGGATGGTGTAGAGCGAGTGACTGACCGGACGAAATGAGTCCCTACTTATACTCCATCTATTCGCAATACCACCACAGTTAATGGTGGAGATCAGATGCCTCGGCAGATGACGGAGTACTCCTTACCGAGGTGTCGATTACCTGAGACTGACGATAGAGATACGAATTGAAAAACAAAGAGCAATCAGATCACCTGGATAATTCCGACCGTTCTAGATTCAAGTGGCGATTGATAGGGACGCTAAAATCTGACCTGGAAAGTTGGAGGTTTGATGAGAAAATCAATATTCCTCTGCAGGTGTGTAGCTAATATCCAGCGTAGCTTTATCACAAGGCCGCGATGTTCTGCCACGAGGGGGCAGAACATCGATATGACAGTATTGGGGATCGTAGGGCACCGAGACAAACCTGGTGTCGTTTGGAGGCCTAACTGCACTACAGACTTTCATGATCTACCCGGTATTGCCATGCCAAGTCGCTGTCACGGTCTATAGCATGCTACAATCCCAGATACTGAATGAACCAGAAGCTTGGCAATCCCTGGATGGAGAGAGTAACTGCTGTGACAGCTTACGGTGTATCTTTGCCCAACTTTCGCCGAAAATGCACTCAATCTCCACACTATTCGACTGTGTTCAGCTCTGACATGTCGATTGGCCTGGCGAACCAGCCCTATTCGTGGGTAATATACGTCCATTGCGTGTGCGCCAATACGACCCATGGAGCTGCCCAAAGTGGCTACAGCACGAAAGGCGATCTCCACTCGCTTAATCCCCCTTCTCTACATCTGTGTTCAGCGGCTCAGCGATCTCTCGGTGGAAGTGTCCGTCTCGCCCTCCGCAGAGGTGTCCGCAACCTACCCCGATGTTTGCGGCAGAATTACGTATGGAATCCAAGTCGCATGTATGATCGTTGAACCCGGTACTACATGTAGCCTTATGAGGAAGGTTTGGCCCGAACATTCCGGGCATCCGATTCCAGCTACTTGGATGTCTGTATTGTGCTTACTTTACCGCTTCTCCGCCATCAAGAGGGCGGAGCATGACTGGCTGGACTAGAGAATCCCAATCTAGCAGTTCTGGCCAAGATTATACTTCATCAGTTTTATCAACAAACACTAGCCTACCCGCTTTTGGCCCGACCAACCAAGTCCCTTGAGTATTGAAGATCGATCTTTCAGCGAATCCCCATGTCTTTGAAAATTTTCTGTCAATCCATGACGTGGCTCTTGAAGGTTGTTGTTCCGAGTGAGATTCTTCCGTTGAAGATGGGATGTACCAACTGGACCAGATACTGAGGCATTGCCACCCATGACGTCGACTCGCAGAAATTTTGCCGACATCCGTTGAAGACCCGCTTATGCAGGCTGTGAAGAACTCAGCCTTACAAGGGGCTACTAAATATGTCCGAGATATGGTGTGATAAACCACGACAGAAGCGAGCGAGCTGCATCGTGGTAATATGGGCTACAATAATTGCTCCATTTGCGCTGCAAAAAGGCATTTGACAAAGAGGGATGCCGAGGAGTCTTCACCACCCTGTCGACATGGTGGATTAGTTTTGGCATATGACATGTCAGTAACATTTAAGGCAATAGTTACAGATGTCTGTCAATTTGTGCTTCGTTTGATTACTCATCTGCAATACGGAAGAGACCTTTCTCCTGCACGATGACGACACTCAGTGGGGATTCAAGACGTGGGAGCTTCGCGTTTGAGGATAGCTCGCTGGTGCACTCCTGACAAAGGATCCCTTCGTCACCATTGTCGTCCATAGCGACATGGAGCCAACCGGCGGCCTCAAAAGTTCCTCCGAATGCCTCGCCTGGACCGAATATTCGCTCCGTAACTAGTCTACGCACACTATCACCGGCCACGCGGTTAGGTTACTGCATCCAAGGAATTATACGAGCAAGCGTAGATGATTGGCTGAGAGCTTCGGGGTGGCCATTAGAAGGGGAACAATCAAGCTCTCATCGCCATCTGCGGCCCGCTGAATTGCATGAAGATCTGACGTGAGAGTATCGGGCCAATCAGACCACGTAATCTGACAGCTTCAGATGATTCCAAATCGCAATTATCTCTAGCTAGACATGTAAGTAGCACATAACACTGTACATACTAGTAGTGGCTTGCAGGAGAGGGGCAAAATTAGACCTACATCTTACGAGGAACTTTAGTCTAACGCTGCGCTGACCTTCATGTCAATTCCATACTGCTGGTGTGCCCTGTTTTTTTTGTTTTTTTTTGGCTACTCACCTGCTAGGCTAACCTGCGCAGTGGCTATACGATCAAAACCTCGCCGAATCGGGCAACATTAATCGGTTGGACACAGCCACGCAATATCAAATACCCAGTAAGCATCAATGCGAACCGAGTAGCGCAGAAGATGAGCCTTCATCTCGCATGCTTTAGTACTCAGCTTCGTTGAAAAGCTGGCATTCAGCTAAAGTCGGAAAATATATAAGGTCACAACTTCGGGAAAGCTTGCTGCCTCATAATATTATCACACCACCACCAAGTCAAGATTCATCATCTTTACAATGCATGTGCCTATTCCTCCACTTATTCTGGGCTTTGCCCTCCAAATACTTCCAGCCCAGGCCGCGCCAAGCACTTGGGCATCTTGCCGCGATATCCCCGCACCAAATGTCCCTGGAGCCGTCGTTAAGTCCGTGACCAGCCGGGCCTATCACGATCATTCCGTTACTGCATCCTCTCCGACACTACTGCAAGATGTCTCCCACCTCAACATCTGCGAGGTTAACGTGACACTCTCACACTACTACGAAGATGACGTTGTCCTGGTACAAACATGGTTGCCTCTTCACGGCTGGAACTCTCGCTATGTTGCCATTGGTGGAGGAGCTTGGCTAGCTGGACTGGGTAGTGTCGATCTAGCCCTTCCCGCTTCTCAAGGCTACGCAGTTTCGTCAACGGATGCTGGCTTAAGTGGAAATGCAGTGGACCCCAGTGCATGGGCGTTGAAGCCAGATGGGACTGTCAACACGGGTCTCCTCACCAACTTTGCCTCTCGGTCTATCCACGACATGGCACTTGTCGGCAAGTCAGTCACGGCTGCGTTCTACAAAAAGCCCGCGAAGCATGCATTTTTCAACGGGTGCTCTACTGGAGGCCGCCAAGGGTTAGCAGCAGCGCAAAGCTATCCCGAGGATTTTGACGGAATTCTCGCTGGAGCACCCGCCATCTACTGGACCGAGTATGTTATTGCTGAGTTGTGGTCCCAGGTTGTCATGAGGGAGGCAGACTATTACCTGTCAGCCTGTGAGGCGGATGCATTTGTTGAGGCTGCCGTTAAAGCGTGCGATGGGGCAGACGGCGTTAAGGACGGTGTCATAACTCACCCACTTGAGTGTCACTTTGACCCCTTCACTCTCGTGGGTCGCAAGGTTCAATGCAGCAAGGAATCGGTGAAGATCACGCGCAAAGCAGCCTCTATCGTCAGCAACATCTGGGCCGGGCCTACAACGTCGACTGGCAAGAAGCTCTGGTACGGCATGCTTCGAGGTGCCTCACTCAACCCCCTCGCCAAAACAAAGGACGTCAATGGAACAACAGTTGGAGATCCCTTCTTTGTCGCAGATACTTGGGTGCGCGACTTTGTCAAAGCAGACCCTACCTTCGATACGACGCAACTTGATTCAGCCAGCTTGGAATCACTTTTCTACCAATCTAAAGACAAGTTCAGCCACATTATGGACTCTGCCAATCCTGATCTTTCGCTGTTCAAACGAGCGGGAGGTAAACTTGTCATTTGGCACGGTTTGGCGGACCAGTTGATCTATGCTCAGGATAGTATCAAATACGTCGAAGAGGTCAACCAAAACTTGAAGCAACATGGGGAAACATGTGCGGTAACTGACTTCCTTCGTCTGTTTCTTGCTCCTGGCGTTGATCACTGTGGTTACGCTCAAAGCTCTGGAGCCGTGCCAACGGATCCTTTCGGTGCGTTGGTCGCTTGGGTTGAGAAGGGCAAAGCGCCACAATCACTCGCTGCTCACACGAAGCCCGATGCGCCTGCTCAGTTCTCTCGCAAGCTTTGTCCTTACCCCTTGGTGGCGGAGTACAAAGGAAAAGGTGATCCAAAAGTTGCTGAAAGTTACGCCTGTGTTGTGAAACACAGATGAGCAGGCTAGACTTACCCAAGCCAGGCTCGTGCTATGGCTTGCAAAATTGTCTCGACTATCTCAGCGGGGCAGCGGTCGATTTATGGATGCTTGCGAGAGACTTTCAAGCCGCAGTGCGCAGTGATTTTGTACGAAATAGGATGGTGATTAACATAGTGTTTATATTATACAATACTTTGGATCGCCAACTTCGAAATTGCAACAAAGGCACGGAACTTATTTCGAGGACTGAAACATCGCTGGAAAGTAAATGATGCAAGAATCTTCTTCGAATTTGTTTGTAACAGAGCCCCTTGGGCATACAAATGAAGGTTTTTCTTCATTTAGAACAGCTAAACATGATTAAATTATTTCAATATCTTTACGGGCAGACTAGATTGTGTAACCCTGCCGCCCATGAAGTTATTCTAATGTCGAACAAAATGAAGGCTGATACGAGTCCCCGACATCAGTGACTGCAGAGGATCTCCGTGCGATTGACTTACCTCCAGTGGAATGTGCGTATCAATCGTGTCTTTGCAGAGATTTAACATTCACAGCATGTGCTCTGTCCCGTATTAAAAGAGAAACACATGTCTTTGATTCCAGTAATGAATTAGTAGGGGGTGATTGCCAAGTCTTGCAAGCGAGTGTGAAGCGAATCATGTTCTTGACCTCGTATCCCGCTCACACAATCGTGGTTGTTCGTCCGAACTGTGAACGGAGCAACCCAGTTACAGTACAGTGGTAGGCAAAAAGCATTCGACCCCCTCTTGTTTCGCGTCTTCTATCTAGAGCCTAAACAGCTTACCAGCTCCGATGTTGATTGCGGACTCTCTTTTCTAAGCCTTCCCTGCGGATTTGAGCGACGCTACCTCGAGGACAGCATTTACAAACGCTTGCGGCTTCTCTTGTGGTAGGTTATGTCCTGCATTGGGAACCTGGTGATGGACTCTGGGGCCCGAGAAGTACTGGGCTGAAGAAGACCCATTGGTGGGCGGGAAATTACCATCGGCCAAGCCATCCAGAGTGACAGTTGGCACAGTGATAACTGGCTGTTTCAGGAGGGACTTCTCAATGCTGGCATAACTCGGGTCCCCTGGAGCGTAAAGCAATCGGTGCCTGTAAACATGCGTGACCACACTGACATAATCCGGGTTGACAAATGTCTCAGCGGCACGATCAAGGTCTGCTTCAGTGTAATTCCATTCAGGGGAGTTTTTCGTCCAGACAATCCGAGCAATGTCTTTGGGGTGTTCTGCCAGAGCAGCTTCTCCGCGGGGTGTGAGGAAGTAGTAAAAGTACCAGAAGCCAGCTTCGATGGTTGCATTCAGGGGCACCCAGGCCTTTGATAAATCTTGGATTAGGTAGCTGTTGACTGAGACTAGTCCAGCGCAACGCTCAGGCCAAAGGGCTGCTGCCACACACGCACCTCGGCCGCCCCAGTCGTAACCGGCAAAGATGGCCTTTTCGATATCAAGTGCATCCAAGAGTTCGATAATATCGTAACCCAGAGCCGCCTGCTCACCAGATCGGAAAGTATCTGTATGGAGGAAAGTCGTTGGTCCGTTGCCACGCAGGTATGGGGCGATGACGCGATAGCCTTTCTGAACAAGGGCTGGCGCGACATCAGTGTAGCTGTGAATGTCGTACGGCCATCCATGGAGGAGTAAGACCACCTGGCCATCTCCAGGACCGTCTTCATAGTACGCGACTTGAAGCCTCGTAGTATTGACGTACTGCAGTGGCTCAAGCCTCAGCGGCTTCACGGCACGGGAATAAGAGGAGAATGAGGTGGTAACGAAAGGACTTTTGACAGCCGAGCCTATGGGTGGTATTAGGCATGCGGCATGGAAAGCGAGTATAGATAATGCTAATAGAGTTTGAGGAATCATGTTGCTTTGTTGATGAGAGTCGGAATGAGACGATTCAGAAGGTGGTTGCAAACAGGTCTTTATATCAGCGCAACTCAAATCCGTCAGGGCATGGTCAAGATGAAGCCTGATAAGTCAAACATGTTACTAGCTATGATTGAAGATCAGCAGCTGCGGTGTAGCCCTAGCAAGCAAAGCGTCAATGCCGCCTACTTGGAAAGAAGTAGAGGCCTCCTTCGCGAGCATGCGGAGTAGATAGTATTGTGATCTGCGGAGGGTGGCAACGCTTCAACAACCCAAATCTATCACCTACGGGCATAGTGCGGAAGGCATCTGACGTGAGAAAACACTTTAAACTCAATTAGTCTCGAGAGTAGGAAATGATTCCAAACCGAGAGGCTGTTCACATCGGCCGTCCGGTCGGGTTTATCAGGTGACGGTATCATGCCTGGCACAGCCACCCCTGCGTGGACCTTCATCGGCCGTCCCGCCCGATATAGCAGGTGATTGTGCCATGCCTGGCACAGCCGCCCTCTTGTGTGGGCCTGCTGAATCTTTTCAGTATGCCTGGCACAGCCACCCTCCTGCGTGGGCTGCATCTTTTCAGTACCTGCCAAGAACCAATCAGGCGACTAGTAAAAATCGTAGGGCCAGCAAGCAGAAGCCTCAAGATACTACCAGAAACAGATCCTGGGAAATTCGGAGGCTATTAGGATAATCGCGATGGCACGACCCTGAGTCGGACTCGACCGAGGCCGACCACATTGTTACTGCACTCAACAGCCTTTAGACATCCTTTATGCAGGAGGAGATTTCATTCCTCTCGCCAAATAACTTGAAAGCTTTCATACAAGGGTCAATATTTGCTAAATCCGCCCTAAAAAGGAGAAGTTATGATTTAAGTTATCTGGGTAGCCTCATTCTTGGTTGAGAGAAGTAGCAGAAGTCGTCGATCGCCAAGACAACACAAGCACACACCCCACACCAGCAATTAAGCATATTTTTCAAATAGAAATGGCCTGCTAGATGGTAGTGTCTCTTAAAAAGCACCTCGCAAAGAGATCGCTGCCCCCCAACGCCCAAGGCGCAATGATCGCCTAGGCGTTCGCTCGCTCGCAAAGCCGCGGAACTCAGACCAGTTTGCGGCGCTGCTTGTCGGAGAAGCAATGCCGAGATCGAGAAATGAAGCAGGCTATGGCTTTGAATGAATAAAGCAGAAGCCCATTTTAAAGTCAAATGACTAAAGTAGTCGCTTGACATGGCAAAGCATGGCAAAACCTGCTCATGATTTGGCGTGTCTTTGCCAATGGAGACCTCTAGCCCTGATACTGGGACATTGTGGTAGAGTAAAATAGAGCTTCTTAGCACTTGTAGCCCACAGTTCAAGAGCCCATTGGCTGCTTCAAAGTTGCCCTGCAAGATCTCATACACCACAAGCAGCAACGTCATTATGAGTATCCATGTGTGTGATACTTCGTGGGCCGATTGCATGCCGTCACGAAAGCTTGTGAGAGCGGAGGCGCAATACCACAGAGACACTTGATGATGTTTATCTGTGGAATATTTCTAGCTTCTATGCATAGAAATGAATGTCCGGCGTGTTCTCCCCCTCCGCATTTTCCGTAATCCGCGTGGCGCAGGCGTGTAGCATCTAGCAGCTGCTCGACCGGCGGAATGCCGCTTTCGCGGTAAAGGGGAGCTAATGGGGCCGTCTTCCAGGTTGGAAGGATGCTGCGGATGCCGATATGTAAGACGGATTTAAGGCGGTCAAGAAGGTGATCGATCCTAGTTGAGCCACTTCCCCACAGCAATCCCGCTGGAGCTCAACATATGCAGGTACATCCGAGAGTGGTACGAACACGTCCCGTATGAAACAAGTCCAACGGTAATGACGGCATAGGATCTGACCTGAGATTTGGGGGACATTGATGCGCTCCGATCCAACTTGGGTAGTAATGGGATGTTGTGCAACGCTCCTGGAGAAATGCGGAGATCGGGAGCCCCGCGTCGTTCAGTACTGATCATCGATGTCCGAGAACCCGTCCTTTACAATGGTGCTGCATGGTCAATATTAGAAGTAGGAGTTGGCCAGCTATAGTGAGTGTCTATGCGTATGTGCTGCTCCTAGGCCAGGTCGATCAAACTTTGTCCTTGCCATCATGTCATCCGATCCGTCATCTTCATCCATGGAGACTACCGATGTCGTCATCTGCGGGTGCGGTCCGACAGGAGCCATGCTCTCGGCCAAACTGGGACGGCACTCGGTGCAGCACACTATTCTAGAACGCGACGAGATCATCAGTACCGACCCGCGAGGTATTGCGCTGGACGAAGACAGCATCTGCTGCCTCCAGGCCTGCGGGATTTACGACATGGTCTTTACCGACATTGGTCAATGTGCGTTGTCCCATTGTCTACACGGATCTCGAGCTCTCTGCTAATCCCACTTATCCTAGAACTAGGTATGGGCAAGTTCAAGTTTATTGGTGGTGTGCACAGCGATCTCGGGCGGAAATCGTTTATGCACCTAGACTAACATACTGTGAGGCCCCTTTGCGCTTTCGAGGATGGTTTCATCAACTAGATAGATCTGTGTACTGACTAGAATCTCGCAGACTGAAGGCGGCACCGGCCACCCCGGTTTCATCTGCCACAAGCAACCCGCCATCGAGAAGCACCTTCGAACTCAGATAAACGGCTGCAGCAGCGCCCAGCTGCGAGTGGGCTCGACTCTGACATCGATAAATGAGGACGACGACTGGGTGTATGCGACATACACTGACGAGCTTGGCAAGAGCAAACCGGTGCGGGGTCAGTTTCTGGTGGGCGTGGATGGCAAGACGGGATTCACACGCAAGATGTATCTCGAGCCGCGTGGTGTTAAGATGGAAACGGCGTCGGACCTGGCGTATGAGCAGGTCTAGGTGGCCCTCAACTGGAAGCTGGCCCTGCCAGCCCCCGAGACGCACCCAGACTTCCTGCTCTGGGCCAAGGGCTACAGCCCACAGCAGGTATACAACCTGTTCTTCCCCATCGACTTCCGCTTCCTATGCATCCCCCAGCGGCCGGCCGTGTATGGCCGCTTCGGCCTGCCCGAGGACTACCTCTGGCGCTTTGAGTTTCTAGTGCTGCCGGAGGAAGATGGCCAGGACATGGCTGGCCAGAAAGATGCATAATATCGTGATCCCCTAAACCACACACCTAGGTAGCACTTACGGCCTGTCGGATGTGGTTCCGTACAGTTTCCCGAAGAATGCATCGAGGTGGCAAGGCCCCCAAGCCCTGAAAAGCTGGCCTTACACTATACTATATCTATTTACCTAGTATAATATATTAAAGCAGAAGTATTATAAGCAGCTAATTAGACTAATTGCAAAAGTCCTTTTACTTCTCCTATATAATTTAGCAGTAGCTGACTTTTATTTTTAATGTATTTATTATGAGTATTGTTATACTACTTATTATTCTTGCTACTCAACTAAGAGATATATTACTTATTAACTTAATTAATGTAGCTTTCATTAGTCTTATTTAGTTTAGCTACAATCTTAAGCTATTAAGAATATTTTACATAAATCTGGAGACTTATATTATATTGTGGTTTATCGCGAGGAGGTGACCGGGACGTCCTGGCTCACTTATACGGGGTGAGTTCGGGATCTGATGTTACATGAAAAGAGTGAGTCCGTCATGGTTCTGCCAGTTGTGGCCGCCTGGTCTCACCCTGGGCCGTGACACCGCCGACCCGACGAGCAAGGCAGCTGTTGCCTACATGAACGACGAGCACACCTCGTTCCAAGCAGGGCTTTTACGAGCAGAGGCATTGAAACAAAGTGCAGATGTGATGGCTGACTACTATAGGACCAAGTCACGATGGGTGCCTGCATATTCTGGAACGAAACTCAAGTGACTTCTTAGTTATTGCCGGTGGCCAGTTTTCTAGTCTCCTCAAGCCCCAAGCTTAGCTTCAGCTTAAGAACTTAAGTCTAGTAGCCCCGGAAGTTGAAGTTTGGGCATTGACAACTCCGTTCTCGTCCACCACCGTGTTCTCGTCCTCCAACCAATCCTCGTCCTCCATGTCGGGCTCAAAGACATTGACGAGACCCTTGCCGCCACAGTTCTCGGTCGCGTTCCCGGTGCATGGCATATTGCAATCGGTCTGATTGCGAGTCCACTCGCCGGCGACGTAGCTGCTGCACCAGCACTCGTTGCCCCCCTTGACGCCTACGAACCGGAACTGAGCGAGGTAGCAAGCATCCTGACACTCGGGTATTGTCAAAGATGCGTCGCCACCCTCCTTGCTGATGCGCTCCTCGAGGATTGGCGTTGTAGTGTTATCGACATAACAGCCCAGAGCACTCCAAGCGGTCGGAGAAGGCCCTAAAGTGCTGGTTGAGGAGGTGAAAGTGGTGGTGGTGCTGGGTGTCTGAGTTGTCCGTGTTTTCGTTAGAGAAGCCAGTCTCTCCTTGGTGACGATGCAATAGGACTGGTTGAACCTCCAAGGCTTGCAGTCGAGACCGACAGAAGGGTTCCACTTGGTAAAGTCCTCAGGGCTTATGTTAAAGTAGTCTCTAACATATTCGCAAGGCTCATTGCCCGCCTCGTGGTTGTACCACTCGATGCAAGAGTCGATTGTCTCGGGGTCCCACTGCCACTGAGGTGTGCTGGTAGCGGCGCCGAAGCGGGTGCCGATGCTGAGCACCAGAAGTGAGAACAATGGAGTCTTCATCACGACGAGCTTGGAGCGGAGACTAGCATGCGGTGGGTTGAGGACAAAGTTGATCAAGGTGAAGAATCGAAAGTGTGGGAGAACAACAGGCGGAGAGCAGAGGCGAGGGCGAGGATGGGAGCTCTTCAGCAAGTAAAACTGTCAAAGCTCTTGCCGACCCTCGTAATAATACCATTTCCACCTACGTATCGTCCGACACGATACGCCGAGGCTGTGCCCGATACCAAAATTTGCAAGTTGATGCAGCCACACCAGTTGCTAGTCGTATTTTACCAGGGGCAAGAACAAGGGGTGTGCTGGAGCAGGCCGAGAACAGCCTGTGCGGTCACTTCGTCAAGCGCCCCACTTAATAGCCTCGGAGTTCGGCGTAGTTGGCCAGATCTGGCCGGGCTGAACCTCCACTTGCTCGATGTAACGTGTAATTATTTAACGAGCCGCTCATGACCAACAACAACCAACAACCAACATCTAATAACCAACGCTCATTTCCTTGCCTTTACGGGCTTTCAATTATATTCCAGACTCACCGCGCCCGAAACTGCCAAGCAACCGATCAGCAGGCCTCCAGTTTCGCCGAACAAAAGTCCATTGCCCAGGGCGTTCACAAAGTCCGCAGGGCTCACACGGTTCACATGGCTACTTTTCACCCCTTCGCCCGTCTCCCGCTGGAGCTCCGTATTCGGATCTGGAAGATGACGGTTGAGCCTCGTGCCGTTGAGGTCCGATTCAAGACAGAATTCAGGACATGGGGCACGGTTTTCCACGTAATGTCCTCGACGCCGATGCCAGGGATATTGCAGGCCTGTCACGAAGCCCGCAATCTCGACCTATACCGACGTGCCTTCGCCTATGGGGATAAGCCGCGGTATGTCTGGGTGAACTTCGAGACGGACATGATCTCTATTGGGGATACCGACCTCAGAGAAATTGTCGACGAGCAACGCGATATTCGCCGTCTTAGGTTCGAGAGGCAAGATGACGAATGGTTCTTTCATTTTGAATCGAAGGAGCTAAAGGAGTATACCAATCTTGAAGAACTCCATGTCGTATGCTTGGCTGGCTTTTTCGACTGGCTAGAGGCCTGGGAATGTGTGGAATGGTCGTGCCCCGAAGAGAATGTGCGCTTTATCGACAAGGAGACGGGACAAATGATTAACGGCTATGAGCTGGATAAGATGTGGGACGACTTCGTCATTGAGTGCAAACGCAAAGAAGAAGAAGAGGAGGGTGGTGCTGAATAAGGACGTGATTTTCTTCTTCTTTTTTTTTTTTTTCCCCACGCTTATTTTAGATAGAGTAGCTCTAGCCTTTTAATAATCTCGCCTCATGTTCGCGGCAAAGAATTTGAACTGTCTGCGCTCCTCACGATTCGATCATGAGCACCACTTGCTCAGGATTTTTCCGGCCTGTGTGTATGTCCTCAGGACTACCCTGTGTTCTATGCCGGAGGTTTTCTTACCGGGTAATGGCTCATACCAGCTCTTTTCCAGGTCCTGACGAGATCTTGAGCGTTTTTTATGCCTTTGTCCTGCGCAGCCTTGACAGTAGCTTGCCAGTCAACAGTGTACCAGTTTTTGCCGTCGACAGGATTGACGCCCAAATCCATCTTTTTGATCTCCATGCCGTTCGATATTCCGAGTATAGCTTCGGCAGCTTCGATGAGATAGGCACCGTGATAGCCTGCCCGCGCGATCTTGGCCTGCTTCATAGATGACGCGAAGCCGTCGAATAGGTCCACGTTGGCTGTGCACTTGGACCCAACAGCAGGGTTCCACTGCGCTATCTGGGTCATTGTGATCTTGTAGAAGTCTTGAATGGAAGCACAGGTGGTAGTCTTCTTGACCAGGTGGAACTTATTGCAGTTCTTCGTCATCCCGATCTGAATGGGTGAGGGGGTCGAGATGCCGTTGCCGGGAGTACTGGGCTTGGTCGGAGAAGGGGTTGGGGGCTTCCAGCCGACCACAGAGACACAGACATAGTAGTCTGCCAGGAGGGCCTTACAGGTCGACCCGACACTTGGGTTCCAAGAGTAAAAGTCCTTCAAAGGGACTTTGTAATAGTCGCTGATTGAGGCGCATGTGGTGGTCGACTTAACAAGGTAAAACTTATTGCAGTTCTCGTGCATCTTGCTTTGAATCGGAGAAGGCGTCTTGATGCCGTTGCTAAGTACGGTTGGGGATGGCTTCGCGGTAGTCTCGGGCTCAGGCTTGTGGTCGACAGTGTTCACACAAACATAGTAGTTTGCCAGCAAGGTCCGGCAGTCAGAGCCGACGGCAGGGTTCCACTTCTTAAAGGTGGCCAAAGGCAGCTCATAATACTCCTCGATGGACGTGCATGTCGTTGTCGTCTTCACGAGGTGAAACTTATTGCAGTTCTTGACCATGCCTTCTTGGACGGGCGACGGTGTCTCAATGCCGTTGGCGGGGGTACTAGGCTTGGTCGGGGAAGGCTCATGGCCCATGATGAATACGCAAGCATACGCATTAGCCCAGGCCCGGCGCAGTTGCTTCCAGTGCCTGAATT
Organism: Dactylonectria alcacerensis; assembly: GCA_029931735.1. Classification (NCBI taxonomy): domain Eukaryota; kingdom Fungi; phylum Ascomycota; class Sordariomycetes; order Hypocreales; family Nectriaceae; genus Dactylonectria; species Dactylonectria alcacerensis. The sequence goes on along the minus strand of JAPMUZ010000006.1, from coordinate 388,892 downwards.
CCACTTGGTGAACTCGGCAATAGTGATGTCGTGCTTGGATGCAATATCGGCGCAACTGTCACCCTTCTTGACCAGGTAGAACTTGCTGCAGTTGCTAACCATGCCAGGCTGAATAGAATCCGGGGTCTTGATGCCTAGAGTGATATGTAAGCAATCATTCCGCGTTTCTTGGTGAGTCGAAAGAGTTGAATCGTACCATTCGACGGTGTGGTTGGTGAAGGCTCTGGCTCCTCTGGGTCGTTACCGGGCTCAAACATAGCTCGACGCAATACGATCCACCAACATTCAAGCCTTCGCAGTCATCTCCGATGGAAGGATTCTAAAACATGAGAATCGTCAGCCTTATTTCTCGAGAATGAAGCCGCGCAAGACACGCACCCAGCGCTTGAACTGCTCCATATCGATCTGATTGTCCCACAGGAGGTCATCGCAGGAAATCTTGTCGTCGTAATCGTGCCACCAAGAGCAGTACTCAGTGGTTTTTTCATCACGAGGATAACTCGGGGTAGCACCTCGACGCTGGAGAGGCTTAGTAACAACAGCACCCAAAGCCAGCTGAAAGCCGCCGAGAACAAGAACGGCCAAATGCCTGGCATACATGATGATTGCGAGTAGAGAACGTAGGGGGCAGCGATTGAGAGAATTTGAAGGATGAGGGTGAGGATGGCGAGAAATTTTGGAGAGTTATAACTAAATTTTGCTCCTCCGTCGCCTTTCTCACTGCTTGCAGGAGGCGAGGACAAGCCAAGACGGCAGCGAAGCAGAGCAATTTCGGTGTATGGTTCTGTCTTGCTAGTACTTGGTACAAGCTCGTCGTCTGATCAATGGGTCAAATTTCATGGCTCGAAATTGCTGTCGATACAGTCGGCATAACTATCCATCCCGAATAGACAGGTCCAGTCCACGTATCATGTATCCTTTTTACCTAGGCAAGAAGGATTCTCTCTAGATATCTATTAAACATGGTATCTATAAGCCGAAGACCTGGTTTAAGGTTCGTCGCCGCAAGGATATGAATATCGTATCCCTGTAATGACAAAAGATCTGTTGTTGGTGCTAGGATTCATAACTGCCACCGGAAAGTGTTGGTTCCAGGATGTTTAACAAAGTGATGCTCCACCTCGTATGGATAAGCAGGGGAACAGGGGGAGGGGTGGGGGAATCTCGGGAGCGGCAGACCAGCCGAGATAGTGACTTTCGATCGTAAGACCTCAATCTGTATAACTCTAAAGCAGACAGGGGCGTATCGAACCGGAAAAGAATTAGGGTCACGCCAGGTTAAGCTTGAATGTAGGCATGATCCTGCAAGCGGGCCGAGGCTCACTCCCAAAGAACCTTTGTCTGCCCCAGCAAAGGATGGGGAAATCCGACGTTGAACCAACATAAATTTGCGGAGCGAGAACCGCAAAGTCATTTTTGTCGCGGTAGGGCCAATAGCTAGTCTAGGAAGCCGCTAATACCAACACCTATTACCTTGGGCCTTTTGTCTCGTCGCCAAATATTTGCCTCCGCCAGGTACCGATGCTGACCGTTGAATGGGACGCCTCTTTACAATAGACCTACACCCTGCGCAAGCATTGTTCGCTCCTTAGTTACTGTTGGATCTAATTCGTAATGTGCACTCCCCTAGATATGAATGTGTCATACCTATTGAATCCTCGTCTTGTCACAGCACGTGGCGAATGCGCGCTCGCATCCTCCGACGCTACGATAATACGAAGGCCATCAGTTGATCCATTCCGTAATTAACCTGTGGTCCACGGCGGAGGGCGTGGGTGGAAGACAGCTGGTACTTGCTCATCCCGGCCCTTGGGCTCTTCATGCGGTATCTGTCACTCGCAACTGGCCCTCGTCTTCGGCATGTCCCTCTAATATCTCACCATTTACGCCAGTTTTCTGTACAGTCCATATATCTATTAACAAGAGCCGATGTTGTTCTTAATCACGCAAAAGACTCTACCATCCGCTTCGGCCTGATTTGCTATTTGGCATACCTTCGTTCTTTTTTGCCCTCCCCCTTCTCAGTTTACACTCATTCCTTGTGGTCTCACACTCTATTTTATCTCTTTTGACCTCACTCTAAGCATGTCATCATGAGGCCACCTACAAGATCAATCTTAGTCTCCCTTGCTTGGGACACCGGCGTGGTGCGATGTGCCATCAACGTCGACGGCTCACAGGCTGTCGAGCCTGCAAGCGAGGATAATCCCGATGACCCATCGCCTATCGGGAATATCAACACCTACCAGCCTGATCAACATGACGACCCTCCTCCTTGCGTTGACTACGCCAACATCCACAGCTAGATTCCGTACCTATCTGTCGAACGTCTCAGCCGTTGCAAGGCCGCAATGCTCCTATAACTCTCCGTCTCTCAACCCCTAGACGCCGAAGACTCTACCGTTCTAGCTCTCGAGCTTGTGTGGGTCTTTCGGTTAGTCGAGATTGCGAGCCGAGACCCCAGCGCGCTTAGCCCGTTACATCTTATAATGATACTCTTTCTAGCCGTAGTAAAAGCTGGCTATGCCGACCCCTTGTCGCAAGTCAAGGGGATGACTGCAGCAACCTATACCCAATCAAGTCACTTATGTATTGTCACACCTGCACCATAGCCGGGGCCGCAAGAGAATGTGACCTCGGCAGCAGACCCACCTGTTCCTCCCTGGAGTAAAACTCTCCATTTCCTGGGATTCGGTCTCCCACTCGCTACCAAAAGTGGCACGGCATAGAATTACTGTACGTATCGTATCACGACCGCCTACCCTGTCTGATCAGTTACCCGTGTCTCATTGCGACATTTCCTAGCTAATTGCTAGTTGCGTCGTCAGGCGTTTCGGCACACGTAGCAACTTTTACGCGGGATGTATACTCAGTGATTGCTCCCTCACCTCGGTTGCTGGTAGATATTAGCAGCGAGGGTCAGGTACGGCGAGTGTCGCACGTTACAAGAAGACTATTGGGGAATGAAGACTACTATACATACATACATATATATATATACATAGTGACGCATGAGTGATTGAAATCTGCTATTTACTCTTGCACTTTCCATTAATATTCCATGAGTCTCCTGATAAAGGCCATCATATCTTTTGATGTCTGCAATCCAACGATGTGTAGCGCCGCATCCAAGCCACTACTGATGCCACCTGCTGTAATCACTGACACGGATCCGAACTTGCTGAGTCCGCCATCTACAAATCTTTTCTCAACGATGGAGGCAGGCTCGCTTCCCACACTGCGGCATATCTGACCCAGCCGTTCAAGACCTCGATGGTGGGTTGTAACGTTGAGCCCACCCAAGATTCCCGCAGCACCGAGGAAGAAGGCGCCAACACAGACGGAGAACAGGATACGGGGCCCAGCCTCCGGGCTTCTAGGTTCGAGCTTTGCGAAGGCAGTTACCAGCTTCATTTCAAGGCTGTCTGGTGATAGTAATGGTGCCAAAACTGAAGGTGGGGCCCCAGGTACGACAAGGATATCGAATTGGTCTAAGTCGAGTAACGCATCTTCGATGAGGAGGTCGGTAGAGACAGTCAAGCTATCTGCGGCCCTGATAGTACGACTGCGCCCAACTGTCAGGCATTTGTAGATGCGGTCTGGATCGTCGGGGTTCTTGTTGAGCAAGACATGAGAGAAGACCTCGATTGGGCCGGCGAAGTCGAGAATATCAACACGGTCGAAGACGAGAAACGCAGCATTGTAGCGTTTGGTGGGGGTTGTCATTGTTGTGGCTTAGACAGGTAAATCTAGACTTCGAAGGGCACCGGAATTATGGGAGTTCTTGAGTGTTCAAAGATTGGTTGATAGTTACTGATATCTGTTTTCCCATGTGTCTTGCAAGACTATTCTTACAAGGTCGGTTGTGTGGCTGAGACGTGGCTGTTTAGCCTAAGACTATTACAGAGTGGGAGTCATTTGCTGACAGTACCTGCATAACGCGGCTGAGGCGGACTCCACTTTCTATGGCACAGTGTTTGAGTGAATGAAATTTATTCCGCACGGGAGGACTAACTTCATAGGGTCTCAATTGCTCGAACAGAACCTTCCACGGTATCTTACATGATTCTAAATGATTCTTGATGCCCCGTAGATACAGATCCCAGCCTGTGGAAAGTGGGGACGCCATGTGATAGGATGGTGCACTAAGTCCATCCTCTTGGACTTCCATGCTTTTGCAAATCTTACGTAGGCAATAATATGCATGCGGAGTCAGCAATTAACCCGCCCTCCCCTGCGAGCACTTTCCAGCCAATAGAGAGTGGACAGGGCCAACTTGTCCTTGTCCTAGTCTTTCCTCGTTATACAAGCTACACGTATCATACTTGAGGTCGTATTTGTTTAGAATATCTTGGCGATATTTAATGTAGTCTACTAATATTAAAACGTTTAAGCCACAACGATGGAACAGAGTGATGATGCTAAGCCCAAGATGCACGTCTGTATCTTGATGTTCCAAGGTCACGATGTACTGGACTACGCTGGACCATACGAGGTCTTTGCAAATATCCTTCACCATCCTGATTCGGAATGCCCAAAGTATGCTTTCGACATCACCCTTGTTGCAGCCGACAGAGTCATCCAGTCATCCAGAAGCCTCTGCGTTATTCGCGATCTGTCTATCGAGGAGGCACTCACAAGGATTATGGACTACGACATCCTCATCGTACCTGGTGGGCCAGTGAGCACTTTGAAGGGTCTTTGCCAACGTAATGGCCCTGAGCTAGGATTCCTTCGCTCATATGCCTCACTGCCTCAACGGACTGGGAGACGCGAACGTGTAATCCTTTCCGTATGTACAGGAGCACTACTACTCGGCCACACCCAACTATTACGAGGACGAAGAGCAACGACACACCACAAGGCGCTGGACGTTTTGAGATATGTTTGTGAAAGCGTGGGTGTAAGTGGTGAACATGGCACCGAGGTAATAAAAGCTCGGTATGTGGATGGGGGATTCCTCGACAATGGAACGAGGGTTGTAACCAGCGGAGGAATCTCCAGTGGCATCGATGCTAGCCTGTATGTATTGTCCCTCGTGGCCGGCCGCGAGATGGCAGCCGTCGCTAGTCGAATTATAGAGGTTGATCCATCGTCTGGAATCCGCCAATTTGAAGGGAGCGAATGATGGAGTTCGGTAAACTATGAGGTATAGCCACTATATTATCTCTTATCTCTTATAAGCAGTTAGTCGGTACCATCGTCTGGTGCCGTCGCGTGTTGAACCCGCAGCCGTTATGTCTGTAGCCGGCATAGGTTGCTAGATCATTAATAGGCCGCACGGCTTCGTCTTCACACGGTTTCCCGCTCTTCAACCCAGCCTCTATGCGAAGTTCATGTCCTTACAACTTCTGGATCGTCGCTCGCAAGCCTTGCCCAGCATCCTATGGGGCTCTGCTCGCAGGTGGCTTTCCCAACTGGAAGCTTTAGGGATGAGGCAGGTAGCGCAGCTCCGGCAAACCACAACGCGGTGAGCCTGGTCATATGGGAAATCATCCGCTGCCGTAACTACATTCCTCTCCTCACTGGGTCGCTTTTGTGATGATGTGTCGTTGATCATCTGGGACATTCTGGTCCAGGGGGATGATTTCAAGCTCTAGCTAGACTCTCATGGGAAAGACAGAAAATCATCAGCGAACAAAGGGAGTGTTCGAATAGGTAATGGCTGATAAATCGGTTGAGATTGCATTGAACTTAGACACACGTTTCCCCAAACCTACCTTGATTGAAGTGAAACTAATCGAAATGGATCCTCCATAGCTCTCTATCGCAACCAGTGGTGTACCCTGTCCTGGTATGCAACATTGACGTGTTGTCATTCACCAACCAGTCCCCTACGTGCCAAGTAAACCTCAGACAAACTCGGCGGTCATACAGCAACTTCGTCACAACATCAACGATCTCGTCATCGTCATTGCTGAGTGTAACCGTGCAGGTGGAAAATTTGGTCTTGGTCTCGTCCCACGGTTCGTGCCAACGGAGACATGGCGCATTTGTTACTGCTCAGATAACGAGGGTTAGTAACTGTACCTTTGCAGGTGTTTCCGGAAGCGCACAAGGAACGGGGTTACGAGTAAACAAAGGGAAGAAATTTACGGGCCAAGTTTAAGAAGCGGACCAGGACTTAAAACGGCCAGAAGATAAATACACGGCTCTCGTTACTCACCTGGATGACGGACGACCAAGGGCAGGTCTTTCATCTTGGCGTCCCAGAATCCATTGTTATCCATGTTCCATCTGATCTTCTCAAATCTCTCAGAGCTGTACGGAGAGCGTAGGTATTTGAAAAAGAGTTGAGAAGAAGCGAACAGTGTATAGCCCGTGCCTTCCGGAGCAACGGCAGGGGCAGTGAAGAATTGGAATCCCGGTGGAATCTGGACTTTCTTAATCTCTCCGGTCACAGGGTCTTTGCGTTCCTCAAATTTGAACATGCCGTCGAAGTGCATGGGCATCGCCTCATTCGATGTGACGTTGTTACCCATCTTGGTGTTGACCCCAGCATCTTTGACCTTTTGGATGATACCAAAGCTCCATGGGAGGATCTTGCCTGCCTCGTGGCCTTTCTTTGTATATACGGCCTCGTCAAGTGTTTCCGAGAAACTACGTAAGACTATCGGTGATAGGTTCACGCTGAGCTGCTTCACTTTTCCCATGGGAATGCGACGGGCAGACGGCGAACCGCCGACGGGACTGATGATGAGGCCACAAGGATACAAGGGCTCAAACTCCACTTCGAGATCTCCCCAGTCGAACAGGTCAGACTTTTCCCGGTAATAATATGGTCGTCCGTAGCGATAAATCAGGTCATGGGTCTTCGCGAAGTCCTCTGCATGACCAGTTGCGAAGCAGCCGTCCAGATTCAGGGCAATGCTCGCGTGCCATGGTGTCGGGCCAAACTTTCCCGATGGCTGTGGGATCAAGTTGACTGGGAACTTGGTGATTGCCACTGAGGGGTGAATGGAAAGGCGCACGCAATCGCCGTGCGTGTCTCTGATGGCAGCAGCAAAGGCGGCACCGCGAGCAAGCATACGTTTCGCAATGTCACCAATGACCCTTTGGAATCTCTTGGCACTGAGAGGCTTTCCATCTTGGTCACGCTTCAGCTCTTCCTGGTGCTCGAGATCCTTCTTCAAGAACCGAAGGTAGCCCTGGTACGTCAGGCGCGTGTCGGTGTCCTCCCTGATAGCTTTGTCCGCGTCGAACCCAGGAGGTTGATACCGAGCGATAAGTTCTCTCCGGGTGCAAGATGCGTGGGCGAGGTGGTGGATTCGTTTTTCTTCGGAAGTTTGAGGCTCATAGCAGGGAAGACACGTCTCCCCCGATCTGTGATGCGCGGTTTCAAGCAAGTCTGGCAGTCGCAAGAACTTGATGTTCGAAAACTTCATTTCCTGCGCCATTTGCCGTAACGCCTCTCCATACGTCCAGACGTCAAGATCATCAACTCCTAGGAGGTCTGAGATGAAGGTTTAGCATGTTATCAGCCAGACAATACTTTGAAGGTGGGAATAGCTTACCGTTATAGACGAGGCCATCAGAAGTGATGTAGCAATCTGCCCCATGCTCGTAGACCTCGTGAATATTGTCGCAGAGGCTTTGTAAATTTGCCAAAGCCATCTCCTCGGCAAGATCCGGAAGAGCACCTAACACCTTGTCCTTGCGATTGGGAGATTTGAATGGAAATGCCGGAAGCACCAACTTGACAGCTGTTCCTTTCCTAAGACACTCCAACACAACAGGGAGAAATGCTTTCTTTGCTTGATACGGCTCCCCTGGGTGCTCATTCTCGCGAATGCCATAATTCGCCACGATGTCAAGGATCTTGTTGGCAACGCCAATATCTTTGGAGTCCTCAACTTCGGGAATGCTAACCTGGGTGACCGTCGTGGTGACCTCAAGGTCCTTGCGAACTTCGATTCCTCGGGGGGCGTTTTCGACGAGCGCAGGTTTTGTTGTAGTCTGATGGTCGATTTTCTCATGGCCGGAGAGCTTCAAACCATTGGACGATGCTGTCGAATTGGATCGTGCCCAAGACTCCAAAGCTTGGATCCGAGCAAGCAAGGTCGTAAAGGTCGCTTCAACCATGGCGGGATCATTGTGGTTGGAAATAGAAGGCGTGAAAATTGTAAGTGCCGACATGATGATTGCTTATTGTGTCCGTTTGGGCTGTGAGAAAGATTGCGATGCTTGATTGGAGAGATGATTCAATTTGAGATCCAACTCGAGATATCTTCTCTTATTAATATTTGCCATCAACAATTTAAGCTCTGAGACGAGGCCATCGTAGAGTTTCACATCAAAGTAGCTCGATCTAAGCGACAAGAGATACAAGTAAGACTACAAGGCGAATCACGTCATAAGTTATTGTCAGCCAAGCTTCCTTACGGAACATGTACGCAAATGAAACAGCGAAGCTTCGGTAAGTTTCTCCAAAGTTACGCCTTTACAAGTCGCAAATCGTTGTCAGCAAAGCACTAGCACACCACACCCTCCCCCCTGGGGCCCCTTGGCCTCCTTCCTCCTCCTCTTGGTAGGTACTGAACACCAGGCACAACTGGCTGAGGTTGCTTGGTATTTCCAATTATCCATGCATAGTATTGTATGATGAATCATGGCATAACTCTTGAGGGAGTACCCGTGACGCCACAATGCATAGTTGGCAGCCTGAAGTATGAGGCTCTACCTATGGCAGCGAAACCCGTTCGGTGTAGAACTGAATATCATCCGGTGCTTTGGCTGGACTGTTTGAAGTGTGAAGGCGCTTAACCTAATCAAGATTATGCCATGAATTTGCCGGTCCTTCTGGCGCATGGTGGTCTCCTGCATGCAGCTTCTGTCAGCAATGGGTCCCACTATCTCGGGAAGCTGATCAAGATTACGGTAATATGCCTGTAGGATTCCTACCCCTGCATCATCTGAGCAAGCCTCTTCCGGGGCTAACGGCCTTCGGTTGGAACCCCTAGGCATCTCACACACTCTGTGAAATACATGTGATTACTGCACAGTTCTGTTCATCCTCACGTATATCCTCCTGCGCAAAAACGAATAGTGTTGAATATTAGCCTGCGCGGAGTCGGTGCAGCAACAATGTCGAGTCAAGTCTCAGGAACCAGTGAGTACCTATCAGAAGTTTTCCTTGCGAATAAACGTCAATAACTGAGTGCTGACAGCGTTTAATGTAGCGCCCAGCTTTTTGTCTCTCTCTTTCACAGACAGAGTAATAAGTAGAAGCTTGCAGTCCTGCATAAAGAAGGCGCATATTGTAAACTCATCAACACGAGCATCCTTTATCCGATATGCATCCTATTCGATCGAATTGCTGCAGTCTCGTCTCGATGCAGCCGAACAATCATGGTTCCCTCTCTTGAGTAAGTATAATCGAGAGTTGAGCGAGCGAGCGAAAGCACACAGCCACTTGCGTCAAACATCCAAATGGGCCCTCGAGACTCTACATGGGGTCAACAACTCAAAGAGTGCGGACCTTGGAGATGATGTGCGAGGGGTGCTAGTGATGCTTTGGGGAGAGCTGGAGCCAGTTTTTAAGGACGAGGCAGCTCTTCTTAATAAGATCGGGCCCAAGATTTCGGGAGAGGACATGAACAGGCTTGAAGAGGAAGATAAGAAACGCCGTTTGGGGTTAATGAAGAAGGATGGACATCTGTGGTGTGCAACCTATCTGATGCGCTCCCTGACTGCAGAAGAGCGGGAGCAATTTCCACCTGGTGTACCTAATATGGCCAAGTCAGCAATGTTGATGGCAGGTAACTGGCAATTTGGCAGGTCAGTAGCAGCCATGGTTGCCGTGGTCCTGCAGTCACTAATATGTTTTAGGGAATTCCAATTTGCACCAGACGTGTGACAATACTTACAGTGAATAGCGGATCAGTCAAGTACGAAATAACCATCATTCAGGCGCTCAGAAGATAGCCTAAGTACCGATCGAAAATTCATAAATGGGTGACTTGAATTACGTTGATGCTTGGTTCTAGATACAAGAGCAGAGTAAGGGGACGGTTTATATAGGTCTGGTGATGAAGTAGAGGACAGCGGGTCCTAAGGAATTGTAGACGCGCGAGTAGGTATATCTTGATAGTCGGTACATTGCAAGCCGAGTCCATCTAGTCCAAGACAGATCCGGCAGAGCTCCGAGATATCATTTGCACTGAAAGGGACCTATCTGACACTGAAATAGAATCATCGTCATCAACTGCGCTCGGTGCAAAAGACAAATAAATGAACCTATACAAGGCCGCAGAGACGGCAAGATATATCGTATACGAATAACTAGGAAAACATGCTAAGAAAACGGGATTACAAACCACGTTCAAATGTCCCTTTGTCCTTTTTTATGGCTCGGCCATGTTGAACTTGATGATATCAAAGCAGCCCTCGGCCAAAGGGCGAATGTGAAACTTTCGCATTAAAACCGCCTAGTTATTGCATGAAAAGACGTTCCCGCTAAATATTCAATCCATATTAGTAAATTTGGACTTGCGGACAAAAGGATTGCAGCATAACGAACCTTCATTAGACTAGCGCAGACAATGGTCACTGCTCCAGCTGTGATGACCAAAACGTAAGTCCGACTAATGGCATGAACAATGACAGCCAAAACTTGCTGTGTCTTCGCTGCATCTAGCGTCGCGAGAAGTCCACCACTGCTGCCTGTGATGAGATCTCGGACCATAATGGCCGGCTGATCAGGGAAAAGAGACGCCAACCCATCGAAGGCAAGGCTCTGGAAGACGGAGCTAGATATTGCCAGTGACAGGGTGATGCCTAGATTCTGAGCGAAGGAGATGAACCCAGCAGCATCGGTAACTCGTTTAGCTGCCACTTTTGCCTGTGCCACTGCGTATGATGCTTGGATATAGAGACCGGCGCCAGCACCAGTGACGGCCATGTAGCCGTACACGCGCGCAGCTGACGTATCTTGATCCACCACATACATGAGCGTGCCACCGGCCAGGGTCAGACAGCCTCCTAGCAAAAACCACGGCATATAGTACCCGGATTTGGTCATGAAGGCGCCACTGAGCAGCCCACAGAATACCATGACACAGATAAAGGGTAAGAGGCGAACTCCGGCTTCCAGAGGTGCGTCGCCGCGCACAAATTGGAAGTATAGAGGAATGTAGTAGGTCGGGACGAAAACGCAGGTGGCGGCGGATGCCATACAAACAAAGAGGAGCCACATGTCGTACATGCGTAAGAAGTCGGCTGGGAACAGCCGGTTTACTTTGGTAGTCAAGAATGCAAATTTCTGCTGGAGGCAGAAAGCCAGGAAAACGACACCAGAGACAACCCATAGCGCAATCTCCTGCCCACTATTCCATGCATAAACGGAGCCTCCAAAGTTGATGGCCATGATGAAGGGAGTGAGGAACCCAATCATGAGAACGGTTCCGAGGTAGTCCAGAGTTCGGACACGGCTAGAAAGCGGGACGCCTTTCTGCGGATCGCTCGTGGGGAGGAGAAACAGGAAAGCCGGGGCGAATAGAGCACCGACGCAGAGGTTTATATAAAACGACCAGCGCCATGTGGTATGTGGATTTTCAGCAAAAGCGCCGCCGACGATGGGGCCAAGAACGGTGCCAGTGCCCCAAGTGAAGCCGGTCGATGCCATGTATATGGGTCTCTCGTGTAGAGTCGTCGTCAGAGATAGAAGGGATAAACAGCCGACGTACATTCCTGCACCGCCAACGCCAGCCACAGCTCGGCCGATGATCAGGGTGTTCATCGTCGGTGCTGCACTGCACATAGCACTTCCGACTTCGAAGATGACAATTGCCGTGACGTAGGTCCATTTGACACTGAAGAGCCCCATGATCTTGCCCCAGAATATGATGGTGGAAAGAGTACCAAGGACAAAAGCAACACCGAGCCAGCCAAGCTTCTCGGCTCCACCGAGACTATTGATGATCGCTGGCTGGATCTCGGCAACGATACTGTTGTCGAGGGAGAAGAGAAAAGTGGAAGACATCATGGTGGTCACGATCAGAATCCACTACGTAGTGTAAGCATCGACTTCGAGGAGACAATTCCAGCCAAGGTATCGTATCAGCCAACTTCACTTACCGCCGGTTTTGAGACGGTAGCTCTGACATCTACCACAGGTTTATCATCGTCTCCGCCTTCTTCGGTTTGCAGACCTTGATTCCACATGTCTTCGGCCGCCGTCTCATCCGAATTGTCTTCTTGTGTCCTACCAATAACGGTTGGAGGCGCGCTGGGCTTTTCATGCCCGTTCGAATTGTCTGGGAGCATGGCGGCTTATGCGGGGCGTGTACGCAGAGACCGATATTGGATCAATTCAGATAATCCTCAGTTGAGGTGGCCAAGTTTTCTTGCGGGAGGAAAGAGGGACGAGGTCAACGAGAATAGATTGAAGTCAACAAATTGGAGTTGATATAGTTGAATAGCTATACTTAGGTATATCAACATGCCAGAGTCGAACATAGAAGCGCCCCTCCCCCCAGTCAAGGTTCAGATCCCCATGGTCAAGTACAGCTTCGCCAGTGGGTGGCGACAATTGTCAGCAGAAACCTTATTTTACGGATACTGGTGGAGAATATGCAGATGAGGTCAGCACAAGGGTTCAATAACATTCTAAATCATGCAATGCAGGCTACAAGGAAGTCATCACAGGGCTAAGCGATGGACCCGTCGCTCCACATCCTAGGGGTGCTGGTACTGGGGGGTTATTGGCCAATGATAACTTGCAGCCAGATATGGCGGAACAGGGGTGCTCCATGAAAAATCAAGCAGGATGTACCAACTCCAACCACAACCAAATTTCAGCAACGCCTCTTTGTCTCAACGCTGTGACTGCTAGACGTAGCACTATGCACAACTAGAAATCTTCCCTGATGCCGTATCTAATCATACGCGCCCTTACTGGTGGAAATGAGTTACTGCTTACAGGAGGCAATAGAGGAGCCACAATTCATGGTTGATATCGGCTGGGTATAATTCACTGTGAATGCCACTCATGCTAGCCACATTCTCATACCCATGTGTGACGCCAACAAATTCCACTATTTTCCTCCCTTGCAAACATCGCAGCATCAGTTCAGAGGTGATCACACGTCTCTCAGTATGCTGTACATCATTGCATTCGTCGTTTTATGCGCGGCTATCCTGCTGTGGAGCCTGATTCGCGTACCCTCAGACATGCCGAAAAACATTCCTTCTGTTCCAATCTATGTCTCCCTTATCGGTTTATGGAGTAATATGGGTCAAGACGAGATATACGAAAAGTGGTTACGGAAGCCTCTGGAGCAGTACGGTGCCGTCAAGATGTTCTTTGCCGGCAGATGGAATGTTTTAGTTACTCGACCACAGTTTCTCACCGACATGTTCCGCAACGAGGATTTATACGCAAAAGCAGGGAGTCAGAAGAAGATCCCGTGGAGCGTTATTGCCACATTGGTTGGCGATAATATCATCAATTCGCACGGGAGCGACTGGAAGTTATACACGTCAGTCTTGAAACCTGGTATCCAGAAGCAAGACTTTAAGATTGAGCCGATTGTCGATAAGACCAGGACGCTCATCTCTCTTCTTCTTAAAGAGCAAGACAGAATCGGTCCGGAATCTGGTATCTTGGTCAATGGTCTAATTCAGCGCTGGGCAATTGCGATCATGGGAGAGAGCTTTCTTGACATCGACTTCGGCTGCCTTGAGAAGGCCGGCCAGCGAATCGAGGAACTTCAATCCATCATCAAGCAGGTTTTGTTTCATCCTTTGTTCTTCAATTTCCCCCTCCTGGACAAGTTCCCGTGGCTCTTTCGGTCCCGCAAGTACGCGTACGGAATAATGCGCGAATTTGAAGACCTGTTGGTCGACCTGGTTCAGAACCGTCCTCGGAAAATCGATCCTTCGAGTGAGAAGACAGGCGACCAATCGGGCGAGCTCGTCATTCATATGCTTGAGCGCGCTCTCCACAACGGCGTTATAAACGATACTCAATTCCGGTCCAACCTCAAAATTGTCTTCCTTACGGCCCACGAAAACGTTCAACAGCTCCTCAACTCGATTTTTTGGGAGCTCGGCACCAACCAGACTGTGCAAAACAGACTCCGAGAAGAAGTGCTCGCCAGGAATGCCGCATATCCCACCGCAGACATCCTAGACGACATGCCCTATCTCACAGCCGTCGTCTACGAGATGTTACGCTTGTACCCTCCTGTATCGCAACTGATCAACCGAGTGACACTTGCCCCTGCAGTCCTTGCCGACAGAATCGAGATTCCCGGTCGAACATGGGTTGGCTGGAACGCGTACGGTGTGCAGACAGACAGAGGTGTTTGGGGCGATGATGCTATGATCTTCGCGCCCGAGAGGTGGGGCGGCAATATGAAGGACATAAAGGCAAAGTACCGAAAGGAACAGGTAAGGGGGAATTATATTCCTTTCAATGCTCATACGCGGAAGTGTTTGGGCAGTGGTTTCGCGATTCTGGAGACCAAAGTTGCGCTTTTTGAATTGGCGAGAACGACGAAATGGACTATAGACCCTAACTATCGATTCAAACTGACTCCGGTAAGTCATTATGGATCCTAGAACCCGAAAACTGCTAACTTTGTTCATGGAAAGGGTGGGATTCTTGCGCCGCTGCGTTGTAAAGTCATTTTTGAGGAGTTGGGTCAAAGGCATGATAAAAGTCAGGCCGGAGTATCAAACATCTCACTTGGCTAATCTAGTACCACTTCCCTGGCCTTGAACTTCAAGCCCCAGTTCAATGAATGCGCGCCAGGTAGAGAGCAAGGTTGAAAGATAATTGTGGCTCAAGTCATTTCTAATCTCCAAGATTCCGCTCCTTATTCAGCTGTGCCGTAAAAGCAAATCGAACTACATGATATGAGGCTACAACTCACGTAACTCAAAATGAGCCTCTTCCTGCTCGGCTATGCTATCTTCGCCACCGTGGTCTCGTTCTCCTGTCTGAAGGCTTCGGCTGCGCCGACTCGGATATCCCCTCTCTCGTCCAGGACCGCCATGTGGTTGATGTTGTCCACCTTGATCGGATAAAGCTAAACTCGCAGCACGCGCACTCTAGGTGCCAGCTTTGCCTTCTCCCTCGCTTGCTCTACTTTCCCAGTGCTGGGCCTCATCCCTGCGGGCGATCCTGATACGGTTCGAGATTTTCGGGTCTATTAACATGTAGATTGAATCATCCAAATGGCTACCTATCTAAAGATGCACATGTACTTGCGCCTCTGGCGCTTTGCCATCTTTGTACAGATCACAAACGGCATTGATTTCATCCACATCGAGTCCGTTGATCACATCCCACTCTAGAGCTTTCACCTGCCCACTCTTCAGCCAACCAGGTAACGCACCCCAGAATTTTCTTGCTAGATCCGGCGCATTCTGTGATGAGCCCGCCGAGAAGACTTTGGAAAAGCCTTCCTTCTTTTCATCGATCCTCGTCAAATCTGCCTCTCCTGGACACAGTGTTGCCATTCTTCCCTTCCTAGAACTTGATAGACAGCCTACGCCTAGCGTATGCTCGTGATTTACGGCGTCTACAACGTACATGCAATCGTCACCAACAATTGCACGAACCCTAGAGATGACCTCGGCCTCGTCTTCATGGCGATCCACGACGTGGGTAGCCCCGAAGGAACGAAGCGTTGCGGCGTGTTTTGGTCCTGCGATGGTGACTATGGTGGAGAAGAGGCCGGATAAACGGGCAAATTGGACAGCATACCGGCCACAATTAGAACCGCCTCCTACAATAACGATGGAAGTTCCTGCAACCGGCTGCGTGGGGCTTGCGGCCGTGCTAAATGGAGGAGGAAGACCAAGTGCTGCTGGGTTGAAGAGTGCCCAGAAGGCAGCGACAGCATTGCTGGGAAGGCTGGCTCCGTGGTCAGCCGTCAAACCCGCCGGGACTTTGGCTGTGGCGTAGGCGTCGAGGACGCAGAATTCCTGGAGACCCGACTGATCGGCTGTCTGTTTGGCGTGGTTGGTTTGTCCGAAAATGAGGTCGCCAACTTTCAAATCGACCCCCTGGAGGTCCGGACCGAGAGCAGTCACAATCCCCGCGATATCGTTGCCAAGGACCATGGGAAGAGAATCAGGGTTAACGAAGAGCCCCAAGTCTCTCGCTCGGAAGTCGTATGGATTTACTATAACGGAGTGAGCACGAGAATGGGCAAAGTGTAATAAAGGTAGGTATCATACATCCAACTGCAACAACTTTGAGCAGAGCTTCTCCGGAGCCTGGTTCGGGAATGGGTCGCCGTATGAGCCTTGCCGGCTTCCCAAATTTTGTCACCGCAATAGCATTCATTTCTGGCATGATGATATAACTAGTTGTCGTAACTGGTTGTCATTTGTTCTTGTTGGGTCAATTAGCCAATATTTATCTTCTCGTGGACTCCAGCTCCATGGTTGGAAATTGATCGGTCCTTTGCTTCTTGCCTGGGATAGCTAGGATGACCAGGGCTGACTACCCATGCTGACACAGCATGCATGAGGCAAGGGTATACATGACGCACATAGCGGGACCCTTCCGTCTTCCATATGTAAACCGGCTTGTGCTCGCGTGTTGATGAAGGAACGTCTCATCACCGAATTGTGTGCGAGATGAGAAAGGCTGGACACTTCGAATCACTCTGTCTTCGTCCTTTGCATTTCATTTGAAGATTGGGACAGTTGGGGGAGTTGAGTAAGACGAGGTGACGCGGACGACTTTAAATGCAGGAGAGAGAGGGAGAGCTGAATGACTGTGTACCATCCTATGTATCCTACTTAAGTGCCTAGGTGGACTCGGCCCGTCCATCCGTCACGCAAATCAGGAGCAACCAAGCACCAGACTCCACCGTCACCCCATCATTCTTGAACTCAACGAGACGCTATATAAAAGAGTACTGATGACACCAATCAAATTCAAATGAATGCACATTGCATGATTTCGTGTGAACCGCCGTTTTGCCTGGTACATCTCGTTTGAGATGCTGTCTTTTGGCATGCTGCTACTTGCCCCCAGCTTAAGGTTGTCGTGGGTTTCTGGGAGACATACTCTATCAGCCTCGGTCTTTCCAAATTACTTACGTAGTGGATCGGGTTTTTTACCTGCATGATTTCTTTTTATCATGGCGTCGATCGTTCTAGGCCCATACACAAGTAGATTCAATCCTGACATTCCAATAGTCATGCCGAGTAGGGCAAGATCGACGTGATTAGATGATAGTGCTAATATCGAGCCTGCCGGGTACGTTACTGCCGTCGCGACGGCCAAGGACGTCTCGGTGGCGAAGTATATTGGGAAAACACGTTTTTGGAGTGTCATGAACTGTGGGCGAGGAAGGTATAGGTAGCAGAGTTTGGTCATAACAAAAGTCTGTCGAGCCCGACATGCAATTAGTGGACGGACTGATTGAAGCGAAAAATCACGCATACCTGGTACATCTGTGTTCCCAGGAGCGAACCCCATGCGATGAGATGATAGCTGCTCAGTTTCGTCAACGCAGTCAATAAGGAGGCCATATTTTCAAGCTGGGTGCGAAATGGTGTGCTTTGGGAGCAGCGGTTCAAAGGGTTTAAGGGATAATTAAAAACTAGGTCGTCTTCGTTTGATTCCGTGTTTTGCCTTGAATCTTGTCCTGGCCAGCTTTGTTTGTACTTATTAATGAATAGATGACCTTGGCCACGCCACGCCGAGGCCCACGTCGTTCGATCAAACTGCAGGCATGGGTTGTACGGATGTTACCGTAACATGAGTAGGTAGATAATAAGACTGGGATTAATGGCAGCTAGGCAGGGTTTTCAAGGCTATGTAATGCAGGACCTGTCAGCATGCAGGCAGGCCCACGAGCTGCCGTTATTTTAGTGGAGCTTACGAATAGCTTACTGCATATGTGTGGAGCTGTCCCATTGTCGTTTCATCCGTCATGTCAACTCGGTTACAGTCTCTGGATGAACTCTTGCGATTTTTCGACCTATTCTCTTCTAGCTATTCTGTTCCCCCTGTTTTTCTATCTTACCAATTGTTCTACCTTCCCTATTCTACCCATCTCCTACCAGGCATTCCTCCCTCCAGCAAATCAGCACCCGTACGGCCCCCTTGTTAGTTCCGATATGGGCGACCACTCATACCAAAGAGTGAGGACCGAAGACGCCGGCGTCGACGAGGACATTCCCCTCCGCGAACGAACCAATTCGTCTAGCGAATCTGCACTGCCCTTCGACCCTGATCATGTGAGGACCAAATCCCATATCAAACCTTCAGTAGGATCTCCCTCCCATATTCCCACATCGTGGTATTCCGACTGATTGACCGAATACCTGTCTGTCTGCAGGTTTACCGGCTTTTGCCGTACTTCTTCCTCTCCAGCCTCGCCTTTGGCCTCACGATGGTCCCTAGGGTTAATGTCCTTGTCTCGTTAATATGTCAACAATTGTCGACGGCAACAAGCCAGCAGGGGGCCATGAGCTCCCGGCGCGAAATGTCAACCGGTGCAATGTCAGCCGGCGAGACGTCAGGCCACGGAATGAGCCAGAACGTAACCGGCGCCGCACTTTCCATGGACTCCTCTGACGCAACATGTTCAACCCCTCCAGTCTTAGCCAGCGTTTCCTTCATGTCGACGTACCGGGACCTTATCACAGGCATCGTCGGTATCATAACGAGCTATTATCTGGGCAAGCTCAGCGACAGAGTAGGTCGCCTCAAAGTCATGGTGCTGAATGGCATCGGTATTTTGATCTCGGAACTTGTTATGCTCCTCGTGGTTGCAATCCCGGAAACCTTGAACTACCGTTGGCTTTTCTTGTCCTTTTACATCGATGGCCTGAGCGGCTCCTTTCCGTTACTCATGGCTTCCACTTCGTCATATGTAGCTGATATAAGCAGCGACGAGGATAGAGTCGTAGCCATGGGCTGGATTCAAGGCGGCATGTTCTGCGGCATGGCAGTGGGTCCAGCGCTTGGGAGCGTTCTCAGCAGGCTCAGCGGCCCAGACAGACCTTCAACCATCTTCATCTACGCCATATTGTGTCGAATACTCGGCCTCATGTGCCTGTCAATTGTTCCCGAGTCTCTACCACACATCGGAAGAGATATGAAAGCTCCTGAGCCTCATTTACGCTCTTCGCCTTGGGCCCTATCATCCTTCAAATCCATCACCTCGCTTACTCTACTGGACTCCCTCTTTGACCCTCAGAGCAGTCCAGTCGAAATTCGGCGAAATCGCAAAAACCTGATGCTTCTTATCGCTGTTAATGCCATTACATTCGGAACCTCCGTTGGCGCCATGGACGTTATGATGCTTTACCCGCAAGCACAATTCAAATGGGACATGATGGAAACCGGCAACTTCATTTCTATCATCAACATATTCCGAACCTTGTCTACTACTGCGATTCTCCGTTTGTTAATGCGGATTTTCATAAGAGCCACACCGCCAGGATCATCTACTCGAGATCTGGGGATCAAACACGCCCACCTGCCTTTGTTGCGCCTTGCACTGTGCACTGATGTGCTAGGGTACATTGGCTTTGGCGTAGCTCCCACAGGCTTCTTGTTCCTTGTAGCTGGTGTCCTCTCCTCACTCAGTGCCATGGGAATGTCTGCGAGCCAAGCTGCGATGTCGATGATGGTTTCAGCTGAGCATGTTGGCGTCTTGATGGGCATCTTAGGCTCGCTACAGGCGCTAGCAAGACTTGTATCCCCGCCAGTCATCAATCTGATCTATGCATGGACAGTCTCTTTCCTGCCACAGGTGGTATTCTTTGGCCTCGCTGCGATAGTCGGGCTTGGGGTTGTGATGACTTATCTGATGAGGCACATTGAGTCCTGACTTTCATCTGTATATAGAATTTTCAAGTTGAGATATCCCATTCACCTCGGTCACGACTATACTCAGAATACGTGTTATGATATGAACGAGAGGGCATTCTAGAAATGGATGGCTCTGATTTAATCAAACTAATGAAATTGACTTTAACCTCCTCCCTATTTATATAATCCCTTGTTTCGTTCTTGTTTTCCATCATCTCTTTTCATTATATTTATTTAATATTTAAGGTGGGCTAGGGTAGCTTTCATTTGAGGTGTTAGAAGGGAGAGGCAGCTTCTTTCATTTTTTGTTAGTAGTTACGCTCAGTCTAGAAGGCACGTTGAATTGTTGTAAGATTATGTTCTAACAGCCTAGAAACCACCATAGGCTAATTGCAACCGTTTTTCTTGTAAAAACAATTCTATTCTACCCCCTAAAATCTCATAACTATTTGCAAATCCACTGATCAAGATGAGAATCCTCGAGGCTTACTATCATATGTACACTTTGATATAGGCATGAATCGTGACTTGGATATCACTGCTAGCCGTAGACATAGGTCTGACACTTCTTTGATGAATTATAATGAAAGTGCCACTTGGATCTTCCAGAATATGTTCATAATAACAGTCCGGGAGGCTATGAAAAGGCCCCGGACCGATGAGACAAAGCGATTCCTAGATGGCTCCCATCAGCTTATTCACTCCATCTGTACAGAGTTACATATGTAATTAAGGGAATCACTTACCAAGGTGAAGGCCAGAGGTCCTCTGGCAGTGGCTGCATCATCAATGAGGCGATGAAATTGCCGAAGCCTGGGCTCTTATTCAACATGTTGAAGAAGTCATCCCGCTCAGCGACAACTTTAGGATCCGTAGAGTGGATTCGTTCCTTCCCATCGATGGCTTGCTTCTGCACACGCTCGACAAAGTCTTTACGCCGAACCATGGTGTATTGATCGAGCAGTTTTGACCACTCTCCTGTACTCGTGTTCTCTGGCGCAAGAGCCAGAGGCAAGACGCGGGAGAGGACAGCAGCGTCCACGAGGCCGGTTGTTAGACCAAGTGCGGTGAGAGGATTGCTCAGCTGGTCAAACGTAAGTCTTGGTTCTTTAACGAGGGTGAGAAAAGAAAAAGGCCTCTATGAGGGCTCAACTTACGTGAGCAGCATCACCACACAGCAGTCCCCTTCCGGCCCGAAATGAGCGCGCGACCTTTTCGTGAGCCCAGTAAGGACTGATTGCCTCGATTTTGTAGTCGAGTGGCCTGGGCCCCGGCATCAAGCGCTCGACTTTTGCGGCGATATACTGCTCTACCCCTTCTGGCTTCAAATCCGGCGGGATACCCATTGCAATGCGCCACAGACCTTCCTCCTCACTGCTGGCCCTTACAATGACGGCCCAATCCTTGGGGTCAATGACGTGATTCGCTGCCGGGTAGCCGTATTTGGCAAAGTCGTAGTAGATATTGACAGCGACAAATCGCCAGTCTTTCCACGTGAAGCCCTCGAATGGTATCTCCAGGACTTGCCGAACTGCCGAGTTGGCACCGTCACAGGCAACAATGAACGGGGCAGAGAGTGTCACCGCACCGGCCGAGGGGCTTTCGGCCTCTACGTGAACAAGGTCGCCGTCCTCGTGATGAGAAATGTATCGCGTGTTGTACCGGATGGAGAAGTTGGAGGACTGCAGCGCGTGCTTCCGAATAATAGCACACAGCTTCGCCTGACTCAATTGGACACCATAGTTCACGGACCCTTCGGGCGATTTCCCCGGCGGGATCTTGGCCAGCACCGTGTTGGTACCGCTGTACGGCGTTCGGAAACACAGCCCCTCAGTGTTCTTGAAACCTGCGGCCACCACTTCGTCTAAGATGCCGACCTTGGCAAACTCGTTGAGGACAATCGGGAAGTTCCTATTCCTCTGCATCAGTTCCAAGAAGCTGCGAAAAAATAATGAGGCAAGCGGGTTTCCTACATAAGCGCCTTTGGGCTTTGGGGTATACCTGACCCCTTCTCGATAACCAGGACTCTGATATTTTTAAGAGCGAGACTTAAGCCGAGGAACAGTCCAACGGGGCCTCCACCCACTATGATCAAACCATATTTTCCCGCCATGTTATTCTCTAGTTGCCAGAAAGGTACCAGCAATTACGGGGAAGTATCGGATGGATATAATAAAGAGCTGGGAACTTTCTTATTCCCAGATGTTCTTCTCCGACAACTTTGGCCTCAATAGTGACTACCTTACATGGTTGTGATGTGATGGGCCCCATATCTCATATGCAGACACAGTCAGCATGAGCAAGCACAGTGTGGGGCAAGAAGTATTCGAACACCTTCACGTACCGGCCGGGCCCGGCTAGCCCTATTAGGCCGCGATTACATTGCTGCCTTTACAATGCATTTTCCACCTTTCAACATCACATCATGCCTCGAGGAAAGGAACTATCGCCGCAGCTTCGGGCTCGCCTTTGCGAGCTACGAGCTCTAGGGGTAGTCCTTCTTTTATAAACAAATTGAGCCGGCAAATATATAGTCACTAAGACATAAGGTATACCATTAAGAAGCCCAAAAGTTCAGCTATTTAGTGGTATTATTTTTGTAATTATATGTCAAAGAAATGCCGAGATATTTTGATTTCAAATCATAGAGGAATTGAAAGCTTTGATTATAAAGCAAAATTGCCTGATTTCAAAGCACGGACTAATATTAAGCCGATTAGCTATTATTGTGTATATAGTGTGAATAGTGGTATTAATACTATGTTTTAGTATATTTAAATAGAATTTTATGTAGAATTTTTAAATTTATTATAAAGCTTAAAACTTAGCTTATTAAAGGAGATATATATATTTATATATTTATTTAGGTTTAACAGAAGCTTAGTATAAAATTGAGCTAGAGATCTTACAGTAGCTCTATAAAAAGATGCTAAACCGGGTTACTACTGTTTTTAAGGCAAATGGCTGGTATATGAAATATTAGGTATTAATTGACCCCCTCTTGTAAGGTTAAAGCAGCGTCATAACAAAGCCCAGACCAGGCTAGCCGGGCCCGGCCGGTACGTGAAGGTGTTCGAATACTTCTTGCCCCCCACTGTATGTCAGCAAGGTACCAATCCTGTCGCTAGCGTCAGCACCCAAGATCGCCTCGCATTGTTCCACGCAGAGTCAAAACGAGTCTGACAAACCATTTGTCATTGATCATTTTTATCAGACAGGATGGAATAGTTAAGACAGCTTGGTAACGATAGAAGATCTTGTCTTTTTCCTCAGTTTCCTCAGTCTAGGGGGGAAGAAAGCTAGCTATTTATCCCTAGGGATCTGGCTGATCTGGACACCCTTGAACTGATAATGCTGTTGCAAGCTGTCTATCTAAGCGTTAAGAGTTATTTAAGTTATTGAGGTCTGTCTAAGTTATCAAGAGTAGACTAGGTTTGAAGTCTCTTTCTAAGTTCAAAGGAAAAACACTATATTGATCCGGCCCTATGCACAGCTAGCTTTCCTATCGGTCCGTCTGGCATTTTTATTAGACATGTGTTAGATTGACCCCTCGGGTACCGGACTAGGGCCCGGCTAGAAACAACCTCTGATACATCAATATCCTGTCTAAGTGTTAGATTGTGGCTGGGTAATGCATTAAGGAGGTTATTCAGGTATCAGAATACTGCGATATCTGTATCTATGACTCAAGATGATGATAAAACCCCGCTCTAGAGGAAAATGGAGACGAGAGTCAACGAGAATAAGAATAATAAGAACAATCAAACATATCATTAAGAATTAATCTATATTTATCTGACTATCCCTAATCTTTGCTAAAGACATACTGCGTATCTAATAATTAAGAGTCTTATTCGTTTTCGAGCTGACTGCGTACTTTAAGGATACGCGACCCACGATGACATTAAGTAATTCCTCTTCTAAGAAGGTGCTACTATAGACCTTCGAAGACTGGGGATGATAGGACGAAGAATTTCAGACGAAGGCCATAGGGCTGTACTTATAGGGCTCTATAGACCCAGACAGTGATGAAAGTCTGATAGCAAAGCCTAACAGACTATAAGTCGAGCTATACTATCGAAGGATCCTTCCTTATATAACGGACTTATAAGGGAGACAGTCTTATAGTAAGGGCCAGTTAAGTCAGACCCAGAGTCAGAGTCTGTTAATAGAAACGACCGATCCAAACCATTAAGCTCGCAATGTGTTAGAGCTCACGGCCAAGGATAAGGCTTCCTTTACATTTGAATGGAAGATCTATGAACAAGATTATCGAGAATATAAGGAATAGGAGACCAATTGTGAGAAATTGAAGGCATGGGTTATAGAGACAGTGGATTATAGTCTACGTTAGAGTTCCTATTGTGTAATATAGGACCTTCGTACTTAGTATATTAATCTGAAGACTAGCGTGGGTGCTACTAAGTAAGAGCAATAGATAGCAGCATAACGGAAATATCAGAAGGCTATAGCTCTCCTTACTAAAGTCCTAAAGGATTTTCTAGGATAGATTATAATATAAGAGATAGCTACTAACTATGCCTTGGCTAAAAAGACAGGAGGCATGGAGAACCCAAATATTTGGTTCGATGACCTTACTAAGACTATCTAACCAATCCTTAACAGTTAGGTCACTATTTATGCGGGGATCTATAAGGATAAGCTTGAAGATATGAGCTTAACTATTGGAGAGGTGGCAAAAGATCTTCAAAAGGAAGCAGAGAGACAGAACCTCCTTTAGTCAAACGAGAAGAGCCTAAAGGTTACTAGAGGCGCATTTGGTCTAACATTTGCTAGAGCATTAGACTTAATAACTCAGACGAACCTAAGCATAGAGGAAGAGGAAGCTACTACTTACACTTCGGAAAAAGGTATAAAAGGAAAGCGCAAAGTAAAGCAGGAGACATAACTATAGAAGAAACGCATAAATAATGCTAACGAGACTCATAATACCTGCCTAGCGTGTAACGGCAATCATTAACTTGAAAAGTGCTATTATGCCTTTCTAAAAGATGCTCTAGAGCACTTTCGAGGAAGAAAAGTTATCTGCGATGTAGTTAAACATCGTCTTAAAGTTAACTTATCACTAAAGAATGAGATAGAACGCATTAAGAAAACCATTAAGCTAGAAAAGAGTTAATGACTTAGACGGAGTGTTAGAGAATATATAGTAAGCTTTGTTATAATTGCACTTAACTCAGGATTCTCTACCACTCCCTATTTACTTAAGAACTTAGTAATCCTCGACTTAGGAGCTACTATCCATATCTTTAATAATATTAACTGATTTAATAATTACATTACTGCTGAACCAGGAGACTTTGTCTTTGCTAGAGAATAGTAGGCTTAAATCCATAGGTATAGTAATATTAAAATCCTAACTTAGGGACCTTAAGGCATAAGGGTTATATAACTGCTTAATGTTGCATATTATGAAAAGTTTCTATATAACTTAGTATTATTATAATAACTCTATAAATAAGGGTACTGGTAGGATAATTGACTATAAGTTAATAGCCTCCGATTAGTAAGTAACTCAGTTATTTATAAACTCATCGATCGGTATGGCCAGTTTGTGATTAAGGATATTCTAGAAGGAGACCTGAAGGGTATATTTATTATATATAGGCATATATTCAATTCATAGATTCTATAACGCCTGGTGAAGGCAGATGCTTAAAAATAGCACTTATGACTTAGTCATCTTAGACTATAAGCACTTAAACATCTTATTAATACATTATAAAAAGTAAAGATAAA
The DNA here is from genome assembly GCA_029931735.1 of Dactylonectria alcacerensis. NCBI lineage: Eukaryota > Fungi > Ascomycota > Sordariomycetes > Hypocreales > Nectriaceae > Dactylonectria > Dactylonectria alcacerensis. The sequence continues at coordinate 363,343 of JAPMUZ010000006.1, read as the reverse complement.
AGGGATACCTATAACTAAATGCGATAACTATAGAGTCTTAAAGCTTAAGCATTAAATATATTGCTAACCCCGAGACGTGGGATATATTCTAGGAGAGCGATTAGCTATTGACTTTTATAACTTCTTAGCAACATCTAATAGGAAAAGAAGTCTAATACTAATTACTGATCGATAGTCCGGGTTAATATAGGATTACTACCTAGTTTCCTGATAAGCATACGAGATTATATTTGCTCTTAAGGACCTCTTTAGTATCCTTTGACGTCAGTACTAGATCGAGCTGAAAGTGGTTAAATGCGATAATAAAATCATTAGACCTAACTAGTTCTTATAAGAAATGGGCTTAGTCTTTCAATTCCTTTACGAACTGGGTATTACTATTAAGTACTTAGCCATTTATACCCTAATTCAAAATGGAGGGGCTAAAGCCTCTAGGCGTATTATTAAGATTAAGGTAAGAGCGATAAGAGCAGGCGCCTGCTTACCAGAGTATTTATAGGTTAAGATTTATCGATGTGCGGTATACTTATATAACCGAACGCTAAAGTATATATATAAGTAGCAGACTCTATACGATTGATTTCACACCTACTTTACGCATAGAGATAGAATTGTTATAGAAGACTGAAAACCCTACTAAGCTTATCTTCGGGTATATAGATATAAGGCGTTTGCTATAACCCTAGATGCTCTAAAGGGATTTAATAAGAAGCAGAGGCTAAACCTAAGAGCTTGGATTGGGTTCTTAGTTGGATATCGATCTACGAATATCTATAAGATCTAGAACCTACAGACTAGAAGGGTTATCTTAATAAGAGATATTATCTTTAATGAGGAAGATCTCTTTAGTGGGGATATTAATTAGCTAAAGGATGACTTATTATACATTAAGTGATAAGAGTTAATTAAGCTACTTGACTAAGTAGAAGAGCCTGAAGCAGATCAAATAGCAATAGCAGAAGAAGATCCAAACGGAGCCTTAATACTCTAAAACAATTAGGAGGGCCTTTTTGGAAAAGACGAGGAAGTCAATACTTAGCACAGTTAGGAAGACCCCGCTCTCCAAGAAGTGGATATAGATGCAGGAGCTGAACAGTCAGAGGCTGTGCCTGATCAGCCAGCTAGTACTGACGAAGGCTCTAGAATTTCTGGGGATATGGAAGCCAATGCGGGGAAACCAGAAGGCAGCACGGAAGATCAGGCTCAGCCTGGCACTGATGACCAAGCTAAGGATTCTGATGCCCAATTCAGGACTTACCAGACCCCTATGTCTCTACTACTGACGGCACTTCTAGCTATAGCGATTGAAGAAGCTTTAGATGATCCCCTTAAAGACTTAGCTATGGATAGTAATGTTAAGAGGATTGAGGTATGGAAGGCAGCATTTGTGGTAGGACGTTAAGCTAACCTGATCGGAATATTCAAAGGTGTAATAATCGATAAAGCTAAGTTCTAATGCTTATTAAAGAACCTACGATGCTTATATAGATGATACATGCCTTAATTACTAAGAAACTATAGAGACCTACTGACTCATCCTATAGGAAAGTTATTTAAGGATGCTAAGAAAGCCTATCTACGCAGCTATATAGAGATGAAGTCCTGGACAGAGATCTTTAAATAAGACCTGAGAATAAGATGCAGTCAAGTCCTTGATTGTATATGGGTTTATATGTATAAATTCGATAAATACGGTCGCTTCTAGAAATGCAAGGCTCGCTTAGTAGTGCGAGGAGACTAATAACTTAAGGCAATATATGAGGAAACGTATGCATTAACTTTAGCAGGACGGTCATTTAGGACTTTAATAGCTATTGCTGCTCGCTTCGATCTCGAATTGATTCAATATGATACAGTTAATGCATTTATAAATGCAACACTGGATAAGGAAGTCCTAATGCATATACTACTAGGCTATCGGAAACCAGGAACTATCCTACTGCTCTAGAAAGCATTATATAGGTTAAGAGAATCCCCACTGCTATAGCAGAAAGAACTTACATCTACGCTACGAGAGCTTAGATTTAAGACTGTTCTTTACGAACCTTGCTATATGATGAAGGGAGGAGTTATTATCTTCTTCTATGTTAATAACATCGTCCTCGCATATAAAAGGGAGAGAGAGAGCGAGATCCAAAGCATTTTAGAAGCCTTAAAGAAGAAATACCAACTTACCAGAAGAAACTTATTATAATGGTTCCTTAGGATTAAGATTATTAGAGATAGAGAAAAGAAGCTTATCTAGTTATCCTAATCTGACTATTTAAATAAGATTGCTAATCTTATAGAACAATCAGACAGACGTTATAATACACTAATAAGACGGGACGAACTTCTCTAGTTCTTAGGACGTGCTACCCTAGTATCCATCCGATAGTATTAACGAAAGGTCGGATTGATACTCTATGCAGTAGTGATTACCTGACCGGATATGGCATTTGCAGTTTTAAGGCTTGCCCGATTTAACTTAAATCCAGGACTCTAATATCACGCAGCGGCTGACCAGGTGTTATTATATCTCAGGAAGACCAATTCACTGGCCTTGCAATTTGGTAAAGAGGATATTTTTATAGTAGCGAGCGATGCATCATTTGCTAATAACTTGACTGACCGCAAGAGCTCCTAAGCATACGCTATGAGACTTTTTAGAGGGACGATTGGATGGAGAGCTAATAAGCAGTTAATAGTCACTACGTTAACTATAGAGGCAGAACTGCTTGCACTATTATAGGCAGCTAAGGAATCAATGTTCGTCTTACGACTAATTAAGGAACTGGGAATCAGACTGGATGAGTAGCGGATATAAATATAATGCGATAACTAATAAACAATCCAACTAGTGACTAAGGACATTACAAAATTGTAGACTAAACTTCGGTACGTTGATATACATAATCACTGGCTGAGGCAAGAAGCCTAGCTAAATAGGATTAAAGTGGAATATCGACTGATAAAGGATATGGTTACTAATAGACTTACTAAAGCCCTAAGTAATAATGCATTCTAGAAGTTTGTGGAATAAATTAGACTCGTGGATGTCTTTAAATATCTAGGAGCGCGACCTATTATAGAGATCAAGGAGGAAGAACTGTTAGAAGGAATGGTAAGGCTAGACCTTAATATTAATATGGCAGTCTCTGCCTGATAGGCCTTGACTGAGGGGGCGTGTTAGATTGTGGCTGGGTAATGTATTAAGGAGGTTATTCAGGTATCAGAATACTGCGATATCTGCATCTATGACTCAAGATAATGATAAAACCCCGCTCTAGAGGAAAATGGAGACGAGAGTTAATGAGAATAAGAATAATAAGAACAATCAAATATATCATCAAGAATTGATCTACATTTATCTGACTATCCCTAATCTTTGCTAAAGACACACCGCGTATCCAACACTAAGTCATAGGGTGTGAGATTGACTAAGAAACCCCTCATAGAAAAAGAGGGGGCCGGAGGGATCCTAGATCATACACAAATCAATACAATCATCTTTAGTCTTTACAGAAAACTCCCTTTGAAGGCTCTGATCATCCTAGCCATATTGGATCCAACAACATGTTAATGTTAAAGTAGTAGAATATTACAGTTTTTCAGCTTTTCAATTCTCTTGTCTAGTATCACGACCTATTTATTTGTTGAATTAGAAGCATGTGGGACCATCAGGGCTCCTGGAAGTCATGTGAGAAATAGGGGGTTGTCGGAGCCGACTCGGCGGGGGCTCGCCGAGCCCTCGCTGGGCCGCTCACAATCCTATAGAGTGGCATAAGCCTCCACTTCGGTATCAAACAGGGAATCGAGCCAATTAGAAAACAATAAATCAAAGGTACATCAGCTTCTACCTATTTTTGCTGGTGCCATAAGTCCAAGCAATCATCTAGTTTACATAAAGCTACATGGCGTGAGCCTCTAGACAGGCCTAATTCTGCCGCATCTGAGGTCTATGTATGTACCTTGGCTGTGGCTTGTGCCATGTGGGGCTGGTACCGAGATGGAGGCTTATGCCACTCTAAGGGATAGGGAGGCGGTTAGTGGCGGCAGTAATATCAGGGCCCCACTTATAGACTCTGGGCGAGTCCTAAGCAAACCGCCCCTTAGATGAACCGATACACAATACACCCACATGTTCATGGTCATTAAGTAGTCCCATAAGCTATCCAACACCAGCAGTCTTTGACATTAATAATAAGAAAGGATGAGGCCTTGAATGCATCTGGACCTATGACTATATTCCCCCAAAATGCCACCCTGATCTGTTCAATTTTATACCCATGCCCTCAACCTACCCTATACCCTAAGGGTATATCTGACTGCCATGACATCACAACTCTCTCCTGTAAAAATTTTTCCTTGGCACCCGCCGTTAGCGTTTGCTAGCGGTAAAATTTTTGCAGGCCAAAAATGGCGGCAAGTGCAGCTGTGGAGCTAACGGGACTCTAACAGCTGCTGCAAGAAAGGGACTCAGAGAGTTGACCTTTCGTTATGACGCCCGCCCCGACAACACTGAGCTTCGCGAGCTCTCGACATCGCCTTCGGGCGCTCTCTTCTAGGTGGTGCTTCCGGCTCCTTTGAGCCTTGACTTCCTGGCCTCGCGAGCCCCCGACATTCTGGACCCCTTTGCCCTCGACTCCCTATGCAGCATCACGCTGCCCCGACCACACTGAGCTTCGCGAGCTCTTGATATGCCTTCGGGCCTTTTTCCTATGGGTGTGGTGCTTCCGGCTCCTTTGAGCCTTGACCTCCTGGCTTCGCGAGCCCCGGACATTCTGGGTTTCGAGCCCTTAACTTCCCGTCCGACCGACTTCTGCAGCTTTGGCTGCCCAGACGACAACTTGCAGCATCCTGCTGCTTGACACTTCGGGCCTTGTTGCCCCCCGACCTTCTTCGAGCCATCGCGCCTCGACGACATCCTTCTGCAGCCTCGGCTGCTGGACTTTATGGGTCGTCGTGCCCTCGCCCTTACTTGCAGTGCCACGCTGCATTGACCGACCTCTGCAGCTTCGGCTGCCCATATTACACAAGCAGCCACCAGCTGCTCGACCTCTCGGGATCTCTTAGGACCTCTCTGTACGAGGCCCCAATGCCTCCCTCCCTTTTGTAGCTTCAAGCTACATGACCGACCTCTGCAGTCCCGCACTGCCCAGAGAACCTTTTTCTACTGTAGCTTCGGCTGCTGCCTGAAATACAACCGGGCCCCGACGATTTGCCTCACCAGGTGAGGCCACCAGACACAAACCGCTGGGTCAAAATGGTACAGAGCTTGCCTAGAGACCGTGGAGTGGGCCGAACGCCTCCCCCACAAAGCAGCGTGCTAGCCGCCTTAGGTTTTTCTCCTGTGAGGGTTTTCCCCAAGGATGCACAGCTTTGGTCGCAGCTACTGGCGATCTTAGAGGACATGGACTTCCTGCTCTAGGGCGTAGAGAGCTATTTAATCTATCTGTGCAAGAGAATTCTGGGCTGGGGAGGGATCTGTTCCCGCTGACGGGATGCCCTCTTGAAAGAATGCGCCTCTGAGCCGATGCTATGCTGGATGAGCTAGATGGAGTAGCATCCGTATGGGAACTCGCTGGAGTCGCCCGTACTGAAAGTGCCTCTTGGCTGGGAGATTGAGCATATATAGGGGTTTCCCCTTTGATCTGTATGTATGTATGTATGTATGTATGTTGCTCGATCCCCGTTAATCTAAGGGGCTTTTGCGGATAGTCTAGGTGAGGTCAAATACGGTAGCAATTGTAGATAGTTCAGCTCAGCACGTCCTGTGCGCCAATAGGGGACTTTACGGGACTTCGTGGCCCCCGGACGAAAAATATACATAACATAACATAAAATGACACGACTGTTACCCGACCCAGAGTCATGACATATGTGCGCCGAGACTCTAAACTCGTAGCAAACCAGAACCGACCCTACATAAGCCGCGATATCCTATGGCTCACGGTTAATGATATAACAATAGTCAATTTTTACCGCCAGAATGACGAAAAATATGCTCTGGATACTCTACTGCAGTGGTCTATCCTTGGTCGCTGCCTTGTGGCAGGTGACTTCAACGCTAGACATCGCACCTGGCAGACAGGCCGGACTACGAACCGTGGCCATGATATCGCCTATTGGGCATCGGAAAACGGCCTCGACCTGCTGAATATTTTAGACGTCCCCACGAACCCCTATAGAAACAGTATCGACCTCGCCTTTTCGAATGTACCCCTCGCTAAAGCTAACATCGAGGACCACCTCGCTACCAGCTCTGATCACTTCACTCTTAGCCTAACGCTCCCCAATGTCGAGCCGGCCCCAATACAGCCAGGCAAAATCCGGGTAACAACAGACAGACTTGCCTATCCTGATATCATATCCGATATGATAAATTATCCTGATATCAGGATAACACACTATCCTGATATGATATCGGCTTAGCAGGATAGCAGAGATGATAACAACAGATACATCTAAGCTTAAAGGTAAATATTTCGTTTTATCTAATCTAGATTATTATCCGAATCAACTGTAAGGGTTGGGGCAGCATGCCCAATCCGCACAAAGACCAGTTACCCGTTAAGGCAAAAGATCAAGCGATTCCAAGTAGCTAGCGTTACTCAATCGTGCCGCATATCTAATAATAATGCTAGTCCCGACCGAGGGCTCGCCGAGCCCTCGCCGCTAACTCTTACATCAACCCGAATACTACCATTTATTTCACTATTTATAACAAGCCCTCTACCACCACGTAATAATAGTATAATAAGTTCTTCACGCAGCCAGTTACTAATATTTTTTAACCTTCTCTAAATTAATATATAATATCCTTTCGCAATCTTATAATAAAATACGACTTCTTTTACTAAATACAGACCCAGAGTTAGCAGAACTAGGAAGGTGTGATGGCTAGTCACAGTAACGGGCACCTAAACCGTTACGCCACAGGGCAAAAGATTGGGCCCCTGAGGACACCAAATTTGTCAAGGCAAAGTTAACGATCGTCGGAAGGCACATCTCTGTAGGAGCTTGAGGAAAACTAATTTCAGGCTCCTTATAAGTTTGTTTTTCGTTTGCGTCATTCAAACTAATGTCACTGGGTTTGCATGTGACACTTGGTTGGTTCCATTATAATGGCGAGAGTAAATAATCGACATGGTTAGTTTAAGCAGCTTTTTCTAAATCGTGTTGTATCGAGCGCAACGAGCTTCCAGATTAGGATTCCTCTCCACTGCTCTACGGGAGTCAAATGCCGTTCGTATAAAGGAGCGTTTCTGCCAGGTCGCACCGCCTGCAATAAGGCCCGCAGGGCTAACGCAAACCCGGCAAGAGGACCGGCACTTGATTGCACTAGGGGGTTAAAGTTCACGGCTAACAAGGGCCTCTCAAGCCATCTCATCACCATCGCTTCTGGCCTGTAACCACAAGGCGCCGTTCTAGACGCCATGGAGGTCATGAGCTTTAAGGAAAGGGTCTCTCCCCGGTCCCGCAATCAAAGACTGGTTGGTATTCTAATAAGTCTGACGGTCAAGCGTCTCAGCTCAGAGAAAACCGGTCGTCAGGGCGTCGCACCAAGTAGCCCGATGTTGGTATTGGATGTGCCGCATCCTTGCCGCTAGCATGAAGTGTATTTGGAGTGTGTCACATCAGACCAAATGGTCATACCTTTGATCAAACTGGAAGGAAGGTCTTCCAGCTGTTCAGACAGGCGGTTTAGACCGGCCAGCCCGGAAGTCCGGACTTCCCGTCAGAGGTTGGTATCACCTATGTCTCTCAAAGAGCAAGTTCTTTAACACAACGGCCCCGGAGGCCCAGATCTAATTTGAGCCAATCAGGACGCCTCCCTTATATGAATATGCATGTATATAGATACGTAAGTACATATTATATTCATATATTATATGGATATGAATATGAATATATTCATGCATATTCATATAAGACCTTATTTGAATATTCATATAGCCATGTCTAGTACCGACTTTATCCCATTGTGTGCTTCTCAGATATCCCTCCACCAAAATCGATGTACTCTATATCGAGCTATCTCGTAATTAGCCTTAAATAGTAAGTAACGTTGAATACAGCGCTTGTTATTTATTTAGGCGACGTGATCAGAGCGCTCGAGCCAATGGCTATGTCAGGGTCAGGCATATGTAAGGGAGTGATGAGGGCAGACACGCTGCTAGATATCAGACGGGATGGAATGGTTGAGGCAGCTTTGTGACGATGGAAGATCTTGCTTCCTATCTAACAGAGGGTTCGCAGCGGCTCTATTTATAAGGGTGCCCTCATCATCATAGGAACTATAACAAGGTTTTCCTTAAGACTGGATCCAAGGGATCCGGGTCTTCGAGGCCGGCTTGCTAGAGATCCGGGCCTTTGAGACCGGGCCGCAGTCTCAATAGCTGATAGATGTAGCATAGGGCTTTCCTAGCACACCTGTTCCGTCTGACACTAGATAGCAGCTAGCTAGAAGGGGGAGTGAAGGTGGTGACTATATTGAGCTATGACCTCTCTCTACTCTCTCCTACATACTGCTTATTTATGCCTTCACATCGGCCCAAGGTCCCGCTGCTCCGGTCCTCAGCAAATTTATCATCGAGGTCCCAGTTAGGTCGCTGAGGGATAGCCGCGAGGCCTCAGCAATCCAGCGCGGGCGTTGCGTTGTGATAGTGGTCTTCAACAGCAGGGTGCCGTGTCCCAATTCTGGCTCCCAACAGACTACGTCAAGATACGAAAGGTGCTCGAGCAACGCTCCCGGATGGGATACCAGCCACATTTCGCCACATACGACTGCCAGGAGGTGATCTATTTACTATTAAGCAGCAGAACGGGAGGCCTGAGTATCAAGCAGTAGCTGAGTTGAATGGCAGAATGATACTCAAGCTTTTCAGATACTGTGTAGTACCCTAATACCGAGATCTCTGAGCAATATATGTAGCCAAATAAAACTCCAACCCTTTCGTTTCGTCATGGATGATAGCTATATCTACCCCTTGGATACGTTATGTCATGGGGATGACCTGCACCGCGGTTCGAATGTAGATATAACCCTGATACTGGAACGAGAGCATACTGTTGATAGGCTTGGTTGTTAGGGTTCATACCCGACGGTACACCGATACTGTCTGGTTGGATCTGGGACACTATTGACACGTCAGTTGTGAGCAAGATTTTACCTAAGCAAAGCGTAGTCATCTTTTACGCTCGTGGTGTCGGCCTACTTTATGTAGAACTTTCTGACAAATCGGCACGCACTAGCCATGGTTCAGCTCCGCTAATAGCGAAGCAACGCTCCATCAGGTGCGAGAATAAAAGCATGACATAAGGAACAGCTTACCTAGCATGCCTGGAGGCGTAAGGAGGGATACGTGTTCAGGACGTGGAGGAACTGAAGACCCAAAAGCGTGAGGTCTGTGATGGTGAGAACATGCGAAAACAGGTGTAGGCAACGATTGGTCACCGTTAAAGTGCTGCTGCATACTGGGAATTTTCTGTCTTAATGTCGAAGGTCGATGAGGTTGCAAGGAGAACGGATCTCCGAGGTTTGTTCTAGACACTCCGCCGTTGCTAAATATCGCTGTGTCTTGCCACGATGGGCAGTGGACGAGGTGGTTATGGAAAGGCATTGAATCGGCACCACACCCGCAGTAGCACTCCTGCATGCTGTTGGATGTACGAGGCGGTGGCACGTCCGGGAACGAAGCATAAGATGCACAGTCGTGCGTAGTTGTAGGGCCCCAATCTTGAGAACACGGAGCGGCGGTTTGAGAACTTAAGTAGTCTATTGGTGTTGAAAATGCGGAAGGCAGGCCGACTGTGGATGTTGTTAATGTTGGTGTCAGAAATTCTGAATGGAGGCCGACTGGGGATGTTGTTGATGTTGGTGTTGGTGTTGGCAGTAATAGTGGTGAAGCTGATGATGATGATTCTAGGGACGATCCCAATGGAGTTGGAATGCAGGGCTCTGGTTGATGGTCTCGAAGTATGTTCTCGACCACCTGCTGTTCGAGCGAGGAAATATAAGCTTTAACTCTTTTTCCTACATTCATGATCAGCATCCATCACAATCACAATAATGAGCTCCATTCACTGTGGTTCTGTTGAGCCCGTCGGTTCTGCTGCCGTCTTCGCTCTGTTCTATCCGCGGTATCGGTATTATCGTCATCCATCATTTGCCACTCCGACGAAAGACCTGATGGATTTAGAGCGCAGTCAAGGTTGTCTTGCTCCGCATAATCCATTTTAGCTTGCCATCCACAGTGACGATATGTCAACAGATCGAGAAAAGAGTACGTCAGGGCCTTCAGGACCAACATATGTGGATGCCTAGCCTTCCAGTGGTCACCTACAATTGAGAAAACGCTCGCTTTATACTATTTAGAAAGCCGGGCCAGGCCCGAGCCAAGACAAGGATAGATGGTGGAACAGGAGTGCGTGAGGCAGTTTGGGTCGGCCTGAGGCTATACAAGGTTATCCTTGACACGATGGCTCTTTCAAAGGCTCCTCTATTGCTCATACTACTGCTGGTTAGTCTGGGCTTTTGTACTCCGTACTAGGACCTAACCTCGGGAAGTGGAAACGAACTTGAATCTAGACTCCTTAAAGTGGAGCATCCCGGGACTGTCCCGATCTACCCGGTTGACCTGATTGAGGTGGTCCTAGAGTGTCGGCTGAAGAATGTTAAATATGAAATAGGTAATGAGTGGCTCATGCAACTGCAATAACGCAACCATTTACAGATGCCCATTTCAAAGTTTTATCCCGCATTAAGGACGCTAGCGGGGTCGGGAAAAGCAATATGCTAAGCAATTTTCACAGGCTGACTCTCAACGTACCCTAGGGTCTGTCCAGCCCCTCCTTGTATTCATTTCTACCTTCTAATTCAATAATTTTCTGGATATGACGAGGGATGTGTCCAATCTAAGCCTGGATCTTCTCTTGCGGCAAATCATGCTAAGCCTGTTGCTAAGCCTCGATAACATCCTGCCGGGTCTTTGAGGCCCCTTCCTTCGTAGTCTGTCTCTTCATCCACGGCCAGGCTGGCTTGATGGTATTGCGCTCTGGAGAATTCGGACACCAGAGTAGTTAGACGATGCTATGTAAGTCATAACAACGCTGTTGTATATAGTAGTTATAAGCTGGTGCCTTGTCTTCATAGACTATCAATAGTGCTGGGCTGGGCAGGCTCCATAAGAAACCAGAGGCGACGTTGAGTACTCACTTGCCAGTCTCATCTGCCGTCCTTCTACCCGGCCCTACTAGGGACGTCCTTTGTGTAAGCCGCGGCGTTGTAATATGGGGGTAATATGCCTTCCTATTGGCTCCTCGGCAAACTTGTGATGCGTAAGATAGAGAGGCCCGGCCCCCAGCCTGCAGGCAGACAGACCCACTTTAAGTTGGGAACGGATTAATAAAGGAGCGACCGACCCCTACTAGGACTCACTGGGATTACTAGTAATTCTTAAGAATGACTAAAGTAGGATGTTAATAGTCTGTCAATTTCCCAGGTCCACACTAAAAGACTATACTAACACTTGCTAATAAAATCACATCTAAAATAGATATAAATATACAAAAAATACTATTATATAATTAAATACTTCTATTTTATATATTTTAAAAGTGTAACGAGCTAGGCCCTGCTGGACAAGGCAGTGCCTTGTCCTCTTACTGGTCCGAGCACTGTTGCTCGACAACTTAGTCTATTTTTGTCAAAGGATTTTCTTGTCACGGCCCAGACCCTGACTAGGCGGTCACAGGCGGCAGAACAAGATACCCACTTTAATATAAACCAATCCTGTAGCCCCACTCCGGGACTGACGCCCCACCAGGACCGACAGCAGTCCCCTGAAGGACACAGCGGTCCACTTAGTATATAGTCATTAGAGAAGTGCACATCTAGTATGGGCAACTCCTTAGCTATTAACTCTACACTTAGTTATATTAAGTACTCCAGACTCTACTATTACTAGACAGAACTGACATTATTTAAGTAAGACATGCCTGATTCATTATTATATAAACCCACAGATCAGGTTTCCAGCCTATTCTAGACTCACGAGCCTAGGGCAGTGTACTAAGTGTTATATTTCTGCTCCTTTCTCTTTCTTTTTTCTTTTTTCCTTAACTTATATATAAAATGTATGAGAATTATATAGCTGTAATTTACACTATTAGCACTCTTTAAAAAAAGCTATTTTTATTTTTTACTTTTATTATAAAGATATAAAGATTTAAAATTTAAAAAAATATAAAGTAAATATTATAGTAAGTTATTATAGAGTTATAGTAAATGTAAATAAGATAATTTTAGTATTATATATTAAAGCTTATAATAGTATAATTAAAATCTATAAAAATAAAATTAAAATACTAATATAACTTTTAATTATTAATTAAAATATAACATACTTAATAAGCATGCGCTGCATCCAAGTATGCGCTGTACTTATAATTTTTTAGTATTTACACCTTAAGCTAAAATAATTCTCTAACATTTAAAAATAACATACTTAATAAGTGTAAAGTCCTTATATATAAAATATATAACTGATAAGGAAATATCTTCTTTAGCTCTTATTAGATAAGACTATAAATAATATATTCAAAATCTCCTGATTTTTAGCTTTATAATGGTATATAATATGCCTCAGAAAGCCTATCTTCCTTATACTATAACTACAAAGGACATCTATAATAAGAACCTTCAATAAGGTTAGAGTTCAAGCATTAGACATACGTCTAACAGTCCTAAAACTCGGGACACGTCTTACCCGGTTTTACTATGACAAATTGTCCAAATCCCCTGTTAGATTGGACATGTGACTGGATAGCAATCTCTCTATAAAGCTGGGGCTTTTCTCTAGCCAGTCCAGAAGGATTATTATCATTAATACATGCATTTCTCAACCAATCACATCAAACCAACTACCTTTCTAATCGTCTTTTCCTGCTCTTTCTGAATCTTCAATCCCTTTTCTAATTGGTCAATTCCTTGACCCACAATCGCCGAGTTCCACCAATAACCTTCCACTCCTTCCACTCCTTCCACTGCTATAGCCTTTACAATAAGCGAGCGCCGCAGACAAGCGAGCGCCGCAGTGAGATTTTCACCTTAAATTATGATTTTAAAAAAGATCTTAAAAACCTAAACTAAGCCTAAAATAGCTAAGATTTTTAACCTAACTTATTTATAAAATATCTTATTTTTAAGAATTTTTTTAAATTATATATATCTATAGCGCTAATAGTATAAAATTCGCACTATCTATTTTACTATTTTTATTTATAACTAGTTTAATAATTTTTTAAAAAGTCTAAAAAAAATACTGGTTTATTAAATTTTTAATTAGATATTTAAAATTAAATCCTTAAAAATCTTAAAGCTATATAGCCTATTTTAGGAAATTTAGAGTTTAGAGTTTTAAGTATACAGTATAGGTGCGGCGCTCGCTTGGTTGTGGCGCTCGCTTATTAAGTACGTTAATCTAAATAATTCTAAATTTTAAAATAAGCTTTATTATATAATAAATATTAATTATAAGTTTTTTTAAACTTTTTTAAAAAAAAGTTTATAAAGTTATTAATAAAAATCTTATTTATACTGTATTTTTTTAGTTTTTTAAAATTTAATAATTATATAAATTTTTTAAAAATCTAAGAAAAATAATATTATATAACTTTTTTTATTTAAATTTATAAAAATAGTCTTTTTATATTTTTATAAATTATATAATACGTTTTAGAAAATTTAAAGTTTAGCTATTTAGCTATATAATGTAAGTATAGCGCATACTTAAATACAGTGCATACTTATTAAGTACGTTATATAATTAAATTATTTATATTTTAAAAAAACATATATTAGAAATTCTAAATTATAAAGTAATATGTTTTAATATAAAATCTGCTCTTTAATAGACTTTTAGAATAAGCTTTAGTAATCTATAAGTAACTTTTTATAATTAGAATTACTTAACTATTTATTATAAAGACTATAGTAGTAAAAGGAGTGAAAGAAGTAAAAGGTTATTAGTAGAACTTAGTGATTATAAGTTAAGGAATTAACTAATTAGAAAAGGGATTAAAAATTCAAAAAGAGTAAGAAAAGATAATTAAAAAAGTAGTCAGTTTAATATAATTAATTAAGAAATATATATATTAATAATACTAATCCTTTTAGACTAACTAAAGAAAAGCCTTAGTCTTATAAAAAGATTACTATTTAATTATATATTTAATTTAATAGGGGATTTAGATAATTTATTATAATAAAACTAAGTAGGATATATTCTAAGTTTTAAGACTATTAGATATATATTTAATACTTAAATTCTAACTTTATTAAAGGTTCTTATTATAAATGTTTTTTATAATTATAATATAAGAAAGATAGGCTTTTTAAAGTATATTATATATTATTATAAAGTTAAAAATTATAAAGTCCTTATATATAAAATATATAACTAATAAGGACATATCTCCTTTAGCTCCTATTAAATAAGAATATAAATAATATATTTAAAATCTCCTGATTTTTAGCTTTATAATAGTATATATTATACTTTAGAAAGCCTATCTTCTTTATACTATAACTATAAAAGATATCTATAATAAAAACCTTTAATAAGATTAGAGTTTAAGTATTAGACATATATCTAATAGTCTTAAAACTCAGAATACGTCTTACCTGGTTTTATTATAATAAATTATCTAAATCTTCTATTAGATTGAATATATAACTAAATAGCAATCTCTTTATATAATTAGAGCTTTTCTTTAGTCAGTTTATAAAGATTATTATTATTAATACATGCATTTCTTAACTAATTATATTAAACTAACTACCTTTCTAATTGTCTTTTCCTACTCTTTCTGAATCTTTAATCCCTTTTCTAATTAGTCAATTCTTTAATCCACAATCACTAAGTTCTACTAATAACCTTCTACTCCTTCCACTCCTTCTACTACTATAGCCTTTATAAAAATTAAGAGATTATAAATATATTATTTATAATTTTATTTAATAAGAGCTAAAGGAGATATTTTCTTATTAATTATATATTTTATATATAAGGACTTTATATTTATATAATTATTAAATATATTAAAGGCTAAAGTTACTATTTATTATTATTATAATTATAAGGCTTAGTAATTGTTAAAAGTTATTAAATAGTAAAAGTATAAGCTTATAGCTTATATAAGAATATTTTTATAAAGAATAATAAAGTAAAGAGTATATAAAAATAAGAGTGTTTTATTAGAAAATAGTTTATTATAATTTATTCTAATAGTGTATAATTCTATTATATAAGAAAATAAGCCCTAGAGGTAGTTGTTCTTTTATAAATAAATTAACTTAGTAAATATATAGTTATTAAGACATAAGGTATACTATTAAAAAGCCTAAAAATTCAGCTATTTAGTAGTATTATTTTTATAGTTATATATAAAGGAAATATTAAGATATTTTAATTTTAAATTACAAAAGAATTAAAAGCTTTAATTATAAAGTAAAATTACCTAATTTTAAAACACGGACTAATATTAAGCTAATTAACTATTATTAATTATATAGTATAAAGTCCTTATATATAAAATATATAACTAATAAAGAAATATCTCCTTTAGCTCTAATTAAATAAGACTATAAATAATATATTTAAAATCTTTTAATTTTTAACTTTATAATAATATATATTATATTTTAAAAAGCCTATCTTCTTTATATTATAATTATAAAAGATATCTATAATAAGAACCTTTAATAAGATTAGAGTTTAAATATTAGATATATATTTAATAGTCTTAAAACTTAAAATATATTCTACTTAGTTTTACTATAATAAATTATTTAAATCCCCTATTAGATTAGATATATAATTAAATAGTAATCTTTCTATAAAGCTAAGGCTTTTCTTTAGTTAGTTTAAAAGGATTATTATTATTAATATATGCATTTCTTAACTAATTATATTAAACTGACTATTTTTATAATTATCTTTTCTTACTCTTTCTAAATCTTTAATCCCTTTTCTAATTAGTTAATTCCTTAACCTACAATCGCTAAGTTCTACTAATAACCTTCTACTCCTCCTACTCCTTCTACTATTATAGCCTTTATATATAGTGTGAATAGTGTTATTAATACTGTGTTTTAGTATATTTAACTAGAATTTTATATAGAACTTTCAAGCTTATTATAAAGCTTAAAACTTAGCTTATTGAAGGAGATATATGTATTTATATATTTATTTAAGTTTAACAGCCCTTTAACGACTGGCGCTAGTAGGCTCATGCTCGTACCCAGCCTTTGCATGCACTACCGCATAGGAGCCATGGCCTAATTTAGGGTTCACTTATTGGCCTGCTTTGCCTCGGGTCGTTTATGATCCGTTTAGCCGGCATCCTGGATAAGTGTCTAGGGGCTCATTCTGAAGGAGTCTACTCCGTAGGCTCCGGAATCACGGCCGGAATTTACGAGCTCTAGCTCGGAGCTCGGAGCCGCCTGGCAAAACTTGGTGGGCTTTCTCGGGGGCGGGGGGACGTCAAAACCTGACACAAGGAGGCGGCGAGTCTAGCAGCAGTTTCTCGTCCCGGAAATCACCGTGATAGCGCTCCATATCCTGACGAGTGGACGTGCCTACTCCGCAGCAGCGGCAGCCCTCGCCTCCTGCGACCCGGCTCTAGAAACTAAGTCGTTCTCTTAACGATTATGCGAGCCACATTTACTTTTGGATACTAGGCGCTGTCTTTCCCTGGAGTCCGGTCCTGCAGCCATTACTATTCCCTGGAGCGGCCTGGTGTCTTGTGGAAGAGATGCCAGAACCACACAAAATCAATCTAACATTAGTTTTCTTCAGTTCCTACTACCTGTCCCCGAAGAACCCGGCCGGATTGGCCTACCACTCCTCGAACCTTGTTTAAAATAGCTGTATTTCCTCTTTAACTATTGGAAATGGGTAAAATCCCGACCTGCCGCCTCCCCCGCCCCGCAGCGCTTATATACTCTAAATTTGGAATGGCCTCTAAGTAGGCACCTATCTTAACATGAAAGTCAGCTCTACTTTCTAAATGCGTCTTATATCTAGCTCTTAGTCACCCTCCCCTGGCTTTATTATCAGGACTAAACTGGTCTTTGGAGTTATAGTTAAGGCTAAGAATCAGAGCTATATACTAGTATAAATGTTATTCCTAGAGGTGAAAGCTTAGGTATACTTCTAACTGCTCACTCAGTTTCGCCCCTAGGAGCGAAAATAAGTAGTAGTAATAGGTCCTATATTTATCTTAAAGGCTCTTCTAAGCTCCTCTTAATTTTTGCTCCTAGAAGTGAAAATAAGTAAAGTATATACTTAGAAATGTAACGGCTAGTCACAGTAACGGGCACCTAGTGTCACAACCCATGCTCGACCCAAGGGGTCCAAGGGCGGTCAGGACTGGCAGTAATATAGAGTGGGGACCCACAACACCGTCACCCCACATCACCATCACCCCACATCACCGTCACCCCACATCACCGTCACCTCACATCACCGTCACCCCCCACATCACCGTCACTCCTAAATGCCTCACATCGCGATAATGCTGTTGAATTGGAGGCATGTTGGAACACCAGGGCACCAGGGAGTCACGTGAGAAGCAGGGGGTTGTCGGGACTGACTCGGAGAAGGCTCGCCGAGCCTCCGGCTGGCTAGCCTGTATTAGGAAGAAAGGAAAGCTAGGCCTCCCTGACCTTAAGGGGCAGGGGCTATAGCGAATAGATATATAATATATATACATATTTAAAGTCATTAATTAGTTATATAAGCTATTTAATAATTAATAGTTAAATACGTATTATATATTCTTACTATTTATGTACTTTTCTTACTTAGATTACTAATGAGTTAATATACTTAATAAGTGAGTGAGCTAAATAAGCGAGTGGGCCACGAATACTATGTACTAAAAAGAGCTAAACTTTAAAAATTTAAAACTAGCTATTTAATTATTAAAAATAAAATAAAAATAATTTTAATTATTTAATTAAAAAGAAAACTATATAATAATTTTTTTAAATTTTTAAAAAAATTCCTTTATATAGAAATAGCTAGGTATATAGTGTGAATAAGCATTTTTAATATAGCTTATTAAGTAATTTTCTAAAAAAGCTAAGAAAATTAATATTGATTTTTTAATATATAATAGAGCTATTTCTATAATATTACAGTGAGTCTTGAAAAGTGTCAACACATTTCCGAGTACCCCGCTTTCCCTCTACTCATACTATAATTAACATTTAACTTTAACGACACATTGCGTAGCCAAATTAGGTCAGAATGGTGTCGCGATACTATCATTCACCTCATACGAGAACGAGGATTGTTTAGAGGTATAACTGTCGGAAAGCTAGCGTGGTACTTAGATGACTTAATCGTATGTATATTATCTATATGTATCTAAAAGGTCTCCTAGCCGTAACTGCGTATATATTCTAATTACTACTAAAAGTGGGGGCCTGAGGTATCTGTACTAATAGGCAGTCTTAACTCTGGAGGTCACTACGTGACCGTCCGATCAGGCGCTTTATATATAATCTAATCTAACACGCCCCTTTAGCTTAAGGGCATCGCTATTAAGCTACGCTCTTTATCTTTCTTTAGTTATTCTAATTGATTAGAAAGATCCATTAGCTTAAGCTACTAAGTGAATTTAGTAAATGCCTCTTCTAGCAGGCTCTTCATTAAGCCATTAGTAAGCAATCGTATTAACAGAGTGTAGATTACTTTAATCTTTTCCTCTAATATCTCTTACTTAAGCTAGTAGTTATGAATATTAATATGCTATAACTTTGTCTATAGCTACACGAGCTCTGCTATAACTAGTCAGATAGTCTATTTATTATCATACTTAATAATGACTTTCGAAGGTAAGGCGGTCACTTAGTAAGCAGTTAGTAAAGATAAGTCGATTTTTAATACTAAAATAAGTTTACTTATAAAGAGGGCTTCTTTAGCAGCCTAGGATAAAGCGAGTAGCTTAGCTTTAGTTATTAATATTATAACTATATCCTGCTTATTTACTCTTTATAATATAACCCCTCTGAATAGCTTTATAATAAAGGCTTATAAGCTCTGATAGTCTGCTAAGTTATTTATAAAACTCGTATTAGAAGCTACTTATAAGCTATCTTCTTTATATCTAGGGATCGTACTGTATTTAAAGGAAAGACTGCGTATTTCAATAAGGTACTATAGGGCCCGATTGGCTGCTTAATAGTACTATGGCTCTAGGTTCTAATTAAACCTAGCTAGCCAGCTTACTACAAACACTACATCCAGTCAGATCATCATGGCTGCGTATATAATCATTCTGACTTTGCATTAATAAAGATTAACGCTTCTAGGGCTAGCGATCTCTTCATAGGGCAACAGTTCTTCCTATGTTATAGGAGTCATCGCTCATAGTCTTAGTATATAATCAGCGAATAGTCAGCGCATTTTATTAATATAAGAGGACTATAAGAGCTACAGGCAACGGTTTTTACAGTCTCGGATTACTTCGATCCCTAGGAACTACTATAAAAGCTTACCTCCTTCTAAATGATAGGTCTTCTGTAAGTCTTCTATTAGTAATATTACTTAGGGTTTGACCTGCCTTAGAAAGCAGAGGACGCAGTTATCTATATAGAAGAAGAAGATAATATTCCTATAAAGCTAGTAATAGTCCTCGCCTAGCACTTAGCGAAAGCCCGCTAGTAGTAAACCCTTCTCGAAGTGCTTTTACTATAAAAGAGGCAATTATCTAAGACTATAGAGGGCTTTCTATAGCTTTAAGATCATTCCTAGCTTCTAATATCCTCTAGGCATTTTTATATAAATCTTTTTATTAAGCTTTATATATATGAAGGCGTTAATTACATTATATTATAATATATTATAGTTAAAACGGTTAGTTAGAGCTATGAAGGTCCTGAATAATATGCCCGCTAAGATTATTACATAGGTCTCTTAGCTATTAATCGCTTATTAATTGCTGCATATTATAAGGCATGCTTTAATCTTTAGGAATCTCTTATACTTATCAAGCTTATAAATATAAACCTAATAGCAGCCAAGCACTTAGCAATCTTTCGCTATAGACTTAATAACTTCGATTTATAATTATAACTCTATATAACTCTATAGATATACCTTCTTAGCTATAAGTATTATATCCTAGTATAAATAACTTAATCTCTTCGCATACGAGCTAGGAAGTGGCTCTAATAATCACCAATATATACTAATAATAAGCTGCCTTTCCTCCCTAGGTATAGAGCTCATCCTATCCCACTAGGCTTCTCGCTTTCTTATAGTAACTGCAGAGCTTATCCTATCCCGCTAGGCTTCTCGCTTTCCTACACCCGGTTCGATCTAAGGGCAAGTAACACTTCCTCCGTCAAACGATCCAACAGAGCTAGCCAGGCTGCCGTAGACCGCTCGGCGGTTACTCATACGGTGTTTTAGTAATTAGAGTCTCCCGGCTAGGAATGCTGCCTTAAAGGAGATCCTTTATCTCGCTGGCTGTTCGCTGACCTTTCTGTAACTAATCTCGTCATCTGCCTCTCCCTCCTCACGCCCCTTCATACTGAGACTAGCGGCTAAGGTGTAGAAGAATGCAGTAAGTAGTGACTATAGGGGAATAAGAAGTAACTCAAACTTAGCTATTATATACCCTTCTGATATCTCTTCAGGCTCCTCTTATTCCTAATCACTTACTAAGTATTTAGCGAAGTAACTATCTCCTGACTTATCTTGGATCTCATCTGCCTTATTATCCGGCGGCTGTGATACCCACTGCTCTGCGTATTCTTATATTAATAGCAGCTCCTGGATTCGCTTCTAGATAGCCTTAAGGTCTTCTTTTAGTAAATCGTCCCAAAGGCTCTCCAAGCGCCCGTCGAATAATTACCGTTTATTAAATATAACGTCCCGGGTGGTAAAGACCTCCTTCTGCAACGGATTCCACACTCTAAAGGAATTGCTAGATATATAACCAACTAGGAAGCCGATCTAGGCTCTTAGTAACTGCCTTCATAGTCAGTTCCTTCGTAGCTATGCATTAGCTATAAGGGCGAAGACTTTATAGCTGTATGCTCAGAGGTGCGAAAGATTAGGCTTTATAGTCTCCTCTAGCTGAAATTAGCTGTAGAATAGCTTATATAGGGTCTTCTGGTTCCTATATATTAATAGCATACGATTATATAAGTAAGTAGCTGCCTTTATTAACTCTAGCTATAAGTATTTAAGTAGTTTAGCTCTAGTGCGTATTATACAGCTCTTTTAAATAATAATAGCAGCTGCTCGTTCTATGCCTCCATTTTATACTTAGGTATTAAGTGCTAAGGGCTTAGTAAGTATTCTATAATCCCTTAGTAATTCTATAACCTATAAGTATATATCTATAATTTCATTATTACATTCAATTGCCTTAACTTTAATAGAGTATTAGACTTCTAGTATCTTAAGGAAACGGGTAATTACTAAGTATAGTATAAGTATTAACTAATTATCTATATAGTAATCCTATAAGTAACCAGTAGCTCTATCTATAAAGATCCAGACTAATATATAACCAGCATAGCCTTAAGTCATTAGATAGAAATCGAAGGCAATATAGTCACCTGGCCTTACTCTAGCTATTGCTTCTCATAAAGCCCGTCTGATCATTCAGCAAGCCTTCACTACGCTATAAGCATTACAGTCAACAGTCATAATCCTTTATAGTCCTTTAGGCTCTTCTATCTTTAGTCTAACGCCCCTTAAGGCGCTTATTAAGCACCTAAGGGCATTAGGGCCTAGATAACCTAGCCGTTAGTACTACATAATAGTATCTCCTTAGAGGGGTCGTCTATAAGTCTATAATATATGCCTTTATCTCTTCTAGGGTTAATTAGAGAGGAGTGCTACTAAGCTATTAGTAAGTGCTTATTAAGTATTCAATATAATCAGTTAGCTCTCCTTCCCTTTAAGGACTTACTATCCCTCCCGCTTATTAATAGCTCTAAGGAAGGTTCTATCTAATCTCTTAAGACAATTATTTCCTAGTCTTATATTCTACTAAATGCCTCGCTTTCTTAACTTTAAGAAGGATATAAGATTAGTAATAAGAGCTATATATAGTATAATATTAAGGACTATAAGCTTCCTTAGTAAACTATTAGTAGCTATTAGAATAATAGTTCTTTTACTATATCTATTAATTAATACTTACTATATGCTTAACTAGAAGAAGTCTCTTAAAGGAGCTGCTTATAAGTTCTTTATTCTTATTATATTATAGAAGATATCTAGCGTTACTCCTAAGTCTAAGAGGACAGAATCTTACAGTAGATAGTATTCGCTAGCCATTAGAGCAGCATTCATATTATAAGACCTTACTAGTCTAAGTTATACAGACCTTTCCAGTTTGATCTTTCTAATCCGATTAACTAGGTTATCTTCATTCCTTTCGATCCGCTATTTAATACAGTTAGCAATATGCTTAATAAGTAGAAATCCCTATAGCATCCTCTTTAGAAAGGCATAATAACATCGCATAAGTAGATAGAAGAGGTAGTACGCTAAGCACTTAGATTCCTTATCATCTCCAATGCTCTAGTAGAAACGCTTCTTACTTCTGCCCCTTCGCTAGGCGTTCTCTGAGTGACCCTCATCTTATTCTTTTTAGCTGCCTCTACTATAGAAGGCGCCTAGTATAATTCTTGCCTTCTTTAGAAGCTCTAGCTAGTTACTAATCGCTTTACGAATGTTTACTATAACCGGCCTAATAATAAGAGTGCTAGTTCTAACCTAGAAGGTCTGGGTTATACTATAAGCATTAATCTATAACTCTATTAGTATAGATTATAAAGTATTAGTTAAGTTATTAAGCTATTAATTAGGCTTTATTACCTCTTAGAGCTTAATATCCTAGGCTTTATTAATAGTATTCTTCTAATGCATAAGTTAGTCGCTGGTTATTTAATAGATTATGATCTTATTTAGGCGCAGTTTAGCTAGTATCTTATAATACACTTAGTAAGCCTTCTACTTATATTTATCTTTAGTAAGGGAGAACTTATTATAAAGCGACTGGATCTACTTAGTAAGAGACTTCTTATCTAAATAATAGTACTAGGAGTGGGTTTTATTAATTATATCTATAACCCAGTCTTTAATAGTCTTTATCTTCTTAACTATTTATAAGTATAGCTTATTATAGTGCTTATAGTTAGTCTATAGTGCATTATATATTTAAAGACCTTTCTCTATTAGTTTATTAACTTCTTAGGCTTAGATAGCTATATTATCCCCTTCTTAAAAGATTAGGTTATTATTATCTATTTAGGCTATAATCGTATTAGCACTTTAAGTAAAGGTTAACAGAGTATTAGCAAGCATTCTACAATTACTTAATGCGTATTTCTTATAGAACTTCTTAATATCTAGGGGAGTCAGTACTATAAGTATAAGCTCTGGCTTATTAGTCTTTATAGGGTTAAAGAAGTCCTAAAGGTCCTCTCTCTTAGCCTTTATCTTAAGTGTTTTAAACTAAGTAATCTAATCGTCTTCTATAATGAGCCTAGTGGTCGAATTGGTCATTATTATTCTTAATGAGTATTCCGCAAGTGCTCGCATACAATCCGTGCTCAGTTAGGTATTCAATAGAGTAATAATATAGTATATAAGACTCTTAATTATTAGAAAGCTAGTATAATACTTAGATAACTTAATTGTATATATATTATCTATATATATCTAGGAGGTCTTCTAGCTATGACTGCATATATATTCTAATTACTACTAAAAGTGGGGGCCTGAGGTATCTGTACTAATAGGCAGTCTTAACTCTAGAGGTCACTACGTGACCGCCCGATCAGGCGCTTTATACATAATCCAATCTAACAATAACTCAGGCGTGTCCGCCACCCAGATCGCGCGCGATGAGGGCATTAGTCAGCATGCGATTTATAGTATGGTAAGAAGGTATCACGACCAAAAGAGTGGTCAAGACTTGTTGAATTGGAGGCATGTTAGAACACTAGGGCATCAGGGAGTCACGTAAGAAGCAGGGGGGTTGTTAGGACTGACTCAGAGAAGGCTCGCCGAGCCTCCGGCTGGCTAGCCTGTATTAAGAAGAAAGGAGAGCTAGACCTCCCTAACCTTAAGGGGCGGGGGCTATAGTAAATAGATATATAATATATATATATATTTAAAGTCATTAATTAGTTATATAAGCTATTTAATAATTAATAGTTAAATATATACTATATACTCTTATTACTTATAT
Organism: Dactylonectria alcacerensis; assembly: GCA_029931735.1. Taxonomy (NCBI): domain Eukaryota; kingdom Fungi; phylum Ascomycota; class Sordariomycetes; order Hypocreales; family Nectriaceae; genus Dactylonectria; species Dactylonectria alcacerensis. The sequence goes on along the minus strand of JAPMUZ010000006.1, from coordinate 339,070 downwards.
ACTTCTCTTACTTAGATTACTAATTAATTACTAACTATTTAATAATAATAACCTTAATAATTATAATCATTCTAATTATAAGTAATAACTAGATCCCTTAGTATTTAGCTCTAAAGATAAAGGCTAATAATTAAGACTTCTAGATCTATATTAATTTTAAAATAGCTAAAAAGCTTTTTCTTATTATAAAAAAACTAATCTCTTTAGACTTTAAGTCCTTTAGTAAGAGAAAGGGCGTGTTTTTATCTATAAGTACTTTTATATTAATTACTATATTAAATACCTTTATAATTAACTATAAATTAAAGACCTTTTATTAAGTAAAAAGTAAGAACTTAATAATTAGATTAATTAAAGTTACTAACTTTATAAATATAGGCCTTATAGTATTTAATATATTATAAGCTAATTATAAATATTAATTAAAAAGATATATAGCCTTTTAAAAGAAAATAGTAATTATTTAAGACTAGATCTTATAGAGTATTTTAATTTCTTTATATTACTATTATTACTTAACTAAAAAGTCATTAATTAAATAAATAAAAGCCTTATATAACTATTTTACTTAAGTAAAAGATAAATATATATATAAAGCTTACTAAACCCTTTATAAATTACTAGTAAAACTCTGCTAATCCTGAGTTATAACTTATAAAAGTATAAATAAATAGCTCACCCTTTAGGAAGATATAATCTAAGAAGCTTAAGTAATAAAGCTCTAAGAAGTAATACAAGTAAGCTAATAATTTAAAGACTTAGTTATAATACTAAAAAGTATACTTCTTAAGTCTTAGATTAATATATATAATACTATAAAGTTAGATAAAGCTATTATAAATACTTTATTAATTATAAAGGTTTTAAAAGCTATTTAATAAGTAATTACTAATAGCCTAAAGGTCTTAATCTAAAGAAAGATAGTACTAAGAGCATTCTATTATTATTATAAAGGAAATAGAAGAGTTAGTAAGCCTTTAGTAAAAGTCTAAAGAAAGAGAGTATAATTACTAAGTATTACTAATAATATAGATATAAAATGCCTTACTTACTTTAATAATTATTACTCTTTTATTAGATATTATTATGCATTTTTAAAGCTATAACCTTAAGGATAGTAGCTTAATATAATAGCTAAGGCCTTAGTTAAGGAATATATTAAAAAGAATATTAATAAAATTATAAATTAAATAAAAAAGCTTACTTTAAATAACTTATAATAATACTAAATACTAAGCTTTTACTAAAGAAAAGCATTAGTAAACACTTGCTTAATAGTTATTAAAACTTACTTATTATAGAAGAGTTACTTTCTTAACTCTAGAGTATTAATATATATTTTTAGAAATACTATATAAATATATAATCTAAAGGCAGCTCTAATAGAAGACTTCCTATAGTTAGGAATAGAGCTAGTCTTAATTAATAGTTATAAAAACACTATAATAACCCTATAATTTACTAATAGCTTACTAATAACTCTCTAACTATTTAATATTACTTTTTATAAAGCCTTAATATTAAACTTAGTATCCTTTTTATAGCTAAAGAAATAGGAGTTCTAATAAAATATAAGACCTAATAATAACTATTTATATAAAGCTAATAGTAATTACTTTAAAAAGATTAAAAAGATCTATAAATAATAAGTTCTAAAATATATATATTTAAATAAAGAAGAATTACTAGCCTTTTAAGCACTACTTACTAATTACTTATTAGCTTAATACTATACTTAGAAATATATATTATAGACTTAGTAAAGGCCTCTTAAGAGGGATTTGTATATATAGTATTAATAACTTAGCCACCTAGGCCCTAAGGTTCTTAAGTACCTTATGAATACTGCTTAAAGCATTAAGCTAAAGTTAGATAAATCTTAAGGCCTTTAAAAGATTATAATAGTTAACTATAATACTTATAGAATAGCGAAGGCTTATTAAGCAGTCTGCTGAACTCCTTAAGAAGCTATTATAAAGATAGAGCTAAGAAAGTGAATTACTTTTAATTTCTATTTAATAAAGCCTAACTATAAAGACTATACTTTAGTATAAATTATAGTAAACTAAGCCTTTAAGTATATATAAAATTATAATATTATAGACTAATTAATGCTTATAATTTATACTACTTTTATAAGCTTTATTAAGATAATAAAAGTATAATATAAAGCTATAGTAAAGGCCTTTAAATATAATAATAAGCTTTTAATAATCTATTATTAAGTAATTACTAAAATAAAGATAATAAGGGTCTAATATAAGCTCTTTATACTAAATACTTAAGCCTAGAATAGAAGTATAAAATGCATTATAATAGTTATTATTAAGAAAAGCTATATAATATAAGCAGTAGCTAAGCTTTTAGTATACTTATAGCTAGAGACTATTAAAGCAGTTACTTACTTTTATAACTATTTATTAAGTGCTTATTAAAATTAGAAGTCTCTTTATAAAGTGTTTTACTTATAATACTATACTAATAATATAGTAAAACCTAACCTATCTTACTTATAATTATATAGTTATAAAGCTTTTATACTAATAGTAAATATATAGCTTTATTATAACTATTTCTAAAAGCAGGCTTTATAAGCCTAAATTAGATTCTTTATAAAATATATATTAAATAATTCCTTTTAAATTTAAAACCTATTATTAAAAGAAATAATAACCTTAAAAAATATAACCTTTAATAAATACTAATTATTTAATAAGCATTTAAAGAACCTTTAGAATAATTTATTAAAAGAAGACTTAGAAGTAATATAAAAATACATTTAAGAACTACTTATAATAATAAAAGAACCTTTTCTATAATTATTATAGCTTTTAAATAAAGAACTAAATAAAATCTCACCTAACCCTAGTAGTCTAAAGTATATAAAAGCTAGTAAAAAGTAAGTAAGTACTTACTAAGCCCTTATTAAGCAGCCTACTTATACTACCTTTAAATTTAAGGTTCTTCTTATACTTTTATAATTACTTCTATTAGCCTTTTTCTATACTTTAATTACTTACTTAAATATAAAAGGGCAGGGGTAGTAAGATAGTAATAATATTAGAGGAGTAAAGCTATTAAATGCTTATTAAATCATTCTTAAAAGGGTAATATTTAGAATATTATTTAAAGCTATGTTCTTAGTAAGCAGCCTATAAGAGCAAAAGTATTATAAATACTTTTATTAAATTAGGAGAAGTAGTCTAGCTAACTCCTTACTAAAGCTAGTAAGAGGAAGCTTAATTTGCTCTTTTAATTATATGTATAGTAATATTATTTCTACTTATAGAAAAGAAAAACCCCTTATAAAAAGGCTACTTACTAGAATGCTTTAGTATTTATTAGAGTAGCTTTCTAGCTCTTATACTTAGATAGATAAACACTTATATAAAGACTAACTAATTATAGCTAAAACCTCTTACCTTTAAAACTATAAGGAAGTAAGCTTATAAATTAAAGTATCTAAAGTAATAGTAAATAATTACTAAGTATTTAGCTATTATTAAGTATTTATATATAAGCTTAATAAATATAACTACTTTATTAAGATTAAAGTATAACTAGTAATTTATAGTAATTAATAGCCAAAAGATAAGTAAGATACTTATATAATTACTTTAGTTAAAATGTTATTTTAAACCCTTATAGCTCTAACTAACCGTTTTAACTATAAAACATTATAATATAATGCAATTAATGCCTTTATATATACAGACCTTAATAAAGATATTTATATAAAAATACTAACTAGATATTAAAAACCTAGTATTATCCTTAAGCTTTATAAGGCCTTATATAGCTTTAGACAATTACTTCTCTTATAATAATAGCATTTTAAGAAAGGCTTACACTTACTAGGCTTTCGCTAAGTACTTAGTAAAGACTGCTACTAGCTATATAAAGAAATTATCTTCTTCTTCTATATAGATAACTATATCCTTTATTACCTAAAGACCCTAAAAAGCAAAGTAACTAAGCTAATCGAATCCCTTTAGAAACTTTACTATATTAAAGGAAGTAAGTCCTTTTACTAGTTCCTAAGTATAGAAGTTATTTATAACTAAATAATCTAATAGCTCTAGCTTTCTTAGTTTATATATATTAATAAAGCTTACTAATTCTTTACTAATTCCTTACTAAATCCTAAGTATAAAACTTTAATAATACTTAAAGAGCTCCTCTTATCTAATAGTAATATAACCTTATAACTAATTAACCTATACTAATAGAAGGTTAGAACTATTATATATACTATAGTTATAACCTGGCTGGATATTGCTTTTATAATAAGCAGGCTAGTATAATTTAATTAAAACCTAGGCTTTAAGCATTATAAAGCTATAGACTGAGTTTTCTAGTATTTCTTATAAATATAGGGACTTTCCTTATAATACGGAGCTAAGCTTAGTAATAGAAATAACAGCCTTTTAATAGCTTCTAATACTAGTTTTACTAATAACTTACTAGACTATTAGAACTTATAGGCATTTACTATAAGCCTTTTTAATAGTATAACCTCTTAGAGAGCTAATAAGCAAGATATAATAATAATATTAATAATAGAGGCCAAGTTACTAGCCTTATTATAAGTAATAAAAGAAGCCCTTTTTATAAGCTAGCTTATCTTATCTCTATATATTAACCTATATTTACTAACCACTTAGTAAAGAATCGCCCCTCTTTTTTAAATAACTATCTAATATAATAATAAGCAGACTATTTACTTAATTAAAAAAGAGCTTATCTAACTATATATAAAGCTCTAATATATTAATATATATAATTACTAGCTTTATTAAGAAGTTATATAAAGCTAGATTAATATTATCTATATACTATTAACCTAATTACTAGCTAATAGCTTTATAAAGAGCTTCTTATAAGAGGCCTTTAAAGCATTCATTTAGTAGCTAAAGCTTGCTAACCTCTTAGCAAAACTGGCCTGAAACTGGAAGTAGGAATTAGAAGAAGAAAAGGAAGCCCTAGTAATCCTAGAAGTTAGCCTAAAGGCTATGCCTTTAAGCTAAAGGGGCGTGTTGAATTAGAGGCATGTTAGAACACTAGGGCACTAGGGAGTCATATAAGAAGCAGGGGGGTTGTTAGGACTGACTTAGAGAAGGCTTGCTAAGCTTCTAGCTGGCTAGCCTGTATTAGGAAGAAAGGAGAGCTAGACCTCCCTGACCTTAAGGGGCGGGGGCTATAGTGAATAGATATATAATACATATATATGTTTAAGGTTATTAATTAGTCATATGAGCTATTTACTAATAATAGTAATATAATAGACTATTTAATTAGAAATACTTAAGACTAAAAGGTCTAATTTAGATAGTATATAGAAGATAATTAATAGAATATAGTCTTTATCTAACTTAATTAAATAAGGTTAGAAGAGCTTTTAATAAGACCTCTCCTTCTATTAGCTTTAAGAAAAGTTATTAAAAAGATAGAGAAAGTCTTTAAGAACTCTTTAAGACTGGATTATCTGAATTATTTCTCCTAGTTATATCCAGACTTATTATTAGCTATATAAGTTAATTTATAAATAGTATTATAATCTCTATACTTAGTATAAGAAGTTAGAAGTAAATAAAATATAAAATACTTAAAATATATACTTAACTCTTATAAAAATACTTTTAAAGATTATAACTTAAGTACTTAAATAGTTAGAAGAGTAAGAAAAAGAAGCTTTAGCTAAAGAATAGTAATAAAAGGTCCTTAAAACTCTCTTTTATAGCTCTTAAGTATATAACTTTCTTAATATCTCTTTATACCTTCTCCTTGCTTAAATAGTAGCTTATAAAATTAGCTAATAAAATCTAATCTAAGAAGAATCCCTTATTTATTAAGATCTAATAAACGCCTTCTAAAATAAGCTTAAAAATACAAAGGTCTTATAAAGCCTAAGTTATATAAGAAAAATCTCCTAAAGTGCATTCTTTATAAGCTTTACTAAGAAAGACTCCTAAGATAATAAACTAGAGGACGCTTATATTATTAAAGGCTAGTACTATTTTATAAAGAAAGATAGAGAAAAGACAAAGTATTAAAGGTCTTTTAATAATTAAAAGAAATGCTTAATATATAGTCTATTCTATTTTCTTAAGAAATGCTTTTATATTTTTTTAAATATAGCTTAAAAAGGGTTTAAGTCTTAAGAAAAATTTTAAATAAAGTAAAAAAAGCCCTTAAAGAAGATCTAGACTTCTAAGTATAAGTAAAAGCTCTTATTTAAAAGAAGTTTAAGAATCTATTAAAACTAGCTATTAAAGAAACCTCTAACTAATAATTATATAGCTAGCTTATTACTAAAGTTAATACTGTATTTACTACTTAAAATAATAACTATCCTTTAAAAAAATCTTAAATTCTAAACTTTAGAATAATGATTTTAATTATAAATAACCTTAATTAATTCACTAGTCTCTAGCCAGCCTTTCTTAATAACTTTATTTAATTAAGTAACTAAAAGTTACTAATTTTAAAATATAGAATAATAATAGTTAGGCTAATAAGAACTTAAGCTCTATTACTTAAAGATATAGCTTATTATCCCTAACTTTTTATAACTCTAGTCTTCTTATATTAATTATAAAAAAAAGGACTTTATTAAAATAATAAATATAATCTAATAACCTTTTATTATTCTAATCAGACAATTGCCTACTTAATTAAAGACTTATATAGTTAATATATTATTAAATACTAATTAGTAAAGATAACTCTAGTAGTTTAAATAGCTTATAAGTTCACTTCTTATACTAAGAGGGCTCTTTTAATAAGAGAAGCTATCTACTAGTATAACTACTTAGAGCATTTAAGACTATAAGCTCTTAAATACCTCGTCTTAGTATCTTAGGGAGTGCGAATTCAAGGACTAATAACAGTTAAATATAATGCCTATAGCTTATTAAAGATTAAGAGATAAGTCAGATAGGCTTTAAAACAGTGATGCGATTGTGGCGGGACAGGGGTTAGATAGGGTTGTGGGGACTAGAGATTCAACTCTCTAGGTCTCGGGATTTTCTGGGGATTTTTCAAGGAAGACCATCATCACGAACGTCAGCTTCAACAGCTGGGGAGGCAGAGAAGCCTCTCAGCTGCGGGACTGGACGGCACTGTTATTTTCTAGACTGTATGACTATCAATTTCATTGCGGATTTCCTGCTTTCTATCAGACCTCTTTGAATCCAGCCGAATACGCCCTTTTTCCTGCGAGCCGACCGACCGCGTCCGCGGTCTTCCACCCAAGCCCGGATCTGCCGCTGCAACCTTCATCTTTTCGAGCCTTGCCACAATCCGCAGCAGCGATCCAACCCGATAAAGTGTCTAATTAGACGCTTTCCTAGCTATCTTGAAGAGACCGGCCCGTCATCTTCACCTGCGGTGGTGCTGGAAGCAGCCGCTGCCGACCTCTGCTGGAGGCGGCGAGACGGCGCCAGTCGCGATTGGCCCAGTGGCCCCGGAAAGATAGCTAGCCATTTGGGTGTGGTTTCTTCCTCGTCCGCCAAGGTCGTTTCAACAGTCTGGCTAGAAAGCTAGTAAATGTATTACTATTGATTTTTATAATTATAAAGAAGGAATAAGTAGCTATACTTTATAGATATTGCTTACTTACTAATTAATAAGTTATATTTAGAACTATTACCTTATATTTTAGACTATAAAGGCTATTATTATAATCTTTAAATCCTTCTTTAAATACTTAGAAGTTTAATATAATATTAAAGTTAAAGTTAGTAAATATAATAATAAGATTATAAAGATTAAACTATAAGTTAAAAACTTTATATAGAATAAAGCTATTATTATTAAGCTCTTAGTACTATATAGCTAAGTATAAAACAGTAGTACTAAATACTTAAGGAGTATAATAAAGAATAAGAAAAGAGCTATATAAATAAGTGCTAGGTTCTTTTATTAGCTATAATTAGAAATTAGTAAAATAGTAGTTTATTTATATAACTAAATACTAAATTATAAATCAGGCTAGAGAATATTATATAATTAATTATATATTATAGTAGTTAGAGCTAAAAGAATTTTATAATTAATAAAATAGCTTAATTAAATATATTTAAAAGCATTTAACTATAAGGCCTATATTATAACTCTTAAAGCATAATAAAAGTTTAATTATAAAATATAACTTAAGCTAAAAGGATAGATTAGCTTCTTAATTAAATATAAATTCTTAAATATTTATAAGATTTAGATCTTTATAATTAATTAAATAATAAGTACTTAAGATATTATTTTTAATAAAGATAAGGACTATAATAAAGACTAAGAAAACTTTAAAGATAACCTTTTAAAAGCAGACCTAGAAGAAATTATATAAATTACATCCCTTTAATAAGACGAACTAATTAATTAGTTAGAAACTAAAGACTATATTAAAGTAGATTTTCTTAAAGAAGAAGATTTAAATAAACTTATATGAAATTATCTTATAATAATAATTAATAAAATCTTATAAGTAAAAAGAGCAGAATATAAAGACTTTTTTATACTTCTAAATATACTACTATTTACTTTACTTATATAATTACTTTAAAATATATTAAAATAAGAGAATAAAATAATTATATAGTAAGTAGCTTTTTTAATTAGAACTAAATCTCTTTTATAAATTTTAATAGAATAGAAGATTTATTAAAGAGTAAAAGTATATAAAAATACATTACTTCTAGTATTAATAAAGCATTAAGATCTTATAGAATATCTATTAGAAAATCTCTTTTAGAAGGCTAAAGAAATTTATTTTTAAAATCATAAGAAAATAAGATTATAAACTAAGATTTAAACTAAGGACCTTTAAGTATTTAATTAATAAGTCCTAGGCTATATATAAGTATATATCTATAAAATAGATAAATATAATTACTTTTAGAAATATAAGACTTAATTAATAATTTAAGAAGATTAATAAGTAAAAGAATAGCTTTAAGATATATATATAGTAACTCTAGCTAAAAGGTCCTTTTAGACTTTAATAGCTATTATAGTAAAATTTGATCCAGAAATAATCTAATATAATATAGTTAATATATTTATAAATACTCTAATTAATTAAGATATCTTTATATAAATACTTCTAGGCTATAAAAAGGTAAGAACTATCCTAAAGCTTAATAAAGCTCTATATAGACTAAGAGTCTTTTCCTTACTATAGTAAAAGGAGCTTTTTAAGACTCTCTTAAAGCTAGACTATAAGCCAGTTTTATATAAGCATTACTATTTTAAAAAAGAAAGAATCCTCTTCTTTATATATATTAATAATATCATTTTAGTCTATAAGAAAATATAAGAAAATAAAGCTAAAGACTTAATTAAATAACTCTAATTAAAATATAAACTAATAAGCAGTAACTTTATATAATAGTTCCTTAGAATAGAAGTTATATAAGACTGACTTATAAAAAAGATCTAGCTATCTTAAGCAGCTTATATTAAAAAAATTAGAAACCTAGCTAATAAAGGAATAACTATAGTACTAATAACTCAGTTAGAACTATAGCCTATAATAAGGCTAGTAACTCTAATGGAAATTTAATAATACTAATATAAGATTAGATCGATCCTCTATATTATAATTAACACCTGACCTAATATAGCCTTTACTATCTCTAGATTAGCCAGATTCCTTACTAATCTAAGTTAAATATACTAAAAAGCAGCTAACTGTATTATTTACTACTTCTTATATATAAAGAACCTAGCCCTATCCTTTAAAAAGCCTAGCAGTCTTAGTATTATTAATAATGCCTCTTTTACTAATAATATAACTAATTAGAAGAGCTTATAAGTATATACTATTAAGTTATTTAATAGATTAATTGAATAGAAAGCTAGTAAATAAGATATTATTATAATATTAATAATAGAAGTAAAGCTTCTAGCCTTAGTATAAGTAGCTAAAGAATCTCTCTTTATAAGCTAACTACTTAAAGAGCTAATAGTTTAACTAAATGACTTAACTATCTAGATTAATTATAATAATACTTAGATTATTAACCTTATAATAGTTAAGATAGCTACTTTAAAGACTAAGTTAAAGTATATTAATATTTATAATTACTAGCTTAAATAAAAGGTTTAAAAAGAGAAAATTCAAATTAAATACATTAAATTAATAGATATAGTTATAAATAGCCTAATGAAAGCACTTCTAATTAGAAAATAGAACTACTTTTTATATTAACTTAGATTAAAAAACATTAGGAAAAGGCTCTAGAAGGATGAAAAAGGGCTTTAGACTTAATAAGAAGTTATTAAATCTAAGGAGGTGTATTAGATATATTAGAAGCGAAAGTTACTACCTATTACTACTTATTATTATAAGGCTTAGTAATTAGCTTCTAGTTGATTCTATATAGAAGAGAAAAGGTATATAAAGCTTGCTTTAAAACCTTAAAGTATAAGTAGTAAAAATAGAATATATAATTTTTTTACACTCTAATATTAGATAATAGTTATAATTTAGTTAGATATTGCTTTTATAATAAGCAGGCTAGTATAATTTAATTAAAACTCAGGCTTTAAGTATTATAAAGCTATAGACTGAGTTTTTTAGTATTTTTTATAAATATAAGAACTTTCTTTATAATATAGAACTAAGCTTAATAATAGAAATAATAGCCTTTTAATAACTTTTAATAACGTATATGATATGCGAGTGGGACAAACAAGCGAGCGTAACACTCTGATTTTCACCTTAAATCACGATTTTTAAAATATTATTAGAAATTCAAACTAAGCCTAAAATAGCTAAAAATTTAACTTTAACTTATTTATAAAATATAATATTTTTATAAATTTTCTTAAATTATATATACATATAGTGCTAGCAGTATTAAATTCGCACTGTTTTTTTGGCTATTTTTATTTATAATTAGCTTAATAACTTTTTTTAAAAATATAAAAAAAAGACTAGCTTATTAAATTTTTAGTTAAATATTTAAAATTAATTTTCTAAAAATCATAAAGCTTTATAGCCTATTTTAGAAATTTTAAAGTTTATACTTTTAGCTATACAGTATAAGTATCATGCTCGCTTATTTGTCCCACTCGCTTATTATACACGTTACTAGTTTTACTAATAACTTACTAGATTATTAAAGCTTATAAGTATTTATTATAAGCCTTTTTAATAATATAACTTTTTAAAGAGCTAATAAGTAAAATATAATAATAATATTAATAATAGAAGCTAAGTTACTAGCCTTATTATAAGTAATAAAAGAAGCTCTCTTTATAAGCCAGCTTATTTTATTCTTATATATTAACCTATACTTATTAACTACTTAATAAAAAGTCACCTTTCTTTTTTAAATAACCATTTAATATAATAATAAGCAGACTATTTATTTAGTTAAAGAAGAGCTTATCTAACTATATATAAAGCTCTAGTATATTAATATATATAACTACTAGCTTTATTAAAAAGTCATATAAGGCTAGATTAATATTATTTATATACTATTAGCCTAATTACTAGTTAATAGCTTTATAAAGAGCTTCTTATAAGAGGCTTTTAAGGCATTCATTTAGTAACTAAAGCTTACTAACCTCTTAGTAAGACTGGTCTAAAACTAGAAATAAGAATTAAAAGAAGAAAAAGAAGCCTTAGTAATCCTAAAAGTCAGCCTAAAGGCTGTGCCTTTAAGCTAAAGAGGCGTGTTAAATTAGAGGCATATTAGAACACTAGGGCACTAGGGAGTCATATAAGAAGCAGGGGGTTATTAGGACTGACTTAGAGAAGTCTTATTAAGCTTCTGGCTGGCTAGCCTGTATTAAGAAGAAAGGAGAGCTAGACCTCCTTAACCTTAAGGAGCGGGGGCTATAGTAAATAGATATCTAATATATATATATGTTTAAGGTTATTAATTAACGTATGTGATAAGCGAGCGTCGCAGACAAGCGAGCGTCGCACTCTGATTTTCACCTTAAATTATAAAATTTAAAAAATTCTTAAAAATTCAAACTAACCTTAAAATAGTTAAGACTTTTTACCTAGCTTATTTATAAAATATATTATTTTTAAGAATTTTTCTAGTCTATATATACTTATAGCGCTAGTAGTATAAAGTTCGCACTGTATTTTGAACTATTTTTATTTATAACTAGCTTAAAAATTTTTAAAAGAATCTAAAGAAAATACTAGCTTATTAAATTTTTAATTAATTATTTTAAATTAATATCCTAAAAATCCTAAAGCTATATTGGCTATTTTATAAAATTTAAAGTTTGGAGTTTTAAGTATATAGTATAGGTGCGACGCTCGCTTGTCTGCGACGCTCGCTTATCACATACGTTAGTTATATAAGCTATTTAATAATTATATTTTAATACTTAGAAGTAGAGCTTAGGAATAGTTTATAAGTAAGCTTAGTACAGATTAGTATAATTAGCTCCTTAATGCCTCTATTTATAAGTTTTATAAAAAACTTATAGCCTGTTTTAAATGCTTTAATATTAAAATTATATTAGAGGTCACTGAGCAGTAGAAGTATAAGCTTATAGCTTATATAAGGATATTCTTATAAAGAATAATAAAGTAAGAGATATATGAAGATAAGAGTGTCTTATCAGAAGATAGTTTATTATAGTGTAAGGTGATAGTGTATGATTCTATTATATGAGGAAATAAGCCCTAGGGGTAGTCCTTCTTTTATAGACAAATTGAGCTGGCAAATATGTAGTCACTAAGACATAAAATATACCATTAAGAAGCCTAAAAATTCAGCTATTCAATGGTATTATTTTTGTAATTATATGATAAGGAAATGCCGAGATATTTTGATTTCAAATCACGGAGGAATTGAAAGCTTTGATTATAAAGCAAAATTGCTTGATTTTAAAGCACGGACTAATATTAGGCTGACTAGCTATTATTGGTTATATAGTGTGAATAGTGTTATTAATACTGTGTTTTAGTATATTTAAATAGAATTTTATATAGAATTTTTAAGCTTATAATAAAGCTTAAAACTTAGCTTATTAAAGGAGATATATATATTTATATATTTATTTGGGTTTAACAAATTATAACTACTTTTTATATAAGAAAATACACTTTTAGCCTTATTAATAAAGACATTAGCCTTACTTAATAAGTTTAATATAAGGTAGTGTATACTAAGTAGCTAGGTATAATAGAGGACTGACTTATTATTTAAGCTATCTACTTATAGATTAACTATAAGATCTCCTACTTTCTTAAAATACCTAAGTCTGAGAATAAGCTATTTAACTTTATTTATAAATATAAAGACCTTTAGCTAATTATTGTAAAGCTAGCCTAATAATAATAAAGGCATTAAGATAACTGCTTTCTTAATTATTAAGACTATAATTATACTAGTAATTAGAATTAGAATTATAATTATAACTAGTATAAAGACTAACTTTAAGACTACTATAATAATTATAACTATAATAACTAATAAAATAATTATAATTGCCTCTTTTAAAAAGATTATAGAATATAAAGTAATAGTAATAATAACTATTATTATAATAAACTCTAAAGTAATTATTATAACTATAACTAAAGGAATAGCTATATAAAAAAGGTTACTTTTAAAAAGAAATATTAAGTAACTAAAGCTAAGTTTAAAACTAAGCCTATTTAAAGCTCTATTTCTTTTAATACTAATAATAAAGATAAGGCTACTCTATTAAACACTTTAGTCTTCTTAGTAAGATTATAATAGGCCTATGTTATAACTATAATAAAGTGAATTACTAACTTTCTTACTAATTCTAACTTTACTTATATAACTTATTAACGCTCTTTCCCTTTTAAAATGGTTTTAAAAGAATATAACCTTACTAACTGTTATATTTCCTTCTAATAAGCAGCTAGAGACGAACCTTACTACTTCATAAAACCCTCATAATATAAGCACTATAAAAAGACCTTCCTAAGCTATAACTGCCTCTTTTAATATATTAAGACTTATAATAGAAACTTGCATATAATAAAGGCAGTTCTGATCTTAACTGCACTAACTTATATAGCTTAAACTGCTTTAAAAACTCTCTTAAAGCCTTAGTCTTATAGTTAAAGTAATAATTATACTTACTTATACTTAAAAGCTAAGGCTTAAGTAACTAACTCTTACTTAATAAAAATTTATAATAACTTAAGCTATAGCTAACCTATAATTAACTATACTTAGTTTCAGACCTTTAAGTATAGTATAAAAAAGAGAGACCTTATTCTTATTAAAGGTATTAATAGCTAAAAGTATATAAATAAGTAGGCTACTTTTACTTTTTATTTTAAAGGCCTTTATACTAATAGTATAAAAGCTAGTATTACTAAGTTTATTATATCTACTTAAGTTTAGAATAAGCTAAAAGCAGTTACTTTACTTAATAATAACTTCTTTAACTCTTATAAATATAACATCCTTATTATAAAAAGATAGATTTAATATAGTATTCTTAATAACTTCTATATTCTTTTTAATATTTTTTACTTATAAAAATATATTAACTATTATATTAGCACTCTTAGAACTACTTATCACAGACTAGATAAGATTAACTCAAGAGGTAATACTACTATATTATAAGAATACTATAATAAAGAGAAAAGAAAGAAAGCAGGCAGGTGTGTAAATGCATAGATGCGTTAATAGTCCCTATAGCCTGCCCTATGCATCCTAGTTATATATTAACCCTACTCTGAGTCTAGCACTCCAGACACTCCTATTATATCACCTCCCTCTTTAAGGCACTTAAAACAGCTATATAAGTATAAGTTATTAAATCCTTATAATTATTAGATAATAAAGACTCTCTATTTCTATTATATATTCTTAGACCCTTAGCCTAGTTTAATTAGTTAATTATTATTAAAGTGCTTTAGTATATTTATATTTATAGTAATTATATTAACTTAAGCTTATAATTACTTTAATAGCCTAAGTACTTTTAAGTATTCTTTATAGAACTCTTTTAATTATATTAATATATTTTTAAAGTTTTTAATAAAGTATTATTTATTATTAAAATTATATCTAACTTAGTCTATTTTATATTAAAACTATTTATTATACTTATTATATTATAATTTCTTAACTTTATAAATCTTATACTCTTTAGTACTATTAATAACCTTAAGTAATAATAAGTCCTTATCTTATTTTAATATAGGATTATTAAGATAATAATATAATTAATCTATATATAGAATTAAGTTTATATATTATAAGAAGAGTAAGTTTAAGTAGTATAAATACTTAACTTATTTTATAATAGTCTATAGCTTTTT
This sequence comes from Dactylonectria alcacerensis, assembly GCA_029931735.1. NCBI lineage: Eukaryota > Fungi > Ascomycota > Sordariomycetes > Hypocreales > Nectriaceae > Dactylonectria > Dactylonectria alcacerensis. The sequence continues at coordinate 323,781 of JAPMUZ010000006.1, read as the reverse complement.
CTTTCTTTAGTCTAATACTTAGCTAAGTCTTATACTTATAAGTCTATATATATTAACCTAGACTTTATTTCTAACTATAAAATCCGGTTCTTAGTACTTCTTATTAGCTTAGTAAATTTACTATTCTTATACTTAGTAAAGATTCTACTTAGTAACTTTAATAAAGTCTATAATTTACTTAATATACTATTAAGCATTCTCCTTTAATAAGCATTCTATTTTTATTTTATAGCTCTTAAAGTTAGTTCTCTTATCTTAGTTAAGTTAGGATTAGAGTAAGTAATTAAGTAATAGTCTTACTAATTCTATACTTAATAATTTATAATAAAGATTTATTTATATATAGTCTATTAATAGTAATAGTTTACTTTAGTTATTTTAATAATAGTTAATAAATAGTTATAATTAGTAGTTTAAGTATTAGTTATAAATCTTAGTATTTCTATTTATTTAAGAGTACTTTACTATACTTAGTTTTTACTTTACTTTAATAAGCTTATATAACTTATTTATAAAAGTAGTAATAAACTATAGTCTATAGTCTAATATTATTATCTTTAGTATTTTAAAAACCTAGTAAATATAATAATAATATATATATACTATGTTTTTTACTATTATTATTTAATAATAAAGTATAGAAAAAGCGATCTTACTAAGCTAATTAATAATTACTTATATATAGTTATATTTATTCTTATTTTTAAGTATATAATAAAAGTCTATTATTATATATTACTATATTTAATATAAGACTTCTAATAAGTATAATAATTTAAAAGTCTTATTTCTATTAATATAAGCTCTTTTATATAGCTTATAATTTACTTAGAACTAATTAATATTAACTAATAAGCCTAATTATTAAAACCTCTTAATAATTAATCTAATAGTTTTATTATATTTTAAATAAGCTATATTAAGCTTATAGTAATTCTCTTTAATAACTAGTATTTAAAGAATACTTTTATTTAAAATAAAAATACGCTAGTTTTAGTAAACTATACTTTTATTTATTATCTAATTATTAGCCTTCTTCTTTGCATTCTCTTAGTAAAGCAGTGATTAAAGAGAAGCCCTATTAGCTTAGAGAATAGCATTAAGTAGCTTCCATCCTTCCAGCACTCGAATAGCCTCTCTTCTAAAGCTAACTAAGGACTTAATAGCTTTAGCTCTAATTAATACTACTTTTAGCCCTTTTTTAAAACTAGGTTTAATATAGGGACTAGCTATAACCTAATAGTTAATAAAACTAATCAGTAGGTCCTAACTTAGGAGTACTCTATTTTATATAGCTTCTTATTATACTTTCTAAATAGCCAGTTTAAATAACTTTTAAAATAGAGTATTTACTATAATATTCTCTTACTTTAAATAGTAAGTAATCTTAAAATCATAAAGTACTAAGTTATTTACTTATTATACTTACTTATTATTAAAGTATTATTTTATTAAAAAATACTTAAGGGCTTTATAATTAATAATAACTAAGAATTACTATTAAAGCTCTAAAAGCTTAGTATTCTATTCCTTTAAAGCTAATACTACTATAAGTATCTTTTAATTATAAATTAAGTAATGTATTTCTATATTATTTATTATCTTAAAAAAGAAAGCTATAAAATACTAGTCTTTATTATTACCTTTTTAAGTTAGTATTATAATTACTATACTTCTTAATATATTAATTTTAATAATTATATTATAAAGAGAGTTATACTAAGCTTTATATAGGCTTAATAAAATTACTAACTTTATAGCCTTTATTATAATTATTTCCTCTTTAGTCTACTTTTATAAAACTCCTTTCTTTATTAATAGAATAAGTAATTATATTATCTAATTATAAAACTTAATAAACTTTTAATAAAAGTTATAAAACCTAAAGAAGGCCTATACTTTCTATATATTTATTAGTTCTACTTAGTTTATAATTGCCTTTATCTTTTTTAAGTCTATTTAGATCCTATTTATTATAATTATAAAGCTTAAGAACTCTATCTTTATAATATAGAATTCTGACTTATTAATATTTACTTATAATCTTATTATAATTAATTATTTTAAAATTATATTAATAAATATTTTATAGTTTTTAATATTTTTTAAGTAAATAAGAATATTATTAATATATATTATATAATAAATATTTAAAAGATTTATTAGAATATAGTTAATATAAGCTTAAAAGTATAAAGAGCTATTCATTAGACTAAATAGTATTACTTTATATTTATAAGTACTATACTAAGTTTTAAAGGCTATAAAATCCTTAGATTCTAAGAATATCTATATTTAATAAAAGGCCCAACGTACTTAATAAGCATGCATTGCATCTAAGTATGTAACGCACTTATATTATATACTTAAAAGTATAAACTTTAAATTTTCTAAAATGGGCTATATAGTCTTAGAAATTTTAGAAAATTAACTTTAAATAATTAACTAAAAAAGTCATAAGTTAGTATTTTTATTAGACTTTTATCTAATTTATTTAGCTTTTTAAAATTATAAATAAGAAAAAAAACAGTGCAAATAAGATTTTTTAAAATAAGTTTATAAATAAAATCTTTTAAAAATCTAAAAAAATCTTTACTTATTTTTATATACTTATTAAACTAGACTTAAAATATAAGCTATTTTAAGTCTAGTTTAAATTTTTAGAGAATTTTTAAAAAAGTACTGTTTTAAGTATAAATTGGAAATGCAATGCATACTTGGATGCGATGCATGCTTATTAAGTATGTTATTAAATATTAAGTTTTATAAATACTTTTACTTTTACTAGCCTTAACTAGGTTTCTTTTATTAAGAGTAATATATAATATTCCTTTACTATTAACTTATTAAGCTTCTTATAGTTTATATAAAAGCACTATTTACTATTCTTCTTTTTTATAAATAAAACTAATAATATATATAGTATATTACTTATTAATATAATAAATACTTTTTATAAATACTTTTTAATATAATTTCTTATTACTTTTAATTATTTAAAGCTTAACTTATATATTAATAAAATCTTCTAACTATTAGAAATTAGCTCTTTTAATTCTAGCTTTATATTAATACTTAGTTAGTAAGGTAGTAAAGCATTAGACTTAGTCTTAAAAAAGGCATATTATAAGTATAAGTACTATTAAAGTAACTTTAACTCTACTTTCTCTCTTAATTTAAATATATCTTTATAAAGGTTCTTCTTTCTAGCTTCTCTCTATTCTAGTTATTCTTTAATAATCTTATTAATCTTTTAAAGGGTGACTTTACTAATCTATTCAGTATTTTCCTATTTAACCACCCTCTTTTACTACTTACTAGTATTAATAATACTGATTTTAATTATAATTCTTTTAGTATTAATTATTAGTTATTATAATAAGTTAGCTTAGATTATTATTAATTTAATATTAAAGTCTTTTATTAAAAGAGAGAATATTATATCTTTTAATACTCTATTTATCTTAGCTATAACGTATATAATAAGCGAGTGTCCTAGACAAGCGAGTGTCTTACTCAGATTTTCACCTTAAATTGCGATTTTAAAATAATTCTTAAAAACTCAAACCAACCCTAAAATAGCTATAGTTTTAAATATAGCTTAATTATAATATATATTATTCTTATGAGCTTTCTTAAGCTATATATACCTATAGCGCTAGCAGTATAAAATTCGCACTGTTTTTTTTAATATTTTTATTTATAACTAGCTTAATAAATTAGTTAGAAATATAAAGAAAATACTATATTATAACGTTTAGAAATTTACTAATTAAATAGCCCGTTTTAGAAAATCTAAAATGTGTACTTTTAGCTGTATAGTATAGGTGGGACACTCGCTTGTTTAGGACACTCGCTTATCATATACGTTATTCTTTTTAATATTATCTAACTATTGCTTTTTTAATAAGCAATCTCCTTTCTTAAGGATTTAATCTTTATAAGCCTTCTTTTATTCTATGCTTAGTTAGTTATATTATTTTATATTAGCTTAGTCTATTAGTCTTAAATAGTAAGGGCCCTTTAATAAAGATATTAGTATTATAATATTATTATTAGAGTAATTCTTATAAAGTCCTTATATATAAAATATATAACTGATAAGGAAATATCTCCTTTAGCTCTTATCAGATAAGACTATAAATAACATATTCAAAATCTTCTGATTTTTAGCTTTATAATGGTATATATTATGCCTCAGAAAGCCAATCTTCCTTATACTATAACCACAAAAGACATCTATAATAAGAACCTTCAATAAGGTTAGAGTTCAAGCATCAGACATACGTCCAACAGTCCTAAAACTCGGGACACGTCTTACCCGGTTTTACTATGACAAATTGTCCAAATCCCCTGTTAGATTAGACATGTGACTGGACAGCAATCTCTCTATAAAGCTGGGGCTTTTCTCTAGCCAGTCCAGAAGGATTATTATCATCAATACAAGCATTTCTCAACCAATCACATCAAACCAACTACCTTTCTAATCGTCTTTTCCTGCTCTTTCTGAATCTACAATCCCTTTTCTAATTGGTCAATTCCTTGACCCACAATCGCCGAGTTCCACTAATAACTTTCCACTCCTTCCACTCCTTCCACTGCTGTAGCCTTTACAATTCTTTAGTCTATTATTAGACTATTATAAGTAGTAATATTTAATAAAGATTTTTATATTATACTTTTTAAATTATATCCTTTTAATAATTAAGTCTTAATACATTCTAAGTTTTAATATTAAATAATTTAACTATTATCTACTATCTATATCTAGTATTACTACTATAATATAAGTAATTTATTATTATCTACTTTTATATCCTTTAATAATAAGTCCTTGCTCTAAGATTAAAATTTAATAGCTTTATAGTTATTAATATATCTTTAGGACTAGATCCTTATTTATAAAGATATAACTATTCACTCTAGTATTATATAGACTTTTAACTTTAATTACTAATTCTAAACTTACTATTATATAAGAATAGTAGAGCTTTTTCTTATTAAGTAGTTTATTTATATTAATCGAGCTCTTATTAAAGATTAGTAATTATAATTTAAGTCTTAAAGAGGAGACTTTCCCTAGGACTTGTCTTTTTCTAACTTAAAGAATAACTTATTTAATTTATTAAGAATCTTAATAGTAATTATCTATTCTACTTTCTTAGCCTTAGTACAAACTTCATTCACTTTACCCCTTTCTAAATACTCTTAGTAAATATAGCTAACTTTCTTATACTTAAAGCACTTTCTTTCTTTAGCTAGCTTATAGACTTCTAAGTCTTTAAAGGTCTATTTACTATTAATCTTAGTCTTTAAGTACTTAAGTATTAAAGTTACTAACTTCTTAATATCCTTCTTCTTAGTAATAATACTATTACTTTTATTAGTTTATAACTTATTAGTCTTCTTACTATCTTTTTTTATTAAAGTCTTTATATAGGCCTTTTTTATTATTATAATATTACTAAGCATTATTATAAAGGTATTAAAGCTTACTTCTTTAATAAAGCGCTATATAGCTATAGTATATTTTATTTTTACTAATACTTTATTATAAAGCTCTTTCTTTTAATCCCTTTTAAAGATTTTAGTATTATTTACTATAATTAAGAACTTAATATAAAAGCTATACTAGCTACTATTAATATAATATCTTAAGGCCTTAAACTCCTCTTATGCTTTAATCTTCTTATTCTTATTTTAAAAGAGAGTTATTAGGGCTTAGAAAATATCTTTAGTAATCTTAAAAGCATCTTTTTCTACATTCTTAAGCATATAAAGGCATAAATAAGCAATTATAATACTCTTATAATAACTAAAAATATAATATACTTTATCCTCCTCTTTAGAATAGTCTTATAAGCTATTATATTATAGCTTATATCTAGCCTTAATAAGCCAGTTTTTAAAGTCCAGTTCCTTACTATTATTAAGCTTAAGTAAGTTACTTTCCTGCTTTTAGTATAGCTTAGTCTTAGCTATTATCTTACTCCTAAGAGGCATATTATTATAAAGAGAGGTAATATACTATACTGCTTTTAACTACACTAATTCTTTATTAATTCATATTACTTTAATATAAGCTATTACTTTAGCCTTAATTACTTTATTATACTTTTTAATAAGTTATTTAATTATTTTAATATACTTATTATATAGTTTAATAAGCTTATCTTACTACTTTTTAATTACTAATTACTTAGTAAAATTATAAATTATTAAAGCTTATACTTTAGAGTATTTCTAAACTATTAATTTAAAATTATTAGTATTAATTAGGAGGTTTTTAAATCTTTTATTTTAGTCTTTTATATAAATTATAAATTAACTATTATTTATAATCTTATAAATTTAAGTATTTAAATCTTCTTTAATAGAATCTATTATAAATTATATAAAAAGTCTAATAAATATCCTTTTATTATTTTTTATATTAATAGTCCCTTTACTATCTTTATTTATAGACTTAGTAAAATATTACTAAACTTACTAATAAAAAGCACTCTTTTAATATACTTTATTAATACTCTCTTTATTAGCACTTTATATATTTAACTTAGAGCTTCTAGTTATATTAATTACTAATTAGTTCTAGTTAATAGTAATTTACTATTTATACTTATATCTTACTATAAGTAGTAGGATCTATAGTTAGATCTAATATAATAATTAACCTTATATTAATATATATTAGAGTTAATTAAAATATAAGTAGAAAGAATAAAGGATTATAATATAATATTATAAACTAGATAAGATTAACTTAAGAAATAATACTACTATATTATAAGAATATTATAATAAAGAGGAAAGAGAGAAAGCGGGCAGGCGTATAGATATATAGATGCATTAATAGTCCTTATAGTCTGCTCTGTGCGTCTTAGTTATATATTGACCCTACCCTGGGTCTAGCACTCTAGACGCTCCTGTTATACTACTATTATATTTATAAGATAAACTTTAATTATTATAGTAATCTAAAAGGAGCTTCTAAAAGATTATAACTTTACTTTTTATACTTTAGCTCTATTAATAATATATACTATAGTTAATTATAAGGCTTTACTTATTATAATCTTTATAAATAATATAAAAAAAGATATTAAGCTCTATAAAAAGCAGAAAATCAGAAGTATTCTTATGTATAATAATAAGAGCTATTTTATATTAACTTAGACTATAGCTCTTATAGCCCTAATAATAGCAGCAGTCCTAGCTTTAATAGCTCTTATAGATCCCTTAGTAGCTTCTTTAGTAATTTATATTATAAACACTACTCTTAGTTAAATCAGTAATATAGCCTCTTTACTCCTGCTCTTAATAGCTTAAGAATTCAACCTTATAAGAAAAGTTAAAGCTCTTACCTTTAGATCTTATAAGATTAATTAGATTCTTTAAAAAGCGTAAATTATAACTTTACTAAATAATACTATCTTTAAAGACTAATAAAAAGCTAACCTTCTTTAGAAATAATACTATAAGACTGCCTCTACTATTACTACTCTTCTTACTTATAATAATAATCCCTTAAGTAAGCCCTTATTACCTAAAGCCTTAGCTAAATCTCTACTAAAGACCTTATAAATTCCTTATTAAATATATATATAAAAGATACTAAACCTGCTTAAGATCCTTATAAATAAAAGCATTTATATTTATACTTAAGATTCTGCTTTTATAATCACAGCTGCTCAGTTAGTTACTTAATATGCCTAGCTCTAAACTAATATAGGCCTTATTAAGGTCTCTATTAGTAATAAGCTTTAAGTTCCTCTAATTAATAATTAGTATAAGTATTATATATTTTAGAAACCTTATTTAAATAGCTTTAAGAATTATAAATTTATTAATAGATAGTTTAACTTTTTATATTAATAAGGCTGCTTTAAATAGGCTAAGGGACTTATACTCTTTATAGTTTCTATCTTTATAATCTAGCGTATAGTTAAGAGCGAGCCTAAAGGCTATTTAATTATTAATCTTAGAACTTTTAATAAAATTCTAGTCTTTAATAATTACTTACTGCTTTACTAAGAAGACATTATCTAAGCTCTCTATAGTACTTAATATATTATAGCTATTAATGCTTTATCCTTCTTCTTTTAGTTTAGTATAAAGCTTAAATATTAAGACTGCTTTATAATAATAAGCTATTAAGGCTTAAAAAAGTTAACTATAGTCCTAATAGGCTTTTATAACTCTTTTACTTATATATAATAGTATATAAATAAGTTACTTTATCTTTATAAAAGCTATAGCTATACCTTTATTAATAATATTATAATCTTCTTAAAGACTATAGAGTAGTACTTAAAGCATTTAAGAACTCTATTTAGTCTCTTTTAAGCTTAAAACCTAATAATTCCCTTAAAGAAGAGTTAGATTAAATACTCTAGTGCTTAGCTTTTTAGCTTCTATATTAATGCTTTTAGGCTAAGTATAATAGAAGAATGAATAGCTGCTTTTACTTAGCTTAAATTCCCTTATTAATTAGTAGGCCTAGAGTAATATATTAATACTATAAGATATATAAAATATTTTATTCTATACTATATATAATTTATTAAGCTATTATAAAAATAGAAAGTTACTCTTTTCGCTAATAGTTAAGAAAAAGGTAAGGTTATAAATAGAAACCCTAATTACTGTAGAGCTTATACTTATATAACTTACTATAAACTATTATAAAATAAGAAAATTGCCTTTATAGCCTTATAGAAAGAGATCGCCTTTAGTTAGATACTATACTATTTAGACCCTTAGAAGGAGCTTTTTTTATAGCTTAATATAAGCTATAAGAAGAGATTTAGAGCTATCTTATTTTACTTTTATAATAACTATATCTAGGAGCTAAGTATATATATCTTAATTATAGTTATACGCCTTATCTACTTTCTTAGCCATATGCTTATATTAGTAGAGTAGTATTATAGATTAATAGAGCTTAAAGTAGCCTGTCTTATATAAGCTATAAAAAGGCTACACACATCCCTCTAATTATAAAGCTACTTATAGTTATACTAATAGACTATTCAGCTATTAAGTAAGTTATTAAAAAGACCTCTCTTAAGACCTTAAGTATTGACTAAGTGAACTAAAGGCTAGTTATTACCTCTATTTACTTTTCTAAATATAGTTTTAAAGTCTTCTACTTATTAAGTAAAAAGAACTTTATTTCTAATGCTCTAAGCCGCTTTATAACTCCTAAGACTAATATTAACCCTTACTACTTATAATCTAATTATATAGCCCTTAATAATATACTAATAGTCTTAAAAACTCTAATAGTAAAAGAAATAAAAATCTGATTTTAATAAGGCTATATAATTAATATAAAGTTCTTAAAGATTATTGTAATAATTCTAAGTAAAGACTTTATATTAGTAGCTTAATTAATTAATAAGAATACTATAAATACCTTTAAGCTTAGAATGCCCTTTGCTTTTTAAAACAGACTGTTTTATTATTAGAGTATTAATAACTAACGTGTATAATAAGCATGCAGCACATCCAAGTATGCAACGCATTAAGATTTTCACCTTAAATTGTAATTTTAAAATAATTCTTAAAAATTCAAACTAGGCTTAAAATAGCTATAAACTTATACTTAGCTTATTTATAACATATTTTATTTTTAGGAATTTTTTTATATTATATATATATATAGCGCTAGTAATATGTAATTCACACTGTATTTTATAGTATTTTTATTTATAGCAAGCTTAATAATTTTTTTTAAAAAATCTAAAAAAATACTTTTTTATTAACTTTTTAATTAAAGATTTAAAATTAAATCCTTAAAAATCATAGGCCTAGATAGGCTGTTTTAGAAAATTTAAGGTTTAGCTTTTAAAGTATATAGTATAAGTGCGTTGCATACTTGGATGCGTCATGTGTTGGGCAGGGGGACAAACTGTTAGATAGCTCGTATAACCAATTAATGACATTAAATATGTGTGTGTATTATATATCTTGTTAGATTTAGGCAGCATGCATAGCACCTTAGTCATTAAGAGCCTACATGTATGTATATTATGCATATCGTTATCTAGGCTGACCCCGCAGTAGTCAGGGGTATTATATGCAGCATTCACCGCCTTCCTATTTGGGCTGTGCTTAGCGTGCTCTCAGTGGTCATACGCCTGACTGAGGTTACCTGATCATGCATGACTGTGCGCACGATCTATTCTAACACGCCCCTTTAGCTTTGCGGTCCCTCTGCTAAGCTGTACTTTGCTTTATAGCTTCTTTGCCTTTTCCTTATTTCTTCTCTATTTAATCTTATCCGTTAAGTCGATTAGCTTTAGCTACTTAAAGAAGCTTAAGTAACCGTCTTCTAATAGGTTCTTTATTAATCTGTTAGTAAGCATTCGGGTAGTAGGCGTGTAGATAATATTAATTCTCTCTTCGATGATTTCTTAGTGTAGTTAATGGTTATAAATATTAATATACTTAAGCTTTATGTATAATTATACTAATTCTATAGTAATAAGGCAGATAGTCTGCTTATTATTATATTTGATTATAATCCTTATTACTATTATAGCTATTTAGTAAGCTATTAGAGAGTTTAGATTAACCTTTAATATAGAGATAAGTCAGCTTATAAAAAGAGCTTCTTTAGCTATTTAGGAAAGTGCTAGGAGCTCTGCTTCTATTATTAACATTATGACTATATCCTGCTTATTAGCTCTCTAAGAAGTAATCCTACTAAAGAGCTTTATAATAAATGCTTAAAAACTCTAATAATCTATTAAGTTATTAGTAAAGCTAATATTTAAAGCAACTTATAGTCTATCTTCTTTACTATTAACTATAGCTCTATATTTAAGATAGAGACCCTTTATTTATATAAAGTATTATAAGGCTCTGTCTATAGCTCTTTATTACTATAGTCTGAGGTTCTAATTAAACCTAGCTAGTCAGCTTATAGTAAAAGCTATATTTAGTTAAGTCATTATTACTATATATATAATAGTGCTAATCTTCTTAAAGTATAGGTTAATACTACTAGGGCTTGTTATTATATTATATAGTAGAAGTTCTTTATAAATTATTAGAATTACTAATATTAGGTTTAGCAAGTCTTTAGGAAGCAGATAGCGCATTTTATCAATATAAATAGCTTATAATAACCATAGCTTTCTTATTCTACAATCCTGGATGACCTTAATCCTTAAAAACTATTAAAGCGGCTTACTGCTTATAATATTATATGTTTTCTATAGTTCTGCTATTAGCAATATTGCCTTACTCTTAATATACTTAGGGAAACAGAGGATATAGTTATCTATATAGAAGAAGAAGATAATATCTCTATAAAGCTAATAGCAGTCCTCGCTAGGCACTTAGCAAAAGCCTGCTTATAGTAAGCCCTTTTCGAAGTGCTTTTACTATAGTAATAGTAATTACTAAAGACTATAAAGAGCTTTCTATAGCTTTAGGATCCTTCTTAGCTTCCTATATCCTACAGGCATTTGCATATAAATATCCTTATTTAGCTTTATATATATAAATATATTAATTGCATTATATTATAATATATTATAGTTAAATCAGTTAGCTAGGGCTATGAGGGTTCTGAATAATATGCCTGCTAAAGTTATTATATAGGTCTCTTAGCTATCGATCGCTTACTGGTCTTTGCGTATAATAAGGCGCGCTTTTATCTTTATGAATCTGCTATACTTATTAAGTTTATAAATATAGACCTAGTAATAGCTAAGCACTTATTAACTATTTACTAAGGCTTTTATAACTTCAATCTATAATTAGGAATCTATATAACTTTATAAGTATATTCTTTCTACTTTAAGAAGAGCATCCTAGTAAAGATGACTTACTATTATTATATATAAGCTAGGAAGGGTCTATAATAAGCACTAAGGTATACTAATATATAGTAACCTTTCCTTCCTAAATATAGGGCTCTCTATCTATAGAGGCTTTTATACTACTGCTAATATAGGGCTCTTTAATCTCAGAAGCTTTTATATACTTATATCCTTTATAATCTGAGGGTAGACTTATCTTCCTCTGCTGAGTGCTTGCCTAGAGCTGGCTAGGCCTTTGCTAAACACTCTGCAGTTACCCGTACGATACTTAGGCAACTAGAGCCTCCTAGCTAGGAACGCGGCCTTAAATGACTCGCGCTGCTTCGCTAGTCTATTAGCAGGGCCTTATTAGACCTTCTAAGACTCCCTTTATCTGCCTAAGAGTTAGTATGCAGAGCTCTCTATCTTTAGAGCATATTACGTACCTGCCTTTAACCTTTAGTCAGCTGCTTCCTTATGCCTCTTTATACTTAGCCTAGAGGCTAAGGTGTAGAAAAATGCAGCTAGTAGTAATAGAGGAGGTATTAGAAGAGGTTTAAACTTAGCTATAGTATATTCATACGCCCTTTTAAATTCAGGCACTCTACTAATAGCCTTATAATTACTTAGTAAGTATTCTTTAAATAGGTTATTATTATCTTCTCTTATTACTTTATCTACTTCTTCATTAGGTAATTATAATAGTTACTACTTAGCTTATATTTATATTACTATAAGTTCTTCGATATATTATTAAATAGCTTTAAGGTTCTATTATCTTAAATCGTCTTAAAGACTCTCTGTCTGTCCGTTGAATAGATACTGCTCGTTGAATGAGACGTCTCTTATTATAAAAACTTCCTTATATAAGGGGTTCTAGACTCTGAATAAGTTACTTAATATATAGCCTACTAAGAAACCAATCCATGCCTTCAGAGCCTGCCTTTAAAGCCGGTTTCTTTATAATTATATATTTATAGTTAATGCAAAGACCTTATAGCTATATGCTTAAAGGTATAAGAGGTTAGGTTTTATTAAGTAGTTATTATAGAATTAGTAATAGAATAATTTATATAGAGTCTTTCTATTTTTATGAATTAAAGGTATATGATTATAGAAGTAAGTAATAGCCTTAATCGATTCTAGCTATAGGTATTCTAATAACTTAGCTCCTATATGTATTGCGCGGCTTTTTAATATAATGATTATAGTAATGCATTCTGCCCTTCTGTTTTATGCTTAAATATTTGGGGCTAAGGGCTTAGTGCATATTCCTTAAGTAGTTAGCAGCTTAGTAATTTATAGGTATATTTCTATTATTTTATTATTATATTTAAATACTTTAACCTTAATAGAGTATTATACTTCTAATATCCTAAAGAAGTAAATAATTATTATATAGATAGTAAGCATTAAGTGATTATTAGTATAGTAGTCCTAGGAATACTCTATTATTCAGTCTATAAAGATCTATATAGATATATAGTCTGTATAGCCTGGGGTCATTGGATAGAAATCTAGGGCTATTCATTCTCTTAGTTTTGCTTATACTATCGCTTCTTAAGGAGCTCTGCAAACCGCTTAGCAAGCCTTTACTATACTATATACATTGTAGTTAATAGTTATTATTTATTAAAGGCCTTTAGGCTTTTCTATCTTCAGCCTAACGCTTCTTGCAGCTATTATAAGGCAATGCAGGGAGTCTGGGCCTAGATATCCGAGTCTTTAATACTAAGTTATTATATCTTCTAGTATTAGCTTTTTAAGAGTCTATAATATAAAGCGAGACTTCTTCTATAGTATATTAGCTATTATTACTACTATATACTCTATAACCCTTCTCTAAGCGTTTAGTGAATTTACTGCTCTATCTTTCTATTCTAAGACTTATTGCCCTTACTTCTTATTAATAGTACTTAAGAAAGACCTATCTGATCTTTATAGATAGTTATTACTTAGTCTAGTATCCTACTAAAGGCCTTACTATCTTAGCTTTAAGAATAAGATAAGGTTTATAGTAAGGGATTTATATAGAGTAATATTATAAAAAGTAAGCCTTCTTAGCGAACTATTAGTATTTATTAAAGTAATAGTTACTTTTCTATAGCTATTAATTAGCACTTAGGTAATTCCTAACTAAAAGAAATCTCTTAGTAGGGCTGCTTATAGGTTCTTTATTTAGCTTATATCTTAAAAGATATATAGAGTTGCTCTTAAATCTAAGAGAACACAGTTCTATAATACGTAGTAGATACTAGCTATTAGTTTAGTATTCATTATATAATTACTAATGATTAGAGCTGCATTTACTATATAAGCGCTGACTAGTTATAGTCAGGCTAATTTCTCTAGCTTAATCTTTCTAATCTATCTAACTAAGTTATCTTCATTCTCTTCTAGCTGCTTATTAAACCTTTTAGTTATATAGAGCCGCAGTTTGAATTAGTTAGGTCTATTCTTTAGAAAGGCATAGAAGTAACGTAGAAGTGGATAGAGTTAATAGTATACTAAGCACTTAGCTTCATTATCCGATCTAATGCTCTAATGCTATCTCTTCCTAGTGGTTATTCATTAAGCACTCGCCAAACTATTAGCTTCTTCTTATATGCCTCCTCCGCTATAGAAGGCTTTCTAACTCACTCTTCCTTACTATAGAGTCTCTGGCTGTTTAGCGATCTTTTAGTAAATATCCGCTATAACTAGACTGACTATTAAAGTGCCTGCTCAGACTTAACCTATCTATATAATGCTATATGCATCGGTCTAAGCCTATAAGTATATTAACTAAAGAGCTATTATAAGGTCTTTAAGCTATTAATTGGGTTCTATTGCCTCTTAGAGGCTAATATCCTAAGCCTTATTAATAGCATTCTGCTATCTCTTAAGCCAGTTGGCTATAGTAGTGTTAGTCTTGATCTTTCCTTAAGGTGATTCTCTTAGAATCTTATAGTATATTTAGCGAGCCTTCTGCTTTTGTAGTTCGGTTATTAGAGCGAACTCATTATAAATTGATTAAATCTACTTAAGTAGATTAGTCTCTGGCTTATAGTAATATTAAAAGAGTGGTTTATTAAGCGTCTTAAGGACCTAGTTCCTTATATTCTTTATTCTAGTCTGGAATTCCTTATAATGCTTATTATAGTATTTATAGTTAGCCTATAAGGCATTATATACTTAGAGACCCTTTTTAAATAGCTTACTAATATCTTAAGCTTTTAGTATTATATTATCTTCTTTACTAAGAGTAGGGTCTTTATTATTAGTTATTACTATAATAGTCTTAGTATAATTACTAGAGGCTGTTAATAACTTGGCGAGCCTTGCGTAAGTGATTAATGCTAGCTTCTTTTTAAATTAAGTAATATCTAGTAGAATTAGGGCCTTTAAAATCAGCTCTGGTTTATTCTTCTTCTCAGGGTCAAAATAGTCCTAGAGGTCTTTATTTATAGCTATAGTCTTTAGAGTCTTAAACTACATAATCCAATCTTTGTCTATAACTAGCTTAGTACTTATAATAGTCATTATGCTTTTAGTGACTATTCATCAAGCACTTATAGACAGCCTACTACTTAAAGCAGTAATTACTAGTAAATATAATTGCATATAAGACTCTTAATTATTAGATTTAGGCAGTATGCATAGTACCTTAGTTATTAAGAGCCTATATATATATATATTATGCATATCGTCATCTAGGCTAACCCCGCAGCAGTTAGGAGTATTATATATAGCATTTACTGCCTTCCTATTTAGGCTGTGCTTAGCATGCCCTCAGTAGTCACACGCCTGACCGAGGTCACCTGATCATGCATGACTGTGCGCACGATCTATTCTAACATATCTATTCACTATGGCCCCTGCCCCTTAAGGTCAGGGAGGTCTAGCTCTCCTTTCTTCTTAATACAGGCTAGTTAGCTAGAGGCTTAGCGAGCCTTCTCTAAGTCAGTTTTAACAACCCCCTGCTTCTTATATAACTCCTTAGTGCCCTAGTGTTCTAATATGCCTCTAATTTAACACGCTCCTTTAGCTTAAAAGCATAGTCTTTAGGCTAACTTCTAGGATTATTAGGGCTTCCTTTCTTCTTCTAATTCCTGCTTCTGGTTTTAGGCTAGTCTTACTAAGAGGTTAGAGAGCTTTAGTTACTAAATGAATGCTTTAAAGGCCTCTTATAAAAGGCTCTTTATAAAGCTATTAGTTAGTAGTTAGGCTAATAGTATATAAATAATATTAATCTAGCCTTATATAACTTCTTAATAAAGCTAGTAATTATATATATTAATATACTAGAGCTTTATATATAGTTAGATAAGCTCTTCTTTAATTAAGTAAATAGTCTGCTTATTATTATATTAGATAGTTACTTAAGAAGGAGAGGCGACTCCTTATTAAGTAGTTAGTAAGTATAGGTTAATATATAAGAATAAGATAAGCTAGTTTATAAAAAGGGCTTCTTTTACTACTTATAATAAGGCTAGTAACTTAGCCTCTATTATTAATATTATTATTATATTTTATTTATTAGCTTTTTAAGAGGTTATATTATTAAAAAGGCTTATAGTAAATGCTTATAAGTTCTAATAGTCTAGTAAGTTATTAGTAAAACCAGTATTAGAAGCTACTAAAAGGCTATCATTTCTACTACTAGGCTTAGCTCTATATTATAAAGAAAGTCCCTATATTTATAAAAGATACTAGAAAACCCGGTCTATAACTTTATAATCCTTAGGGCCTGGGTTCTAGTTAAATTATACTAGTCTGCTTACTATAAAAGCAATATCTAGCCAGGTTATAACTATAGTATATATAATAGTTCTAACCTTCTATTAGTATAAGTTAATTAATTATAAGGTTATATTACTATTAGATAGAAAGAGCTCTTTAAGTACTATTAGAGTCTTATACTTAGGATTTAGTAAAGAGTTAGTAAAGAATTAGTAAGCTTTATTAATATATATAGACTAAGAAAGCTAGAGCTATTAGGTTATTCAGTTATAAATAACTTCTATACTTAGGAATTAGTAAAGGGACTTACTTCCTTTAATATAGTAGAGTTTCTAAAAGGACTCGATTAGCTTAGTTACTTTGCTTTTTAAGGTCTTTAGGTAGTAGAGGATATAGTTATCTATATAGAAGAAGAAGATGATTTCTCTGTATAGTTAGTAGTAGTCTTTACTAGGTATTTAGTAAAAGCTTAGTAAGTGTAGGCCTTTCTTAAAATGCTGTTATTATAGGAGAGGTAACTATCTAAGGCTATATAAGGCCTTATAAAGCTTAAAGATAATACTGGGTTTTTAGTATTTAATTAGCATTTCTATATAAATATCTTTATTAAAGTCTATATATATAAAGGCATTAACTGCATTATATTATAATATCTTATAGTTAAAACAGTTAGCTAGAGCTATAAGGGTTTAAAATAATATCCTAGTTAAAATAGCTATATAAGTATCTTATTTGTCTTTTAGCTACTAGTTACTATAGATTACTAGCCATACTTTAATCTTAATAAAGCAGCTGTATTTATTAAGCTTATATATAAATACCTAGTAATAGCTAAGCACTTAGTAACTATTTACTACTATTTTTAATACTTTAACTTATAAGCTTGCTTTCTTATAGCCCTAAAAGTAAGAGGTTTTAACTATAATTAGTTCGTCTTTATATAAGTATTTATTTATCTAAGTATAAGAGCTAAGAAGCTATTCTAATAAATACTAAAGTATTTTAATAAATAGCCTTTCTATAAGGAGTTTTTCCTTTTTATAAGTAGAAATAATATTACTATATATATAATTAAAAGAGTAAGTTAAGCTTCTTCTTACTAGCTTTAATAAGAAGCTAGTTAAACTACTTCCCTTAGTCTAATAGAAGTATTTATAATACTTTTATCTTTATAAGCTATTTACTAAGAATATAGCTTTAAATAATATCCTAAGTATTACTCTTTTAAGGATAATTTAATAAGTACTTAGTAGCTTTACTCTTCTAATATTATTACTATCTTATTACCCCTGCCTCTCTATATTTAAGTAAGTAATTAAAGTATAGAAAAAGGCTAATAGAAGTAATTATAAAAGTGTAAGAAGAACCTTAAATTTAAAAGTAATATAAGTAAGCTACTTAGTAAAGGCTTAGTAAATACTTACTTACTCTTTACTAGCCTTTATATACTTTAGATTACTAAGATTAAGTAAGATTTTATTTAGTTCTTTATTTAAAAGCTATAATAATTATAAAGGAGGTTTTTTTATTATTATAAATAGTTCTTAAATGTATTTTTATATTACTTTTAAGTCATCTTTTAGTAAATTATTCTAAAGGCTTTTTAAATGCTTATTAAATAATTAGTATTTATTAAAGGTTATATTTCTTAAGGTTATTACTTTTTTTAATATTAAGTTCTAAATTTAAAAAGAATTACTTAATATATATTCTATAAGGAATCTGATCTAAGCTTATAAAGCTTACTTTTAGAAATAGTTATAGTAAAGCTATATATCTACTATTAGTATAAAAGCTTTATAATTATATAATTATAAGTAAGATAGGTTAAGTTTTACTATACTATTAGTATAGTATTATAAGTAAAATACTTTATAAAAAGACTTCTAACTTTAATAAGCACTTAGTAAATAATTATAGAAATAAGTAGCTGCTTTAATAGTCTCTAGTTATAAGTATACTAAGAGCTTAGCTACTATTCATATTATATAGCTTTTCTTAATAATAACTGCTATAATGCATTCTATACTCCTATTCTAAGCTTAAGTATTTAATATAAAGGGCTTATATTAGATCCCTATTGCCTTTATTTTAATAACTACTTAATAATAGATTATTAAAAGCTTATTATTATATTTAAAAGCCTTTACTATAGCTTTATATTATACTTTTATTATTTTAATAAAGCTTATAAAAGCAGTATAAATTATAAGTATTAACTAGTCTATAATATAATAATCCTATGCATACTTAAAAGCTTAGTTTACTATAATCTATACTAAGGTATAGCCTCTATAGCTAGGCTTTATTAAGTAGAAATTAAAGGTAATTTACTTTCTTAGCTCTGCCTTTATAGTAGCTTTTCAGAGAGTTCAGCAGACTACTTAATAAGCCTTTACTACTCTATAAGCATTATAATTAACTATTATAATCCTTTAAGGGCCTTGGGATTTGTCTAACTTTAGCTTAATGCTTTAAGTAGTATTTATAAAGTGCTTAGGAACCTTAGGGCCTGAATAGCTAAGTTATTAGTACTATATATGCGAATCCCCCTTAAAAGGCCTCTACTAAGTCTATAATATATATTTCTATATATAGTATTAAGCTAATAAGTAGTTAGTAAGTAGTGCTTAAAGGGCTAGTAATTCTTCTTTATTTAAATGTATATATTCTAGAACCTATTATTTATAAATCTCTTTAATCTTTCTAAAGTAGTTATTATTAGCCTTATATAAGTAGTTATTACTAAGTCTTATATCTTATTAGAACTCCTGTTTTTTTAACTATAAAAAGGATATTAAGTTTAATATTAAGGCTTTATAGAAAGTAATATTAAATAGTTAGAGAATTATTAGTAAGTTATTAGTAGATTATAGGGTTATTATAGTATTTTTATAACTATTAATTAAGACTAGCTTTATTCCTAATTATAAGAAGTCTCTTATTAGAGCTGCCTTTAGATTATATATTTATATAGTATTTCTAAAGATATATATTAATACTCTAGAGTTAAAGAAGTAACTCTTCTATAATAAGTAAGTCTTAGTAATTATTAAGTAAGTATTTACTAATACTTTTCTTTAGTAAAAGCTTAGTATTTAGTATTATTATAAGTTATTTAAAGTAAGCTTCTTTATTTAGTTTATAACTTTATTAATATTCTTTTTAATGCATTCTTTAATTAGGGCTTTAGCTATTATATTAAGCTACTATTCCTAAGGTTATAGCTTTAAAAATGCATAATAATACCTAGTAAGAGAGTGATAATTATTAAAGTAAGCAGGGCATTTTATATTTATACTATTAGTAGTATTTAATAATTATGCCTTCTTTTTCTAGGCCTTTACTAAAGGCTTACTAGCTCTTCTATTTCCTTTATAATAGTAATAGAATGCTCTTAGTACTACCTTTCTTTAAGTTAGGACTTTTAAACTATTAGTAATTACTTATTAAATAGCTTTTAAAACCTTTATAATTAATAAAGTATTTATAATAGCTTTATCTAACTTTATAATATTATATATATTAATCTAAGACTTAAGAAGTATACTTCTTAATATTATAACTAAGTCTTTAAATTACTAGCTTACTTCTATTACTTCTTAAAGCCTTATTACTTAAGCTTCTTAGATTACATTTTTTTAAAGAGTGAGCTATTTACTTATACTTTTATAAATTATAACTCAGGATTAGTAGGGTTTTATTAATAACTTATAGAAGGTTTAGTAAGCTTTATATATATATTTATTTCTTATTTAAATAAAATAGTTATATAAGGCTTTTACTTACTTAATTAGTAACTTTTTAGCTAAGTAATAGTAATAATATATAGAGATTAAGATACTTTATAAGATCTAGTCTTAAATAACTACTGTTTTCTTTTAAAAGGCTATATATTTCTTTAATTAATATTTATAATTAGTTTATAGTATATTAAATACTATAAGGCCTATATTTATAAGATTAGTAACTTTAATTAATTTAATTATTAAATTCTTACTTTTTATTTAATAAAAGGTCTTTAATTTATAATTAGTTATAAAGGTATTTAATATAGTAATTAATATAAAAGTGCTTATAAATAAAAGCATGCCCTTCCTCTTACTAAAGGACTTAAGGTCTAGAGAGGTTAGTTCCTTTATAATAAAGAGAGGCTTCTTAGCTATTTTAAAGTTAATATAAATCCAGAGGTCTTAATTATTAGCCTTTATCTTTAGGGCTAAATACTAAGGAATCCAGTTATTACTTATAATTAGAATAATTATAATTACTAAAGTTATTATTATTAAATAGTTAGTAACTAGTTAGTAATCTAAATAAGAAAGGTATATAAGTAATAAAAGCATATAATATATATTTAATTATTAATTATTAGATAGTTCGTATAACTAATTAATAACCTTAAATATATATATATATTATATATCTATTTACTATAGCCCCCGCCCCTTAAGGTTAGGAAGGTCTAGCTCTCCTTTCTTCTTAATATAGGCTAGTCAGCTGGAGGCTTGGCGAGCCTTCTCCGAGTCAGTCCTGACAACCCCCTGCTTCTTACGTAACTCCCTGGTGCCCTGGTGTTCCAACATGCCTCCAATTCAACACAAATAACCACCCGAAGTGACGGCGAGCTGGGCCCGAAAGGAGGGCGGAGGACGGTAAGATAAGCCTTAGGAAATAAATAGCCAAAAATGCAGATAAAATCATTAGCTAAGCAGCTAGCTGGAAAAGAAAGAAGGATATCAGTTGATTAAGTAAAATAGAATATAAAAATCAAGGCTAGGAAAATCAGGAAAAATCAAGTAAAAAGAAGGAAGAAGCATTGTCTTTTTATCTAAGTCTGGGAAATCTGCTGCCTCTTATAGCTAGCTACAGGTAACGTGACTGTCCGAGTCCCGGGCCCCGGGGCCCTCAGCCCCGACACAGTCGCATGCTTATTATGTACGTTATACCTACCTCTATATATTATATAGTTTAAAGGATAATATCCTTTAAATAGCTTATAATAATTAATATTACTTTAGAATTAAAAGAATAACTAGAAAGCTCTTTAGCTTTTATATTTATAACCTTACTTATACTATTTAAAAGTATATTTATAATTATTAGACTTATTGCTTAGAGCGGACAGATAAGTAGCCTTATATTAATAACTATTAGGCTATCTAGCCTCTAAAGCACTCTATCTATATAATTATAATTAACTTTATTATTAGCTTACTGCTTATATTATTAGTAAATTCCTTATAGGTTCTTAAAAGCTTTAAAATCTTTAATACTCTTATAATAGTTATTTATATAATAAGTAAGTAATATCTTCTTATTCTAAACACTTAACTTATTCTATAGCTAATTAGGCTATAGTCTTTACTTAATAGCTTATATTATCTAATTAAAGTATACTAAAGGTTATTATTTTAAACTGTAATTCTAAATTTATATCCCTCTTTTAAAAGACTCTCTAAAGCCTCTTTAGTACTAGGCTTATAATAATTATAGTATATTACTTTTAAGTAAATAGCCTTTTTAAATAATAAAATCAGATTATTAAAATTATATTATAATTTTACTATATAAAAAGCCTTAATACTAACTAAGTCTAAATTTTTTTAGCCTTATAATAGAACTTTAATAGTGCTTATAATATTAGAACCTATACTTTTACTTATAAATTTATTTATAGTATTAATCTTTATAGACTTTTAAAGTCCTTTTAGCCTAATAATAAGGAAGCTACTAACCTGCCTTTTATTTATAAAGTTATATAAAAAGAAGTATAGCTTATAATAGACTTTATAATTACTAAGGCTAAGTAATAATATAATATAAAATATTATTCTATTTAATTTAAAGCCAATAATAAAGTATATTTATAATTTTATAATAAATACTACTTTTTTAAAATGCTAATAAAAAAGCTATTTTAATAATACATTAGCCTCTTTAAAATTAAATAAATAGTTAAAGACCTTATAGTTAAGCTTAAGCTATTACTTACTTAGAAGATTCACTCTATAATATCTTATTAATATCTTTAGTCTACTTATACTAATACCTTCTACTCTAAAGAACTAGGCCTTATAAAAAAAGATAATAATTAATATATTATAAATCAGATTTTATAATAAGAAGTCTATTAGCTTAAAAGAAAGGCTATACTATTTAAAGGCTTTTAAATATAATAAAAAGGATAAGAACTAGAATATAATAACTAAGTCTAAACTAAGCATATTAATAAGAAAGTTATTACTAACTTTAAAGTAATTAACCTAATTACTTTTAATAAAAATAAAAGATTATAATAAGCTTTATAAAGAATAAAGAAGTAAGCCTAATTTAAGCTTTATATAACTAATTATATAATTAAATAATTAGAAAATAGTATTAATAAATTAATACTAAATAGTAAATACTAAGGAAAGGAAGAAATAGAAAGAAATTATAGGTTAAGAGGCATTACTAGCTTATAGTCACTAAGGTCAGTAATAACCTCCTTCAAAGCTGGGGATATAATGCAGAAAGACGGATCCCGAGCCTCAAGCTCGGGGTCCGGCCTAAGGCATCAGGCCTCCCTCAGTCACGTAGACCGGGACCCTTATAGTCCCGTGCCTATAACTGTGAGATAGAAAATCAACCTTTTTTACATATCTACATAATACCCTCACTTACGTGACTAGCGACCCTATTCGCATCAGGGGGTGGTTAAGATAATCAGTAAACTCCAGTACTGTTCTTAGCATCATACTGTAATTATTAGAGTCACCTTTGCGTGCTCTCATAGAGAAAGCCCTAAATAGACCAAACTACTAGTAGATAGCTTAAAACATTATCCATAAATGGAGGTTGAGTTAGGGTTACATAATCAGGTTTCACTACGCGTATTGAAGCTGCCGGAAGTTTGTCTCATATAAACCCTTTAATGACATATGAGAGACGAAGCTAAGTACCCCTGTCTTTCGTGCTGCGATAACGGTCTATCATGCTATAATAAATAACAGCCATCGTCCTCGCATACCTATTGCGAGCTTCTAAGTCACTACATTCTCATTGCCTATACTCTCTAATCCGCTAATCCGTCTGGTACGGCTAGCTCGCTATCGCATATTACAATCCCTCCTTACGTTCACGCATCCATCATATTAACTACGTTTTTGCATCTACATCTACCTACCGGAAAGACTAGCTTATTACCAGATTCTCTCCCCATGAAGTTGTCAGTCTTCGTCTTCGCCGCCTTGGCCAGCCTTGGTATGTTTCCTTCACCTCTCTCCCTTGATTTCCCATTCTCAAGCTTACACTTCGGCAGTGACCGCACAGTCCTGTGCCGGCGGTGCAGGCTTTTGCGACGGCAGTGGCCATTGCCAGGACGGATCCGGGGTGGTCAGCCCTGACGTAGACCCCGAATGTTTTGTATGAATGAAGCGCTGGACTTATGATGACATAGGTTAACTAATGAATAAATGTGGGTTGGGATTGGTTTATATCTATATTAGCAGTAGAATTAGGGCCACCTGGAATCATCCCAGTGACGGCACAGTTGTTCTTGCCCTCCCAGAGCCAATTAAAATTTCCTCTTCCGTAATCACCATCGTATCCCGGCACTTCTGGGCAATTTTTCCGAAATCCACCAAGTAATATCCGCAGGTTGCGAGAGCTGCATCCCAGAGGTCGCCTCTGATAGCGCCCGGACGGCGCTGTTTGAAACTTATTCCATTCTGTAAGCTATATCCGACACGGACCGGTTCCCGTCGTCGACTGAATAGACGGACAGCCTTTTCTGAATCAGATAGACCAAGCTCTCCAACTCATCCTTGGCTGACGGAAGGTGTGCCGTGTGGACAAATAAGTGCATGCAATAAAGCACATGCTCACCCAAAAACCTCCTCTACAACCCCGGGACAACATTACTTCCATCTAAATAAGCCAAATCTCTCAAATAGGTCACTCTGGAGCCTTGCATCTATCAACAGATTCAAATCATCCTCGCAACCTACCCTAACCGTCTAGATCATTGCTCGCTCAGTTCTGACACTTAAACGCTCTTCCAGATCAACCAGGGCTTCCCCAATGGCATCTTCAATGCTAAATTCCCAAATGACGGACAATGTTTCTCTCAGCTCCTGGGCCATCTTTTCAAAGTTGTTGCCAACCTCGGTTTGCAGCTCGTACAGGTCGCCTCCCCGTCTGGACTTCTGCACAACCCACTGCGCCCTCTCCCGTCTGCTTCTGTCAAAGACAGCAAGCGCAGCCTTGATATCAGTGCCTGTTTGCACTTTTTCATGGGCTAGAAGGGATGCTAGCATAGCAGCGTCCTCGATGCATAGTGCTGCCCCTGCGCCGTGGTGTGGTGAGGATGCATGAGCTGCATCTCCAATAATGCACATTCGACCTTTCGCAAAGGTTAGGACAGGGTGGTCTCCTAAGTCAAAGATAGCCCACTGTCTAATGTTAGCAACTAGTTTACGAGAATAGAAGGCCATCTCTAGGCATGGCTTTGTCTTAGGGTGCTCACTCGGTCAAGGTTTATAGCCTTGTCGATAATCTTCAGCACCAAAGGTCTGAAGCCTTTGAAATCCTCGAGGAAATCCCCCTTCTGAGCGGGAAGGGTCAGTTGGGTCTCGCTCGGCCAGTCACTAGAGCTTGAACAGTAGGCCACGACGTTCAAGATAGTTCCGTGGGCAACCGGATAGGTCAACAAGTGCATGCCTTTGCCCGTCTGTTCGTTTGATTAGTTCTCGCGCTAGAGTCCATTTAAGCGTCAGAGAGCTCTGCAAAGCTCATGACTGACCCAGATAGTGGCGTTGAGAGCCCTCTCCTCTCCCAACACCTCGCCTGCTTGGTCCATGGGAATCATTCCTCTGTAGGCGTATTTGTATGTGTATGAACACTTGGCCGACGGATCATCTTGGCCAACTAAAATCTCTCGCATCTTGGATTTGATTCCGTCGCACCCGATGATGGCGTCCGCCTCTGCTACGGTTCCGTCTTGAAAGAACAATCGCAATCTCCCCCCAACGTGATCCTCGATACTCTCCAACTGCTTGTTGAAGCGAGTCACGTCGCTGGGCAACACCTGCAATAGCTCAGTCACAAACTGGCCTCTGTGGCAGCCCTGCAACCCCGTACTATTCTTGATGTTGAACAAAGGCGTGGCGTCGGCTGTGCCATCCATGCCGTCGAGAAACTCGAACACGATGTTCTTCTTGGACTCCCACATGTTGCCATTAACCACCTTCTTGAAAGCGCTGTACACGCCTGGGTCACACACGATCATGGCGCGCTGTGCATTGGGACTGACTCCGAGACCGGCGCCAACCTCACTAGAGGCATGGGCTTTCTCGTAGATGGCGCAGGGGATGTTCCGTCTAAGAAGTGAGATTGCCAAGGTGATTCCTGCTATGCCACCACCGATGATGGCAACTTCGAAGGGTTTCTTTTGATTTTGGGGCATGATCAAAGTCAGAGAGCCAAGTGCAGTTAGAAGTGTGTGTATAGGGTGGAAGCGATATGTTGGTTGCTGATGTATTATTCAACTTTGGTGTAAGGATATGGCAACTATTTGCATTCATTCCCTTTTATACATTGGCATCGGGAATCTAGGGTAATTGAACTAATCTAAAACAGGCAGCTAGTTGCGAAATCAAAGTGCTCAATGCCGAGCAAGAATCAAGCCAAGGGTTGTTCATTAGTTGGGTTCAGGGGTCGCCAGTAATGCCCATGTTCGGCAGTTGTGGGGGGGGGGGGGGGGGCGCAGATCTTCTCTACACAGATCTCGGGCTCATATGCCAGTATCAAGAACGCTCCAGCATAGCGTACACTAGTTGTGAGTAAATAAACATGTATCTTTTTTTCTCTCTACAGTTTGGCATATTTGAAGCTTAGTCTATACGATCCGGCGTGATTATAGACTGGTTGGCGTGTGTATCCAACAGACCTGGTGCTAGATTGGTGTTAACTTGGCCTCGTTAGTGACCTTTCAAGGTCAGTTAAGGGCCAGATGCCGGGATGGATTCAATTCAAATGTCATCACTTCAATGATACAAGGATCAGCAGGACCACCTGTTGTAGCCTGCAGCCACAGTGGCTTTTTGCAATTGGGGGTTGCGTCACAGCCGGGGTCGGGTAGCCAGGTGCGCAATTGACAGGAGGCCCCTAGAGCCCTGTAGCTAAGAGGAGGTTAGGGGTTGTGGTCCCTATAGCTATAGGGGCTCCAGGGCTTATAGTGGTTCTGACCTCGCTGTAGCTACAGTGGCTCGGTGCGACCGCTGGAGTGATAGAGGACCTACCCCGCTATTGCCACTATAGGCCCCTGTAAGCCCCCTATAAATTAGAGCGTACCATTCAATTGAAGCTTGAAATTGAAACTAAAATCGGTTGAAACCACCTTTTGGCGGGACTTATGAAAATCTGAAGTTAACGCTGATCATTTATATATAAGGAATTAAAATGGAGAAAAACCTACCTCAATTGTCGCTGCATAAGCGCGATACCTGACAAAAAGCCTCTAAACCTTCGAGTTGTGGACCCTTTCCAAATTGACAATCTCTTACCATCGGGCACAAATGGGACCGGAATGCCTGTCACTACTTATGCCAATTCAACCGCTTCCATTATTGGGCAACCAATTGTTAAGGTTGTTTCGCGACTTGATGCCCTTATGATGGTCATGAAGAGCTGCAAAGGCGAGACTTGGATTAATCCTTGGGGTGCTTTGCACCCTGAGGGAGGCGTGCTATCCTTTCTGATGCGATAAATGCGAAGTATGACGACTTCTATATGAAGTCTATGGAACAAAACTCGGTTAGCTATTCAATGTGTGCGAACGGGTACCTTGTGGATGCCGAAGGACCACAAGATCCGATCATCTATCAAGAGGCTAATTGGAGCGCCTTGATTTAATGACAGACTCTATTCGAGTTGAGCTCACATCAGGCTTGGCCCTGCGAGAGAGGTTTGAGGATGAAAAGGAAAAGGTAGGACCTGCACCAAACTGGTACAGTTTTCCACTCGAAGACTCATATCGTTCTCCACTGCGATACCATTCACCAATATTGTTTTACAAATTCATCACTTTCTTCTCATAGCAACAAAGAAATAGGTAACATAACCCCCTAACCATAAACCGCACTGTGTTTCTTTTTGAGCTGCAGCGAAATCTTACGTCGGCGGGTTGGGGAACACATGTCATAGAGTTGGTTTGATTCAGCCAATCCCCTATATCAGCTAAGAGGAACGAAGATATGAGCTCACGCGCGGTCATGTCCTTGCCCCTACACGGCGGCTGTATTGTATTCAGTCCGTCTTCTTTCTTCCACGCCATTACCTGCTTCGCCCCTCTCCCTACATCTGACTATCCAGGCCCAGTTTCGGGCTCCTGTCCTTTTGCTGACCCAACCACTCCCCACCTGAGTAGGAGCGGCGCGAGTGTGGTGGCTAACCATCGGCTCAGCCGGACCACGATTGTTCCGTAATGATTTGGTGCTAGAAGCGCTTGTGGATGGGCTATGGATTGGAAGAGATAATTTGACCCTAACAATAAACGATGATCGAGTTTCAGAGGCGGGTCAATCTTCTCGAGCAGGTCCAAGTTCCTCGTTTTGTTCAGCCATCTCTGAGCGCCATTCCTCAACCCGACGTGAGGCGTGCTTTCAGATGCTCGATAATCTTAGCTCAGAATACTGGAGGCCTATGGCGCCTACATCGGCTAGCAATGAGCATACGATAAAAGAGCAAGAAGAAGTAGATATCTTAATGCTGCCCCAGTGCCGTTTAGACCTTTAATCACACCCACAGTCAGCCACTCCGCAGAGATCAACATTACAGCTAGGTTAATTGATATAATTCTAGGCTTCTCTTTGGCCAATGCAACATATTTAAAAATGTTGGCTGCCCAATTAGTTCTCTTTCAATGGCTAGAATGAGCTGCTTCGCCCATCCTCTAGAGTACCAGAAATTCTTTTCCATTGTGGCGAGAAAGATGGCATAATAGGTTAGGATGACCAGAGCATGTGGTCTGCGTGCGCCAATATCCATGAGAATAGTCTCGTAGATGCTGTACATGAAGACAACAACTCCGCCGGCTTCAAAGTATACGCCTGCCACAGCAATCAGCTTAGCACATTCGAAGAGCTTCTCAACCGCTTTGGCATGGTGTTCCAAGCTAGACGCAGGTACTGCGGTCTCCATGAACGCTCGAAGTTCATCAATCGCGTCCCAAGTATCAAGGGAGAGGACACTGTTCTCGAGGCTAGGCAACCTACTCAGACATATTAGCATTGTGCTATTTACCTGTCAAGAGCTGCTTACACTACCAGGACGGCAAACTTCTCCAGAGGCCAGACGCCGTGGATAAGAGGGCGAAGTCAGATCTCAAGATGCCGGGCATTATCGATGAGAGGGTTGTCTGGATACCCCGGAGCATGCCAATTACCTCGAGTATGTTGTGGATTGGGTCCTCGAGTCGGCCAGTTGGGAGGCGGGTTGGCCTGGATGGCATCACGTTGGGGGCCGAGGGGCGAGCATCTAAGGAATCCAGAAAATCTAAAGAGCCACCCCCCAGCCCCTAAGCACTCCTCCCCCTGTATTAGTATATGTGGGGGCCACCTGGGGCGTCCTTAGCGACAGCTCCATCGTCAATGCCACCCAAGATGGGCTTCAGGAGGTACTTTTACATAACCCGTCTCCGGTTCCTACATGCAATAGGCGGCGTAGTTGGCGTAAGAGCTAGCGGCACCGGATAAGCAGCCGCCGCCGCTATGACCGTCTAGTCCACCCTCAATATGACTGTACGGGCGTTGGAGCGCTAGCGTGTTCTCGATGCGTCCCGTTCTTAGCGTTGTGTGGGGATCGTCCTGGATGCCATTCCACCAAACCTTTCACATGTCGTTGATTGCAAATTATTGGGCGCGACGTCGGCAAGCTAGGCGTGCTGGTCCCGTCCCTGTACATACGCCAACTACGCGGCGCCGTGGCAGAAGCCAATAACTAGTTATGGGGAGGCCAGCATGGGCAGGCTGTGCGAGGTGCAGCAGGAGTATGACGCGCGGCGCGGCGCGTCTTGACAGAGTTGGTACCGGGAGGCTTCAAGCTGCCGCCCTACTACGTAACTGACCCTACCTTGACTTACGACGGAATAGTCAGTCGCACATGGCGTAGTGAAAAAAGAAGGGATTGCATGGACAAACGAGGAGTGCCTTGCACTAGCTTCGGGCACGTTTGCTAACTACCGTAAAACCTCGGTCAACTCAACCACTTAGTTGCCCCCACTTTATCTCCATATTTCCACTGTTAACCGTCAGATCAACTTATGTGATTGGTTATTCGAAGCATTTAAGGGGGCTACTAAGCTGATTGATCGACGAAATGGACTATGTGATTGGCCAAGATGATTTTATGGGGGCGACTAAGTGGTTGAGTTGACCGAATTTTTACGGTACAACGAATGCCTGCCTGGAGGAGTGATGCATTTGGCTGATTGATACATTGGCCACTTGTGTTGAAGGTCCTACTACGTATCTAGATGCATGACATGGGTCGTGTTAGTCAATCAAGGTAATCAAGGTAACCACCATCCCTCCCTTCGCCTGCACCCACAATTTCGTCCCCTCACCTGGCTGTCACTGGCGCGCCAAGAATCAGTCTGGTCTAGACTCAAGCAGGGATAGCTGTTGGTGGCATATTTATGCCGTTTCTTGAGGCTCTCCTTCGACTAGGGGATTTGTGAGATTTTAGCGCCGATGCAAGAAGGGGGAACGAGCCGAGCCGGCAGGACCAAGATCGACTAGGGGCGCTGAGATGCGAGCGGGGAGTACGTTTTTACTTAATGGCTGCCCTACAAAAGAAAAGCCAAGGCCGTAGCAGAGCCGCACGGCTATAACCTATTCAGGTCAAGATCAAAACTATATCTCGAAGTCACTCAGCACGATGCCGGCACGACTGTATCTACAGTCCGGCTTGACAGCTGGATATAGCCCCCAGAGGGAGGGTAGAGGATATGAACCGAGCGAAAGCGTGCCGATCCGAGAAAGCATTCTGACCTCTGTAACGTAACTGTGTCATGAGCCGTCAGACGCGGAGACCGACCAGGTGTGCCGCCGCATCCTTACATCGGAACGTGGGGCCGAGGAAGCAAGGTTACTTCTCCGGTGGCATCCACAATCACAGGTTCATCAAATGCCCCATGTGCTTGGCACAACCCGACACTACTCCGTGCTGACCACTCCGAGGCTCCGCAAAAGGCCCGCACCGAAGTCCTTGAATGTTGGTCTAGGCCTTTGACGAAGAGCCTGCTGTTGGGTTGACCCTCGGGTGACGGATTAAGGTCCGGATAAGAACAACTCTCTGATACATTAATATCCTGTCTTAGTCATCGGGTGTGAGATTGACCTAAAAAACCCCTCACAGGAAAAGAGGGGACCGAGGCATCCTAGACAATAAAATCATCATCTTTGGGCTCCACATCGTATTGATCACTATCAATCTCATCAAATTGACCGTAATTATAGGATCCAACACCTGCCTATCTGTTCACGCCTTTATTGCATCATCACGCCCACCATGAGGTCCTTGCAGCCAAAACAGTTGAGCTCCTTCCGAATTGGTCTAAAGTGTCAGCCTTCCGCCACCCTACACGTCAGAGACGGTACAATAACCTGCGGGCGAGGGAGCCCTGTGTGCATTCTTCAACCTGCTCCCTCGCCCCGACGCGGGGTGCGTCGTAGTGCATTCATTTTTTATTTATCAAAACAATGTTGGCTGTTTATGGCGGTTGTAGTGCGCGCTGCTCCTCATTATGTCCGAGTCGAGAACCAAACGCAAACGTCTTGTGCTTTCGTGCTTTGAATGTAAGCGCAGGAAGCTCAAGTGTGGACGAGAGACGCCCGTCTGTTCGCGCTGCATCAACGTAGGCAACCCAGAACTCTGCAAGTACGATCCTCGGTTCTCGGACATGGACTTGGCTGGCCTAATAGCGTACGCTCCCAACACTTCGGAGAGCCCGTTGCCGTCACCGACACTCGACAACTTTGATGCTACGCTTATCAGCGATAGCAGCGGCCAACTAAGTCCGTGGCTACCCTTCCAGATTCACCTGGACCCCGACAGCAGCTACCCTGCCGAAATCTTAAGTGGTGAGACCCTCGTCGACTCCCTCAAATCACAGATGCAGCAGCAGCAGCCAGTCTCCGCGGACCAAAGCAAGAGCCTAGAGGGTCGATTCCACGGCCCCAGCCACTCGACGAGCATCATGGCCTCATTCCAAGACCTCCGCCAGTTCATGAAACAGACTGTCGAGCATCACCATATCCTGGGCGCTCCGCAATGGGCTACCTACACACCCAGCCCGGAGCAGCCTCTACCCTCCTATTCAAGAGATGGCGTCGAGCAAGTCATGAAGCGTCTTCTCCCACCACAAGAGCGCTGTCGCCACCTTGCAAAGTCCTACTTTGATCACTTCACGGGTATTTATGCCCTCTTCCACGTTCCCTCCTTCTGGCATGAATACCAAAACTATTGGGACGGCACGCATAATGATCCGGTCCGGTTCAATGCCATCCTCCTCGCCGTCATGTCGTGTGCAAGGTGTCTCTTCCTGGACGAGCCGCTGTCCTTTGACGGAGCTAGTTCTACTGCCAGAAATGAAGCTGCGAAATGGTTGCACGCAGTGGAAACATGGCAGGGCTATCGAGCGGCCCAAAGCACTACGGTCCATGCATTCCAGCTTAGATGTTTACTGCTCTTCTCAAAGACGCTCAACGACATCGACCCCCACGACCACTACACTGCTTCGCAGACTCTTCTCGCCGATGCCATCTCGAATGGGATTCACCGAGATTGGAATCTCCTAGGCGTAGACGAATCCGTCTATGAGCGAGAGCTACGGCACAAGGTATGGTCTGCCGTTGCTGAGCTGGATATCGCCGCCAGTATTGAGTGCGGCGTCCCGTCCATGGTCTCTAATCTCTTTGCCGACATTGGACAGCCGAAAGGCTACAACGACGGCGACTACGATTCGAGCACCGAGCTCGAGCCCCCTAATCAGCCGAATGGCCAGCTCAGAGATGGCTCGTTTGCCAAGATGGCTCACTCGATCCGACCGCTTCGCTACAAGATCAACGACCTGGTCAATAACCCGCAGAAACATAATTCACTGGGCCAATCCCAGCTCGTGGCGTTGCGGGTGCAGATATTTGAAACCTTGGACGGGATGCCTAATTGGTCGGAACCGGCACCGGACGTGGCGGGACGCAATCAGGGGCTGGTATATCGAGCCGTCTTGGAGCTGTATCTGCATGAGCTGCTGCTTCTACTGCATATCCCATTTGCCCTTGCGAAAGACTCAGCAGCCGCCTCTCCAGCTTTAGATACCGACTTTCAACGATTCATCTGTGTAAGATCAGCTAGTACAATCATCAAGATACACGAGCTGGTTGCGGATAAAGGGTTTAGCCCGATAGCTCTGGGAAAGGCAAATCTCTTGCGAGCAGGCCTATGTTTGTGTCTCCTTGAGGGTGGTGCAATGAATTACGGTAATACCCCCTTGTTTGTACGAGCAGTTCATCGTCAAGAGTGCTATTTACTGACACCAACCAGGCATTTCTTCCCTACCTATAAGCTTAGACGCCCAGACCAAGCTAGTCAAATCTGCTCTCGCCATGGTCGAGCAACACGCCCTTATTCTAGGCAACGATCTTCAATCTCTCTGGCTCTTCTCCGCCGCCAGCTGCTACACCGAGTCACGTAGAAACCCCAGCACAAGCTCCGCCTCGAAGAAACGCGTCACCGACAACATTATTGCCCTATTTAGCAAGATGTGCTTGGCGCAAGAACAGAAAAACATTGGCTTCGGATTATCCGATTCCCACTTTGCGCGTTACATAATGCAGATCCGTCAGGTATGCGAGGCTGTCGGGCAGATGATGGTGGTGAAACGGGCCTGGACATGAGAGTTTAGTGCTAGGTCAAGGCTGGGGTAAAACCCTAATCCACACATTGATCACTACGATGTGAGATAACTTGCTAAATTATGCTTATACTAAAAGAAGACCAATAAAGGGGAGAGGTGCAGAGTGGTCAATCGGCCGGTCGGTCAGTCATCGGTTGAAGAAAGAATTAAGCCGACTGCGTAAATAAGAAGAACTGACCGACTCAACTGTTGAACTATGACATGTGAACGGTAATAGCGTAGCATGTGACTAGAAGAAACTGGGCGTGAGTGCAGAGAGTGGCTCCAATGAGTACGTCCCTCTTTACTGGGAGAATTGGCACAATCTCCCTGCCATGAAGGGTACGTGGGCAACAGCCAATAGATGTTATCCGATCCTTTGAGTGGAGTGGCGATCCCCGTCGATCGACGCTCGGCATAATACGAGCGCGGCAAATGACGGTGTAACAATTACGAAAGAATATGTGTAGCTAATCGGGCTAATTGTTTAGTATTTCAATAGAATTCTATGCCTACTCGACAAGTAGATAGTCTATGCAGCGATTTCTACACAATGCACTTTGTGTTCAGCCCATATCGCTATCAATCTTGTTATCAATCAGAGCTCAACTCTAGGTGACATTGAATATAGACCCACCCCCCCGCCCCACCTCGGGGTTAATCAAATCCAACATGAACGAGCAGTGGCGCTCCGAGCTATGTAAGTGTCTTACTGTGGGTACCGGGCACCAAAGGGCACCAACCTTGCAAATACATTACATATCCGGAGAAGAACAAGGCTACAGAGTGCATATGTCCGAGGCTACCGGGGGGGGGGGGGTGGTCACATGCTCGGACATCTGCTGGCCAAGTGCGTAGAGTTTACGATTCATCTGTATCCAACTAACCAATACTCCGTAGATTTGGACTGTCACGACAATAATCACATGTGATAAAATGGGGGGGATGTCTCTCCCCTGCCATCACAGTAGATCACTGGCAAGTCTCCTATATTCCAACAACATGGCCAGCCCTTCGAATGACACGGCCACCCTTCAACGGCGTCTCAAGGCTCTGGAGCCCGTGATCCAAGCCATTTGCAAGGTCGCCGGCGCGCCAGGAATCTCTCTTTCAGTATCCCGCAATGGCGAGCCCGTTCATCGCGCGAGGTTTGGCTTCGGAGATCTGGAGACCAAGAAGCCCGTCACCGGAAGCACCCAGTTTCCCATCGGAACCATGGCCAAGACCTTCACTGCCACCGCAGTGAGTGCGCTTGTCGCCGAGGGCAGGCTCAAGTGGGAAACACCTATTAAGAGCATTATCCCGGAGCTGCAGACCGCGAGTGCCGCCGTAACGGAGAACCTCACCATTGTCGACCTCTTAAGTCACCGTTCTGGACTGGGCCGGTCGAACTTTTGGTGGCAGGGAGCAGATGCGACTTTGCTGCTCGACAAGAAAGACCTCCTCGCGTACTATAACAGCTTTCCCCTTACCGGCCAGTTCCGTGCCGATTGGGGCTACAGCAACTGGGGCTATGCACTGGCCGGCGAGGTCATTGAGCGTGTCAGCGGCAAGACGTACGCGCAGTATCTCGAGGAGAAAGTGTACGCGCCTCTAGGGCTGAAGAACACAACCGTCGAGCCCATTCATCCCTCGGCTGCCTCTGGCCTTGCCAGGCCCTATGCGGCCATGGACGATGCTTCACTCTATCCAATGCCGCAGCCGCCAATTAATGGCAGCACCATTATGGCTCCGGCCCTGGGCGGCGTCAGCAGCGCCGATGATCTGACGGCATATAGCATCGCCCTCCTGCAGGCCTTTCGTCACGAGGCCGGCTTACAGACGAGCAACCCGCCCCCCGCAATCAAGCACGGGCTGCAGCAACTGTCTGGCCACATCTTCACGGCAAAGGCATTGCTCGAAAAGTCGTACGCGTTTGGCTGGTACCGCACGCAGCTTCCCAATA
This sequence comes from Dactylonectria alcacerensis, assembly GCA_029931735.1. Lineage (NCBI taxonomy): Eukaryota > Fungi > Ascomycota > Sordariomycetes > Hypocreales > Nectriaceae > Dactylonectria > Dactylonectria alcacerensis. Next base: position 288,362 of record JAPMUZ010000006.1, on the reverse strand, counting down.
CTGTCCTCGGCATGGGATGGAACAGCATCTACGTGAAGAAGATGCCCAAGATCACGCCGAGGACCCACGTCGGGCCTCTGATTGCGCACGGCGGAAGCCTACCTGGGTACCACGTTTCCATCGCGCTGCTACCCGAGATTGACAGCAGCGTCGTTGTCTGCACCAACTCGATTGCTCTGGGCGACGTGTCTGGCTGGGTGAGCATGGCGCTCGTCGAGGCGCTCATCGACACGCCCGAGCCGTCGGATTACCTGGCATTGGCTTCTGAGGCCGCGGGCAACGCCGCGTTGAGCGTCAAGAGATTCGAGGCGAAGCTCGAGGCCGCGCGGACGACAGCCGGTGACGGCGCGCCGCCGCGGTCTAGAGAGGAGTACGTTGGCAGATATCGAGATGAGAAGCGCGGGTGGGTCATCGACGTGAGGGCGAGGGACACGGCGCCGTCTGGCTTGGAAGTGGCCTTTCAGGGGCTCGATAGCCAGGCGTGGGCTCTGTCGCACTACGAGCACGACACATTCTCGTGGTTGGCCTCTCGCGAGGAGCAGGCCAAGAGGGGACGCATGGTCACGTATCCGCTAGTGGCAGATCATTTCAAACTGCACTTCCAGACGGGTCACGACGACGGAACTGGTAAGATTGACCGATTGCTGTGGAAGCATGAGGCAGGGGCGCCGGTCGAGCAGCAGTATCTTATGAAAGAAGGCAAATGAGACTGGGCTAGACAGGGTACCTATTTCAAGGAGTACATGATTGAAAGATGTTGAAGCCATGTTAAATCTCACATTGACACGTCCGTGCTCATAGTCTGCTCTGTCAGAAGATGTATAGTTGTATATAAATTGAATGAAATGTCACGTTTACAGCTACCTGAACGAATGTCGAAGCTACAGGACGAAAATCTCTTCCTCAATCACCGGCGTCCACTCAACCCTCACCCACGAACCCAGGTGCGTCGGATCCGCCAACTTCGGGCGGGTCGGGCGAGTGGGGAAGGCCGCTTTTCTAGAATATCGCCGAGCCGACTCGGCCGGTTGCACCTCAAGACCATGAATCTGAGCCGATTGGACGGTCATCCGCCTCCAGCGCAAAGGCATGAGCTTCCGGGTTTGACCTCCTTTTAAGGCCACGTATAGGGCCTTGCAGGCAAAATCGCATACCACTATCAATCCACTGCTGCCTTGGATATCATACTGGACCCTCGAGCGACCATGTCCGACCTGCTAGAGACCGTGGTGATGGATGACAGACTTGGTGGTCTCTCCGGAGCCCCTCGGTCGTCGAATGGCACCAATGTGCAGGAAAAGGTCGCGCATCCTCTGGCAAATATTCCCGAAGGGAAGCTTGGTAATTGTCGGCCATCCTGAGCACCATCGCCTAGCTAACTGGTCATCAAATCAATGTAGAGAGCCTCAATGCCCTGCAAGCACAATTCACGAACGATGCCCGGCCCCACAAGGCGGACCTCATGTGTGGTGTGTATCAAACTCAGGAGGGGAATCCGTATGTCTTGCCGTCGGTGAAGCTAGTAAGTAGGCCTTTCCACAGCTTGCATGAGCGCAATTCAATTCAACCGTGTAACTGCAGGCGCGGCAAATGCTGTTTGATGACCCGAAATGGGACCATGAATATCCTGCTTCTCATCTTGGTGAGGCAGCGTTTCGAGATGGGAGCGCCCGTCTGCTGTTTGGGGAGACGAGCCAGGTGATAAAGGAGAAAAGGTAAGCAATGGCTTTGTAATATGGTAAGCCGAGGACTAACCAACCCCTGTCAAGGCTGGCATCAATGCAGGCTCTAGGAGGCAGCGGAGCGTGTCACATGGGGGCCAAGTTCCTGCGGATGCATTATGAGCCGTATAAAGCCAATCCCAGAGGAAAGGTCTATATTCCCGCAGAGACGTGGGGTAAGTCTCTCGGGCGTGTTTTTGTTCCATATCACCATCTGCTGAATATACGGTAATGTGTTGTCCCTTAGTTAACCACCGAAACGTCTTCCAATACGCAGGGTTTGAGACGGCCAGCTTGCCGTACTACAGCCCCTCGACCCACGCGTTCGACTTTGACAGCTTCAACGAGGGCCTTGAACGAATCCCGCTCCAGTCCATCGTCGTACTTCAAGTGTGCGGGAACAACCCGACCGGCTGCGATCCGTCCGCAGAACAGTGGCAGCGCCTCGCGCAGACGTTCCAAGCCAAGCAGCACTTTGCCTTCCTTGACCTCTCCTACCCAGGCTTCGTGTCTGGCAGCGTGGCCGAGGACTGCGCGCCCATCCGCATGCTTGCCGAGGCGGGCACTCCGCTCCTGCTCGCCGCGACGTACGGCAAGTCGTTTGGCCTGTACGGCGAGCGCGTCGGACATCTCTGCGTGCCCCTGCCTACGGCTCAGGCCGCGGCGCGGGTCGAGCAGCAGATGAAGCTCCTGGCGCGGGCAGAGACGGGCGCTCAACCGCGGTTCGGCGCGAAGCTGGTGGCGAATATCCTCGGGAGCCCGCGCATCAGGACTGTGTGGGAGGAGGATCTCAGGGGCATGGCGCAGGATATGGCTGAGAGACGGCAGGCGTTGAAGAGAGAGCTGGTCAAGCAGAATGCTCCTGGTGATTGGAGCTTTGTGACGAGCCAGGCCGGCATGTTCTTGTAAGATGATGCTTTCCACCGCTGTCCAGGATGTGCAGGCAGGCCAGGTCTACCGAATTTCTTTTGCTAACATGTCTTGTTATTAGGTACACTGCCTTCGACCTGGAGCAGGTCACTTACCTAAGGGAAGAGCACGCTGTGTATCTGCAAGATACGGGACGGTTATCCATTGCGTACGTTGATGAATACTGACTACTCGAGGTTATGCCACGAAGCTGACGTTTTGTTTTATTACTAGCGGACTCAATGCACTGAATACTGCTCATGTTGCGGCAAGCATGGCGAAAGCCGTGTCGCGACAGAAGCACTAAGTACACATAGAGGTTTCAGACTGTCCACAATTCATTCATCAATACTTATTCTATTGCCTGCCATATCGTTTCAGTTGGTGAGGCTACAATTGAGTGCCAGAATGCGTAGAATTCATCCCATCTCTTGTCTCTCTGGCCCCGTTCAGCTAGAAAGTCGGGCCGGCAATGTTGTCTCCATACCGAAGCCGCATGTACCCTTTCCTCATTGCATGACGCAGCCCTACATCTGCATTCAACGTAGACAACAGCTGGGATCTGCTGATCAGCAGATTCCCTCGCAGTCCAGGCAAGATCCCAGCCATCGAGGACAACGGCGTCAGGCTCACGGACGGAAGAACGAACAAGTCTGAAAGGCGAACAACGCCCACTTTCTTTCTCTACTTTATCGTCTCACGACGCAGACGCTACTCGTAGTGATACTATGCAACTTGCACAATCTCATGTTTCCATTCTCTCCTGACGGCCTCGACCGTTTGGAGCAGATCCTCCCGCCCATGCCTTGAAACAACCATGTTGGCGCTGATGAACCACATATTCGGACCGTCTGGCTCCGGGACGACGTCTCCCTTGACGAACAGCTCTCTGTACAGGGGAATCCTCTCCATAAGCTCGGGCATGCGCCTCTGCAGCTCGACCCCCGGGTCCTCGGACACCACCACGCCGCCCCTTTCGGGCTGTATGACGACCAGGGCGGCATGATGCTGCGGGCCGTTGAGATACGGCTGGGACAAGGCCCTGAAGCGGGTTCCATCGCCGACGGCCTTGAGAGCCCACAGCGCGTAATAGTCGATCCCGTACGTATACCCCGCCGTCATGAGGCCGACATAGCCGGGCGGCCTGACGTTGACTTCCAGAAGGAACACGCTGGGCCGCTTCGACGGGGGTGATGGCAGCGGCTCGAGGTCCACCACGCCGCCGCCGCCCGGTTGCTCGACGTAGTGCATGGACGAGTCCCGGACACGGGCCTCGACGTGGAAGACGCCTGAGGAGAAGCCCAGGCGGAGAATGCTCTGGTGCAGGTATGTCCTGAGCAGGTCCTGCTCGCCCCGCGGCAGCTTCGAGGGGAAGACGAACATGGTCTCCTGGAAGTCGTCAGCCGCGGTGGCGTCCTCTCTGTCCGCGAGGCTGGGGAAGTCGTCAGATATCTCGCAGAAGAGCAGCTCCCCATCCCACAAGACTATGTTCGCGTCGATCTCAGGCCCGCCGACGTACGGCTCGATCAGGGCGTCCGGCGTGATCACTTTGGTCCCCTCGTGGCCCACAACATGGTCTTGCACCTTGGCCACGGCCTGGAAGAGCTCCTGGGCCGTAGACACTTTGGTCACACACTGGCTGCCGTAGCCCATGGTGGGCTTCACGACGACTGGGAACTCGGGCATGTGCGCCGGCGACTCGTCCACGTATCGCTGCAGATGCTCCACCCCCGACACGCGAAACGACGACCTGTCTTCGTCGTGCAGCTGCCGCTGATAATGCTTGTCGATGCCTCTGCTGATCACCTCCGGGGGGCAGGTGGGAAGGCCCAGATCGCGACATACCTCGGCGACGAAGGTGTGCATAGGTTCCGGGCGAGCGAATATGCCATCCACGCGAAACTGCATGGCGATTTGTCTAAGTCTTTTCGGAAACTCGGCGTCTACGTTGGTGTCGAACGGGACAAATCGCTCCCGCAGGTGTGCATGCGGTCCATTGTCATCCTCCATCCACGACCCCGGCTTGTCGAGCACCACCAGCTGGAAGCCCATGGCCTTGAGCCCGGCGAAGGAGAGGAGGTCGGTGAAGGGCGCTATGGTGATGACGCGCCGCTCGGGTATAGGCGACTCTGTGAAAAAGTCTATGGACAGTCGATTGCGCATTTCGCTTTCGAGCTCTGCCATGGTTTCCAGGGACACGGGAGCCTGTGTCGCCGTCGCCGGCTCAAGGAGAACTGCCCCGATGGCCGCGTCCATGCCGAGCCGGAGCTGCTCGGCACCATCCCTCGCGTGGTCGACCACGTAGGCCACAACTTGTTGACGAGGCTGGACGAAACTGGCGGTTTGACGAACTCGCGGACAGCGAAACATGCGAAAGTCGAGCAGATCTGACCGCATCACAAAGCCGCTGGCCGCCGGGACAATGAGCTTGATGGCGAAGCTGGTCTGGTCAGGATTTGCCAGAACCGCCTCGGCCAGAAACGCCGAGAAGGGCGTTTTTTCCTGCAGAGTTGTAGCCTGGACGGGCTCGGGCAACACGTTGCTGGTAGTTGTGGCGAGAAAGTCAATGGTCCTTAGGCCAAAGGCGGCCTCGAAGGGGTCGTTCAGGCGCCATTGATAGTTGAGTGTTAACAGGCTCCGTCCGTCAGTGCTCGGCAACTGCAACTGCAACGTACGAGAACAGTCCATGATGGGCTTTTTGACGAGAAGGAGATAGAAAGAAAAAAAGAAAGAAGAAACGGGGTTGATTGACAATGATGTAATGATGTAAGTCAAAATGAGGGCGTGCCAGCGTCGCTCGCCACTCGACCAGGAACTAACCCTGTAACACTTTTGTCAAGGACATTCGGCAGCATTCCATCATCCGAACTCCAGCGCCCCAGTTTTTCATGTTGTATACTACTACAGTACATGTCCGGTGGTTCCCTCTATGATGAATGGCGACTCCTCCATGCAGCCCTAGTGCGTGTCTTAATATATGCATGGAGGAATATTAATGCTCTGCAGGCATGCATGCGTTGTAGGGTGGGTACGGGCACTGACCACCGCGCCACCGTACATGAGCTCTCTCTTCCACGCATACGGGTAGCTACGTAGTGTGGATGTAAGGAACAGATGCCGAATATTTGAGCGTCGGGTTTGTTCAGGGCATATGGTATCATTCATTACTTCCGAAAGCCACTGCCTATGGGCTATCTACCTGTCGGATAATGCTGCCTCTGTTGATTGGACAAGTAGACTGGATGTAATTGCTACATGCCATGAGATCATAGATATCAGAAGTTGGAATGGCTGGGACAGCTTCGCCATCTAAAATAAATAGAAGGATGGACGAGGACGATTTTCAATGACAAGTAACAGCCTGTTTTTGCCACAATACATAGTACAGCTAACCATGAGTCTCACAACGCGACACTACCATGTGTGACTTCGTCTCACAGTCAGATGCGAGAATTCAGAGTCAGAATAATGCTTGATTCCTATAGAGATGGCTGTGGTGCCTCATATATATATAGGCGTTTGGCTGACGCATCCAGCGATTCCTGGCGCACACGCGAGCTGCATCCAGAAAGCTGCGTCTAGTGATGGCTGCGGCGAAAGGAGGCCATACAATCGCATCATACGATTATAACACTTCGGGTCTCTTATCATTCTGCTCTTAGTACGTCGACCTTGCCTTTGCCCTCAACCTTGGCCCGAACTTCCACACGAATAACGGAAGAGGCAGAGCGATGGCCAAGCCACATACGGCTAAGATGCTGTTGCCCTTTCCGTAGCCGAGCCTGTCGTACATGGATGGAGCGAATAATGGAAATAGAAAAGCGGCTAAGCTCTTGAAGAACTGCTGTGCGGCCATAGCACTGCTGGTGTGCTCTCCATATACATCGATGATATATCCTATTACTATAGGATAAATAGTTAGCCGCTTGATCCATAACGTAGGCAGTAAGTGCAATGCAACAAAAATTAGGGTTCACCATACATGGAAGGTCATCCAACTGCATACCAAACAGCATAATGAAAACCCCAATGTCTACCACGGTCCAATGTGTATGATACTGGGCTGTCCACCCGTACATTAATACACCACCCCACGTCAATGCAATGCCAGGATACATGAGAGGGATCCGCGCTTCAGGAGATCGATTTTCACTAATCTGCCGCTTGTAAAAGTGGTCCATCAAAGGCCCACCGATCTGGGCACCGGCAATCTCACCCAGGGAACAGGCAATGTAATGCAATCCACTAATCTCGACAGATTGTCCGTACTGCTTCGTCCAGAGATGTGAGAATGTCGAGAGAGTGACATACATGATGCCGTAGTTGAACCCTGTTAGAAGAGATGAGACCTGGATGAGCGGATGAAAGAACAAAAGTCGAAGAGGCCGGGTCAAGGCTTGCTGTAGAATGGCAAAAAAGGACTTGCTCTCGTTGAGTTTCTCGCCCGTTGTGTAATATTGATTGTTGCCGGTTTCCTTGCGAATCTTGGCTGCGCGTCTTTGAAGCACAACGGGAGCATAGGTTTCGAAAAAGCTGAAAAACGACACCACGATCATGACAGCTTGGAAGATGGATGTGGACCAGAACATCCATCGCCACGTCGTGCGTGCCGCCATAAAACCGCCAATGATTGGGCCTACAACAATGATTCAGTCGGTTAGCATTTTATCGAAAAGGTCCATGTAGGCGACGGGATGATGCTGGCAAAACATACCGACAGCCGCGCCCAACAGCGGGATAAGAAGATACATGCCCAACGAACGCCCTCTATGCTCCGGCCTCCAGATATCACCCAAGACACCGCCAGCCAGCGAATAGATGGCGCTGGCACCAAAGCCAGCCAAGAAACGGGCAGCAATGAGCGTCTCCTTTGTGGCAGCAAAGCCGCACACGAGATTCCAAACAAAGAACCAGATGCCCGAGGCGTGCAGCACAACCTGCCGACCGTACATTTCGGAGAGAGGCCCAATGGCAAGAGGCCCAAAGGCCGTAGCCAGCAGGTAGATGGACAGCGACATGGCCGCCTCGGTGTCGCTCATGTGGAGCTCCTTGGCGATGGACGTGAGGGCGGGCGCCATGATGGTAGAGACCATGATCCGGTTGAAGCCCGTGGCAGACAGCACGTCCGTCACCAGCCATTTGCGGCCGGTTGGCCAGTCCAGCGGGTTCTCAGCATCGTAGGGCTCGTCGAACTTGACGAGGAAAGGGTCGGTGTCTGTTTCTTTCTTCGCGGGGGGAGGAGGAGGAGCAGCAGCAGTGGAGGTTCGAATGATAGCCATCTCCAACTCCGCGGGAGTGACAGCCGCGGCGACGACACTGTCGTTGTTTCCAGGGGTCGCCATGGTTTTGTTTCCCCCGAAATCGAACTTGTCACGAACGGAGAGGAATAAAAGGAAGAGACAAAAGGTAGGTAACGTGCAATTCGAGTGGTATGAAGGATGGCCACTACGGAACCAGGACGCAAAGAAAGGATGAGGGGGCGAAGGGCAAGAGGAAACACGATTCCGTCCAACGAGTCTGCCAGATCAATCGCCCGCACTATGCGAGGACTTTTGGGGGTTGTGTACGAACGTATGGAGCACGAAGAAGTGAAAGAAGTGAAGAAGTCAAAGGCTGAGCACGGGGATCGCCCCTTTGTTAAGTCCGAGGGGTTCCATATATTCTGCAAGGAGTTCGGAGTAGTCATGGATACGCCCCACTAATCTAATCAATCACCGAGGCAGTGCTGATTGATAAACCGCTCGCCTTAGGCCAGGTGCGGAAGTACCTGGTCAAGCTAAACCCGACATCCTTGGCAAAAGTGCCGCTAAAGATTAGGCTCAGATCCCGGTACTCCCGTAGACACATTCCTATTCAGGCCGATGATGCAGCACCGTGTTTTTGGTGGCTGACGAGTTACTCCGTACACCCTACTCCGCATGGACTACATACCCCTGCAAATATGCAGAGTAGATTTTCAAGGGTGTTTCTGCTGTGCTGCAGTGTAGTTGGTGTATTGCGCATCGAGGGCGAGAGCTAGACGTGGGATTTAACCAGAGTGTCCTCCGCAGCGAGAGCCGGACCGAAAAAAAAAAAAAGAAAAAGAAAAAAAAGGACATATTTTGTCGTTTTTGATTGTCTAGTTTCAAGTCGTCAACTAGCTGCCAGCTGTTTAGAAAATGCCCTTCTCTCTGACCGATACCCAAGAAAGCCCATCCAAGATGCAACAGGGAGCTTGCCAGGTAGCAGTGGACGAGTCCAATCGTAGGTTTTCCCCCAAAACGCCCCGGCTTCTGATGCTGGTCCTGCTCTAACCGATGGCCTGCTGGAAACACAGAGACGTTTGATTGCCAATGGAGCATCCAGCCTTATACCAAGGCCTCTTCGGGGCCGGAGATTGGCAAAGCTCTGTGCCTGGTCCTCTCTCGAGCGAATGAACATGCCCCTGCCACCAGTCCGCTCCGAGTTCGCCGACATGTGTTGCCCGACGCAGACGAAGGCAAACGGCTTCGGCAGTCCTTCGATTTCGAGACCTTCCTGGTGGAAAGCCTCGTAGCTAATTGTGCTGAGCCTCATATTCGCTGTGCCTTCGTCTTGCCCACCATATCCGGCTACGTGGTTCGCTCCGACTTCATGCAACGTCGGTTCACAGGTAGTGACCAGGCAAAAGCGGTATGTGGATTCGTGGATCCTCTCCAGTTTGTCAAGGCCGTCGTCCTTGACAAAGAATGGGATCTGCGCAAACTGTTGGAGTCTGCCGTAGCTGGGCTTTTACTTCACAACACGGATAGCCCCGTGGGCGACTTCGGCGGCCTCTTGGATGAGTTGGACAACCGCATCACATTCCCATGGCTCGCCGAGAGATCCATCCAGCCAGCGCGCGTGGTGTGGGTTGGAGGTCGGTATGCTGTCACGGAGAGCGCCCGGATATGGGATGCTGCATATGCCCTTGGAATTTCCCTCATCATCATCGACGAGCCAGGAAATTGGATGGAGGATGACTCCGGCCCCCATGCCTACTATCGCGAAGCCTTTGTTCCCATGGACATGACTGCCGACGACGGCTTCGTTGACCGACTACTACAGACAGTCAGAGACCTCCAAAAGTCAATGAAAATTGACGGAATCCAAGCCCTCACGGATGCCCGCTTGGCCAAGGGGGCAAAAGTGAGCGAGATTCTCCGTCTTCCGACATCACCTTCGTCCTCGTTCGAACTATCCACCAACAAGGGCAAGGTGCTGATGATGGAGGCGGAAGAAGGCCAGGTGTGCGTCTACTCGGACTTTGACGACTTCCAGCAGAGGTTTCAGAGGGATGGCTTGCCCAAGGCCTTGGAATATCCTCTGGTTGTCAAGCCGTGCCTAGGGTGGGCGAGTGAGTGTGTCATCAAGGTCGCCAATGAGGAGCAGTTGATCGAGGCGGCATCCAAGGCGTCATCCCGACATGGCGCTGGTCCACTGCAGAAGCCGTCGTTCATGATTGAGCGCTATGCAGACGGACCTGAGTACGACGCAACATTCGTTCTTCAAAACGGAGAGGTCCTGTTCCTGGAAGTGGCCGATGACTTCCCGTCGTCGGCTGATCTTCCCGGTGCTGCATCCGAGGGCGATTTCATGGAAACCGAAAACCTGACACCGACTGCTCTGCCGGAGAACGAGTTCGACATCATCCGCGATTCCATACACAGGAGCATTTCGAGGCTTGGCTTCACTTCGGGCGTGTTCCACTGTGAGGGCCGCATCGTCAACTCGTCCATGCGGTACAGCCTTACCGACCAGAGAGTGGGGGACCTTGAGACGGTCGTCCAGAACCAGGCTGGCAAAGAGCCATCGGTATTTCTGCACGAGATCAATTCTCGTGTCCCCGCATATAATTGCAGCACGGCGGCGCACCTGACCTACGGGGTTGACTTCTACGCCCAATCGCTGCTGTTTTCGATTGGGCACATGGAGAGATACGCGGGCCTGGCACGACAGTTTCGGAACGGCGCCCAGTGGCACCTGGCGTTTGTTCACTTCATTCCAGAGCGAGCCGGAGTCATGAAGACGCCAGACGCGATCCTCCAGCTTGTGGAGAGCCTCGGTGACTTGAAGTCAGCGGTTGTTGCTACGCATACCGTCATCAAGGGGGGAGGAACGGTCAGGGAGACCACATCCAGCGAGCCTACTTTCATAGGATGGATTATGGTTACATCCAAAGTCAGCCGAGCTGAGTGTTTGAGGCTGGCCCGGGAAATCCGGTCGAGATTTGAATATGAGCTCGAGTGATTTCGTAAATCAATTACAAGGCTTTATGTAACCCTGACAGACCCGTTACACCTAGTGCCATGCTGACAAGAAGATAAAACTGTGTATTCTGTATGCAACATGGGAAGGTGTCAAGCGTATCAGCCCCTGTACAGCCAAAAGGGGCTGCACACCAGTGGAGGAGTAGTGCTTTATGAAACAGCGCAAATAAGAGAGCGAATAAGAGACAGACTAACATGTTGTAATGCGGATAAGGAAAGGGTTTTGTTGACGGAAGTGCATGTAACATAATGGCGATGCACACAAAGCTTACGTAGACGGCAGATGATGACTAAGATGTATACACAAGGGTACGAGTTAGACTGACAACTACATCAGACAATGGCACGCTGTTCACACAAAACAACTACGAATATATACATATATACATATCACGTTAAATTCTCAAAGTAAAGGAGTGTGGCTCATATTCCATCTATCATAAGGAGTGGAGCGAATCAGGACCTTCAGCTTCGACTCAACCAGGTGCGCAGCTTACTCTATCCTGGCCCGCTATCGTCTTGCTTCCATATCTAATCAGTCTATAGCAACTTTCATCTAAGCCGTGATGGGTTCGCCGACAACGCCAGGCTGGTCCCAGAAGCTGGCCATGACCTTGCGGTCGCCCTCCCAGGCCCAACGAGCGTGTTGAGCGGCAAAGTTCTAAGTGCAGCGGGTTAGCTTGGATACAAAAGTGGTCAGCTTGGGTAAATACGTACGTCGACAAGGAGGACATCGCCAGAGTCCCAGATGATGCTGGACTCCAGCTCGTGCTGCCACTCGTCCATCTTCTGGAGCCACTCACGGGGAATGGGCTCGTCCTTCTCCAGACCAGCAAACTACACTCAGTAAGTAAATTGACGACTTTTCTTTCTTGCGAGGTTGGAACATACGTGAGGAGGGATAGAAATGCCCTCAGTGCCGTCCTCCTTCTTGAAGGTGAAAGGAGGCTCGAAAGTGTCATTGGCCACGGCGTTGGTATAGCGAGTAGACATGGCCTGCACGTCCTAATTAGCTCCTCAGACTATTTGAGTCTCACAGTTCCGGTCACTTACGTTGAAAATGGCGGGCTTGTTTAGAGTAGGGTGCTGGCGGGTACCGGCGACACGGTGGACGACGTCAAGGTCGCCGTTGTCCTGCCAGGTCCAGTCAAAGCCGCGGCGCTGCCAGACAGGCAGCTTCTCATCAGACTTGTCGATATTTTCGTGCCAACCACCCTGGCGGGCGAGCTTCAGCATCTTGCGCTCAACCATAGCGCGCTTACCCTCTTCGGTCTCGGGCAACGTCTCGCCGGCCTTGGGGCCAAAGGCAGAGTCCTTATACAGACCGTTGCCACCGACGATGCCACCGACCTGCTCGGCGTTGTGGGGGATTTGGTACACAAGACCCTTCTTACCGCAGCCCTCAATGAAGCCAGGCGCGTCCTTCTTCAGGCGGTCATACAGAGCGACCGAGTTGCAGACGGAGGTCTCGCCGCCGCTGGCAGGGGCAATCTTACAGTAGAGAGCCAGGTAGTGAGGGTGCACGGGTGAGACGGCGTACTCGTTGTGCCAGCCGATGAAGTGGCTTGGGGGGCCCTCATTGGCCGTGAGCACGTTGTTGGCCTGGGGGCGGCGAAGCACCTCCATGCCAGTGTGCTCATGGGGCGTCCAGGCGTGAGGGCCAGAGCCGGCAAGGGCGAACATGAACTCAGAGAAGTCCTCGGCCGACTTCAGCGGGAGGCCCTTAAAGTGGATGGCGCCGCCATTGGCGTCAAGCAGCTGGCGGATGGGACTCTTGAGCGTCTTATCGGTGGGCTGGGCTCCGAGAGCGCGGGCCTGCTTGAGGATGGCCTCCTTGGAGATCTCCTCGCGCGCAGGCTGGAGAATGAGGGGGAAGTTGATGGCAGGCTCGTCCGAGTCCTGGATGATCTTGATCTTCTTCTGGTACTCCTTAGTAGGAGAGGTCCAGTACTTTTCGACGGCCATTGCGAATATATCTTTGCAGTAGAAGTGGTTTTGTGTAAGAGTGTAAGTGGTTGGCTCTGAAACACCTGAGCTCTCTTGTGTCTTAAGTATATATGTAGTTATGAAGCCCGATATATCGATCATCACGCCTGACTTCGCTCCTTCGCCGGGCCGACGCCTCGCGAATGCGGTTCGCAAATGCGATGGCATTGCCCAGGCTGCCCACGTCGGCGACTTACACGATGCCGTCGGCGACTTACGCGATGCCGTCGGCGACTTACGTGATGCCGTCGGCTGAGACTTGACATCTCTGCGTCTGGTTCTCCGTATAGGGTGGCCAAGGGGGTTGCTGCTAGTGCTATGTGCGATGGGGCGCGCGAACCAATCGGACATAACAAGGCTTTGCGTCGCTAAGCTGCGGCGTTGGCGTTTGGCCCGCGCGGAAAAGAACCTGTCGGCGCTGATCCACCAGAGACACAGCCGTCGGACATGACAGCCAGCACAGGGCTGACGTGGGACAGAAGAGTCTCCGAGGTTTCGTCAAACGGCGCCCAAAAGATTTCCCTTTTTGTCAAAGGATCGATCCTAGAACCGAAGCGACCTGCGTAAGAAGTATGGACTAGACTTGCTGCGTTTCGATAAAAGTTGACGCCAAAGTCGCACAGTATAACGTACACGCAAGAAGAAAAAGAAGAAGAAGAAGAAGAAAAAGAAAGAGAAAGAGCAGGTACACGTCGCAAGGATGCTAGACCCAAGAGAATACAACGCCCTGGACCTGGCTCAGCCCACGGATTTCAGATCCATGCTCAAGAGCGGCGAGCTTCTATGGGGTACCAGCTGCCGAATCCCTCATGAAGAAGCTGCGCGTGTTGTGGCGACTTTACCGCACCAGTTCTGCTTCCTCGATGCCGTACGCTTCCGCTCCCGCTGTCCCTACCGTAGCGAGGGGATCATAACATATGCGCAGAAATACTAACACGTACCTCAGGAGCATAGCCCGCTTAACCCCACACTGCTTGCCAGCCTCATCAAGACCATTCAGTATACTTCCAATGGCTCCATGGTGCCGTATGTGCGGTTGGCACCCAACATGCCAGACCTCATCAATTATGTTCTCCTAGCCGGTGCAGGCGGCATCGTCCAGCCGCATGTTCAGAATGCAGAGCAGGCGCGGCAGATAGTATCGCTAGCCAAGTTCCCGCCGCTTGGTAATCGCAGCTACCCGCCTCTCGCATTGTTTGGCAAGCAAACGCGCACCAAGCCTGGCCAGACAGTCTACGACGTGTGGAACGATCATGCAGCCGTCTTTGCGCAGATTGAAGATGTTGAAGGCGTGGAGAACGTGGAGGAGATTGCTGCTGTTCCAGGAAGTAAGTTTTCCTTCCCCCGCTCCCGGGCCAGACGGGATATGTGAGAGCAGTTCATCTAAGTGTCAATGTTAGTTGATGCCTTGATGGTGGGAGCTGGCGATCTTCGATGCTCCATGGGCCTCCAGGTCGGCAGCCAAGATGGCGACGAGCCGGTATTTCTCGCCGCATTGGACAAGATCCAGCGCGCCGCGGACAAGAATGGCCTTGCGGTGCTTGGCTTCGCCATGACACCTGAGATCCTGGAGCGACGACTGAAGCTTGGATGGAGAGCCTTTGTCATTCACTCTGACGGCAGTGGGGTGTTTAAGTCTGGAGTTCATGGCTTCGAGGATAATATTGCACTGGCAAAGGCCGTGGGTGCAAATGGAGTGAATGGAGTGAATGGAGTGAATGGAGTGAATGGGGTGAATGGTGTGCGCAACGGAGATGGTGTTCACCATGTAAAGAAACTTGACATAGAGGAACAAGCTTAGGCGGGGGACGTGAATGGGGGCATCAACTTGGCTCATTATACCGCGAGTTACCATGTTAGAATCACTAGAAAGTAAGAATTACAATGCACTACAGGCTGGTTCTACCGGCATGGGCACCACATCACTTTGGGCTTGATCGATTTGCATCACGAATCCATCAGCTGAACTGCCTAAGTTTGGTGTGACTGAGAGTATGGCCGTGATCTCATGAGGTGGACAGAGGCGAATTACGCTCGCAGGATTCCCTCATCAACTACTCGTGCCTCGCCCCACCTACGCTGCCCGTGAATTCCGCTTATTCAGGCTCTCTAATTGGCAAAGCTCGAGTTCGGACATTCTCAATGAGCCCACCCTCGGCCGAGAGCGCCTGAAAAGCCACCGCGTAAGCAGGCACTCATGGCTGGAAGAATGGTGCAGGTGAAGCGGCGTGTTTGGCTGGAAGCAAAGGCAACGAGCGCAAGAGTCTGGTTCTGCATCTATTGAGGCAGCAAATTTGCACCTTGCACCGCGCAAGCATGACTGTCGAAAAGATGAAACCGAGCGGGAGCCATGTCCAGTCGTGGGTCGTGCAAAAGTTTGGAGGCACCAGCATTGGGAAGTACCCCCTCAATATCGTGGAAAATGTCGTCAAGTCAGCCACCACTCCAACCTCACCCGTGATAGCCGTTGAACATTTACCAACCTGACTTAGGCCCGCCACATGCCACCATAGAGTAGTCGTCGTGTGCTCAGCCCGTAGTACCAGCACCAAGGATGTAGGCACCACGAACCGCCTCCTGCAAGCCTACCAGCACTGTCTGGGCATCAGCCTCGAGCGCTCCAATACACTTATCCAGAGCATTCGCGCCGACCACATCAGCGCCGCGTACGGCTACATAAAGAACCCGAAGCTCATCACCAAGCTAGTACAGGAGATCGAGTATCAGTGTGAACAGGTCATACAACTGCTGCAGGCGACGAGGACCATCGGTCATGGTACGTCACACATTATGGACAGGGTGATTAGAACGGGCGAACGACTGGCAGCTTATTTTCTGTCTGCCGTGCTGAGCGATCGGGGCATCTCGAGCGAAGCCGTCGACTTTTCCGATATTATCCCCTCGAATATGCACAGCACAATGGACCAGGCTTTTTACGACAAAGTGGCATGTATCATGGCTGAGCGCATCAAACTGTGTCAAGCGACCGTTCCCGTTGTTACGGGCTTCTTTGGGCCGATTGGGGGAGGCCTTCTCGCACAGGTCGGTCGCGGATACACCGATTTCTGTGCTTCGATGATATCCGTGGGATTGCGGGCGCACGAGCTGCATGTCTGGAAAGAAGTCGAGGGGATTTTCACAGCCGACCCAAGCAAGGTGCCGAACGCCAGGATGCTCCCCATCATCAGCTCAGACGAGGCTTCAGAGCTGACCTTTCACGGCTCCGAGGTCATCCACTACTCAGCCATGCGTCTGGCTATGCGTGCCAAGGTCTCGATGCGCATTAAAAACGTCTTGAATCCGCAGGCACCCGGGACTCTTGTCGTCGACGACTGCAAGAGTGCCAGCCCGTCCCCGATACTTTCGCCGACGGGAGCGCCCCGCGCGCCCATCGCTATAACGTCCAAGGACAAGATTCTGCTCATCAATGTCAGGTCGACAGAGCGCCTCAAGGCACATAGCTTCTTGGCCAGCATTTTTTCCGTGCTGGACAAGTGCAACATGTCCATTGATCTCATCTGCACCAGCGAGGTCCAGGTGTCCATGGCGCTGCACTCCCAAATTTACCCAACGGACGAGGAGGATAGCTCCGACCCTGTACGCAAGGATGTCAAAATCGCCATCAAGCAACTGCAGGAATATGGAGAGGTAGAGCTCTTGCATAGCAGAACCATTATCAGCCTGGTGGGCAAGCAGATGAGACAGGCGCTGAGCGTAACGGGACAGATGTTCTCGACGCTGAGCGAAAACCGCATCAGAATTGATATGATTGCACAAGGTACAGTTTATATTGGATTTCGATCATCTGTCGACAGCCGCTAACGGTAATATCTACAGGAGCAAGTCAAATTACCATGTCCTGCGTTGTGCAAGATCACGATGCGGGACGAGCTGTGGCTCTGCTACACGCAGTTTTTTTCACCAGCATTCCAAAAAAGCCTTCTCTAACTATGTTAGACCCGCTCGTGAAGGCTTTCTCAGCTAGTTAAAACGTGCAGCATAAATTCAGTTTATTAGGAGAGGAAATGGGCGTTTTAGCCCTCTTTGGTGACTGTTTGTAGACTAGACAATGACTTTTTGTTACAGGTTGTTCTACAACAGAGTAGTTAGTCGTTGGCCTTCATATGATGTATTCTTGGTCAGAAATGCCGGAAATTAGGTGCATGAATGTGGATTGGATTACACCGAGCATTAATTGCCTGGCTGTCTCTCATCCGGTGGGTAGCTCGGACTTAAAATAATAGTCCTACACGTACAAGCAGGGCCGGGTACTTATACCCGCTTGATCCAACTTAGCTTGGTTCTCCTCTTGTATCTCAACCCCTACGAGGTGAGGACGTCTGTAGCGAATGCGCATGTAGAGCCAAGCTTATACGACTGTTTCCGCACCTCCTTATCCGCCATGGCTTCCACTTTTACCATTTACGGTTATGATGTAAGTTGCAATTACTGTATCAGTGCGAACGCCTACTTAGGTTTACTCCTCGCCCATAGGACAACCCCCGAACTCGTATCGTCAAGATTGTGGTAAGCCTGGACTCCTCGTTCTACTGAGCGTATCTCTGACGCACCGATAGGCTGCTGCGGAAGGCATCACATTGAATCAATCGCTAGTGGTTCCACGCAAGGGTATCAACAAAGCCGCGTACATGGAAACATTCCCATTGTCTCAGGGAAAAATTCCGGCTATTGAAGGCAACGGCGTTCGCATCACCGAGACTATCGCTATTACCTATGTAAGTCGCAACAGCTGCCTACCTACGTACTTTCAACCACGTCTACATCAGCTAATTCGATGCTGTAAAGCATCTGTCCAAGCTCAGCCCAAAGTCCCATCTTCTCGGCTCCGCTGGCACTCTGGCACAGGAATCCCTAGTGCTCCAATACGTCAGTTTCGCAAACCAAGAGCTGCTGCAGACCCTTGCGTGCTGGTTCCTACCGCTCATCCCTGGATTCACGGATCCCGCGCCGTATAATTACGGCGCGATCGAGCTGGGGAAGCGCAAGAGCCTGACGCTTCTGGACAAGCTCGAGGGGGTCCTGGCCGGCGTCCAGTGGCTCGTCGGCGATGGTCCGACGCTCGCTGATATCTTTGTCGCTGTTGTCTTGAGCCGCGGCTTGCAGTGGGTGTTGGGAAGGAAATGGAGAGAAGCGCACCCTGCGTGTATGGCGCATTTCGATAGGGTGAGGAAGTGGGAACCTGTGGCTCAGCTGATGCTCAATTTCGACCTCATCGAGGAGGAGCTGCCGAATGTGCAGCCCGCGAAAGTGGCTTGAGTGTAGGG
Source organism: Dactylonectria alcacerensis (assembly GCA_029931735.1). Lineage (NCBI taxonomy): Eukaryota > Fungi > Ascomycota > Sordariomycetes > Hypocreales > Nectriaceae > Dactylonectria > Dactylonectria alcacerensis. Next base: position 270,194 of record JAPMUZ010000006.1, on the reverse strand, counting down.
TAAGCTATTTCTCGAGCTAGAGTTACAAAGATTAGACGCATAAATAGAAACGAAACTCGGCAGATAATTTGAGTGCTATAACTGAGTTGGAACTTCTACCGCTATCTAGTTCTTCTGTAGACGCATGGTATTGGCCATGCTTCCTGTAATAAGAGTAGTATTCCGTGCATTTAGTCCGACTCCTACGCGTAAGTGGGTAGTAATATGTACGCCACGATACTGCTCATTGTCGTATCAGGATGGTCTGCAGGTTCGTTCACTCACAACGCCCCCATTGGCCATGAAGTGAGGGGTAACACTGTCTGCGTAGCGCAGTGCCATATTGTTGGACCCTTTTTGTCTTGATACCATGTATAAGATGAGAGGTCACTGCCGTCCTATCCTGTCTGGCACGCATGGCATCACATGCTCAGTCGTATTTCTTTCCCATCTCTCTCCTCTCTCCGACTTCTACCTGCACTTCTGGTATCTATACTCGCGTCTTTCATCTCCACCGGCAATATCTCATCTCACAGTAAACGATAGCATATCTCGAACCACATATCTTTCAACATGTCCAACCAAGACTTATACGGCGGCGGCTATCCGCAGCAAAAAAAGGAACATAAACAAGACAAAAAGAAAGGAGGACACAAAGGTGGCCGCGCGATAGTAGCAGTAGTAGTGATAGTGATTGAATAAACAGTACCATTTCTCTCTCGCGACGAATTCGCTGGACCGCACGCGGGCTGCACTTGGCGTTAGAGACTTGGGTTCCAAATCCCTCGGGAATGGCTGCTAGCGGATGTGGCTTATCGAGTTTAAGTGCTAACTATGTAGACTATGGTCTGCATTTTCCTCCTAGTTAAACAAGTTGATAACAGAATGTAGGCAAGCTCATCTTGACGCACTGGGTGGCTACCGTCTATGGCCTAAAGAGATGCATAGAAGGCTGTTCAATTGGCTGACTAGGTATCACGAGGAATAGAGGTTGCGTGTGCGTTATATATGTCATATGAAATGCCATTGATCACACAATGCATTATTAAATCACAGCGGTAGAGAGAGTTTATAGGCATAATAAGCTGGCTAATGAAGAGCAACTCGGCTTCGCAACAACGGCCATGGCCCGCACAATTATAGAAAACTCTCCAGATGTCCATTCAACTCCCTTCCAACCTTGAAGCGGTCCGCCAGACGCAGCGCTCGCAGAAACTCGCGGCCCAAGGCCTCCTCATTCTCCATCCCCACCGAGATGCGGACGATGGACTCGCGTAGTCCATACGATGCAGCCCACGCCTTCTCGCGGGTAAATACCGTCTGCACGTACGGCTGCGCAAGCGTCACAGACGCACCCAGTGATGGTCCCTTGTGAATGTTGACAGCATCGAAGAAAGTCGCGGCTGCAATGACGCTCTCAAACTCCAGCGTGAACAAACCTCCATAGCCAGGAGTAAACTCGGGCGTGGCGGTCCGCATACGCGCCTCGTAGTTCTCACGCGACCAGCATGTTGATGGGTAGTAGACATGTGTGAGTGTGCTCGACGCTGACCCGGCATAGGGGCTCAGGATGGAGACGAGGTATTGCGCGTTCCTGTTCATCGTGCTGGCAACGGTGAGGAAGTCGCGGCTGTTGAGCTCGAGGGCGCGTGAGTCGGCGGCGAAGAACTCGTTCACATAGGTGCTGGCCATGGACTCCTTGAGCTCCGAGTAGAATGGCAATGAGGGATTCAGGACGATGCTGCCAGCCATGACGTTTGCCTTGCCGCTGAAGCTCTTGGTGAGCGAGGTGATGATGATGTTGGCAATACCCGCAACGTCAACGTTGGCGAAACTACCAATCGTTTCGTCGATGACCACCACGAAGCCGTATTCGTCGGCCAGTCGCCGAATGCGTTGCAGATCCACGGTTCTCAGCAAGGGATTCGACGCGCACTCGCACCACACCGACTGCACCGCCCGGCCCTGCTTCCATTCCTCAGCAAGATAATCCGCAAAGCTGTCAAGCTCAGCGTCAGTGCCGAAGCCGTAAAACTTGCAATCCACCCCGTACTTTTGCAACATCTTCAATGTTAGCTCGTATGGGAATCCAAAGACCACACTCTGCTCGGGGCGCCAGCCCTGCAGCAGCTTGTTGGCCTCGTAGATGGCGGCCATGCCAGTTGGGTAGAGGAAAACATCTGACGATGCAAAGTTGGCAGTGTGTGCCTCGTCGATAGGCGCGCGCTGCAGCAGTGACACAATGCGCTTGCGCACTATCTCATCCGACTGTGAATCTGCCAGCTCACGGGCGAGACCCGAATCACGCTGTAGCGGCTCGTTTTCGGGCACTGCCGTTATGCTGTCGAGGTGCTCGCGCATGCTCTCTGCGAGGCGAGACGAGATGCCCGTGCCTGTAAGTCGCCAAAAGATCATGGCGCTATCATTGACCTGCGCAGGATAAAAGATGACGTAAAAGCGACGGGGTGTAAGAGCCAGAGAATCTTGCGTCACCTCTGTGCTGATAGCCTCCGCCACAGAAGACTCATCCAGAAGAAAGTCTGCGGCCTGGATCCGAACCTGACTTGCTACATCTGGAGCCAAGTTGCCAATCGTGGTTTGGCAACCAAGCACATGGTTCAAGGCTGGGAAGATCAGGCACTTTTCACCCTCGCGGCCAAAAAGCTTCAAGCAAGCATCATTTGCCTGTACGCATGAAAATCGTGAGTCACTGTTCAATAAAACAGGTCACTCGGTCGGAACGGCCTACCGTGACAACATCCTGGTTTAAAAAGGACCTGGGATAGCCAATCTTCTGCACACTGACAACGCGTGGCTCCTTGGTGACCATGCCAATCATGTCCTGCCATTTGGGAAGTTGAACCGAGACTGCATGGCGATGGGCCGGGACAGGGCAGCCGAGGGGGGGAGGATGTGGCAGACCCTTAGCAGTCGTAATATCCGGAAACTGTATGCGAGATGGCATTGTTGAAGCCCTTGGCGATATTCTGTTGGAGATTGCGAAATTCCTTGCAGCTTACTCTTGATGTAGGCGACAAGGCCGACGTTGGCGACTCTTATGGTGGCCGCTCGGAGCGCGCCCTGAAGCCATGCATGCTGCATTTCAGCTCCTACAACAAGAGCCGGGCTCACCGTTTCGTCCAGAATGGTCTTTATTCTGCCACATCGGAGGTAATAACGCGCTAGGATCTTACTCGCTCTTCCCATGTCTACCCCAGACACTTTCGGCCGAGCGACCGAAGGGCCACACCAGCGAATACGTCCAATGAAGAAGTAGATAAAGCAAAGCAAGGGAAGAGCCAGGTGCATATAGATGGGCTGTATGATTTCCTGGCGTTCATTGTATGTCATACATAGACAACAAGTTCATTGCAGTGATTCTTGGTCGCCATCATGGCTCCCACCGCTACAGAGGATTCGTCTGAAGGCCCGGCCTACTCCAAGACACAATTGAACACAGTCAACCGCTATCGCGGCCGTGGTATTTTTGTCCTTTACACTCACCACGTATGGAAATTTTGTCTAACTTTCGGTTCCCCAGGGCAATATGAGTACCAGCAGGTCTACCCCATTATCGACGAGGCACCAATCCTCCATGTGGGCTTCCACAGCTCTCCCGACCAGGAGGGTTTTGAATTCCCCGTCATCTTGCCCATGCTAGGATGCACTGGTATCTTCCACCAGGAGCAAGATGACGACGGCCGCCGTTTCATTTATCTTCATGGCTACGTATCCGCCCGCATCATGCGGCTCTCGCGTACCGGCGACGAAGTCGGCTCTGAGACTGAGGCATCGGGCATCCCTGTTTGCGTATCTGCTACCATCATGGATGGCATTGTCCTGGCCCTCACGCCCAATCACAGTAGCTGCAATTATCGTTCCGTGGTCGCGTATGGATACGCTCAGGTTGTCGAGGACGAAGACGAGCGACTATTCGCCATGGAACTCATCACGAACAACTTGGTTCCCGACCGTTGGCAAAATTCGCGCTACCCAAGCAAGATGGAATTAAAGAGTACTGGTATCCTCCGCATTGAAATCCATTCAGCCAGCGCAAAGGTCCGCACCGGCACGACGGGCGAGGCCAGGGAGGATCTGAAGGACGAGGCTATGCGGAAGAAGGTTTGGGCAGGCGTTGTGCCGAGCAGGATCGTGTACGGAACCCCATTGGCCTCGCCTACAAACATGTTTCCTGGTACGCCCGAGTATATTGAGGATTGGGTGGCGGAGTGGAACGAGAAGGTCGAACGATACTCGGCTGAGGCGGGCGGCCTCGACTAGCAAGCAAGTTGCCTGGCCAATGTCTAGAGTTATCAGGTAGATTGGCTCGTCTAAGTTTACACCGAAACAGTGTCCCCATCAGTAAATACGAACTGGACCTATCTGTGCGCTATACGTAAAATATGCCCAGTAGAAACGACAAAGTCTATGCCTCGCCTACCGTCGTGGTCAGGCTCGCCAATGCCGGGCGAACCCCACGTTTCCCCCAGCTTCCCGAGCTGACGTGATTGCTCCAATGCAGGTCAGGGAGAATTCAAGCTGAAGATGGGGCTGTTGTGTCTTGCCGCTATGTCACAATTGCCCCTGGCATGTCCGAGACCCCAGTTTCAGATGTTGGTGTGGGAGCTTGCCCAATTTACCCGCTCTCGAGAGCCGAGGATTCTATCGATGAGAAAATAAGCTTTCACGGCCGAGAGCCTTATTAGAGGTTGATCCCGCCCTCGGCGAAGCTTTCACCACCCAATTTACCTGCTCTCGAGAGCCGAGAGCTGAGAACAACCCTGTCGATGAGAAAATAAGCTCTCTCGGCCGAGAGCCTTACTGGGGGTGGATCCCGCCCTCGGCGAAGCTTTCATCGGTCCCCAGCCCACTTACTCGGTTTCAACTGGTCTCGAATTGTCCGTCGGCCCATTGTTATTTGCCCGATAAAAGGTAGGCGACTTTGGTGGAAGAATCCGTCGTCGCTCGGTCTCTGGTCACCAGATCACCGAGGCCCCGTAAAGTGCGCTGGGTATCACAATTAGACGTGGCAATACCATTCTCCGTAGATTCATACAGACCTGGCAAAACTACCTTTCGACCGAGAAAGGTGGGGGGGAATGCATCTGGCTGTGGAAACCGCACTACTACATGCCTTGTATACATCTGGGGATGTGTCAGATATAATGAAGAATAACATGTTCACCAACCGAACAATGTTTTGGGCCCAAATAGCGCAGTGGTCATTCTGACAGGATGGCAGAGACCCTCGGCTATTTTCCTTGTCGTGGCGCATCAACAATGCCCCCGCGGCTTTTGCTGTGCCATCTGTCGATCTAGTCATCGAGCGATAGCTCTCCATCGCGTGCACAAGCGTCAACTTTTGAAGGGCCCAGAAACATTCGTTCCGGCCTGGAGCTGGGAGATGTCAAAGAGAGAGGAACCAGTGGACCAAGAGCGTCGACGGCTAGACCCTGCACACTTCCGGCCTTCGAGCACGGATCAGAAGCGCGCCAAAAAACGGGAGGCTCAGCGCAAGTACCGTAAGTACAAGCATCCAACACCACGTCGTTAATATCGTCTAATGTGAGCAGGCAGCGGTATTCGACTTCGGCCCAGGGCGACAGACCAGACCCAAGGGCATGAAAAGAAAGAGTCAGTTCCATAATGACCCGATATATCCACCGTGGCATTTGGGGCCCAACCCGCTGACAGAGAGCAGCCGCGGCGGCGGGCTGGACAACGGAGCCAGAAACCGAACAAAGACACGAGCGGAAGATCAAGGCAGGATCGGTGCCGAGAGCATCATGAGAGCCATCGTCGAGGGTAGTGGTAGTGCCGAGGGGAGCGCCGAGAGCAGCGCGGGACGCAGTATTGCAGCTAGCACCCAGGGCAACGTCGAGAATAATAGCATTGGAGCGTCTCCGCGAAACAACGCAACCGACAGCGGCGATGAATGGTGTTTGATTGGACACATGATGGCTTCACCATCACCAATTTCTGCCCCTCGGCCTCAATGCCCTGCAACAGGGACGGGGATCGTCGCAGTGTCGCCGCGTGCGACACAACCATCGCAGCAGCCACCACCACCACCACCACCACAGGAGCCGCCGCCACCACAACACCACAATCGGCAGAGATTGCCACAACAGGAGCAGAGCCCTAGCCCTTCGCCGTACCATGCGGCAATGCAACTGCCTGACCAATTCGACGACATCTTCCACAGTAGTGTCTTTGCCGCCAGCGACAGCTCGCTCATGGCGGGATTAGACTCTCACCGGTACTTCTCGCCGACCCTCAGTAACACAGCGGCCAGCTGGAGCGGCTGCCACCGATGCATGGTGTTGGTTGCGGACCAGCCGTGCCGCTCGCATTCGTCCGCCCGTTTGAACGATGGCCACAACAAACAGCTGTCCGTCGCCAGCACTGTCTATCACCACCTTGGCGCAAAAGACGACTACCCTTTCCCTCTAGCCACAGAGCTTCCCAGCGGCGTAGCACTGTCTTCCGGCACTGGAGGGAATACGGGTGGCGCTGGGGCGTTGACAGCGCCTGAGCCCGAAACAGGGCCCCAGACAGGCCTGACGGACAAAGCCACCAGATTGCAGGGCTGTTCGCCCATCTTCCAAGCTGTCATATTGGGCAACTTGAGGATCCTGATGATCTTATTTAGCAAACGGAACAGCCACAATGTAGTCAACGAACAAGGGCAAACACTCCTTCACGTTGCTGCGCATGAGGGCCACGTAGAGATTGTCGACTTCTTGTTGCGGTGCGGCGCCAACTTGGACGCTCGTGACAGGCATGGCAACACGCCATTGCACTGCGCAGTGGTCAGTGGCCGAGAAAAAATCGTCCAGGCGCTGGTCGGTGCTGGTGCAAACATGTATTTAGTAAACGACCGGTAGCAAAGGTGAAGGAGACCTGGGTGGCTAATGATGGAGACGGGAAGATGTACCCGTTGGTTAAAGCAAGAGGGCAGGGCCTTTTGGCAGCCAACCAATTCGCTATGCTCTTAACTTACTTGGCATAAAAAGTCCGTAATACTACAAAAAATCCGTAAGGGTTTTCCCCCATAGTTAAGCCCGGTTTTATACTTATTATTTCCATTTTTTAAACCGATTTTTTAATAATATTCTTTAAATATAATGAACGTCATTTTGTATGTTATATTAAATGGAGATTATAATATGAGTTTGCGCTGTCGCTGTCTGTGCTTGGCCAGTTCCTGTCTTTGAGCAGTCAGTTGGCACGTCTGGACCAGAGTGGGGTCTATAAATGCTCGGAGAATAGTCCATCACCATGAAGATTGCGGCAGCAATATACTTTTCTATTTCTGGCCGTGATCAGGTAATGGTCCAACAGTGCGCAGTGGCACATGTTGTGGCCGCGGGCGGCAACAGGACGCCATCCACAGCCCGTTCGTGACTGGGCAGTTCAAGACGGACGTCAAGTGCGTACATGCGGCACAATATAGACGAGTCCTGCGAAGGGGATATTGAACTACTAAAGCGACTTTGAAAGGAGGTGATGAATCGTACGTCACCCAGGGCTTGAATCTCGCAATCTACTGGCCCCGGGGACAGAGGTCCATCTCTGCCTAGGTAGCGCGAACCACGATGTAAATCCGTCAAACTCTTCCTCGCGACACTGGAATACGAAGGACGTCATGGCGAAATCAGTCTATGGTGAGGCGAGCTCTTATAATGTAGAACCCAGCTCTTGCTAGGCAAGACACGAAAACACTGGCCCTCGTGCGAGCTCCATGTGGCATACACCAGAACATAGCCGAACGCTGTGGAAGTGTGCCACTTTCATCTTGGCGCAAGACGGCCAAGGAGGCGGCTGGGGTTAGTCGATTGGGGGCCACGACCGAGGACTTGTGTAATGTCCGGGCCTACCAAATCCGAAGAGCGGCTGGCTCATACTTTAATCGGCTGAATCGGCTTGGACCACACTGCATACACTGCATATACTGCATATATACAGCGCGACAACGAGCGGCGAGCTGTCGGCGAACTTATTGAGGTGCGCCACGTTGAACATAGCAGCTGAGGATGTGGATGGCTTTTTTTTTTCTTTTTTCATGTTCTTCTCAACTCAAATTATTACCATTGACTTTATAGATTTTTTCATCTCTTTGGCTCCCCATTAGACTCTTAGTGGGTGGTAACAACACCAGCATCAAATCCCCGCCATGCCTGTATCAGACCACGAGACAGATTATCTCCCCAACCTGGACAAAATCAAAGCAACTCGCAGCCGTGCTGACGAAGCTTCCGACCTATTGGACGCCGTGAAATCTCTCATCATCCCTTACATCCGCGCAGCAGACGATGCCGCCCCCTCCAAACTCACCGGCCGCGTCCAGCACACCAACGTCCTCGTAGACGCGCACTCGCCCCAGGAACTACTAAAGCGATTCAACTTTTGCCTACCCGCTGGCAACGGCCGTGGAAAAGATGGCCTGCTGGACGCCATCCAGGACGTGCTACGGTACAGTGTCAATACGTGGGACCAGGGCTTCATGGATAAGTTGACTGCGGCCACCAACCCGGTCGGACTCATATCAGAGCTCGTACTCGGCGCACTAAACACAAATGTACACGTCTATCACGTATCGCCCGCGCTGACCGTCGTTGAAAAAGTAACAGCCAAAGCCCTGGCGTCTTACTTTGGCTTCAATGGTCCTCGCGCCGGAGGCGTTACCTGCCAGGGAGGCAGCGCTTCCAACTTTACGTCGCTCGTCATTGCCCGCAACGCTCTATACCCCGAGACCAAGTTCCATGGCGCCGATGGGCACCGATTTGCCGTTTTTACCAGCGCACACGGCCACTTCTCCGTTGAGAAAGCAGCAGTGGCATGCGGCATGGGCGCCTCCGCTGTCGTGAGCGTGCCCGTCGACGACGTCGGCCGCATGGATGTCTCGGCCCTCCGACGGCTCGTACTCGAGGCGCAAGCTCAGGGAAGAACACCTCTCTACGTTAATTCCACAGCCGGAACGACCGTCATGGGAATGTATGATCCCATCCGAGAAATCAAGACCGTGTGCGACGAGTTCGGCATGTGGCTGCACGTCGATGGCTCGTGGGGCGCCTCGGTCGCTTTCTCCTCCAAGCACAGGCATAAACTGGATGGAACCGAGCTGGCCGACTCCCTAACCATCAACCCGCAAAAGATGCTCAACGTGCCCATGACGTGCTCGTTCCTCCTGACCAATGACCTCGGCCGTTTCCACGACGCCAACTCCCTACGCGCGGGCTACCTCTTCCACGACCCAGAGGACAATGGCGAGGTCTGGGACCTGGCTGACCTGACGCTTCAGTGCGGACGGCGAGCCGACAGTCTGAAATTCGCCCTGGCGTGGATCTACTACGGCGCCGCGGGGTTTGAGGAGGGCATCGATCACGCCTTTGACATGGCAAACAACCTCACGACCTTGGTGAGCAAGTCGGTCGACTTCGACCTCGTTTCCCAGAACCCGCCTTCGTGCCTGCAGGTGTGTTTCTACTACGCCCCTGGTGGTAAGGTCACAGAGAGCAAGGAGGAGAACACGCGGCGGACGAAGTCCATGGTGCACAAAATGCTGGCGAGGGGATTCATGTTTGATTTCGCACCGGGACCCAGAGGACATTTCTTTAGGGTCGTTGTGAACTGCCAGACGCTACCGGGGACAGTAGAGGGATTGTTCAAGGGATTGAGTGAGGTTGGAAGAGAGGTCATGGCCGAGTGACGCCTGAAAAGTGCCGAATGTAAATGAAGACGGCATAGGTATTCCTGCTTGCCAAATAAACAAACCGTACAAACATGGAACTTCTGAACAAGACGTTATTGAACCGCTGCGTAAATGAGGTGAAGAAGGCTGTTACCGGTGGTGGTGTGCGACTCGTAATCGACTCGGTTAAATTCGATGCTATCAGACGGGATGGAATGGGTAAGACAGCTTGATGACGATGGAAGATCTTGTTTTCTATCTAACAGAGGGCTCGCAGCGGCTCTATATATAAGGGTGCCCTCATCATCATAGGAGCTCGGATAAGGTTTTCTTAAGACCGGATCCAAGGGATCCGGGTCTTCGAGACCGACTTGCTAGAGATCTGGGCCTTTGAGGCGGGGCCGCAGCCTCAATAGCTGATAGATGTGGCATAGGGCTTTCCTAGCATACCTGTTTCATCTGACAGATGACAGGCTGGCGATATCGCCTCTCTGTGTGAAAGGTCGTCTTTCCGTCTTTTGAGACGGCGCCAGTTGCCAGGTTCCAGTTACATCATTTCTGGATAAAGAGACCTCCGGGACGCAACGTTTGTGTGGAATCTTGGGATGTAGGCTACATTCTGGAGCCTGAACTTATGTGCGTTCCCAATCTGGATGATCACATCACCACATCCAAGGATCTCAAGGTCTGAATCTCCAGAAGAAGCTCCTTCGGGATTGTCGCAAGGGTCATATGATTCTTCAACGAAGCGTTTGGAGTTATTGGAGACGTGAATCAGATCCAGAATCCAGGATGAAGGAATTGCGAAGTGGATAGACAGCTGCAGTTGGGAAGGTGGGTTAGATCCGCGGGTCAGAAGACAATTGTGTTGGCTTTAGAGCTTTTGTTGAACCTTGGGTACGGCTCCAGCAAATGCGGTGCCTTTGATCTCTGATCCATCCTGTTGCTGAGACTGTTCCTCCTTCTTTTTCCGGTTCCTGATGGACCGTTCAATTTTGACCCTTGATATTAGGGTCTTGAAGACTCTGATCGATTCCTTCCTGGGTTTTGCTGTCCGGAGACCATCCAGCTATTGGGTTTAGATGCTCGGGTTGGGCCGGACGCATCAGGTTCCCCTTCTCCCTGGTAGGAAGCGAATGCTCCTCTGGAGTTGGAGTTGCTGGAGGACGTGGTTCGGTACGATCATATATTAATATTATAAAAGCTATAAAATATATTAATACTTTATATCACGAAACTACCATATAGATAAATATGCATACAAGAAAAATATACTTAATTACTTTAGGCTAGGCATAATAATAAAGAAAACAGCTTTATTTTAAGGAAAAATTACCCTCAGTATGCACCCCAATATCTCCCTCAAGCGCTCCAGATCCTGCAATTGCATTCTTCCATTGCTCTAAGTCATACACTTCGGTTTAATTTTCTTTTCCTTCTGCTGGCCCTCTATTATGCAGCGTAAAATCATCAACCTTTCAGCTCCATTCTGCCATTGTTGCACTAACATACCAGAGCCGGAGATACTGAGCAAGAATTACGGTGTTCTGTTATGTGAAACACCTAAGTAACGCCGATGTTGCTGTGTTTTTTTTTCTTTTATATATATATTCATGTATTTAGTGTCAAATTCAGGCCATACTGTATAAGCTACTATTCGCGATCGCACTTGTGGAGTGCGCATTCCATTTTGCCTCAGCTTGTAATGTGACATTTGGCACTTTAAATCAAGCACCTCTGAAGGTCGAGGCAACTTAAAACACCGCACTGGAAAGTGCAGGTGAAGCAGTATTGTTGGCCTCAACATGTGGAAATGTGGTGAGACATACGGAGACAAACAGTAGTGCGAATTCACGATAGTAGCCCTTTAGGTCCAGTCGCTAGGCGTTGAGGAATTGTGCGCGTATGAACCGAATTCCTTGTTGAATGCAATCTATCAGGCATTACACATGACCGCATCTCCCTTCCCTCCGCTATGGCGTTTGTTGATGTATTTGTTGAAACTCTTGAATGGTCTCTATTCGATTAGGATAGCTAAGTTTGGGCTAGGGTATTGGAATGAGGAGATAATATTCCCAATACATTTGCTAAAAACAGAGAATCTGTACATACAAGTACTATACACACACAGCATACACACACACACATATATATATATGTACATATTAGCTGTGCCGTTTCCGCTGCCCTAGCATTTGATTTAAGGAAGCCTAAGGCGACCCCTCTCTTAGGTTCTCAGATAAGCGACCTCCCCCATAGATCCCCGAGATAATATAGAAAAAGGGGACCACAGTGCAGAAGAGAAACACTAAAACAGACAGAGAGACGGACAAACCAAAAAGGGACCTCTATTCAGCACTTCCGGTGTTGAAGATCTTCAGCCATTTCTCCCGAGCCGCGGCCGAGTCCACCTTAGCTGCCTCGGATTTGATCCGATCTGAACGACGAATGACTTCTTCCCTCAGTTTCTCCCACTCAGTTTCTAACTTTCCGTGTCGTTTCCTAACCTGCCCATCAATGATGACAGTGTCGATATGCTTCACCGAAGAGTGAAAGACAACTGCACCCACCGGATCGCCCACAGGAGTATTCTCAATATCATCACAGCGGAGTATGACCAGATCTGCCTTCTTCCCCACCGTGATTGAGCCAGTTAGGTCCTCAAGTCTCATGACCTCAGCACCACCGAGAGTTCCCATCCGAAGAATGTCCGCTGTCTTCCGCGCAATTGTCAGAGGAAAGGTCTTCTCGTTTTCTAAAGCTCGGCGGGTTTGCAATGCAAGTCTCATTTGAGCCAAGAAGTCATTCCCTTGATTAGAAGTGATATCCATCCCTAAGCAGGTACGGCAGCCTTTGTCCGACGCATGGAAAACAATGGGAAATCCCATACCCATTTGCAACTCCGTGTCCGGTGTTCCCACAATCGCAGCTCCCGAAGTCTTAATAGCATCAATCTCGCTGTCAGTGAAAGATGCGCCATGACTGAAGACAAGATCTGGTCCAAGGATTCCTGCATTTGCGAGATGCTGTACGACATGGCGACGGGCTGTGTCATATGGGCCCATTGCCACGTGCATCGTGATGATACGAGCTCCAAGATCTCGCGACTGTTGAATTTGTAGAATGGTTTCTTCAACCGGTTGGGATTCAGGTTCATCCGGGGCAATGCCAAACGTGATCAGCTCCTCGGCTGGGTCGTTGTGGCCAAAGTACTTCTTCCTTATCCGGGCAGCGTCGGCAATGCGTGAGGCATGTGGGAAGTCTGATAGGTCGGGCGGTGCGCCCAAGTTGGACAAAGGAGGGTTGGGGTAAAATCCATAACAAAACGTGCCTCTGATTCCGGCATCCTTCAGAGCCTTCACAGCAGCATCGGCATGGTCTGGCGAATTGATGATATGGCAGTGCTCCAAGACGGTAGTCACGCCATTGTTGATCAAGCTCAATGCCGCAACATAGGTGGCCAAGTAGACATCTTCCGCTGTGTACAGGCTTCCGTAGATACTTCGCATATTGATCATGTAGTCAAATAGGGACCAGTCGGTTGCGATGCCTCGCAGCAACTGCTGCCACAAGTGATGATGGCCATCCACAAAACCAGGTGTGACAATACAGCCTTGCGCGTCGATAATGGCGCCATCACCCTCAGAAGGCTCTGGGAGGTTTTGGCCAACGGCGGCAATGCGATCCCCTTTGATGAGAATGTCGTAGTTTTCCAGGTTGTCATATGCGGGATCCATAGTTAAAACACTCGCACGCCTGATGAGCAAGAAATCCGGCGGCGAGGGGTTCGTCATGGTGATGTTGCCTTGAGTTTTGTGTCGTGTAGCCTGACCTACCCTACTTGGACGTCTAACTACTATCTCATCCTCTTTCTATATTCAACAGGAAAGGTTTGCTCAGGCGATTCAGACAGGAGACGTCCCTTTTCGGCCCGAACCCCCCTTGTCTCTTCCCCATATTTTCCCCGCGTTTTCACTCCTTCATCCCCGCCTGTTTGAGAGTGTCGAGGCACAAGGTCGGACTCCAATGCACTAGGCCCTTACTTATTTGGCTGTGATTTTCGGTTAGCTTAACCCTCGTGGGAGTGTGCATTCCCTATAAAAGAGGCACCTTGAGGGCAGCCCGTAAGGTAGTCAAGTCATGCAATGTATCACTACCCGAGCCGCACCGAAAGGATCGAAAGAGAGCTGTATCAAGTCGTTGGCGATGTCCAGACCCGGTAGCTCAGGAGCGTATTGGATGCTCGGATTAGACTTGCCTCCAAACAGGGTTCCAGCACCATAGTAGGTCTGGACCGCAATTGAGCCACCCTCGGCAAAGATCCGACAAGCCACAAAGTCAAATGCAAAGTTGTCACACAGACCAAGGTCGGACCGAAGACTTCCTTTTGCATGGTCGAAGCACGGTTTCCATCGGACCGGCCCTTCGGACCAGCCCCTTCGACCTCAACATCCTAACGCCAAGAAGACGCACTCCCTCCCTGCCACCCAGAATGGCCGGGATCCAATCTGCTTCTTTGAAGCCCACCACGGCTCAACCAGCTTCCGATACCTCGGAACTTAACCAAATCAGAGTTCGCGGAAGAAAGCAGGCAAAGCAAGCAAGGTACGCTGCGACGCTTGGCCGAAAGGCTCTCGTACAAATTGTGAAGCTCGGTCCTTCATGAGGCCCTTAATGGCAGATCAGAGGTCCATTTCTCCCCCCTCACTGACGATAGAAAACCCCTAGTGTGCGCCTAGGTCAGGTGAGAATCGGCGGGAGGAGACAAAAAGAGGGCTCGTGAGGCTCCTGACAAGTGTTCCTTGAGTGGCATAAGGCTTCAGAAGGTCCCTTTCCCTTGAGGCCCCACACAGGGTGTGGTCTGGCAAATTTGTAGACTGCCACAAGGAAATCCTCTAAACCTCTTTTTAGAGGAAGTCTCCCCCCAACACAGGCTATCCGAAAAAGTAAACCATAGACAAAGGGGGATGGTCATTTTTATAGCGGGGCTTACTTAATTACATACGGGGTTTACCAGCAAAGATATTCGGACCGAACAATCGCGCCTATCATCCGACCCAACTTGGCCCTGAAAACACACTCATCGTTCTCCAGAGCCGGAGATAAGGTGCTCTTCTAACAGCTATGAGTCTAGATCAACTCGCCGCTGCAATTCCACCTGTCGGCAATTCGCTCTCACGCACAGCCTGCGAACGATGCCGCAGACAAGAGGTATGACAATCATGCTTATATCTCTCACTCAAAGAACTATCAGTATGGACTTCTAACCGTCTTTCGGGCCGACAGCTGCGTTACAGTCGCGAACGTCCCACTTGTGCAAGATGCAGCCGACTCTCCGTTCCCTATACATACCCACTAGCAGCCGATCGCAAGCTTCTCGCCGCTCGCCGTGGGGCTGTGCAGGCCGAACAGAATCACGCAACGTCCGTTGCGTCTCATGCCCAGTCGACCGTTGATTCTAGGCTTACGAGATCCATCTCTCTACCCGTCTCAGATTATCACTCCTGTAAGCCTTCGAGACCCTCAGTGGTGTACACATCTCCACTGCTGAGTTGGAGTTGTTCTCGATCCTAACCCTGGAATAGTTTATACGCCTTTAGAAGCTCGAAACGCGGGGGTTCGTGATCTCGACAACGTTGCTCATGCCAAAGCTAATTATGAATTCTATGTACGCTGATAGATCCAATACAGCTAGGATGATCAGGATGATAGAGACTAATCCAGTAGAGCCCAAAGATGATTGTATTGATGTGTATTGTTGAATAGCTCACTGCAGCAAAAGTGTAAGGTCGCCTCACTTATGTCCTAATACAGTAACTATTCTAGACCATAGGTCTCCAATTTAATATGCCCCTTTAGCTAGGGCCCACAGGGGTTTAGCTGGATTAATCATGCCGCCAGACCCGGAGAATCTGCTCCTTTAGGCTACCTGGTTCTTACTTCTGATCGGGTTATAGAGTGCGTGAAGGTAGGAATCGAACCTGCGACCTTTTAAATTAAGCACTAAGCGTATATTTAACTATTAATAGTTAAATAGCTAGCTATAGTAAAAGTGTAAGGTTGCCTTACTTATGTATTAATATAGCTATTATTTTAAATTATAGGTCTTTAATTTAATAGTTTTAAAATGCTTTTAGTTCTTTCTTTTTTTATAAGGGGTTTTTTTATTAATTTTATACTTTATAATTAAATATTAAATATATAATATATCTTTAGTAAAGATTAAGAATAGTTAAATAAAATATAAATTAATTTTTAATAGTATATTTAGTTATTTTTATTATTATTCTTTTTATTAACTTTTATTTTTATTTTCTTTTAAAGTAAGGTTTTATTA
Source organism: Dactylonectria alcacerensis (assembly GCA_029931735.1). Classification (NCBI taxonomy): domain Eukaryota; kingdom Fungi; phylum Ascomycota; class Sordariomycetes; order Hypocreales; family Nectriaceae; genus Dactylonectria; species Dactylonectria alcacerensis. Next base: position 254,184 of record JAPMUZ010000006.1, on the reverse strand, counting down.
ATATCTTAAGTTATAACTATAGATATCTTAATATTTTAATACTTAAATAACTTCCTTAATATATTATTTAATTATAATTTAATATACTCTTTTAATTAAGGCTTATTAAGTAAAGATTATTATATTAATATTAAGATTTAATCTTATTATTTCTTTTAATAGTTCTTTTTTTTTTAATTTTTATAATAAGTTATATTTTTAAATATTTAAAGATATTTATAAGTTTATTTTATTTTATAATTTTTTAAAATATATTATTATTTAAAGCTTTAATAAGTTTATTAATAATTATATTCCTTATTAATAAATGTTTTATTTTAATTTTATTTAATTAAGCTTTTTATTTTTAATAATAATTATATATATTAATATATTAAAGTATAATTTATAATTTTATAATATTTTTAATTATTAATTAAATTATTATATTATATTTATATTTATTTTTTATTTAATATAATTTTTAATTCTTTAATTAAATATAAAATAAATATTAATTCTTTAGCTATTTATAATAGTATAAATTTACTATTAAAACTATTATTCAGACTTTTATTTTTATATTATTATATTTTTATATTATATATTTATATTATTTAAATTATTTTAAAATAAGGAACTTAATTAATTAATTAACTATATTATAAATAGACTTTTATTTCTTCTTTTTTATAAAATCTTTCTTTATTAAATCCTTTAATTAATTCTCTTACTTTTTAATATATTACTCTTTTAATTATATATTAATTAATATAAAGTCAGCTTATAATTATATAATTTATATATTATAATTAGTGCTTTTTTTATTATTAAAAAAGGCATTATTAATAATTATTATTTTCTTTTTTACTTTCTTTTAAATTAATTTCTTTAATAAAACTTATTTTATTTAAAGTTATTAAATTATATTCTTATTTAATAAGGCTTATAAGTATAAGTTCTTTTAAAAAATATAATAACTAAAGATTAATAATTAAATAAGCCTTTTATAATTAAGTTAGCTAAATTCAGCCTTTATTATAAATCTTAAATTAAATAAATAAAATGCTTTTTATAACTTAAAGAATAAGCTTTAATCTTTTTTAATTTTTTTAATTAATATATATATAAGATAATTCTTATATATTAATATTAATAAGAATTTATTAAATTATTATATAATATATTATATATATATTATATTATTTATTTAATTAAAAGAAGTTATTATAAATTAATTATATTATAAATAGTTAAATTATAATTAGAAATTATAAAGTATTAAATTATGATATAATTAGACTTATAATAAGCTTAAAATATAATAAATATAAAAGTTAGCTTTTTTTTATAAAGCTTTTATTATATAATAATTTTACCTTTTAATATTTAACTTTTTTATTTAGCCTTTTTATTTAGCTTTTTTATTTAGCTTTTTTATATAGCTTTTTAATTATTTAATATATTTTAAAGAGTTAATTAAAATAATAAGGCTTATACTTTAATATAGTAAAAACTCTAATTATTTTAAGTTATTATTATTTTAAGCTTAAGTTTTAAGCTTTTATATTATTATTTACTATTAATTGTTTTTTATTATTTAGCCTTTAGCCTCTTTTTAAATATTATATTAAAGCTAAAAGCTTATTAATTTAAATAATTTAGAATTTTAAGTAATTAGCTAATTTAAATACTAGCTTTAATAAGGCTATTAATAAAAATAACTAAAGTTAGTTTAAAATAAAAAGTAAAAATAACTTAAATATAAATAGAAATTAATAATATTCTTACTTATTTTTATTTTTAAATTATTACATTATTTTTAATATTATTATAATAAGATTTATTTAATTAATTAAAATGTTTAATTTATTTTTTAACTAGCTATTTAATTATAGCTCTAGCTCTCTTTTTATTTATTTTATTTTATAAGTTTTATTTATTTTTACTTTACTTTATATTTTACTTGTTTTATAATATTTATTATTTTAAGTAATAGTATTCTTTTTATTTCTTTATATAATATAATATATTAAAGTTTTAATCCTTAGTAATATATACTTAAAAAGGGGCTAGAGGTTAAATAATTAAAAAGGAATTATAATTAATAGTAAATAATAATATAAAGGCTTAAAACCTAAGCTTAAAGTAATAATAACTTAGAATAACTAGAGTTTTTATTATATTAAAGTATAAGTCTTACTATTTTATTTAACTCTTTAAAATGCATTATTAAAAAAGCTAAATAAAAAAGCTAAATAAAAAAGCTAAATAAAAAAGCTAAATAAAAAAGCTATATAAAAAAGCTAAATAGAAAAGCTAAATAAAAAAGCTAAATATTAAAAAGTAAAATCATTATATAATAAAAGCTTTATAAAGGCTTTTATTATATTTTAAATTACTTTATTATAATTTTAAATTATAATTTAACTTTTTATAATTTTAAATTATAACTTAATTTAACTTATTAAAAATTAAAATAAATACTATAATAAATATTAAATATAATATATTTATTAAATATTAGAGTGAAAATTATATATTCTATACTTACTGCTTATACCTTAAGGTTTTAGAATAAGCTTTATATACTCTTTCTCTTCTATATAGAATTAGCTAGAAGCTAATTACTAAGCCTTATAGTAATAGGTAGCAATAAGTAGTAACTTTCGCCTCTAACATATCTAACACACCCCCTCAGATTTAATGACTTCTTATTAAATCTAAAGCCCTTCTTCATCCTTCTAGAGCCTTTTCCTAATATCTTCTAATCTAAGTTAATATAAAAAGCGGTTCTATTTTCTAGCTAGAAGTGCTTTTATTAAGCTATCTATAACTATATCTATTAATTTAATATATTTAATTTAAATTTTCTCTTTTTAAACCTTCTATTTAAGCTAGTAATTATAGATATTAATATACTATAACTTAGTTTTTAAAGTAGTTATCTTAGCTATTATAAGGTTAATAGTCTAAGTATTATTATAATTAATTTAAATAGTTAAGTTATTTAGTTAAACTATTAGCTCTTTAAGTAATTAGCTTATAAAGAGAGATTCCTTAGCTGTTTATACTAAGGCTAGGAGCTCTGCTTCTATTATTAATATTATGACTATATCTTATTGTAAAGGCTATAGCAGTGGAAGGAGTGGAAGGAGTGGAAGGTTATTGGTGGAACTCGGCGATTGTGGGTCAAGAAATTGACTAATCAGAAAAGGGATTAAAGATTCAGAAAGAGCAGGAAAAGACGATTAGAAATGTAGTCAGTTTGATGTGATTGGTTGAGAAATGCATGTATTGATAGTAATAATCCTTCTGGACTGGCTAGAGAAAAGCCCCAGCTTTATAGAGAGATTGCTGTCCAGTCACATGTCCAATCTAACAGGGGATTTGGACAATTTGTTATAGTAAAACCGGGTAAGACGTGTCCCGAGTTTTAGGACAGTTGGACGTATGTCTGATGCTTGAACTCTAACCTTATTGAAGGTTCTTATTATAGATGTCTTTTGTAGTTATAATATAAGGAAGATAGGCTTTCTGAGGCATAATATATACCGTTATAAAGCTAAAAATCAGGAGATTATGAATATGTTATTTATAGTCTTATCTAGTAAGAGCTAAAGGAGATATTTCCTTATCAGTTATATATTTTATATATAAGGACTTTATACTTATTTATTAGCTCTCTATTCGATCAGTCTATTAAATAGCTTAATAGTATATACTTATAAGCTCTTTTAATTAGTTATATTATTAGTAAAAGAGGCATTATTAGTAATACTAAGACCGCCAGGCTCTCTAAAGGATAGGGCTAGGTTCTTTATATATATAAGGTAGTGGATAATATAGTTAGCCACTTCTTAGTGTATTTAACTTAAATTAGTAAGGAATCTAGCCAATCTAGAGATAGTAAAGGCTATATTAAGTCAGGTATTAACTATAATATAGAAGATTAATCTAATCTTATATTAGTATTATTAAATTTCTATTAGAATTATTAGTCCTATTATAAGCTATAGCTTTAACTAAGTTATTAATACTATAATTATTCATTTATTAGCTAGATTTATAATTTTCTTAATATAGGCTATTTAAAATAGTTATATCTTCTTTATAAGTTAGTTCTATATAACTTCTATTCTAAAAAACTATTATATAGAATTACTACTTATTAGTTTATATTTTAATTAGAGTTATCTAATTAAGTCCTTAGCTTTATTTTCTTATATTTTCTTATAAGCTAGAATGATATTATTAATATATATAAAGAAGAGGATTCCTTCTTTTTTAAAGTAGTAAGGCTTATATAGAACTGGTTTATAGCTTAGCTTTAAGAGGGTCTTAAAAAGCTCCTTTTACTATAGTAAGGAGAAGACTCTCAGTCTGTATAGAGCTTTATTAAGCTTTAGAATAGTTCCTACCTTCTTATAGCCAGAAGGCATTTATATAAAGATATCTTAATTAATTAGAGTATATATAAATGCATTAACTATATTATATTAAACTATTTTTAAATCAAACTTTACTATAATAGCTATTAAGGTCTAAAAGGACTTTCTAACTAAAGTAATTATATATAGATCTTATAGCTTCCCTTTTACTTATTAATCTCCTTAAATTACTAACTAGGCCTTATTTTTCTAAAAGTAATTATATTTATCTATTTTATAAATATATACTTATATACAGCCTAAAACTTATTAATTAGATACTTAAGGGTCCTTAGCTTAGATCTTAGTCTATAACCTTATTTCCTTATAACTTTAAAAATAGATTTCTTTAGCCTTTTAAAAGAGGTTTTTTAATAAATATCCTATAATATTTTAATACTTTATTAATACTAGAAGTAATGCATTTCTATATACTTTTACTCTTTTATAAATCTTCTATTCTATTAAGATTTATAAAGGAAATTTAATTCTAATTAAAAAAGCTACTTACTATATAATTATTTTATTCTCTTATTTTAATACATTTTAAAGTAATTATATAAGTAAAGTAAATAGTAATATATCTAGAAGTATAAAGAAGTCTTTATATTCTGCTCTTTTTACCTATAAGATTTTATTAATTACTACTATAAAATGATCTTCTATAAGTTTATTTAAGTCTTCTTCTTTAGGAAAATCTACTTTAATATAGTCTTCAGTCTTTAGTTAATTAATTAGTTTATCTTATTAAAGGGATATAATTTATATAATTTCTTCTAAGTCTGCTTCTAAAAGGTCATCTTTAAAGTTTTCTTAATCTCTATTATAGCTCTTATCTTTATTAAAAATAATATCTTAAGTACTTATTATTTAATTAATTATAAAGACCTAGATTCTATAGATATTTAAAGATCTATATTTAATTAAAAAGCTAATCTATTCTTTTAGCTTAAGTTATATTTTATAATTAAACTTTTATTATACTTTAAGGGTTATAGTATAGGCCTTATAGTTAAATACTCTTAAATATATTTAATTAGACTATTTTACTAATTATAGAATTCCTTTAGCTCTAGCTATTATAATATATAATTAATTATATAGTATTTTTTAATATAATCTATAGTTTAGTATTCAGTTATATAAATAAACTACTATTCTGCTAATTTCTAGCTATAGCTAATAAAAGAATCTAATATTTATTTATATAGCTCTTTCCTTATTTTTTATTATACTCTTTAAGCATTTAGTACTACTATTTTATACTTAGCTATATAGTACTAAAAGCTTAATAATAATAGCTCTATTCTATATAAAGTTTCTAACTTATAATTTAACCTTTATAATCTTATTATTATATTTAATAACTTTAATCTTAATATTATATTAAACTTCTAAGTATTTAAAGAAGGATTTAAAGACTATAATTATAGCCTTTATTATTTAAAATATAAAGTAATAATCCTAAATATAACCTATTAATTAATAGGTAAGTAATATCTATAAAACCTCTTAAGATACTAAGATAAGGTATTTAAAAGCTTATAATCCTAAATGCCCTAAGCAGTTATACTAGCAAATAGCTTCTCCTACTAAAAGAGCCCTTTTAATATAAGAAGTAAACCTATAGGCTGCTTAAACCACTAGGGTTATCTTTACTAGTTAGTATTTAATAATATATTAACTATATAAGTCTTTAATCAGGCAGGCGATTATTTAATCAGAATGATAGAAGGTTATTAGATTATATCTATTATCCTAATAGAGTCCTTTCTTTTATAGCTAATATAAAGAGACTAGAGTTATAAAGAGTTAGAGATAGTAAGCTATATCTTTAAGTAATAAGGCTTAAGTTCTTATTAGCCTAACTATTATTATTCTATATCTTAAAATTAGTAACTTTTAATTACTTAACTAAATAAAGTCATTTAAAAGAGCTAGCTAGAGATCAGCTAGTTAATTAAGGTTATTTATAATTAAGATTATTATTCTAAAGTTTAGAATTTAAGATTTTTATAAAGGATAGTCATTATTCTAAGTAATAAATATAATATTAACTTTAGTAATAAGCTAGCTATATAGTTATTAGTTAGAGGTTTCTTTAATAGTTAGTTTTAGTAAGTTCTTAGACTTCTTTTAAATAAGAGCTTTTACTTATACTTAAAAGTCTAAGTCTTCTTTAAAGGCTTCTCTTACCTTTATTTAAAATTTTTCTTAAAGCCTAAACCCTTTTTAAGTTATATTTAAAAAAATATAAAAGCATTTCTTAAGGATATAGGGTAAGCCGTATACTAAGCATTTATTCTATTCTTTAGAAAGCCTCTAGTACTTTATCCTTTACTCTTCCTTCTTTAAAGAATAGTACTAACCTTTAATAATATAAGCATCCTTTAGTTTATTATCCTAAGGGTCCTTTCTAATAAAGCTCGTAGAGAATGCATCTTAAGAGAAATTTCTTATATAACTTAGGCTCTATAAAGCTTCTGCATTTTTAAGCTTATTCTAGAAGGCATTTATTAAATCTTAATAAATAAGAGATTTATTTTAAATTAGGTTTTATTAGCTAATTTTATAAGCTACTATCTAAGTAAGGAAAAGTTATAAAGAGATATTAAAAAAGTTATATACTTAAAAGCTATAAAAGAGAGTCTTAAGAACTTTTTATTACTATCCTTTAGCTAAGGCTTTTTCTTACTCTTCTAACTATTTAAGTACTTAAGTTATAATCTTTAGAAGTATTTTTATAAGGGTTAAGTATATATTTTAAGCATTTTGTATTTTATTTACTTCTGACTTCTTATATTAAGCATAGAGATTATAATACTATTCATAAATTAACTTATATAGCTAATAATAGGTCTAGATATAACTAGGAGAGATAGTTTAAATAATCCAATCTTAAAGAGTTTTTAAAGACTTCTTCTATCTTTCTAATAACTTTTCTTAAAGCTAATAGAAAGAGAGGTCCTATTAAAAGCTCTTTTAATCTTATTTAATTAAGTTAAATAAAGACTATATTCTATTAATTATTTCCTATATATTATTTAAATTAGTCCCTTTAGTCTTAAATATTTCTATTTAAATAGTCTATTATATTACTATTATTTTAGTATATTTATATCTTCTAATATTTAAAAAGGCTAGTTCCTCTTTAAAGAAAATCTTCTTTTTAAAGTATTATTATAAACCTAAAAGGTTAACTTAAAGAAGGAATTCATACTCCCAGTCTGGGAAGTCCCTAGGTTTTATAAGAGTAACTATAAGACCTTCTTTCTAGGATTTTCTATACAGTATTATAAATATAATAGAAGGATTTAAAAGATATTAAAATGGGTTAAGGCAGTAAGACTCTTAATTATTAAATATTAGAGTGAAAATTATATATTCTATACTTACTGCCTATACCTTAAGGTTTTAGGGCAAGCTTTATATACTCTTTCTCTTTTATATAGAATTAACTAGAAGCTGATTGCTAAGCCTTATAGTAATAAGTAGTAATAAGTAGTAACTTTCGCTTTTAATATAACGTATATGATATGCTTGCGTGACACTTATACTGTGCATATAAAAGTGCAAACTTTAAATTTTCTAAAACAAGCTATATAACTCTGAGATTTTTAGGAAATTAATTTTAAATATTTAATTAAAAAGTTAATAAGCTAGTGTCTTTTTTATATTTTTAAATAAATTATTAAGCTAGTTATAAATAAATATAGTAAATTAGACAGTGCGAATTTTATACTGCTAGCGCTATAAATATATATAATCTAAAAAAATTCTTATAAATAATATAGTTTATAAATAAGCTAGGTTAAAAATCTTATCTATTTTAGGCTTAATTTAAGTTTTTAAGAATTATTTTAAAACTGCAGTTTAAGGTGGAAATCAGAATGTCACGCTTACTTGTTTGTTACGCAAGCTTATTATACACGTTATCTAACAGGAGGGACCGGTCCGGCAAGCGGCCCGCCAAAGGAAGCCTAGAGGAACTGTGCTAGCGTGATAAAGCTGGCGAAGAAGGGCTGCTTGTAGGTATAGTGGATTTAAGGTGTTACAATGACCTAGGGTAGAGACCGGGCAGTCACCCGTAGCAGAACCCCGGACCCCACTTTTAACGGAAAATGTCAAAGCTATTGCGTATAACTTTAGTAGATTAGAGCACCACTCTAACAGATTACTAGTAATTCATAGGGATTATTAGCAATTCCTATACTAACCCTGTTAAATTGGACCATGTTGGAATACCTAGGCGCAGGGTGGTCACGTGAGACTAGGTGGTCTTTTAGGACTGAATCGGGGAGTACTCGCCGAGCCCTTGCTAGGCTAGACTGTATTAAGAAGCCAGGAATAGCTAACTTATACCTCCCTGATCTTAAGAGGCAGGAGCTTAAAGAAAAGCTATATAATATACACACACATTATAAGGCCATTATTATAATTACTTATACTATTTAATAAACCCCTCTAATTCAGTTAAGAACTATTATATTAAGTAAGGGAATAAGAGGGATACTACTACCCGAAGTGACGGATGCTATAGAGTAGGCAGGATGCATAGTAGAGTGAGGATAGATAAGACTTATAAAATAAAATAGGAAGGTTATGTTTTTAGTTAATACTAGTAATATAGTCATATAATTATGCCCTCCTTTTTCTTACTATAGTTCTCTTACTTTAGATTAGCTTAGGAGAGCTTTATTACTTCCTCTTATATATTAGAATAAAGGAAGTAAGATCGAACTAGTCATCTAATATTTACTTAGTATTTAAACTACTATCTATATAATTACTATTTAAATTACTAATTAGCTTAAGGAAGAGGTTTAAAAGAGATAAAATATACTTAAACTTAGAATTAAAAGTATTAGATTAATATTAATTATAGTTAGAGTTAGTAATATATGTTTTTCTTTAGAGTAGGCTAGCGGTTTAATTACCTTATGATCTAAGTGCTTTAATAGTAGTATTAGGGAATTAGCTTTTTTTTATAAAGACTGCTTTTAACTATAGATTAGAAATAAGAATAGGTTTCTATTTATAATACTCCTAAGGCTAGCTAGTTATAGTAGTATAAATAACTTATTAATAGGATTTAATAATATAAATATAAATATATTATATATAAATAGAGCACTTTACTAAATAAATTCCTAATTATTAAAGAGAATTATTAAGATTCAGATAGTAAAATCTATAACTTAAGGGCCTTAAATAAGCTTATAATTAAGGACCCCTAAGACATAATTACTATATATAATCCACAACCCTTTAAAAAAGGGGTTTATAGCTTATTATATTCACTTAAGTAGAGAACTCTATAATTATTACTCTATAAAAAAGATAAAGAGGATATAATATATATATATGCTTTTATAAAGAGGGCAGTTATTCTCTAATACTAAGTAAGAACCTAGCTTTATAAATACTAAAGTCTTACTTAATAGCTCTAGCTAGATATCCTTCTTAATATAGAAAGTATCTAAATTAATAGAACTAATAAGGGATATATATACTAAAGAGCTTAGCTAAGGGGCACCTTTATTACTATCACTAAAGAGTTAAAATATAATACTATTAGATTATAAGTATTAATAACTAGTATAAATATAATATAAGAAAACATATAGAATCAAGCCACTATTATATAATAGTACTAGCATAACCTACACAGATTGAGTTTCTTCTATCTTCTATTTATCTAAACTTATACTATAAAAGGTAAGTTTATTTAAATAAAGTTAGATAACTATAATAAACCATTTCCCTTCTTAGTCCTTCTCTAAGGTTACTATTCTTACTTTAGAGTTAAATATAGAAAGTAGTAAAAGAAGGCCTAAGATCTTATTATCTTTAGAACTAAGGAGGTGTAAATAAAGATTAAGAATGAACGCAGGCTAGATAAAGGGCAGGAAGGTCCTAGTCTTAAAGTTCCTTATATTTATATAGTATAAGCTAGCTAGGAGGATTTTATACTAGGCTAAGTCAGAGTAATAAGTAATAGTAAGGTCTGTACTAATTACTCCTTACTTATACTTATTTAGTAGTAGAAGTATTAAATAAATAAAAGAGGCTAAGGAAGAAGAAGCTATATTAATTATAATAGAATTATATATAGTATTATAAGAGAAATAAGTTTAGAAAAGCTAAATATAAAGAGGAGAGAATATTAGATCTTTATTAATAAGAAATATTAGCTTATAGTATAAATAAATCCTACTTTTAGTATTACTTTAACTCTAATATTAATATAATATATTATTACTATATCTTATTTTAAAAGAAAGAAATAATAGTTAATACTTAAAGTATTAAAGACTAATAGTTTAGCTAGATATAAATAGTATTATAGTTAAAATAGTATTATAATTAAAAAGGAAAAAATAAATAATTCCTTATATTCTAATAATAGCTCTGCCTTTTAGTAATAACTACTATAAATAATAATAATTACTATAAATAGTATTAATTACTATAAATAGTAATAATTACTATAAATAATAACTAATATTACTTTTTATAATAATTAGAGCTTATAACTTTAATTAAGATAAATATAGAAAAGTACTTTATACTATAAGCCTCTTATTATATTTTACTAAATCTCTTTATATATCTCTCCTATTTAAAAAAAGAATTAGTTTTAAAAAACCTATAGAATTATTAATATAAAACTTATTAATATAACTTATTATTATATAATAATATATTTATAAAAGATTATTACTAAATACTTTAATATAACTAAACTATATAATAATCCTTCTTTCTTATTTAATTTACTATAGATATAACTATTTAATTAATAGTATTAAATAAAGATAGAACTATAAAGTAATAAAAGTTAGACTATATAAGAAGTAGTATAATAATAGTTAAAAGAGTAGAGGTAATATAAGTAGGAGGCAATAAGATATTAGTAATAGAGGATAATATAGTTATAAGAAGAAGAGTGCTATTACTAATAAGTAGAAGAATAAGCTAAGATAATTTAATAGTAAGAAGAAAAGTAAGTAAAGAGGATTTAAAAGTAAGATAAAGAATGCTACTATTAAAAAGAGAAGAGAGTATAATAATAAGAACTAAAAAGAGAATATAACCTATAAGCTAAAGAGAAAAGATAGTAATTAGAAAGATACTATTAGTATTAAGAGGAGGAGGCTTAATATTAAAAGGAGCTAGTAATATATATAACTAAGTGTTATTAATAAGGTAAGGAGGTAAAATAAGAGCTAGATTTACTAAACTCAGAGTATAAACCCTTTTTAGAGTATCTAAAGTCTCTTAAGCATATAAAGTCTAATAATAACTAGGAGATATTATTAGCTAAAGCAAAATAGACCTTCTAGCTCTATCCTAGTCTAATAGCTAGTTCTTCTTAATCTAATATCTATAGAGATAATTATATAGTAAAAAGAAGCTTTAAGCAGGCTAATATAAGTAATAAAGCAGTCCTTCTAAAAGAAGTAAGTAACTTTAAATTATTATAACTTATATAACCCTATACTTATAAATCATAAGATTAATACTATTCAGTCCTTTTTAAAAGCCTTCTATAATAAAAGCAGTATAGAAATAGTAGTATACTTAGTTTACTATCTATAGAAAAAGCTATAAGACCTAGACTATACTAATTAAAAAAGGGCATTACTTAATAAAATTCATTTAATAATAACTAATTTATTAATATATAAGAAATACTTTTTAAAAAGAAATAGTAAGACTATAATACTAATATGCTTTTTCTATTAAGCAGCTTTTAACTAAAGTAAGGTCTTAGATATATATATAAAGAGTATAATACTTATTAATTATAAGCATTAGTATTTAAAAGAACTAAAAGACCTTACCCTTCTTAAAGAGAAGCTAATCTCTCTTAATATAATATATAAGTTTATTACTAAGTTTAATATCTAATATAGCTAGATAACTAGCCTAATATATTAAAAGTATATCTTAAGTTATATTATAGTATTCCTTAATAATATAAAGTCTTTAATTATTATAATCCTACTATACCTACTTATATTAATATTAAAGCAGATATATATAATTTAGACTAGCTTAAAGTAACTAATACTTTAAAATATAAGTAAATTACTTAGTATTTAACCTAGTACTCTTTACACAGCCTTATAGTAACTATAAGCAAATAACCCTCTTTATATTAATATTATAATCTATAAAGAAGAGATAGAAAGTTAGGCCTTTAAAGATAGTAATAATATACTAACATAAGCCTACTAATATATAATAAGAGAAGAAGAGACTGTAAAAAAGCTTATATAAATAGCCTAGATCGTGCCTTTAATAGATTAAGAGTAGGACTCTCTTAGTTAAGTGTTAATAGTTAAGGACATTATAATAGAGCTAGTAGAAAGATCTAGATATATACTTAGATAATCTAAGCCTATACTATATAGTATATAATAACCCCCTAGCTTAAAGAAAGCGATAGTAAAAGAAACATCAGAGCGGGTATTTAAACTATACTCTTTAGTAATATTCTTAATCAATAAGCAGACTGCCTTTATAAAGTAAGATAAGCTAGAGTTCATCAGTCTAGCCCTATAGGCAGAGCGCTAGTTTAATAATAGCTATAAAAGTAGTGTAAGTAAGGCCCAGTCAATACAGGTTCATAGTTCCTTAAGTCATCCGTTCATCCAAGTATTATATAGCCGCGAGTTCACTAATAGCTTTTCTTTAGACTATTTCCTAAAAACCTTCCCTACTTACTTCTCTTATAGTTATAGCGGATTATAAATAGCAGACTAGAACGAAGCAGAAGACCTAGCGAATCCCCTACTATAAGATATAACCTTAGAGTCTTAAGCTAAAGTCATTCTATAATAGTATAGCAGGCATTATGCCTAATACTCTGCCTTTTCCTTCCTTATCTTTAATATAATAATAAGGTCTTAGAACTAGTAAATTGCCTAAGGCTACTTAAAGTAATTAGCTTTTTAATATATTAAAGGAATATACTAGAGATTAATACTTAAGTATTTATATTAAGTATAAAAAGAGATATTTAAGATAGAAAAGACTATAAATAAAGATATTATTATACTTATAAAAGAACTCTTACTTTATAATAATTAATATCCTTTATTAAATAAGAGCTGCCTATTTATATAAAAAAAGATTTAGTTAATAATAATAGCATTCAGCCTTATAACTATTTAATTTACTTTAAATCCTAATAATATTAATAACCTAGTAAAGCTAAAGCTTATAATATATAAAGAATAGGATAATAAGGCTATTAGAGCATTACTTTATATTCTATATATATTACTATAAGTAATAACCCTCTTAATCCACAACCCTCTTAGCTTAATACTCTTCTTCTTCTATAAGATCTCTCTTTTTTTAAGTATTATATTTATATTAAATAACTATCTATTTATAAGAATATAAGCTATTACTATATAACTATTAAGACTAATAACTATAAAGCTCTCTACTTATATAGCTTACTATAGTTAGATAATAACCTAGCCCTATTAAATCTTATTTATAATATAGCTAATCCTAATAAAAAAGAATACTAATTAAAGGTTAAGACTTTTATAAATAATATATTTATTATAACTCTAAATAAAGCCTTAATAAAAGAGGCAGTAGAATATAGTAAAAAGACTATTATACTTAAGCCTAAGCTAATATATAATACTAAGTAATTATTAAAGAGGTTTAAGCATAAGGCTAACTTTATTATATCTTATTACTAAGTCTATTACTATACTATTATATATATTAAGTACTTTATTAAAGAAGTTTTAAAAGTAAGGCTAGTAAAGTATAAAACGTAGCTATACTATTTCTAGACTTTTTAAAAACTTATACTAAAGACTGGCTTTATAAATAATAGCCTACTTAAAGTAAAGTAAGACTATTATATAATTAATTAATATAATCAGAATATAATTATAAAGCTATAGTATAATTATAATATATTAATAATTCTTATATAAAAAAAGAGCTAGTATTTATATACTATATCTATAACTATACTATAAAGCTTAATACTCTTATATAAAAGTAGCTTACTCTTACTACAGAGCTATTAAATCTAGCCTAATAATAGTAAGGGGAACTAAGCAATCTAAGTACTATATTAGTATTAATAGTAAGAAATAAGACTAAATCGTTCTTATTATATATTATAAACTGCATTTTTATAAGTAAAGAGCTCTTATAACCTAAAGTACTTAGCTATTTACTTAGCTTTAGGACTAACTTTATAAATATTCTTACTTAGACTTAGATATATCTTAATTCCTTATATTAAGCCTATATTAAACAGTGGCTAGGTCTATAAGAAGCTCTTTTAGTACTTAGTTAAGAGCTATAACCAGATAATATCTATTTCTAAGCAAATGGCTTTAAGTTGCCTTACTTAAAGGCTTATAAATACTATAGCCTGATCTTCTAAAACCTCTACTTTTATAACTATATATCTTTTATAGTCTTAAAGAAGGAACAGTCTTACTAAAGAGGCATAATACTGATTCCTTTTCTACTAATAGTAACAGTCTATAATAGCTAGGTTCAATACCTCCAAACTCCTAATAAAATAGCAATACTTATCTTTAATAATTATCTTATAAATAAGTTTAATAAACAAGATAAAAACTTTATAAAGAAGTAAGTATTAAAGCCCTATAATATAAAGAGAAGTGCTTATAAAGTATTAATAAGAATGCAGTCTTATATCTTATCCTATTTATTCTTTAGAAAAGGTTTTAAAGCAAGCTAGTAAATAATATACCTAGACTTTAGTAAAGGTTATAAAAAAGGCTAAGTAACTAAGTTCGCTCTTATATCTATAATATCGCTTTATTATGCATTTTTATAGAAGATGCTTAAACTAACTATAAGCTTTAGGGTCTAGACTAGGACTTTAAAGAGATTATGGATTTATATGCTTTTAGTAATTAAATTAAGGAGGAGGGCGGCGTTAGAGCAGATAAAGAGAATATTAACTTATAAGAATATTATAATGCCTTTCTAAGTATCCTATTTACAATCCAGAAGAGCGAAATCAAAAATATACTTATAAGTTCAGTACTAAGATGCTTATATAAAGAGATAAAAGCAATCAGTCTAGAAAAAGATAATAACATAACCGCTTAGCACAGCTAACAGTTCTATATAATACTATAAGACATTTAAGATTTACCTTTTTATAGTATGAGGCTCTTTAGCTAAGAGGAAATTAATATAATATTAAAGCTCTAAAAGAAAGAAGATACTAGTATTATAATAAATATTTAAGGCAGGGAAAGTAATATATTTTCTATATATATTAATAGTCCTTATAAAAAGCTAGATATCTTATAGTAGCCTGCTTAAATAAAAGAAATACTAATAAATAGAGTTAGCCTAAAAGGCCAGATATATCTTAAAGTCAGCCCTTATATATTATATATTAATATTACTCTAGGTCTAGTAAGGCAGTAGACCTTAAATAAGCTATAGTTAATAGTATTATTATTATTAGTAGTATTCTTTAATAAGTATAATACTTAGCTCTAAGAAGGGAAGGGCAAGTAGTACTTCTAATATATTAATAATAAAGGGAGTATAAGAAAATCTTATATTATATATACTATTAAAGATATATTCTAATTAAAAAGCAGCCTTTATATACTACTCTTTATAAGTACTAGTAGAAATGTAATTATACTTATTAATAAAGTGACTCTCTATTTAGTATATAATATTAGATTTAAAAATAAAATAAAGATTATAAAGAATATATTAGAAGAAAAGAAGCTATATTAGAAAAGCAAGACTATATTAATTATTAATAAGATTAGCCAAGTAAGCAGCCTTATACTAGTATCTATAAACAGCCGCTTAAGGCTATATAAAGATAATATATATTGCCTTTTTAGTAAGATCTTAATTATTATCTTCTTTAATAACTTCTTCTAGTTTGAACTAATTAAATAGACCAGTCTTCTCTTACTAGAGCCTAGAGAATATAGTAAATAAAGACTAAAGAGCTTAGTAAAGCATATTATAATATATAAACTATTTATCTAATTTATAACTATTATTATACTTTATAAATAAGTCTATATTACTAAGTATATAAGGTTATATAACTTCTTCTAATACTTGTATAATAAGCAGTAAACAGAGTTAGACTTTTAATAACTATATTATTACTTATATAACTAAGCATCCTAGCCCTTTTTTACTAATAGACTATAAGTAATTATACTTTTAAATTAAAAGAAATAGGACCTAAATATAGTAGCTATTATATAATAAGCTTATACTTAGAGTAAGCATATTTTAATCTTTATAATAAAGTATAATATTAAAGTAAGAAAGTGATTATATATAGAAGAGCTATATAATATACTTTACTATAAAGATGACTTATAATTCCTAACCTCTAGGTTATTCTTCTATATATAAGGGATACTAATAGTAATAACCTAGAACTAACTTACTAGATTAAAGCTAGTTAATAGAGCGCCCTTTAAGGCAGTTAATATCTTTCCTAATCTTACTTATAGTACTATTACCCTTACTAATAATATAATGCTCTACTTAGGCCCCTTAGTAGCTATTCTTCTTCAGTTAGATAATATTATAAACCTTATAATACCCAGACTTCTAAAAGGTATACTCCTTATTAAGAGTAAAATAGTAATTATTCCTAACTCTATATAAAAGAAGAATCCTAGCTTGAAAAGCAAGCTAGGCTTTTAGTTAATTACTTATAGAATAGGACTCCTATACATTCCTGCCTTTACTATAATAGACTAAAAAAGCTAAAGTAAGCAATTCTTAGAAGTCCTTCTTAACTTTAAAGGCATTTATAATAATAATATAATAATAAGACCTAGCTTTATAAGCTTATATATATAGCTCTTAAGAGTAAAGAGGTAAAAAAGGCTATATCTCTTCTAAAGACTAGTATAAAGCGATTTTATTAAACTAAAGAATATATTAGATAAATAAATAAAAGAAGCTATTTATAAGCTAAAGAGGCTTAAGAATAAGATAAGGTAGCGCTTTAAGTATAACTATAGATATAAAAGCTAGTTTTAGAATTAGAATATAATAATAGAGTCTACTTTAATAACTAAAGTTAATAAAAAAGATAATACTTCTTTTTAATATAATTCTAAGGATTCTAAGGCTAAGTTATAGTATATACCTTAGTAATTATATTTATAAGCTATAAGACAGTAATATCCTAAGCCTATCTCCTTTTCTTATACTTACTAAAAAGTAATTATATAAGCTAATACTAATAGTAAAAAGTAATAGTAAAAATATATAAATAATACTATAAAATTAATAAAGACTTAGTAAAAAATGGTCCATACTTTCTATATATCTAGCAAAAGGTCAGCTTAAGGAACCTTTTAGAACTTACTTTATAGTTCCTTTAAGCACAAGTATTATTTATATTAAAGTCTATATAATATTCCTAAAGGCTATATATTACGTATATTATAATTAATAGCTTTAAATAGTTATAAACTTATTTATTTTAATTACTAATTTAATAAATTTACTATTTATTAAATACATAACGTATATAATAAGCATGCAACGCATCCAAGTATGCGACGTATTTCCAATTTATACTTAAAACAGTGCTTTTTAAAAAATTCATTATAAATCTAAACTAGGCTTAAAATAGCTTATACCTTATATATAGGTCTATTAAGTATATGAAATTAAGTATAGATTTTTTTCAGACTTTTAAAAAAATTCTTTATAAACTTATTTAAAAAATTCTTATTCACACTGTTTTTTTTCTTATATATAATTTTAAAAAGCTAAATAAATTAGGTAAAAGTCTAATAAAAATACTACCTTCTGACTTTTTTAGTTAAATACTTATAATTAATTTCCTAAAATTCCTAAAGCTGTATAGCCTATTTTAAAAAATTTAAAGTTTACCTTTTTAGCAGTATAGTATAAGTGCGTCGCATACTTAGATGCGTCACATGCTTATTATATATGTTACTTAAAAATACTATTTTATAAAATATAATAATCTCTTTTAATAAAACCTTTTTTACTATTTTTAATACTTACTTTAATATAGTTAATATAGTTATTATAGCTTATATAAATAGTATTATAATTATATAATTCTAAAAAAGCTTATTATAATAAAGATATAAATAGTATTTTAAACTTTTAATAGCTTTTATAATAATTCTATTAATAAACTTAAATTTACTATTTATACCTTTTTAAAATATATTAATAAGTATATAAAAAATATTAATATTATATTAATATATAAATTTAAGTCTTATACTTTAATAATAAACTTTATTATTTAAAAATATATTTTAAAACTTACTATTAAAATATAAACTATTATTTATTTTATATAATATAATAAATATATAAGTAATTTTATATTCTTTCTTTAGTAAATATATAAAATTATTATACTTAATAGTTTCTTTAATTAAAGTAATATTCTTATTATAAAGTAATATAATATAGTTAGCTTAATATTTAAGTATTTTAATATTAAACTAAAGCTAAATATAAAGTAATTATTAAAGCTTATATATAGTTAGAAGAGAGTATATAATCCTTTTTTTTTAAAACTTTATTTTAATATATTATCTTTAAGCTTAGTTAAATAGAAAGTATTATATATAATTAAATTAAAAGCTATATATACTATAAAGAAAGAAGTTCTTAAGATTTTATTAAAAGAGAAAGTAATTAAAAAAGAGGTAAAAGTTATAAAAAGAAATAATATTACTTTTAATAATATTATATTTAATTATTTCTTTTTAAATAATAAGTAAAATATGAATATAAAGAATTCTTCTCTAATTAAAAAGCTTTTTATTTAAATTAAAAAAGAAAAAAAGAAGAATATAAAACTATTTTAATATAAATTAGTTTAATTAATCTTATATATAGTTATATTTCCTTATTTCTTACTTTTATAATTATCTTTATTATTCTTATTTTAAATATAATATCTTTTTCCATTTTATTAAATAATATTATAAAATTAATATTATTCTCTTTTAAATAGTTTTATTTATAATTAAGTCTATTTATAAGTATTTATAATAGCTTAAGATAAGGCTCTTTTCTTATAGCGCAACCAGCTCGTGACTAAATAGTCTCGAGGTTTTAATAGTCCTCATATCTTAAGACCACATCGTGTTGCCGCGGTCTTTAGTAGTTTAAGGATATCTCTATCACTACTAAGATGTTCCTCTATATTATACATCTGTCTAGCATATTGCTTGCTAGGGATATTTTCAGCCCTCTGTAGTGAAATTCGCAGAGCCATGTTGCCAGTTGTTTGTGGTGGGTTGATTGGTCGGGCAATTAATTGGAATGTGAGAGCTCGGATATCTTGAGTTGCGAAGATTATAGTACCTGGCTTCGATTCCCTCTGGAAAATCTGAGTATGATGCTGACTTGTAATAGCGAATTGCTTGGAGGTCTTGAATTGAATGGCTTGATATGCGAAGAGTGACCCTCGCGGCCTTCGCGGTCCTCGCAGTCCTTTTATCCTACGGCCATTTTGCCTTTCTAATATCTAGCTTTTCAAGCTACAGGAAGCATCTTAAAGGGTTAGTTGGGGCAACAAGTTTATACTCTGCAGTAGAAACTCTAGTCATTTTGAGTTGCTGTTACTTTGGGCTTGGGTTTTGAGCCTACATACTGTTATCCTTATTGTTGCTTGTTTTTTTTTAACTGTTTGACCTCTGGCCCCCCTCCGGGTGTGTGCTGCCAAGGACCTTAACCTAAATACTATTGTTTTAGTTTGTACACCTTGTAACTTAACGCTATCTCTAACAGCGAAGCTCCTTCGAGTATAGCGCATTATTAACTCCTTTACATTTCCCTTCCCAATACTATTCAGAGTGACCGGTTGCCCTTTGTCTCTGAATTCATCAAGACTGTACAATCTTGCCAATGCCAAGCTGAAAATTTCGTGAGAATGGCGAGCGAAACCAATTAGCATTCTAGGCTCATGTTGAGAAGTTGAACAGTCATTGCCCCTATCCGATCGTGCATGATGTGTGCTATGTTCCCACATCTTGAGCCACTTCTCCAAGTATTCCTGGAGAGCAGCGACTGTACTTGAGGAGAGCAAACAAGACCTCTCCTGTAGAAGATTATAGAGTGCAACGCTGTTAGATGGTACGGAAACTGAATTAGCAATAAGAAAAGCTTCTTTGAATCAAGAAGGCCATACCTGATATGAGGATGAAGCCGTTCAGCTCTGTCATCGTTGGCATAGGGAGGCTCGCGCTTGATGTCGCTTCGCAGAGCATTTGCACGGCCTGAGAGATTAGTGTGCGTCTCGTCTTTGGGTAGTCCGAGCAATGGTGCTTGAGTGAATTAACGAAGTCCTCCCCGTCCCCAACTGAAAAGTAAGCATCAGGATAGGGAAAAGAAAAAGCCAGATCTTGGATAGTGACATGGGGAGGAGTGTTATGAAAAATGGTGAAAGCGGTATCGAGAAGGAAAACAAATGTCTTTGTTCTACGACACGAATTGATGTCAGCTTTAACCGTTCTTTTACTGGTAGTTATAAATTTAGGAGATGTAACTGTACCGTCTCAACTGTTCTTCAACACAATGAAATTTCCCCATTCGTGACATAGATCAAACGAATTGGTCTCGTCGCCGAAATCAAATTCGAGAGCCTCTATCTCTTGGGACGCCTAGTTGCCATGTCAGCTGACTATAGCGGTCTTGATGTTTTCTTTTTTTCCAAGACAATGACAAACCTGGACAAGATGAGGATATCGTAGCTCCCTGACCCTAATTCTAGCCCTTCCCAGGTCTAAAGCACGCATATGAGAAGGCCGGTCTGCAACAAACGCAGTTTCGTTACACATGACATCTGCGAAACAGTTTCACCCGCGGCTTTATCTCTAGAAAGCCAAGGTAGCGAGAATATAAAAGCCTCAGTTGGATCCAGCCATTGCCGTGCTTTCTCGGCATCCGAGCTGTCTAAAGACACGCAAGCCCCGAGAAGGCACATGACCATGATCATCTCTGTCGGGATATGGGCCAGGTCCAGGCTAGCCCGGTGGATGATGGGGCAGTGGTAATGCCATCGCGTCCAATATGTGTTAAGTAGCCTTCGAAGGTTCTTGGGGTTGAACAGCTCAATACACTGGTTTGTAGTGCCTTGGTCGTCAAACACGAGGCCGTGTGTGCTTGGCTGTGAGGAATAGAGGAGCTTTTCCCAAATAGCCTTTGCCTGAGGCAACAATGGGTCAAACAACCACTCGACGCTTGTCTCTGTTTGGCGTCGCCACCACATCCATCAATCAATCCTCTGCTCCTCACCGACACAACTCCGACGCTCCGAGACATCGCCTAAATGAACCGCCCTGTAAGTTACCTGCCCGGCATTTCAGCCAAGTTCGTTTACCATTCACCAAGCGGTATTGCCGGCAACAGGCTTGCATGTACCTACACTACAGATCCACCTCACCAAGTGTGAAAGGCGACCCGGGTGCTTTGGAAATCTTTCACGGCTTCCCTTTGTTGATTTTTGGGTAGTAGACAAAAGTACTGTCAGCACCATATGAGTAGTGGTATTTGAATAGCCCCACCACTTACTGGAATACTTGATAGAGAGCCAGGTGTGTAGATAACATCTAGAAGCTCTCTACTCCTTCGTGTCTTTCTATTACTAAGGCGCACTTACTCTTCACTGCTCTCAGAAGAGTAGCAAGTTGCTATCTTGCTGGTAGGGGCACACAAGCTCTCCTAACCCACTCAGCTCCTGCAAAATCCAATCTTCATCCAGCTGTTCGCTATGTAGAGAGAGAGCGCGGGGTCTGCTTTGTCTGGAGAGGATCCACAGTGGAAAGGTTCCATATTGAAATCCCCCAAGATTCCACCTATGGACATGCCATCTACTGGTGGGAACCGCGGTTGGGAATCCCAAGTCGATGACATGTTACTAGGCATTTTCGGGGCCGGCCAATTTGCCGCGACATTCAAGTTAATTTCCGATGGGAGCAAGCTGGGCGAACATTGGCTGTCCCGCGTGGCATCTGAAACCGGTGGACAAACGACTGGCGGCGTTCCGTCTGCCACACCGCGGCTTGACTGCCACATCTTGTCCGATCTAGATCCCCTCACCCGCCGCTCGACGTTACGGAAATTATCTATCTTGGTCCGGAGGTGGTTTGAGATGCTAGAATGCGCAGCCAACTTGTGAATCACGTTCATGGCTAACCTGACACCCTCCGTGCAAATGTCGCCGTATATAGGTTCATTAGTGACGATGACGACGAGAAGAGAAGCCAGCGCCGACTCGAGGAAGAAATTATACGTCTGCTGCTGGATCTTGTACAAATCAGCAGTCTCTGTCAGCTGTGCTAGCACGCGGATAGTGTCCTGAGCGATCTCGATGAGCGTGTTGATGCTCGAAGGGTTGATAAGGCGTTTCTGCCCACGCGGCATCGCTTTGTGGTGGATCACATTGCGATGGATGACAATGCGCATCTGGTTTGCGCGCAGATACAGCATCAAACGCAGTCTCCAATGGCCCCAAACGTGTTTCTCCGGGTCGAACGTCTCCTCGACGCCACGGAATTGCAGTTTGATGGGGAGGCTTTTGCGCCACTGCAGCACGCGGAAGTCGAGCCGGTCACGAGTCCCCTCTACAAATGCCGTCGATGATTCAGGGCTCGTCGTTGCCGAGCGCCAGACATGGGAGGCGATTCGTGTGTAGACTATCATGCTCTTGACGTACATGGACGAGAATGATGATTCATCCTAGACGGTAGGTGTGAGCGGCATGTGCGTCAATGTCAGCAATGTCCACGGCAAGGCTTACTGGTTCCGGTAGATCGTGGTCGATATCAGCATCTTGAAGGACAAAGGGCAGACCAGAGCCGTAGCTGAAGCGTCGTTCAGTATTGTAGACAGACCAAAACAGTTTGACGGCCTGCCGTAGCTCGTTGCGTGTAGGGTAGCGTTTCTTCAGCGTCTCAGATCGATGGAAGCCGAGTTCGAGTAGCATACGAGCGGCTTCGCCCGTCATTCTCCATGCCAAAATCTCACGATCTGAGTGGAAATATAAGAATGCCTGACGCACTTTCGGTCAATCAACAGTCTCACAGAGGCCCTTACGTCCATGAAAACTTACCATCAAGACAAGGAGAACGATATCTTGGACGCCGATACGATCCCTTGTTGTTCTATGTCTTACAACCGAGGCCATCTTGTCCACCCAGCGTGCTCCAATATCGCTCCGCCCTCCACTTTGGAGAACCATGACTATCGATATAATAACCACTAGCTGCTCGTCATAGCGGTCTTCTTTCACCGCTGGCGTGCTTGCCTTAAGCGTCTCGGCGCGGCTGCCTAATCTCGCTTCTTTGTACGTGACAGCGATGTATTTTCTCAACGGATCGAGAGCAACAACAGGGTACGACAAACCTACTTCTTCCTCGTAGATGGCCACCATACGCAGCAGGGTCTCACAGCCCAAGTCGGAGAGCTTGGCAGTCCTTGGCCAAGAAGTTTCTGTGGCGTTGATGACACCCGCAGGTGTCTCGGCGTCGCCAAGTTGTGACATCTTTTGCTCATATAGAAGCATGCTCAGGCTACCATTATTACCGTCCTGGGCTGCTGTGGTGTGTAAGGACTCGTTCGTGCCTCCACCGTGGCCAGGGGACGACTGGTGAACTACAACTGGGTCATATCTGCAAAAACAATCTATGAGTAGCCAGACCAGCGGCGAAGGAAATAAAGGCATCATATGAACTCAACTGACGGGTAGACTGATGTTGGCGATGCTGCCAGGACGCCACGGGTCCTGCCACGAGAGCTCTGGATATATGTGCACTTGATGTATTTGCCCTTGCAATACAAGCACGGAGTTTCGCTGGAGCATTTGATCTTGCGACGCTTGCAGCCTTCGCTACACAAGGTAAGAAAGCGCTCGAATGTCTTCGTGGGTTTATGGAACGGGAGGGAACCGACCATGCAATTTGCGTGTAAGGCTTCCGTCGCCTCGGCGACAACCTCATAGCAGAGGTCGGTAGTTGAGGAATATCTACCATTATTCCGACAGAAGTCGGAAAAAATAGAAGATCTAATAAACTGCGTCTGTTATTCGCTTTTCTATTCTTCCCTTTTTTTCCTGCAACTGGATATCCCCGCACTCGGGTTATTCCCAACGTCTAGTGCTCCGTGATAAGAGGTCGCCCAGATGTCAATGACATGATTTGGCCGCGTCAACGGCTCATCGACTATTGAGACTCGAGGTACCAATTGCCTATATATATTCCGTGGATGAATACTGCATCCTCTATTTACGAAGGCTCACTACTACCCCAGTCTCCCGATTCGTATCAACAAGACGGAAACCATCCCAGCTTTCAACATCAGGCCGCACCCGATTCGTACCGGCACTATAACCCTATGTAGCCTTACGGCAGATAAGGTAGTTCTATGGATCTCTTACCACGCCACCCTTGTCAACCTGCATCGGCCATTCCTCAACGCCTCCTACGAATACGCAGTCAGCGACCCAAGCGTGTCTCTTGGAGCCCGCGGACTCCGACATGCTGGACTTATTTACATTTGTAAGCTCCGAAATCTGGGAGAGGAAGTGAAAATACGAGCTTGGAAAACACGGATTCCTCTGAGGTCGTAGCATCCATCCATATCTATTTCGGGATCTCTGGGGTCCGAGAATCCCGGTACCCGAATGTGTCTGTTGCTGTTGGTTACTCGTGTTTGAGGCATATCTATAGAGCGAGATCGGCTCTATCATGACAACATGTTAGACGTCCAGCTCATTCATATATCACATACTTCTTTCTTCTAAAAAAAGCCACGGAATTATATTATATCCAACAGACATGTTAGCATTTTAGAAAACCTAGAGAACGACGACCTAAGCTTCTCTATTTACATGCCGACAGGAGTAGGGAGACTTGGAGATACGTAAAATTCCACATCTAATTAGTCGTGTAGCGTGGGTCTTCGTACTACGATGCATGCATTGGCACATCAAATGATTGACGCTGGTCCCTGAAGATGCCCTCTAATTGGTCTAGAGGTATCGATTCTCCTTCTAGTACTCTATGTTTGGTAACATGGATATGCGAAGCTTCGTGATAAGCCGTTGGCTATTTTTAGTAACAGAGCCCAACATCCACCCAGGACTCAGATCTTGTTAGTTTGGAGTGAGGGGCTCTGAAGACTTGCAGCCTTGCTAAATATAGCCTCTTAGCCATACCCGATGTCTTGACTGAGAAGGTTAAGGAGCTCGTTCTCATGCGGAATGTCGTGTTGCACTGCCTGCCCAATGTGGTACTCTACTTATAATTAATCATCTGTCAAATACGGGTATGTACTATGACAACTTATATTTATATTTGCCACTCTCACACCAGATGAATATTTTATCTCCTAATAAGAACACACCACCATCCATCATCCTTTTATAGCCGATCTCGACTCGGTGCGATCAAGCTGGGTGCGCATTCAGGACCCTTACCATATTCCGCCTACTCAATCATCCTCTCTTTTCTCTGTTCTCTTTCGCGAGGGTTATCCAACATCCAAGCCGAATTCTTCATCTCCTACGGCCTATGCTTCAATATATCCAGCATGGACTTCGTGCAAATATTCACCGCCCTCTTCGCAATTATCGCCACTTCTCGTGCAAACAATTGCTATGTTCAGTATAGCGCCAGTCTTCCCGGCTACTCCACTTGTGGGAAACCAGGCACAATCGACGACTGCCTGTCGCAGCTTCAGGACCTTAACGAGAGGGATGTAAACCGTTGTTACATCATCGCCGGGTGTAGTGTGGATGAGGCTGAAGACGAGGCCAAGTTTGCTATTCAACGTTGTCGGCAGCTTTCTATCAACGAGCTCAAGAGACGTGATACAACCGGCATCGACTCGGACGACCACATTACTACAGCGGATGGAGATTCATCTACGGAAGACGCTCCATCCGCAAACGCTTCATCGGTAGACATTTCGAGTGCAGAGACTTCTTCTATAGAGGCCTCTTCTACAGAGGCCTCTTCTGCAGAGGTGACTTCTAAACAAGCTTCATCGGCAATGTCCTCAGCGACAGCGATTTCATCCACATCCGCGTCATCGAAGGTTGCCTCGTCGACAGTCTCTTCCTCTACGATTGCGTCATCAACAAAATTTTTGTCTACACTTGCTTCAACATCTAGTAATAGCATGTCAGGGACTGCGTGTTTTACTACGAGCACGAAGTATATCGATGTTTGCGACGTCCACACTACCGGAGGCCACGCTGAGACGGCAACCTGTACTAAAGCCAAGTCCTTGTCAAGCACGTGCGCAGGGAACCGAATATGCACTACCAATGCTAAGCGAGAAGATATATGTATGGAGAAGCAGGGTATGGGGATTGAGGGGGTTGTTGTCGGTACTATTTTTGGTGCTGCTATAATCGTTGGCTTTTTCTACATCTTCTTCACATGTTTAAGGGCATCTAAAAAGCAGAAAATCATCGCATCTAAAGCTCCGTCTACAGATACGAGTTGTACGCCATTAATCCCCAAGGAGTTAGCCACTTAGTCAAAGAATAGATGCTTCTCTGCACTGTCCTACCGCGGTTGCGACTCGCTACCATTCATGGTAACCTTGGGCTAAAAAGTAAAAGGAAACAAAATCATCTACAGGTACAACTAAAAAAGACAACCTATTTACTATTGCTCCATGCTATACTGTTCGCCGCGGCCCGCTCACAGTATTCCATGTTCGCTAGCAAAGACAAAAGCAGTACTAAAAGACAAAATAAGTACAAGGTCAACACGTTAAAATCTAAACTAAACTAAAATGAAGCTATCGCAACTCCCCGATTAAAAAACCAGTCATCCTGACAGGTAAACCCCACACGCACAGCCCATGCTCTAAGTACCTAAAAGTCCAACACATCATCGATATCATCAAACATATCGTCCGCTTCAACAGCCCTCAGCTATTATATCAAAGATTCCAACTTCATAGTCAGAACAGGGTTCATAAAAACTGCATTCTCCGCAGTATTACACCCTTACAAAGGCTTACACACAATATCAATATTCAAAAAAAACTTCTTCCTATCAAGTTTTCC
Organism: Dactylonectria alcacerensis; assembly: GCA_029931735.1. Lineage (NCBI taxonomy): Eukaryota > Fungi > Ascomycota > Sordariomycetes > Hypocreales > Nectriaceae > Dactylonectria > Dactylonectria alcacerensis. The sequence continues at coordinate 226,659 of JAPMUZ010000006.1, read as the reverse complement.
TTCGCAGTTACAGGTCATCTCAACCCAACTCAGATAGTCTTTATTATATAGACGATTACCTAACACCTCGCTAAAGTTCTTCAAGGCTCGTTTAAATGTATCCGTCTCCGCCTCCTTCTCATCCCCTTCTATAGCCTCTGCTTCCATTTTCATCGGCTTTCCTCCACCAAATCCAGTCCCTTCATGGAAAGTACTACATTTTGTAGACCGAAACACAGTGATCCGGACTCTCACAGTCTGGTTCAAGATCCATTTACCATAGCCAACCTCTGATTATTTGGAGATGAGTAAATAACCTCAGAACTCTACATATCATTCCCCAAAAAATAGTTCGTGAGCTTCACAACTTCGGCTCCCGTCAAGTATAACAACTTTACCCCTCTAAAACCAGGTCTCTTCAATACAAACTCGGGCCCAAGCCCTCTATTCAATTTACAATACTTCTCTGAAGTTGTATCTGCATTCCGGTGCAACTTATTATATGATGGCGGGGATGACAGCCCAGACTCACTAGTCCTTCATCACTTCGCTAGAGATTCCATCTCTTAAATGTAATATGTAAGAAACAAACACTGCTTGTGTTCAATATCTCTCTTTCTCTTAAAAGAACAGACGCCTGCCTATGGAAAAAAAGAAACGACTCCTCCTCCGTCGTTCAACGGTGTAGTACCACTTGTAGCCCACGGCGTCCCATAACGACAGCAGCAGTGACATACAAGGGTGCCCGTTTAACTTACATGCGACTTCACATATAAGGTTTCTACAAAAATAAACTCCGGCACGAATCGGGGTCTGTTACAATCCCCTGTCAGTCACCCTAGCTCAACTAGCTTTGTGTATATTACTATTAAAAGCTAGGCCGGGCCTGAAAGCATAGGAATGTTGTGTTGTGATTGATCTGACTGGGTCAGTTCGTGGATTCTCCCTGCAGCATTTGCCGTATTTTTCTCATAGATTTCATAGACGTCTTTCCACGTCTCAGTGTCCTGGGACACAGAATTCAATGCCATGAACAGGACAAGCACCGTCGCTTGCGCCAACACGTCGGTGAAGAAAGAGGTAGGATCGTACGACTCTAGATCGACGGAAACGCTCGACAATGTGGCCAGGATCTCTTTCCTCAGTATGTCATCCAGTGCCGTATGGCGTGCTAGGTAGTTCTGGGACTTGGGTTCTATGATTTGCTCCGCGTGGCACTGGTTTCGGTGAGAGATGCTGCGTGCGAGGACTGTGACAATGACGATCGTTTTGGCATATGGCGTTAAAAGCTGTTCGCTCTTTTGCGCAATAGCTAGGGCTAGGAATTCGGTTTCGACATCTTGCTGGTGGTGAAACTCGGTCTCTGGACCCGGCAGGCGGGTAAGTATCTACCGGTATCTGTTAGGTATACAGGTAGTCTTTCCGCACAGCGGAGACTGAGGCTTGATCTTACCGTTTGCTCATTTAGAGCCAACGGCTGGCGGTTAACGAGGCTGGCATAACACTCAAGCGCATATGCCGTGCAAAAAGTCCTCCGCCGCTCCTCGATCTCGACCTAGGACAAATTGGCCTAAGCTGAGATATGCCAACCTTCCGGCTTATCGATCTCATGGAGTTTCAAGATATGGACCAAGCAAAAGCAGCGACTTGCGCTAATCCAACCCCTCAGAGGGCTAGTCTTCAAGATCTCGTAGATAGACAGGAGGAGCCACGCTTGTACCAACTCTATGGGAACAGCCTCCTCTAGTAAGCTACGATCCAACACATCCAGCGTGCGGCAGGTGTGATGGTACAGCGGGGACAGAAGATGATTGAACTGGGTTCCCATGGACGCCGCGAGGGTCCACAAGGCATGTTGTAAGTAGGGAAAGGACTCGCTTGCCTCCGACGCCTGGTTAGCCAGTGCGTAGTAGCGGCGCTGGTTGATGATAGGCACAAAGACGTGCACCCGTTCAAAGAAAAGATTTTGTCTGTGGCAGATGGTTAGCTCATCACTCCCCCGTAGACTGTTATGAAGAGCTTACAGGTCAGCGCGCTCCAACTCTGACATTTGCACCGCGAGGGAACCCGGAAGAAATTTGGACGTTAATGTCTCGGAGTCTTGTTGCCTCGGGCCATGGCAAGCGCCAAGTGAAGCGAAGCACAATGCTGACCTGGATGCATTACTCCCTAGTGCTGGCATGGAGAAGTACGTGGACTCTGTGAAGGTATCGAGGTGTTTGTTCCATTCACCATCATTATCAAAAGGGACTGTCTATAGCCATTGAGGAAACACTATAGGCTCAAGGGCATAGACGTCCAATAAACCGTGTGGATTTATGGTGTTGTCGCCCTCAGAATACTCTTCGCCGGGTCGACCGCCACTGGCTGGTCCGGTTCCCAAGCTTGTCGGATTGTATCTTCTCGTCCAGCAGGGTGCGTGTCCGTCTGGGCTTGTGAAGTCTAAAGTAGCTGACGCTCGAGGGACGCTGCACATTGCATTATAACATTAGCTACGACGTAGTCACTAAGCCGCCGTACACCTCACCTATGCGAGACTTGAGTGCATCGACATGCCCCTTCTTCGGGCCCCTTGGCCGGCGGGCCGTGTTGGTAATACACATAACCCCTAGATCGAGACAGGTGCCGCATGGAGGTTGACCCATGTCGCACCGAAGCTTTCGTGAACGGCATTCCTCACAGGCGAGGATACTGTGCGGTTGACGGCTTTTTGTCCGTGCTGGCGTGGAGTCCCTCATTGTGGTTTGCTGTTCTCATTGCCCCTACATTTAATAGAAATATGGCTTCCTTAAACCTTTTCCAAGTTAGATCAACCTAGGCATTTCCCATTTCGGAAGACTCTACCTTACCAAAGCCCGTAGACAACCGTAATGGGACCTGCGAAGTATAACTTATAGCCTTCGCCGATGTGTCCGTCTGCCGCAACATCCGCCGACCGGAAGGTTGCCGCAGACCGGGAGATAGGAAGAGAAGCCGGTGAGGTTGGCGAGGGTGAGATACACGTTCCGGGTATTTAGCAGGGACCAATGTCATAAGCGGTGGCTTTGAGGAATGAAAGGTCTATGCCCCGGCCCCGGACTTAAAAGAACCCCTCTCCTTGGTCGGCTTAAGTGTGTACCGCGGTTAGCATCTGCTCTCCTATTTGGTCTTTGGTCTTTGGTCTTTTTCCCCGTGCCTTTGCTAAACCATTGCTACACCGTTATCAGCTGATTCCATGTCGACACTTCGCATTTATTTACCTACTTCATAGAAGAAGACACTGCTCCATCCTCTACATTCACATCTCACTTCCGACATTTGACATACATCACTAATTTCTATATAAATATCATCATTAGCAACGCCAGAATTGCATACTAGCCCCAGTCCGCTGTGCCGAGTCCTGATAATATGCCCATTCCACATCCAGTTGCTGAGACACTCAACTTCCTGCAGCCGCTCAAATGTCATAGAGAGCCAGTCCAATGATGCGGTCCTACGAGCGCTGAAGAAGGTTCGTTCCAGCTCTGCTAGCTCAAGACTTACTGAGAGTATATTAATGCCTATATGACTAAGGTGTGGAAACTGCTGTTGTTATTTAATACAACACTGGTGATCCCAAATGTATTTGTCAATGCTCTCAGCCGCAGCGTATACTTAGAATAGAGCTACAATCCAGGAAGTCGCGATGCTGCCCATGAGCAAGCATGCCACAACGGCAGCAAGTGCATGCTTGCTCATCGTCATCTTCTCTCAGTTCGCGCTCCGTCCTTGTTGCTTTTCCTTCCTCTCCAGCCACTTCAGACTCGAGATTTGTACGTGTCCGCTCACAGAATTCCCCTTTGCGGTTCCGTCCTGCACAGTCAGCTCCTTGGTGAAAAGCTACTAACAGTGTGAATGTGAATAGTCTTCTTCAACCTGTTTGCTTTCTCCGTATGTGGTCCTCTATCCCCCATCTTCTTGTCAGGGACTAAATCGTTCAGCATCAAGTCACCTGTCGTCGTCGCTTTGCTCGTCGCCCGCCTGCCGCCCCCCTTCGCTCCAAGGTATACTACTATTATACGCTTGCTCGATTCTTGATATGGACTGGTCCGCTGACAGTGATTGCTAGATGACTTCCCGCCGCTCTCGCCGCCTCGCCCTGCTCTGGTGCGCCGCTGCCCGACGCCGTCGCCTGGCTGCCCTGCAGCGACTTCGCGTCGCTCGCGTCTCTCTCTTCGCCGGCTGTCCCCCGGCTGTCCATCGTGCTGCCCTCGCAGCAAACCAGCGTGCTCGCGCCGAGCACGATGCCGCCCGCCGTCATGCCACCAATGCCCTCTCGGGCGATGTCTCCCTGGTGCCCGAGGCCAATGGGCCGGATTTTGTCGACGACGACGACGACGACTTCGAGGCCCCTCCCGATACCGACTCGGGAATAGAGGAGTAGGGGTTACCTTTGAGTTTTGCTGGACCAACTATATCTTTCTTAATGGTGTCCGAGTACTGGCTTTGTTCTTATCACACGACATAACATGAATAATGACCCGGCATAGCAATGTTTTTATTTTGCGCCAGCCTCTAAACCTGTGTCCATGAGACATCATGCAGAATATGTTTCTTAAGCTTTAGATATGGAACGACAGATCCAACACTTGCTATTTCTTCAGGCGGGAGGCTGATGACCTTTATGTCAAGTCCATATAGGCCGCGATCTGGGTTGGCAAATACCTCGTGCCACGCCTGTTTAACCTGCTTCGATATGTCAAAGCTCCAAGTGCCCAGCCAGGTCATGTTGCCAGATCTATCCGATTTCTCATATCGGAAAATACCAGCCTCTCCAGTCTTGCAGTACCAAATCTCCAGTACCTTGAGCTTGGGCATTTTCTTTGCGGCCTCAGCTATATTCTCGAGCAGTTCGTTAACTGCAGCACTTGAATGGGATACCAGTGTATCCGATGTTAGTGCTATCGTTATTAGAACCCCCCCGTCGAGTTGTGGGTTGGGTAAAAAGAAGTCCCGGGCATCAATGGCGAAAGAGATAGAGATGTGTTCGAGGTGGCGGCTGGTTTTGATCATGGCCTTGAGTAGTCGGCGGTTTAATCGTGGTATTGTCATTTTCCTAGGTTGCTGGTGGTATGCAGTACTAAACTCTTCGTAGAAGCTGAATTGCTTGAGTGAAGGCGGTAACTCATGTCCAAGTAGTGCTGAGTCTATATAATGTGAGCGTACTTGACATGTTCCAGAGGTGAGCATAACTATACCTATATCCCATTTTTTGTCATCTCTCCTCCGGCCGTAGCACCATCGCTCAAGGTGAATGACTTCAAGGCAAGGTGCAGCTTTGAATATCTGAGAGAGAGCCTTTGCGCTGATATTCCGAAAGTACCGCCGACGAATAAGAAGACAGGCGATGGCTTGTACCTTGGGAAGGTTGCGCGCACTTTGATCTTCTCCACTTATATGTCTGCCAAAGTCAAAATCCAGCGGCGTTGTTCCTAAGAACCTCCATTTCTGCCAGTTCCACACATCTAGCCACGATATATCAGTAGGAACATCTTCAAAGCGTTTTAAGTGCTCCAAATGTGGATCAGGCGAGGCAGGTTCAGAGAAGCCTTGCTTTAGGAAATTGGCATATGATGCGCGGATATTCCTGTAATCGTCGTGATCCATCCCCATCTCGAATGACGAAACAATGCCGAGTTCAACTGTGAGCCGGTGGTTCCTCCAAGCTGAGAGAACCTCCCAAAGGTTCCGGACTGCCTGCGTAAATACGACGTTATTCTCGTCGATATTTAGGGCGTGGTTATGAGGCCTCCTATCATCAGCATCTTCGATGGGAATCTCCAGGACGATATGCTTGATGTAGCCCCTCCGGCAAGGACGAGCAAGGCCGGCAAAGTCTTGAATATCAGATGGATGTAATATGAAATGGCGAAACGTTCTTTGCTCCACAATCAATTGCCAGTGTTTGCAGACACAAGCGCAGAGGGAGAGGTGAGTCCTAGAGCCATTTGAGCTATTGTCCGGTTCCATTAGCCACGTTAGGATGCAGAGCTGGATTTCTGGCGGTAATGTGTTTTGCGGTGCCATTTTGGGGTGAGGGCGTGCTCTTTTGTGGCAAGGGGAGAATGGCATCTGTCAGACAGGGCGGATCCTATTAATATAGTGGGGAGGAAAGCCAGCTATTTATACCTAGAGTTCTGGGTAACCCTGATGGCCTCGGATCAGTAATGTCGTTGGAGCCGACGATCTAGGTTTTTGAGGTTGGTCTAGGTTTGAAGTTTCAATCTAGGTTTAATCAGTTCCACAGTACGGATCCGGGCTTATGTAGAGCTTAATTTTCCTATTAGACATATTCCTCTTACTTCAAGCAGCACTTTCTCAAAGACTGCCAATACTACGTGATTCTCGATATCCTGGACGAGCTCGAGGCTGAAGATGCCCTGGAAGTGCTGCAGCGGCTTGCGAAGTTGCAGTGTCTCATTTCCAGCTGCATGTATAGCACACCCACGGTGACACTCTCGGCATCCAGTTCCTACGACTGCGATCACGGGCTCCTTGCTTACCTAAAGGTGGCATCGCTAAAGAGCGAGGGTCGGGGTATTACAAGTATTAACAGTCTAACTACAAGGATTATAATAATAAGTAGTTAGCATAATATTAAATGGAAAATGTATTTGCGCCATGCCTCAATAACAGCTGTATTACCTCCTCATAGCCTTTTCATAAAGCGGCTTCTAAAGCAGTTTAATTAATAGCAGAAGCAGTGCGTTAAATACAACATTCACATAGGATATTTTCATTAGATGGCATGTGAGGCAGACCAGAATTTCTTGGACAATGACAGTTATCTAACAGTCTTGCACTCAGGCTAGGCCTTACGAAGTATAGAGTAGTCCAAAGGCGGATTTCTCTTAAGCTAAGCTTAGTGAGCAAACTGGAAATCCTTACGCTTACTTCTAGCATTAGTTATAGTTTCGAGATAATGGACCTGCTCTTATATAGATATTAGACTTAATAGAAGAACTTTAAGCTAGTATTTATAGAAATTACTTCTTTACTTAGCGCATTTTAATATCTATCTCTTTACTTATTATACTAAATATAATAACCTTTAGTAAGTAAATAGATAATAATATTAGCTAAAGTAATAGCTATAATTTGCTTATTATTATAGCGATTTAAGTTACGCTTAATTAGTATATAATTTTAAAGTTTAAAAAGAGAGGTATAAGCTAAGACTTATAATAAGGTCTATTATTAATATAATAAATATTAGTACTAGTAATTCTACTAACTTAGTAAAATATACTTTAATAAAGTTAGTATAAATAAGCTATAGAATATTTAATTAAAGGGCTTATTTATATAAAGTAATAGAAACTGTCTTTATATAGACTGTGTTTAAATTCTAACTATACTAGCTTACTTAAATTATATGCGCTTTTTAAAAGTTAGACTTAATTTAATTATGCATTTAGTAAAGACTTTAACTTATTTAATAGATATAATAATAAGACAGTTAAGACTATATACTTACTTTATAAAGAGATAAAATCCGGAAGTATTATAAAGGTAATAAGAGTAATAAGAAGCTATAGCTAAGTAAATACACTTATTAAAGCTTTCTTATTTTAGATTTTTAAAAGAAATATTAAACTTATCATTTAATAAGTATAAGTTAGTATTAATATAATTTTAATTAAACTAAATCCGTTCTTATAATTATAGCACTTAGTACTTAATATAAAATAATTAGTAAATTAGAGTTAAAAATTCTAAAGCTAATATTTTAAAAAGTAAGAGTAAGATAAGTATTTAAAAGTGCTAATAGAATTAAAAAGGTAAGGCTAATTATAAATATTAATTATAAATTATAATTATATAAAGACTTTTATAATAACTTAAAGTGAATAGCTTATTAATTATATATATTACTTTTAAAAGGATTATTTTAAAGAATATAGTTTATTATTATAACTTTTTTATACTTATTAAACTAGCCTGTCTTATTTTATTAAGATTTTATTTAAATTAGAGATATAATTATAATAAACTATAATTAAATACTTATTATTAATATAAAAAGACTTTTAATAAAAAACAGCTAACATACTTAATAAGCGAGCGCCGCAACCAAGCGAGCGCTGCACCTATACTATATACTCAAAACTCTAAACTTTAAATTTCCTAAAATAGGCTACATAGCTTTAAGATTTTTAAGGATTTAATTTTAAATATCTAATTAAAAAGTTAATAAACTAGTATTTTTTTTAGACTTTTTAAAAAATTATTAAACTAGTTATAAATAGAAATAGTAAAATAGATAGTGTGAATTTTATACTACTAGCGCTATAGATATATATAATTTAAAAAAATTCTTAAAAATAAGATATTTTATAAATAACTTAGGTTAAAAATCTTAGCTATTTTAGGCTTAGTTTGGATTTTTAAGATTTTTTTTAAAATCATAATTTAAAGTAAAAGTTTTATTGTAGCGCTCGCTTGTCTGCGGCGCTCGCTTATTAAGTACGTTATCTTTAGTTCTTATATTTATAATATTTATAAAGTTATAAGAGTTTAAATACTACAATTAGTATTATTATATTAATAATATAAAGACTTATTTAAAATAGAATAAGTTAGAAAAGAAGCTTTATATTCTTAAAAAATTAAGACTAAATTATAAACATTAGTATAAAGGCTTATTAGATTTATAATAAGAATATATTAAATAAAGAATTATATTTAAAATAAAACTGTTTTAAAAAAGACTAAAGAGAATTTAATAAATTAAAAAGCTAGTTTTATTACTAAGTTAAAATTAAAATACTATAATAATACTTTATAAGTATATAATAATTAGAATTTAAATTAAGTGTTTATTTAGTTTTATTTTAAAAAAAGCTTAAAAGAGTATAAAACTTACTTATTAATTAAGTTTTAATTTCTTATTAACTAGTTAAAATAGAAGTTTAGTATATAAAAAGGTAAGTTTAAACACTATATTACTTAAATTAAAGTCTATTTTAATTAGTCAGTTTTAGTTTTTTATTTATATTTTAAAAGCTTTTTACTATTAATATTTAAGCTAAAATTATTAAAAAAGTTATTAATATTAGCTTAATTAAGATTTCCTTAATCTAAGTTTAAAGTAAAGAATATAATATAAGCCTAGTTAGTAATCTTTTAATTAAGTTTATTAATAAGTAATTATTTAATATTAGCCTTTGAAAAGTATATTTTATTTTACTTATATATAAGCTCTTTTACTTATATTTATTTTATACTTAAGTCTAATTAATAAAGGTTTTTATACTTTTTAATAAATTAAAAGTATTTAATAAGTAATAAGTTATTATATATAAATAACTATATAATAATCTTATTAAGATTAAAATAAGCCTTTTTATACTTAAATAGAGTTATAATAAGAAGAATTAAATATTCTATCTTTTAAAGTTTTTATTAATTAAAAATATAAGCTTTAATAGCTTAAATATCTTTATTTAATTAAGAGGTATTTAATACTTTATTATAAGTTATAATAGCCTTAAGCTTTTTTAAGAATAATTTATTATTCTTTTTTATAATAGCTATTATTATTTTTTTTTTATAAAAAAAATGAGAATATATATTTAAAAATAATTAATAAAGTAAAAGAAAACTGTTTTATATAATTTTTAATATATTAGTATTAAGCTTTAATAAAAGCCTATTAATTCCCTTTTATTTTTTAAACTCTCTTTTATAAATAGCTATATTATAAAGACTTTTAATTAATTTATTAAAGTCCTTTAAATAGTGTTATATAAGCTATTTATATAAAAGCGAGTATTAAGTATATTAAATAAAAGTGTAAAGATTATAAAAATACTAAAAATAATATAATTTTAAATATATTTTTTTAAAATCAAAAAAGGCTTTTATTTTTTTAATTATATAATATATAATAATATAATAAAATATAAATTAAAATATATTAAAGTTAAAAGTTTACTTATATTAAAATGTTTTTTTATTATAAATCTTAATATAATAAAGCTGTTTTTTATAATACACTTAAATTAAAACTCTTAATGCTTAGAGGAACTATAAAGTAAGTTCTAGAAGGTTCCTTAAGCTAACCTTTTACTAGATATATAGAAAGTATAGACCATTTTTTACTAAGTCTTTATCAATTTTATAGTATTATTTATATATTTTTACTATCACTTTTTACTATTAGTATTAGCTTATATAATTACTTTTTAATAAGTATAAGAGAAGGAGACAGACCTAGGATATTACTATCTTATAGCTTATAAATATAATTACTAAGGTATATACTATAACTTAGCCTTAGAATTCTTAGAATTATATTAAAAAGAAGTATTATCTTTTTTATTAACTTTAGTTATTAAAGTAAACTCTATTATTATATCTTAATCTTAAAACTAGCTTTTATATCTATAGTTATATTTAAAGTACTACTTTATCTTATTTCTAAGCCTCTTTAGCTTATAAATAGCTTCTTTTATTTATCTATTTAATATATTCTTTAGTTTAATAAAATTGCTTTATACTAGTCTTTAGAAGAGATATAGCCCTTCTTACCTCTCTGCTCTTAAGAGCTATATATATAGGCTTATAAAGCTAGGTCTTATTACTATACTATTACTATAAATACTTTTAAGGTTAAGAAGGACCTTTAAGAATTGCTTACCTTAGCTTTTCTAGTCTATTATAGTAAAAGCAGGAGTATATAAAGGTCCTATTCTATAAGTAACTAACCAAAAGCCTAACTTGCTTCTTAAGCTAGGATTCTTCCTTTATATAGAGTTAGGAATAACTACTATTTTATTCTTAATAAAGAGCATACTTTTTAAAAGTCTGAGTATTATAAAGTCTATAATATTATCTAACTAAAGAAGAATAGCTACTAAAGGGCCTAAGTAAAGCATTATATTACTAATAAGAGCAATAGTACTATAAGTAAGGTTAGGAAAGATATTAACTGCTTTAAAGAGCGTTTTATTAACTAGCTTTAATTTAATAAGCTGGTTTTAAGTTATTACTACTAGTATCTCTTATATATAGAAGAATAACCTAAGGGTTAGGAGTTATAAGTTATCTTTATAGTAGAGTATATTATATAGCTCTTCTATATATAACCACTTTCTTACTTTAATATTATACTTTATTATAAAGATTAAAATATGCTTACTCTAAGTATAAGCCTACTATATAATAGCTACTATATTTAAGTCCTACTTCTCTTAATTTAAAAGTATAATTATCTATAGCCTATTAGTAAAAGAGGGCTAGGATGCTTAGTTATATAAGTAATAATATAGCTATTAAAAGTCTAGCTCTATTTACTGCCTATTATATAAGTGCTAGAAAAAGCTATATAACCTTATATACTTAGTAATATAGACCTATTCATAAAGTATAATAATAGTTATAAACTAAATAAATAGTTTATATACTATAATATACTTTACTAAGCTCTCTAGTCTCTATTTACTACATTCTCTAAGCTCTAGTAAGAGAAGACTAGTCTATCTAACCGGTTTAAACTAAAAGAAGTTATTAAAGAAGATAATAATTAGAATCTTACTAAAAGGGCAATATATATTATCTCTATATAGCCTTAAGTAGCTATCTATAGATACTAGCATAAGGCTACTTACTTAGCTAATCTTATTAATAATTAATATAGTCTTACTCTTTTAATATAGCTTCTTTTCTTTTAATATATTCTTTATAATCTTTATCTTATCTTTAAATCTAATATTATATACTAAATAGAGAGTCACTTTATTAATAAGTATAGCTATATTTCTATTAGTACTTATTAAAAGTAGTATATAAAGGCTGCCTTTTAACTAGAATATATCCTTAATAGTATATATAATATAAGATTTTCTTATACTCCCTTTATTATTAATATATTAAAGGTATTACTTACCTTTCCCTTTTTAAAGCTAAGTACTATACTTATTAAGGAATACTATTAATAATAATAATACTATTAATTATAGCTTATTTAAGATCTATTGCCTTATTAAACTTAGAGTAATATTAATATATAATATATAAAGGCTGACTTTAAGACATATTTAGCCTCTTAGGCTAATTCTATTCATTAGTATTTCTTCTATTTAAACAGGCTATTATAGAATATCCAGCCTTCTATAAGGACTATTAGTATATATAAAGGATGTATTACCTTCCTTACTTTAAATATTTATTATAATATTAGTATCTTCTTTCTTTTAAAGCTTTAATATTATATTAATTTCCTTTTAATTAAAGAGCTTTATACTATAGAAAAGTGAATCTTAAATGTCTTATAGTATTATATAGAACTGTTAGCCGCGCTAAGCAGTCGTATTATTATCCTCTTTTAGACTGATTACTCTTACCTCTTTATATAAGTATTTTAGCGCTAAACTTATAAGTATATCTTTAATTTTATTTTTCTAGACTGCAGATAGAATGCTTAAAAAGGCATTATAATACTCTTATAAGTTAATATTCTTTTTATTTACTCTAATACTGCCCTCCTTCCTAATTTAATTACTAAAAGCATATAAATCTATAATCTCTTTAAAGTCCTAATCTAGACTCTAAAGCTTATAGTTAGCCTAAGCGTCTTTTATAAAAATGCATAATAAAGCGATATTATGGATATAAGAGTGAACTTAGTTACTTAGCCTTTTCTATAACCTTTACTAAAGTCTAAGTATATTATTTACTAGCTTACTTTAAAACCTTTCTTAAGGAATAAATAGGATAAGATATAAGACTATATTTCTATTAATACTCTATAAGTACTTCCTTTTATATTATAAGGCCTTAATACTTATTTCTTTATAAAGTTTTTATCTTATTTATTAAACTTATTCATAAGATAACTATTAAAAATAGGTATTGCTATTTTATTAGAAGTTTAGAAGTATTAAACCTAGCTATTATAAACTATTACTATTAATAGAAAAGGAATCAGTATTATGCCTTTCTAATAAGACTATTCTTTTTTTAAAACTATAAAAGATATATAATTATAAAAGCAAAGGTCTTAGAGAATCAGGCTATAGTATTTATAAGCCTCTAAGTAAGGCAACTTAAAGCCATCTACTTAGAAATAGATATTATCTGGTTATAGCTCTTAACTAAGTGCTAAAAGAGCTTCTTATAGACTTAGCCACTGTTTAATATAGGCCTAATATAAGGAATTAAAATATACCTAAGTCTAAGCAGGAATATTTATAAAGTCAGTCCTAAAGCTAAGTAAATAGCTAAGTACCTTAAGTTATAAGAGCTCTTTATTTATAAAAATGCGGTTTATAATATATAGTAAGAACGATTTAGTCTTATCTCTTACTACTAATACTAATATAGTACTTAGATTGCTTAGTTCTTCTTACTATTATTAGACTAGATCTAATAGCTCTGTAATAAGGGCGAGCTACTTTTATATAAGAGTATTAAGCTTTATAGTATAGTTATAAATATAGTATATAAGCACTAGCTCTTTTTTTTATATAAGAATTATTAATATATTATAATTATATTATAATTCTATAGCTATACTTTAATTATATTAATTAACTATATAATAGTCTTACTTTACTTTAAGTAAGCTATTATTTATAAAGCCAGTCTTTAGCATAAGTCTCTAAAGAGCTTAAAAATAGTATAACTATATTTTATACTTTACTAGCCTTACTTTTAAAACTTCTTTAATAGAATACTTAATATATATAGTAATATAGTAATAAACCTAGTAATAAGATATAATAAAGTTAGCTTTATACTTAAACCTTTTTAATAACTACTTAGTATTATATATTAGCTTAGGCTTAAGTATAGTAATCTTTTTACTATATTCTACTGCCTCTTTTGCTAGAGCCTTATTCAGGATCGCAATAAATATATTATCTATAAAGCTCTTAACTTTTAATTAGTATTCTCTTTTATTAGAATTAGCTATATTATAAATAAGATCTAATAAGGCTAGGTTACTATCTAACTATAGTAAGCTATATAAATAAAGAGCCTTATAGTTATTAGTCTTAATAGTTATATAGTAATAGCTTATATTCTTATAAATAGATAGTTATTTAATATAAATATAATACTTAAAAAAAAAAGAGATCTTATAAAAGAAGAAGAGTATTAAGCTAAGAGGGTTATAGATTAAAAGGGTTATTACTTATAGTAATATATATAAAGTATAAAGCAATATTCTAATAGCCTTATTATCCTATCTCCTATATACTATAAGCTTTAGCTTTATTAAGTTATTAATATTATTAGAATTTAAAGTAAACTAAATAGCTATAAGGCTAAATACTATTATTATTAATTAGATCTTCTTCTATATAAATAAGCAGCTTTTATTTAATAAAGGATATTAGCTACTATAAAGTAAGAGTTCTTTTATAAGTATAATAATATCTTTATTTATAGTCTTTTCTATTTTAAATATCTCCTTTTATACTTAATATAAGTACTTAAGTATTAACCTCTAGTATATTCCTTTAATATATTAAAAAGCTAATTACTTTAAGCAGTCCTAAGTAATCTACTAGTTCTAAGACTTTATTATTATATTAAAGATAAAGAAAGAAAAGGCAGAGTATTAAGTATAATGCTTACTATACTACTATAGAATGACTTTAGCCTAAGACTTTAAGGTTATATCTTATAGTAAGGGATTCACTAAGTCTTCTACCTCATTCTAGTTTACTACTTATAGTCTACTATAACTATAAGGGAAGTAAGTAAGGAAGGTTTTTAAGAAATAGTCTAGAAAAAAGCTATTAGTAAACTTATAGCTATATAATATCTGGATAAATAGATGACCTAAGGAACTATAAACCTACATCAACTAAGCCTTACTTACACTACCTTTATAGCTATTATTAAACTAACGCTCTACTTATAAGGCCAGACTAATAAACTCTAGCTTATTTTACTCTATAAAAGCAGCCTGCTTATTAATTAGGAATATTACTAAAGAGCATAGCTTAAATACCCACTCTAACATTTCCTTTACTATTGCTTCTTCTAAGCTAAGAGGTTATTATATATTATATAATATAGGCTTAGATTATTTAAGTATATATCTAGATCTTTCTACTAGCTTTATTATAATATTCTTAACTATTAATACTTAATTAAGAGGGTCCTGCTTTTAATCTATTAAAAGCATAATCTAGGCTATTTATATAAGCTCTTCTGCAGTCTCTTCTTCCCTTACTATACATTAGTAGGCTTATATTAATATATTATTACTATCTTTAAAAGCCTAACTTTCTATCTCCTCTTTATAAATTATAATATTAATATAAAGGGGGTTATTTACTTATAGTTATTATAAGGCTATATAGAAAGCATTAGGTTAAATATTAAGTAATTTACTTATATCTTAAAGTATTAACTGCTTTAAGCTAATCTAAATTATATATATTTACTCTAATATTAATATAAGTAAGTATAATAAGATTATAGTAACTAAAGACTCTATATTATTAAAAAATACTATAATATAATTTAAAATATGCTTTTAATATATTAAGCTAGTTACTTAGTTATATTAGATATTAAACTTAATAATGAACTTATATACTATATTAAAAGAGATTAGCTTCTTCTTAAGAAGAGTAAGGTCTTTTAGCTCTTCTAAATACTAATACTTATAGCTAATAAGTATTATACTCCTTATATATATATCTAAGACCCTGCTTTAATTAAAAGCCGCTTAATAGAAAAAGCATATTAATACTATAATCTTACTATTTCTTTTTAAAAAGCATCTCTTATATACTAGTAAATTAGTTATTATTAAATAAATCTTATTAAATAATGCCCTTTTTTAATTAATATAGTTTAAGTCTTATAGCTTCTTTTATAAATAGTAAACTAAGTATACTACTATCTCTATACTACTTTTATTATAAAAGGCTTTTAAAAAGGATTGAATAGTATTAATCTTATAATTTATAAGTATAGAGTTATATAAGTTATAATAATTTAAGGCTACTTACTTCTCTTAGAAGGACTGCTTTACTACTTATATTAGCCTACTTAAAGCTTCCTTTTATTATATAATTATCTCTATAGATATTAAGTTAGAAAGAACTGGCTATTAGATTAAAATAGAGCTAAAAGGTCTATCTTGCCTTAATTAATAATATCTCCTAGTTATTATTAGACTTCATATACTTAAGAGACCTTAAATACCTTAAAAAGGGTTTATATTCTAAGTTTAGTAAATCTAATTCTTATCTTACCTCCTTACTTTATTAATAGCGCTTAGTTATATATATTATTAGCTTTTTTTAATATTAAGCCTCTTCCTTTTAATATTAATAGTATCTTTCTAACTACTATCTTTTCTCTTTAGCTTATAGGTTATATTCTCTTTCTAGTTCTTATTATTATACCCTCTCCTCTTTTTAATAATAGCATTCTTTATCCTGCTTTTAAATCCTCTTTACTCACTCCTCTTCTTACTATTAAATTATCTTAGCTCATTCTTCTACTTATTAATAGTAGCGCTCTTCTTCTTATAGCTATATTATCCTCTACTACTAATATCTTATTTCCTTTTACTTATATTACTTCTACTCTTTTAACTATTACTATACTACTTTCTATATAGCCTAACTCTTATTACTTTATAGTCCTATCCTTATTTAATATTATTAACTAAATAGTTATATTTATAGTAAATTAAGTAAGAAAGAAGGATTATTATATAATTTAGTTATATTAAAGTATTTAATAATAATCCTTTATAAATATATTATTATATAATAATAAGTTATATTAATAAGTTTTATATTAATAATTCTATAGGTTTTTTAAAACTAACTCTTTTTTTAAATAGGAGAGATATATAAGGAAGTCTAAAAGAATATAATAAGAGGCTTATAGTATAAAGCACTTTTTTATACTTATCTTAATTAAAGTTATAAGCTTTAATTATTATAAAAAGTAATATTAGTTACTATTTATAGTAATTATTACTATTTATAATAATTAATACTATTTATAGTAATTACTATTATTTATAGTAATTATTACTAGAAAGCAGAGCTATTATTAGAATATAAGGAATTATTTACTTTTTCCTTTTTAATTATAATACTATTTTAGCTATAATACTATTTATATCTAATTAAACTATTAGTCTTTAATACTTTAAATATTAACTATTATTTCTTTCTTCTAAAATAAGATATAGTAATAATATATTATATTAATATTAGAATTAAAATAATACTAAAAGTAGGATTTATCTATACTATAAGCTAATATTTCTTATTAATAAAGATCTAATATTCTCTCCTCTTTATACTTAGCTCTTTTAAACTTATTTCTCTTATAATACTATATATAATTCTATTATAACTAATATAGCTTCTTCTTCCTTAGCCTCTTTTATTTACTTAATACCTTCGCTATTAAATAAGTATAAATAAAGAGCGATTAATATAGACCTTATTATTACTTATTACTCTAACCTAGCTTAGTATAAAATCCTCCTAACTAGCTTATACTATATAAATATAGAGAACTTTAAGGTTAGGACCTTCCTGCCCTTTATTTAGTCTATATTCATTCTTAATCTTTATCTATACTTCTTTAGTCCTAAAGATAATAAGATCTTAGGCCTTCTTTTACTACTCTTTATATTTAACCCTAAAGTAAGAACAGTAACCTTAGAAGAGGACTAAGAAGGGAAATAGTTTATTATAATTACCTGACTTTATCTAAATAAACTTACCTTTTATAATATAAGTTTAGATAAATAAGAGATAGAAGAAACTTAATTTATATAGATTATACTAATACTACTATATAATAATAGCTTAATTCTATATATTCTCTTATATTATATTTATATTAGTTATTAATACTTATAATCCTATAGTATTATTCTTTAACTCTTTAGTAATAGTAATAAAGGTGCCCTTTAGCTAAGCTCTTTAGTATATATATTCCTTACTAGTCCTATTAATCTAAATACTTTCTATATTAAGGAGGATATCTAGCTAGAGCTATTAAGTAAGATTTTAATATTTATAAAGCTAGGTTCTTACTTAGTACTAGAGAATGACCGCCCTCCTTATAAAGGTATATACATATACTACATCCTCTTTCTCTTCCCTATAGAATAATAACTATAGAGTTCCTTACTTAAGTAAATATAATAAGCTATAAACCCTTTTTTTAAAGGGTTATAGATTATATATAGTAACTGCATTTTAGAGGTCTTTAATTATAAGCTTATCTAAGGCCCTTAAGTTATTAATTCTACTATTAGGATTTTAATAATTCTCTTTAATAATTAGGAATTCATTTAGTAAAATGCTCTATTTATATATAATATATTTATGCTTATATTATTAAATTCTATTAATAAGTTACTTATATTACTATAACTAGCTGGCCTTAGGGGTATTATAAGTAAAAACCCATTCTTATCTCTAATCTGTAGTTAAAAGCAGTCTTTATAAAAGAAAGCTAATTCTCTAATACTATTATTAAAGCACTTAGATTATAAAATAACTAAACCGCTAGCCTACTTTAAAAAAAAATATATACTACTAATTCTAATTATAATTAATATTAATCTAATACTTTTAATTCTAAGTTTAAGTATATCTTATTCCTTCTAAGCCTCTTCCTTAAGCTAACTAGCAATTTAAATAGTAATCATACAGATAGTAGTTTAAATACTAAAGAAATATTAGATAATTAACTTAGTCTTACTTCTCTTACTCTAATATATAAGAGGAAGTAATAAAGCACTCTTAAGCTAATCTAAAGTAAGAGAACTATAGTAAGAAAAAGGAGGGTATAGTTATATAACTAGATTGCTAGTATTAACTAAAAACATAACCTTCCTATTTTATTTTATAAGTCTTATCCATTCTCACTTTACTATACATCCTGCCTACCTTATAGTATTTATGACTTTAGGTAGTAGTATTCCTCTTATCCTCCTACTTAATATAATAGTTCTTAACTGAATTAGAAGGGTTTGTTAAATAGTATAAGTAATTATAATAATAGCCCTATAATATATATATGTATTATATAGCTTCTTCTTAAGCTCCTGCCTCTTAAGATTTGGAAGGTATAGCTATTCCTGGCTTCTTAATATAGTCTAGCCTAGTAAGGGCTTGGCGAGCCCTTTCTGATTCAGTCTTAAAAGACTACCTAGTTTTATATAACCACCCTGTGCCTAAGTATTCTAACATAGTCCAATTTAATAGGGTTAGCATAGGAATTGCTAATAATCCTTATGAATTACTAGTAATCCGTTAGAGTAGTGCTCTAATCCGCTAAAGTTAGATGCAATAGATTTGACATTTCCCGTTAAAAGTGGGGCCTAGGGTTCTGCTAGGGGTGAAACACTTTAAATCCACTATCTTACTAATACCCTTCTTTACTAGCTTCATCACGCTAGCACAGTTCCTCTAGGCTTCCTTTAGCAGGCCGCTTGCTGGACCGGTCCCTTCTGTTATTATATTAAATTACTTAAATAACTATTAATTAATATAAATATTAAAACTATAACGTACATGATAAGCGAGTGTCCCAGACAAGCGAGTGTCTCACTTAGATTTTCACCTTAAATTGCGATTTTAAAATAATTCTTAAAAACTTAAACCAACCCTAAAATAGCTATAGTTTTAAATATAGCTTAATTATAACATATATTATTCTTATGAGCTTTCTTAAGCTATATATACCTATAGTGCTAGCAGTATAAAATTCGCACTGTTTTTTTTAATATTTTTATTTATAACTAGCTTAATAAATTAGTTAGAAATATAAAGAAAATACTATGTTATAACTTTTTTCCTTAAAAGCTTAAAATTAATTCTTTAGAAATTTACTAATTAAATAGCCCGTTTTAGAAAATCTAAAATGTGTACTTTTAGCTATATAGTATAGGTAGGACACTCGCTTGTTTAGGACACTCGCTTATTATGTACGTTAGCTTAAGTTAAAATATTTTATAAATATAATATTTATACTATTATTTATTTAAAACAAAATAGTAAAAGTAAGAATAAAATTATAAAAATATTAATAAATAAGCTTATTTTCATTTTATAACTACTTTAATATATAAATTAATAAGTGTTAATTATATTAAATTTAAACTAAGTAAGTAATAAATACTATTTTTAAAATTATATTCTTATATAATAATTAAAGCTTTAGCTTTTTATATAATTTCTTAATTATAATTACTTATTACTTACTTTTTTACTATTAAAACTGCTATTTAGACTTTTATTTTTATATTATTATATTCCTTATTACTATATTTTTATATTATATATTTATATTACTTAAGTTATTATAAAATAAAGGAATTAATTAATTAATTAACTTAGTTATAAATAAACTCTTATCCTTTTTCTTTTAAAACTTATTAATAAAATCTCTTTTTATTATATCCTTTTATTATTTTAATAAAAACCCTTTAGTTTTTATTAATCCTTTTATATATTAAAATAATTATATTATTTATAATTTATATTATTTACTCTTTATTAATATTAATTAATAATTTTAAAAATACTATTTTTTTTTAAAGATATTTTAATTATTAGCTTTATTATTAATTATTTTAAAAAATATTATTTATTTTTAACTTAGTTTTTAAATTATTAATTACTTTTAAAGAAATATAGTTTTAAAAATAACGTATATAATAAGCATGCGACGCATCCAAGTATGCAACGCATTTCCAATTTATACCTAAAACAGTACTTTTTAAAAATTCTTTAAAAATTTAAACTAAGCTTAAAATAGCTTATATCTTATATATAGGTTTAATAAGTATATAAAAATAAGTAAAGATTTTTTTAGATTTTTAAAAGATTTTATTTATAAACTTATTTTAAAAAATCTTATTCGCACTATTTTTTTTCTTATTTATAATTTTAAAAAGCTAAATAAATTAGTTAAAAATCTAATAAAAATGCTAAATTATGACTTTTTTAGTTAATTACTTAAAATTAATTTTTTAAAATTCCTAATACTATGCAGCCCATTTTAGAAAATTTAAAGTTTACTCTTTTAGGTATACAGTATAAGTGCGTCGCATACTTGGATGCGTCGCATGCTTATTATATACATTACTTTAGTTTTAAAGATTATTAAAATAACTTATTTATTATTAAAAAGTTATTAAGTTTTAATAATTTTAATTTCTTTAAGATTATAATTTATTATTATAGCTTTTAGCTTATTAAAAGTTTTTATATTCTTATTAAGCTTAGTATTTAAATTATATATAAAAAGAGTATAATAATTATTAAAACTTGAATTATTAAGAGTATAAAGTGTATTATATTAAATATTTATTATAATATTTATTTTAGTTTTTAATAAGTTAAATTATAATTTAAAATTATAAAAAGTTAAATTATAATATAAGTATAAATTAGAATTATAATAAGATAATTTAAAATATAATAAAGTAATATAAAGCCTTTATAAAGCTTTTATTATATAATGATTTTACTTTTTAATATTTAGCTTTTTTATTTAGCTTTTTTATTTAACTTTTTTATTTAGTTTTTCTATTTAGCTTTTCTATTTAGCTTTTTTATTTAGCTTTTTTAATAATGCATTTTAAAGAGTTAAATAAAATAATAAGGCTTATATTTTAATATAGTAAAAACTCTAGTTATTTTAAGTTACTATTACTTTAAGCTTAGGTTTTAAGCCTTTATATTATTATTTACTATTAATTATATATTTCTTTTAATTATTTAACTTCCAGTCTCTCTTTACATATATATTACTAAGAATTATAACTTTAATAAATAGTAATTAATTATATTCTTACTTACTTTTATTTTTAAATTATTAAATTGTTTTTAATATTATTATAATATGATTTATTTAATTAATTAAAATATTTAATTTACTTTTTAATTAAATATTAAATTATAGCTTTAGCCTTCTTTTTATTTATTTTATTTTATAAGTCTTATCTATTCTTACTTTACTTTATATTTAACTTACTGTATAATATTTATTATTTTAAATAGTAATATCTCTTTTATTCTCTTATTTAATACAGTATTTAAAAATAAAAGATATTATTTTATTAAAAAGATATAAATATAAATAATATAATATAAGGATATATAATTAATAAATAAAAATAAGATATTATAAATAAGAATAAATAATAAGAATAAAAATAAATAAAGAAAATTAAAGTATATAAAATAATATAATTATAATAAATAATAAGACTAAAGATAAATAATAAAATTAAAAGTAAGTAATAAGAATAAAGTAAAACTTAGCTAACTTTAATATAAAAGTGTTAATTTCTAAGTTTAAAAGTAGGCTTTTATATAACTTTCTTATTAATTATTATTTTTAATTTATAAGCTAACTCTTTGAAATTAAATTTATAAAATATAGTTTTATTAAATAGCTTTTCGCTATTAAAACCGCTATTCGGACTTATGTTTCTACACTACTGCGTTCCTCGTTGCTGCATTTCTATATCACGTATTTACATTACTTGAATTATCTTAAGACAAAGGACTCGATTGATTAGTCGACCTAGTTATAGATAGACTCTTATCCCTCTTCCTTTAAACCTTCCTCCGCTAAATCCTTTAACCGTTCCATCGCAGTCAATGTCAGAAGCGACTGCAGCAGGATTCCCTTAGTTTCTAACACAGTTATCACTCCTTTAGCTATATATTAATTAGTATAAGGTCAGCTTATAACTACATGACCTATGTATTATAATTAGTACTCTTTAGGTTATTAAAAAAGGCATTATTAATAGTTATTATTTCCTTCTTTACTTCTCTTTAAGCTAATTCTTTTAATAAGACTTACTCTATTTTAATTTATTAAATTATATCCTTATCTAATAGGGCTTATAAGAACAGATTCTCTTAAAGAATATAGTAAATAAAGATCACTAGTTAGATAAGCCTCTTATAACTAGGCTAGCTAAACTCAGCCTCTATTATACATTCTAAGCTAGATAGGCAAGATGCTCTTTATAGCTTAGGAAGTAGGCTTTAATCTTCTTTAATTCTTTTAGCTAGTGTATATATAAAACGATTCTTATATGCTAGTATTAGTAAGGGTCCGCCGGGCTATCACGCAATACACTGCACGCGCATTATGTCATTTATTTAGTCAGGGGGAGTTATTATGAGTTGGTTATATTGCGAGCAGGTAGCTTAAAAATAAAGCTAATCTCTAATAAGTTGAATTGCGATGTGATAGGAATTATAAAGCATTGAATTGCGATGTGATTAGAATTGCGACGAGGTAACTTGGAATGCGACGAACCCTCATAGGGCTTTTATTATATAATGATTTTGCCTTCTGATATTTAGCTTTTCTATCTAGCTTTTCTATCTAGCTTTTCTATCTAGCTTTCCAGCTGCTTAACGTATCTCAAAGGGTTAATTAAGATAGTAAGGCTTGCACCCTAATGCAGTAGAAACTCTAGTCATTCTGAGTTACTATTGCCTTAGGCTTGGGTTTTAGGCCTTTATACTATTATTTACTATTAGTTGTTTTTTTTTTTTTACTATTTAACCTCTGGCCTCTCTCTAAGTATGCGCTACTAAGGACTATAACTTTAATTAAATAGCTTTTATTAATAAGCTTATAATTTACTATATTATTTATTATTAATAATTAGTTTATTAGTTTATTATACTTATTAAACCCATATAAATATATAAATATATATATCTCCTTTAATAAGCTAAGTTTTAAGCTTTATTATAAGCTTAAAAATTCTATATAAAATTCTATTTAAATATACTAAAACACAGTATTAATAACACTATTCACACTATATAACCAATAATAGCTAGTCGGCCTAATATTAGTCCGTGCTTTGAAATCAAGCAATTCTGCTGTATAATCAAAGCTTTCAATTCCTCCGTGATTTGAAATCAAAATATCTCGGCATTTCCTTGACATATAATTACAAAAATAATACCATTGAATAGCTGAATTTTTGGGCTTCTTAATGGTATATTTTATGTCTTAGTGACTACATATTTGCCGGCTCAATTTGTCTATAAAAGAAGGACTACCCCTAGGGCTTATTTCTATATACAATAGAATCATACACTATCAATATACACTATAATAAACTATCTTCTGATAAGACACTCTTATCTTCATATACCTCTTACTTTATTATTCTTTATAAGAATATCCTTATATAAGCTATAAGCTTATACTTCTACTACTCAGTGACCTCTAACAATACTTAAATATATATATTAATTACTAGCTTTTTATATTTAAAATAATATAAATAAAAAGCGCTTTATTAAATAAACTTACCTTTTAAGCTCTAAAGCTTTTATATTATTTTTTATTATAAAATAGAATTTATTATAAAAGTATAAAGCGCTTTATATAATAATTATATTAATAATATAAAGTGTTTTAAATATAATAAGCTTATAAAAATAAAATAACTTAATAAATTTAAAAAACTCTAAGTATACTTAAGTAAATAAAATAAATATAAAGTAAATATTATACTAAAGCTAAAAGCTTACTAGCTAAACTGACTTAAGATTTTAATTAGCTAATTAATTTAAATATTAATCTTAATAAAGCTATTAATAAAGATAAAAGAAGTTAGTTTAAAATAAAAGATAGAGATTATTTAAATATAAATAGTAATTAATAATATTTTTACTTACTTTTATTTTTAAGTTATTAAATTGTTTTTAATATTATTATAATAAGATTTATTTAATTAATTAGAATATTTAATTTATTTTCTAGCTAAGTATTTAATTATAGCTCTAGCCCTCCTTTTATTTATTTTATTTTATGAGTCTTATTTATTCTCACTTTATTATACATTTTACTTACCTTATTATATTTATTACTTTAAGTAATAGTGTCTTTCTTATTCCCTTATTTAATATAATATAAAATACTATATTATTTTTTAAATTATATTTTATAAAGTATTAATAAGCTTAATAATAGTCTTATAATATTTTGCTTTTTTAATTAATTAATTAAATATACTTCTAACTTATATAATTAATTAATAACTTTAAATATATATATATATTATATAACTATTTAATATAGTTTCTGCTTTTTAAAATTAAAAGGGTTTAGCTTTTCTTTACTTTTTCTTACTTTTTAATATAGCTTACTTTATAATTAATTAAGAGCTTAATAAGCCTTTTTTAACACAGTTTTAATAAACTCTCTATTTCTTATATAACATTCTAAAGCTATAATATTCTATTCTTTTAATTTAATAAAACTCTTTATAAAGAATGCTAATTTAAAGCTTTATCTTTATTATAATAACTATTTAAGCTTTAAATAGAATCTTACTTATATTTAAAATCCTTGTTATTATAATTTAACTTTTTAATTTTAAATTATAATTAATATTTTAAATATTAAATTTAAAATAATATCTTTATATAAAGTAATATTATTAAAATTAACATTTTATAACTTTATACTTTTAATTATAAATTTACTATTTATTTTAATTAATATTTATTTTATTAAAATAGAATTTTATTAATTTATTATATTTATTATATTTAATTATTTTATTTTTAATTAAATTATTCTTTATTATAATATAAATTAATTAATTGAATATTAATAAATAAAGTATATAAATATATTTAATAAATTTAATATATAAATATTAAAATTATAGTCCTTAGTAATACACACTTTAGGAGGGGGCTAGAAGTTAAATAGTTAAAAAAAAAAAAATAACTAACAGTGGATAATAATATAAGAGCCTAAAACCCAAGCCTAAAGTAATAGTAACTCAGAATGACTAGAGTTTCTACTGTATTAAGTTGCAAGCCTTAATATCCCCTTTATCTTATAATAACTCAAGCAATGCAAACATGTGACTGTATAAAAACGCCGCAACGCAGCAGCGCAGAAACAAAGGTCCGAACAGCGATTTTAACAGCGTAATATAATATATATTTATTTAAATGCTAATACTTTTAACTAACTTAAAGTACTTACTTATAGCACTTTGAAGTCTTATATCATCCCTGTACTTAAGCCCAGACCCTATAATCACTCCGAGGATCTTAACCTAGTCCTTTAGTCAGACCACCTGTCCCTTAATAAATGAAGGGCTCCGATTCAGACTTGCAAGTTTTATAATTAAAGTGAAATTATTGCCGTCGTCTCTGCTTCAAGTATCGCGCCATTTGCCCTTTCCCATTCTAATGCGTTTTTGATAATTGCTTTAACCCCTTCGCGGTTGCCCTATGCCGTTGGGCCAGCATCTTACGCTGTAGAGTCGTCGACGAAGGCTATCGCCTCACTGCAACAGTCTATCTTCCGCTACACAAGGTCAGCATTAACAAATAGGAAGAGGATTGTGGATAGAGGGGAGTTTTGAGGCACGCTGGCTAAAGGCAGACTCCGGGCCTCCAATGTTTAGCTGTTGACCTGGTCGTCGCAGTCAGATTCGAGAAAACCCCTCCACCTAGCGGAGGAGGTTCTTGTCTCCTCAAATTCGTCCTGTATGATACTCGCTTCGTTGTACTAGAAACGTCACTTGCTTAGTCTGAATCTTTTAGCCTTTGCGTCTTTCTATGGCGAGAGAGCACAGCTGACTTAAGGAGGGTAGCCCCTTGACCACCCTATTGCATTCGCTAGTTTATATACATTCGCTCTCAGAGAATTGTGAAGTCCATGGCTCGCTGTCCAATCGCTACTCGTGGCTTCTCGTCTACCAAACAGGTGGTGACCCATCAACTTGCCCGACAGGCGACACGGGCGAGAAGTCGCCATCAAAACAGGAACTGGCCTCTCCGATAGTCATTTTGATGACGAGAGAGCACTCGAGGCCAGATCTTCTCTCATAGAAGTCAGGAAAGTAGCCAGACGTTGGTGTCCATATGTCTACTTCCTGGGAGCCTTCCGCTAGGATCCATAAATCCGCCTTGTCGTTTCGAACCCCATTTCGTGAATACTGTTCGATGAGATCTGCGGCGGCCACATGCCCACTGAGTCTGGCCTAATCAGCCGGCGTCTTGCCATCCATACCATCCCTCGCATCTGGAGGTGCTCCGTGATCCAGCAAGACTTTGATTGCCCCCATACTGCCCTGACTCGCTGCGCTATGGAGAGGCGTCACCTGGTTGAAATCTGCCTTCCCTAGATTGGCACCTGCACCGATGAGTCGTTGGATGATGAGTATATGACCCCGGATAGTTGCTGCATGAACAGCTGTACCTTCGAATCGGCTTCCCGGGGCATTAATCTCGGTAGATGTTGCCGATTGAAGCAATGTCTCAACCACTTGCTGCAGACCCAGCGAAGCGGCGTAGTACAGCGAAGTCGCGTGGTTCGGGAAGATATTCCATTTGAAGGGTGAGTCCGCATTCAAAACTTGTACCCAAGACATGAAGTTCCGTCGGCACGTCGGCGAAAAGAATCTGAGGGTCAAGCTTTGTAATTTGTTATTCAACTCCGCGTTGCAAATGTGGTAAAAGCAGTATTTGGTGGCATAGGGCAACAGTGGAAGTTGTCTCAATCGGTCCAGATACTCTTCTTGGGTATCAGAGGGCCCAGAAGATAAGTCGGAGAAGAATAGGTAAGTGAGACAGACTCGAGCCAAGTCCAAGTGGCCGAGTCCAAACCCGAGGGCAAACTTTGCTGTGTCCGGATTTTGCCTGATCTCAGACGAGAAAAGATAGTCCCGAACTGAAAGGTGAGCGAGCATGACATGTCCGTCTGGTGAAACGGTGATGAGACTTTTGCCTGCGATGACTACCTCTTGAGGGCTCCGAAGTCGCGCCTCATCATCAATGTGACTTGTTCCTTGTTCAATTGCAAGCGCTTCCCAGAGTTGATCCAATGTCAGAGGAACCATGGCAAAGGCTAGCCATATCGTGATCTTTCTCAGTAACGGGATATCTAATGGATCTGTGCGTGTCAAGATCCTGCTATAGGTCTCGTTCAACCCTCTGGGCAACTGAGTCAAGGATTTCTTCACATGTCTAACCGTTCTACAGTTGCTGAGAGCATCAAGCTGGCACGCTACCCATCGAAAGCTGCAAACGGTTATTAGCATCAACGATGGCCTAGTAATAAATACACGAGGGTATGTTGTGAGGAGTTTCTTACATTCCCTTGGACTTTGAGACCAAAGACGTGGAAACAAGCGTCTGAATGTCGGGCGGCAACCAGACGAAGTCGTCATCGTTGCTGAGACGCTCCACCACATTCTGTTCAATGTCTCTATCGATCTCCGAAATATAATTCTCGAGGGAAATTCGTGAAACATCTTCCAGGGCCTGTTGGATAAACACCTCGTTTCGACTTGCCACCAGGATGTGAATCTGGGATGCTGAATTGGCGATGTGTAGTAGATGTTTCGCCAGCAATCTGCAATCTTCCACCTCGTCAATACCATCGATGAACAGATAAGTCTTTCGCTGCCTCGATAGCATTTTTATTGCCTCGGATAGCACTTCAATACCTGGAAAGTGGTCATGGCCTCTTTGGGTGCTTGACTGATAAGCACGAAGCAGCTCCTCTGGAAAGTACCTGAGTTAAGCGCACAATTGACTTAGTATTATAGCGAGGATAGTTGTCATATTTTGGGAGTCGGGATTTCGAAAGTCGCAGTATACGAAGGCATAGACGGCCTCGTTGCAGTACTCGGTAGTGTTTTTGACAACTGACTCGATCGCGTGGCTCCTAGCAGAGGGTTAGTGAGCGTGCCCAACAAGGTACTGAGTATTCTCAATGCACCACCTACATCAAGACTGTCTTGCCAGAGCCAGCTGGATGAATTTACCAGTTAGCCTAGTTTCTCATGGAAACAGAATCCAGTTATGTTTTAACTCACGGGGTCCACTCAGCCATAGCATCTTGTCCTTGCCCTCACTCCAATCTTGGAATATGTCGCTGCGTTGGAACCATTCCGACGTCCCAGATTGGTGGGAGGCTTTTGCTGCATGATGTTGTTCGGCTGGCCGCAACGGAGAAAGCCAGTTTGCTACTGCTTTTTGCAAGTCATCTAGAAATTGGTAAGAATGTTGATCTGCCCAATGGTTGGTTCAGGGGACATACCAAGCCGATTTGCACTGAGACCTCTCGCCAGAGCATCTATGCGCTGACAGGACTCTGTGACTTTGTGATCTAAGGATACGGAAATTTGCTCGATGTTCTGGATGACCAGTCTGCCCCCGCGTAAGGTTGAGTCAGAATCCATGGATAAGGGGGTTTCATTCTCCGTGTGCATGCAGACTTACGAGTTGTGCGAGCTTATTGCAAGGTTCAATGCCGCCTTGCATCGCTGCAAGCTAGCAATGGACTCCTTCACATCGTCTCCTCTCAAATGCCAGGTCAGCGATTGAAGAAACGCCTTCCGTTTCGACGACATGAGAGTATCGACCTGCTCGAGGCAGATGCGACTCTCGATGATCCGAAACTCTGCCAGGCAATTTGCTACCGCGGTCTTGGTCACATGGGCAAATCCTTGTGACGTTTCCAGTGCTGTCAGGCTCGTATCATCTGAAAATTGTTCCCGGTCTAGGACTGATTCGACACTCTCAATCAGATTACGAAGGTCGCGAACCTCGTCGATGATTTGGATCAAAGTCCCAGGAATCTTGCGCATCTCGGCCCGGACGCGGTAGCAGTTGGATAGTATCGAGCATGCGACTTGGAGAGATGCAACGACGGCAGCGCTTATGCTGAGCGGATCCATCTTGGCAAGGCGAGTTGGGGTCGTTCTGGGAACGAGGCGTGGCGGCACCACAAATTCACGATACCTGCACATCGTTATTAGTACCGCCCATGAGGCCAGCTTTATACCAAATAAAGATGGGTGCGTCAGAATGACTAATGGCTGCAATGACATGTATCAGGCTGTCAGACAGGAATTTTTGCCTGCACAAGAGACAGACAGGCGACTGTGTTGCCCTTTGTTGCTCATCGGGTTGAAACAGGTGACGGGGAGGCAACGATAACTTGTAGTATAAAATTATATTAAAATAGATTTTTCTCTCCCCCAAGCGCCCTCTTTATTCAATCCCTCATCCCGGTTGATAACTAGCCACACCTGTTAGGTTGATCCTTGAGGCTGTGTCTATCAGGCTATGTCAACTAAAACAACACGTGACAGCACACTGTGAAACGTAGGGCAGCAGTGGGAAAACGGCAGAATTCTCCACTCTCATCATCATCCCTAAGTCATCTGCGATTCTGCCCAAGGCCCACACAAAATGTCAAACGCCATCGTAACATAACAACACAAGGCTGCCATTCAAGAATATGCCTCGCAGAACCAGGATATAACGATCCAGGTGCCCATACTAGGACATAGCTAGAGCAGTTATCATAGTATCTTATATAGGGTAAGATATATAGTTTTCTAATATTATAATTACCTGCAGAGCCTTAAAAGAGCTCATAAGTTTACTAGCTTATTTTTAAATATAACTATTAGAATAATCTAATATATAATAGTAAAGAGAGAATAACTATCTAAGTTAAGGGTTATTATATTATGCTAATCTTTTAGCTATAACGTATAACATCAGTGAGTGGATCAAATCAGTGAGCGGATTAAAAATCCCTTAATCTCTCTTCTTCTTATTTAATCACATATTTCTTAACTACTAAACATGTCATAATTAAATAAAGAGGCAAATATCCTTCTTGCTCTTTAAGCCCTTCAAAATGACTAAAACTTAGCTCTCCGTCACGCTATAAAGATCTATAAAGCGCTATATAGTTCGCTATAGCGCTAGTACTATGGCATTTCTACTTAATGCGATATTATTCTAAAATCATGCAGACTATCTGATCTAGAGGAGAAGATTGTTATTCAGTTTATTCTCAATCTAGATTTACGAGGGTTTCCCTTATAGCTATGTAATATTAAAGAAATGGCTAACTGACTGCTTATAGAACGTAATGAGTTACTTATTAGTAAGTACTAGGCTTTTAGATTTATTAAGTAATACTTAGAGCTTAAGATACGTTTTTTTTATAAATATGACTATTAGAGAGCTAAATGCGAAAATCTAACTATTATTTATAACTAGTTTAGGCTTATAGAGAATATAATTATAAAATATAGTATTACTTTTGCTAATATCTATAACTTTAATAAGACTGGCTTTATAATGGGTATAATTATAAGCAGAATGGTCATTATAGGCGCAGAAAGGTATAGAAACCTTAAATCGGTCTAGCTTAGAAACTAGGAATGGGTTATAGTTATCCAGGCTATTAATGCGGAAGGTTAGGCGATCTAGCCGTTCATTGTGATTACGGGCTAATATTACCTTGCTAATTAGTACTAAGAATGTAATATCCTAGGCAATTGGGCTATTATAATAACTAAAAATGGCTAGACTGATAATAATACGGGTCTTAAGTGATTAAAGCACTTTAATGAATACATAAAGACCTGATTAAATAGTTAATATCGCCTTCTAATCCTTAATAGGTATAAAAGCCACTACTTAGCAGACTTCAAAGCATATTATAAAGAGAATAATATTATTATGCTTTATATATTACTATCAGATATATCAGATGCGAAAGTTGCCACCTATTGCCACCTATTGCCACGAGGCTTAGCAATCAGCTTCTAGCTGATTCTATATAGAAGAGAAAGAGTATATAAAGCTTGCCCTAAAACCTTAAGGCATAGGTAGCGAGTATAGAATATATAATTTTCATATTCTAATATTAGACAATTAAGAGTCTTACTGCCTTAACCCATTTTAATATCTTTGATAGTCCTTCTATCTTATTTATGATGCTATATAGAAAATCCTAGAAAGAAGGTCTTATGGCCACTCTTATAAAACCTGGGGACTTCCCAGACTGGGAGCACGAATTCCTTCTTTAGGTTGACCTTCTAGGTCTGTAATAGTACTTTAAAAGGAAGGTTTTTCTTAAAGAAGAACCGGCCTTCCTAGATATCAGAAGACGTAAATACACTAAGATAATAGTAGTATAATGGACCATTTAATTAGAAACACCTGAGACTGAAAGGTCTAATTCAGATAATATATAGGAAATAACTAATAGAATATAGTCTCTATCTGACCTAACTAAATAAGGTCAGAAGAGCTTCTAATAGGACCTCTCCTTCTATCAGCTTTAAGAAAAGTCATTAGAAAGACAGAGGAAGTCTCTAAGAACCCTCTAAGACTGGATTATCCGAACTGTCTCTCTTAGTTATATCCAGACCTGTTGTCAGCTGCATAAGTCGATCTACGAATAGTACTACAATCTCCGTGCCTAGTGCGGGAGGTTAGAAGCAGATGAAATATAAAATACTCGAAATATATACTTAACCCTTATGAAAATACCTCTAAAGACTATAACTTAAGCACTCAAATAGTTAGAAGAGTGGGAAGAAGCCTTAGCTAAAGGATAGTAATAAAAGGTCCTTAAGACCCTCTTTTATAGCTCCTAGGCATATGACTTTCTTAATGTCTCTTTATACCTTCTCCCTGCCTGGACAGCAGCCTATAAAATTAGCTAATAAAACCTAATCTAAGAAGAATCCCTTATCTATCGAGATCTAGCGAATGCCTTCTGGAATAAGCTTAAAAATGCAGAGGTCTTATAGGGCCTAGGTCATATAAGAAAAATCTCCTAAGGTGCATTCTCTGCGAGCTTTACTAAGGAGGACCCTTAGGATAATGAACTAGAGGATGCTCGCATTATTAAAGGCTAGTACTATTCTATAAAGAAAGGCGGGGAAAAGACGAAGCGTTAGAGGTCTTCTAATAATTAGGAGAAATGCTCGGTATGCGGTCTACTCTATTCTCTTAAGAAATGCTTCTATGTTTTTCTAAATATAGCTTAGAAAGGGTTTAGGCCTTAAGAAAAATTTCAGATAAAGGTAAGAGAAGCTCTTAAAGAAGACCTAGACCTTTAGGCATAAGTAAAAGCTCTTACTTAGAAGAAGTCTAAGAACCTACTAAAACTAGCTATTAAAGAAACCTCTGATTAATAACTATATAGCCGGCTTATTACTAAAGTCAATGCTGTATTTGCTGCTTAGAGTAATGACTATTCCTTATGAAAATCTTAAATCCTAGACCTTAGAATAATGATCTTAATTATGAATGACCCTAATCGACTAGCTGATCTCTAGCTGGCCCTTTTAAGTGACTTTATCTAGTTAGGTAACTAAAAGTTATTAATTTTAGGATATAGAATAATAATAGTTAGGCTAATAAGAACTCAAGCCTTATTACTTAAAAATATAGCCTACTATTCCTAACTCTTTATAACTCTAGTCTCTTTATATTAGCTATAGAAAAAAGGACTCTATTAGGATAATAGATATAATCTAATAACCCTCTATTATTCTAATTAGACGATCGCCTGCCCGATTAAGGACCTATATAGTTAATATATTATTGAATACTAACTGGCAGAGATGACCCTAGTGGTTTAAGCAGCCTATAGGTTCACTTCTTATACTAAGAGGGCTCTTTTAGTAGGAGAAGCTATCTACTGGTATAATTGCTTAGAGTATCTAGGACTATAAGCTCTTGAATACTTCGTCTTAGTATCTTAGGGGGTGTGAATTCGAAGACTAATAATAGTTAAATGTAATGCTTATAGCTTATTAAAGATTAAGAGATAAGTCAGACGGGCTCTAAGGTAGTCTGACTAGAGAGCTAGTAAATGTATTACTATTGATTTCTATAATTATAAAGAAGGGATAGGTGGCTATACCTTGCAGATATTGCTTACCTGTTGATTAACGGATTATATTTAGGATTATTACCTTATATCTTAGATAATAGAGGCTGTGATTATAGTCTTTAAATCCTTCTTTAAATATTTAGAAGTTTAATATAATATTAAGGTTAAAGTCATTAAATATAATAATAAGATTATAGAAATTAAACTATAAGTTAGAAACTTTATATAGAATAGAGCTATTATTATTAAGCCTTTAGCACTATATAGCTAAGTATAAAATGGTAGTGCTGAATGCTTAGGGAGTATGATAAAGGATAAGGAAAGAGCTATGCGAACAGGCGCTAGGTTCCTTTATTAGCTATAGCTAGAAATTGGTAGAATAGCAGTTTATCTATACAACCGAATGCTAAACTATAAATCACACTAGAAAACACTATACGATTAATTACATACTGTAATAGCCAGAACTAAAGGAATTCTATAACTAGTGAAATAGCTTAACTAAACATATCTAAGAGCATTTAGCTATAAGGCCTATACTATGACCCCTGAGGTATAATAAAAGTTTAATTATAAGATATAGCTTAAGCTAAAAGGATGGATTAGCTTCTTAGTCAGATATAGATCCTCAAATATCTACAGAATCTGGGTCCTTATGATCAATTGAATAGTGAGCATCCGAGATGTTATTTTTAATGAAGATAAGGGCTGTAATGGAGACTGGGAAAACTTTAAGGATGACTTTTTAGAAGCAGACCTAGAAGAAATCGCACGAATTGCATCCCTTTAATAAGACGAACTGATTGATTAGCTAGAGACTGAAGACTGTATTAAAGTGGATTTTCCTAAAGAGGAAGACTTAAATGAACTTATAGGAGATCGTCTTATAGTAGCGATTAATAAAATCTTGTAAGTAAAAAGGGCAGAATATGAAGACTTTCTTATGCTTCTAGATATATTACTATCTGCCCTATTTGCATAATTACCTTAAAATGTATTAGAATAAGGGAATAAAATGATTATATAGTAAGCAGCTTTTCTAGTTAGAACTAAATCTCCTCTATAAACCTTAATAGAATGGAAGATCTGTAAAGGAGTAAAGGTGTATAGAAATGCATTACTTTTAGTACTAATAAAGCATTAAGATCTTATAGGATATCTATTAGGAAACCTCTTCTAGAAGGCTAAAGAAATCTATCTTTAAAGTTATAAGGAAATGAGGTTATGGACTGAGATCTGAGCTAAGGACCCTTGAGCATCTAATCGACAGGTCCTAGGCTATATATGGGTGTACGTTTATAAAACAGATAAACATAGTTACTTTTAGAAATGCAAGGCCTGGCTAGTGGTTTGAGGAGACTAATAAGCAAAAGGGAAGCTGTAAGACATATACGTAGCTATCTTAGCTGGAAGGTCCTTTCGGACTTTAATAGCTATTGCAGTAAAGTTTAATCTAGAAATAGTCTAATATAATATAGTTAATGCATTCATATATGCCCTAATTAATTAAGATATCTTTATATAGATGCCTCCTGGCTATAAGAAGGCAGGAACTATTCTAAAGCTTAATAAAGCTTTATATAGACTGAGAGTCTCCTCCTTATTGTGGTAGAAGGAGCTTTCTAGGACCCTCTTAGAGCTAGGCTATAAACCAGTTCTATATAAGCCTTACTACTTTAGAAAAGAAGGAATCCTCTTCTTTATATATATTAATAATATCATTCTGGCCTATAAGAAAACATAAGAAAATAAAGCTAAGGACCTAATTAAATAACTCTAATTAAGATATAAACTAATAGGTAGTAACTCTATATAATAGTTCTTTAGAATGGAAGTTATATAGGACTGACTTATGAAGAAGATCTGGCTATCTTAAGCAGCCTATATTAAGAAAATTATAAACTTAGCTAATAAAGGAATAGCTATAGTACTAATGACTTAGTTAGAGCTACGGCCTATAATAGGGCTAGTAACCCTAATAGAAATTCAACGATACTAATGTAAGATCGGATCAATCCTCTATATCGCAGTTAACACCTGACCTAATATAGCTTTTGCTATCTCTAGATTGGCCAGATTCCTTACTAATCTAAGTTAAATATACTAAGAAGCGGCTAACCGTGTTATCTACTACCTCATATACATAAAGAACCTAGCCCTATCCTTCGGAGGGCCTGGTGGTCTTAGCATTACTAGCGATGCCTCTTTTGCTGATAATATAACTGATCGGAAGAGCTCGTAAGTATATACTATTAAGCTGTTTAATGGACTGATCGGATGGAGAGCTAATAAATAAGATATAGTTATAATATTAATAATAGAAGCAGAGCTCCTAGCCTTAGTATAGGTAGCTAAGGAATCTCTCTTTGTAAGCTGACTGCTTAAGGAGCTGATAGTTTAACTGGATGACTTGACTATCCAGATTGACTGTAATAACACTCAGACCATTAACCTCGTGATGGCTAAGATAGCTACTTTGAGGACTAAGTTACAGTATGTTAATATTTACAATTACTGGCTCAGATAGGAGGTTTAAAGAGGGAAAATTTAAGTTAAATATGTTAAATTAATAGATATAGTTGCAGATGGCTTGATGAAAGCACTTCTAGCTAGAAAATGGAACTGCTTTTTATATTAACTTAGATTAGAAGACGTTAGGAAGAGGCTCTAGAAGGACGAAGAAGGGCTTTAGACTTAATGAGAAGTCATTGAATCTGAGGGGGTGTGTTAGATATGTTAGATGCGAAAGTTGCTACTTATTGCTACCTATTACTATGAGGCTTAGTAATTAGCTTCTAGCTGATTCTATATAGAAGAGAAAGAGTATATAAAGCTTGCCTTAAAACCTTAAGGCATAGGCGGCGAGCACAGAATACACAATTTTCACATCCTAATATTGGACAATTACCTTATTTATCTTACTTACTTTAGCCTTTTAACGTCGGATGCTTTAGGCCGCTTAAGAAGGCCTATAGTTAGTAAATAGAGCATCTAATCTAATGCTCTATAACTCATATTTTAAAGACTGACTTCTTCTTAGCCTTTCATACCGCATTTTAAGCCTTAATAATAAAAGCTAATATCTAGGGAGGTTTTAGAGAGGCTGGACTTATTCCTCTAGACCTAGAAAGTGTTATATTAAAGCTTAATATATAGCTACGGACTCTAATACCTATTAAAGAGGAGGTCAGCCTCCCTAACCCTTAGGTCTCTAAGACGCTAAAGACCGTCCTTAAGGCCACTTCTTAGTCTAAATACTTTAAAAAACGAATCAGATAGCATTAGAGCAGCTCTCTAGTATTAATTCTTAAGGCGCTTAAGTCACTTTCTAAAGGAATAAAGGGAATAATGTATAAAGTAGTACTATTAAGGTCTGAGGTCAAGGTCCTTCGATAGTTAAATAAGGCCTTTAGTAAGCAGTAAAGAGCTAAAAGAAAGCAGTTATAGAATAGAGGAAAGATAACTATAGATAAAGATAGGGAAGCAATTAATCAGATAGGTATTAATATGCAGGTAGTGGCTGAATCGTCGAGAAGTAGTGGTTAAGGAGGGTTAGCATAACTAAAGGAAAGGCGCTATAGAACTTATAGAAAGACTGATTATAATGCAAGGACCTGTCAGATAGTTATTACAATATCTGGAGAAGAGTATAGCCATTAGTTTTAATTAATTAAATGGTCTGTTATGTTTTTACTATATGTTTAAAAGTAAGGGTTGAGATTTTTAATCTGCTTACTGATTTAATCTACTTACTGATGTTATATGTTATAAAGGTAATAATTATACCTTTATAGCTAAAATACTCTAAAGAAGAAATATCCTTCTATTTATATATAATATTATAGATAGGAAGACTTTCGATTTTATTAAGAAATTCTATATTAAGGTCTTTAGAGCTAGATAGTAGGGTAAGCCTATCTGGGTATATGCAGGCAAGTCCGAACGCCCACGGGAGGACTGGGTTATATTAGTATAAGAGGGAGAGCAGTTTAGTATAACTATCGGAGCCCGGTTTATGAACTTTTCAGGCCGGACTGGACACGGGTTAGACGATGCTTTTATACATCGGATTGCCACTGATGTGTTGCTAGACTTGGCCGGAGTAAACTATCGGGGGCCGGGCAAGATGTTGCAGTAGAAATCCGAACCCAAACTGTAGTATCTTCACCTCATTGCTATATGCGAGAAGATAAGGAATTGTTTTAGGAAGCCTTCTCAGAAGCTATTACTGTCTTTAATTTCTAGCCTCAACGACAGGACATATGGATAGAGCGGGAAACCCTCGCGTCTGGGCTACAGATAAGAATCTTGATAAGGTGTCACCAAAATCAATGCGAGATCGGCTCCATCTCACTCTGTCTGGTGATCTTACCTCCACGAGGCCAGGAAGGTACTAAAACATATATTCGTCCATACGATCAGTAATCCAGGAGCCTACGACGTCAAGGACAAGATGAGGTGAAGCCAAGACCCTAGGTTCCAGGTCAAGTACCTCGTTGTTTAGTGGAGATCCTATCGAGCTGGGGTATAAGATCATGCCACGATATCGACGATGTCTCGGACGAAATACTGAGCTCTGGCCCTGTACCTTTCCATGATCTTCCTAAGGGTGAGATACTAACGATTGTTTTCCCAAACACGGATACAAGGCCCTCTTCGCCTAACAGGATATGCGACGCCGACGGGAACGTCATAGTCGTAAACATGCCTCCGCTTCACATTTCCACCCTGAATGTCGAAGAGATAGCTGTTGAGGAGGTAACGTGCTCGAGGGAGGTCCTTGGAGACATTCTCCAGTACATCGAGGGTTCACTGGAATCACTGGTCCCTAACATGACGCTAGTATTAGTGCTGTACGAGGACGCCGCACGCCCTATGAAACAAGTTTATAATGCTGAGTGAACAAGTCAGCGCCGCCGGCAACCCACAACTGCAGCGGCTGCTAATGCGGGTGCGCCAGGACTCTGAAGAGCTCAAGATACTTGACTCAAGAAGGGCGGTGCGCCAAGAGTTGTCTCTTTTCTAACAAACCCAGTTGAATTGTGATCATCTCTCACAGATGATATATACTCAGTCTGACGTGGAAGATGAGAAAGGTGGTATTTAGAGGTTGCTCAAAACCTGAGTGATGAATTTGTCCAACTGTCAACCACACGACAGACAACCAAACACGAGATATACTGGCCATCAAGCTGTACCTGCCACCGCTTAGTTCAACTTTTCCTGATGCACTATTATATTCTTTGCCGAAACGCCTTTTCAAGTGCTCTTCAAACGTAGTTGGCCTTTTGATATGATCCAGAACAATCGGGTCATGAATCTGCCACAGACCTTCAAGGGCGGACTTGCTCCAAGAGAGGTCGAGATATTCGAAGAATCGCTTTTTCCTACTGGATTTCTTCGGGCTGTCTAGCTCCCTAATCAGATCCCGTGCGTTCCCGTCACAGACCCGGTGTCGTCCACGACTTGGTTCATATTCAACTGTCATCAAACACGTAGGTACGCCGCAGTCGGACCTACGACCTCCTGACAAGGCAGACTTTGACTAACGACGAGCTGTTGAGAGTCTTCGTGCGGGGACTCGCCTGGATATTCTGCCAAGATCAAATAACAGCTTGTGAATATACCGCGGTTAGAAGTGTCAGGCAACGATGCATAACAACCTTTCCCTGTGTTAACTTGGGCAACCGCTGCGCAGCTTATCCCGTCCGCCGGCCATCATCTCCCAGCTAACTTGGATATAACGTCTCAACCCTCACTGGGCCACGCTTTTACATTAAAAATAGCGAATTCGACCCCTCCTTGTTATCTTACTAACTGTAAATGGTAATGTAGGCGAAAAATAGCCCCGCGGAGTTTGCTAAAGCCGCGGATTTCATAAGGAGAGACTTGCCGGTGTGGCGGGGGTATCTCAATTCGACGACCCCACCGGTAACTATAAAGGGGTGGCGGAACCGAAACCGAGTCAACTGACTTGTCCCTGTCTCGACCCTCTTTGCTGGAGTGGGAAGCTTCCCCGCACGCTACTGTTTGTGCATGGTGTCGCAGTTGGCTTCTCCTGCTCTTGAACTGGCCCCACGCGGGGTTGGCGTGGAGGTTTGTGGCTTCGTCTCCGAGCTCTTTGGATTAGTGCAAACTCCTCTTACAGTCCTTCGTCTGCAAGCCTCGGTCCGAGGCAGCAGGGTCCTGCATACTAAACGGGATAAGAAAGAGACAATCCCTTGCTCGTGGTTCGACTCCTCCCCATACAAGATTCAATCTATCTCGTGATGGAGAAAATTGGTCGACTCCTCGAAAGTTACGTCGCCGAAGGCGATGTGACTAAAAACCGAGTTCTTGGGGCATCTCTGATTGTTTTTTCCAAGGATGGTATTACTCTCGTCGAGAGAATGAATGGAAGCAAACGCTAATCAGGTACTCTCAGGCATCATCTATGAAGGCGCAGCAGGGCGAATTGGCATGGCTGTCGACTCGCCTCGCTTGACATTGGACTCTTCGGGTTGGATTGCCTCCATGACGAAGATCGTGACGGCTACAGCATTGATGCAGCTTGTTGAACGCAAACTGATCGATCTAGACGATGATGTCCGTCCACTGGTGCCCGAGCTGGCAGCAGTTCAGATCTTGAAACCAACCAACACAGGTGGCGAAATCGTTCTGGAGAACAACTCGGCTGCCATCACGCTTCGGTAAGCCGTGAACACAGGAAGGATTCGTGGTTGAGATGAATTGGAAGTAATGCGAATCCAGACAGCTTCTCACGCACTCGAGCGGCATGAGCTATGACGCCGTTGATCCGGATCTCCAGAAGTGGTCTAAGTCGATAGGGCGCACATCTAAAACGCTAGATCAGACTCGCGAAGGATGGAACACGCCACTAAGGTTTGCTCCTGGATCCTCTTGGATGTACGGCAGCGGTATCGACTGGGCGGGTCAGGTTCTTGAGAAAGTCACCGGACAAACTTTGGGAGCATACATGTCCGAGAATATCTTCAAGCCCTTGGGTATGGGGGATACGACATTCCGCCGACAGGACATAGCAGAACAGCTTACTGGGCGCATCGCCGACTGTTGCTATCGAACACCAGACGGTTCGCTTGTTGCTGGTCCTCTACCAGTGTCGGAGAACCCACCACAGGATAGTGGTGGCGCAGGCCTGTTTTCAACGGCAAAGGACTATGCAGTCTTTATTCAAGCTCTTCTTGCCGCCAGCCAGGGAGAAGGTACACTCTTACGCAGGACGAGCGTTGACGAAATGTTTCGCCCGCAGCTGAACGACAGCCAGGGCCGGGACATGCATGCCTTGATAAAAGACATCATTCCGTTCCCGGCTGATATTCCCATGAACCACGGGATCAGCGGCGTTATCAACCTGGCTGATGTGGATGGGAAACGCCGAAAGGGCACACTCACCTGGGGTGGTATGACCAACCCAAATTGGGTGATTCCTCTGCCAGCCTCGAGTTCTTTTGGACTTGAACCACCGTTGCTGACCTGTGTTGCTAGTGGATTGATCGCGAAAGTGGTATCGCCGCAGTCATCTTTGTTCACCTTCTTCCGCAGGGAGATGAGGTTGTCATGAAGCTCTATGACAATCTAGAAAGGGCTGTATATGGTGACTTGCTTGGGAAGGGAAAGTTGTAGACCCTGCTGTGCCAGATCGGTGCAGTGTCCGTATTCTATATGCCAATTTTCATGCCAATTTTCCCGAGACTATCTTGAATGGCTCGGTTTGTTGGATGGCACATCTATTTCACCAAAATCTGTCCGTTTTCCTCTAGTGATGAATGATCTAATTGACGTGAAAGGTCACTAGCTACTGGATGGTCAGGATTGTCGAACATTGATTCCTACGGTTATGATCTGGGATTCTCAAAAGACA
This sequence comes from Dactylonectria alcacerensis, assembly GCA_029931735.1. Lineage (NCBI taxonomy): Eukaryota > Fungi > Ascomycota > Sordariomycetes > Hypocreales > Nectriaceae > Dactylonectria > Dactylonectria alcacerensis. The sequence goes on along the minus strand of JAPMUZ010000006.1, from coordinate 185,084 downwards.
TGTACTGCTACGTACAGCTTCTAGGGTGCAAAATCCCCCATAGTTCCATATTTCCCTCAAGACAGACCTCACCCACTGCCAGGCCTGGATTTTGCCCCGGAAAGTCTTCATTTCCCGCAGGCATTGCAGTCCCTAAACCTATCGAGTTGCATTCTGCGTTCTACGTCTCTTTTCTTTAGCAATTTGACAAGACAGAAATATGACTGTTTCAGGTGACGGAGTTTCACTGCCGCCAAGTTGTCTGATGCCGTGGACACCGAAGTTGTTGGCATCTCACATAGGGTTCCTGAGGCGAATATATAGGAAGAGTTAAAACCTCTCTTGACCATATCGAGTATCCTGGGTAACAAGACGCATGTTTTTCCGTTTCACGATATGTGTGTACAAACTCAACTAATTGCAACGCCAATGAGACAAGGTCCCCGTACACATCGATGACATAGACTAACACCCCTCTCCTCCAGCTGCGGCAACAAGTTCGCCTCTGTCGGCAACTACAACAACAACAACACAGGCGTACCTGGACGGGGCGCTCGGGGACCTGGCCGACTAGCTATGGCGGGCCCGCAAACACAAGCCGGACGGACTCTTGTTCATGTTGGTTAGAGCAGTAAGGACATATCTGGACGACTAGTGGCCTAGTATCTATAGCTGATGGTCGTTAGTGGCTGGGCTGCCGCCCTTTGCTTTTTGTTCTGCTTGGGCTGTATTCCATACCTCATGAACGACGCCAAGGATGTCGAGCATAAATGCGGACGGGTACTGACCACTCCCCTTGAACTTAGTGTCTGTGTTTTATCTGACGTAAATCAGTGCTGTATCACGCTCGCTACTTGGCACCGCAGCGGAAATACCGACATTCATTACCATGGGTAGCTTGTCCAATGTCCGGTACCATATACTGAGGAAGACATACTGTAGGGGTGGCATCATGACGAGAGTTGCCAGGCTTTGGGATTGTGGGAATCATGAAGGCTTTCTGGCTAAATTGAATGCCTGTGTTTGGGCGACGTTGCAGATTCTATCATCCTGGATCTTGTTCAGATAGTTCGATAACAGGTATCAACCTCATCATAGCCAGCTCTAAAGCCCAAACAAACCTAAGTAGCCTAGCCCGGCGCTTCGTCCGCTATTCAAAGTGAAGGTCGTCTGCGACCTAGAAAGAGCTGTTAATCAAGGCGATTGCCGGCTAGGTATTCAATATTGTGAAGAAATTGGTCCAAGTTACGTCAGACAAACTTAATAAAGCAACCCTAATCAATCTCTTTCATTCTGGTAGGAATGGGTAAACCGGCAACAGATAACCAAAGGGTAGTTAGCGAATAGCAATCGTCAGAACACGGCAAGCACCTCCACAGAATCAACGAAAGACCCCTCACGATGCATAGCGCCTTGACGGACATAACCTTCCATTATGATGCTGAGATTGTTCCTGCAGTCCGGTTCCTCCTACGGGACATTTAATGCGATTTATCGATGACTGTGTACGACTTGGGCTTGGATTCGGCTCATGGTGGTCGTCTGTGTTCGCTCACTTGCTTCCTGACATAGCCCGCAAAACAGTTTCATAGTCCTCCGTCCATGTATGTAGACTTACCGTTGCCCCGTGGTATTCTCTTTGCCCATGTACTTGCAGTTCAAGATCGATAAGAGTAAACGCTAGGACCTTGCTACAGGGGTATAGTAGTGGTGGTTGTCTGGGAACGCCTGGACGTCTATAGGGCTGTCTCTCTCTCTCTCATATTGAACTTGAAAGTGATGTTCACCTGGGACTTGTGCGTGAATCGCAAACAGGAGAGTGATGACGAGGGATTGCTCTTTGCAGATGAGAACCCCTACCTTGCAAGTCTCGCCGCACTTTCACCAATGAACTAGGCATCTAACAAGGAACAGGACTGCACTAAGCCGCGGCATCTTTCCCAGGGGGCCAGAGTCAGGTTGCCATGCCAAGTGATGAAGCAAACAGAACATCAATTCAGCGAAGCGGGATATACCGGGCGAATAGGTAGCGAAATTCTAATACAGTCGCCGATGGAGTGTAAATATGGGGCGTAAGTTTCTCCCAAGGAGGCGCTGTCTTATGTACGCGGGTAAACACAAGAGGCCGCGCCAACATGGACCATTTTCCTCAACCAGTGATAAGAATTCGACGCCTGATTGGTAGAAGCCTCTGTCTAGTTCGTGGTTGACCGCTCCGACGTCAAATAGATTGTCATGGTGTTATTAACTATGAGTTCTCTTGCGCAAACCACTCAGGCTAGGTGCTGCCAAGCATAGCATAGCAGACTATCTTATCTTATCGTTACATTCAGTCGGACTTCGCCATGGGCTAATAGCCAATGCTAGTCGTGAGGTTGGGGAAGCTGTTGACACGTCTCTTGTGCTTGCAACAGCCAAAGGTATCAAGTCAAGCGTCCTTCCCCGTTACCAACAACTCACGAATGATGTCAAATCGGCGATCGTTGTGCACATTCCACCACGTTAGAACCCCAAACTTGGATAGTCTGACAAGGACTCCGAAATCTATGAGGTCCGGATCGGTGACTTAAGGTAAAAAGGGAGCAGGTTTTCCAAGCCTACCCACTGGCAGAGTTGCAAGCCGGTCGCCGCCATGATTTTGATAGATGAATTGGTACGGGACGAACTTTGGGCTGAGGTATGAAACACCAAACAGGTCTATGATTGCGGAGGAGCTTGCTCTGGACCACAAACGTATCAATACAGAAGAATGCCTCTATCCCTCGAGTCTAGCCTTTTCGGAGCTCCTCAAACAAACTGGGGATGATCTGTTGCAGGGAGTTGTACAACCCCCGGGTGTAAGCCATATTTGTCTCAATTGTCCACAAATCGCGGTTAGGTCATGTAGGATATCGGTAGCTCGTTCAAAAAGATACACGTCGTGGATCCTTTTCAACTAATAATCGCACTTGCGGGGGTGTGACAGTGTGGTACGACTGAAACGGTGATTTATAAGCCTCCATCCAGGCTTTCGATGGAGACAACTCCAACTCCGCTGGTAAAGTGGGACTTGAAATTACCGACTACTCGGCGTTCCCCAGAACTTTTCTCATGAGTAGGCGTGGGATATGTAGTCTACACGTGATGGTGTGACGATCACTTGATCTCACATCCCATCACTATAAATTTTACTATTTTCATCTGCATTTATATGCGTATATGCACCCACAGAACATCAGTTTTCCTCACCGAAATGGCAGCGCCCAAGACATATTCTGCCTTCAGACGTACCTCGGGCGATCTCCCAAGGACAGTCGAACTGACCTCTGAGGTCTTACCCACTGATCTCAGACCTACTGAAGTCTTGATAAAGATCCACGCCGTCTCGCTCAACTTCCGCGATGTAGCTATGCTAACTGGCATATATCCTGTCGCGGTCGAAGAGTTTGGCATCCCAGCCTCGGATTGCGCCGCCGAGGTCGTTGAAACAGGCTCAGAAGTGAAAGATTTTACGGTTGGAGATCCCGTTACAGTGCTCTTTGATACTACCAACTTTACTGGGGTCGAGGATGAAGCATCGCAGTCTCTTGGTGGAGATGTACCTGGTGTCTTGCGTGAATTTGCAGTCTACGAAGAAGCGGTACTACTGAAACTGCCAGAGCACCTGACCTGGGAGGAGGCAAGTACCAACAGTCCCATTTCTCTACGCTGCGGTCTTCAAGTATATTCTCTGACACACGTGAAATCTCAGGGGGCAGTTCTTTCCTGTGCTGGACTCACAGCTTGGGTAGCTCTTGGGGCTCCAGGCTCCATAGGAAAAGCTCGCAGCGCGCTTCTGCAAGGTAATGCCATCGTCTACACAATTTGCTTGGTATATATCGCTAAGATTAGATAGGCACCGGGGGTGTTAGTATGTGCGCACTACTCATCTGTCTCGTGGCTGGTATTCAGCCCATTATCACATCCTCATCGGACAAGAAACTCGAATTTATCAAGAAGATGAGTCCTAAAATCCACGGGATTAACTACAAGACCACCCCCGATATTGTAACTGAGGTACAGCGTATTAGGGATGGGAACGGTGTGGATATCGTCATCAACAATACTGGGCCAGCATCTATTCCTTCAGACATTAGTATGTTACGACAGAAAGGCGGCGTCGTATCACTTGTGGGCTTTCTTGACGGAATCAACGCCAACTGGGAACCGAGTGCAATAATGGCTCTAATGGGAAAGCAGGCATCTCTCAAGTACGTACAACCTAATCAAATTCTTAACCAACACTTATCAACAAGGTATCTACAGAGGCATCGCAACAGGTTCAAAGGAAGATTTTGTCCGTATGAATCATTTTCTAAAGGAGAAGAAGGTTAGGTTTTCTTCAACCATCGATCGCGTTTTTCCATTTCACGAATCAAAGGCTGCTTTTGATCTTCTGTTATCGGGAGGGCACGTGGGGAAGATCATTATTAAGTTTTGAGTTTTCTGATCCGTAGGTTGCTCAAATGGGAAAATCGGTTTGCATCCATATACTCACCATATCAGAGAGCTGGAAAACATACACATCATCACTCCTGACTGCCACGGGAGAGATAGATGAAGGTGGACATGAAGAATGAACTTGTTGCAAAATATCATAGAATTCGGTCTGTTAAATGCAATGAGCATGTCATGCCAGCTATCTCTATTAGAGGAATGGCATTGCGACAACTTATCAGTCTTATAGCTTTCGGCTGTAATCCAATACCTCACGTGACTGAAGCTCTCTTACATCTTCCTCAAGAACGGCGCGGATGGAGCGTCCTCGACATACCTTAACTAGGGGGCAGAATGGAAAGAATGCCACTACTAGCAGGACCTGGATAGAGGAGGCAGACGGGGCTGATTTAGATGAAAACTGACTAGTAAATGGCTATCCAATCCATCGAGGGTGAGTTACTGCTAGCGGTTCAAAATCCCTAAGCTTACGGAACCTTGTTAGAGGCATTGGCACTTTGTAAGGGGGCTGTTTTAATGCTTTCTATTGTCTAATCCCACCTTCAGTGTCCTACAACCAGCCATCCCATTTGCCTTTTCCCGATTGTGTCTAAAACATGACGACTAGGCTTGGCATGTGCGGCTCACAATGTGGAACTCTGTGCGGCAATTCGCCCTCTAGCGGCACTCCTGCAGATCAGAAGGGAGAGAATGTCAGGTAGAGAACCAAATGATAGGGCCTGGCCCAGCAAGCTGTAATCATCCGCATGTTACATTTGACGGATAAACAAGGGGCAGCCATTCTCGAGAAGCAGCTCGAGGCTCGACTCATCTTGCTGCACAATTGCAACCTGAGCAACCTCTTTAGGATGTGTTCTGGCCTCAATAAGCAACTGAAGCCCTCTAAACCATTCAATATCAAGTGTTAAAATAAGGGGATTAGCGGGCTCGAGATTCCATGCGCCTGGCTCGAGGAGCTTGCGAGGCTCTTCTTCTTCCTATTTATTGATGACGGCCGCCTGCATTGAGTAATGGATTTCATTCAAGTGTCTTAAGTTTCAGAACATAACGGTTTGCACAATGAAAATCGGTCCGTTTACCTAGGAGAAGGGCTAGTTGATGCAAAAAAATCCAGCCGAACCTGGGTGGTGCAGAATGGGTCTCATGAGCTCAGAACCATCACAGCCATATTTGGGGAGAATCCGATTTAGCCTCTATTTGGATAAGCAGCCAGGTGAAAAGTAGCAAGCTCTGGGGCACTTGACTAAGAGACCAAGTGGAGTGATATGCCATTGAACAAAGAACCGTAGCCAATCCTGTTGCAGAGTCAGTGCTAGCTCATCCACAGTCCTCACAAAGAATTTATACTTGCTCCCAACGGCAATAGGATCTGCGCCACCACGGATGAGAAGCTGAATCATGCGATCGAAGATGGGATGCAAGCTCTCCTTGGCAGGAAGAAGGAACATTGACAGTTGAACCAGCAGACGGCGCTCATTTTTACAAAACAAATTATTCATCCGATATGCCTAACAATGAAAGCAATAAAGTGAGCTGCCGGCATGAGCCATGTGGGGGTTGAAGGGTGAAGTCATACATATGTAACGCCTAAAATTATGCTTCTATCATGGGGCAGAGTCTATTATGAGGACTTTGTTCGTGCCGTTTAGAAAAGCCTAAGATTTAGTGACTTTTGAAGCATTGGGTCTAAAAAAAGCTAAAATTGTGATACTGTTTTTTAGTTGTGACCTTGAAGGAACGGATGAAACTCAGATTAAACTTGTCCTGTAGCAACTCTTTTCACCGCACTTTGATGCCTGGAGGTTGATGTGGCTATAAAAATATTCACCACTTCCACCAAGCTTGTATCGAATATTCCTTCACCTCACCACAGCATCACGTAGCAATAAACCACAAACACCTCTCCGCTTTCAACCATTCTATCTCTTCCTCGCTCCTCGCCGCTCAGGCTCCAGTCTTGAACCATCATGCGTCCCTTCGCTCTTCGTTATTGTGTCGGAATCGCCATGGTTCTGGGCATCGACATTACCTCCATTGCGTCGCTCTTATTCACTGAGCAAGCGCCAGACGCTTCAAGGTCTCAGGCGTGTCCCCGGCATATCACTGCGCAGATACATCTGGCGATATCTTTCAGATTGACCGCATTGACTTCATCCCCACCACTCCGCGCCTGTAGCTGGTTTACTGAAATGTGCCTAAATAATTATACCAATCTTCCCCCAAGCGGCTCTTATCAAGATATCCGCATTGAAGGCCACTTTGTCGCCGGCACTGGCGATATGCCGTGGCTCAACATCATCGGCAGTATCGACGGGCGGCCGGAGCTGGGGCCAGCGCATCCCCAAGGCCACCATCGTCGCCTTCAGCCTCACGGGACCGACCTTCCAGAAGCCCGGGCTCAGGACCGACGAGGCGAAGCGTAGCGAGTCCGCGCATAAGGTCCAGTCGCGGGACGGGCGGGTCGTGGACTGGACGGAGAGTGCGTACCCGGCGGGCGAGTTCAAGGAGGCCGTGTTCGACCAGCAGGCGGGGCCATTCCTCGCGTTTAGTAGTGGGAAGAGGGGGTGTTGGGGCAAGAGGCTGGCGTACCTGGAGCTGAAGCTAGTAGGGACGCTGTTGCTGTGGAACTTGGACTTTGAGCGGACGCCGGAGCCGATGAACAGCTGGAAGCTGGAGGAGGATATCTTTGTGAAACCAAAGGTGTGCTGTGTACGGTTGAGCAACATCACGGAAACGTAGATCCGTCGGGTCTATGACTCTGGGCAGGGTTTCGGGAGCTAGCCTGTGCTTTTCATGGGCGGTTCGTTTGCCATGATTTAGAATATATTTTGCAATGTTTTTAGATCGTAGTTCTTGATAGCCGAAATAATTTGCGTAGCGTAGTCTGTAACCTGTCGCCCACCGGACAACTGATTGGTGACTCATCACCTACAAAGATCAGACCGTCATAGAGAATACAGCCCAAAATAGCCCCTACCAGTGTCCCGAGCCACGGTCCCTGGTACCACCACTGCGTACCAAAAATATCCTCATCTCGGTAACCGATAGCGTATGCAATCAACCCCGGACCAAAGTCCGATGCGGCATTGAGGGCTGTGCCGATATTGTATCCCGATGTCAGTTGCTGCGTGACCCGGCCGCTGCTTTTCGCTTTCGGAGCTCCTCGATTAATTTGCGATTGGCCGCTTGAACCCTTTCAAGATATTGCAACATGAGGATCCAGGCCGTGTCATCCGATTGATCTGACAGCGATCCACCGTTATCGCTAGCTGTGGCATCTAAGTCATCAACGACAAAACCCCCGGAACATCTGCTCCTCAACGATTCATATTCGGAAACTCAAGGAATGATCAGCAGAGTCTCCATCAATCACACCTGCAGGGTCTTACCACGGTAAGACGAGGCATACTTCGAGAGGCGTTGTGACGAGGAGCTGTCGGGAGCTATGGATCGGCTCAAGACTGCCGGCGATGACGTCGGCGTGCTTCCTCTGCTCAGGATCCTTGCCCGGTTCGATTCCGATCCTGTCAGTGTCATGTTAGATATCTGCAGAGAGGCCGCGCCTAAGTAAAGCCTGCCTGACTCTGCGATTTATCAAGATAAAGTATTTTAGGGTATCTCCTTAAGCTGTGGCGCATGTGGGGAAAGTCTCCGCGGAACTTGATGTAACACTGCATTTAGCCAAGATCTCACGTGCCTCGTAGCCACCCTTTAATATCATCTGGCCCGCCAGTCAGACGGTAGTCAAACTTCCTCCTTCTCCTCAGTCGCTGACCAGCTGCGTTCGTACGGCTGGGGTAAGATACACAACATTTTTGACCTTCGAGCCAGAGATCCCATCATCGACGTTTTGGAGCTTGATAGCATGGAGCGATTGGACCTAGTAGTTATCGGCGCAGGCAAGTCAATCGGGCGCCTTTCTCACTAGTGATACTGACACGTCGCCTCCAGGATGGTACGGATTAGCGGCTGCCAAGCAGTACCGCTGTTTCCACCCAGGCGGGGCCGTTGCCGTCATGGACTCGGGCTCGTCAATTGGCGGTGTCTGGGCCAAAGAGCTGCTGTATCCAGGCCTCAAAAGCAATAACCTGATCGGCTCGTTCCAGTATCCCGACTTCCCCATGGACGAAGCGACATTCGGAGTGAAGCCCCGGCACCATATCCCCGGCACCGTCGTGAACCGGTACCTCAACGCATACGCGGAAAAGTTTGACCTCGTGGATATCATTCGATTGCGGTCGAAAGTCGAGTCGGCCGAGCATCAATCTGATGGCGGCTGGATCCTCTCTGTTCGCCGTTTAGAAGACCAAGATTCCAGTGCTGGTTCCAAAGTGTTCACGAGGTGTCTCGTGCTTGCAACAGGCTTGGTATCGCAGCCATTCAAGCCTCATATTCGAGGCCAAGAAGAATTCGGTCACCCTCTGTTCCACTCAAAGGAGTTCGCTAATCACACCGACACCTTTGAAAGTGGAAAGAAGGTGACCATTTTCGGTGGCACAAAATTTGCCTGGGATGCCGTCTACGCCTATGCCATGAAAGGGATCAAGGTTGATTGGATCATCAGACGTGAGTCGTGTCGCATAGCATTGAATCTTGTCTTTCGTAGACTGTGGAAACCTAACCCGAAGTAAATGCAGCGACCGGCCATGGCCCTTGTTGGATGTCGCCTCCATTCGTCACCCCATTCAAAATCTGGATCGAGTACTTAGTCAGTGAGTTCTGCCCTCCCAGTATCGTTCAAGTCATGAGAATTTTACCTCTAAGCGCACCCAAGATATTCGCCTTGTTCATTGGTTTGCTCCGTGCATCTGGGGCCAGGACAGCGGCTTTCTAGGTATCAAAAGATTCTGGCACGGAACAGCCATTGGGAGGAAAATTGTCGACCTTTTCTGGAATGTGATCTCCTCCGACGTAATTGGACTTATGGGATTCAATGAGAATCCCGAGTTCAAGAAACTGGAACCAACTTCAGAGGCCATGTACGATGGCTGCAGCTTCAGCATTCTCAATTACGACACGGATTTCTTCCAGCCGATTCGGGACGGCACGGTGAAGATCCATAGTGCCGACCTGTCGCACCTAAGCTCGGGCCAGATTCACCTCGATGACGCGAGTCAAACGGTGCTCGACACTGATGCAATGCTCTTCGTCACAGGATGGAAGAATATTCCCGCGCTCAAATTTCTCCCCGAAGGAATAGACAGGAAGATTGGCATGACACACCATTCTCTGCCTCTCGACAAAGATGCAGACCCAGATGATGGTCTGGCCGAGCAGGCAGACCTCCTGGCAAAAGCCGACGCCGAGATCCTTTCGCGATTCCCCCGGTTGAAGATTCCGCCAAAGTTCAACCCAGATTACAAGCCCCTCACTCAGACCAAAGCCTTTTCAGTCGCGGACGAGGACAAGACCGCTCCTGTTTTGCCCGAGACCCCAATGATGCTCTATCATTTAATGGTCCCTGGCACCTCAGAGCTCCTAAAAGCCAAAGACATTGCAGTTGCCGGCTCGTGCATGAACTTCAGCAATCCGATTACCGCCCATATTCAGGGCCTCTGGATCAGCGCCTATTTCGACGGCAAGCTTCGACGCGACCCGAGCAGCGCAGTACTTCCACGCAACCGGAATTCGTTGAGTGAGGCAATGACGCTCGATCAGGTCCACTACGAGACCGTGTTGCATAACCGGTTCGGTAGGTGGAGATATCCAAATGATCCCGGTAGTAAGCATGGTGACTTTATCTTTGAGGCCGTTCCTTATATGGACATGATGATGGCCGACCTGGGCCTGAAGGTGCACCGCAAGAGTGGCTGGTTTAGGGAGATCATTGAGCCGTATGTTCCGGAGGATTATGCTGACATCAATGACGAATGGTACCCAAAGTATGGGAAGACCGACTGAGATCTGGCACGGGGCTTCCGCGATTATAACAAAGAGGATCACTGCTGGCAGCATATAATCTAGTCCCAGTAGTAGGAGATAATCTTGTAGCTAAGTCGACATGTATATTGGAGGAGTTTCAGTATGCACGTTGGGTTATAGGGAAGGTGGGTCCGTATCAGCTCAAGGCATCTGACTTAAACCACACATTACTATTATATTTGAGTCACTCATCTTTAATTTAAATGTAAACAAGATCAAAGAGGATGTATGGCAGCGGGCCACTTGGCTGCAGCGGAATGTTGATGGTGGGAGCGGAGGAGAGCCTTGAGCCCGTGCTGCCACTTGGGCCCATGGCGCGGCGACGGCTCTACCTCCACTGAAGTTGGCGGCATTGAGCGGAGTAGTGCTTAGCCCTAACGGAGTTATGATGATAGAGATGTCTTTCTAAATGCTTTGTGTCCATCTGGCAGCGTCTTGCACTTGCTGGAGGATCTCTCCTACGGCAGGCTGTCGCAGGACCTTACTAGCATAGTAGACGCTAGGAATGCATGTACTATAATCCACGGGGACCTGGTTCTGCCGGCCTGTCTACCGTCTGCAGTTGGTGATATGCTTCTCTGAGGTATGTGGCGTGCTCGTCGATGTGTTCGGGGCCATTGTTTACCTGCGGCCCTTTAGGCGCGATGTCGCATTGCTAGCTACACTAAAAGGGAATGCGCACTCCGCTAGAACGTAGTGCAAATACTATAGATATACTGGATGTGACACGCGATAACCACAGATAGACGCGTTTTGGACGCGTTATCCGCAATGAACGCCTAAGATATACAGGAAAACTGTCGGATATGCGCCATAGGACTTAGGACAGCCCTTAGGGACTGCTTCCAAGGGCCTGCTATTCTGCAAGTACCATCATTTCGTCCCGCATCGCGCAGAAGTCTTCTCTATCGCCAGAATCCATTCAGACTTGAGCATCGCCCAGCAATGGCTGAGTCATCGAGTTGCTCCAGATGATTGGAAGAGCACGAAATGGGCTGTTTATGGCTTACGCCTCGTGGAGTTGATGATCAAGAGGATCGATGACCGAAGTTCAGAAATGCGAACATCGTGAACGATTTAAGCGCTGTATACTAAGGTTGGCTCTGCTCACGTCTAGCGCTGCCAACCTCGTCTCCCTGATCATGGTCCGCCATTGCCTTCATTCCTGTAAACTCCAAGGTTACGACCAGCCGACACACCGCAGCCGACACGAGGTAGCGTAACGTAACCTCGATAGCGTCCACTACAGAGATGAAGAGCATAGACGAGAAAAAACAGATCCCAACCAAGACATGAATAGCAGCAACAAAAGATGCCGCGTTGAGAAGTATCGTGAGCCACTTCTCAAAATTCGGGAGATCCTGACTCGGAATTGACGGGTGGCCCAGCGACGGCAGCCCCTCGAGAGCAACGACGCTTTTGGCCACCTTGAAACTGTCCGTATGCGGAACGCCAGACTTTGGCGGCGCCGGTGGCTCGAGCGACGAAGCTGCCAAGATGGCGGCCTTCGCCGGTTCTTGCCGGCGGTAAGAGCGTTGTCGGATGGCCTTGGCGACGGCAGAGAACTGGAATGGGATCGCGACCAGGAGGAAGATGCCCGGGAGCATCAGCGTCCAAACCAGCGGGAAGAACCACGTGTTGCAGACGAAGCTGACAATTGTCTTGCTGCCCAGTCGGTACGAGTTGTGCACGACGTTGGCTACAGCGAGACCCGCGAGGACGTATTCCCCGACACTGATCAGGACGGCCCTGGAACCTCTGATGCGTGGGAACAGCCGCTCTCCTTTGGTGATGGAGAGCAGCTGTTCTGTAGACTCGATGCGGAACAGCCCGTCGAGATAAAACTCGCTTGAGCCGACGCTCAGGAGAAAGGACAGAATAGGTCGGCGGGTCGAAAGAATGGCCAGCTGGACCAAGCTGGGGCCGAGCATGGACATGATGGTCGGTACAAGACTGAGAAAGATGGCGGCCGAGGCGATGGCCGACTTAACGCTCTCCCTGGTGTTCTCGAGCATGCAGTCGATGTGAAGGTCGCACGTGTCGCCATTGCTGGCGGCCAGGTAACCTTGCAGGGTCTCGCTGCAGGCGTTAGAGGAGATGTTCTGGAATAGGGTACCGTAGCTCGAGTACCACTCCTGGAAGCGTGCGTTGGTCATGGCTGTCGAGGGCTAGATGCTAGATGCCGATGAGTAATTCAGTCGATACTGGAAGAGTCTGCACAAGAAGTTCGGTTGTAGGAATGGGATTGATGGCATCATTTCAAGGGTATAAATACCTCATCAGACCAGAACTACGCGATGGAGTCCTTGGTGAATTCCCAGCAGGGCTATATTTTATTGGTGGGACGAAGTTGGCCTCAAAGTCCCTATCAGGCCAATAGGAAGTTATCTTTCATCGCTGGTTGGATGATCCTTGCCAAAAAATGACACCATTGCGTATGCATGTAAGCAAGAGATGGAAATGAAAGTGGCTATTATTAGGAGGTATGGCACTGCCAAAAGCGGGATTGGATGGTGATCTACCACAGTACAGATATGACCGCCATCAGAAGCTTAGAATCCGTGACGGTGGTTTTCACTGGCTTCTGGCGTTCCCTGCTCCGTGTAGAATACAGTTGCGGAGCATCATACCGCTCGGCCCGGTCCGAGCTGCGGCATCTGGCCAGCGCGCAGATCTGGGACTCGATTGCTGATAACCTCACGAAAGTCGCTCATATTGGCGAACGGAGGCATCAATCCTCAACTGCGGAGGTTGCGTCATCCCGAGAGTCAGATGTCTACATGCGTGCACGCAACCGCCACCATGGCATATACTTCCCATAGGAGGAGAGATCGGACGAAAGAGAACTTCGCGAAGTCGTGCAAGTCAGGTGCAGCACGATTCAACAAGCTGCGTCAGAAGTATACTGCACGAATCTATCTCCGAGTGCAATGGAGAGGAAAATGCTATGAGTATAACTTTGATAAAGATGTTCGTTGGCTGAAGATCAGCGAAAAACTCGAAACTGTCTACCCATTGCCTGTTCAATAGACGCCAGCAAGCTTCGTAACAAATGACGACACACCCCAGAGCTATTCACCAGATGAAAATATCGACAGGTCAAGTAGCTCGTAGGCTAACCGGAAGGCTCGAAACTGATCATTCCCAGAAGTCGCGTGGAGCGCGAAAGTAGTGCATCAACTGGCGGAGACACAGTGGAACCCAGCCAAGATTGCCCCTCCTGCGGCCTGCTTTCGATTCCGCTCAGGCGGCTGACATAAGTTCTGTCCAGAAGGGAAAAAACCCTGCCAGTCAATGAGTGACAGAGGTCGGTAATCTAAGAGTAGGCGATGCGACAGGCATACCTGTGGGCTACTCCTACTCCATATCCTTCCTCGGCAATGCCGAGTCCGGAAAGCTGCAACACCTCTTTACACGGGGGCACATTGATGCGTCAAGGGGGGAAAGGCTGTTAGCTGCCTTTTCTATAGTGCCAAAAGGGGGCCATGGTGTGACTCACATGTCTAAACAGTAAGCATTAGTTTGGTGCCGGCGTCAGAGACGTTGTGCTCCATCCTTCGACTTGACGTGCCAAGCACACGTTGAGATGGCTGCAATGACTCCTTGGTCCATTTCTGGACGATACATCCACAGCCACTTGTAGGGCTGGATGTGGCCCTCATGAGCCTGTACTAGCAGCAGGTGGAATCGGAAAAGGTGAGGAGGGGCTCGTCACTTGCAACGCTGGGTGCCTTAGCTCACACGATCTGTGCAACTGCCTGGCATGACTCATATCTCCACCCTACAGCTCTTGGCGCAGAGGGCTGAACGGGGTTGGTGCCAGGTGCAAGAACGGGACCGATCAGAACCTGTCCAGCCACTGAAGGGTGGTAGATTATGCCTTGTGAGGCCCGCTTAAGTCAGCTTACTTTACGGCTCACACTTGCTGTGGAGGGTCAAAGTGGACTAAGGCGAGCTCAAAGAAAAACGGCAGCAATGTAGAAAGGGCTAATATATCAATCACCAACCTCGAGGGTCTTGCAGCCGCTGGTCCTACCATGTCGCGTACGGCCACTTTCATCCCTTTTGATAACGGGTGCCACATAGTCAATCAGCTTGCTGAGGGCGGCACATTTGGGGTTCCCTTCGAGCATCCCTCAACCTGTTCACTTTCGCTTTACTTCTGTTCTTCTTCTTCTCCTTCGTCTTTTTCGTCGTCTGTTTCAGTCTCTACTGTACTGTGTCTTCTGTCTATTGTACAGTAGTACTGTGCTGAAAGCCGCCCTGCCGCTGCTGATGAGTGGGGTAAACCAAACCAGTCCCCCACCCCCAACCCCCAACTCAGCCCGTTGAACGATCAAATCACGCGGCTTCAAGGCCGTGAGAATGAGGACAATAAATGATTGGCTGAATAAAGTATGGGTCTCTCTGTCGGAGAACGAAGTGAAGCATGGAAGGGCAGGTCAAATATCCGTCTCTGCACCATCCGTAGGTCTTGGCATGCAAGGGCAGCGTACGGGCACTTAAAGTAAGTTCGAACAAGGGACGACGACTGACCCAGTGGATATCCGCTAAAATACTACGTCACCCCATGCACATTAGAGCGGCGATAGGGTGTATGGGGTAGCCTTAGCTAAAGGCTGTGTGTCCGCAGGCCGGGAAGTTATTACTACTACTGCATTATCTACGTACTAATCCATTGCTATGAACATTATTAGTATTATGTGATATATACGGATTCTATATGAGCACTTATTGTTTCTAAAGCTTCTAATCTCTTATCTTTATCTTTATACTATTTAGAAGAGACTTATAGACTAAGTGATTATAATTAAATAGTGTATTTAATATTAGACCTTTGAGCGTTTTTATATAAGAGATAGCTATATAGTTTAAATTAGTTTAAAAGTCTTAATAAGATAGATCTATAACTATTATGTTTTTAGTAATGCTTTATAACTTATATATAGTAATTATATAGTATATAATTAAAGGAAACTGGGTATAAGTATAAAGAGTAACTTTAATAAGGAAGTCTCTTTTTATTAAGAGAATTAGTATAATCTTCTTATTATTAAGAGTAGTTAAGAATACTAGTTTATTATATTTATTAAACTCTATTATAATAATATAAGAAGGGTCTTAAATAGGGTTAGCCTTAAGTGCTTAGCTAATATTATAAACTATACTATAAGTACTATTATAAAGGCTAACTAGCTATTAAAAGTTAGATATTAGCATTAGATAAGAGCTAATATATATAAGGATCTGCTTTATAAGGTTACTTGCCTTATTATTAAGTATAATAGCTATACTAAAGCTAATATTCTTAGCTATAACTTAGATAACTAGTTAGCTAAGGCAGTTAAAGTAATAGTAATTATATTCATTTACTTTATTTTTAGTAGTGTATACTTATAAAGCATTAATAAACCTTATAACCTCTTAATTATCTAATTTTACCTATATATAGGTAGACAGGAGCTTTTAGGACTCTATAGATAGTTAGAATAGCCGCAGCTCTCTAAAAGCTATATAAAACGCCTTTTAATTATTACTATACTGCTTTTAAATAACCTTTAAGAATACTGATTTATTAAAGCGCTTATACGCATTCTTACTCTTAATCTTTACTCTTTATACCTCTTTATTATAATAAAGCGGCTTTTATAGTATAGGGAGAAGCTAGAAGAAGTCACTAATTAAGAGGATGTTTAGACTGCTAAAAAACTCCTTATTTTTATTTAGAAATGCCTTATGGAGATAGTTATTAATCTATAATAGTTAATGCAGCCTTAGTATACTCTTCTTATTAATAATTAAGTACTTAATATCCTTTAGCTTCTTTTAGAGCTAGGTTTTATTAATAGGAGATAGGGGCTTAAAGTCCTTATTGATTAGGAAGTGTAATAAAGAGTGTAAGGTAGTATCTAATATCTGGTTTCTTATAACGCCTATTAGTATAGTATGCTAAATAAGTATCCCCCTCCTCCCTATTATAAATTGGAGGTATGTAGAGAGCAGGTTAATAAAGTATGACTTACTAATACTGCTTTTACTATTTATATAAAGTAGTAACTAAGAGGGGTCTTAGGTTAGGAAGTGGCTTATTATTATATTATATACTATATATTACTCTGGATTTAGAGAATTATAAGCCTCTAAGAGCTAATTATTTATATTAAGGTTAAGGGTATTTTCTACTTTATATTATTTCTAGTAATTACTATTAAGAATGCTATTATTAATATACTATTTAATATAAGGGGTCTAATTATAATTAATATTAATATCTTAATAGCTAAGGATATTAATATCCTCTTTTTCTAGTAAATAGTTAGGTAATATATAAGCAAGTTTATACTAGTCCTCCTTTATAATAGGCTCTTTATAGATCTTAAGCTTAAATTTATCTTCTTTTACTATTAATTTATCTATAGCTAGCTCTTTATAATAATTATCTATATAAGTATTATAATACTATTTACAATATATATATATAGCTATAAAAGAATCGAACTACTGCCTGCTTATAATAAGTAACTCTTTTAAAAAGCGATATAAATAAACTATTATTAATTTAATATAGTAAAAGTTATTAAACTAAGAAGAGGCCTTTATAGACTTATATTAAAGGAAGTAAGATAAGACTCTCTTCTTTACTTAAGTAATAAGTCTCCTTTATATATTAAGATTATATAATTATAAGTATTTAAAATAGGTTATATTCTTATATTAGTCCTTTCTCTTTAGATATTTCCTATAGTTATTAATAGCTTTATTAATATTTCTATTTATATAATATAAATATACTTATCGCTTTAATAAATAGTAATCTATAGTAATAATTATATAAGTGCCTTCTTATAATAGAATGTTAAATAGTAAATAAGAAATCTCCTATACTAAGTAATCTCTCTTAGTAATTAGCTTATTTATTAAGTAAGAGGAGAAGGATAATAGGGGCTGAATGTGCAATATATAAGGCAAGACTTAGTCTATAAGTTTAATAAAAGACTCAGTCTTCTTCTTAAATTTACTATAATACTTTATAATATATATAATAACTGCTTATAAGCTAGTATAAGGAGATATATTAATATTAGCTAGCTAGCTTAGGATAATTATAGGATTAAAGTTATTTATTAGGCTATTATTCTAAGCTACTTTAAAGATATAGTATAACCTGCTTTCCTTTTTAATTACTATAGCTAGCTCTTATAAAGTATGAAGGAAGTTAAAATAACACTCTTTCTCTAGATTAGTAATATTAGCTGCTTTAATATCTATAATAGTACCTTCTATATCCTTTACTAAATTACTAGTTCTCTTTCTTATATATAAGTAGTATATAGTATTATACTTATAGTACTAGTAATAATTAATGATTTATAAGAGCTATAAGAATATTATCTTTATACTTAGAGGATTTATACTTAAGGGATTACTCTTATTCTAAAGTATAGTCCTACTTAGCTTAGGGTTAATAGTAGTAATATAGAATTCTTATATATATATAAATATATTATAAGCTGCTTTATTTTCTATATTAGCTCTTAAATAATTATCTATTTAGTATAGGCTATAGTTATATAAACTACTATAGCCTTACTATTTATACTAATCCTAGTAATTTATAATACTAAATTTCTTACTTAGTATAATATTCTAAAAGAGTGTATTTTAATAGTAAAAGTAAAAAGCAGTAATATAAGAGTTTTACTATAATAAGTAATATAATAGAGCTATCCTTTTTAGCTTAGTAATAATTAGCTAGTCATTATACTAAGGTATATACTAGTAAAGACTCTATTAATATAAATCTACTAAGCTAAATATAATAAATATATTAAAATAACTAAGGTTATAAGCATAGGCCTTAAAGTCCTACCTCTTTTTATTTTAAAATAAATATATATTATAAATAGAAACTGCATACTTTATAATTAAGTTAATTAATACTTATACTTTAAAGTCCTTACTATATTTAAATACTTAAATAAATTACTCTTATATAAGCAGCTAATACTTCCTATTATATTACTTTATAAAGAATCTAGATTATAAATATACTTATAACTATATTAATATATTAAAAGTAATAAAGCAGAAGGTTAAGTAGTATACAAAATGCCTATTATATTAGTGCATTATATACTTAATATAATCCTTATAATTAATAGAGTGTAATTAAGGTTTAATAAAATTAGCTCTACTATTAGAAAAGAGGTAAGGAAATACTAAAGAGAGTAGGGTAAGAGAGTAATTAAACTTATTAATAGGTATATATTATATATTTAGGAGCTATAGCTTATATTACGCTTATGCTTAGAAGCTTATAAAAAGCCCTAAATTAGTTTCTGATTTTCTAGTAAGAATAGACTATAGAGTATTAAGCTCTATATCCTTAGCTAATAGGTCTAGCACTATAGCCTCATCCTCTAGGTCAGGCTCTGCTTTCTGATCTTCCTTAAGTCTAATATCTATAGCCTTTACTTAACTCTAGAGGATAGTATTTAAGATATTACTATCTTAAGATAATTAATTTAGCCTCTCTTTATTAATAATAATATATTAATAGTTAGAATAATAATAATAAAAGTAGTCTAATTATATAATAACTGGCTAGTAGTAGATATAAAACTAGTAAGTAAATTATTAGCTAAGAATTATATAAGATAATGTATTAATAAGATATAGTAATATAATATTTAATTCTTATAATAAAAGTAAGAGCTGGTTATATATTAAGCCAACTTTATAAAAAAAGTGAATTATATACTTTTAATACTTATATTACTGCCTTTATATAAGTATAATGTTTATATAGATATAAATATAAGTAATTAAAGACTCTTTAGTAAGTATAAGCTAAAGTAATTAGGCTAGTATAGGGCTAAAGTTAAGCTAATTATTTATAAAGAAGAAATATAGCTTATTAAGATAGCATTTCTTATCTTTTTAATAATAATATATATAAATACTATTATAATTAATCTTTATTTAGAACTAATACTCTTAGTATTAATTATAAAACTGCATTTAGTTATTATCTAGCTTTATTTAGAACTTATAGAGGATTGCTTTATTATAATTAGTTAAAGCATAAGCCTTAAGATCACTATTTTATACTAGATCTTATATATAAAAGACTACTAATTCTTTAAGTAGAATTATTATTAAACTCTAAATATACTATAGTAGTATTAAAGATTGAGTTTACTTTTAAGATTTTCTTAGCTACCTTCCTATACTAAGAGTAGGACTATAGTGACTATGCCTTAGTTATATAGAAGGCTATTATAAGTAATAGTAAAGAGGGCTTCTATTTATATAATTATTATTATTATTCTTATTTTCATTCCTTAGATTAGAATTAGACTCTATTCCTAATTATTTAAAGTACTTTTATAGTTAAGTAAGTAAAAGCAGTAAGTTAAAATAATTATTAGTATTAATATTAGATTTAAAGAACTATTTTCTATTATTCCTTTTTTTAATTATTCTATCCTTATTTAAAAACCCACTTAGTTATAATTAATCTTAACTCCTATTTACATTCTATAATTAGTCTAAACAAACTACTAAGGCTATAGAATAAGAATACCTTCTTTAAGACCCTTAAAATCTTCTAAAATGCTAAATTAAGATATTATAAGAGTTAGTAATATAGTCTTCTCTATATAGCGTTATAAACAATAGTTATACTAGATAATAGCCAGCTTGGCCCTTGCCCTAGCCTTTAAAGAATCATCTTATAAGTCCTTCTCCTCCTTATAAAACCTAGTAGTTAAGTAAGAGTAATTCATACTAAGTATGCTACTTCGAAGAGTAAATAGATTAGAATATAAGATAAGTAAATAAGTCATTAGCTATATAGGCAGTAATAGAGCTAGAGCCCAGAAGAGCCACAAGCTTTATTAAGTTAGTAGAATTAGTATCTTTAGTATTATATACAGCTAGCTAATTAACTCTCTAAATAAACTCTTAGCTATATGAAGTTATTATAGCTTCTTAAGTAATATAAGCTAGGTTCTGAATCTTTTATTAAAAGGCAATAGGCTAGCATCTCCTTCAGTTCTCTTTATAATAAGTCTACTAAGTAAGGATAGATAAAGTGTAATATTCTATAATATTTAAAGTATGACTTTAGATCTTAAATGCTTTATTTAATAAGAGTTAAAAGACTTATAGATAAAGAAGGCAGAACTTATATAAGAAACGCGCTAGTTATAGTAGTCTATATATTACTTAGTTTGCTTAGCAGACTGCCTCTTTACTATAAAAGCACTTTCTAGTCTCTCCTCCTTATAATAAGTATAAATAATGAAAAGTAAATTAATAGAGAGCTCTTTAGGGTTAAGACTGAAATCCATTACTTAATTAATAAGGCTATATTAAGACCTATTAAATTAAAGAGATGAATTAAATATATAGTACTAGTATAATACTAAGTAAATAAAGTAAATAAATAATTCTAAATAAATATAAGCTATTAGTACTCTGCATAAGCCTTTTAGGGGCTAGTACCTATTAGCCCCACTCTTTTAGTACTATTAGCTAGTTATGCGTTATTTTACGACTGGCTATATAAAATCTGAACTAATCAGATTCTGAGAAACTTATTTATCCCTGTCTGTACTAAGCCCTCATTATTCGGGAAAACTTAAGAACTGATTTAAAGTCAGCCTTCGGCTGAATCAGGTACCTTGGCTGCCACGTTCGCGATCCCCGGCTGCAGGCATCCTGTTTCTCCAAATCCTAATCTCATTCGCATTCACTGTCCGCATCTGGTCTTTAGGCTTACTGCTGATTGGGGGCACTATGAGTGTACGGGCGGGTCAAGAGCTGACGCGCCAACCCATCAGTCATTTCCGACACTCCCCGAATCTGTTCAAGTTCCCTACAGTCCGGTGATGACCAGAAAATCGACGACTCCTTGCGGAACTACAATACTGCAGTCCTCCGTCACTCGAATAGCATTCGCGCACGACAGTTGGAACTTCCGTCCTCACTGGAAGATATCTCCGGCAAGCTGGTCCCCCCCCCCCCCAAATACTCAATGCGACCAGGTCAGTGGGCGTACATACGGCAAGCGGCTCCGTCCGAAGTAATCGTATTGCACCATTTCTCTGACGGGTCAACAGATTAGTGACATGTTCTTCGGTTCAGAAGGCGACGTACTGTTCCAGGCGCAAGCTGGAGAGCATTTGCAATAGCGACGGGTGTTACAAACGTAATTAACGCAGGTCTGTAGAATGGGCCGAAGCGGTTACAATGTCCCAAGCCGACCCAAGGAAGGCCCCAGGCGAATCCAACCATTCCGACCGCATGTGGGAATCAAGAAGGACATTGAGTCACGTGACCTGGAGGATCACTCTGTCAAGGAAAGTGATCCAGCCAGGATCACCAGAGACCACTTGATCCAGGGGAATTTCAGGGACACCACAATAGTATATAAGAACAACTAAAGGCACTCACAACACGAGGACTAGTTTTTCAGTGTTCAACTTAAGCATTCTACCCCAATTGAATGGGAGCAATACCTCCTGGCAATTACCTGTGAACGATACTGCTCGACGACAAACACATCCACCGGAGCCACTAACTTACCCTGGACAGACAACTCACGACAAATTCTACCACGTGAGCATCTCTCCCGCCGCCGCTCCGCCATTTCCACTGGTTGGTTACTGGAGCATGGGCTACGGCAGCAGGCGCTGCTGCAGGCGTGGCGGAGACATGCGAGAGAATTCTGACCGGGGAAAACCAAGGGTTGACCAAGATTTGGCAGCCGTCCCGCTGACGAGCAGCTGGCTCGAACAACAGCGCCTCTGAGCCAACGAGATGCTGGATGAACCACGCGGGGGACCATCTGCTGAGGAGATGGAACGGACCTTGTGTACTAATGTCCGCCGGGACGTGCTCTAGCCAATGCCTCCGGAGTAGGAGAGTGCCTTGCGGAGCTGTTCCTATGTGTATATAGATGATTAACTGGAGGTGTAAGAGTAGTTATCCGACGGCGTACATTTTGGGGGAAAGGGAAGTCTTTTGCCATTCATAGGTCACCAAACACCAATTATTCTCACTATTACATCTATCCTTAAGCAATCGCACACATGCTGTAGGCCGGGAAGGCTAGGGCGCTTGCGTCGATGTGACACCTCTACAAGGCCAATGGCCCGGCTCGTAAGGCTGTGGAGGGCAAAAGCATGTGGCGGGATACCTTGTTTGCCTTCCTCTCTTTGCGGTTAGCTAAGGTGTTCGCGATGTGAACATGTTATCCTTCGGGATCAGTTTGGCAATAGCAACCACCTTTGCCAAGGGTAAGCATTAGCCAAGTGCTTGAGCATAACAATACGGCGGTAAAATGCCTGTAGTAACATGGACCTCTTCTATCAGACCGGGATACTGTGTTTGAAATGCGGCGGTTTGTACCGAAAAATGGTAGCCGCGTCCGTCAAACTCGGCGCATCGAATACCTTATCATGGAGGGCGAGGGGCTGTAATAGGTCAGCACATGATAAGGCCAAGGCCTTACCGAAGTGAACCCACCAGGTTTAGCCTCCGTCATGCTTTGAAGCACAAAAGTATCGCACTACTCTGAGTCTTGTTGAACAGCAGCCTCCATATACTTGAACTCGCTCAGCTGACCAGCCCCATCCTCCAATCGGATCATATATCTCAGGACAACGGCCGATCAGTTCCGGTGGTGAAGGCAGACACTCTTCATCTGGTACGACAGAATTTTCCCGAAAAGCTTTGCAATGTGCTTCTCAAGCTGGGTTGGTAATGTCGCGGTTGACTGGTGTCTTGTTTTCATCGAAGTTAGGTCGTCCTTAGCCTTTATCACTCTCTATGTAACAGACTTATGAGTTGTTAACAGCATGCGTAAGACTCGTTAAGCTCACTACAGTATCACTTATCTTCCAAAATCCAATTTTCTTAAGATATCCCATCTTCTTGAATCATAAAGAGAGGAGGGGGTGACCTGTAGCTATCAACGTGAAGTTCTCGCAGATTATTCTGCATGATACATAGTTTATTACACAGAAATAGATCAGTCCATCAACTCTGTTTACCAAATACCACAGCCCACTCACGGAGATCTGACGCCAATCCTACCGCAAGATCGTCTGGCACGGAACCCTCCTGCCATATAATGGTAATGCACAGCGGTCCCCCTGGCACACTAACGGCTCTGATGGCCAAGGCAGTTCCAGCAGGCTGAGCCGAGCTAGAGAAGCAAGCACGAGTGATGCGCCACGGTAGATCGCTCACGCCGTCGAGACGCGGCACCTTGAGGGCTCCAACGTTGCTGAGTTCCCATGAGTGGTCCCTCTGCATACCATTTCTCTTCTTGAGAAAGTCTTCCCAGTCTCCTGCGTACTTGAAGAGCTTGAAAAAGTCGTTGACAGGTAGTCGAGAGCGTTGGGATGCAAGTGCGTTGCCGATCTTCTTGGCTTGAGACCATACAACTTCTTTGAAGCCTGAATTGATTCCCATAGGGCCACGGACGGCAGCAAGAGCATCAGGGCTGTACTTCTGCCCTTCCACCGTGACGCAATTGGCCATGGTACCTGCAAAGACCTTTTGCATGGCCGGGACCTGACCAGAGAGTCGCCGATAGTCTATAGGGGTCAAAGACCGGAAGGACACGGCGTCCTTGGGATCGATCCGCCGCGCAAGGGACGAAAGGATCAATGCATTAATTAGTCCCGTTAACGTCGTCCCATGAGCTCTACACGACTGAAGCAGATCTGCAAGGTCTTCCGCAGAAATCTCCTTGATAATCAGAGTTGTCTTCCTCGTCAGGACGAAGTCGATGGGTTTCGACGACCACCATGGTGTCGGCGTCTTTTGTAGAATTTTGGGGGCGTACTCGTGCCAGACAGTCTTGCCTACGAATCGCTTCGATAGCTTGTCAGGAAGAATATCGTCTCGCGATGGTGGTAGGTCCAGGGTCTTTGCGAATTCGAGGGTGTACTCTGGCTCTGTGTCCAACGAGAGACTATTCAGCGCCGTGAGCAGTTGTTCATGGAACATGCAGCCGGAGTTGGCGTCCATGAGGGCATGATGATAGGCGAATATGAGGTCATGCTGCTTTTGCGACTCGTGGCCATTCTGCTCTCCTTTCAAGTTGCATGAGACGACCGTTAGCCTCCACGGTGGCCTTGTCGTCATGTTCTGCCATGGCTCGCTATGGCGCTGCATCAAAAGCTCAGCCAATTTCTTGTCATATTCCTCTTGTGTTTCCACTACACCCCCAACATGATCTACCTGCTCCCGCAGGTTCACACGAGGAATATGTACATATGACGGCTTGCAGAGTTCATCCTGAGCAATGCCAACGCAAAGGAATGCTTGCTTTTTGACAAGACTGGCGAGCGCGCTGTAAATGAGACGATTGCTCTAGGTATCGTCACAGGTGCTGCTACAGCTGTAGCGAGCTGTGATGACTGAAGCGTAGAACAGGCCGAGCTTTTATCTTGTTACATGGAATTGCTCGCTACCAAGGTATTAGATGGGTTTTCCCATGGTCTACTGCTCCGCAACAACTTACACTTTATCCAGAGGCCGCACCACTTCCAGCTTATCTGACTTCTTCACGGCCATTAGGGGGACTCTTCGCGACGCGAACGCGAATGACAACCTACCGCGTGAGACTTGCTGTTCTGTGGACAATGGATCATGCGACAAGATCATGTACGGAACAGCGAGCTCGGAACGGGGACATGATTCTTGATAGACCATCTACAGAGTTGGTGAGCAAGGAACACGAGTCTGACGGCGCTAGTGCCGAGGATGTCATCGAAATGGTGCCACTCATTTCGCGTGTGCCATGCCCCACCTAATTCCGGTGGAGTTTGCACTCACCCCCATAAGAGGTGCCTGACAATATAAAATACTACGTCACCCCATGCACATTGGAGCGGCGATGGGGTGCATAGGGTAGCCTTAGCTGAAGGCTGTGTGTCTGCAGGCCAGGAAGCTATTACTATTACTGCATTATCTACGTACTGATCTATTATTATGGCTATTATTAGTATTATGTGATATATACGGATTCTATATGAGTACCTGTCGTTTTTAAAGCTCCTAATCCTTTATTTTTATCTTTATACTATTTGGAGGAGACTTATAGACTAGGTAATTATGATTAAATAGTGTATCTAATATTAGACCGTTAAGCGTTTTTATATAAGAGATAGTTATATAGCTTAAACTAGTCTGAAAGTCCTAATAGGATAGATCTATAACTATTATATCTTTAGTAATGCTTTATGACTTATATATAGTAATTATATAGTATATAATTAGGGAAAACTGGGTATGAGTATAGAGAGTGGCTTTAATAAGAAAGTCCTTCTCTATTAGGAGAATTAGAATAATCTTCTTACTATTAGTAATAGTTAGGAATACTAGTCCGCTATATTTATTAAACTCTATTATAATAATATAAGGAGGGTTTTAGATAGGGTTAGCCTTAAGTACTTAGCTAATATTATAAACCATACTATAAGTACTATTATAAAGGCTAACTAGCTACTAAAGGTTAGATATTAGTATTAGATAGGAGCTAATATATATAGGGATCTGCTTTATAAGATTACTTGCTTTATTATTAGGCATAGTAGTTATACTAGGGCTAATATTCTTAGCTATAACCTGAATAACTGGCTAGCTAAGGCAGTTAAAGTAATAGTGATTATATTCATTTACTCTATCTTTAGTAGTGTATACTTATAAGGCATTAATAAACCTTATAACTTCTTAATCGTCTAGTTTTGTCTATATATGGCTAGAAAGGAGCTTTTAGGACTCTACAGATAGTTAAAGTAATTATAATTCTCTAAGAGCTAGGCAGAATGCCTCCTAATCGTTACTATACTGCTATTAGATAACTTTTAAGAAGACCGATTTACTAAATTGCCTATATACATTTCTGCTCTTAATCTTTACTCTCTAAACCTCTTTATTATAATAAAGCGGCTTCTATAGTATAGGGGGAAGCTAAAAGAAGTTACTAACTAAGAGGATATTTAGGCTATTAAAGAACTCTTCGTTCTTATTTAAGAATGCCTTATAAAGACAGTTATTAATCTAAGATAGCTAACGCAGTCTTAGTATACTCTTCTTATTAATAATCAAATACTTAATATCTTTAAGCTTCTTTTAGAGCTAGGCCTTATTAATAGCTAAAAGAGGCTTAAAGTCCTTATTAATTAGTAGGTATAATAGGGAATGTAAGGTAGTGCTTGAAATCTGATTTCCTATGATGCTTATAAGCGCAGTATGCTAGATAGGCGTCCCTCTCCTGCCTGTTGTAG
This sequence comes from Dactylonectria alcacerensis, assembly GCA_029931735.1. Lineage (NCBI taxonomy): Eukaryota > Fungi > Ascomycota > Sordariomycetes > Hypocreales > Nectriaceae > Dactylonectria > Dactylonectria alcacerensis. The sequence goes on along the minus strand of JAPMUZ010000006.1, from coordinate 158,397 downwards.
CTTAAAGGTATGTAGAGAGTAGGTTAATGAAGTATAACTTGCTAGTACTGCTTCCTCTATCTATATAGAGTAATAACTAGGAAGGAACCTCTGTTAGGAAGTGGCCTATTACTATATTATATACTAGGCGCTGATTTCGATTTAGGGAATTATAAGCTTCTAAGGGCTGATAGTCTATATTAAGATTCTAAGGGTTTTCTGCTTTATATTACTTTTAATAATCACTACTAAGAATACTATTATTAGTATACTGCTTAATATAAGAGGTTTAATTATAATTAATATTAATATCTTAGCAGCTAAGGATATTAATATCCTCTTCTTTTAATAAGCAGTTAAGTAATATATAAGTAAGTTTATATTAGTCCTCTTTTATAATAGGCTCTTTATAAATCTTAAGCTTAAATTCATCCTCTTTTACTATTAATTTATCTATATCTAGCTCTTTATAATAATTATTTATATAGGTATTATAATACTGCTTATAGTATATATACATAGTTATAAAAGAATTAAACTACTGCCTGCTTATAATAAGTAACTCTTCTAAAGAGCGATATAAATAAACTATTATTAATTTAATATAGTAAAAGTCATTAAACTAAGAAGAAGCCTCTATAGATTTATATTAAAAGAAGTAAGATAGGACTTTCTTCTTTACTTAAGTAGTGAGTCTCCTCTATGTATTAAGATTATATAATTATAAGTATTTAAGATAGATTATATCCTTATACTAATCCTTTCTCTTTAAATATTTCTTATAGCTATTAATAGCCTTATTAATATCTCTATTTATATAATATGAATGTACTTATTGCTCTAACGGATAGTAGTCTATAGTAATAACTATATGGGTGCCTTCTTATAGTAGAATATTAAGTAGTAGATAGGAAATCTCCTGTACTAAGTAATCTCTTTTAGTAATTAGCTTATTTATAAGGCGAGAGAAGAAGGATAATAGAGGCTAAATGTATAATATATAAAGTAAGACTTAGTCTATAAGCTTAGTAAAAGACTTAGTCTTCTTCTTAGATTTACTATAATACTTTATAATATATATAATAACTGCTTATAAGCTAGTATAAGGAAATATATTAATATTAGCTAGCTAGCTTAAGATAATTGTAGGATTGAAGTTATTTATAAGGCTATTATTCTAAGCTACTTTAAAAATATAGTATAACCTGCCTTCCTTTTTAATCACTACGGCTAGCTCCTATAAGGCATAAAGGAAGTTAAAATAACACTCCCTCTCTAGATTAGTAATATTAGCTACTTTAATATCCATAGTAGTACCTTCCATATTACTCACTAAATCACTAGTTCTCTTCCTTATATGTAAGTAGTATATAGTATTATATTTATAGTACTAGTAATAGTTAATAATTTATAAGAGCTATAAGAATATTATCTTTATACTTAGGGGATTTATACTTAGAGGATTACTTTTACTTTAAGGCATAGTCCTACTTAGCTTAGGGTTAATAGTAATAATATAGAATCCCTAAGTATATATAAATATATTATAAGCTGCTTTATTCTCTATATTAGCTCTTAGATAATTATCTATTTAGTATAAGCTATGGTTATATAAGCTACTATAGCCTTACTATTCGTACTAGTCTTAGTAATCTGTAATACTGAACTTCTTACTTAGTATAATATTCTAAAAGAGGGTATATTAGTAGTAAAAGTGGAAAGTAGTAATGTGAGGGTTCTGTTATAATAGGCAGTGTAATAGAGCTATCCTCTCTAGCTTAGTAGTGGCTAGCTAGTTATTATATTAGGGCATATACTAGTAGAGACTCTGCTAGTGTAAATCTGCTGGGCTAAATGTAATAAATGCACTAAGATAACTAAGGTTATAAGCATAGGCTTTAAGGTCCTGCCTCTTTTTATTCTAAAATGGATGCATATTATAAATAGAAACTGCATGCTTTATAATTAAGTTAATTAATGCCTACGCCTCAGGGTCCTTACTATATTTAAGTGCTTAAATGAGTTACTCTTATATAAGTAACTAATACTTCTTATTATATTACTTTATAAAGAATCTAGACTATGAATGTACTTATAACTATATTAGTATATTAAAAGTAATAAAGTAAAAGGTCGAATAGTGTGTAAAACGCCCGTTATACTAGCGCATTATGTGCTTAATATAATCCTTATAATTAATAGAGTGTAATCAAGGTTTAATAAAGTCGGCTCTACTATTAGGAAAGAGGCAGGGAAATGCTAAAGAGAGTAAGGCATAAGAGCGATTAAACTTATTAATAGGTGTGTATTATATATTTAGGAGCTATAGCTTGGTTATGCCTATGCTTAAAAGCTTATAGAAAGCTTTAAATTAGCTTCTAATTCTCTAGTAAGAATAGACCGTAAAGCATTAAGCTTTGTGTCCTTAGCTAACAGGTCTGGCACTATAGCCTCATCCTCTAGATCAGGCTCTGCCTTCTGATCTTCCTTAGGTCTAATATCCGCAGTCTCTACCTAACTCTAGGGGATAGTATCTAGGATATTACTATCTTAGAGCAATTAATTTAGCCTCTCTTTATTAATAATAATATATTAATAGTTAGGATAATAGTAATAGAAGTAATCTAATTATATAATAACTGGCTAGTAGTGGATATAGAACTAGTGAGTGAATTACTAGCTAAGAATTATATAGGATAATATATTAGTAGGACGTAGTAATATAATATTTAACTCTTATAGTAGAAGTAGAAGCTGGTTATATACTAGGCTAACCTTATAGAAAAAGTGAACTATATACTCTTAATACTTATATTACTACTTTTATATAAGTATAATATTTATATAGATATGAATATAAGTAATTAAAGACTCTTTAGTAAGTATAAGCTAGAATAATCGGGCTAGTATAGGGCTAAAGTTAAGCTAATTATCTATAAAGAAGAAATATAGCTTATTAGAGCAGTATTTCTTATCTTTTTAATAATAATACATATAAATACTATTATAATCAATCTTTATTTAGAACTAATACTCTTAGTATTGACTATAAAACTGTATTTAGTCATTATCTAGCTTTATTTAGAACTTACGGAGGATTGCTTTATTATAACTAGTTAAAGCATAAGCCTTAAGGTCACTATTCTATACTAGATCTTATATATAAAAGACCGCTAATTCTTTAAGTAGAATTATTACTAGACTCTAAATATATTATAATAATATCGAAGATTGAGTTTACTTTTGAGATTTTCTTAGCCACCCTCTTATACTAAGAACAGGACTATAGTAACTATGCCTTAGCTATACAGAAGGCTACTATAAGTAATAGTGAAGAGGGCTCCTATTTATATAATTATTATTATTATTCTTATCTTTATCCTCTAGATCAGAATCAGACTCTACTCCTAATTATTTAAAGTATTTCTATAGTTAAGTAAGTAAAAGCAGTAAGTTAAAATAGTTATTAGTATTAATATTAGATTTAGAGAACTATCTTCTATTATCCCCTTCCTTAATTATCCTATCCCTATTTAAAAACCTACTTAGTTATAGTTAATCTTAACTCCTATTTACATTCTATAATTAGCCTAAATAAACTACTAGGACTATAGAATAAGAATACCTTCTTTAAGACCCTTAAAATCTTTTAAAATGCTAAGTTAAGATATTATAGGAGTTAGTAATATAGTCTTCCCTGTATAGTATTATGAATAATAGTTATACTAAATAATAGCCAGCTTAGCCCTCGCTCTAGCCTTTAAGGAATCATCTTATAAGTCCTTCCCCCCCTTATAGAACCTAGTAATTAAGTAAGAGTAATCTACACTAAGTATGCTATTTCGAAGAGTAGATAGATCAGAATGTAAGATAAGTGAATAGGTTATTAGCTATATAAGCAGTAATAGAGCTAGAGCCTAGAAGAGCTGCGAGCTTTATTAGGTTAGTGGAATTAGCGTCCTTAGTACTATGTATAGCTGGCTAATTAACTCTTTAAATAAACTCCTAGTTATATAAAGTTACTATAGCTTTTCTAGTAATATAGGCTAAGTTCTGGATCTTTTATTAGGAGGCAATAGGCCAGTATTTCCTTTAGTTCTCTTTATAGTAAGTCTACTAAGTAAGAATAGATAAAGTATAATATTCCGCAGCGTCTAGAGTATGACTTTAGATCTTAAATACTTTATTTAATAAGGGTTAAAAGACTTATAAATAAGGAAGATAGAACTTATATAAGAAACGCGCTAGTTATAGCAGTCTATGCATTACTTAGTTTACTTAGCAGACTGCCTCTTTACTATAAAGGCACTCTCTAGTCTCTCCTCCTTATAATAAGCATAAATAATGAAGAGTAAATTAGTAAAGAGCTCTTTAGAATTAAGACTAAAATCCATTACTTAATTAATAAGGCTATATTAAGACCTATTAAATTAAAGAGATGAATTAAATGCATAATACTAGTATAGTATTAAGTAAATAAAGTAAATAAATAATTCTAAATAAATATAAGCTGCTAGCATTCTGCGTAAGCCTTTTAAGGGCTAGTACTTATTAGCCCTACTCTTTTATTACTATTAGCTAGTTATGCGTTATTTTATGACTTACTATATAAAATCTGGACTAATCAGATTCTGAGAAACTTATTTATCCCTATCTGTACTAAACCCTCATTATTGGGGAAAACTTAAGAACTGATGTAAAGTCAGCCTTCGGCTGAATAAAGTCAGCCTTCGGCTGAATTAGTCACGACAGTAACTTAGCCCTGAAATCATAGATTGTCACGTAGACGGAAACATAAAAATGTGTTCCTCGACGTCTAGTCGTATAAACTAAGCTTTGAAATGGCTCTTAAAAGCACTCAAACGGTACTAAAATAGGCTGCGCATTTATTTGACGTTTCCCGTACAGCACTCCGATACCGACTGTCCGGACTAAAGATGGCAACACAGTAGAGCGAAAGGCACACCGGTGGAGAATAGCCCAAGAGATTCTCGTCGCGTCCCCGATGATGCAAGTTGATGGACCGACCCGAGGCAATGGCTTGGCTACTGACAACTTCACTCTCATACCGCGTCAGCCAGCTTCAACACGAACTCTTAAACCGGCGCAATACGGCAAACCAGTCTGCGGGCCACATTGGTCTCGTTCGCCCGTCTACAGTAGTGTCGAGCGTGAAGTCCAGGCTTCCGACTTAGTCTTAGGATCGCATTCTGAGACCTGTTTCAACCTGACGGTTAACGACAAGGATGCCTGCCAGACACAGTAGCATCGGCCGAGATATTATCCGTGGTATTGACATCGATCAAGACTGCAAGCGAAGCCTCGATACCGACATTATTGCCGACTCCTCCGAGTCCAAAGTCACCGAAACTGTCCCTTCTTCAGAAGGAGGCTTGGTCGATGTCTGAACACGCAAAAGGCAAACCGAGCTGAATTCCGTCGCCGAACCCGAAGGAGGCGACCGAACCGATCTGACCATCACACGCGATATCTTCAAAGACCTCGACGAAGCCGAGATCGACTCATTCGTGACTCACCGCGTCGACAAAGTCAACGCCACAGTCGATCTCTTGGTGAAGTGGGCGAATGGTGAGCAGTCTTGGAAGCCTGAATGGAGCCTTCAATACAAAGTCCCAGTGCTTATTTATAAGTATTGGAACACTGTCGGTGGACGTGATGCCGCCACTGGCTTGGATTTATACCATGTCTTCCGCGTTCCCGAGCGGACTCCACCGCATCGGGTGACGAGGGACTTCAGATATCGGGTTCAATGGGTGGGCTTTAGTCGCAGCGAATGTACTTGGGAGCACCAGAGGAAGCTTGCACAAACTGCGTCAGACGAGCTTACCAGGTTCATGGCCAAGGGCGAGTCTGCTTTGGAGGCTCCGGTCCGGAAGCACAAGCTGGGAAATACTCGTGGATCTGGGCGTCCTAGGAAAGTCAGGTGAACAAGAGTTCGCATTTCATCTTGAAGCCGTCCAGGGGGTTGATCCGGTAGTAGCCGGGGAGAAGGAGCCTACGGCTATCAGAGTGCAGAGAATTCATTCGATTGAAATAAAGGCATAACCACTAGTCACAAGTCGCAGGTCAAGATATTAAATTGAGTATATCAGATGATCAAGCAGGAGGCATTATAACATTGTACGCCAACGTAGTATCACATCATTTTAAAATCGCTTAAGTTTTTTTAGCGATTTCTAATTAACCCATGCTGTCACGACTTATGTAACGTAGATGCTCTGCGTTATGTAGGCTCTATAAATTTCTTACTAACTATAAAGTGATTATTATAAAGTAAGAAGCGATTATAATAATCACTTCTGTAATTATAGTAATTATTCTTACAATTACTGCAAATACTCTTATAAAACTAGGTAATTAAACTTTATATTATATAATATATAAACTTAAGAAACTAGCTATTATTAATATACTAGCTCCTTAGTTATTAATATAATTTAGTTATTTTAATTTATTTAACTTATTATATATTATTATATAATTAACTATTATTTAATATAATACTTTAATTACTATTTAATAAGTATAACTTAATAACTTTATTAATATAAACTCTGCTATTAAAACTGCTGTTTAGACCTTTGTTTTTACATTACTGCATTATAGCGTTTTTATACAGTTATATAATTATATTATTTAAGTTTTTATAAGATAAAGGACTTAATTAATTAATTAACTTATTTATAAATAGATTCTTATTCTTCTTCTTTTAGAATAAACCCTTTTTTATTAAATCCTTTAACTATTTAATTTCCTTAATTTCTAATATATTAATCCTTTTATATATTAATAATAATTATATTATTTATAATTTTTATTATTTACTTTATATTAATTCTAATTAGTAATTTAAAAAATGCTATTTCTTTTAAAAAATAGTTTAAATACTAGCTTTATTATTAATTATCTTAAGAAATATTATTTATTTTTAATTTATTTTTTAAATTAGTAATTACTTTTAAAAAGATATAAATTTAAAAATACTTTAGTTTTAAAGAGCATTAAAATAACTTATTTATTATTAAATAGTTTTTAAGTTTTAATAGTAATAATTTCTTTAAGATTATATTTTATTATTATAATTTTTAGCTTATTAAAAGTTTTTATATTTTTATTAAGCTTAGTTTTTAAGTTATAAATAGAAAGAGTATAATAATTATTAAAACCTAAGTTATTAAAAGTATAAAGTATATTATATTAATTATTTATTATAGTATTTTAATTTTTAATAAATTGAATTATATTATAATTAGAATTATAAATAGTTAAATTATAATTTAGAATTATAATAATCTTAAAATATAATAAATATAAAGCCTTTATAAAGCGTTTATTATATATTAATTTTGCCTTTTTTATCTAGCTTTTTTATTTAGCTTTTTTTATTTAGCTTTTTTAGCTATTTAATGCATTTTAAAGAGTTAATTAAAATATTAAAACTTATAACTTAATATAGTAAAAACTCTAGTTATTTTAAGTTATTATTACTTTAAGCTTAAGTTTTAAGCTTTTATATTATTATTTATTATTATTTATTATTAGTTTTTTTTTTATTATTATTTAACTTCTAGCCTCTTTTTAAAATATGCATTATTAAGAACTATAACTTTAAAAATTAATATAAACTCTTATATAATTTATTTCTTAAAAACTTATATTTAACTTACTTTATATTTAATATAAGCTAGTTTATATATATATTTATTATATATTAATAGCTCTTATTTAAATAATTACTTTATGTATTAAATAATAATAATAAGCTATTATAATATTTATAACTTTTATTATTAGTTTTAATTTATTTATTAAAAGTAAGAAAATTACTATTTAATAAAAGGCTTAAGAATTAAATAAAAATTAAAATATAAACTTATTAAATAATAAAAATAATAAAATTATTATACTTTATATTAAGAATTAAGATTTTAATAATAAAATAATTAATATATCTAAGTTTAATTATAATATATATAAGTATTATAAAGCTTAATTTACAGTATTTAAAAGCTAGCCTTTAACTTAAGATTTAAATATTATAAATATAATTATAACTTTAAAAGCTAGAATTATAAAACTATTTATAATATAAGATATTATTAAAAATAACTAATAGTAATAAGTAAAATAATTTACTAAATTTAATATATTAGTTTTATAAATATAATTATATAATATTAAAGAAACTCTTAAATTAATTAATTTAATAAAGTTTAATAATACTTTTAAAGACTTTTATAAGTACTTTATATAATTTAAATTATATTTTATATATTACTTTATTATATTTATAAATAAAGAACTTAAAATTAAATATATAATAAGCTTATTTAAAGAAAAGGCCTTATAAGAATTTAAACTTATTTTAAGAGATTTTATTAAAAATGCTTATATTAATTACTATTTTAAAATTATAAAACTATTTAAAAATTTCAAATTATATAAAAAATAACTCTTTAATACTTATAGTAAATAAAATAAAAAATATAACAATCTTTAAATAATTTAAAAGTTAAAGTAATATAAAGTAATATTAAAGTATTTTATAAAATTTTAATATTTTTTAAAAATTTAATTAAAATAAAGAAATATTAATTAATAAGTTTTATTAAAAACTTAAAACAGATATTAAAAATAAAGTATTTAAAGTATTAAAACCTTTTACTAACTTTAATACTTATATCTAACTATATATTACTATTAATAACTAATTATTTAAATAAAAGCTAAAATAAAATAAAAGAACTTATATAAAGAAAGAATAAAAGCTTAAAAATTAAATTAATTAAAGAAAATAATAGAAACTATATACTTTTTATAATATAAAAGTAAAATTAATAAAGCTAAAAGTAGTTTAAAAATGAAATATTAAGAATATTATATATTTTAACAATAATAAAAAAGAGCATTACTTTAAATATTATAAAGCTTTAAAAAAGAAAAAGAAGCTATTTAAACTAATTTTAATATATTATATTAACTTTACTTAAGCTAAAGAAATTAAAATTATTATTATAATTAAAAGTAAGTTTTATACAATTTATAATAAGTGTAAAGAAATAGAAGATTAAATAGAAGTACTTAAATATAAAAATATATTTTAAAGAAGATTAATTATAAAAATTAAATTTAAAAAAGAATGAATATAAAAAGAAAAAAAAAGAAGAAATAAAAGAAATAAAGTTAATAAATATAAAGAAAAGAAAATAACTTTAAAATATAAAAATAATATTTATAAAAGAAATAAAATATAACTTATTACTATTAAAAGAAAAAGAAGAAAAAGTAAAAATAAAAGATATAAAAAGAAATTAAAAAATAAAAACCTATTTTAAAAATACTAAACTATTTACTACTTATACTTTAATTAAATAATTAAAGTTATATTATTATTATAATTTAATAACTTAGGAAATTACTTATTAAAGAGAGAATTTTAATAAATTTAATATTTTTAATTAATAATCTAATTATAAATACTATAATAAAATCTAATAATAAATTAATATAATATAATTAAAGAATATAAAATATTTATTATAAAATAAAGAAATTCTAGCTTTTATAAATAAATATTTAAAATTAAAAAACTATATAAATTTAAAAGAATATAAAGAAATAACTTTTAAAAAATAAAATATATTATAATATATAATAAAAGATATTTAAATTAAATAGTTTATATAAAAAGAATAAGACTTTATAAAAAAAGCTAATATTTATATTTAAACCTTATATTAAAATAATAAATATAACTTATAAAACTTAATAATATAATAATAAAAAGAAGATAATTTTAAAACTTATTAAAAATACTTTAAATATAAAAATGTTTTATAAGCCTTTTATATGTATTAAAAATATATAAAGTACTTAAGTAAGAAACTTTAATAAAATTACTTTTTAATATAAATAAATAATTAAGTAATTATAAACTTTTTTAAAGCTAAAGATATATAAAACTATTAAATAAAAAAATAATATAAATATTTAAACATAATATAATTTATAAAATATAATATAATATATTTTATAAATTATTAATATTTTAATATTAAATATATAAATTATTAATAACTTAAATATTAAATATATATATATAATAAAGTTAATATATAATATAAATAAAATTATAAATATACTTTTTAATTTATATAAAGTAAAATAATTACTATTAAAACTATTATTTAAACTTTTATTTCTATATTATTATATTATAATATTTTTATATAATTATATAATTATATTACTTAAGTTTTTATAAAATAAAGGATTTAATTAATTAATTAATTTATTTATAAATAAATTCTTATCTTTTCTTTTTTATAAAACTCTTTTTTATTAAATTCTTTAATTATTTTAAAATTTCTTTAATTTTTAATATATTAATCCTTTTATATATTAATAATAATTATATTATTTATAATTTTTATTATTTACTTTATATTAATTTTAATTAATAATTTAAAAAATATTATTTCTTTTAAGAATAGTTTAAATACTAGCTTTATTATTAATAATTTTAAAAAATATTATATATTTTTAATTTATTTTTTAAATTAATAATTACTTTTAAAAAGATATAAACTTAAAAATACTTTAATTTTAAAAATTATTAAAATAACTTACTTATTATTAAATAGTTTTTAAATCTTAATAATAATAATTTCTTTAAAATTATATTTTATTATTATAGCTTTTAATTTATTAAAAGTTTTTATATTTTTATTAAGTTTAGTTTTTAAGTTATAAATAGAAAGAATATAATAATTATTAAAACTTAAGTTATTAGAAGTATAAAGTATATTATATTAATTAATTATTATAATATTTTAATCTTTAATAAATTAAATTATATATTAAAATTATAAGAAATTAAAGTATAACTTAAAACTATAATAATTTTAAAATATAATAAATATAAAAGTTACTTTTATAAAGCTTTTATTATATACTGATTTTACTTTTTTTATTTAGCTTTTTTATTTAGCTTTTTTATTTAGCTTTTTTATTTAGCTTTTTTATTTAGCTTTTTTAACTATTTAATATATTTTAAAAAGTTAATTAAAATAGTAAAGCTTATAACTTAATATAATAAAAACTCTAACATACTTAATAAGCGAGCGCTATAACTAAGCGAGCGCTATACCTATACTATATACTTAAAACTCTAAACTTTAAATTTCCTAAAATAGGCTATATAGCTTTAAGATTTTTAAGGATTTAATTTTAAATATTTAATTAAAAAGTTAATAAACTAGTATTTTTTTTAGACTTTTTAAAAAATTATTAAACTAATTATAAATAGAAATAGTAAAATAGATAGTGCGAATTTTATACTATTAGTACTATAGATATATATAATTTAAAGAAATTCTTAAAAATAAAATATTTTATAAATAAGTTAGGTTAAAAATCTTAGCTATTTTAGGCTTAGTTTAGATTTTTAAGATTTTTTTTAAAATCATAATTTAAGGTGAAAATCTTATTGCGGCGCTCGCTTGTCTGTAGCGCTCGCTTATTAAGTACGTTAGTTATTTTAAGTTATTATTATTTTAAGCTTAAGTTTTAAACTCTTATATTATTATTTACTATTAATTTTTTCTTTTTTTTAATTATTTAACTTTTAGTCTTTTTTTAAAGTATATATTACTAAAGATTATAGCTTTAATAAAGTAAAATAATAAAAAGTATAAAAAACTTTTAATATTATTTATAATAAAGTAATAAATAAATATAAAATTAAAAAAAGTAAAACTTTTAAAAATAAAAGCTTTATATATAATTAAAAGTATATAATAAAATAACTAATATTTAAAATTATAAGTATAAATTAAAAGAATATAGTTATTTAATTTTTAATTTAAATATTATTTTAATAAAATAATACTTAAAATTAGTAAAATTATATAAAAATCTAAAGTTATATATAAATTATTTTATTAAAATAATATTTTACTTAAATAATAATAATAATTAATATTTAAAGTTAATTATTAATAGAAAAATTAACTTTAAATATTAATAATAATTATAAAAAAGTAAGAAATAATTTAAAGTAAATAAATAAAAAATTAATATAATTATAAAAATATTAAAAAGTAATTATATTAACTTTATATATAAAAAGCAAGTTATATTTAAAAATAGAATTTAATTATATATTATTATAATAATAATAAAAAGTAAATTATTTATAATAATATAAATAAAAAATATATTAATATTATTAAATAATAAGAAAACTATAATTAATATATTTATAAATTAATAAATATTAATAATATTACTTTTAACTTAATTAAATAATAATTGTAAAAGTAAAAAACTAATTAAATATATTATATTTAATAATATAGTAAATTATATAATTTAATTATATAAATAATTTAAAATATTAATTTATATACTTTATAAAGTAATTATTCGCTGTTGAAACCGCTGTTCGGACTTTTGTTTCTGCGCTGCCGCGTTCCTCGTTGCCGCGTTTCTGTACAGTCACGTGTTTGCATTGCTTGAGTTGTCTTGAGACGAAGGACTCGATTGACAGCAAGGCTTGCACCCTGATGCAGTAGAAACTCTAGTCATTCTGAGTTGCTGTTGCCTTGGGCTTGGGTTTTGGTCCCTCACACTGTTATTCACTATTGGTTGTTTTTTTTTTTTTTTACTATTTAACCTCTGGCCCCTCTCTGAGTGTGCGCTGCTAGGGACCATAACCTTAATAAAGTAATTATTAAATTTAAATTAACTTAAGTAAAGTATTATTATTAAATTTAGTATAAAATTATTAAGTAGTTATTATAAAAAGTTATTATATTTATTAAATTATTCTTATTATTAAAATAGTGCTTTTAAATATTATAAAACTTAATAAATATAAATATAAAGCTGTTATTAAATAAAAGCCTGCTTATTTTTAAATTAAAAATATATAAAAAACTTAATTATAAAAACTATTAATTTCTAACTTACTTAACGTACTTAATAAGTAAGTGAGCCAAACAAGCGAGTGAGCTACGTATACTGTGCACTAAAAAGAGCTAAACCTTAAATTTTTAAAACTAGCTATCTAATTATTAAAAATAAAATAAAAATAATTTTAATTATTTAAATAAAAAGAAAAGTATATAATAATTTTTTTAAATTTTTAAAAAAATTCCTTTATATAGAAATAGCTAAGTATATAGTATGAATAAGCATTTTTAATATAGCTTATTAAGTAATTTTTAAAAAAAATCTAAGAAAGTTTATCTTTATTTTTTAATATATAATATAACTATTTCTATAATATTAGCTATTTTACTCTTAGTTTTAATTTTAGAGAATATTTTAAAGATATTTTTATTTAAGGTATAAATACAAGGAAATTTTAAAGTGGCTCACTTGCTTGTTTAGCTCACTCACTTATTAAGTACGTTATTAATTTACTAATTATTTTATTTAAATATTATTATATAATATATAAATAATTAATTAAAAGTTTAAATTTAATTTTATTTATTTAAAATAACTATTATTAAAATAACTTATTTTATTAAAAAAAATAACTTTAAGTAAATTATTTAAATTAATAATGTTTTTTTTATATTTAAAAGTTATAATAATTTTTAATTATATTACTTTTATAATATTATTATATTATTTTTAAGTTTTATTATTATTTAATATTATAATAATAAAAAATATATAACATACTTAATAAGCAAGCGCCATAACCAAGCAAGCGCTATACCTATACTATATACTTAAAACTCTAAACTTTAAATTTCTTAAAATAGGCTATATAGCTTTAAGATTTTTAAAGATTTAATTTTAAATATCTAATTAAAAAGTTAATAAACTAGTATTTTTTTTAGACTTTTTAAAAAATTATTAAACTAATTATAAATAGAAATAGTAAAATAGATAGTACGAATCTTATACTACTAGCGCTATAGATATATATAATTTAAAAAAATTCTTAAAAATCAGATATTTTATAAATAAGTTAGGTTAAAAATCTTAGCTATTTTAGGCTTAGTTTAGATTTTTAAGATTTTTTTTAAAATTATAATTTAAAGTGAAAATCTTACTGTAGCGCTCGCTTATCTATAGCGCTCGCTTATTAAGTACATTAAGTATTTTTATTTTAATTTAAAGATTTTTTTTAATTATATAAATTATTATAGCTTTTAATTTATTTTAATTATTATATAATTATTAATTATTATAAAAAGGTAATTAAATTTAAGTTAGTAATTTAAAAATTTAAATTAAGAAAATAAGTAATAATTAAAAAATACATTTTTTTAAAAAGATTAAAAAGTATATATTTTTATAAAGAGAATTTAATTTTAAAATAAATAAAGCTAGTCTTTATATAATATTTATTTTATAAAATTAATTATAGAATTTTAAAGAAATAAAAAAGAAGGTAAGTTAAATAAGTTAGTTTTTTATATAATATACTTATTTAATAATTAATTGAAATAGATACAATAATTAATATTATATAAAAGTCTTAATTAATAATTAATTTAAAAGAATATAATACTTAAATAAAAGAGTTAAATAAATAATAAATTTATAAGCTTTAAAAATAAATTAACTTTTAAAAAAGCTTTTAATTATTTAAAGTAAGGCTATTAATTATTAATATTTTATAATAAATACTTAAAAATACTAAATTTAATATAAATAATAGAGTTATATATATATATAATTAATATTAAGTAATTAAAATGTAAATTAATAATGTAATAAAAAGAAAGAATTAAAGAAAACTAATTTAATAAAGTAGTAATTTCTATTTATTTAACTTAAATAAGTAATAATTAAATAATATTTAAATATATTATATTTTATTATAAATAAGTATAAATATATTAGTATTATATAATAATATTAATTTAAAGTATATTAAAATTAAAGAAAATATATTAAAAATATCAAAAAACTATTAATAAAAAATAAAAAGAAATTAATATTAAATAAATTATAAAGTATTTTTAAAATATATATTAAAAGAGGCTAATATATTAAACTTATATTATTTACTTTTTCTTTTTTAATTATATAATATATATAATTACTTAAAATATATATTAAATACTTTATATTATTAAATATATAACTATTTCTTTATAATAAAAATAAAGAAATATAATATTTTAACTAATTTTAAAATACTATAATTAGCTAAAGAAACTTATAACTTTAAAAAAGAAATAAATAATTTAAAAACATATTTTATATTAAAAATAATTAAAATAATATTATTAGTAATAATATTAATAAGCTATTAAATTTAAATATATATAAATTAAGTTATAAAAAATAATAACTTTTATATATTATTATTAACTTTATTTACTAATTATATTATTAATAATAAACTTAATTATTAACCTTTATTTAAAGCTATATTTTAAAATACTAATTTTATTTAAATTAAAACTATTATTATAAATGAAATCTATTTATAATTAAAATTATAATAAATTAAATAAGTTAAAAGCAGGCTTAATAATACTATTAATTTAAAATCTTAATAAGAACTTATAAGTAAATTATATAAATTTAATTAATATAATTAAAATTCTTTTACTTTTTAAAAACTTTTATACTTAAGTTTAGGTTATATTATAAAAGTGTAATATATTTAATATTATACTATTTTAAAGTTAAACTAATTTATTATAATTTAAAATATATAATAAAGAATTATAAAAATTAATTAATATAATTTAATAATTACTTATTATATTAAATAGATAAATAATAATAAATAATAAATAATTATTAAAAATATAAATATAATAATAATAACACTTTATTATATATTATTAACTTAAGCTAGGTTTTAAGTACTTTATTATTAAAGCTATTAAATGCACTTATTAATTAAAGCTTTAAATTTATTACTTTTTATATTTAAAACTCTTATATATTTTAAGCTTTTAATATATTATTATTATAAAAGTAAATATTATTATAAGTATATTAATTAAGTAATTAATTAAATTATTAAATTTAAAAGAATATTTTATATATATAATTATAAATTCTAACTTATATATTAAATAGCTTTATTATTAAAACCACTATTCAGACTTTTATTTCTACACTACTATATTCCTCATTACTACGTTTCTATATTATATATTTACATTACTTAAGTTATTATAAAACGAAGGACTTAATTAATTAATTAACCTAGTTATAAATAGACTCTTATCTCTCCTCCTTTATATTAGTAGAACCTCCTTCTACTACATCTTTCTATTATTTATAAGACCCCTGCTCTGCTTATATTTCTAACTGGCTAAGCATACTAGTAGCTTTATAATTAATTCAGTCCTTTTATATATTAATAATAGTTATATTACTTATAACTTATATTATTTACTTTTTATTAATATTAGCTAATAACTTAAAGAATGCTATTTCTTCTAAAGATATTTTAATTATTAACTTTATTATTAATTATTTTAAAAAATATTATTTATTTTTAATTTAATTCTTAAATTATTAGTTATTTCTAAAGAAATATAGTCTTAAAAATACTTTAATTTTAAAGATTGCTAAAGTAACTTACTTACTATTAGAAAGTTACTAAGTCTTAATAGTTTTAGTTTTTTTAAGACTATAATCTATTATTATAACCTTTAGCTTATTAAGGGTTTCTATATCCTTATTAAGCTTAGTATCTAGATTATATATAGAAAGAGTATAATAGCTACTGAATCCTGAGTTATTAAAAGCATAGAGTGTAATATACTAGATATTTATTATAGTGTTCGTTATAGGTCAGTTAGATCGCGAAGAGTTGGTCTCTGATGAGTTAAATTGCGATGTGACTGGAATTGTAAAGAGTTGAATTGCGACTTGGAATTGCGACGAGCTTGGAATGCGACGAAGTGAAGCCCTTACGGGGCTTTTATCGTATGACGATTTTGCCTTCCGACATCTAGCTTTTCTATCTAGCTTTTCTATCTAGCTTTTCTATCTAGCTTTTCTATCTAGCTTTTCTGTCTAGCTTTTCTGTCTAGCTTTTCTAGTAACGCATCTCAAAGGGTTGAATAGGATAGTAAGGCTTGCACTCTGATGCAGTAAAAACTCTAGTCATTCTGAGTTACTATTGCTTTAGGCTTGGGTTTTAGGCCCTTACACTATTATTCACTATTAGTTGTATTTTTCTTTTAACTGTTTAACCTCTAGCCTCTCTCTAAGTATGCGTTACTAAGGACTATAACCTTAATATTAAATAGCTTATTTAATTTAATTAAAGCTAAGATTTATAATTATAATAAATTTCTTTTATTTCTAATTATAAGTATTAAAATATTTATATAAAACTATTTAACTTTTCTTACTTATTTTTATTAATTTTTAAAAAGCTTTAATATTAAATAACTTTATTATAAGCTTTATATATAAAATTTTTATTATTACTTTAAATAATAAAACTATTTAATTATTAAAGACCTTTTTCATAATATTTATTTTATTATTAAGTTAAATAATTAATAAAATATTATAATATTTATATTAAGGTTATAGTCCTTAGTAGTGCATATTTAAAGAGAGGCTAGAGGTTAAATGGTAAAAAAAAAAAACAACTAATAGTAAATAATAGTATAAAGGCCTAAAACCCAAGCTTAAGGCAATAGTAACTTAGAATGACTAGAGTTTTTATTATATTAGAGTATAAGCCTTACTATCTTAATTAACCCTTTAAAATACATTAAGCAGTTAGAAAGCTAAATAGAAAAGCTAGATAGAAAAGCTAAATAGAAAAGCTAGATATCAGAAGGTAAAATTATTATATAATAAAAGCTCTATAAGGGTTTATTATATTCCAAGCTTATTATAATTTTAAATTGCAATTTAATTACTACTTTATAATTCTTATTATATTATAATTTAACTACTTACTTATAATATAACTAACTTATAATAACCTTTTCTAATTAAATAAATAATATAATATATATATAGTATATTATATATTAGCTTAATAAACTCTTATTAATATTAATATATAAGAATTATCTTATATATATATTAGCTAAAAGAATTAAAGAAGATTAAAGCTTACTTCTTAAGCTATAAAGAGCATTTTATCTATTTAGCCTAGGACTTATAATAGAGGCTGAGTTTAGCTAACTTAGTTATAAGAGGCTTATCCAGTTAGTAATCTTTAATTATTATATTCTTTAGAAGAACCTATTTCTATAAGCCTTATTAAATGAGGATATAATCTAATAAATTAAGATAAAGTAAGTCTTATTAAAGGAATTAGCTTAAAGAGAAGTAAGGAAGGAAATAATAACTATTAATAATGCCTTTCTTAATAACTTAAAGAGCTATAATATATAGGTTATATAGTTATAGGCTGACCTTATGCTGATTAATATATAGCTAAAGGAGTAATGTATTAAAAACTAAAGAAATTTTAAAATAGTTAAAGGATTTAGTAGAGAACGGTTTTAGAAGAGGAGGGATAAGAGTTTATTTATAATTAGGTTAACTAATTAATTAAATACTTTATCTTAAGATAATTTAAGTAATATAAATATATAATATAGAAATATAATAATATAAAAATAAAAGTCTGAATAGCGGTTTTAATAGCGAATAATATTTATATAAACTATTTAATTAAGTAAACTTAATATTTATATAAACTATTTAATTAAGTAAACTTAACATTATATATATATAATTTAATTAAGTTGAAATTAAAAATATATATTAATATAAAAATACTATTATGTTAATTTTTTAATTAAGTATTAATAATATTATTAATTATTAGTTTTTTATTATTTAAAAGTTTATTTTATACTTTTTTATTTATAATTTTTTTCTTTTTAATAATTTTTATTATTTAACACTTTAAAAAATATATATTATAATAATAATAAACTTGATTAAAATTATAATCTTTAATAATATATACTTAGAAAGAGGCTAAAGGTTAAATAGTTAAAAAGAAAATACAACTAATAGTAAATAATAGTATAAAGGCTTAAAACCTAAGTTTAAAATAATAATAATTTAAAATAACTAAAGTTTTTACTATATTAAAATGCAAGCCTTACTGTTTTATTTAACTCTTTAAAATGCGTTATTAAAAAAGTTAAATAGAAAAGCTAAATAAAAAAGCTAAATATTAAATGGCAAAATTATTATATAATAAAAGCTTTATAAAGGCTTTATATTTATTATATTCTAAGTTATCTTATTATAATTCTAAGTTATAATTTAACTTTTTATAATTCTAAATTATTATTTAATTTATTAAAGATTAAAATAAATACTATAATAAATATTTAATATAATACACTCTATACTCTTAATAATTCAGGTTTTAGTAATTACTATACTCTTTTTATATATAACTTAAATACTAAGCTTAATAAGAATATAAAAACTTTTAATAAGCTAAAAGCTATAATAATAGATTATAGTCTTAAAAAAACTAAAACTATTAAAACTTAGTAATTCTTTAATAATAAGTAAGTTACTTTAATAATCTTTAAAATTAAAGTATTCTTAAGATTATACTTCTTTAAAAGTAATTAATAATTTAAGAATTAAATTAAAAATAAATAATACTTTTTAAGATAATTAGTAATAAAGTTAATAATTAAAATATTTTTAAAAGAAATAGCATTTTTAAAGTTATTAATTAATATTAATAAAGAGTGAATAATATAAGTTATAAATAATATAACTATTATTAATATATAAAACAATGTATAAAAAACTGAAGGGTTCTTATTAAAATAATAAAATAATATAATAAAGAGAGGTTTTATTAATAAGTTTTTAATAGTTAAAAAAGAAAGAATAAGAGTTTATTTATAATTAAGTTAATTAATTAAGTAAGTCCTTTATTTTATAATAACTTAAGTAATATAAATATATAATTATATAAAAATATAATAATAAGGAATGTAATAATATAAAAATAAAAGTCTGAATAGTAATTTTAATAATAATAAAAACTTTATGTAAATAATAATTTATAATATACTTATTATTTAATAAATATATAAATAGACTTATAGTTTTATAATTATTAAATATATTTAATATTTTTTAAAAGTATAAAGTTATAAGCTTATATTATTTAATTAGCTTTATTAAATTTAATAAAAGTTTTATATATTTAAAATATAAAACTTAAAGTTATAAAAAGTTAATATAATATTATATTAAATTAAAATTATTTTATAATTTTTAAATATAGTTTTATTATTATTTAATATAATTATAATTATGATTAATAATATAAAAGCTAACTTAATATTAATATTTAAAAAGCTTAAAACTATTATAAATAACCTTTTTAAAATTATTAAATTAATTAACTTTATAATACTTTTATTTTAAAAGTGAAATTATATAATAAGTTATACTTATTAATAATATAAAAATAATTACTTTACTTAAATAAATAAGATTAAAGTAAAATAAAGTGCTATTTGAATATATTTCTTACTTTTTAAAGTTATTAAAAAACTAAAGAGAATTACTTTAAATAATAATATAAATAACTATTATTTACTTTTAATATTAAATCTTATTAATAATTTTTTATAATTTATATTTTAAAAAAGCCTATTTATAACTAGTTTTATTTATTATAATACTTTATATAAAATAACTATAAAAAGCATAAAGTATAAAAAGTAAAGTCTGTTTTATTTTTATAAAGTCCCTATATATAAAATATATAACTGATAAGGAAATATCTCCTTTAGCTCCTATTAGATAAGACTATAAATAATATGTTCAAAATCTCCTGATTTTTAGCTTTATAATAGTATATAATATGCCTCAGAAAGCCTATCTTCCTTATACTATAACCACAAAAGACATCTATAATAAGAACCTTCAATAAGGTTAGAGTTCAAGCATCAGACATACGTCTAATAGTCCTAAAACTCGGGACACGTCTTACCCGGTTTTACTATGACAAATTGTCCAAATTCCCTATTAGATTGGACATGTGACTGGACAACAATCTCTCTATAAAGCTGGGGCTTTTCTCTAGCCAGTCCAGAAGGATTATCATTATCAATACATGCATTTCTCAACCAATCACATCAAACTGACTACCTTTCTAATCGTCTTTTCCTGCTCTTTCTAAATCTTTAATCCCTTTTCTGATTGGTCAATTCCTTGACCCACAATCGCCGAGTTCTACTAATAACCTTCCACTCCTTCCACTCCTTCCACTGCTATAGCCTTTACAATTTTTATATATATACTTATTATAACTTATTATAACTAAAGCTTAATTCAGTCTTATTATTATATAATATAAACAGCTTTTTAATAATCTATTTATAAAGTTAGAAATAATTTTATAAAAAACCTTATATAAAAAAAACTGTATTATTAATAATATAAAAGTAAACTTATAAAAGATTTAAAAAAGTAAACTTATAAATATTTTTATTAATAAAATTTTTAAAAAGCTAATTTTATAATTAATAATATATAAAAGAGATTATATATAAATAAAATACAATAATTAATAAATTTAAAAGAAGAGTTAAATTATTATTAAAAGAAAGAACTATATATAATTAAATTAAGTATAAATAAAAAGACTATAATAATTATAAGTTAAATTATAAATAAAGATAAAAGCAGCTATTATATTATAATAAATAAAATACAATAGTATTACTATTAGAATAATAAAATAATATTAATACTTATTATTATTTAAAAGTAATAAATAAAATAAAGAGAGTTAAAAAAAAGAAGGAATAATATAAGAAAAAAAGAGAAAGAGTGGTTTATATAAATAAGAAATAAAATAAAGTTTAAATTAAGTATTAAATTAAAATAAAGTTTAAAGTTTATTAAAAGAATTAGGATTTATTAATAAAATTAAAGTTTATTAAAAGGATTAGAGTTTATTAATAAAGTTAAAGTTTATTATTAAAGTTAGAATTTATTATTATAATTAGGGTTTAAACTAGTATTAAAGGTTAATATAAATTTAACTAAGTATAAAGTTAAAAATAACATTATTTTAAATTAAATTAATAATTAAGACTATAAAAAGTAATAATAAAAGCTAAAAATAAGAATTATAATCTTTATTAAAAATAAGTTTTAAAAGAAATATTAAATATATAAATAAGGAAATAAAAAAGATAATATAATAAAAAAGCTAATAATAATAAGTAATAATATATAATAATATAAAAAGGAATAAATATAAAAAGAAGTATTTTTAAAAAGAAGAAAAAAGTAAAAAAAGAAATATAATTAAAAAGTGTTTTATTAATAAAGAGAAATTAAAACTATAATAAGATAAAATATAATATATATTTTAATAAAGTAATAATAATATATTATATTATTAAATTTTAAAATAAGGAATATTTAATATATTATTATAATAACTTAAAAAAAGTCAAGTAAAATTATAAAATAATAAAATAATATTTTATATATAGTAAAAAGAAAATAATATATAATAATTAATATAAAATAGAGCTATTTATTTAGATTTTTAAATACTTATTTATTATATATTAAAGATATTATATAGAATTAATAATAAATAAAGTAAGAATATATATTAAAAGGAAATATAATAATATTAATTATTAAAAAGTAAAAAAGATTAATATATTAATTTAATTTATTTTAAGTATTAATAAAGATTAAGCTAATATATAAAAGTAATTATTACTTTTATTTATTATTTAATTAATTTTATATATTAAAGTATTAATATAAAGTAAGTTAGAATATAATATATACTTATATATTATAAAAAATATATAATAAATATAAAAGTATTATTATATTAAATATAATTAAATTAATAAATGGAAATAGGAAAGTAATATAAAGAAAAGAGCTTAATAAAAATAAGTATTAATATTATAAAAGAGTAATATATAATATTAGTAGTTTTATATATAAAAGTATAATAATTAGTAATTTAAAGTTAGTTAAAATATTCTATTTAATAATAAAGAAATAAATAAAATTAAAATTAATAAATAGGCTGTGTTTATTATAACTATTTAATAAAAGGCTTAATAAGTATTTAAAAGTAAAGCTAATACTTGGATTTAAAATACTAATAATAAATAAGAGATTAAGAAGTAATTAAAGCAAATAGAATAATTAAAATATTTAGCTTATATTAATAAAACTTAATTATAAAAGTAAGTATTATAATTAATTAAAAAGAAGGAGCTAGTATTGTAAAAGATATAAGAGATTTTTAAATATATATTAAATAATATATATATAGTTATTAATTATTATAATCTAAGTATATTTAAGTTATTTAAAATTAATTAAAAGACGTTATTATGATATTTAATAAGCTATTTAAAGTAATTATAAAGCTAAATATATAAACGTAATATAAAGAGTAATAGTAAATTATAATATATATTTAAATATAATCAGAAATATAAAGAAAATAAAAGAAAAAGAAAAGAGAGATTTAAAGAAGTAATATAAATAATATAAATATAAATAATATAAAGAATATAAATAAAATAAAGAATTTAAAGAATTTAAATAACTTTAATAATAATAAGAATAAAGATTAATATAAGTATTAAAATAAAAAGGTATTATATTATATAATTATTTAATAAGAAAAAGCATAAGTTATATTTTTATATAATATTATATAAGTAATAATTAATATTAATACTATTAAATAATTTATAAATAAATAATTAAAGTAATATTATTTAAATATTATTATTTAGTTTTTTAATTATTTATTAAAAATTAGTTAATATTATAATAGTATTATTATTAATATATTAATTATTATAAAGTTAAGTAATAATAAAAAGTAAGTTATAACTATTAATTATATATTTATATTATTTATTATTATTAAAAGAACTTAGTATTTAATATTATATTAATTTATATTAAAATAGTATAATTAAATTATATAATAATAATAAATTATAAATTAATAAAAGGCTAAAGAAAAGGCTAATAAATTATTGTATATTATTTAAAAAAAGGTATAATAATTTATAATTTAAATACTTAATTAAAAGAAAGTAAACTTAATATTAATAAATTAAATTATTAATATATAAATATATAATATAAAGATTTAATTTAGAATACTTAATAATAAAAAGATTAATTAAATTAATAATAAGATTAAATATAATAATATTAAAATTAATATAAATAAGATATTAAATATTATATATAATATAATAATTAAAGTATAGTAAATATTAATGAAGTTAATTATAATAATTATTAAAATACTATATTTTATAAGTTATTAAGAATTAAATTAAAAAGAATAAGTAAAAAGAAAAAAGAAAAAACATAAGCTATTAATTTATAATATATTATTAAAGATCTTATAATTATAAATTAAAAACTAATATAATAAGAGTATATTAAAGTATTTATTTTTATAAAATAAAGCTAATTAATTATAAATTAAAGTAAGGAATAAGTAAGTAATAAAGTAATTAATTAAATTAGTATAATAATAAAAAGTATAAATAAATAAATTAATAAATTTTAAGTTTTTATATTAAAGCTAAGTAATTTAAAAATATAATTAAAAAGTTAAAAAGTTTTAAAAGTTAATATAAGTTTTATTATATAATATTAAAAGCTAACTTATATAAATATTTAAATTATTAAAAGTATAAATATAAAATATTTTTATTTATAAAGTAATAGTATATTTTACTATTATATATTATAAAGAGTTTTAAAAGTTATTTAAAATTAAAGTAATTTATTAATTTTTACTTTATAAAATAAGAAAGTTATTAATATAATATATATAATTAGCATTATTATTTTAATAGAATATATAAAGAATAATTAAGTAAAAAAAGAGAATAAATATATTTTTATAAGTTAATAAAGGAATAAAAGAGAATAAAAAAAAGGAATAAAAGATAAATATAATAATAAGCAGTTTTAAAATATAAGTTAAAAAGGAGAAGAAAGTGAAAAAGGAGGTAAAGAGTTAGTAAAGAGAAATAAAAAAGTAAAGAAAAAAAGTAAAAAAGTAAAGAAAAAAGAAGTAAAGAAGAAAAAAGAATAAAAGTAAAAAGAGTTAGAATATAATAAATAATAAAGAGAGTAAAAAGAAAGAGTAAAAAAAGTAAGAAAGAGAAGAAAGTAAGTAAGAAAAGTAAAGTAAAGATTAAGAAAATAAAGTATTAAATATATTAAAGAAAATAAAGAATTTAACAAAAAAGGTTATATTTATAAAATAGTTTTATAAGCTTAAATAAATAAGTAATTAAGCTTAATATATATTATAATAATATAATACTAAGTATTTTAAATATAAATTAAATATTAATATATAAAAGTATATTATAATTAGTATTTTTAATTAGTATTTTAATAAAGTATTTAATAATAGTATTAATAATAAGTTTAATAATAATAAGAATAAATAAATTAATAGTTTAATTAATAATATATATAATTTATAAGCTAAGTATAAATTATATATAAAGAAGTTAATATATATATAAATATTTATATAAAGTAATTTAAGTATAATATATAATTAAAAGTAGTTTTTTAAAGTTAATATATAATAATATTAATTTTTTAAATTAAGAATAAAAGATTAAATAACGTAAAGTATTAAAGTAAAATAAGACTAAAGTATATTTAATATTATCTAAAAGAATATATAATAAAAGTAATTTAAATAGTTATATTATATAAATATATAAAGTTAGTTATAATAAATAATAAAGCTTATTATTATATTTTAAAAGTTATAAAAACTTATTATATATTTTATAATATAAAGTAAGTAATTAATTATACAAATTATATTAATTAAAGAAAGTAAGAGTTTAATATTTATATTATTAATATATTATATATTTAATAAAATAATAATTATAATAATACTATTAATAGTATTAAAAAATAATATAAATATATAATATATAAAAATAAGTATTTATTTATATATATAAAGTAATTAAAATATATAATAAGTTATATTATTAATATTTATAATACTTAAGTTAGTAATAATAAAATAGTTTTAAGTATTTATTAAATATATATATAAGTAATAAAAGTTAATTAAATTATAATAAATAAGTATTATATAATATTATAATATTTTAAAATATTTTAATTATACGTAATTTAATTAAAATAAGTAATATAAAAGTTTAAAGTATTAATAATATATTTAATAATAATATTAAAAAAGTTATAAAAGAAAGTAAGCTAAAGAGAAAAAAAGAAAAGAAAGAAGAAAGTAAAAATAAAAGTAAAAGTAAATAAAAAGAGAAAAAAAAGAAGTAAAGAAAATAATATAATTATAAAATAAGTGTATAAACTTATATAAGTATAAATAATAATATATAATTAAAATAAAATAATTATATATAAGAGAATAATTAAGAGAGTAAAATAAATTATAATAATATTAAATTATATAAAATATTAATAAAAAATAAGTAATATAAAAGAAAAGGTTTAATAAATAAAAAAATAAAAGATTAATATAAAGAGTAAAATAAGATAAATAATAATAATAAATATATTAAAAATAAGTATTAATAATTTAAGTATATATTTAATAATACATATAAAGATCTTATAATAATTAATAAATATTATATAAAAAAGTAAATAAAGAGAGTAAAAAGAATAAAAAAGTAAGTTAATAATAGTAATTTAATAATTATAATTAATATAATAAAAATAGTAAAAAAAGTAAAAAAAGAAAAAGTAATTATATAAAAAGAGTAAGTAATAAAATAAATAAATATAAAATAATAATATAATTAAGTATATTAAGAGAAAATAATATTAATAAAAAGTATTAAATTAAAAGATAAATAATAATAAAGATTAAATAAAGTATATAAAAAGAAAAGAAATATATAATATATATTAAAAGTATTAAATAATAAAAGTAATATATAAATTAACTAAGTATAAATTATAATAAAAGAATAAGAAAAGTAAGTAAGTAAATAAAGTAAAAGAAAATAAAAAGAAAGATAAAAAGTAAAAATTAAAGCTAATTATTAATATAATTAATAATTAATTTAAAAAAAATTAAAAAAATTAAAAAGTATAAATAATATAAAAAATAATTAAATTATATTAATTATATAAATAAGATATTATATAATATATATAATATAAAGTATTATAAATATTAAATATTAAATAAAAGTATCTTTTAAAAAGAATATATAAAAGTAAGAAAATATATAAAAGAGTATAAAGAATATAATAAAGAAAATAATAATAAAGTAAAAGTTTATATAATTTTTAATATATTTTAATTATATATTATTATAAATAATATATTATTAATAAATTAAAGTAAGTAATAATACATAGTTATTTAAATAAAATAAAATAAAAAAGTATTAATATTTTAAAATATTATTTAAAATATTAAGAATATAAAAAGTATAAAAAGTAAAGTAATAACCTTTATAAATTTAATATAAAGAGATAAAGTTAACATATATATCACTCATACGTCGCATCCAACCATGCGTTATAATAAGATTTTCACCTTAAATTACAATTTTTAAAAAATCCTAAAGAATTTAAATTAATCCTAAAATAGCTAGGATTTTTAAATTGAATTATTTATAATATAACTTATTTTTAAGAATTCTTTTAAGTTTTATATATTAATGGCGCTAGTGCTATTAAATTCGCACTGTACTTTTTACTATTTTTATATATAACTAGCTTAATAATTTTTTTAAAAATCTTAAAAAATTACTAACTTATTAACTTCTTAGTTAAATATCTAAAATTAATTTTTTAAAAATCCTATAATTATATATACCCTTTTAGAAAATTAAGGTTTTTAATTTTAAGTGTACAGTATAGGTGCGACGCATGCTTGGATGCGATGCATGAGTGATATATACGTTAGACTTAAGTTTAGTTTTATAAAGTTCTTATATATAAAATATATAACTAATAAGGAAATATCTCCTTTAGCTCTTATTAGATAAGACTATAAATAATATATTCAAAATCTCCTGATTTTTAGCTTTATAATAGTATATATTATGCCTCAGAAAGCCTATCTTCCTTATATTATAACTACAAAGGATATCTATAATAAGAACCTTCAATAAGGTTAGAGTTCAAGCATTAGACATACATCTAATAGTCCTAAAACTCAGGACACGTCTTACCCAGTTTTACTATAACAAATTGTCTAAATCCCCTGTTAGATTGGATATGTGACTGGATAGCAATCTCTCTATAAAGCTGGGGCTTTTCTCTAGCCAGTCCAGAAGGATTATTATCATCAATACATGCATTTCTCAACTAATCACATCAAACCGACTACTTTTCTAATCGTCTTTTCCTGCTCTTTCTGAATCTTTAATCCCTTTTCTGATTGGTTAATTCCTTGACCCACAATCGCCGAGTTCTACTAATAACCTTCCACTCCTTCCACTCCTTCCACTGCTATAGCCTTTACAAAGATATAATTTAATCCTATACTTAATAATAATTATTTTATAAGTATAATAACTAAGAATACGGAATTTTTATAAGTATAAAAAGTATTTTATTAAATATAAAAATTAAAAATAAAACTAATTAAAAAGCTTTATAAAATTCTTTATTATTTTATACTCTTTTTATATTTCTTTTAAATTTAGTTTACTTTTATTTAATTAATTACTAATATTATAATAGTTATAATTATTATAGCCTTATAAAAATTAATAATGCTATAATTTATTAATTTATATAAACTACTTTTACTAACTAAAGACTATTAATAAGAACTTCTATAATAAGATATAATATAATTCTCTAAATGTAATAGGAATTCAGAGCTGCCTTACCTAACTAGTCACCTTATGTAACTAGTAGGGCTTTGCCTCCTTTTCCTTATATATATACTTAAGGTTCACTTTAGAATCCTTAAGCTTTAGTCTTAGAATACAGAGACCAGTGCCTTACTACTATACCTAGCTGCTTACTATCTTACTATAATATTTATTTCTTATAATTCTAAAGCTTCTCTTTATAACTACTTATAGCTAAAATAGTACTGAGTTAATACTAAAAGGCAGCTAAAATAAATAATATATTAATACTAGAAATCGCATAAGAAGATATAACTCCTATAATAGTAAAAGACCCGCCTGAATCTAGCCTTATAAAGAAACAGCTAGTATTATATATATATATCTTATAACTCTAAGAGCTAAAGAAGCTATAAGACTAGGAAGCTGCACTACTAGAAGCGCTTAGTATAAGAAAACTGCGCATTATAGAGCTAAGGAGCTAGCAATTCTCTTATTTATCTACTTTAAGTAGTGGGGGCGAAGTGCGGATTAAGAACATCCCCTGCCTTTATACCTTACTACTTTATAAAAATGTAATAACTAGCTTAATAACTTATAGCATGCTTTTATAAGCATATAAAAATAATATTACTATAATTTTAAGAAAATCCTCTTTATATTTAATTATATAGATACTGAATGCTAGGCAAGATAGGACTAATACTTTAATAAATAGGAAGAGACTATATAAAGGAACTTTAAAAATAACTAAGAATCCTTTAAAGAGTGGACTTTTGTCCTTATTAAGAACGCTAGTAACTAAGAACCCTTCTTAATATAATAATTAGAGGAAGCGAAGTAGTATAAAGGCTAATTACTCTTAGACTTTTATATTTACTTTAATTTACTAAAGAAATACTTTAAAAGACTAATTAAGAAGTAATAGGCTCTTTCCTTTTATATAAAACTATAAGATAAATTATAAAACTATATTAACCTTTATAGCTTAATATTACTAAATAATTATAAGGAAATAGTAGTGCTTACTATTTAATACTAGGACTCTATATTATAAGACTAGAAATAGGGCTATATTACTAATAATAGACTTAATCTTATGAAAAGCTAGTAAAGAAACTAGAGCGATTTACTTTCTTTTTAGTAGTAAAGTAATAGATCTGGGTTAATAAGGAACTAAGGGGGGAGGAACTTCTTAAGGCTGTAATATTACTTTTATAATAGTAAAAACTACTTTAAGCCTTATTACTCTTTTCTAAATATAGACTAAAAGAAGGAAAATAATAAATAGTTAGTGCCTTAACCTTATTACTAACTATAGACCCCTAAGTTAAGGTAGTTATCTAATTCTATATATAAGTAATAATCTATAGCTAATAACTGACTGAAATGCATATAGACTTTAATAGCTATACTAAAGTTAACTTAATTAATAAAACCTTTATTTATTAATATAGCTTAAGGAAGAGTAAGGTAAAAGCACCTAGCCTTAAGAGTGTTAATAAGGCAAAACTCTCTATTTATAGTATTTAAAAAGTATCTTTAACTATAATAAACTTCTATAAAACTATATAATCTTTTACTTAGCTTTATATTAGTATTAATAAGGACTTAAATACTTAAGGAAGCTTTATATTACTATTCTAGACTATTCTTAAGAAATATTATATTTACTTCTCTTCTAATTAATAGTAGTAGTTTAAATATAGCTAGAAAGGCGTATAAATCTAGAAGGCCTTTACTTTTAAGAAATAGTATAAGAACTATATAGTAGTCTACTAAGTAGTAATCTTACTAGAACTCTACTTATTATTAAGAGAAGATATAATAAATACTAAAGAAATCTAAATCATCCTTATAGAACTATAGAACTTTAAGGACATCTTTAACTTAGATAATACAAAAGCCTTACTTAAGCATAAGATAACTGACTATATAATAAACCTCTTACTTAATAGCTCCCCGCTCTTTAGGCCAATCTACTCACTATTCTTAGTAAAGCTAGAGGAGCTATAGTAATACTTTAAGGAAAACCTAGTAAATAGCTACATCCGCGCTTCTAAGAGCTCTATAAGCGCCCCTATTCTATTCATCCTAAAGAAAGACACTACTTTAAGATTATATATTAATTACTAAGGACTTAATAAAGTAATAGAATAGAATCAGTACTTATTACTTCTTATTTTAAAAATCCTTAATTATATCTTTAAATCAGTTTACTTTATTAAAATTAATATTAAAGATACTTATTATTATATTTATATTAAAAAGGGAGATAAATAAAAGATAGCATTCTATATATAATATAAGCACTTTAAATATACTATAATGCTTTTTAGCCTAATTAATACTCTAACTATATTTTAGAATTATATTTACTAAGTATTATATAGACTATTAAATACTATTTATATAATATATTTAAATAATATTCTTATTTTCTTAAAGGACTGTAATATATATACTAATTATATATAATAAGTCTTATAATAGCTATAAGAAGCCGAGCTATATACTAAGCCCTCTAAGTATAAGTTCTACTAAGACTAAGTTAAATTCCTAGGGTTTATTTTATTAAGTGCTAGTATTTTAATAGATCTTTAAAAAGTAGAAGTAATAGCTTTATAAAAGGAACTAAAGAGCTATTAGGAGATTTAAGTCTTCCTTAGCTTTTATAACTTCTATAGGAGGTTTATTTATAGCTATTCGCACTTTACAGCCCTCCTGCATGCTCTTCTAAAAGGAAGCCAGAATGGGAAGAAGCTAAAGAAGGTAATCCTTTCTAAGGAAGAAAAGCTAGTATTTTACTAATTAAAGGAAGCCTTTTAAAAGGCTCCTCTACTATAATACTATAACTTATATATATTAATCTAAATAAAGACTAATGCTTTAAAATTTATAATAGCTAGGATTATTTTATAGTTAGATACTAAGAGTAAATACTACTCTATTGCCTTTTAGTTATAGAAGTTTAAAAGGCTAGAGGCAAATTATAGTATTCTAGACTAAGAAATACTAGTGATTATAAAGTTATTTAAATACTAGTAATACTATATTAAAAGAGTAGTGAATTCTATAAAGGTCCTTTTAGATTATTAAAACTTATAAGTATTTATAAAGTAACTAAAGCTAAATAGTAAGTAGGCTAGATAGTATATATATTTTATACTATTTAACTTTATAATTAAGTACTAATTAAAGAAAAGTAACCTTATAAACCCCCTTTTAAAAAAGCCTAAGTATAAAGCTAAAAATAAAGCGAATACTAAGCTACTCTTTCCTCTTTAGTAATAACTAGTATAATAAGTGATCTATAATATAGTAAGGAAATATAAGTATAATAAGATGTCTTTATAAAGTAAGAGGCCTTATACTTAAAGCTAGTCTAAGTATAATAAAATGTCTTTAAGAGTAGATAAGACTCTGGCTTATAGTTAGTAAAGTATTAGTAAAGAAGCTATACTCTTTAAAAGTTAAATAGACTAAGTCTATAAGAGAGTTAATTATAAATAACTAATCTTAGAATAAAAGGCTAGAAAAGCCCTATACTAAGAAGTAATATATAATACTAGTATATTCTAGCCTTTAATAGATCTAATTAAAGAGGCTTAAGATAGGGACCCAGAGTATAAATAGTGAAAGAGGAGCGAAGTATACTTAAAAGGCTAGAGAAAAAGCTTAATATAGACAGTTAGTAAAAAAGGCATTCTACTATACTAAAACTGCGTTTTCATCCTAAATAAGACAGCTCTTAAGATAGAACTACTATAGCTATATTATAATAATCCTTTAGTAAGGCATTTTAAAGTAAGAAGAACTATTAAACTCTTCTAATAGAAGTTTTATTAGTATTACTTAGAGTAAGAAGTCTAAGAATATATTTAAAGTTATAGTATATATTAAGAGGTAGTTATATAAAGGCACTAGTTATATAGCTAGCTTAAACTATTACTAATTCTTTAATAACCTATAGAAGAACTCTTTATAGACTTTATTATAAGACTATTCTTAGTTTTATAAAAAGAATAAGAAGTAAATATAATTTTAATAATTATTAACTAATTTACTAAGTATACTTAGCTATTCTTAGTCTTTATTACTATAGATATAGTAAAACTGGCTTATTTATTCTATATAGAAGTTAAGCTTAAGTATAGAGTATTAAGAGGAATTATTTTTAATAAAGGCCTTATATTTATAAGCAAGTTCTAGTTAAAAGTCTGTTTTTATAATAAGGTAAAATAGAGGCTTTTAATAGCATTTTATTTACAAACTAACAGCTAAATAGAAAGGATAAACCAGGTTATAAAGCACTATTTATACTATTTTATTAATATAGCCTAAATAATATAACTAGTATTACTTTAAATAGCCTAATTTATAAGTAATAGTATAAGAAATACTATTATAAAAATGTCTCCTTTCTAAGCCTTATTAAAATACTATCTAGACCTATAAGTAGATATTAAAGACAATATTCTAAAAGGAGAGGTTCTTAAAGTAAGAGCTAGGATTATAAAGCTTATAATTCTATAAGAAGAAATAAAGGCTTATTAATATAATACTATTAAAATATAAGCAAAATACTATAATAAATACTATAAAGAAATAACTCTATATAAAGGCGACCTTATAAGTCTGACTATAAAGAACTTTAAATTAAAAGAGGAGAAAAAGAAACTAGCACTTTAGTTTATAAGCCTATTTAAAATCCTTAAAATAATTAAAAAGTAAGTATATAAGCTAGCACTCTTTAAAAAATATAGCCAGATTTATAATATATTCTATATAAGCCTCTTAGAACTGTAAATATAAAGGGAGTAAGATACTAGTAAAAATATACTACTATTTAACTTAGAGGAGGATAAAGAAAAATAAGAAATAAAAGAAATTAAAGAAGAAGCTATCCTTAAAAGTAAAAATTACTTCTTTATAAAATAGAAAGGATAGCTAACTGAATATAATTAGTAAGTACTTAAAGAAAATATAATAAATATATAAAGACTTATAAATACGTTCTAAGAATTATAGATAAAAAGGGATAGAAAATAGAATATTATTATATAAGTAAATAAGATAGATAATTACTAAAGGAAGAGAGGCAGACTATAAAAAATAACTAATTAAAAGGCTGAAGCCTAAAGCTATACTAAGTATTATATATATTTACTACTTTAAAAGGCTATTAAAATAATAAGGAACTACTGCTTAGACTTTAGCTAAGTTAATTAAGAACTCTAATACTAGAAGCATTAGGCTAATCTCCTTACTATTCTATTTATTAGCTATAATTACCTTCTTAAAGCCTTAGTATAAGAAGAGGATTATTACTATTTAAATAGTATATTTAGGATTAGTTAGGCAGAGGCGTAAGACTTAGGTCTTTTCTTACTAGGCCTAAAGCTATATATATTCCTCTTAGTAAGAAGTTAGTAAAAAGATAATAAAGAGGTAGAAAAATACTAAAATATATAAAGCTAAATATAAAGGCAGGAGTCTAAGTAGCTAATAACTATTAGTAAGAGATAATATATTATTAATATATAATAAGGGCGCTCTATATATAAATGAATTAGTAAAGAATTAATAAGAAAATATTAGTAAAGAGTAATATATACTCTTTATACTTTTATAGTACTAGTCAGACTATAAGTAATATAGTAAGCGGCCTTAGTATAGTTAAAAGCAGAGAGGAGAAGTATTAAAAAGCTATTAATATAATAGTGAGTTATTAATAAGAAGAGGTAGCTTAGTTTTTTATTATTATTATTATTAAGCTTATCTTTATTAGAATTAACTTTATTTATAAAATAATTAAAAAAATATAATAAAGTATAGAGATTAATAGTATTATTAAATAGAGTAATAAAGACTTAGTATAATATTAATTATAATAAAAAGCCTTTAAAAATAAAGTAAGTATATATAAGAATATAAGTATTATTATACTTATTATATTAGATATAATACTTAGTATAAGCCTTAATAAAATAATAGTTAATTATTATAACTTTAGAATTAGAAAGTAAGGTCTTTTAGTAAATAGTAATAATAGTATATAAATAATAAAGATACTAATAATAGTAAAGAATAATGCTAATTAGAGAGTTAATAGAATAAGAAGGCATTATAGTAAAGATAAAGATAAAGTAAAGAAATTAAGAAATAAGAGTATAATTAGAAAGAAAAAGGGTTATAATATAAAGGCTAAAGAGGAAAAACAAAAGCTATATAAAAGCAAAAGATATATATACATAGAATAGGGCCTGAGCGCTAGAGAAACGGCAGAGTAATAGTATAATAACATTAACATAAGACTTATAGCTAGCGCTAGATATTGCCTAAGATATTCGGGACTAGCGATATTATAAAACGCCCCACTTTTGGAGCTATGGAGCCGCTGCTATAAGAAGGGGAGATAGTTATAATAGGAATTCGGAGCCGCCCTACCTGACTGGTTACCTCATGTGACCAGTGGGGCTTCGCCTCCTTTTCCTTATGTACGCACTTAAGGTTTACTTTAGAATCCTTAAGCTTTAGTCTTAGAATATAGAGACCGGTGCCTTACTGCTATACCTAGCTGCTTACTATCTCACTGTGATATTTATCCCTTACACTAAATATAATAGTAAAGTAAAAAATAAATAAATTAATATAATTATATAACTAAGGTTAGTATATTTACTAGTTTTTAAATTCTTTTTATACTCTATAACTAAAGAACTACTAATTGCTAGTTACTTATATTTTAATTACTAGCTACTATATAGCTTGCTAGCGCGTTTTGATTTCATACTAAGACTTAATTGCTGGTTGCTAAATGGCGATTCATATAGACTCAGGGAAAAGAGCGCGAAATTCAGAAGCACTTTATAAAAGCCATGCATCCATTAGCGACTGCGACTTTAGCGAGCAATAATACACCGCCCGTCGTGCGTTAACACAGCCCAAACATCTTCAGCATCGTCTTCCTTTAAACAAACAAATGAACGCACAAATATATGGCCGCATATGGGTTCTCAGCCCTTCGCCGCTGAGCCCATTCATATTGCGTAAAATGCGAAAGTCAAGGCTAAAATATATCGGTTGTTCCTAAATAGAATATCCCGTACAGTTTTACATTCCTATACTCTTACGCATCGTCGCGTATAACCCCTCTGATAAACCGGATGGCCACTTCTGTCTCTGACCACGAGTACCATGAGTTCCGAAAAACGAGCACAGCCTCCTCTCGTGATCCGAAAGCATAAATCGTCGGCACACTATGAGTGTACAGGTTCGGATTCATGATGCCCGGCCAGAAATGTGGGTTCTTTTCCTTGACTATCCTATACAGCCGTAGTGCCTGGCGCCGCAGCTCAGCGATCATCTCTTCGTAGTTGTCTTGCGCGACAATGTCCGGCCGTCTCAGGAGTATATCGCTCATCGCCTCCTCCTGCAGATGATCATACCTAGCTTCCCCTGTCGCATTAGGATTACTCCGCAAGAATCCTTGGAGGGACTCTAAATCCTTCATCAATCGAATCTTGATAAGCGTCAAGGCCACGAAGAAGGACAGCTCGATGTGGTGGGGCTTCTCGTCGACAGCCTCAAACGCATCCTCTCCATGCATGTCGAGAAACGGCAAGTTCATATCGCGCCAGTCATAGTGCGAGTCGCCTCTGACAGCATACCAATTGATGAAATCGTATGCATCCTGGTCCCTCCCAAGCCGGAGATACAGCGCAGGAACCTGGCAACGAACGCGTAAATTGTCGCCTCGGCAGAGACGAAGCAGGTCGAGGGAATGGTCGAGTGCGATCTCGACGGCTTCGCCGGTGCGGACGTTCAGAACGGCAGTGATGTAGTCAAAGCGAGCTTGCATGTAAGGGCGAGTGCTTTTGAAGAACCAGAAAAGGCCCGCGACGTTGTTGAAAGGGTTCCCGTCTGTGTCTGCGCCAGGGCTGGTCCGCAGCTTTGCCTCTTCCTCTGAGACCTTGTCTCTGGTCTGCTTTATCGGGTTGCATTGGACCTTGTGCTTGGGTCGGTCGGCCCTTTGGTGCGGCTGGCCACAATACTTGACGACATGACAACCACCGCAGCGGAGAAGGTCAGGGCTCTGGAAGCCAACCTGGCATAGCTGATGGCTACAATGGTTGTAGGGAAGGCCCAGATTCATCCGCGGCATCTTGGTGGGTAGAGCCTAGTGTGGATATCGAGGTTTCGGAAACGGTCACAGAACTGACGCGATTAGCAAACACTCACGAAGTCGCGGCGTTATCTGTTAGATGCGCACTGGTTATAGTAATTTCAGGGTAGGGTGAGTTCAGTATATCGCGATTCACAGGATAGGATTGATTGAAGATTGCAGTGTTCTTGCTCGTTCTGTTCGTGCGGAGGCGGCGGTCTTCTGACGTGTTCGGACAACAAACCGCTAGTATCGCTTCCTGCAATGCATATTGACGTCAATCTAAAATCATCTTACCTCAGCAAGCTCAGGCCATTGTGGCTCGTGCCCACGGCAGCGGAACACGCTACTCACGTGCACTCCTCGAGCAAATGGCCTGAGTGCTGTGTTAATGATTTTGAGCCTGAGTTAAGATGGACACAACGCGTGCCTAATAACACGATAGACCTGTAAACCCTGACTAACAGAAGCATTGTACAATGCTCGATAGCAATTTACTGATTTTTAACTATGTTTCCACTTCGCTTTGTGGGCTATTCAGCGGAAGAGTGGCAGGATTGGTGCTTGTGTTAAAGTCTTTGTCAACCGCATATCAGAGTTTTCCGTAAGATACAGGCGGACGGGTGTTACAAAAATGGATCTCTAGACAGAGCACGGCTTTGCGCACAGCTCAGTGAAATTGAGGCTAAATATAAAATGCTTTAATGCGGATATTAATGGATATGGACAAGAGTGATACTTCAGAGGCGCGAAAATTGTCGACTAGTCAGTGTAAGCACTATGACAGAATCCTCAGGCCATTTGCTTGAGGAGTGCATGTGAGTAGCGTGCTCCGCTGCTGTAAGCACGAGCCACAATGGCCTGAGCTTGCTAAGGTAATTCAGCCAAGCCACTCACGCAGCCACTTGCAATACTCAGTCTTCGCCTCGAGGTTAGCCCGTTTCTTAATTAGCAGCCTGGGCCGTGACAGAAAGCTAGACCTCCCTGACCTCAAGGGGCGGGAGCTACAGTGAACAGATACATAATGCACACATGTTCGAGGTCATCAAATGGTCATATAAGTTATCTGGCAAATCCCGTCAAGCTAATCAGGCCCTTAGTAGTCCAGATGCGTACTCGGCGCAATCGACTTAGGATACTGGCTGGGATGCCGATGGGATACCGGATGGGATGCCGGATGGGATGCCGGATGGGATGCCGATGGGATACCGGATGGGATGCCGGATGGGATGCCGAGTTAGTAAGTACGCCCTGGGTTGTGCAGCAAATCTCGAGTAATCGAAGTGGAAGATTTGATTGCAACACGAGGGAATCAATCCAGCCGCAAAACTCATCATCATCAGCCATGTCCCCCTCATTTGACTATCCTGGATCTATAAAAGCAGCCCAGACCCTTCTACAGCCTGGATTATATATTTCAGTTTCAGAAAACTTCTTTCTATCACATTGCAATCTATACATCATGACCACCACCCCAAAAGTCGTCACCAAGTACGCCAGCCTCGTTGAGGCTCCAGCGGCCAACATCTGGGGTATTGTGACATCTTGGGGCTCCGAAAGACTCTGGATGCCAGGTTGTACCTCTTCAACCCTCGAGGGTTTTGGCATTGGCTCTGTACGCGACCTCGCCTTTTCTACACGGCCCGGAGTCACGACCAGAGAGACTCTCGAAGCTGTCAACGCTACTGAATACACCCTGCGCTTCCGAGTTTACATAAGCACTGCCGGGGATGCTTTGCAATTTGGGAACATCAAACTCGAACCTCTCAACGACAAGCAGACCAGGGTGATCTGGACAGGCGAATCAAGTCTGGATGACGAGGACTTGAAAGATACACTGGACAACATGTATGAGGGGTTCAATCACGCTATCTCCGACTTATTGAAGGCTTAGGCGCGGGAGACCAGACTTTTCTGTGGACAAATTCTCAGGGTTCCCTTGCAATTGCGAGGCGAGAGGTAAAAGACAGGAGGGCCATCCTCGGTGATAGGTTCGAATTTCAGCGAGCATATGTTCCTCCATTGACAGCTCACGTGGGCACCTGCTGGAAGCTTTCCAATCCGAACTCCTTGACGTGTGTAACGAATTTGGGATCATCGTCGTTTATCCTTTTCATCCAAAGCCACAAAGTGGTGCCGAGGCCCGGTTGCAGAGCATCGATCGGCTCTAGCGGTTTCGGGTCTCCGGTCATGATTGCCATTTGGCACAGGTCGCTGATGAGCTGCCCACTGCCAAATCTTGGTACATCCTCAGAATCGATAGCCTCGACACTCTGAAGGGATATTGACTGACGGTCCCACAACGCAAGTGGCATTGGGAGCTCAACACGAAGCATCATGGGTTCTATGAGCCCGGAGATTCTATGCCAGGGATATCTTGCCCGACAGAATACTTGGAACAGGACGTGAAATTTGAAATGGAACAAAGCCAAACTAAACGGAAAGGGTCAGTGCGGTGGACGTAAAATTCGCCATGTGAGCCAGTTCTTCACAAGGAGCCTACCGTTGGTAAGATTCTCTTAGGACGGCTGGATTCATAGTCCACCCGTCAGAATTAATGTTTGCTGTATCAATTCTGCTTTGGTCGTAAACGCCAGCGAGCATCAGAACACTCGAGAGCATAGAGTCGATCATGATGCCAGTTGCAAGGCCCTGGGCTGTGAGGCGTGGAATCATTATGACTTGTAGTAGTATCGCCTGAAACTCGAGTAGATGCGCGAGGTCGGGAAAAAGCTGACCCGCCTCACCTAGGGTGAGAAATGAAGCCTGTGAACCTATCAGTCCACAAACATAACCTCATTGAAAGTGATACAAAAAGCAAGCCATTGTAATTGGCGGACAAGGCTTGACCGACACTGGTAGGACCCTTCACAAATCGGTTGTAAACTTACCAGTGTGTTACCAGATTGATGGAGGTAACTCTCCAGCGTTCCTTCCGCCATATTCTTAGCCTCGACGTTCTCCGTCAAGTACAAACCAATAGTGACCACGGTTTTCACAAGCACCTGCGGCGCTCGTCTTAACCGAATGCTTTTCTCATGGACGATCGGCCAATGCTGATGGAACTTGTCAAAGTAGACCGCGATTAGCCGGTCGTACATGGCAAGTTTGCCGGGACATTCCGATGCCGGAGCGGTGAGTGCCATCGAATCCTGTTCACGGTGCGTGAGGCCGCATGGGTCATCTTCGCTGTAGCATTCCGGATCATCCCGACTTTCCGTGGGCTCTGCTGATACATGCACAGACGCTGGCAAGATGAAGGCAGAATGTTCGGGGTTCCGACTTCGCCTATTGGTTGAGCCCGGCCAAACGCAGGATGATGATCTTGCCGAGCAGCCAGAGCAAGTTGGTTCCTGGCCATCGCATTTCATCTTGGCCCGGCGACACGGAAGACAGGCTTGAAGGGTACGGACGGAGGGCAAAGTTGATCCGTGCATCGCCATATGGCGGCGAAATGTATCCCTACGAGTACAGCGTGAGATATCGAAAAGGAGTCGTTGAACGGGGAGGGGTCCGATACATTCGGGAGAGTTTGGAGCCGCATTCCGCACAGGTGAACTCTTTTGGCCGCTCATGAGACCTCATATGTCGTGTCAAATGTTCCTTCCGCAAATATGCACGGCTGCAGCCGGCGTGTTGGCAAGAGAATTGCATTTTGGAACGGAGGAGGGAGAGGTTTGGCACGTAGTGAAAATGGTCGTAATGGCCAGCACTCAAATCATAAAATTAATACGCTGATATCCAGTACGGATGGATGTGCACGATGGAGCAAATACCCGATCGGGCTATCGAGTACTCCATAGTGCAAGTTGAATTAGTCATCCTCGCGCCCTAGCCGGCGACAGATAAGTTCGGTGGGCACCCGGGCGCCCCACCTAACTTAACTACTCCGGGGTTAATCTGCATTACTTAAGCAAGTTCATAACCGGAGCTACGGTTCTTTATTCCGAATTTATGGTTTTCACTTTTTTGCCGTTTCTGGCCGCCTAGCTGCGGCCGGACAAGGTCCGAATGAACAACGCGTCATGAATGGTGGAAAAGGTCGGATAATGTCACATTCAGTATATCTATAGTATTTGCACTACGCATTAGCGGAGTGCGCATTCCCTTTTAGTGTAGCTAGCAATGCGACAGATAACGAGGGTGGCCGTGAATGCTCAACACAACTAAACCGTTTCGCGGCCAGACACATACAAATCATAACCTCGTATTTGCTCCAAGTGTTTCTCGATTATGTGACTTATGCTTAACCCAAAGACGTCTGTGCTTCTGCATACGGTGCACTATAAACGTCTCATATCGTTGCGTTTCAGACCTGCTGCGAACGCGACATATTTATGGCGGTGGAAGCACGACACTGGGCACGACGAATCACAATGCACCTCCACGAGCGAATGAAGTTACCCGCCCGGACTAGGAAGCGACACGGTCGAAACACCCGCCTGCAGCACTGACTAGCAGACACCCGTCGCTCGCGGGAATCTTAGCCGTATTTTTCCTTTCAGGGTTTCCTTGCATGTGCATTTGAATTTTCACACGTGTGATTCTTCTAGGAATGTACTTAAAGGCGAAATAACATTTAATAAGAATACGTTTTAGGTCATATTACCCATGCTATGCCTATTGACTATGTCACTATCAAGTCCCTTGCCAGAGACAAATCATTATAAGCATCGATGGCACCAGTAGCTGAAAAAGCACCAACACTATCCTATCCAGTTTCGTAAACCACATGAAATCTTCACGTAAACATAATATCATCAAACTTTCTCCTCCACACTTCAGATCAACGCCGTCATCTAGAAACCAACTTATAGGCACTAAAACCAAAGCAGTCCAGCTAACACCGGTGGAACAGTACACCGTTTTTAATGTTAAACAAGTCAACTACTGTTTTCTCGACTCACAAATATAAAGCAAACCACCGGTATTGACGCATTGTGAGATAGGTGAGGAACTAGATGTCGACACTGCAAATCAAGAGGGGGAGGTTCTGCGTACCTCATCCAACTCCACCCTCATTAGACTATAATGCATAAAAAAGCCACTAAGTCATAGTATTAATAGAGCCTATAATATTAGATTTAAACTCAGCTTTTAGTTTTACACTTTTCTATTCCCTTTTTCTATATAGACATTACTAAAATATTATTAAACATATAATATATACTCTACTAGAGTAGACATAATAGATAAAGAGGCTAAATTGATAGGCTTCATAGATATTCTTTTCCTTATTCTCTACACCTGTCCTTAAGTAGGAGCTATGTCCTTTCTCCTCACCCTAAGGATTAAGGCACAATTTGAGACGAATGGTCAATGGGATGTCTGATTATCCTGCCCTCTTGGCGAGTTAAAGCTCAGCAATTTTGTCTTGCTTTGTATTATAAGGAGTGACCCTAGAAACAATGAAAAAATGAGATAGGAAGCTACAGGTTCCTAATGAGTGTGGTTCTTCTCTTCACCCACCCTTTCCCCCACATCGTCCACTCCCACCCTTTCCCCTACATCGTCCACTCCCACCCTTTCCCCTACATCGTCCACTCCCACCCCAAACCAAATGCAATGCCTTCAATGGCAAGTCTTGCAAACGCAGCTCCAGCTTTTGAAGTCCTGATCATTATCGGAGAACTTCTTGGCGGTGTTGTCAAGTATGACTCTGCTTCCCTGGCATTTTTTCTTCTCAAAGACGGTGCATTCGAAGCCATTCAGGCCAACGGAATTGCCGACGTTGAAGGTTTTGATGTTCCTCGGCAAGTCATAACAACAGGTGGGGATACCAACTCCTATGAATTTGCCGCCCCCATGACCTTTGCCGACTCCGACGAGCTTGATCAGGTCAATGCCAACTCCCTTCGGACAGTTAGGTGCGCGTGGCTCGACCAAGCTTTCGTCGATGGCGACGGCGTTGGTTGTTCCAAGGACAAGGGTGATGACGGGGAGGATAGCGTAGAAGTGCATCTTGTCTCTATGAGATCTCGGAACTTGATGTTGTGATCTGTCGTTGAAGTCTGATTCTGTGCTGTTGTAGATGCGCTAGGTTAAAGTATACTGAGGTCATGTTGGATGGATGCCCCTTCATTTATAGCCCATCTCCTGCCCACGTCTACATATGTCTTCTACTTCATTCGTCGTTCTGTTAGCTTCAGCTTACTGTTTTACCCCGGTTCATCAGCAGCTATTAATAGTGATGCTTCACGCTATTGCCACTTGGGGATGTTGATCCAGGAAACTGTAACAGTTTCCAGCCATGGCGTCGCCACTCGAGATAGTCAACATAATTCCTCCATCTCAACGATCACAACACAATGGATTCCAATCCAGCACCTTCTATTCATAATAA
The DNA here is from genome assembly GCA_029931735.1 of Dactylonectria alcacerensis. Taxonomy (NCBI): domain Eukaryota; kingdom Fungi; phylum Ascomycota; class Sordariomycetes; order Hypocreales; family Nectriaceae; genus Dactylonectria; species Dactylonectria alcacerensis. The sequence goes on along the minus strand of JAPMUZ010000006.1, from coordinate 115,058 downwards.
CCTTCCTCCTTATGGCCTCTATAAGTCGCAAGAAGATTTATTTATGGATATCAGTATATGGGCAGCAGTTCGAGGATTCAGATTTATTATCAGACGGTTAGCTGTTAGCAATTCTGGTCGGCGTATAGTAATATACTCATGCAATCGATTCCGCTCTGGTTGCCAATTCTCAGTACTGGCAAAGGAAGAATGGTATGAATATTGGCTTCTTAAACACCGTATGGAAACCCGGTTTTCTCAACACAATCACGAGCTAGGCCGACCTAAATCGACTCAGGACGAGCCTCAAGACCAACCTCGAGACCAGCCTCAAGACCAACCTCAAGATCAGCTTCAGGACCAGCTTCAGGACCAGCTTCAGGACCAGCTTCAGGACCAGCTTCAGGACCAGCTTCAGGACCAGCTTCAGGACCAGCTTCAGGACCAGCTTCAGGACCAGCCTTTAGAAGTAAAAAGACTACCTACATGCAGCAAGTGTCATATAGTAGGCCATAGAAGAGGTGCAAAATTATGCGCATTAAAATATAAAAGCAGCCCTTAGTTACAGACTGGAGGAAAATTACATCTATTCAGTAGTATTACTCAATTACAGTGGATGTTGCCCAATTCTAGTGGTGTTGCTAACCCACGTCCATAAGCCAATCATAGTATGTGTTGCTGACTAAGCAGGGGGGATGCGCGTGTACGGGGATGCCCATGTATCAGTCGCCCGCCCCTCCGCTTGGTGGGATTTTTATTTCCCGATTAGTAAGCCAGACGGCACCTCCTGTTGGTCCGGATTAACCCCATCCGAATGCCCCCCAGAGGTGCCAATCTTCCCTCCTCTGTGAGGGAACGATCATGTGACTTTCATACTTTATGAATAGTCTCATTTAACTTATGAACATTTGTGTAAATAGCTTAAGTCAGAGTTTTCCTTAGGAATCTCTTTCTCTCCTCGTAAACAATCATTTTACCCAAGTCGCACTCGACCTCGTTCGTGCTCTTGTACCGTCACATCTTCGAGAGTTCTTTCTGCCATAGCAAGGGAGAGGCTCGTAGTCTGTACAGGGCCTTATTGAGCTTTAGGATAGTTGCTGTTTTCTTATACCCCGGGGGCATGTGCATGAAGATATCCTGGTCAATTGGGGCGTTTACGAATGCGTTGACCACATCGTATTGGACCATCTCTAGGTCAAATCTGGCCGCAATGGCTATCAGGGTCCGGAAAGACCTTCCGGCTAGGGTAGCTGCATATGTCTCTTGCAACCTACCCTTAGCTTGTTGGTCTCCCCTGACTACTAGCCGTGCCTTGCATTTCTGAAATCGGCCGTGTTTATCGAACTTGTAAACGTATACCCACATACAGCTAAGGACTTGTTGGCCAGCGGCTCGAGCGTCTTTCTTTCGAATCTCAGTCCAGGACCTCATTTCCTTGTGACTCTGAAGGTGGCTTTCTTCAGCCTCTTGAAAGAGCGTTCCAAAAGGGTGATCCTTTAGGTCTTGATGTTTCGTCGGGGGCGGTGGTAGGGAGTTTCGATGCATTTTCACCCCTTGTCGGAGCTTCCGTTCGATTGAGGTCTGGAGAGGGGACTTTGTTCCGGCTAGGAAGGCTGCTTGCCACGAGACTGTTTTGTTTCCTTCGTCTGATAAGGCCCTGGAGCTGTGTGCTAGTAGAGCTGACAGTGGTGTGACTGGAGGTGTTGGAAGGATATCAGAGTCTTCTGACTGTTCGAGGCTGTTTTCTAGGGCAGTTGCCACGATGCAGTCTTCTGTTTCGTCTGTAATAGGGCTGCTTTCATCTGCTAGGGTGGTTGTTGGAAGGGCCGCTTCAATACAGTCTTCAACCTGTTCGGCTTGTTCGTTGTCGTCTTGTTCCGGCAGGGAGGATCCTTGTACGAACTTGGCAATTTCTTCTAGGTCAGCTTCGAGCAGTTCATCTTTGAAGCTTTCCCAGTCTCCGTTGCAGCCTTCGTCTTCATTAAATATGACGTCTCGAGTGTTGACTATCCGGTTGACCGTGGGGATCCAGATCCTATAGATGTTCGAGGACCTATATCCCACTAAGAAGCCGATCCAGCCTTTGGGCTTACCGGTAATGCCTCTAATAACGCTATTATGTATTACCTTTCATTGTGCTGTCTTGATAACCCTTTTGGTATTCGAATAGGGCAAAACAATACTCGATAGATAATTACCAACGACCGTTCACCTTTCTATTCCTATCTCCTCCCATTGCATCAACAATCTCACCCAAGACTTCATCTCTAGTATTCCACTCTTTGTTCTCTAGGCCACTCTCAATCCTTTCTAAAAGCTTTCGTCCTTTTGTGGTCTGTCTGAACTTCTCTTTATGCTCATCGCCCAAGACATCAAGAAAGTGCTGAAGTGTTTGAGCTACAGGGTCTGTCTCGGCAGTATCTGTGCCATCGTTCCCTTCCTTCGAATTCCTGTAACGTCTTGAGATCTCTTCCCACAATCGAGTGCCAAGGACAATCGGTACCGCCGAGAGAGCAGTAGAAACTACTCGAGCGTAGAGGATTAATGCTGTATCTTCCATGGCCCAACCCTTCGTCCACTTGTCCTCTACCTTGACTAGCGCGCCGTATATCCACGGGTACGCCCTTTCCAGTCTCTTGGATATCCTTTTGCACTGACCAATCATTTGATCAAAGTCCGAGTGCGTGCGTTTGGAAGTCCAGAATCCTGAATCACTTGCTGTAATGACCCTCATTTGTTCGAAGTAGCTTGGGAAGACGCCTGGGATAACTGGTTCCCGCAGCGGTAGTTCAAACACTTGGACAGATACATGCTCATATATTGGCCTCCGGTTCCTTCTCCACGATACCTGATTTGCGGTGCGGTTCTCGGGGAGGGGCTCCGTGCTGAAATGAAGTAGTGCTGGGCCAGTCACCCGCCAAGCATTACATAGGAAGCTCGTAGGGCAAGCCAGGTAATGGAAGTTTGCTCGGCGAAAAAGCTCATGTTCATCTCTGTGACGAAGGAGCTCGAGAAAAGCCTGATCCCATGGATCAACAAATTCGACATTCTCATCCAGGGGTTTTGACTGCGGCGAAGCGTAGATCCAACGGTCCAAAGGCTTTTGAGAGGCACTAAGTCGCCGATGATACAAATTCTTTAGACTTGCCAGATTCTCAGCACCCTCAGTCTGCCAGCCCTCGGGTCGGTCAAGTCCCAATTTCTTGTGCCAGTCAAGAGGATTGTGGAGCTGTTGTATGTGATATGGGGCTCGTTTCTTGTCAAGCCAGCTTTGCCCGCCAGATCCGCTAAACCAGCTGTATGACTTGGCTGTTACAACATTCGATAGAAGCAAGTGTGCGTTCTGCTGCATGTCCCGCATGTACCATGGGCCGAAGATAAGGCCCTGCACGAATCCGAGCAGTATGGTGAAACCTGCGAAAGGCAGCAAGATGAGAAAGACAAATCTGACGGAAAGACATAGGCTCTTGAACTCTGCCCAGCCACGGCGGGCACAGTAGCGCACCGTCTGTAGAATTTGCATCTTGTTGACGAACGGATTCCGTGTTGTAGAAGAGAAGAAGAAGAGGGGGGAGAACGGAGCGGAGATATTGGATTTCTGCCTAGAACATCGGCCGATTTTATTCACAGTGGAGACATGCCGCTCTATTGTAGTAATATTAGCGACGGGCCAATTTCCGGATAATTTCGCGACATCTCTTGGCTGTGTTGGTTAGTAGCGGAGTCAGGCCCTGCGTGACTCATGCCAAGACTGTTCAGGAAGCATGTCAATCAAAGGAAAACAATAACAGAGGTACGTCCTTGGCGAAAGATTGGGCTGACTATAAAACAGCAGTTGGCGTTATTTAGCTGAGGCTACCAATAAGTATTACTATGAATTTATTCTTCATCCAGGGTCTCCCCCAGCCTACCCGTAATTAATAACTCGCCTATCAAGCAAGTCACTTAACATGGCCTGTGTTTTCGCTAATGCGTGGCTCTTATGATCCACAGTTCATCACTCTAACCGCTAGTCCGCGGGCTTCCTACGGCACGCGCGATGCCAGGATGCCCGCTTCCGGCCACGCCATTAGCCGCCGCTGCGGGCACGGGCCGCCGCGGGCCGTGCGCGCCCTCCACCGTGCCATCTCCTCAAGTGTCCGAACGCTGGTGGAGCACATTTAGGACTTCTCCAGGTTGACAGCCACTAAGCTTTCCGCAGGTAAGTTCACTTTCCCCAAAGTAGCAGACGTGCTCCACCAGCATCCGAACACCTAAGGAGATCTCTTTGAGTGCTCAAATGCTTGTGGGTCTGCCGCGACAGGGGAAAAAGCCAATCGGATTGCAACGGATTGAAGGTACATAGAATCCCACTTAAATTAGCTGGTGGTATTGGTACTAGCAATCTCCCTGGGTACAAATCGGTATATCGCACTTATCGCAGCCGTAGTAGGTCTGCTTGGCCGGCCTTTTGGGGGCTTGGTCGGCGTTGCCGTCAACCTCACCTAAGGGCTTCCTTTTTGAGCTACGGCTGTGTGCCTCACTGACCCGTCTTCCCTGACAGCCATAGCAACGCCGATATTTCGTGCCTTTGACATGTTTGTGCTGTGAATAGGGCGAAAATTCGTCGCCGGGTCTGAACTGATTCCTTACGCTTGCCTTCGAGCCGTACTGTAACGGTCACCGGCCTGCCGGCCCCACGCAGGGGTTCTAGGGACGAAGGGATCACGATACGCTTTCCACACACACAGTGACAGCAGTAAGAGGGAGGGATTGTAGAATACCAAGTGTGCACAACAGCAGAGATACGTTCAAAGGGCTCAGTAGTCAAGGGCAGCCGGGATGACTGTCACAGCGTTACGTCTGCATTGACGATGCTTTAAAGCCATGCCAGACCTCGGATCACTTCAGTCAGCAGGCCTCAACTAAGTACAGATCATTCGAGATATCCTAGGTCCTCTCTAGCAGCAGACTATGCTATCTTTAGCGTAGATAAGACCGGAAGGAAGATATCTGTGTCGCAAGGCGTAGTCCTGTACGGTTAGTGAAACCGTAGCAGTCTGAGGCCATCGCAGCCTATTATATTATTGAAGGTTCTTATTATAGATGTCTTTTGTAGTTATAATATAAGGAAGATAGGCTTTCTGAGGTATATTATATACTATTATAAAGCTAAAAATCAGGAGATTTTGAATATGTTATTTATAGTCTTATCTAATAAGAGCTAAAGGAGATATTTCCTTATCAGTTATATATTTTATATATAAGGACTTTACAGGATTTTATTATTACTTCTGTCTATACTATTCCGCTTATTGCCTTCGGCCTCCCTCCCTACGTTTACATTTACTCCCTGGCTCTCCTAAGCGGCCCTAGAAGCCTCCTAACTTCTCACATAACCGTCCCTTCCCTCTCTCCTAACCATTCTTTACCTTCCTTTCCCAAGTACTCTATTATCATCTTCCACCCTGGCGATAGCCACGTTCGCCTGTCCAGCCGGTTGTCCGGCCGCTGCCCATTCTCTTCGTTAAGCCATTCGTTGTCTACCGCATTCATTTCCCGCTGCACCTCCTCCAACCAAACCCCACGACTAACTCTTCCCTTTTGCCACCCTTAGAACGCCTTGTCTAGGATTAAGACCTTACTGTAGTGTCCGATAGCTTCTATCCGGTCCCTGATATCCATATCCAGCGGCAAAATGTTCATACTGAACCTCCCCCGACTGATGTAGTCTTCCTCACCCTCCTTCGAGATCGCCGACCGTACCAGGATCGCCGTCCACCAGAGCGGCGGGTTCCTCTGCGCCTTCGCAGGCTTGTCTGTGATCATTTTAGTAAACAATCCTTGTTGTCATTCCAGAGTCTGAAGACAGCGTTTTGTGATAAGCAGAACTTATCGCCGTCCTGACGCATGGACCATCGTCACGAAGCCGTTAATACGACGGGGTCTGAAACGCGAATAGGATACCTTTAAAGTGTTGCGTTGATAAAAGAGGGCTTTAAATGGCTTTGGTTCCTAATATATTCGGCTATGTCTAGTTTTTTAGTGTGAAAGATGTCCAAAGTTATCCTTTCTGAGACGAAATGTTTACGTGCTCCTTAACAACTTCCCACTGAACGTCCATTGAAATCTGAACCCAATTTCCATAAGTTACCATATAACACCAAATTGCAAAAGGTCATATTATATCATATCTATACAGAAAGAGTGCATTAGCCTTAAAACAGATTCTCAAACCCAAAAAGTCCATCAAAGCCTACAGAATCCAACATAGGTAGCTCATATATCTCTACATCAGGCATGAACATAGCTAGCTGAAATATCAAACCATCTCTTAAAGGTTCCGTTACTAAGGCTCCATAATGGCAAAGTAATTATAACGCATTTCTTTTCGATTTCCGGGCCGCCCACATGATTGGCGTATAGCCATTGTAATCTTCTGAGTCCTTACGGATGCCTTCAACTGCAAGAAGTAGCTCGAGCACATTGTCATGGCCTTTACCAGCAGCCCACGAGAGGGCGGTTCGACCGACCTGATCTCGAATGTTTGGATCCACGCCTTTATGCGCTAGCAATACTTGAACCGATTCATAGTGCCCTCGCTATGCAGCCCAAATCAAGGGTGTTTTGCCGCGTGTCACGGCCTAGGTTCCTACCAGGCGGTCAGGAACAGCAGAACGATGAGACCCGCATCTGGCTCAGACTAATAGCATGGCCCCGCCCTAGGACCGACGCCTTACTAGGACCGATAGCAACGGTCCAGGACTGATAGCAGTCCTCCGGGTAGGATAGTAGTCTACTTAATATATAGTTATCTAAGAAGTGTATATTTAGTATAGGCAGCTCCTTAGCTATTAATATAACTTAGTTATATTAAGTATATTTTACTTTATTATTACTAAATATAATAAGTATTATTTAATCTTAATTTATTTAATTACTTTATTATATAAACCCTTAGATTAAGACTTAGTATACTCTAGTCTTATAAGGATAGTATATTAACCTAATTATTATATATTAATAGCTCTTATTTACTATATTACTTATATTAAGCTTAAATAATATTAAATTATTATAATGGCCTTACTTATTATACTTAGTTTAACTTTATTCTCTTTTTATTAGCTAATAGGCAAATTACCTATCCTAGTCCTAATAGATATAAATAATAAAGAAGAAGTTATTATACTTATAAGTTATAAAGCAGAAGTATATAAACTAAAGTGATATAATAAATAACTTAGTAATAAGTTTAATAAACTTACTAAAGCTTTTTATAAGGATACTATTAAGAAGTAAGAGTAAATTAATAACTTAAATAACTAAGTTAAAGTACTTATAGATAAACTTAAGAGGCTTATTAAGGCTTTTAAGAAATAAACTAGCCTTTATAAGGATTATATTAAGAATCTGGCTTTTAATTTAGTAATAGGAAAAGATACTAGAGAAATCCTTAAATTAAGATAACTAGACTCTTATAATAGAACTATAGCTATGCTCTAAGGATTCTTAATACAACTCAGGGCCTACTAGCTATATTATCTAACCCAGTTTATTACTAGTAATACTAAAGTCTAGTATATTATAGGGTTTCTTAAGAATAAGGCTTTTTAATAGTTTAAACTTATTATAAAGGACTATATTAACTATATCTATACTAATAAGAAGGAAGAAACTAGAGCTATTTATAAAAGCTATAAAGTCTTTAAGTATAAGCTTAAAAGCGCTTTCAGACTCTAAGATAAGAAATAAGTAATAGAATAGTAAATCCAGAAATTCTATTAAAAAGGAGTAGTATCTATATATATAGCTGAATACTATAACCTTACCTTATAACTTAATTAAGAAGAAGAAGGATATATAGTAAGCTTTTATAAAGAGTTAAAGTCTGATATTAAAGATATAATAGTTAGAAAAACTAAACCCACTATATATAATAGACTAGTATAACTTACTATAGAAATTAATAACTAGTAATTCGAAAGATAATAGAAAAAGAAGGCTAAGAAGTCTAGAGAATCTTATATTCTATAGTAAAAGAATAAAGGAAACTATATAAATCATAAAAAGAAATGATAAACAGATACCTTATATAGAATAGACTTAGGCCTTATAAACCTCAGGATGGTTAAGAAAGACTACTCTAAAGTCTTCTATTAGAACTGTAGCATCTTAGGACACACTTCCTATAAATACTGAAAGCCTAAAACTAATTAATAATTCAAACCAGTACTTAAAGGTAAGAAGAAGGTAAGATAAGTCAGCTAATAGGAAGAAGAACCCTAGATAAGTAAGAAAATAGTTATAATAGTTAGAGTAAGTTATAATAATATAGGGATTTTATCTAATGAAATTACCCCCTTTGTAAATAAGGAACTTAAGAGTGAAGAAATACTTAAAAGTAAAACTTATAAAGAAGGAAAGCTAAGCTAGAAAATAGAAAAAGAGTGATAAGCACCTTTTAAAGATTGATAGAAGAGTATGACTTTTAATATTAATAATATCTTAATACTTTAAATACTAGTTCTATTACTTTTAAGGCTAAAGAAAGAAGGATTACTTTATAATACTATTAGAAAGATTAGTATAATTAGAAAGAGTAAGGAAATCTAAAAGAAAGATACTTTTAAATACATTTAACTAATAGTAGAAATTATAAATAGAAAAGATAATATTCTAAACTAATAACCTGCTTTAAAAACACTACTAATTATAATAGCCCCTTATAAGAGCATTACTAAAATCTCTCTATAGTAATAAATAAATAATAAGATTAAATATAAGTATTACTTATATAAAGAAGGAGAGCTAAGCATTAATATAAGTATTAAAGCTAGATAAATAAGAAGGCTTAGGCTTCTTATTACTAATAAAGATATACTAGCCCTTGCGGATGAATAACCTGAATCTAGTAATAATAGCAGTATTAACAATACTTTAGAGGAAGAATCAGTTGCCTTATAATTACTTAAACGGAAGCTAGAGGAAAACACTCCTGACTACTCCTTAGGGAAAGATAGAAAAAGTAAGTAAATGCTAAAATAGCTTATTAAGCGAACTTCAGATATAGCAGAAGGATAACCTATCTATATCTGCACGATCTAATAAAAAGACCTTATTAAGGCAGATAATCGGATAGGATGAGCGATTATTAGTAATGAACTATTACTATACTTCTAATACTCTAAGTATATCGATATATCCTAGATATTATATACTTATTATATATATATACTATATTATTTTAAGAAACTTTATTATAATTACTATTTTATATAAACTATACTCTAATTACTATAATGGTTTTATAATAGGACTAAGGTATAGGACTATAGAGTTATTAAATGGTTTAAAAGAATAGGAGTAGCTTAGCTTAAGCTATAAAATAACTTCTATTTTAAAGAATGTATTAAAAAAGGCTTAATAATTAATAACTATATTATAAAAGAATACTATATATATAAAAGAGAAAAAGTATAATTATAATATAGCTTATTAAAATGTCTAACTAACTATACTATAAACTATAGTAATAGGAAGTGCTTTAAGTATATAGAATATTTATAAGCGATTTATAAGAGGATCTATAAGATATATAAGGATGGGTTTAATTTTAAAACCTATATAAGAAGAGAACTCTATAATAGGCTATAGTATAAAGAAATCTATAAGTATATAAAAAACGACACTCACTATCTATAATAGAGCGATAGATAAGTATAATAAAAGTAAAGATATTACTTTTAAAGAAGGCTCTAAGTATTATAAAAAGTCCTAAAGAGGATATAATTATAATAAAAGTCTGAATTAATAGAGTATAAGTAATAGTACTAGTAGACTACAGTACTATTATAAATTATATCTAACTAGAGTTAGTAAATAAGTTAGTATTATTATAAAAACATAAGAAATTTCTTTATAAAGTATTTAATTTAGAAAGAATACCTTTTAACTATAATAAAGGAAGGGTACTATAAGAGATTGATTACTTTAAAGTATTTATAGAAGGAAGAAACTAAAAAGTGGATTTTAATATCCTTAATATTAAAGACTACTTAGTAATGCTTAGATAACCTTAACTATAAAAGCATAACCCTAATATTAACTAGGAGAAAGGCTAAATACATTAAAAAAATGCATCTCCTTAGATTATAAATAGTAATAGATATAACCTAAGATCTTAAGCTTCAATTAGTAATAAGAATAATAATAAAGTCATAAAGGAAGGAATAATAGATACTTCCTTATTCCTAAAAAGAATAAAACAGAAGTACTAATAAAGAAAAATGCAATATATAAAACGAGTTATTATATTTATTTAAAAACAGTTTAGATAGATAGATAAGGACCTTAAAGAGTAGAAAAAATAATAATAAGTAAAGGAGGAATGACTTAAAAACGTACCCTTAAGATACTGAATCTATAAAAAACTCTTTAAAGAAGAACTTAAGACCAGTCTTTTAGAACTAAGTAAATAGGACTTAAAAATCATCCTAAGGGATAGGACTAACTTTAAGTTTTTTCCTATTTATAATCTTAATAATAATAAGCTAATAATACTAAGAGAATATATTTAAGAAATAGAGAGAAAAGGCTATATTTAGAAATTGAAGTCTTTAGTTAAATACTTAGTTATATTTATATTTAAAAAGAATAGAAAGCTATGCCTTTATATAGACTATAAGTAATTTAACTTAATTATTAAGAAAGATTATATACTATTACTTTTAATCCTTAAAATGTATAATAGGCTATATAGAGCTAAGTGATTTATAGTGCTTAATCTTAAAAGAGCTTATAATCTGATCTATATTAAATAAGGATATAAATAGAAGACTGCTTTTAGAACTAAGTTTAAACTATATAAATACTTAGTTATACTATTTAGACTTATTAATACACTAACTGCATTCTAATAAATAATTAATAATATACTATATAAATACTTTAATATCTTTATTATATATTATTTAAATAATATACTTATTTTCTTTAAAAATAAAGAAGATTATAAGTAATATATCTATATAGTATTATAAAAGCTATAAAATATAAACTTACTTATTAAACCTAAAAAAAGCAACTTCTACACTTTAGAAATAGAGTTTTTTAAGTATATTATATTCTATAACTAAGTGCGAATAGACTTTAAGAAGATTATAATAGTATAAGAATAGAAATAACCTAAAAACCTCATAGAATTACAATCCTTCTTTAGATTCATAAACTACTACTAACAATTTATTAAACACTTTAGTAAATATACTATCTTACTTACTAGGTTTATAAAGAAAGGAGTTAAGTTTAAATAGGATAATAAGGCAGAATAAGCCTTTTAATTAATTAAGGATATAATTACTTTAGAACTTATCTTAGTATTATTTAATCCTAATAAAGAAATCGAATTAGAAACTAATACTTTAGGATTTATACTAAGTAATTAGATTAGATAAAGAGATAAAAATAGATTATTATACCTTATTATATTCTATTTATATAAAATATATAGACTAAAATTTAATTATTCTATTTATAATTAAGAATTCCTAGTTATTATTAATTACTTTAAGGAATTTTAATATTATCTTTTAAAAAGTAATTATAAGGTTAAGGTTTATATAGATTATAAGAATATCTTATACTTTATAATAATATAAAAACTTAGTAAATAATAACTTAAATATGCTAAATATCTATTAGAATTTAACTATACTATTATTTATATAAAAGGATTAAAAAATAGATAAGTTAATATAATTAGTAAATATACTAATTTTAATATTAGAAAGATTAAAGCTAGTAAGTAAATCTTCTTCTTTATTCTTAAGGGATACTTATAATAGAAATACCTAGGATATATATACTAGTACTATGAATGCTTACTGTGAGTAATACTTAGTAGTATATACTATATAACCTATAATAATAAACTACTAAAGAAAATTAAGTAATATAATTAGACTTATAAAATAGATAAAGTTATAGAAAACCCCTGCCTAATCCTCGCTTTATAGCTAGAACTATAGAAATTATAAGTCTTAATAGAATTATAAGAATAGCTTATATAGGAAATACATTCTTATATACTATATAAATACTAAGGAGTTATTAAAACCCTTAAGAGAGTTAAAATAATATACACATTTCTTAGAATTAAAAAGGTTATATAAGATATTATCTAATAATGCAGCCTTTATATAAAAACTAAGGCATAATACTATAAGCCTTATAGAGAACTGTAGCCCCTACTAATAGCTTAAAGACTATAGTATTCTATTACTATAGATTTTATTATAAAACTACTCTTATTAAAAGACCTAATAACCAGAGCCTTTTATAATAGCATTCTTATTATTATAGATAGATTTATAAAGTTTTCTTATTTTATACTTTATAAAAAGGTAATAAATGCAGAAGAATTTACTTATATATTTAATTAGAATATTATTAGTATATATAGATTATTAGTAAAGATTCTAACTAATAGAGGACCTCTATTTATATCTAAGTTTTAGTAAGCTTTAATAGTATAGCTTAGACTTAATTACTAATTAATTACTGCATTCTGACTATAAGTAAATAGATAAATAGAAAGGATAAATTAGATCTTTAAATAATACTTATAGTATTATATTAATTATAAATAGAATGATTAGGTTAAAAAACTACTAATAGCCTAACTAAGCTATAATATTACTATATATAAAAGCATAAAGCTTATACTAATATTTATAAATTTCAGATTTATACTTAATATATACTATAGACTATAAGAAGGAATTATTAACCCTTATATAATACTTACTTTTAATAAACTAAAAAACCTTTATAAAGAACTAAGGACTGAACTTAAGTTTATTAGAAATTAGATAAGGAAATACTATAACTCTAAATGGATAAAGGGACTATTCTTTTTAAAGGGGGATATAGTCCTCTTAGCTATAAAAAATGTTTTAATGGATAGGCTAAGTAAAAAACTTGACTATAAGTTTATTAGACTCTATAAAGTTCTAAAGAAGATCTTAGAAAATAACTATAGGTTGGATCTAAAGAGTAAAAAATATCTAGTGTTTTATATTTTATTACTAGAACTATTTAAAAATATAATTATAGTTAATAATAGTTATAACTATAAACTATAAGTAGAAGATCCAGAAGAATACTATATTAAAGAAATCTATAATATAAAGAAAATTAATAGTAAGATAATATACTTTATTAAATAGAAAGACTACTTAAAAAGCAAAATATTATAATAATTATTAGAAAACCTTAACTATATATAGTATTTACTAAAGGCATTTTATATATAATAATAAAAGAAGAGGAAGGATTAGAAATAGAAGGGTTAAATATCCTTAGATTTATAAACGCTTAATTAAAATCATTAGGGATAATAAGCAATTATAACTCTTACACTACCTGGTCCTCCTAAGTGTCTAAAGCCTTTAGTAGACTATCCTCTTTATTCAGACTTCGGAGTCTATAATAGACTATCTCTAAGCGTTTTTCTTTTATTTTACTTTAGGTCTTTTATAAATGAGCTAAACGGCCTGCTGCAATAGCTATATGCGCTTATAGGGAGGCTAACTCTTTATAAAGCTTTAAGAGATCCTCGCCTGCTTCCTCTTTATCTGCCTCTAGCTTCTTCTTAGTATTTATAAGCTTAAGTACTATAACTAGTTAGTAAGTAAGCATACTAAGAATAAAGAAACTATTTATAAGATAATATAATTTATGAATTATTATAAGACTTCTTTAGTTTTATATATTTACTATAATAAAATAAGTTATTAGAAAAGATATAGCTTTTATTATAATAAAAGCACTAACTATAAGGTATATTTAATAGTACTCTAATAATAGTAATAGTATAGGAAAGAGCGTTTGCTTTTAGAGTTTTATATATAAGCAGTTTTTATATATAATTAGATATATTTATTAGTATAATATATTATAAAAAATATTTAAAAAAGAAGGATAATAAATTAATAGGACTATTAAGTAAAGACTAATTATATAGCCTTAAGAATAAGACCCTAAGGGAAGAGATATTATATTATAGCCTAAGTTCTTACTAAGCAGTTAAGAATAGTAGAATAATAAGACCTATATCTAGCTTAGACTAATAACATAGCCTTACTCTAAGACTAACGCTTTACTAGGACTGATAGTAACGGTCTAAGACTGATAGCAGTCTTCTAAGCAGGATAGCAGTCTATTTAGTATATAGTCATCTAAGAAGTATATATCTAGTATAAGCAGCTCCTTAGCTATTAATATAACTTAGTTATATTAAGTACGTCCTACTCTACTATTACTAAACGTAATAAGCGTTATTTAATCTTAACTCATCTGATTACTTTATTATATAAACCTCTAGATTAGGACTTAGCGTACCCTAGCCTTATGAGGATAGTGTATTAACCCGATCGTCATACTGCGAGGGGCTTTGATGAAGTCTGCTCCCTTTTCTAACAGAAGCTTGACTACTTGCCATTGATTATAGGCTGCAGCCAAGATGAGCGGGGTTTCTCCAAGCTTGTTCACGGCCGTGAAGTCGGCTCCCTTCTGTAGCAAAAGCTCAACTACATCCAAGTGGCCACTTAGCGAAGCTGAGCTGAGCGGGGTCCATCCATCATTATTAGCGACACTCAGATTTGCCCCTTTCTCTAGTAGCAGCTTAACAATCTCTAAATGACCATTGTTTAAAGCTGAGTTAAGAGGGGTCTATCTATTATTACTAGTAACTGTTATATCTGCTCCTTTCTCTAGTAGTAGCTTAATAATCTTAAAATGGCCACTGTCTAAAGCTAAGTTAAGAGGGGTCTATCTATTATTATTAATAACTATTAGATCTGCTCCTTTCTTTAGTAATAGCTTAATTACTTCTAAATGACTATTGCCTGAAGCTAAGTTAAAAGGGGTCTATCTATTATTACTAGTGACTATTAGATCTGCCCCTTTTTCTAATAATAGCTTAATAATCTTTAAATGATTATTATTTAAAGCTGAGTTAAGAGGGGTCTATCTATTATTATTAGTAACTATTAGATCTGCTCCTTTTTCTAGTAGTAGCTTAATAATTACTAAATGACTATTGCTTAAAGCTAAGTTAAGAGGGGTCTATCCATTATTATTAGTGACTGTTAGATCTGCCTCTTTCTTGTTATGACCTGGGCGAGCCGGGCGTGCATGAGACTCTATTTAATAGCTATTATCCACACCTATGATTGCTACTATTGTGATTATAGACTTATCTTTTGGCCTGACGGGCTAGGAGACGTAATGCGAAGTGTGGATCGTTACATTTCTTGTAATAGTCGGGCTTATACTAGGGCTCTAAGGTAGGTCTAAGGTATGTAGGGTTTATAGTTAAGTAGATTAAGGACGTTATAATAAGTAATATAAGTTATAGTCTAGTAATAGTAGAATAGTAAATTTAATATAACTAAGTGTATTAATAGTTAGTAAAGCTATCTTTATAAAAGTGCTAAATAAGTGTGCTTATATACTAATAGTATTTAAATAGATTATAGTTAAAGATTATAATTTATTTTTTTAAATTATAGTCTAGAATTATAATTCTATACTAGATTATAATTAAGAATTATAATTTAGCTCTATAATTATAGTTTAGAGTTATAATTTAATAGAATTAGTTAGAAATTTATAAGAATGGATATAGTTAGTTATTATTATATAGTTTATATAGACTAGGCTATAATATAATACCTTCTTTCTATTAGTCTTATCCTTAAGGCTATATAAATAAGCCTTGTATAATTTCTAATATTAGTTTATAACTTTTTTTTATAAATATCTATAAGTATACTAATATAATGCTATAATGTGTATAATAAGCTTATGTCATAAATAAGTATATGTCACACCTATACTGTACAGCTAAAAGTGTAAATTTTAGATTTTCTAAAACAGGATATTTAATTATTAGATTTCTAGAAAATTAATATTAGATTCTCTAGAAAAAAAGTCATAAGAGAGTAATTTTTATAAACTTTTAGCTAATTTATTAAGCCTTTAAAATATAAATTTAAGAAGAAAAACAGTGTGAATATGCTTTTTCTTAATAGCTTTATAAATAAAAATAAATAAAATATAGTAAAATTTCTTTATATTATTTCATATTTAATTAACCTTAATTCTGATTTTTAGCCTTTTTAGGCTTAGTTTCGATTTTTAGTAATTTCTTTAAAATCGCGATTTAAGGTGAAAATCCAAGTATAACACATACTTGTCTGTAACATAAGCTTATTATGTACGTTAGTATATAATAAAATTAAAAGCGAAAAAGACCTTTAAAAAAGCTAAAATAATATTAGAGTATAATTCCCTTTCTTCTTATATATAAAGTCCTTATATATAAAATATATAACTGATAAGGAAATATCTCCTTTAGTTCTTATTAGATAAGACTATAAATAACATATTTAAAATCTCCTGATTTTTAGCTTTATAATAGTATATAATATGCTTCAGAAAGCCTATCTTCCTTATACTATAATTATAAAAGACATCTATAATAAGAACCTTTAATAAGGTTAGAGTTCAAGCATCAGATATATGTCTAACAGTCCTAAAACTCAGGACACGGCTTACCCGGTTTTACTATGACAAATTGTCCAAATCCCCTATTAGATTAGACATATGACTGGACAGCAATCTCTTTATAAAGCTGGGGCTTTTCTCTAGCCAGTTATAAGAGTTAGGGCCGATGGAGCTATAGGCTTATCAGATAAGAGGCCATGTAATATAGGCTAGACTAGCTCTTTAGCGAGGGCTCGCTAAGCACTTACTAAGTAAATACTTATATACCACCCTATACCTACCTTCAGATCTCTTATATAACACCTTAATAGACCAACCCTTATAATTCGTTTACTTCTCTATCCTAGCGGATTATTAATGCGTTATATAAGATAAGAAGGAATATACTACTAAATCCGGGCATTGCTAAGCGAATGATGAGCGAACTGCAAATAAATATAGGACTATTTACTTAAAACCCCATATAAAATAAAGCTAGGAAAAACCTCAAACTACTAACTATAGATAATAAAGGATTCTAATTAGAATATGATCTAATTAATCGTTTAATTTAAGAAGAAATAGAAGTAGGGCTACTTTATATACTTTATAAAGATAGCTTTTATAAAGAATTGCTATTACTTATAGTTTAATAACTAATAACTAAGCGCTTACTAAGAAGTCTATAATTAGATTCTAAGAATAATAGTAATAGGATATAATTACTCTTTTATATTATAATATAATAGTAAGAATAAGACTGATATTTCTAAAAGAAACTATTAGAATAATTTACTAGAAGCTTAGATAAGAAAGACCTTAAAGAATATAATAAATTACTATACTATCTTTATATAGTATTAACTAAAGAGGCTAATAGAGTTTAAATTAATAATTAAATAGAAGTAGTAAAGATAGTAAATAATTTCTAAGCATTTATTAGAATATATTAGAAGATTCTTTAGTTTATAACTAAACTCTCTTTACTATTATAAACCTAGTAAAGAGATTACTTAAGGAACTTTACATACTTTATATAGGACTAATTTATGGCTTTTCTAAAGAAGCTTTATATAGACTTTAAATAGAAGGAGGTTAAATTATATAAGGAGCTTATAGCTTTCTAATAGCTCTTTAACCAGTTACTAATAGAATACTTTAATATATAAAGATCCTTATATTCCTTATTAAAGATAAAGGACCTAGAAGAAGATAAAATGCTTATATTATAATACTATTATAGACTTTAAAATAGAGTTAAAAGAGATATTCAAAAGATATAAGTTAATATCTTATAAGCTAGAGAACTTATATTAAAAGTATAATAACTATAATAACCCTATAGCTAATATAAGGACATACCCTTAAGCTAAGGTAAGAAAAGAAACTACTCTAATAGTAAGTAAGAAGGGCTATAAAAAAGATATATACTAAAGACTTTAATATATATATTATAAAGCAGACTCTATACTCTATAAGGATAAGGAAACTTAATAAGAAGTAAAGAAAGAGGCAGTTACTCTAATTACTTAAGATCGAGCGGCTAATAAAAGTATAGTAAGTACTTAGTAAAGCTAAAAGACAATTCCTACATTCAGTACTATAATTATAATAAGAAGAGGCCATTTTACTAGTAAGTGTATAATAATTAAGAGAGCTCTTAATAAATAGAATTAAAGAGGTTATTAGAAAACTATAATAATATAATAATTTAGTATAAAAGTTAAAGAGATTGATTTATTAGAAAACGACTAAGCATAAGGTCTGAAGATATAATCCCTATATTAAAACTATATTTTATATTAATTAGTCTAATTGCCTAAGGATAAGCAATCGTTTTCTAAGTATATAATAAATATAAGGTTAAAGTAAATATAAATATAGCTATAGAAGTTAGCCTAATTAGTAAGAAGCTAGTATAAAAGCTAGGCCTTAAACCTATATTAAATTAGTAAGCCTTAAAGCTAGTAGGCTTTAATAAGAACTACTCATTCTATACTATAAGTATATTAAGTAATATTCTTCTTCCTTAATTACTAAGGGTTAGTTAGAAAAATGAGATATTTATTTATAGAAGTCTTATAGAACTGACTTAAAGGAATAGGCGACTTACTATTAGTAAAAGAGACTATAGGCTAGAAAAGCATTATAATTAATATATATATAAATATATAATATTATAAAGCAGTCTTAATATAAGATTCTAACTCTTTTATAAAAGACCTTATTATAAATAGTAAAAAGGCATATATTATATATATATATAGTGTATTAGTATTAAACGAGTGGCTATTGCTTACTTTTAAAGAAGAGGATAAAGAAGGGATTAGCGTATTACTACTTGAACTTAAGTTAGAATAAGAGATCTTTAGTAAAGCTAAAGTAAAGAAGTTACTGTTCTTAGAAGGAGTAGAATACTCTATTAAACTAATAAAAGGCAAAGAGCCTCTTTTAAAAATAATATACTCTACTAATAAGAAGTAAGTAGAGATTGTTTATAATTACTTTATTAAGAATATAAAGATCAGTTAAGTAAATAGCTTAATTAGTAAAGTAAGAGCTTTAGTTCTATTTATTCTTAAAAAGGATAGAAGCATTAGGATATGTATTAATTATTATAGTTTAAATATAATTACTATTAAGAACTATTATCTTTTACTATTAATTAGTGAATTATTTAATAGACTTATTAAAGTGAAATAGATCTTTAAAATTAATATTTATAATACTTATTATTATATTTAAATTAAGAAGGAAGACTAGTAAAAGACAGCATTCTATATAAAATATAATTACTTTAAATATATAGTTATGCTCTTTAAGCTAATTAATATACTAGCTACCTTCTAAGCATATATTAACTAAGCGCTTATTAAATTACTAAATACTTATTATATAGTATACTTAGATAATATTATAGTATATTTATAAATATAAGAATAATATACTAAAGACTTAAAAGAGGTCTTCTAAAAGTTAAAAACCTTCTAGCTCTATATAAAGCTACTGAAATGTGCCTTTTATTAGAAGGAGGTCGAATTCTTTAGGTATATAATTACTTAGGAAGGACTGAAGATAGAGCTAAGCAAAGTGCGAGCAATTGCTAAGTAATTAGTATTAGAGAGTGTTAAAGATATATAGGTTTTTCTAAGATTCTATAACTTCTATTAAAAGTTTATTTTAGAATACTCTTATTAAATAGCACTATTAATAGAGCTATTAAAGATAGTAGAGAATAAGAAACTCTTTATATGTAAAGTCCTTATATATAAAATATATAACTGATAAGGAAATATCTCCTTTAGCTCTTATCAGATAAGACTATAAATAACATATTCAAAATCTTCTGATTTTTAGCTTTATAATGGTATATATTATGCCTCAGAAAGCCAATCTTCCTTATACTATAACCACAAAAGACATCTATAATAAGAACCTTCAATAAGGTTAGAGTTCAAGCATCAGACATACGTCCAACAGTCCTAAAACTCGGGACACGTCTTACCCGGTTTTACTATGACAAATTGTCCAAATCCCCTGTTAGATTAGACATGTGACTGGACAGCAATCTCTCTATAAAGCTGGGGCTTTTCTCTAGCCAGTCCAGAAGGATTATTACCATCAATACATGCATTTCTCAACCAATCACTTAAAACTGACTACCTTTCTAATCGTCTTTTCCTGCTCTTTCTGAATCTTCAATCCTTTTTCTGATTGGTCAATTCCTTGACCCACAATCGCCGAGTTCCACCAATAACCTTCCACTCCTTCCACTCCTTCCACTGCTATAGCCTCTACATTATATAAGGAGAAGATTAAGATATAGTATTCTAAATACTAAGATCTGCCTTCTATTTAGTAAGCATTCTCTAATACTAGGACTTAGTAAGAAGAATTAGAGTAGAGATAGATGCTTTTTTAAAAACAGTCTTTAGCATTTTAACCTAACTATATAAAGAATAATAGAGACTAGTCATATATTGGTCTTAGAAACTGATAGATACTGAGTAACGCTAGAGCATTAGCTAGTAAGAACTTCTGGCTATTATTAAGAGCTTTAAGAACTAAAGTCATTACTTACTAAGACTCTCTAAGAAATTCCTTCTTTTAATAAATCATATAGCTCTTAAAGGAGTGATTAAAGCACTAGCTAAAGACCTAAGAAGCAGGCTAGCTAAATAAGTATATAGATTAGCACTCTTTAACTTTAATATTAAATATAAACTAAAAAAGTATAATCTAACTAATAGACTATCCTACAGACCTAACTATATAAAGGGGGAGATAGTATATAATAATATACTCTTAACCTTAGCTAATAAGCTGAACTTTATTAAAAAGCTTCTATTAGACGTTTACTAAATAATTAATAACCTTAAAAGGCAAATAAAGGTTATAAAAGCATATATTTAAGTAGTACAGGCGAGCCTAAGAGGCCCTATAAGTTAAGTTAAGTAATAAATACCCTTATTCTATAATTAGAATCAGTATAATAAAACTGAAGAAGATTAGACGCATATAGCATTAATCTCTATAGTCATAAGAGCTAGAATAGTAAGCCAGAAGACTAATGAATAAACAGAGATTACTTAGTAAGAGCTAGCTACTTATAGAAGCTAGGAGGACTTATCTAAAGCTAGAGTTATTAATCTAAAGTAATATATCCTATACTTAATTATAAAAGAGCTTATAATAAGTAAAATAGTATTTTTATTATAACTATTAATAAAGTTAGAAGAATTAGTCTAAGGACTATAAGCTAATAATTATTTCTACTAATAATAATTAGTAAGAGTTTAGTAAATAGTTAAGAAGATAAGAACCTATTATTATAATAAAAATAGCACCTTATTCTATAAGAGCAGACTTATTATTCCTATAGAAAAGACATTAAGAATAGAAATCCTTTAATACTATTATAATAACCTAAGAGCTAGATATATAAAAAAAGCTAAAATACTAGAATTAATCAGTAGAAAATTCTATTAAAACCGAATTAGTAAGGATATTACAAACTATACTACTAAATATAAGAAATGCTATAATATCTTTATGCTTAGATATAGGCTATATAAGAAGCTATAGCTATTATTAATACTAGTAAATCCCTTCTAAGAAATTTCTATAGATTTTATTACTAAAGTTATTAAATAGTGCTTAAGTAAATAGTAAGTAATATAATACTATTTTAATCATAGTATACTATATAATTAAGTATATAATCTTCATTCTATATAAAAAGATAATAATTACTATATAACTTATATAAGTATTATATAAATAAATTAAATGTAAATTTAATATACTAAAAGGTATTATTAGTAATAAAGATAAGCTATTTATAAGTTAATTCTAAGCTGACTTAATAAGAGAATAAGCGACTTATTACTAACTATTTACTATATACTATTTATAAATAGATAAATAGACTAAAAGAATAAACTAACTATTTAAAAAATACCTTTATATCTTTATAAAAAATGTATTAAAGAAATAGGTAATATAACTAGTAAAAGCTGAGTTTATATATAATAATAGTTAGTATAATATAATAAGAGTCTCTTTAATATAAGCATTATATAGTTACTATTTAAAAATAGTAAGCTATACTTTAAAATACTTAAAAATATAAGTATAAAGTATTATTAAATATATAAAAAACATTTAGTAAGTATATACTAAAGCTTAAAAGAGTTAAGCTTAAATAATAAAAGTATAAGTAAAAGCTTATAATAAGAGATATATTAAATAAGAATACTATAAAGAATAAATTATAAGATTATTTATATATAACTTTTAGTTTAAAAATAAGAAACTAGTACTTAAGTATATTAAAGTTATTATTATAAAATAAGTTAAAAAGTAAGTATATTAAGTATACTTACTATAATAATACTATTAAATATATAATATATTCTCTATAGTGCTTTTAGAACTATAGCTAGAAGCTTACTAAAGGTATAATAACTACTTAATAAACCTTCTAGACTTAAAAGAAGAGGAAAATGAGTAAAAAGTAAAAGAGATTATCTTAAATAAAAAGACTAAAGAAGATATATTCTACTTAATTAAATAAGTAAATTAACTAATAGAATATAATACTTAAGAACTATTTTAATATTTAGAAAATATATAAAAAGCTATTTATTAATACTATAAATAGAAGAAATATAGTTATAAAAAATAAAATAATAAATAATTAAAGATATACTAAAAGCGTATTAATAGCTTATTAAGTAATTAGTATTATTTAAAATAAACTAAATACTTAATAAGGCTAACTAATACTTAAGCTAGAAGTAATTATAGATTAGAACTATAAACTAGAACTAGAACTATAAAACTAAAGATAATACTCAGTTATAAGACTTCTTCATCTAATAGCTATAATAGGGGCGAAGAGTGTTATTTACATTCACTAAGGGCATAGTAAGCAAAGGGAGAGTAGTTATAGTAATAGCCTCAGCCTAGGCTATAACTGCCTTTACTTTAGTATAAAGAGATACTTTGCCTTCATTATTATAAATAAAGGGAGACTTAATAATAGAAGATAGTAAGCAGGTATAGTATAGTTAATAAAGAGTTAGTAGCTTAATAGTAAAGAGAGTGCTAGTAGTACTATAATGAATAGAAAGAGCACTAGAAAATAAGATAAATACTTTAAGAATAGGATTCTTATAATACTTTTTAATAGCTATTTTAATATTATTATTAAAATCTTTAGAGTATTTAAATAAAGATCTTTTAATAAGTATAGAGTATATAAGCATTTCTTTAATAACTATAAGGCAAGTAAGTGTAAAATAAAAAGCAATAGCCTAAATAGGCTTATAATAATAAAGAGGAGTAGTAAATTTAAAACACTTAGATAGCTCCTCCTTAGAGATATTAGATAATAGACCTAACTAAATATATATTAATTTAAATATATAAAAGTAGAGAAGAAATATATAGTAAAATCAGTTTATAACTTTATAAGTTATATAAAGTATAAAGCCTCTTAATATATTAAAGAGGGATAATTACTATCTATAGAGCGAGCATTTATTAGGTTCTTAGCAAAAGTAAAGACATAGTACTAAGCAGTAATAATAGCCTTTATAAATTAATAGATCCTCTAATGCTTAAGATTATTAAGGACATTTATATTATTCTTACTTTAATTATTGTAAAGGCTATAGTAGTGGAAGGAGTGGAAGGAGTGGAAGGAGTGGAAGGTTATTAGTGGAACTCGGCGATTATGGGTCAAGGAATTGACCAATCAGAAAAGGGATTAAAGATTCAGAAAGAGCAGGAAAAGACGATTAGAAAGGTAATCAGTTTGATGTGATTGGTTGAGAAATGCATGTATTGATAGTTATTAATCCTTCTGGACTGGCTAGAGAAAAGCCCCAGCTTTATAGAGAGATTGCTGTCTAGTCACATGTCTAATCTAACAGGGGATTTGGACAATTTGTCATAGTAAAACCGGGTAAGACGTGTCCCGAGTTTTAGGACAGTTAGACGTATGTCTGATGCTTGAACTCTAACCTTATTGAAGGTTCTTATTATAGATGTCTTTTGTAGTTATAATATAAGGAAGATAGGCTTTCTGAGGCATAATATATACCGTTATAAAGCTAAAAATCAGGAGATTATGAATATATTATTTATAATCTTATCTAGTAAGAGCTAAAGGAGATATTTCCTTATTAGTTATATATTTTATATATAAGGACTTTATAGTTTGCTTATATCTTCTTAAGAAATATTATTAGTACTTATAGAATACCTTTAGAAATTCTCTTTAATAGAAGACCCTTATTCACTTCTAAGTTTTAATAAGTGCTAATAAACTATTTAGGATTAAACTACTAACTCTTTATAGCTTTCTAACTATAGACTGATAGATAGATAGAATAAATAAACTAAATACTAGAATAATACTTTTATTATTATATTAACTATAAATAGAACGATTAGGTTAAAAAGCTATTAATTATATAGTTAAGCTATAATATAGCTATTTATAAAAGTATAAAACTTACTCTAGCCTATACTAACTTTAGATTCACTCCTAATGCTTATAAAGTAAGTTATAACGGATTGATCATCTTTAAAGCTATCTTTATATTAGAAAAATTAAAAAATCTATATAAAGAAATAAGAACTGAACTTAAATTTATTAAAAACTAGATAAAAAAATATTATAATAAAAAACGGATAAAGGGACTATCTTTCTAAAAAGGAGACATAGTATACCTTACTATAAAAAATATTAAAATAAAATAAGAAAATAAAAAACTGGATTATAAATATATTAAACCTTATAACATCATTAAAAAAATCTTAGAAAATAACTACTGGTTAGACTTATTACTAAAAGTCAGACTTCACTCAGTCTTCTATATCTCATTCCTTAAGACTACAAAAGATACAATTTACACTAAATATAATAATAAATATAAGACTAAGGTTAAAGGACTAAAAGAATATAAAGTTAAAGAGATCCATAATATATGAATTAGGAATAATAAGACTAAGTACTTTATTAAATAAAAGAACTACTCTAAAAGCAGTAACTAATAGGAATCTGCTAAAAACCTTACTTATATATAATACTTACTAAAGAACTTTTACTAATAATACTAAGTTTAAGCAAAAGACTAATATTACTAAAATTACTCCTAAGACTAAAAGAAGACTAATTAGTCCCTTTTAAAATACTTAGTAACCTAAGGTTATAAACTACCCATTTTTCATAAGCCGCTAGAGCAGGAAGAATGTTATCTTCTTTATCTAATTCTTATATCTTTTACTTAAATAAAATAGAACCCTGCTCTTTTACCTTCTTCTTAATCTTTTAAATCCTGGCTAAACGATTTACTACTATTACTAAAGATACTTATAATTTAGCTAGCTAATTATAAATAATTATAATCTAATTACTAGCCTCCTTTTCTTCTTATACTAACTTCTTTTACTAATTAATTAACTTATTTACTAAAAATGCTAATTAGTATAAGTACTAAGAAGAATATAAAGAAAACGCTTTATAAGAAGAAACTATATAAACACTATTATAAGAATAACTATAATAAATACACTCTTTATAATAATTAAAGCAACTAGTATCCTCTATTCAATACTTAATCCTATGCTTAAAATAGTATATATATAGTATGTTAGTAATATAGCTATTAAGCTTAGTATAATGTAAAGGCTATAGCAGTAGAAGGAGTGGAAGGAGTGGAAGGTTATTAGTGGAACTCGGCGATTGTGGGTCAAGGAATTGACCAATCAGAAAAGGGATTAAAGATTCAGAAAGAGCAGGAAAAGACGATTAGAAAAGTAGTCAGTTTGATATGATTGGTTGAGAAATGTATATATTGATAAAAATTAATCCTTCTAGACTAGTGTAAGGGTTAGTCTGTTAAGGTGTTATATAAGAGATCTGAAAGTAGGTATAGGGTGATATATAAGCGTTCACTTAGTGAGTGCTTAGCGAGCCCTTGCTAAAGAGCTAGTCTAGCCTATGTTATATAGCCTTTTATCTAATAAGCCCACAGCTCTATTAGCCCTAACTCTTACAATTATCTCCCTCTCTCTTAAGCCTTATCCTAAAGCATGATTCCTATGCTTCTATTATTAAGGTAATAAGGTCATTATTTATCTATACGTTTAGCGCATATTCATTATATGCTAACGTGTATAATAAGCGAGCGCGCAATACAAGCGAGCGCGCACTCTGAAATTTCACCTTAAATCGCAATTTAAAGAAAATTCTTAAAAATTCAAACTAAGCTAGAAATGGCTATAATTTTAAAAGTATATTTATTAAGTATATGATAATAAGTACTAGTTTTCCTAGATTATTAAAAAGACTTTTTATGGAGTTATTTAGAAAAATCTTATTCACACTGTTTTTTTTCTTATTTTTATTTTTAAAATTTCAAATAAATTAATTAAAAATCTCAAAGAAATACTATCTTATGACTCTTTTTATTGAATACGTAAAATTAATTTCTTAAAAATCCTAGGGCTATATAGCCCGTTTTAGAAAATTTAAAATTTAAACTTTTAGCTGTATAGTATAAGTGCGCGCTCGCTTGTATTGCGCGCTCGCTTATCATACACGTTATAAAGTATAAATAATAGGAATTATAAGTCTAGTATTTATTATTAATCTAAGCATTTGGCTAGTATTTGCTAGCTATATAGCCCCACTTTGCTTAAATTATAGTATTTCTATTCTTTATATTACTTATGATTATTATTTTCCTTTCTTTAGCTTTATATAATTTTATATACTTATCTTCTCACTATATTCTTTCTTCTTTACTTATATATACTCTCCTATTATCTTCTTTCTCCTCCTTACTCTCCTTATTTGCTAATTATTCTATATCCATTCGCTATATATTTACTATAATATTATTCCTCATGGCTACTATAAAGGTCTTATTATAGTATGAATCTTAGAATAATGCTAAGTATATATTTCTAAATAACTAGTTTTTAAGAATGCTAAAAGATAAAGTCCTTTACTGTTATTATATAGAGTAGAAATACTATTCTTTTAACTATATTTATATGCATAGCTCTTTATCCTCTTAGTATACTATTTATAAAATAGTAAAGTAGAAATATAGTATAATAAGTGTTTTCGAGTTCTTATTAAATATTCACTATATATCTAATATATTATTAGATTCTTACTAAACTTATCTTTACTATTTAATAGTACTAGAACTTCCTTTATTATTAGAGTTAGTATAATTATAAAGTCCTTATATATAAAATATATAACTGATAAGGAAATATCTCCTTTAGCTCTTACTAGATAAGACTATAAATAATATATTCATAATCTCCTGATTTTTAGCTTTATAACAGTATATATTATGCCTCAGAAAGCCTATCTTCCTTATATTATAACTACAAAAGACATCTATAATAAGAACCTTTAATAAGGTTAGAGTTCAAGCATCAGACATACGTCCAACTGTCCTAAAACTCGGAACACGTCTTACCCGGTTTTACTATGACAAATTGTCCAAATCCCCTGTTAGATTGGACATGTGACTGGACAGCAATCTCTCTATAAAGCTGGGGCTTTTCTTTAGCCAGTCCAGAAGGATTAATGACTATCAATACATGCATTTCTTAACCAATCACATCAAACTGACTACCTTTCTAATCGTCTTTTCCTGCTCTTTCTGAATCTTTAATCCCTTTTCTGATTGGTCAATTCCTTGACCCACAATCGCCGAGTTCTACCAATAACCTTCTACTCCTTCCACTCCTTCCACTGCTATAGCCTTTACACAAACTCACTCTTTAAAGTAATAAATATCTTTCCTAATCTTACTTATAGTATTATTACCCTTACTAATAATATAACGCTTTACTTAAGCCTCTTAGTAGCTATTCTCCTCTAATTAAATAATATTATAACGTACATAATAAGCGAGTCAGAAATACAAGCGAGTCGGAAATTACAAAATACACCTTAAAATGAAATTTTAGAAAATTTCTTAAAAAATTAAACTAGGTCTAAAATAGCTAAAATTTCAAACCTAGCTTATTTATAATATGTATTATTTTTAAGAATTTTTTTAAGCTATATATACTTATAGCGCTAGTAATATAGAATTCGCACTGTTTTTTTTACTATTTTTACTTATAGTCAGCTTAATAAAATTTTAAAATTCTTTAAAAAAATACTATCTTATAACTTCTTTTCTAATTTATTCTAAAAATGTGTTTTTAAATCTTAATAAGTCTTATATCTAGTTTTAAGAAATCTAAAATTACTTATTTTAGCTGCACAGTATGCTTTTCCGACTCGCTTGTATTTCCGACTCGCTTATCATGTACGTTAAACCTTATAATACTCAGACTTTTAAAAAGTATACTCCTTATTAAGAATAAAATAGTAATTATTCCTAACTCTATATAAAAAAAGAATCCTAGTTTAAAAAGCAAGCTAGGCTTTTAGTTAATTACTTATAGAATAGGACCTTTATACACTCCTGCCTTTACTATAATAGACTAGAAAAGCTAGAGTAAGCAGTTCTTAAACATCCTTCTTAACCTTAAAGGCATTTATAGTAATAATACAGTAATAAGGCCTAGTTTTATAAGCCTATATATATAGCTTTTAAGAGTAAAGAAGTAAGAAGGGTTATACTTCTTCTAAAGACTAGCATAAAGCGATTTTATTAAGCTAAAGAATGTATTAAATAAATAAATAAGGGATACAGTTAATAAGCTAGAGAGGCTAGAGGATAAGATAAAGCAGCGGTTTAAGTGTAACTATAGATATAAGAGCTGGTTTTAGGATTAGAATACTATACTAAAGTCTACTTTAGTAACTGAAGTTAATAAGGAAGATGCCTTTTCTTTATAATGCGATTCTAAGGACTCTAAAGCCAAGTTATAGCATGTATTTTATTAGTTATATTCTCTTCTTTAAAGAAACTATAAAGACATTACTATAGCTTATAATAAAAAGTAATAGTAAAAGTAAAGAAATAATACTATAAAATCGACAAGGTCTTAGTAAAAGTTAGTCCGTACTTTATATATATATATATAAAAGCTCGGAAAAGGAACCTTCTAGAACTTACTTTATAATTCCTCCAAGTATAGCTAAATTGCTTAGCCTTTTATATTAATTGCTTAAATAACTATAATCTATTTCTAGTTTTTAAACTAGACTAATTTCAGGTTTCTATACTTATTTATACTTATAATAACTATTCTACTTATAATTATACTTATTATAAAGCCAGTCTTATTAAAGTTATAAATATTAGCTAAGTTAATACTATATTTTATAATTATATTCTTTATAAACTAGAACTAATTATAAATAATAGTTAGATCTTTATATTTAGCCTTTTAATAGTTATATGTATAAAAAAAAACGCATCTTAAGCTCTAGTTATTACTTAATAAAGTTAGAAGCCTAGTGCTTATTAATAAGTAATGTATTATAATTAGTAAGCAGTCAGTTAGCTATTTTTTTAATATTATATAGTTATAAAGGAAACTCTTATAAATCTAAGTTAAGAATAAACTAGATAATAATCTATTCTTCTAAATTAGATAGCCTATATAATTTAGGAATAGTATTATATTAAGATAATATGTCTTTTTACTAGTAATATAAGGTATTATAATGCATATTATAAATCGCTATAGTACTCTAAATACTTAATTTTAAGTCATTTTAAAGAGCTTAAAGAGTAAGAAGAATATTTCCCTCTTTATTTAATTAAGATATCTTTAGTAATTAAGAATCAATTAATTAATTAAGAAGATAAGAGATTGAGGGATTTTTAGCTTACTCTCTTATTTAGCCCACTCACTTATTAAACACGTTATATATTAAGTTTTAATTTAATATTTTCTAAGTTTAAAAGAATAAGTTTAGACTTCTAAAAATCTCTTTTAATATTACTTTTTATTATAATAATTATATAAATAATATAAAAGGCTAAAAAGAACTCAGTCTTTATAATATAAATTATAAAGTATTTAATTAATTATTTAACTATATATAGTTTTAAATAGCTTAAAGCACTTAATATAATACTATAATTCTATAGGCTGATTGTTTTTTCATATAATAGCGTAATTGTGTAATCCGTGGGAAATACGGAGCCCTTATAACGTAATCGATTGCTAGTCGGTTTACGAAGCAGTAATTACGGTATCTTATCTAGAAATACTTCTGAGTCTGCATAAAATGCATGCCAGCCGCAAAGTGGAAGAGCTTTGCGGCGACGATGATGCCATCCTGCTTCGAGTACTCCAAGAGGCGAGAGTACAGCTCGGACAGTGGCACCAGGACTCTTTGTATGTGCTCGCCGTCTTCCAAGCGCTGCTCAGGTTCCTCGTCACCCTCATCGAGGTGGACTTCGACCATTGCCATCTGCATATTCGCGCTCGACATGCCCGGATCCGCAGCTTGCGGCGGGCTGACGTCTAGCAGCTGGCAGTCGTAGCCGGTTTCTTCTTTGAATTCCCGGACCGCCGCCTCCTCGACAGTCTCTTCCGCATCGATCAATCCCGCCGGCCACTCGACGGTGAAGGCGTCGAGAGGAGGGCGGTATTGGATAACCAGCAGTGTCGACGGGGGCTTGGATGGATGCAGCAACACGTTTGCCATGGCAACCGCGTCCACGCCGTGTTTCCCTCTCGTCTTGCGAGCTGCGACCTCCCATGTTCGCGAAACGCCGGCCTGATCGATGTACTCTATTTTGTGAAGCGTGATCCATTTTGCATCCTCGATGGGCAAGTCGGAGATTTTGGTGATGGTGGGCTGCTGTGTAGCAGGCGGTGACATGATGATAGGTGTAGCGTTTGTTGAAAGAGAGAAAGGATGGGTTTTTACAGCCGCTTTCCAAAGGCAGAATCAACCACCAAGTTACAGATGCTCTGTAGGTCTCACTTGGTAGTTATCGCCTTGATTAATGTGGTGGTGACTGACGCATAATGAGGGGTAATCTCGCATTTCGCCCCCGTGTTCGTCAATCGGAATAAGATAATCCCGACTTGATGACTTAAGCCCGCTACTTGTAAGATGGATCTAACTGCTCTGAGGCGATCATAGCCGGGCTTGTCAATGGAAATGGCTTGGTCGATAAGAGCGGCATTTCAGCAACTCCAACAGCTTGCCTCCCACCACCATTCATGATAGGATACAGCACTGTGAAAAGCGATGGAAGTCTCATCAGACTTCTCTGCTTCACCCATCGCGACAAGCCTAGGATCATTGACCTCGTCATCTGCATCCGCCGACACATTTGCTTGAGCATGAATTCAAAGATGGCATTGGTGAACTGTTTATACTTTTCCTTTCGAAAGTGGTTGTACTTTCCAACAATGTCGGGTTCGACAATGCCGGGAGTCGCTTGTTTCAAATCAACCTGAAAGTCAAACTTGCGTCTTCGACCTTGATTGTAACATCACTGCACATGTTCTTTGCACCTCAAATTTCAAGAAGAACAAAATAGGCTCGGAAATACGAGTTTCCAACGGGGCATCGCACGCCCACACAGAGTGCGCCTTCGTTGTGTTTCTTCCATCACTTCCCGCCGACGCAGACATCTAACGATTAACTACCGTCTGGCAATTGCCCTCATACCAAGGATAAAGTACTATGTGATTGTTTGCCTTCGCCGGGAAATCAGGATGCGTCTAGCGCTAAAGACCTTTGGCCAATAGATCAACATGTTGATCCCACGCAACAGCTCGCGATGCCTCCCCTCAACAGAAGTTCCCATCAGCCAGGCAAGAACCTTTCAACGCCTCATGTTGACCATCCAAGGAGAAGAGTCCTTGGCTTTCTGGAGGCCTGAGTTCTTTCCAGATAAAGAAACCATTGATCATTGCATCGATTTAGATTTTGCACGTTTCCACCAAGTGAATGTTTGTTACATGCTTCCGGGGAGGGGGGCTGCCGTCATCCTCAATCGTTTTATCAACAAAAACAGACGTATCCATACATTCGCCGCCCGCCATTTGTTCCTGAAGCAAACTCAGTTGTCGGTCTCAGAATCGGCGGCATCGACACATTTCTTTTAGTCATCACGGGCTGCCATGCATTTGAGACTCCGTATCCGAGTTAAACAGTCACTTGCTCATCATCTTGGTAGGATAGACTCCATTACATTTCATTTCGCATGGAACGTCTCAAAACTAAGAATTGATCTCTTTAGGCTGAGGAAAACCGCAATTTTGCGGGAACCGCATTATAACTGACTACTCAGTTGTTGAAATCTCTGCAAGGATACTGCGGCCGTCATGAACTTCTGTTTGAACTGAGCGAAGCGTGCAGAAATGCCACGGTTCGCAATGCAAAACGCGTGGGACTTTTCCAAGACGTCTACCCTAGCGAAGTGCCGTCCAGTAATCCTGACGAAGCTTACCACCAATGGGTTCGGCAAAAAAGACTTCGATGCTTAAGCTGGCGGTCTATGTGAGTTTTCCAGCCCCAGAACCATCCTTGGTCACTGCGGACACATATTTTCGGCCATAACTGAATACAAGTTTGACTCTGTGACTAAATATGTACACAATGACCGGCACAACAGGAACACTGCAGAAGCTGTGATAGCTCTTTCGTGCTTAATCGATGAGTTGAACGCTGAATTCGCCTACGCGTGGTCGATGTTGCTATAAAGTGGAATGTCCACTCCGACAGGCCTGTGCTCGAGGTCAGCCTTCCAGTCCGTTCTAGATGGAAGCAAATGTCCCGCTGGCTCATGCAACAATGAACCCAAACGGCTCGTCCTTATCTTGGCCTTCGGAAAAACCATGTGGTCTCTGAGTGAATCCGGGTCGTTCCCTATTGGCGGCTCGCCGATGAGAGTCTAGGAATTCTTCAAACCGACTTTTAGAGGTCCTCTATAAGTTGATCTAGTTTATTGCTGCCTTGCAGAACATTCACGGAAACCGTGGAAACATTGGGTGTTGCAGAGGCTAAAATCGTGAGAAAACTGTGTTGTTTTGACTTTGTGGCAGCAGCAACTCGCTATTGATGGATCAGACAGCATATGAGTAGTCCCTCGTTTTCGCCCTCGTCTGTTATATGCTGCAGCGGAGAATGAAGGACAGTAGAGAAATCAAGACATGCTTGTGTCAATAGGCAGCGGAGAATCTGAGAAAAGTGAGAACCGTAGCGCATCACTTTGTCCAGGCGCTGGCACTAGTCAGGCAGTTCCCTGACAACTTGAACCTCAAGCCCTTTACCGTTTTCCACGTTGGTCTTGCCATGATGGCCTCAGCCCGTTTGTTGCTTATGGATCACTCCGGTCGTGTTCTGAACTAAGGATCGCGAATCAGCCATCTAGGAACTCCAGATGATCCCATCTGCCAAAGCACTGATGCTTGGGTAATTGAGGGGAGCTACGAGTTTCTCGACGTGCACTTGGTCCCGGCTCTATGTTTGGAAAAGGAATCCCGGAAGCTACTCGAGGAGACAGCCGAGGCATTTCAACGCAGCAAGGGGCTGGCGGCGTAACGGAAAGGTCACCTGAAGGCCTACCTTTCCTATTGCCTAAGGGAGTAACAGGTCGTGGATTTAAAACCCGCAAAACTCAATCC
This sequence comes from Dactylonectria alcacerensis, assembly GCA_029931735.1. Taxonomy (NCBI): domain Eukaryota; kingdom Fungi; phylum Ascomycota; class Sordariomycetes; order Hypocreales; family Nectriaceae; genus Dactylonectria; species Dactylonectria alcacerensis. Next base: position 81,452 of record JAPMUZ010000006.1, on the reverse strand, counting down.
TGCTGGACTGGAGCTGTAAAAGGCCAGCTTGCTAGTAATAATATAAGAGTACAGCATCCCTTAAGGAGTCAGAAGTATCAATTTTAGCTCGCCGAGCCTCCGGCCGGCTAGCCCGGATTAGGAAGCAAGGGAAAGCTAGACCTCCCTGACCTCAAGGGGCGGGAGCCACAGTCAACAGATACACAATACACGCACATGTTCAAGGTCATCAAGTGGTCATACAAGCTATCTGACAACACCATTCCTACTCCCCAAAGTCGTGCTGTGCCATGAGGGGAGGGAAATGAACCTAAGCTCTAATCCATGCTTGTGTGATGAATGGTCATGTTTGCGCTAAGCCCAATAACCACTGGCGCGCTACCACGTCACAGACCACAGGAGACCCCCAGGCAAGTTTCTCGCGATCCAGGGCCCAGGGATCACCCAATCTAGTGACCCTTCCCTTGTTGCCCCAGGTTCGGGAAGGTGGAGATCAGGAGCCGCCAGGTGATGGATGCGGAACCGGCCGCTGGCAAACGCTGTGCAGCCACGCCAAACCATTGACGTGTCGGGAGATGTGGGGATATGTCGGTTCGCTGCCAACCCGGGCGAAGCGACAGGGCAAGGTGGAGGGGCTTTGACTGCTCGAAGGTGGTTTATGATGATGGAATTTCTCACCGTTTTCAGACTTCGGAGGCCGACTCAACAGAGACAAATTCAGACATTCACCTCGCATCATCATGGTCGGCGAGTTGAAGCCAACAGTATCTGCGCAGAGAACCAACTCTAATGGACGTGGAACAGAGCTACCACCGGTACACTTTCTGTCCCATGGCACGACAATGCTGCTGGGGGAAGATTCGCGGGTGAGGGACTATTGGCGCAAGATTGGCCAAGACGCCCTGGATCACGGCGTTAAGGGTGTTGTCATAATGGTATGCAACCAGTTCCCCACCTAAGCACATTTGCGCACCCTCCACCAGAGCAAATCGCTGATCAAATTTATCTCAGGAGGCCCACTGGTGGGTTGATGGGGGTGATAAGATCAAGATCGCCATGAATCCCAACCCTGGCGTCATGCCTGTTGCAAACGTTCTGCCTAAGCTCTGGAACGAGTACAAGCCTAACACTGATTTGGAGACAGGCCAACGTTGTATTGACATGCTCCAAGGCGCAGGGTTTAAAGTCGAGAAAGACACGGAGAGGATGTGGATGATTGACGTTCTGCCTCTGCTGGTCGCCATGTTTCCAGACAGCTGCCCACCGACGACCATCGTCTCCCTAAACTCACGATTTGACCCCTTCCAACACGCCCGCATGGGTGCCGTGCTCCGGCCCCTTCGCGCGAAAGGCTATCTATTCATCGGCTCCGGCGGTGGCGTACACAGCCTTTACCGAACAGAATGGAAGTATATGCTCAAATATAAGGACAACTTTGCCATGGAGAAACCGCCAGACTACGAGAACATCGAGTTCTGCACCGCTCTGGAGGACGTCATTGTCAAGAATGGCGGCGGTCCAGGACTGCGCAGGGGTTTGGCCCGCTTGATGAAGCACCCATATTTCCGCGACGCGCATGGGAGCGACGAACACTACATTCCCGCCTTGTTCGTGGCTGGGGCAATCGGTGACCTGGAGGACGTCGGCGCCCGGGGTGTGCTCGGAGCCGAGTGCTGGGAACTCGTAAGTCAATCCCCTGCCTTGTTGACATGAACGGCAGTCTTCCCCTATGCAAGTTTAGGGCTGACGTGGGCAAAGAGGAATCAAGGCGAGACGCAGTTCACGGTCGGCGAGTGGCCGAAGGGTGTCACCTATCCTGTATTGATAGTAGCATTAGCCGGCCAAAACAAGAAGATGCGGGGTAGAAGAGTCGCATTCGATGGTCATGTTCACCATCGCCGGAGCTTGGAGAAGAGTCGTGTGTACCCTTTTAAAGGATACAGCAAGCCCAAGCGATAGCCTTGATCTCTTGTCTGTATGGGACTGCTGATCTACCAGGCATCATGCATTTTCTTCGATCGTTGATCCACTTCGGCACCCTCAGCGCCGCACATGTTACGGCCCTGCCGGTTGTCGCTGAGTCCGGCACAGCCTCTAGCCCGCAGTCAACGGCGGTGGATGGCAGGTCGCTGGGTTTCGCGACGACGAATGGCGTCAAGTTCGTTGTCGACGGAAAGGAGGACTACCTTGTGGGAAGCAATTCCTATTGGATCGGGTTCCTGACCAACAGCAGCGACGTCGACAAGACTCTGGACGACTTTACCGCATCAGGCCTCAAAGTCCTCCGGGTCTGGGGCTTCAACGACGTCAACACGATTCCTGATGAGAATACCGTGTGGTACCAGTACCTCTCAGCCTCCGGAAGCATCATCAACACCGGACCCAACGGCCTCCAGAGGCTTGACTATGTTGTCAAGGCGGCCGAGGCGCGCGGCGTGAAGCTAATTATCCCCTTCGTCAATAACTGGGACGATTATGGTGGCATGAAAGCCTACACGCGCGTCTTCGGCGGCACCACCTTTTACGAGAGCAGCGGTGCTCAGCAGCAGTACAGGAAGTACATCGAGGCTGTTGTGATCCGCTACCGCGACTCGCCCACCATCTTCGCATGGGAGGTGGCCAACGAGGCCCGCTGCACGTTTTGTAGCACCGATGTCATCTATAACTGGGCTAGAGACATCTCGGCTTACATCAAGTCCCTAGATCCGCATCACATGGTCGCTCTCGGCGATGAGGGTTTCGGCTTGAATGGCGACATCTGGCACCCTTATTGGCTCGTCTACGGTCTCGACTTTTGGAGGAACCTGCAGATCCCCACGCTCGACTTTGCTGTCTTCCACATGTACCCTTCCACTTGTAAGTGGCCAAAATGAATTGCGACAGAAGGCATCCAGACGTTAATCGCAAACCAGGGTCGGTTCCTTTTGGTTTTGCGACAACATGGATCAAGGCGCACGCCGAGCGCTGTGCGATGGCCAATAAGCCCTGCTTCTTCGAAGAATGTGAGTACCCCGCAGTCGAATGTTCTTTTGCGGCCTTGATCAACATCAGCACCATCATGGCCCGATGAGATTTGTGGAAGCGGCTGACGAAGCCTATCCAGATGGCGTCCCGTACGACAATAATCACTGCCCCTCTGTGAAGCCTTGGCAGGACCTCTCGCTAAAAACCCCAGGTATGGCTGGAGACGCATACTGGCAGTTTGGTACGACAATCAGTTTTGGACGATCGGCAAATGACGGATACACGATCTTCTTGGGAACAGAAGACTTTACGTGTTCTGTCGCAGAGCATGTCAAGGCTGTTGCCATGGTCAACGGCTCCAAATAGTGGTAGTACTCTTGTCCCGATGTTGCGTTTAACGTGTTGAGCCCAAAAGATGCATTCGGAAAGAGCAGCATCTTTAGCAGTATCGGTAATTTTGCTTCATAAATGACAGTCTCATGTGATCGGAATGCAACTTCCTAAGAAGACTGCTTGTCTAATTGTCGTTGGTTAGATGTACCAGATCCGTAGCATCTCTACTTCCTGGTTAAGGGAAACAACACCGGGAAATTGAAAGTCATGTTATCTGTTAGGGTGCCCACGTCGTAAGGGCAGGAATCCAGCAGTAGGGCTACTGGGCTACAGCTATCAAGGGGTAGGGCCGTCCAGTGGATAGATGGGTCAGAGATCAGCTTGTCCTTGACGTAGAATATACGACCAGGTGCTGGCGCACTCCTGTCACCTCGATACGTCCAGCAGTTCCAGCAGTAAAGACCCCTTCACTCAGCAGTGGATTATACCGTGTTCTGGCATTACCTTTCTACCACTTTGAATAACCCTGGTTACAATTCAACTCAAGCAAAGCATCAGCCCAAGTCCAGAGCCTGACTCAACATCTCTTCAGGCATGTTGCATCTAGGAGATGGAAGTGATCATGTGTGTGAGAAGCTCTTGCTATTCTCCCTATCTAATGAGGGTCTTTGGGTCAGTCTTATAGATGAAGAGACTGATGACCTCGGACAGCCAAGAGGGTCCGGATGCTACGGACTATTTGACTTTATCTAGCTGTCCTCCTGATCATAGCTTGTGACGAAGCTGATGACGAGGCCAGTGACGAGGAAAGTGGCTGTGGAACCTTATGATGAAGGGCAGAAAGCTTGACTGTTGTCATAGCTGCAAAATCCGATATCCCGAAATGTGACAAGGCATCAAGGTGTCGACATATCTCTCCAATCGTGTCTGAGGCCAGACCCCTCTCTGTCAAAGCAAGGGCAGATCATCCATCAACGTTAAACAAGAGTCTCGAGGAAGAGTTCCCGCGATTAAGCTATAGGCATGCTATATCGGAATTGCATGGCAACAAGTGTCAGCGCTATGAATTTAAGGATAGGTAAGCTCCCGCTGGGTCCCTCACGCCCCCACCCCCTCCTACTCCATATGCGTCAATGCTAAGGATGACGCAAATTAGACGCAAGGACTACAAGGCAGGTCGTGTTAACCAAGTTCTGGCATTCATTAAGACAACCCGCCCTGAAGAAGGTAATAGAAGCAACTATCTGGGTATCTCGGCAACTGGGAGTAGGAAGGATGGAGTTAGCATAAGATATGAAGCCTTAAATTATGAGGTTGTAGCCGCCTGAGAAGTAGTGGCGAGAAGGAATTGGCTAGTACCGTCAGCGAGCATGATAAGAGCGGAGTTTAGATTCAGGAGGGTGAATCTTCTGACTGAAACGCATGAAGAGCGTCTCGAGAGGAACATATAGGTGGACTACGGAAGGCAGAGAAAGGAGTGACGGCAGCCAGCATCACTTTCGTGGCGGCAGCGCTTGCGCCAGGTGCAGGTGGGAAACCCAACGCAACCAGTTTTCCGCAGCCTGCAGGCCTCGCTTCAAGGCCTGGACGGGAACTGACACCAGGTGCCTGAGAGGCACTGCTCTCTGCTGTCGGCTGCTGAAGCTCGGCGCCTGGGCTGACCGTCGTCGAAGGAGGACCCGAGATTATGGAGTTTGGTGCGCTTCCAGGCTAGATGTGACACGTTGCTATTGGCCATTGCCAACTACCGCTGGAACGCAGAATGGACACACGGGACCAGCTCGGTGCAAGGTGGAGCGAAATTTATTAAGCAATGCGGGTGGGTGGTAGGCGAAAAGCAGAAGGAAAATCTCGGGGACGAGCCCCGACATATATCATCAGACCCCTGCGCCCCTTGCCACCCCCATTCCCCGGACCCCGGGCTCAGGGGCTGAATCTTCGGTAGCGCAGAGTTAAACCCCGCATGCTATTACCAATTTGGCACGACCAACTGTCTTGACGCATCCAATGTTTGCAACTTGTCAGGCGTGATACCTGGCAACTTGTATATAGACTCATTGTTCGCTGTTGAAACCGCTGTTCGGACTTTTGTTTCTGCGCTGCCGCGTTCCTCGTTGCCGCGTTTCTGTATCACGTGTTTGCATTGCTTGAGTTGTCTTGAGACGAAGGACTCGATTGATTGGTCGACCTAGTTACAGATAGACTCTTATCCCTCCTCCCTTAAACCTTCCTCCGCCAAATCCTTCAACCCATCGCAGTCGATGTCAGAGGCGACCGCAGCAGGATTCCCTTGGTTTCCAACGCGTCACTCCTTCGGCTGCATATTGATTAGCACAAGGTCGGCCCATAACTGCATGACCCATGCGTTACAGCTCTTTAGGTTATTGAGGAAGGCGTTATCGATAGTTGTCGTTTCCTTCCTTGCCTCCCTTTGAGCCAATTCCTCTAATGAGACTTGCTCTATCTTAATCCATCGGATTGTATCCTCATCTAGTGGGGCTTGTGGGAACAGGTTCTCTTAGAGGATGCGGTAGTTGAAGATCGCTAGCTGGATAAGCCTCTTGCGACCAGGCTGGCTGAACTCAGCCTCTGTTATGCGTTCTAGGCCAGATAGGCGAGATGCTCTTTATAGCCTAGGAAGCAGGCTTCGATCTTCTTCGATTCTTTTGGCTAGCGTATATACAAGACGATTCTCGTATGCTAGTGTCGGCGAGGGTCCGCCGGGCTGTCGCGCGATGCGCCGCACGCGCATTGTGTCGTTTGTTTGGTCGGGGGGGGTCATTGTGAGTCGGTTGTATTGCGAGCAGGTAGTTGAATTGCGATGTGACGGGAATTACAAAGCAGTAATTGAATTGCGACGTGATTGGAATTGCGACGAGCTTGGAATGCGACGAATGCAGAGCCCTCACAGGGCTTTTATCGCATGACGATTTTGCCTTCCGACATCTAGCTTTTCTATCTAGCTTTTCCATCTAGCTTTTCTATCTAGCTTTCCAGCTGCTTAACGCATCTCGAAGGGTTGATTAGGACAGCAAGGCTTGCACCCTGATGCAGTAGAAACTCTAGTCATTCTGAGTTGCTGTTGCCTTGGGCTTGGGTTTTGGGCCCTCACACTGTTATTCACTATTGGTTGTTTTTTTTTTTTTACTGTTTAACCTCTGGCCCCTCTCTGAGTGTGCGCTGCCAAGGACCATAACCTTAATAGACTCATTGTAGTTCTTCATCCGCTTCTTTGCTTTATCATCTCTTCTCCAGCAAGGACCAATCAACACCAATAACTGCCACTATGAAGCAGGAGAACAAGCCCAGCGTCGAGATGGTGGAGAAGGAGAAAGGGGCTGGGTCCTTAGCCACCAACCCTCACGATTCTACTACCGTCTCATTCAAGCAGTCGCTGAAAGAGAACTACAAGGCCGTCATCTTCAGCATCCTGATAGCAACCGGCCCCATGGCCTTTGGTTTTGATATCATCATCGTCGGCGTTATTACTGCTTTCCTAGCCTTCTTATAGGTCACGCCAATGCTCCCTTTCTCCGTATTCTATTAGCCTTTAAATCCACCCCGACGTATACTAACCCTACCACATAGAGAGAGATTCGGTGAGCTTCACAACGGAGTTCCGATTCTGCCATCTATATAGCCATCTCTATAGAATGCTTCAATGCAGATCGGCTTCCTGCTAGGCTCCCTAATCGCCGGCTGGTTTATGAATCGCTTCGGCTACAAGCTTACTATAATAGTTAGCACTATCATTACTGCGGCCAGCATCGCCGTAATATACGCATACGACTTAAGCAATAGCATAGGCTATCACTACAGTACTTTTCTAGCTAGTAAGGTTATTATCAGCATCGGCCTAAGCATAAAGGCTACTATAACTATAACCTACAACTCAGAGATATCCCCGCTTAAGCTGCGAGGCTTTGCTCTATCACTATTCCAGTTCTAGCTCGTCTTAGGCCAGCTATTCACTACTTTTATTACTAGTAGCCAGATCCCCGACGGCTTCTAGAGGAGGTCTTACTACATCTGCTTCGCGAGCCAGTAGGCCTTGGCCAGTACTGCGTTCCTCTTAGCGCTAGTTATGCCCAAGTCTCTAGCATGGCTCCTCTGTAAAAACGATGACGACAGCACCAGGAAGTCATTCGGTAAGCTATATAAGCCTGCCTATATCGAGGCTGCTATAGTCGCTATACAGTTAACTCTTAAGTACGAAAGGGAGGAGCAGGCCGCTACTATTAACATCACCTGGGCAGAATGCTTCACTGTCTAGAACTAGCGCCGCTTACGCATCATTATCTTTACTAGCATTATATAGTAATTCCACGGCCTTGCCTTTATTACTAATAGTACTTACTTTGTAATTATCGCTAGACTCTTCTTTAAAAAAATCGATTACAGTTCTAGAGATTGCCTCTAGCCTATCCCTGGCTATAATTATGATTTCCTGGGTTCTGGTACACTATTTTAGCTATAGACACTGCATTATGGGCTGTATGGCGTTTCTGGCCGTTGTGACGATCGGTACACTGCCCTGGGCTCGTGAGTCTAGGGTAGGCTGAGGACCTGATCTAAGGGTTTATATAACAATGAATCAGGCGTGTCGTACTTGAACAATGTCAGTCACGTCTGGTAATAGTAGAGTCTGAGGTACTCAATGTAACCAAGTGTTATTAATAGCTCAGGAGCTGCCTATACTCGATGTGCACTTCTCAGTCGACTATATACTCTTAGTCTATTGCTAGCGCGATAGGAGCGGAGGGGAGCGCTAAGAGCAACGTCCCTCGCTCCTTCGTTCCTATCGTTCCTATCGCTCCTATCCTGATTCGTCAGACCTAAGCTAACTCATCTTCTGGTTCCCTAAGAGCCTGTTGTTACGTGTATATATTGCCGATCCTGACCGCCTGGTCATGACATGGGTCGTGACAGCCGTAGTCTGGCTCTCTGTAGGCATTGCTGGCTTCTTCTCTACTCAGGCCGCTATATAGTATACAGGCGTTATAATCAATTTAGTAATAGTATTCTTTAATATTAGCGCTGGCCTAGTTATCCCTATTATTATTTCTAAAACTATACCTATCTGGCTTTATATAAAGGCAAATGCAATCGGCTTTACCTTTAATAGCTTCATATCGTAGCTTTTTACCTTTTGCATCCCCTATATGTTTAACCCGGATGAGGGTGACCTGGGTGGCAAAACTGGCTTCGTTTTTACTGCTCTATCCGCTATTACCTGGCTGATCTCCTTCTTTAAGCTACTGGAGATAAAGAACCGCACTTACTTATAGCTAAACGAGATGTTTGAGAATAAGGTCAAAACCCGAGATTTTCGCAAGTACTAGTGCTTTACTTAAGCACCTTCCTCGGATATACGGGTTGAAATCGGCTGGACACCTCTATAGTACAGTGGTTCAGCGTTAGCAGCCCCGTGCGCGATCCGCACGGGGACGCAGGTTCGACCTGCTAGAGGCAAATTCCCCCTCTGAGCTACGTGGCAACTAGTAAAAATCGAGAGGCCAGCTATTAAACCCCCACCCTTGGGTAATTAAGGACCCCCGAGCGACTACGCCGCATTGCTCCGTCTTGTGTTACCCTTGCTGTGTTTTGGAAGTATCCTGTAACTATCTTGAGGCTCCCTTGAATACTTCACAATACTGTGTAAAGAAAAGATTCTATAAATATATTAATTAATGCAAGAAGTCCTAAGCCTAGTGTCTCTGAATAGAATTTCGAATATCAGCTAGAAATGGTTCAGATACTGTATATAGATCTTCCGGGGTAATACGTAGTTCCCAACCCAATAGATTAAGCAACTGGATCTCTATAAAGTTTATCTCTCCGAGACTGAAGCTAATATCTTGCCCCCTCACCCTAACAGAACTAATAAGAGCCCAATGCTTATTCATAAGCGTATCATCGAGAAACTTAGCTGCTAGTATAATAGTTACACGAAATACCTTATTCAGCACATTATTAAAACGTGACAACTCTTTAGTCAGTATAACGCCCTAATCCTCTGCCACATAAACCAGCACGACCGGTTTACCCCTTGAGAAACACACGATCGTCGCACTTTTGTCTTGTGCTGCAGCGGTATAGGTGCCCTCTTCTGTGACTGGCCGTCATATTTGCGGCTTGATCGATTCTTTTGTGTTGCAGACAAACCTTCCACTTCGACTCACTTGAGAATAGCCTGCACAGCCCATGAAGGGCTTACTGATATCTGTTCTCGGATAACTCAGATTTGGCATCCTACTGTTCTAATGGTATTTCGTCAACCAGTCATCCTGTCGATATCCCACCATGTCCCACCTGGTATCCCACTCGGTATCCCGTCTGGCATCCCACCTAATCCTATGCCGATGCTTCCTAAGCACGTCCGGACAGTAGTGTGCATGGGCATGGCCCTACTGCCTGTTTCGGCACTTCCGCTCCATTTTTGACTGGGGAGACACTCAGCATCCCACTGTACACCGAGTAGTCCGGATTCTCCGAAACGAGGTGATATCAGCAACTGAGGCAATGTAACTTTGCGGGACAAGGTTGTGTAAAAATAAGGCCAGGTGTTATAACTGGGGTACCATGGTATCTTCGTATTCGAGAAGTTGTCTACTACCTCACCGGCTATAAGGTTTAACCAACCTGCCTTACTGCATCACAAGCTTATAAAGCTCGCATTATAAGTCTCATCATATCATCCGCTTTATCTCATTCCACTCCAACATCACTCAGACACTATCTTCTTTCGATATATAAACTACCACCACTCTCTTCACCAAAATGCGTTTCTTCGCCCTCGCCAGCCTTCTTGCCGTTGCGGCCGCTCTCCCCGCCGCTCTCTCTCCCGCAGAGCAGAGCTCCGAACTGGCCATCCGCGAGGACGCCGCCCCCGTCGCCGCTGCAGACGAGCTCACCCGCCGCTACTTCAACCCCGTTGACCAAACCAGCGCCTGGCCTGCCACCTCCCTGAAGTATGCCAATCTTGTCGTTTCGTGGGAGGTCACCAACCTCGGCAACGGCAACTACCAGTTCCACCTCTGGGCTACCGGCGGAAATACCAACTTCCGCATCTCCAACGCCGGCGTTACTTTGGCCTCAAAGACTCTCCAAGCCCGTACTAATACCGTCATTACTGTCAAGAAGACCGGCTCCAACTTCAACATTTATGCCACGAGCCTCTAAGCTGAATGTACAAGGTGTTCCCATAAGGAGCTGTTTGAAAGGATAGTTAGGATGGTTTAGGTGAAGATGGACTGCACCGGAGGCTTATCGTCTGACCTGTGGTTCTTTGTTGGACAAATAAGTTTCTGAGTTGGGGCCGCCACTTTTGATAGGAATTAATGTCAGTAAGCTATAGTCTAGAAATTAAACTTCGTTTGACCCTACGTGGCTTAGTGGCATGAGTCGTGGAAGGTTCCTGTTCTCGCACACAGATTGCTCATACGCGCCACACGTAAGTGGGCAAATGTGTCCAACGTGAAGGTTGCCGTAGGATGCGGGCGTTCTACCCGCCATAGATCGTATCGGCGCATACTCGTCGAGAACCCCGGGCAAACCAAGGAAGATTCTGCGCCCGCCTAAGGCCCAAGACCTTAGACCTTGCCCACCTAGAGTTGAACTAACTGGGCGCCAGACGGGAGTGATATCCCCGAATATGCGGCTCCCCACAGCAGTTAAAATAGTGGACGGCCTAGGGCACGTTAACCCCTACGTCCCCCAAAGCGCCGTGAGCTTTGGGCCAGCCAGCCAGGCCGACTTAGTCCATCGTCAACGCGACTCGACCGGGGACGATTGCCCTGGCATGTTAGGTAGGTAGGTTTTTATTCGCCTGGGGGAATATACCCTAGAGAGCCTTTGCGCTAATCTGTTTCCGTTTTGTATAGAGCTTCTATAACGACCAGCATCGCAGACCATTTGGGTAAGTCCTTTAACACTGTTGTTCTTTCCGGTGTAGGTCCTGACAGCCTATATATAATAGTACGGGTACCAAACACTGTCCAACTGAATCGGAGGACAACCCAACTTGAACACACGACTCATACATGGACCCCCCCTCCGAGACACCAGTGCGACGCGATAGCCGGCAGATCTGAATTTCTGGGCAACACCTTGACCAGTGTTTTTCCCAGCACCAAGGACCAGCACGATTTTAGTCTGAGAACCCATAGTGAAGACGGGTTGATAGGTACAGCTTTGATGAGGCTATTGAGAATAAATGGAATAAAAGGTGCTCAAGCATAGGATATAACTTCAATGATAGCATGCAATCGATATAGCGCGAAAGGCGAGCGGGGGTTGTGAATATTGGCTTATGGCAATGGCGGATGACAAATCGGACGAGCGGCCAACAGTCAGACAGGTTGTATTGCAGCTGCTTAATAACCCAGTCGGATGCTTGAGGGGGGTGTTCGTCTGAGAAGGAAGGCGGCTGTCGCGCAAGGTCGTGAAAGTCACGAATGGTTAGCTTCCATAGACCGGTCGACACGACGACATTCCGTTTCAAGCCTAGATCGTTGAGCAGTAACTAGCTAAATTGCTGCGGATTTATCCGATGTAGAATATATCTCGTACCGCCCTATGATAGAGATCTGATATTTAAAGGCAACTAGACATTCTACATACTAGCATACATGCCTTACGATCAGCAACCATAGAAAAGCCGTATTGACTGGATGAAGAGCTTGCCTGAGAGTAGCTTTATATCTAGGAAGTGAATGTATAGGAAGGGTAGTGTTACATCAGATAGGAAGGATGCATTGTGATGTGAATAGAAGCTCTTGATTTCTAGCTATTTGAAGGGCCTAAATCAGCCCTTATATACATGAAGGAAAAGACGGTCTCGTGACCTAAATCAGGGATCCGAGCCTTAAGGGGCTCGAGCCTGTGGCCTGTCATGAGGGCATAAAAAAGCAAACATGATCCTAGAGTCTGGTGAGAGTCTGATGATAGTTGTGACAGGTAGTATTATTAGTATACTAAACTTTATACTATTAGATAAGGAGCCTTAGCCTAAATAAAATATCCTAGTTATATTTTATGAATGAGTTTAGCTTTATATTAAAGGCAATATGTAATAGTAGTATAGTAATTTAGAACGAGGCCTTTCTATAGATAGCAAAGATTAAGCTAGGAAAAAGGCAAAACCCTTTTAGTAATAGCCTAAGTACTTCGCTATCTAAGTACATTGTGGACCCTTTTAGAGGGGTAAATGAATGGGGTTTGGGTAAAGAGAAGATAGTGGATGATAATTCTTCTGCAATCGCTGCGCAGCCTGAATAAGAATTAACGAGTGAGCGTTCTTCAAAACAAATAAGAGAAAGCGGCGTAACTGATTAACGAAATGTCAGATTTCATAGCGGACCACCAAACAGGGGCAATAGTTGTAGCAGCGGCGACCCCGACCTGCAGAACCCGGCACTCCCGTCCATAGGTCGGATTTGAGGATTGTCGCTTGCACTCAGGGATCATTTTGGGCATTGGGGAGGTTTGTAATCAGCTACATTACCAAGCAGGCGGGAACTTCGTTTTGTATGCACTTGTATTAGCATAAATGAAGCCCACGATAACAGAGTTTCAAAAGCTCCTGTACTATCTTCTGTAAATACATTCAGTCTCTTCATAACCTTCTGCCATAACCTTCACCATCATCAATTTGCCTACGATGTCTCTCAAGCTTTATGGCCACCATCTCTCGCTGTGCACTCGTCGAGTTCTTCTCGTCTTGGCGGAAAAGGGCGTGGAGGTTGAATTCGAAGTCATTGATTTTCTCCAGGGGGAGCACAAGGTAGATGGACCGTGAGGACCTATGCCATAGCCAAGAGTTAATGCGAGCATAGCAACCCCATTATGTTCGGAAGCACCCTTTTGCCGTCATCCCGTTGCTAGAGGATGGCGGATTTAGACTATTCGCTAAGTCGCGACTAAAACTTCACCGCTCACTGCTCTAAGACTCCGTTCTAACCCTACCCAGAGTCGAGAGCAATTGCTCGTTATCTAGCCACCAAGCACAAAAATGAAGGTACTTCATTGATTCCCAATGCCGAGAACACCAAGGCTCGGCTCTTTTTGAACAGTGGGCTTCTGTGGAGTATTCCCAGTTCTATGGCGTTGCTAAACTTGTACTCATGACTAAGCTATTCAACCCGCAAGCTCCCACTTCTTCCTGAGATGTTTCCTCTACTAACGATACTTAGCAGCATGAAAGGGATTCATGCTGATACGTCACTCACTCTCGAGGCTGTCAAGAAGCTTTACGAGAAGCTAGACGTCTTGTACCTTGTCCTCGCTGACCAGCAGTACATAGGCGGCCAAACCTTCTCCTTGATTGACATATTCTATATGCCCGTAGTGGACATGCTTTTCCAAGCTGGTGAAGGGGGTGCCTTTAAGGAACGCCCGAATCTAGGAGCGTAGTGGGCGACAGTCTCAACCAGGGACTCGTGGAAGTACGCCACCTCAGCAGCTATGTGGGGGACGTAGATCATCAAGATCGCAATGAGGGGATCATCGGCTTTAGAGCCCGGTAGATGATGGACAACGTCAACAGCGACAAAGACGGCCAAGGATTGGTCCTCGTCGTTAATCGCTATATCATAGAGCAAAATATTAGTCAGTAATCGCTATTGTAACAACTATTGGGCACACTAGCTGACCTTTTAAGCCTATCGCTATTTCGGAGGACCAGGCCGTAACACGCGGCTACTAGCTAAAGGCGTCAAGAAGGAGTTTAGGAGCAAGGACCTAAGGCCTCTCATAAGCTAACGGTTTATCGTAAGGAGGAAACCTCTAGATACATCGAGTATAGCATAGAAGTCTAGTTACCTTATATCTAAGGAATCATCCGTCGGGCTATTGGGATATTTGGTGTATTCCACCTTGGACAATTCCGGGAAAGGTAAGATGCTACGAGATCGAGCAGAGTATAGCCACCTCAGGATTTTGTCATTCTTGCTTTTCCAACTTGTTTGCAATAGCCTCCATGGCCCCGTTATACATAGCCTCAATGAAAACCTTCAGGTTATCTCGCTCAACTCCGTCAGGGATATCCGTCTCGCCAGACCATGTCATCTGCGTCGTGTTGTGGTCAATAGAGCGAAGCTCGAGGGTCGAAAAAGATTCCATGCTTCCGATGTTCTCGTTGAAGATTTGCCAACGGAGGGAGTGAGTTGCCGGGTTAGCGCTGACGAGTAGCTCGCGGACGGGTTTCTCATCCCATGCATCTTCCCCTTTTGGCCCGTTGCCGAACCAGAGAGAGCGGACAGAGCCGACTCCGAAACCCTCGAGTGTCGACTTGGTTACGTTTGGGAACCACAAGCTCTCCCCACCATAGGAGGCGACGATACCCCAGACCTGTCCGACGGACGCATGAATAACACGGGTAGCGTGAGAAAGCCTAGCTGGCATTGTCGGCGATGTTGTACGCGGAGGTGTCTAACCTGCTCTTGGTGGCTGGGACACGAAGAAACGTACTATAATTTGGGATGGTGTGAATGTTGCGAATGAATGAACGATCCAATTGAACTGTAAGGCAGAGCTCATTAGAGTAAATTGGAGAGAAGCGGCGAAAACAAGAACGAGATCTCTATTTAAAGGCTGAATCTGAAAATTTTCTCTACAGCCTTCACCTGCTGTCTTCAACATTCAGATGGTAAGTTCATCGGCTTACGTGAAAATGCATGCTTAGTAGTCCAGCACACCAGATGCGCACTGGGCGCAATCGACTTGGTTTACTGGCTGGGATACCGGACGGGATACCGGACGGGATGCCGGATGGGATGCCGGATGGGATGCCGGATGGGATGCCGGATGGGATGCCGGATGGGATGCTGAGTGGGATACCGGGCCGTATCGAATGGGATGCCGACGAGCGGACGGGATGATGGGATGCGAGTGGAGCAGTGTAATGGCCAATCTGTGTTACTCTGGAACTTTGTGGTTGCTTCATTTATTAATATATATATCGATAGTTAAACTCGTCTTTCCAAAAATATCCTCATTACTCTCAGCCTAAACCCACTCACCCAATTAAGCTTCTTCTTCACCCACTCATTCAAACCATCCGCTGCAGGTCTCTTAGTAGAATCACATTGCCACTGATGTCGAGCGCTTGCCAACATTACCTATTCACCGTTGACTGCCCTACACCACAATGAATCTCAGAGTCTCAATATAGAAATGCCAGTAGCGTGGGATCCTGAATTTCCAATGGTGTGGTTACACCTAGTGGACTGGCGATCGCCAAGGGGGGGTGGGTCATGAGTCAACAGCTGCACACAGGGGGCGGGGGTTGGTTCAGACATGTGGGATCGGCTTCGATTTTCATCACCAGATTAAGAACAGTAAATATAATAATAAGGACAAAGAGGACCAAGACGGCCAAAAAGATAATTTCAGGGAGTCTCATACTGATCGAAGTAGTCATCGCTCTACTCATCTATAAGGTTTGTAACGACTTGGATGTAAGAGGATAAGGACCAAGTCTTAAATAATTATAGGTGGAGTATAACTCAAGGTCTAGAGTGGGAGGATGGCACATGGAGCCACTAAAACAACGGGAGCTTGCGATGGCTCCAACCTAGGACTCCCCTGAGTCGAGGTGGCGGAGGATACCCTCGGGGCGCTTTCGGGCTGCTCTGTCGAAAGGGGGCGAGGCGCGTCGAGACAGAGGCCCTCGAACCCGCACAGAGAACGACAAAGCACCTTGGTTAGTACTGTAGGAGGGGCGGCACTGTCTCTCTTGTCTGTTCTGGTTACAGACGGGATACAAGTAGATGAACTACAGGTCGACAACCTCGATTTTAGTACCAAGAAGGAGCTGTAACGTTCTTGCAATTGGCCTAGTACTTGGTTTCGAAGTGCGGTATGCTTCCTGCATTGGAGCAGGATGTGGGCTACTGTTTGCCGTCCTTCGCCGCAGTCACATCTTGGGCTCGTGATTTCTGGCACTCTCCGGTTGAAGAGAAGTCGTTCATCCCGATTTTCTCCGTCCGGAGTTGGATGTAGATGGCGCTGTGGCTTTTGCTGAAGTGCTTATGTGGCTGTAGTACTTTTGGTATTGGCTCCGGCGTGTATCTGAAGGTTGCTCGGCCCCTGGTTTCCTGTTGCCACTGTGTTTTCCATCTTTCCCATCTTTTGTTGACAACTCTGCGCAACCACATTTTCAACGTGGTTCTCAATGAGCGCAATACCGACGGTTGCTGCGCCCTCGGTCCTGGTGGCCCTCTCTTTCTCCATCCCCGTGGCTTCTTTGGCCGCTCGGTCGGCCGCTTATCCTATCCCTTGGAGTGCGGTAAGGCTCCAGTTCATGCTCTGATCCTCACTAGTCCCACCGCTATTGTAGCAGTCCGACTCCCTATCTGGATTCCAGGCATGCCTGAGAGTCCTGTTTCTGCCATTAACTTTGGGCAGCTCCAGCTATGGACTAACCATGTGGGTTTATTGGATATTGGGAAGGCAGTCCGATGTTTGCAAGCTGACCTACTTTTACCTTGTCGCTTGTAAGGTTCCCTGCAACATCCAACATGCGGCGGACGGTGTACCCTCCGCTAGTCAAGTGTTGGATTGAGACCCCGTGTGGCGGCATAATAAGTGGGATCTGCACACTCCGTAACCCTCTGATATTATATCAATATCCGCATGCATAAAAACCCCTCACAAGAATAGAGGGAGCCGGAGGCATCCAAGATCAGTACAATCATCAGATTTAGGATCCACCTTCTATTGAACACCATCCCTGTGATCGAATTGACCGTACGGTATCTAACATCAAGCTATTCAAGGCACCACAAGTGAATGTGTACGGAAACTATTCGCCTGTGGGCTTGACTTGCAATGTATTTTTGCTCACTTCGTGGGCAATAGTTGAAGGTCACACCACACAACGCGAACGTGGCCGATGTCACCTCAGAAACGAGTAGTGAGAGCAAAGGTTTCGTCACGCTATTGATGAGCACACCTGAGTGTCCAATCTGAAGGTTCGCCAAGATGGGGGATGAAGTTTGTTCTTTATCTAGCGCAGCGATGGTGACAAGCAATGACAAGATAACAAAAGATTCAGCTAAGGCTGCCTGACGAAAAGAACGGCAGGGTGCTGCCTCAAAAGCGAAGAGTGTCCCGCATTTCGTGCCAGTAGTTCAATCGAACCATCTCTGACCTCCATTAATGGCCCCTTATCCATTTCGCAAACATTTCTAAAAGTTGAACCGTTCTATTATGAAGAGGCTCGGTTTAATCCTTCTCCCTCTGTCGCCCTTGGGAATTTCTGCTCACATAAAAGGGCTAGATTGCGACTTTGAAGCTCGTAACCTCGCCACAATCCAGTCCGTCTACGACCTTACTATTTTCCCAAGTACGTCAAGCTTTCCTTTTCTGTTTCATCTGCATACATCCCCTGCTCATTAGACAGGATAAATTACCCTTCAACGTTCTGCTAACATACTCTCCAGATAATGTCCCCATCATAACACAAGGCACATCGGCCTTCCCGCCAGGCATCCTCGCCAATGACATCTCCGGCCGCGTCACGCCGGTCGGGGCCTTCGACGACCTCGTTGGTTCGATCGAGTACTTCGTCGGACTGGCTCCCGTACCCTCTGAACAGAATCCTACCATCTTCTCCGAGGCGAAAATCGTGGAGTTCAATTCTGGATGTCCGGAGGTTGCGACGTCGACGGTATACTTGAAGCTCTCAAGAGTTGATATTGCAAACCCTAAAGTACCCGTTCAGTTTGTTACGTACCTCAAACAGGTGAGTCGGTTGTTAACACTTTCATCCCTCCCATTGATTGATGAGTTTGGGACATGACGTCTAAAGTGGTTTCCAGGTGGCATTCTGGCGCTTCAATGATAGAGGAGAAATCACTCACTACGACGCCTGGATCCCAAATCTCCAGGCATTCGTGGAAATGAATTTAGGAGTACCGCTGTCCAATCCTGCTGCCCAAACCGGCTTCAAGCAGACAATTTGTGGCCTAGCCATGCAGCGATGCGAGGGGCCTAATGTGCAGTGGAACAGGTGGGTTGGCAAAATCCTAAGCTAATTCGCTACAACAGAGGTATAGAAGCGGAGAAGGGATAGACGATTGAAGCTAATTAACAATCAATGAGCAGTCTGGAGGAATGCCTGGAATTTTTGGAAGCCATTCCCTTCGGTGCTTTCGATTACGCGACTAGCAACACCGTTGCTTGCCGGCAGATTCATGTCATCTTGACGCTAAGTCGTCCAGACGTAAGTTGTTCAATGTTCCTGACTGCGTTTAGTGACCTTGGCCGTCTAGATTCACTGCCCACATGTGGGTCCCACCGGTGGCGGCAAGTGTGTTGATACGGATTACAACTCATTTTACTTTGGGGATGAAGCCATCTTTGGATCGCCTGCAGACTCGATATTCACGTGCCCACCAAAACACGAGAAGAAATGCGGACGCATTTAGCTATCGTTCGATACTCCTTTCGATACTTTCTACTAGCTATGCGCTTTCACACACTGTATTTTGGCACCGAGACCTACACAGTACCTGTCGCAATAGTGACAGCATCATGAAGCCGACCACCAAGGCCAAAGCGCTTGAGGGATGAGACGGCGGCACCAAAAGATTGGGGAACCTGCTGTAACTACGACTGATATCTCATCCGAGCGAGTCTAGCCGGTCGATGCAAGATGCGCAGTAGCAAACACAAAGCACACGCACGCGGGGCGGGTCGGCCCAGTTGAGCGACTCGCTGCAGTGATCGTCGTTGCGATAAGTCAGTTGGGTTGAGGTGGGGGAAATCGGACGATGTCATCGACAGCACCGACAGCACAATGCGAGTCCCCGTCCTCCTCGAGTTAGCATTTTGTTAGCGACGGCACCCCGATCCTTGTCTCTTTCTTTGCGCATTATTTTTGGCTGCTTCCAACGTCATCTCTGACGTCTTTTCCACCCTCCGACACCTCAGCCAGAGGTAAGTCGAGAGGTGAGTCGAAGTCCCCTAAATCAGTCATAGAAACCCACCCTGTAACCCCCAACCCTCTACACCCTATCCTCCAGTATTGGTGTCTACGCCATGACGTCATCGCTTGCCATCATCCCCCTCCACCTACCGTTGCCGCCTTCGTCCCCCACTTGTGCCTCCATCCTCATCGCCTGTCTCCGTCAATATCGTCGTCACCGTCCGTCCTACTTACGTCTAGCTTCTCGTTACGTCTAACCTCTTGCAGATGCCCCGACCGGCGCAAAAGCCGAGGCGCTCGTAAAATCAGAGATCATTGACTCCCAGTGCCTTGATAATATTTCCCTGGGTTCATCAAAGCGGAAGATAACTCCAGAGGTTGCCTTGCATGGTAATTCAACCGTCCAGCAAGCAAAGCTGGAGTAAACTGGCACAACACTTCAAAAAGCTTGGCATTGTCTTGATGGTCCAAATGGCCAAGCACTCACAGCTTCTCGAAACTGCTCACTCTCTTCACGGCTGTACCCCAGGGTTGGTCAAGCTGCAAGCAATTGCCACAGTGGATGCGTGGTTGGTGTTCAGGATTGAACTGTATTTGCTTGAACAGCCAGTATACATCTATTGTCTCCCTCGCTGTATGAGAAAGCGATAAGATCTCTGCTTCAGTTGTTGACGTAGTTACAGTCTTTTGCTTCGAAGACTGCGCATGATTGACCGCTAAACATTTTCATAAGACAGTCTCGGGTAGATTTTCGAGTTTCTGGATCATCCGCGAACGATGCGTCGCTTGACTGCTGTAGTACTTCATCATCGCCTGTCTCTACCTCTGTGGCCTTATCCACAGAGCCTGAGAACCCGACGTCATAGTACTGTGTGGTCTGGGTATATGAGAGAACTCGGTTTGCATACCGCAGGTGCTTAGGTGAAGGGTTCATGGCGAACTGGCTTAACTCGCTGGCTGCAAGCTGGTTCTAAGCTCAGCGAAGATATTGGTCGGCAGAGCCTTGACTCGGGACATGGGAAAAGATAGACACCTAGATCCGCTCGGACAGCCGCTGGAAATGCTGCCAATGGTACGTACTCTGTTTGCCACCTCCGTTACGTATGGTGGGCAGAAACCACTGCACCAGTGAGACGTTTGAACCGGCTCTGTACTAATTGAATACCTTGCCGCAGGCGATGCTCCAGACACTGTCCGCGACCGATTCATGCGCCACGACCCTCGATTTGTTACATTCCATCAAGCTTAGGATCTCGGCGGCAATATTCTCGCCAGTATGTCGCTCTATCAGCTCCGGAATGCCGAGCACAAATTTTTGGAGCTGATTCTCGTGATCCAGCGCTTGATCCTTTGGATCGGAACGTTTGAGGCTCATGAAGTCCGAAATAGAAGCACCCTCTTGCCTCCTTACTTCTCGAATGGTATTAATCGTCGTCCTGATGGATCCCAGTAGCCATGAGCTTTCCAGAGGTGGAGTTCAGCATTTTAGGTACCTTTAGATTTATATACCTGCAGCGTAAGGGTCTTTTGGCGCATATATGGCATATAGATCTATTATCGGGATATTTTAGATTAAATCTCGACTCTGTAATTCCATACTTATAATAGGGTATCTTTACTACACTCGGCTAGCGTAAATCCCTTCTAGAGCAGAAGATCCTCCGCTCCTCATCACCTATTAGTACCTAAATAAAAGGCTAGCAGACTTTAGGGTCCAGATCTAAAGCACGCCAAGGGATCCCAGCATGCCCCTTGTTATTAGTCAGTAGTTTAGAGTCAAAAGGGAAGTCCGCTATCTCAATATTAAAGATTCACTAACCATATAAATTAACTAAATAAAAAGACATTTTAAGATTAGGTAGTATAATATATTATAAGATATTATAATATATCTAAAGTATTACCTAATTAGATCTATCAGTAGTTATATAGAGATATATAGTAAATATTAACGAAATATATTAAGGCACCTATACCCCTAACTAGCGTCTACGTCAATCCACATCTCAATCCACGAGCCTGTATCTTCTGTGGGTGAGGAAGAAAACTCGTAATCCAATGATTTTACTCCGTATAAGCCGGTTATTGCAGCCATGTTCCGCACTTGCACCAGCCAGCCTCGTTTCTTCACGCCCTGAACGAAGGCACGAGAAGCAACTGAGCACACTCAAGTTCTTCCTCTTTCCGACATATGATGCGAGGATCATCTTATTGCAGAAAACACTTGGTACAGAACGCCACCGCTAGCCAGCCGAGCCCCTCATATTACTAGTGTTTAATTCAACCATTTGACTGCATTGAAATTACTTTGTATTCCTCTTGCAGTTCTGCTAAGACATATTTCGGACAACCTCCCCGGTGACCGGAACCCGTCCCCGCTTCATATTTTTGACTAGCAAACAGTCCCCAACAAGAGAAAACTAACAGGGCAGAGGAATGACTCGCGGCTAACAAACAATCAAATCACCTCGCTCTAACAACCGAAGCTCACTCAGAGTCACGGCCCACTAGTTCTACCCAGTGATTTAACTTCACGTCCTCGTCGTTCAACTTTGGCGGTTTCAAGTAGAGATAACTTAGTCTCTCTAGACTACGAAATAGGCAAGTGGTCGTATTTGAGATGCTCATTGTAACATCAAGAAGCTTCGACTGCCGCTATTCACGTCCAGAGTCAGTCGGCTTGATTATTAGACCGAAATCCTTGACGATCGCTTGTACATAGTTAGGCGATTGTTTTTAGTACCTGCCGATCTATATACCTTTTTGAACCTATTCTCACAATTAAGGAGTTTACTCAATCTCTATCAGAGGTTCACTTCAGTCTTCAACCACTCTTTAATCAAAAGTTAGAATACATTAGTAAGCTATGCATCTGTCCAAGAATAATAATGTCGACCAGAGAATTCCTGATATCCCAATATCACTTTTCCCAACCCCTTATCCCTGTTCCTTGCTCAAGCCATCAACCAGAAGCCTTAGACCTTGAGATGGATGTAATTGAACTTTCCCTTGTGGACCTTGCGCGTCCCATAAGCCCTGTGATTGTTCCAGTTGTACTCCTCAACAGTAACCATATCCCCATCAACAGCAGAAACCCAGGCAACATGTCCGAATTGCCCGGCATTCGTCTGAGCAATACAACCCGGTACAGGCTTATTATCAACCTTCACGCCACTCTGTCTAGCAGCCTCATCCCACTGATTTCCATTTCCCCACGCCTTCCCCTTGTATTTGTTGTGGAATTTGACGCCCAGGCGCTCATTCACGCGCCATGCCACGAAGCTGGTGCATTGGCACTTGAAGTAGAGCCACTTGTCCGCTGGGCCGCAGCTGTTCTTGTAAGGATAGTCGTTGACCCTAGGACCTGGGATTTTGTTGTTCTTGGGAGGTTTGGGGACGTTTGTGCATTTGCCCTTGACGTAGCCGTCCTTTCCTGTCTTGACGTATTTATCGGTAACGTAGCAGCCGTCAGAGGTCTTATCCCAGATGGAATTTCCCTCGATATTATCACCCTCAGTCTGGCAGGTGATAGTGACATCCTGGCCCTTTTTGTAGGATTTCTTGACGGCGAAGGCAGTGCCTGGACCAGAGCGGCAGTTGAGGTTGTCGCTGGTCACGGGGTAGCAGTGAGCTCCAGTGGAAAAGAATGCGAGCGCATAGGCGCAGAAAGTTGTGAACTTCATTTTGAGAGGTATTTAAGGAATGATCTTGGCTGCTGGTGATATTTGACATGAATGAGAACTAGATGGTTGCTTTTATAGAAATTGGAACCAACACCAATCACCCCTTCGGCTGAGTGAAAATACAACGACAAACGACTGACGATCGAAATCGAAATGAAGACGAGCAGATCAAAATCCTCAGTCTGTAAGACGGAGGAATCCATTGTCCCATTTGATTAGCGGTCATCGAACCTTTTCTGACAGCCTGCATATTGAGATTGAAGGACCTTCTCAGGGGGTTCTGGAGCAAGACGGCATCCCCGATATTCCCCAAATCGACAGTGTTCTGGGCCTCAGAAACGGCCCTTGCTGACCCTGTATTAGCTCTTCCATCAGCTCCCACATAGGCATCTCAAAAAGGTTTCGGACCACTTTCCTCTTTAGTTGTTTCACCGCGGAGGATCATCGCGGCATTTTATCCCAGTTGATGAAACTAAAAACAGGGGTAATGATCGTATGCATACCCTTGTCCGCATTGGGAAGGACGTCTTTTACTTAATCTGGATGTGATTAATGAGCACTGACAAGAATTGCCGGGTTCTCCAGACAAGGGATATCCTCGGGCACGTGGGCTATCTATTCGAAACTGTTGATATTGTTGGGGGTAAATCCTAAAGTCGATCAGCTGTCATCGTTCATCCAAAACCTCCGGCAGGGGAGGTTCTGAGTATTGTGTCATATGTTCCAAGCTTGTAAAGTTTTATATATCAATGTGACGAAAAACATCCATTGCTCCCCATGATATTTCGCCAAGTGAGAAGTGAAATCACATTCTCATGGCAAACATAATGTTCAGTTTCAACGGCTCCATCAGAGCCGTGCTCTTGCTATTGCTCACGGCTTGCACCGTCTTTGCCAACGTCAATGACCCAGCAAAGAACCAAACACCGTACCACAAAGGCTTCGCCCTATTCCGCAGCTCCAACATGCGCAACGCAGACAAGCTTCCAAACGGCATTGGTTTCCATTCATTCAGAATCCCCGCTGTAGTTACTACAACAACCGGCCGCATCCTCACATTCGCCGAAGGTCGGCGGCACAACAATCGAGACTACGGGGACGTCAATCTTGTCTACAAGCGCACCAAGACCACCAAGAGCCACGGTGAGAGCCCTAGCGACTGGGATGCCCTCCGAGAGGTGGTCGGAAAGGGAGATGGCACTTGGGGAAACCCCACGCCTGTGGTTGACGGAAGCACCATCTACCTGTTCCTGAGCTGGAACCACGGCGCCTACAGCCAAAACGGCGGTGACACCCTCCCAAGCGGAAAGAAGACAATGAAGATCAACAATTCTTGGGAGGGAAGACGTCATATCTTCCTCACCCAGAGCGCCGACGACGGCAAGACTTGGTCTGAACCTATTGATATGACGAAGCAACTCACGCCTGACGGGTGGTCATGGGATGCTGTCGGCCCTGGAATCGGCATCACCCTCTCTTCTGGTGAGCTCGTCGTTCCCGCTCAAAGAAGAAACATCATCGGCCGTGGCAAGCCCGGCAAGCGCATATGGTCCTACCAATCCCTCAATGGCGCCGGCTCCGAAGGCACAGTCGCCCAAACGCCAGACGGGAGACTCTACCGCAATGATCGTGCCTCTGCCGACGACGGCTACCGTAAAGTAGCCCGAGGCTCGCTCTCTACATTCAGCCCTTTCGTCCTCGACAAGGGCCTCCCAGACCCAGCTTGCGAAGCATCTACCCTCCTCTACAACAAAGGGGACGCCAACGGCCCAGCGCGCACGCTCTTCATGAACTCTGCGCACAAGAGCAGCCGGAGACACATGCGCGTACGGATCAGCTACGACGGTGATGCGAAAAAGTTCAACTACGGAAGGAAGCTCTCTGATGCTCCCATCTCAGGTGTTGGGTTTGAGGGCGGCTACTCGAGTTTGACCAAAACGGCGGATCGAAAGGTTGGCGCTTTGGTTGAGACAGACTTTTACCAGGCTGGAGGGTCGGAGAAGGATCATAGGGCGATTGTGTGGAGAAGGTTCAATCTGAGTTGGATTTTGAATAGTCCAAATAACTAGAATACTTTAGACGTAGCTGCGGTGGGGAAAGGATCTCTGTGGGTTGAACCGCTAGAGGGGTGTTTGGTCCAGCATGGGCTCTTGTTCATCTCTTCTGCTGTTTATTTCAATTATCTTCTTTGACCTAAGTTTGAGCTCCTTCAAGGTAGTATTACTACGCCTCGTTGATGCGCAACCCTCCACCTTAGGGCTTCATATTAGACCCCGCCCCGACCCTAAACAACCACATTAGCCGCAACATGACATAGCCAATCATGCCTTTGGAATCCAACTACCGGACTTGCCCTAGCATTCAGCAAGCAATGAAGAGGGTCAAACTCAAGGATCAGCCCCTTCATCATGTCATACAGTAGGACGCAAGAAGCTGAGTTCAGAAGACCTTACCAATTTGAACTGTCTAGCCTAGCTGAGTAACTATCTTAATCCAATTAATTTTCTGATTGGACCGGCTAATACTGATAGAGTTTAATTGCACTAAATCAAAGAGCGCGGCACGGCCTTGTGGCCGCAAACTTCATGCGTCCCACTGTAGTCCGGAGTATCCGATGCTGATAAACGCCTCAATCAATGCATCTCTCCACACCCAAAGTCCATCTTTTCATGTCAAACGGAAGTTTCCGCATACAAGGGATGTACACGCCGTTTCGAATAGCGAATGGATCTACATCCAGGTTCGGCCCGTCGCACAGAAGCAAAGTCTTTGTCTTCTTGGGGAATCGGGGCTAATCTCCGGGATGTTTCGCCAATCCCATTCAGGCAATTGAGTAGCTTCCAAGTTCGGCAGATCAGCGTAAGGCAAATATTAATTTTATTAATCGGGCGTACTAGTTTCCCCGTCTTATTGTGCTAGCATGCCGCCAGTTGTGTTCTTCAGCAGCTCAAAGGGGAAAGCGTCTTGTTGGGGAGTTATGACAGATTGTTACTCAGGGTCCAGTTGGGAATGAGGGCAAAGGTTCTTGTCTGCCTCTTAATATTATACGGCGTTGAGTCTTTAGTACATAAGGGTTTGTCCTGGCCTCTTGAGCTTGAATTGATGCCCATCAACCTCCTTCAACCCTCTCCAATTTCCCCTTTACAGAACATCGCTCACCATGAAGTTCACTCTCTTTGCCCTCTCTACCCTCGCGGCCTCCCTCGCGGCTGCATACCCCATCACAGGCGACGACGTCAAGTGCCGCTCTGGCCCAGGCACCAGCTATGCGGTCAAGAAGGTATTGAAGAAGGGCACCGACGTCACAATCACCTGCCAAACCGAAGGCACCAACATCAGCGGGAACACCATCTGGGATAAGATCTCGGATGGCTGCTACGTCTCAGACTACTACGTCAAGACGGGCTCCAATGGATACGTCAAGCCCAAGTGCGGCGGAGGCTGCTCTGCGCCATCGTCCAACCAGGCTACTGTGGACCTGATTGGCGAGTTTGAGGGTTTCGTTCCTCACATCTGTCAGTGATGTCTTGCTCTTGGGACTGTCAGGCGTACTAACTAGTTACGATAGACACGGACGCTGCTGGCTATCCTACCGTAGGCTACGGCCATCTCTGCTCGAACTCCAAGTGCACTGATGTGAAGTACCCAATTCCCCTATCAAAAGCCAACGGCAAGAAACTTCTCGCGGATGACATGAGAGTAAGCGAATCTTCAAGTCCATCTTCACATCTCAAACGGCCAGTTCTAACACCATGGCAGAAATTCGAGAAATGCATCGCCAAAATGGTCAGCAGCAAAGTCTCCCTGAACAAGAACCAATTCGGTGCCCTGGTCAGCTGGTCTTTCAACGTTGGCTGCGGTGCCGCGGAGGGATCGCAGCTTATCAAGCGTCTCAACAAGGGCGAGAAGCCCAACACTGTGATTTCTGGAGAGCTGCCTAAGTGGGTCTACGCGGGCAAGAGGAAGCTCCCGGGTCTTGTCCGTCGGCGCAATGCTGAGATTGCCTTGGCCAAGAAGGCGACGAGTGAGAAGGCTCTTCCTGTGAAGTGCTAGATGGTATCTTACCACATCTGCTGTACAGTTTGAGTTTGTCTATAGTTGGTAACCCTACTGTACCCAAGGGTCCCCTGTAACTTACTAAAATACACACTCTTCGTCTGTGCAACCTCTGCCTTGTCAGCATTAATTTCATTAAATTAATGCTAACTGTGCACGCTGGTTAAGTCGTTCTATTAGTAGTAATCTTTAGTAATCTTTCTTTTTCCTTAGTTGTAACTTAATGCTGCTGCTGTGGCTGTGAGGGAAATGGCTGTTTAGCTAGTGATGTTGTACTTTTCGTGCAAAACGGTTGTACCTAACGTGTACTGGGTGGCGCCTATAGTTCGGCCCCCCGTTGCTCGCTCCGCTCCCAAGGGGGTCACTGACTTGCAAAAGGTGCTCTTCTGTGTGGAGGCTGCTAGCCTCTGTTCTTAGTTCCCCAAAGCGAAGACTGTCTCTTCCTCGTAAATATATGGAGTGCAGCACCGAGCACAGACGACCGCCGGTCGGTCATGGTCTTCATCCACAGCGACGGGTTCAAGGGGAATGTATAGCTGGAATCCTGATCCTTACAATTGGACTTCTCCGGATAGAGGATTCCCTTTCGTGGCCAATGTCATGCCGAGATAGAAGGGTGAAGAGATGAAACCGAGAGGGACACCGACATCGTTGTTCGAGAGGCCGTAGGAGATCCTAGATAGTAACACGTCCGTTAAAGAAATGAGAATCAAGACCTCGTGTCCTTTCGCAGCAAATTGAAGCGCGGCGGGGACCGTCGACATTGTCGACTTGGAGTCCGCGTCTGTTGTCAAAACTCTGGACCATGGTCTTCTCAGGCGCACCGATTATAATAGCTATCAAGGTGCTCATAGGCTTGCATCTATTTCGAATTGAAGTAGGGCTATCTAGCTAGTCTACCGGTAGTATTTTTCAAAAAGGCAGGCTAGAAAGGGAGATGCCCCGACCATTGCTCGCAAAAGCATTATTACAAACGGGTCGCTTCAGGGAGCCAGCTTGATTGAAACTAGCAGTTCAAAATGAATAACATGTTTTATAAGGGAGTTGCGGATTTTCCACCCGACGCGTCTCCTCTTTCTTTGGCATCACGCTAGTCCCTATATGCTATCTCTTAGGCTAGGTTCTTAGAATATTCATAGCATTTCCCTTGTATATAGCCTTCTGGGAACGGTAGCCCTTGAAAACTCGAGGAAGCTCTTGGTTCATTACCTCAGCTAGCCCGAGAACACCAGCTTCAGGTGTGTATGGGTAATCGCTGCCGTAAAGAATACGGCTCGCATCAACGTATGGCAGCAAACCCTGGATCTGGTCCGGAAATACAAAGCCCGCCAGGTCGAAGAAGAATTGGTTCTGGAACGCCTTTTTGACAGACTCGGTGCTTATCTGGACAGGAAGACCGAGGATCGATGTGGCGAATTGCGTGAAGCGGGCCACAAGCGTAGTGACCGCACCGCCGGCATGGGATAGAATAATGGTGACATTGGGCGATTTGTCGATGGTTCCTGAGACGAACATGTTGACGACGGCCCGTGCGGTATCAAAGAAGAACTCGAACATGGGGTTCGGGTATTGAGTTAATGGAGCAACTGGCTGGGTTATATTGCCGTGTCGTGTACAAGGACTGGTAGGGTGAATGAAGATGGTGGCGTTCCTCTGGTTCAAGGCTTCAAAGATAGGGTCGAGGGCAGCGTTGCCGAGGTATACACCATGCGCATTGGTCAAGGCGGCCACACCGTCTGCGCCCAGCGTGTCGAGCGCGTAGTTGATTTCAGCGAGGCTACCCTCGACGTCAGGGAGAGGCAACGACGCCCAAAAGCCGAACTTGTCCGGATGTCGACGCTTGAGATCGGCCGCAAACTCGTTGCACTGCCTTGTGATGTTACGTGCAAGGGCGTCATCACCAGGGACAAGGTGCGTGCCCGGAGAGGTAATGCTAAGAATGGACTTGGTGATGTTTGCCTTGCGCATCATCTCCAAGTGTGCCTCCTCGGTCCATGGCTTTTCAATTCGTTAGTGGCTGGTGTGACGCAGAGCAGGATGTGCTGAGCTCACCGGAATTCCAGGCATCCCATCGGGCATGCCGTATCCATGTTTTACAGACTCGTCCCTCCAAAAGGGGGGCACGAAGTGGGAGTGAGTGTCGATGCGTTCGACGGGATTTTTAGTCACCCGTGGCAAATGAGCTGCCCGAACAGCAGTGAGCTGCCACAACAGCAAGTTGATAGCGACAAATAAGACCATGGCAAAGACTGTTGCGGACCGTAACTAGGCTGCTCAACGTTGTAGCTTTGCAACAGCTACAGTGGGTTGTGCGGGTAATTTATGCTGTTTCTAATCAACCAAACGCAGCGGGTTGGGTGTGGAGTTGCTATCATTCTTACTTTCAGCGGTGATGTGGGGACTGAACGGGGAGGGCGGCGGGGACTCTGCAGCAGAGCCACATGGGCGAGAAAGAACTCGTATGTGTTTGGACAGCAAAAGCAGGAAGCAGAGTAAATCAGGTAGAGTTCCCCGCAAAATGGGTCTTCAACCCCACGCCTATCGCCTATAGCGGGGGCTGTTGCCGTTCCGAGGTTGCTTGCTTGCTGTTGGATTATGTATCGGATTAATCCTAGCTATAGCAATAAGCGGGGTACCCTAAACTTTTGGCGTAGCTGGTGAATCCAACAATTAACAGTCGAAATTGCGTGAAGACGCCCTTTGCGCTACGATCCGTACGGTTTTCAAGCCTCTATCCCGCTCTAATACGACGACCGCGATGTCTGCAGAAAATGCCGCAACAACCACCCGTAAGGTCTTTCTTGAGACCTTCAAAGACTGGAGGCCCTGGGATAAGGAATTCTAGCTGAGGACGAATGCGGCTACGATCTGGGTCCTTGCCGATCTAGATATAAATAAACAGCCGATGCCGCCTCTAACTAGACCGCGAGTCGATTCCTATTTCCGAAGAATCCCCCCACAGCGGATCGAGCCTAAACAAGCCCGTCAGACCCGAGGGTCCGGAAGTCAGGGATCTAGTCAGAACCCTACCCCGACCTATACTCTCGAAATGACCGATCCGTCTTAACGGGCCTGATCTATTGCAGATCTAACTACTGAAGACAAAGCTTCCTATGAGTCTAGCTATAAAGACTATGACTAAGACTATTGGAAATATAAAGAGCAGTAAGATCAGATTAATATACTGAAGAAATGGATGATAGAGACTGTTATTATAGGTCTGATGGATAGCGCTTTTAATCCCTAAAAGGATCTAAGGAGCTGGTATATTAACCTATGAGAGAGCGTTAGAGCTACGCAGACTGAATAGCGAAATGAAGCCCGTATAAAATATCAGAATATCCTAGTAGCTATCCTTTAAGCAGCTAAGGATTTCCCTTACTAGCTTATAGACTGGGAGTAAGCAATGCATTAAGCCCAGGCTTAAGATATCGGAGGACTAGATGACCTAAATATATAGTTCGATGACCTATGCAATGCTATTAAGTCAGTCCTCAGAAACTGGGTCTCGAACTTCTAAAGGATCTATTAGGATAAGCTAGAGAATAAGACCCTCGCTATCCGGACTGTGGCTAAGAACCTACGCACAGAGGTCAGCCGCAGAGGCTTGCAGCAGCTGGCTAGAACCCCCGCGCCCCGAATTAAAAGAGGAAACTTTAGACCGACCTACGGACAGAACCCGGATCCGAGTAACTAACCGGATCAGGAACAGGATCCCGATCAGGAAGGTCAACAGCCTGCGGGATCCGCCGGGCCCGCCCGGCCGAAACGGACCCCTAGGAAACGCAAGTCCGATTAACCGGGCTCTTAGTTAAAGAGGACGAAATCCAAGGAACCCCGGGACTAAGGAAATACTGACTTATACTATGAGGCCTGCGGAGGCTTTTATTATAGTCTTTCTAACTGCTATTATCTCTTTCTATTAAAGGCTCCTTCTTAGTTCGAAGAGAACCTAGTGATTAGAGATAGAGTTAAATACTGACTTACCTATTAACCTCTAAAGGATAAAGTCAATGCCCTTAAGCGGTCAGCTAGACTGGATAAGTCAGATTAACTAGGCCGAGGCATAGGCCGCTGTTCTGACCTGATAACTGCTGTTATGGCTGCTTTTCTTACTGCCCGCTATCCCTTACTATGGTCTGCTATTCTAGACTCTGGAGCCATAATCCACATCTTTAACCAGATCCACTGGTTTAAAGGATATTAGCTCGTATAAGCAGATGACTTCCTTATTACTAGAGAACACGATGTCCAAGTCCTAGGCTACGGCCAGGTTGATATCATAACCAAGGGGACCAAGGGCCCTCGGCTTATATCCCTATTTAATATAGCCTATTATCCTGACTTCCCTTATAACCTTATATCTTTACGACGTCTGTAACAGTAGGGCTACTAGTAGGACACACGCCCAGACCATAACTGTCTCCAGACTATAGCCGGATCGATCCTTTGCTATCTAGCTGATCGATATGACCAATACGTTATAGAAGATGTCCCATTTGATCAGACGGCTCAAGCAGAGGCTGCCTTCCCTGCCCGGCACAGCCGGTTTAACTCATCGACCTGACCTAAGGCAACGAAACAGGATGCCCGCCGTTAGTATCTGCGACTTAGTCATCCGGGGCCTCAAGCCCTAGAAAGGCTAGTCAATAAGGTCATAGGGGTCCGGATCAAAGGGATCACAACCGTCGAATGCGATGACTGCAGCACTTCCAAGATGACCCGACAAGTCAGCCGCCGGCTGCAGGACCTTCCGGCCAGACCCGGTCTAAGGCTAGCCATTGACTTCTACGATCTGGAAGAGGATCCAGAGGGAAGGGCTAGCCTGATGCTAATAACAGACCGCTATTCTGGTTACATTTGGGACTATTATTTGAAGACCTGGCAACACAAGGAGCTAGTCCCAGTCCTTAAGGATTTCCTAGGTCATCTCGTCCGGCAGTATCAGCTGAAGCCTTAGGTCATTAAGTGCGATAGAGAGATCCTAGGCAAGTCAGAAGGCCGGCCTTAGCTAGTCTTCTGGTTCCTTTCGGAGATGAACATCATTATAGAATCAATAGCCGCAGACACACCCGCCCAGAATGGCGGCGCCGAGCTTTCTGGCAAGATAATTAAGACTAGGGCTAGGACCCTACGGGCCAGAGCCCGATTTCCTTCCTTCCTTTAGGTTAAGATCTATTGAGCTGCTGTCTATCTATATAACCGGACGCCTCGAAGGATCAATAACTGGGATACCCCATACAGCCGGTTCCACACAGCTATAGCCCAACGCGACGGCTACGGTCAGGAACGTAAGGTCCCGTATCTAGGTCACCTACGGGCCTACGGATCTAAGGCGTTTGCTATGACCCAAGACGCCCTAAAGGGCCGTAACAAGCAGCAGCGGCTAAATCCCCGCGCTTGGATCGGCTATCTTGTGGGCTACCAGTCGACGAACATCTATCGGATCTAGAACCCGGCTACTAGGAAGGTCATCTCTACGAGAGATATCATTTTCAACGAAGACGAACAATTCAACAGAGATATTAACTAGCTAAAAGACGACCTATTACTAGTTAGTAAAGAAGAATTAGACTAGCTACTGAACCAAGTAAAAGAGGCTCGACTAGATCAGTTAATAGCGGAAATACCAGATAGTAGTAGAATATAGGATGCTATCTACTATAAGGATTAAGATAATACTCTTAACCTTAGTCTAAAGGATTAAGATAACGGTCTTAGCCTAAAGGATCGGGTTAATAAGATCAAGCCGGATAATACTCTCGACTGAGATTTAAGGGATTAAGGCAATATCCTTAGCCTAAAGGATCAGGTTAAAGAGATCAAGCCAGATCAGGACGATAGTCAAGGCCGCGATCTAAGGGACCAGGGTGACGACCCAGGCCTGAGGGATCTAGCTAATGACGTTAATCCAGACTCTATTATAGTATAAGCAACGGTTAAGGAAGGTAATCAAAGAAAGCCTAAGGAAGGTGACGCTATTTAAGACAGCCGATCTGGACCCTCTAGCGCCTATGATCGTGCCTACTTGACTCCTGTGTCTCTACTACCCGCTGCGCTTCTAGTAATGACGATCCAGGATGCCTCGGATCCGCTAGGTAGGCACGATCCTAAGGGCCCTAGGGACCGAAGGAATGAACGGTCTGACGTCTAGAAGGCTACCTTCAACGCCAGAAGACTAGCTAGTCCGATTAGAACCCTCAATGGGGAAGTCATCGATAAAGCTAAGCTGCAACGGCTACTGAAGAAACCTAGGTCTGTTCATCGCAGCCAGCTTCCATAGCTGCTGCAGCACTATCGGGATCTAAATCATCACCCGATGGGGGTCCAATTTGAACAGGCTGAACGGGATCACTTGCATAGTCATAGGGAAATGGAGTCATGGATCGAGATTGACTAAGATGACCCAAGAACCCTAAGGAAACAGACCCTTAGCTACATGTAGGTCTATGTCTATAAGCTTAATAAGCACAGGAGGTTCATTAAATACAAAGCCCGGCTAGTTATCCAAGGAGACCAGCAGCTGAAAGGGCTAGATAAAGAGACCTATACTGTAACCTTAGCCAGAAGGTCATTCCAGACCTTAATAGCAATTACTGCCCGGTTTGACCTAGATCTCATATAGTATAATACAGTCAATGCCTTCGTTAATACTAGGCTAGACTATTAGATCCTTATAAAAATGCCCCCTAGATACAGACAAGCAGGAAAGATCCTACTAGTCCAGAAAGCTCTATATAGGCTGCGGGAATCACCCTTCCTATAGCAGAAGGAACTCACTGCCACACTCTAAGACCTAGGCTTTAAGCCGGTCTGGCACGAGCCCTGCTGTATAATAAAGGAAGGGATTATTGTCTTCTTCTATGTAGATGATATCGTCTTTGCCTATCGAAAGAACCGACGTTCTGACGTTCAGAAGACCGTTATAGACCTTAAAGGTCGTTATAACCTAATAGGCGGACACGACCTTCAGTAGTTCCTAGGGATTGAGGTCATTCGAGACCGCAATAAGAGACTTATCTGATTATCCCAATCTGCATATTTAGATAAGATAGCTAACCTTACGGATGACCTAGATTAGTAGCACGAGACCCTGATAAAAAAGGAAGACCTTCGATCATACAGTAAGCAGTCTACGATCCTTATAATAAGACAATACTAACAGAAGGTCAGATCGATCCTATATACAGCCATAATAACCCGGCTGGATATTGCTTTTACTATATCCTAGCTAGCTAGGTTTAATATAAACCCAGGGCCCGAATATCATCAAGCTACTAATAGGGTCCTTCTGTATCTTAAGAAGACCCGCGGCCTAGCCCTTCAATTCGGTCAAGACGATAGTTTCCTTATGGCTAGTGACGCATCCTTCGCAGACAACCTAGAAGACCGGAAAAGCTCCCAAGCCTATATCATAAGACTATTCGGAGGAACGATCGGATGGAGAGCCAACAAGCAAGCAACAGTCACGACCTTAACGACTGAGGCAGAGCTACTAGCCCTATCTCAAGCAGCCAAGGAGGCTATGTTCATTAGCCGGCTAGTCAAAGAGCTAGGGATCTAGCTGGACGAAGAAAAGATTCACATTCAATATAACAACCAGCAGACCATCCGGCTTGTGCATAAAGACATTAACAAGCTGCAGACCAAGCTCTGGCATGTCAATATTCATAACCATTGGCTAAGGCAGGAAGCTCAGAGGAATAGGATCTAGGTGGACTATATCCTAATAGAGGAAATGATCGCAGACAGGCTCACAAAAACAGTCAGCAACCCGGCCTTCTAAAAGTCCATACAGCAGCTAGGTCTAGTTAATATTACAGACTGGCTAGAGCAACGGAGGCTGCGAGAGCTGAAGGAAGAAGACCTAGAGGGTCCGGGGCCATCCTAATATCAGTAGCTTCAACCTATCTGTCACGAGCTTTTATTATATAAGGCACCTGATTGAGTGTATGTATATTCTTAATTATATTAAGTCCTTGCTCTAAGTCCCTATACACTCTTTATACTAAAATAGCTAAAAAGATATTATTATAGTAGCCATATGCTATATATATGCCTTACTACTTAAATATATATTATAATACACTCCTTTAGCTAAAGCCATTTCTAAGGACTTGGCTATTCTATAAGTTGTCTTTTGGGTTTCTGCCCTCTTTAATATCTGAGTCTTGCCTCCTTATTAGGGCTATTGCCTTCCTTCTAGCTATGTGTTTTTATAATCTAGTCCTTTATAGCTTCTATTCGCTATTCTAGAGCAATCTAATATAAAATGTCCTCTATTTAAAGCATCTTAATGAATGTTATATACTATTACTTAGGCAGGGCCTTTATTATTCTATTTATAATCATCTTTAATATTAGGACCTAGCTAAACTTAACTCTCTTCTCCCTATATTCTTATTATAACTAGTAATAATAAATATCTATATACTAAAGCTTTATAATTAACTTAGCTAATTCTTCTATTATAAGCCTAATTATCTAAGTATTATTATATTTAATATATAATAGTCTATTAATCTAAACTTCTAGCTCCTTAAGAATTCTGCTTATAAAGATAGCTTCTTTAGCTATTTAAAATAATGCGAGCAATTTAGCTTTAGTGCTTAATGTAGTGACTATAGACTGTTTTATTGCTTTCTAAGTAATTAGTCCTCTAAATAGCATTATTATATAGCCTTACGAGCTCTTCCTATTTATTATATTATTTGTATAAAAAGCATTGCTTATATATAGGAAGCTTTTAAGGAATCTTATTCCTCCTAGCCTGATTCTTAGTGAATGTGTTCTATATAAATACTATAAGACTCAGTCTGTAGCCTTATAGTATGTGTAGTCTGGATTTTGATTGAACCTAGCTAGCCTTATGGCTATAAATGCAATATTGGGTTATATTAAGATTAATATAAATAATATCGATCTGACTTTCTTTAAATATTTCTTAATCGAATACTAGTTAGCTTAGTAAGTTACTAATAATAATTCTTTTTCTATTATTAGAGTCTTAGGAACCTTAGTCTCTAAATCGATATTATACTAGTAAGTAATCTTATTAATATATATATCTTAAGTCAGTTAGATAGATCGCTTAGCTCTATTTTATATAATGTAAATTCTAAGAAATTACTTTGGTTTTCTTAGTATGATTATATTATAGGTCTGCTATAGGCCTTCTATAGCCTTCTTTACTCTATCTGCCTTCTCCTTCTAGTATGCTTAAATAAGATCATTAATAAAGAAGAAGATAATTACTCTATCTTTAAGCATTATATAGGGTTCATTAGGAACAGTCCTAAAGCTAAGGTCTTAGAGGGTTCGTATTAGATCTTATTACTATAAGAATAAAGACCTCTATAGTCTGTAGAGCGCTTTTTAGAGCTTTAGAACTCTATTATATTTTTAGAATCCTAGTAGTATTCTTATAAATACTAGCTTATCTAGCTTATAATATATAAAAGCATTTATAGTATTTATTTATATAAGCTCTAGATTATATTTTACTACTATTACTATAAGCGCTTTAAAAGATATACTTATAAGTATTATTACTTAAGTTAGTAAATCTCCTCTAATCTGTTAATTACTATAGATAATAAGACGGGCTTTATATTTAACTAAGTATCTATACTTGTCTATTTTATAAGTAAATACTTATATATAGCTTAGTACTTATTATCCTTTTACTTAATACTATAGTACTTCTATAAATGACTTTATTTATTAGTAAGATACTATATATTCTTCTTATGCTTTATAGAACTATTCTTTAAATAAGTAGCTATTAAGATCTCTAAGAGTCTTTAGCTCTTCTAGTAAGTTTTGCTTATATATCTTCTCTAGCTTAAACTTTATTCTAATAATGAAACTCCTATAATAAGCTATCTTAATTAGAACTAGGATAAAGTTATCTAAGCAGCT
The DNA here is from genome assembly GCA_029931735.1 of Dactylonectria alcacerensis. Classification (NCBI taxonomy): domain Eukaryota; kingdom Fungi; phylum Ascomycota; class Sordariomycetes; order Hypocreales; family Nectriaceae; genus Dactylonectria; species Dactylonectria alcacerensis. The sequence continues at coordinate 44,585 of JAPMUZ010000006.1, read as the reverse complement.
TTTTATAACTACAATTAGTAGAATATCTACTCTCACCCCCTTAGCTCTAATAATTAGTAAGAAGACTGAAAGCATTATATCTTACTCTTAGTCTAGTTTAGTTAGTAGAAGTATATATAATACTTCTTCTAAAGCTCTTACTAGTTTATAGTCTTTTTTATCTGCTTAGTTATTCTAATATTCTTCTAGATCATTTTCTAGAACTATTTCTTCCTTATTATTACCCTAGTCTTCTTTATAGTTACTAGATTTAAAGACTGGCTTATCTTCTTTAAGTATAACTTAGTTATTTAGCTGGCTTAGTAAAATAGTAACTTTTTTAACCAGATTATTAATACTATTAATAAGTTCCTTTTCTATATATTTACTATTAAAGAATGTATCTTTATTAAAGATAATGTCTTAAGTTAATATAACTTTTCCTTTATATAAGACTTAAATATAAAAGATATTTATTAAGTCATAGTTAATAAGATAGCTAATATGCACTCTTAGGTCAAGCTTGTAAAGCTTCTTTCATTTAAGTTATACTTATAAAGTTATAATATAAGCCTTATAGCTATATGCCTTTAAGTACGATAAGTATAGCTATCTTAAGTAGAATAATTCATAAGGGGTCTTTTACTTATTTAACTCTTATAGTATTTTATTCTTTAAGTATATAGCTATACTAATTATTTCTTTCTAAAGACTATACAGTATATTAGCTATAATTCTTATTACTTAGCTCCTCTTAATTACTATACTCCCTAAGCGCTTAGCTCCTCTATTCTAAGCTTATGTATTTAGTACTAATAGTTTCTTAATAATACCTCTTTATATTATCCAATATTTAAACTTCTTAGTAAAGAGCTTATTATCTAAGCGAACCACTTTAACTAGATAGCTATAATAGATCTTCATCTAGTAATAGAAGTATCTTACTATCTTACTACTCTCTCGTCTATTATACGTCTTAGTATAATATAGAAAGACTATACTAAATTAAGCGTTTATAATAAATATAGCTTAAATAAAGCCCTTTGTATCTTTATTAATATTAGTCTAGTCAATTTAAATTTCATAATATAGCTTATCTTTTTCTTAGTTTAGTAACTATTAAGATATCTATTAATATATCTTCCCTTAGCTATAGCCTGGATATTAAGTTATCTTTAGTCTATAGAATTATATCCCTAAGGAATTCTTTTCTAAGTAATACAATACTAATAGACTTAGATATCCTATTTAAAAATACTATAAGGATCTAATTACTACTGCTAGTACCCTTAGATTTTATAATATTCTTTGCTTATATTATATACTAAAGATAGTATCCTTAATATTATACGAAATCTCTTAATACTATAGTATAAATTAATTATATATTTAGTAGATAATGCATATAATTAAGCTATCCCTTTAGATTAGGAGGTTATTAATAGTATCTTAGAAGATTCTATTCTCTTAAAGTAATTAAAAAGATACTAAGTTCATATTAAAATCAGTATAATAAGTTGCATTCTATGAGTATAAAATTCTAACTTTCCCTTCTAAAAATATGACTTCTAAGTCAACTCTTCTAAAACTTAGGATTAGAACTTCTAATACTCTTATAATAACTACCTCTCTATTTACTACCTTATAGAAGGTCTTAAACCTAGTTAGATCATTAAAAATATATAATATTATACTAGAATCTAAGATTATTAATAAACATAGCGGATATATAGTAATTATAGAAGTAAAGGCTGATTATAAGTGTATTATATTCGCTACTTTTATAATCTTTATTCTAGCCTTTCTTTTTTATAATTATTAGTTCTCTTTCTATTCTTATAAAGTATTAACCTTTCTCTATAGCTTATAGTTATCCTCTAGTGCTTTCTTAGCCCTTCGTATATAACGATTATTATAAGGCATGCCCTCCAGTCTCTTATCTTTAAATACACACTAGTAGTCAGATAGGTCATGCCTTCTTATACTGTAGGCTAAGTATGTAAGTACTGGCCTCTTATTAGAGCATCCTTTAGAGCCAGACTTTATCCTCTTCCTACCCTTTAGCGTAGATGCCTCCTTACTATAGTCACTCTCTTTATTACCTCCCTTTATATAAAACGCTCCGCCCTTTATAGTATTACTACTTATAGGCTTCTTATAAGATGCCTATTCATATATTATTAAGATAACCTCTTAAGGTATTTAAACCTTTAAGCTATTAAGAGCAGGTCACTATATAGCTAATATAGTCAGGTTAATACCTCCTAGTCTAGATTAAGAATCTAATTCTAAAGTTTTACTCTTATTACTTATATAAAGTCATTACTACTTAGCTACTTTTACTTAAGCAGTCTAGTAAGTAAGCGTATTTTAAAGGTGTCTTTTCTAAAGAACTGCTTTAATATTTAGAATCTTAGCCCCCTTTATAAAAGCTATTATATAGCTTTAATAGATTAGTTTAATTAGATTAGTAAACTCTTAAAGCTATTAACTAGTCTTAGTCTTTACTAAGTAATACTTCTTTGCTTTAATTATTATTAATTCTTATAACTTAAGCTATTATAAGAAGGCTTTCTAATTCTTAAAGCCTTTTATTATAGTAATATATTTGTCTTTTACCTTAGTTATTATAAAGCCTTCTAATAGAGTAGTAGAGCTCTTAAGTAGCTATATTTACTCTTATAGTATATCTTTTCTATTAAGCAGTTACTTATACTTAGTTAAAACTGTTTTTAGGATAGTATTATATACTATATTAATCTCTATCTTCTGCTTTCTAAAGTCCTACTTCCTGACTTCCTATTACCTAAATATAGCATTATATACTTACTATTATAATAGTAATAGCTAGGTATAGTCTATAGTAGTAGTATTAAAGTCATTATACTAAGGCTCTCTTAGTTTTTATAAGAGTTTTCTAATAGGATAATTAGGATATATATAGGACTATATCTTCTTTAAAGTCTTAGCTAATATAGACTGAATCTACGCATTCTAATTTTCCTTCCTAGTTAAGATCACTCTCTAGTCTTTTAACATTATATTTGGATTGGCTAGAATAGATAGTATTAATCGATTTTAACTGCGTTATAACGTATTCTATCTAAATAACGATAGATATCAGCCCTTCGAAGTCTGGCTTAATGTAAATCGTATTATTACTATCTTTTTTAATAGAATTATTACGAACCGGGCTTATAACTATTATAAGCTTTTATCGTATAAAGCACCTGATTAAGTGTGTGTATATTCTTAATTATATTAAGTCCTCGCTCTGAGTCTTTATACACCCTTTATATTAAAATAGCTAGAAGGATATTACTATAGTAGCCATACGCTATATACACACCTTACTACCTAAATACACATTGTGACACTACTTGTTACGAGCTTTTGTTATGTGTGGCACCTGATTGGGTGTGTATATATTCTTAATTATATTAAGTCCCCGCTCTGAGTCTCTGTACACCTTTTATACTAAAATAGCTAGAAGGATATTACTATAGTAGGCATACGCTATATACACGCCCTACTACTTAAATATATATTGTAATACACCCCCTTAGCTGAGGCCATTTCTAAGGACTTGGCTATTCTATAAGTTGTCTTTTGGGTCTCTGCCTTCCTTGATATCTGAGTCTTGCTTCCTTATTAGGGCTATTGCCTTCCTTCTGGCTATGTGTTTTTACAATCTGGTCCTTTATAGCTTCTATTCGCTATTCTAGGGCAATCTAGTATGAAATGTCTTCTATTTAAAGCATCTTAATGAACGTTATATGCTGTTGCTTAAGCAGGGCCTTTGTCATCCTATTTATAATCATCTTCGATGTTAGGACCTAGCCAAACTCGACTCTCTTCTCCTTATATTCTTATTATAACCAGTATTAATGAATATCTATATGCTGAAGCTTCGTAGTCAACTTGGCTGATTCCTCAGTCATGAGCCTGATTGTCTGGGCATTATTGTATTCAATATGTAATGGTCTGTTAATCTGAACTTCTAGCTCCTTAAGAATCCTACTTATGAAGATAGCTTCCTTAGCTGTCTGAGATAAAGTGAGTAATTTAGCTTCAGTACTTGACGTAGTAACTATAGACTGTTTTATTGCTTTCCAGGCAATTGGTCCTTTAAATAGCATTATCATATAGCCTTGCGAGCTCTTTCTATCTATTGTATTATCTATATAGGAAGTATTGCTTATATATAGAAAGCTCTTAAGGAATCTTATTCCTCCTAGCCTGATTCTTAGTGAACGTATTCTATATAAATACTGCAAGACTCAGTCTGCAGCCTTATAGTGTGTATAGTCTGGATTCTGATTGAACCTAGCTAGCCTTATGGCTATGAATGTAATATCAGGTCGTATTAAGATTAATACGAATAATATCGATCTGACTTTCTTTAAATATTTCTTAATTAAACGCTAGTTAGCTTAGTAAGTTACTAGTAATAATTCTTCTTTTATTATTAGAGTCTTAGGAACCTTGGTCTTTAGATCGATATTATACTAATAAGCAATCTTATTAATATATATATCTTAAGTCAGCTAGATAGATCGCTTAGCTCTGTTTTATATAATGTGAATTCTAAGAAACTACTTTGGTTCTCCTAGTACGATTATGTTATAGGTCTGCTGTAGGCCTTCTATAGCCTTCTTTACTCTGTCTGCCTTCTCCTTCTAGTATGCCTAGATAAGATCGTTAATAAAGAAGAAGATAATCACTCTATCTTTAAGCATTATACAGGGTTCGTTAGGAATAGTCCTGAAGCTGAGGTCTTAGAGGGTTTATGTCAGATCTTATTACTATAAGAACGGAGACCTCCGTAGTCTGTAGAGCGCCTTCTAGAGCTTTAGAACTCTACTGTATTTTTAGAATCCTAGTAGCATTCTTATGAATACTAGCTTATCTAGCTCGTAGTGTATGAAAGTATTTATAGTATCTATTTGCATAAGCTCTAGATCGTATTCTGCTATAATTGCTATAAGTGCTTTAAAAGATATGCTTATAAGCGTTATTACTTAAGTCAGCAGATCTTCCCTAGCCTGTTAATTGCTGTAGATAATAAGACAGGCTTTGTACTTAACTAGGTATTTATGCTTGTCTGTTTTATAAGTAAATACTTATATATAGCTTAGTACCTGTTATCTTTTTGCTTAATGCTATAGTACTTTTATGAATGACTTTATCTATTGGTAAGATGCTATATGTTCTTTTTGTGCTTTATGGAACTGTTCTTTAAACGGGTAGTTATTAAGATCCTTAAGAGTCTTTAGCTCCTCTAGTAAGTTTTGCTTATATATCTTCTCCGGCTTGAACTTTATTCTAGTAATAAAACTCTTATGATAAGCTGTCTTGATTAGAACTAGGATAAAGTCATCTAAGTAGCTTTCTATGACTATAATTAGTAGGATATCTGCTCTCACCCCCTCAGCTCTAGCGACTAGTAAGAAGACTGAAAGCGCTGTATCTTGCTCTTAGTCTGGTTTAGTTAGTGGAGGTGTATATAATGCTTCTTCTAAAGCTCTTGCTAGTTCGTAGTCTTCTTTGTCCGCTTGGTCATCCTGGTGTTCTTTTAGATCATTTTCTGGATCATTTTCTGGATCATTTTCTAGAACCATTTCTTCCCCGTCGTCACCCTGGTCTTCTTTATGGTTACTAGATTCAAAGACTGGCTCGTCTTCTTTAAGTACAGCTTGGTTGTCTAACTGGCTTAGCAGAATAGCGACCTTCTTGACTAGGTTATTAATACTATTAATGAGTTCCTTTTCCGTATATTTACTATTAAAGAATGTATCTTTATTAAAGATAATGTCTTGAGTTAATATGACTTTTCCTTTATACAGGACTTAAATACGAAAGATGTTTATTAAGTTATAGCTAATAAGATAGCTGATATACGCTCTTAGGTTAAGCTTACGGAGCTTCTTTCATTTGAGTTACGCTCGTAAAGTCATAGCGTAGGCCCTGTAGCTATATGCCTTTAAGTGCGATAAGTATGGCTATCTTAAGTAGAATAACTTATAAGGGGTCTTTCACTCATTTAACTTTTGCGGTGTTCTGTTCTTTAGGTATATGGCTGTGCTGATTATTTCTCTCTAAAGACTATGTAGTATGTTGGCTATGATTCTTATTACTTAGCTCCTTTTAATTACTATACCCTTTGAGCGCTTAGCTCTTCTGTTCTGAGCTTGTGTATTTAGTGCTGATAGTTTCCTAATAATGCCTTTTTATATTATTTAGTATTTAAACTTCTTAGTGAAGAGCTTATTATCTGAGTGAACCACTTTAACTAGATAGCTATAGTGGATCTTTATCTAGTAATAGAAGTGTCTTACTATCTTGCCGCTCTTTCGTCTATTATATGTCTTAGTATAATACGGAAAGACTATACTAGACCAGGCGTCTGTAATAAATATGGCTTGAATAAAGCCCTTTATATCTTTATTAATATCAGTCTAGTCAATCTAAATTTTATAATATGGCTTGTCTTTTTCTCGGTCTAGTGGCTGTTAAGATATTTGCTAATATATCTTCCCTTAGCTATAGCTTGGATACTGCGTTATCTTTAGTCTATAGAGTCGTATTCCTAGGGAATTCTTTCCTAAGTGATGCAATACTAACAGACTTGGATATCCTATTCGAAGATGCTATAAGGATCTATTCGCTACTGCTAGTGCCCTTGGGTTTTGTGATGTTCTTTGCTTATATTGCGTATTAAAGATAGCATTCTTAACGTTATACGAAATCTCTTAATACTGTAGTATGAATTGATTATATATCTAGTAGATGATGCATATAGTTAAGCCGTCCCTTTGGATTAGGAGGTTATTAATAGTGTTCTAGAAGATTCTGTTTTCTTAAAGTAATTAAAAGGATATTAGGTTCGTGCTAAAATTAGTATAATAGGTTATGTTCTATAAGTATAAAATTCTAACTTTTCCTTCTAGAAGTGTGACCTTTAGGTTAACTCTTCTAAAACCTAGGATTAGAACTTTTGATGCTCTTATAATAACTGCCTCTCTATCTGCTGCTTTACGGAAGGTCTTAAACCTAGTTAGATTATTAAAAATATGCAACGTTATACTAGAATCTAAGATCGTTAATAAACGTAGTAGATATATAGTAGTTGTAGAGGTAAAGGCTGATCGTAGGTGCGCTATGTTCGCTGCTCTTATGATCTTCATTCTGGCCTTTCTTTCTTGTAATTGTCAGTTCCCTTTCTATTCTTGTAAAGTATTAACCCTTCTCTGTAGCTTGTGGTCGTCCTCTAGCGCCTTCTTAGCCCTTCGTATATGATGATTATTGCGAGGCATGCCTTCCGGTCTCTTATCTTTGAATACATACTAGTAGTCAGATAGGTCATGCCTTCTTATACTGCAGGCTGGGCATGTAAGTGCTGGCCTCTTACTAGAGCGTCCTCTGGAGCTAGACTTCGTCCTCTTCTCACCCTTTGGCATGGATGCCTCCTTACTGTGGTCACTCTCCTTATTGCCTCCCTTTGTGTAGAATGCCCTGCTCCTTATGGTATTACTACTCGTAGGCCTCTTGTGGGATGCCTATTTACGTATTATTAAAGTAATCTCTTAAGGTGTTTAAACCTTTGAGCTATTAGGAGCAGGTCGCTATATGGCCGATGCAATTAGGTTAATACCTCCTAGTCTAGATTAGGAATCTGATTCTAAGGTTTTACTTTTACTACTTGTGTGGAGTCATTACTGCTCAGCTGCTTCTGCTTAGGCAGTCTAGTGGGCGAGCGTATCTTAGAGGCGTCTTCTCTAAAGAACTGCTTTAGTATTTAGAATCTTAGCCCCCTTTATAAAAGCTATTATATAGTTTTAATAGATTAGTTTAATTAGGTTAGTAAACTCTTAAAGCTATTAACCAGTCTTAGTCTTTATTAAGTAATACTTCTTTACTTTAATTATTATCAATTCCTATGACTTAAGCTATTATGAGAAGGCTTTCTAATTCTTAAAGCCTTTTATTATAGTAATATATTCGTCTTTTACTTTAGCTATTATAAAGCCTTCTGATAGAGCAGTAGAGCTCTTAAGCAGCTATATCTACTCTCGTAGTATGTCTTTTCTATTAAGCGGTTGCCTATACTTAGTCGAAACTGTCTTTAGAATAGTATTATATACTATATTAATCTCTATCTCCTGCTTTCTAAAGTCCTGCTTTCTGACTTTCTATTGCTTAAATATAGCATTATATGCTCACTGCTGTGATAGTAATAGCTAGGTATAGTCTGTAGTAGTAGTATTAAAGTCACTATACTAAGGCTCTCTTAGTTCTTATAAGAGTTCTTTAATAGGATGATCTAGATGTATGTAGGACTATATCTTCCTTAGAGTCTTGGCTGATATAGACTGAATCTACGTATTCTAATTTTCCTTCCTAGTTAAGATCACTCTCTAGTCTTTTGACGTTATATTCGGATCGGCCGGAACGGACGGTATCGATCGATTTTAACCGCGTCACAACGTATTCTATCTGAATAACGATAGATATCGACCCTTCGAGGTCTGGCTTGATGTAAATCGTATTATTACTGTCTTTTTTAATAGAATTGTTGCGAACCGGGCTTATAACTGTCACGAGCTTTTTATCGTGTGTAGTACCTGATTGGGTGTGTGTATGTTCTTAATTATATTAAGTCCCCGCTCTAAGTCCCTGTACACCCTTTATACTAAAATAGCTAGAAGGATATTGCTATAGTAGGCACACGCTATATACACGCCCTGCTACCCAAATACACATCGTGACACTACCCGGCTTTAGCTGGGGGGGTGTGTTGGATTGACCCCTCGTGTGGCGGCATAACCTCTGATACACCGATATCCTAGCCTTAGTCAGATGACTAGAAAAACCCCTCAGAAGAAAAGAGGGGGCCGGAGGCATCCTAGAACACACACACATCAATACAATCATCTTTGGTCTCCACAGAAAACCCCCTTTGAAGGCTCTGATCATCCTAGCCGTATTGGATCCAACACTTGCTGTACCCCAGACGCCGCACCCGCATGATGGTGCCTTCCCCGCAAACCCCACGAGAACCAACCTGCGGGGAATCCGATCCAAGGCAAGGCTGAAATCACACCTGCATCCCAAAGTGGAACGACCAAACGCGTCCTGTAGATGGCTCTCTTGTGGGTTGTGCTTGTGAATATAAAGATTAGTCAAATTTTCGAGATGCTGCGCAGACCTCGTCGCCCGTGACACTCTGGTTCTAACTTAGCAAGCATCTTCGTTCCCCAAACACTCAAAATGATGTGTCTCACCGCTGCCACTCTCGTCATCTGCCTCCTCTCCTCAGCGACGACAGCGTGTGAGATGCCGCGAGACATGAACCGCGTGCCACGCAAGACGGCTATCACCAACGTCCACGTATTTGACGGCGACGGCTTTGGCCCACTGTCTACAGTGGTCATCGGCGACGGAATCATTACGAATGCCAATGCTTTTGGAGCGAAAGTTGTGGACGGCGGCGGCGGATATTTGCTCCCCGGACTCATCGACTCCCACTGCCACGTCACATCGTGTTCGTACCTAAACAGCATGCTGCGGTGGGGCATCACAACTGCCCTGGACATGGGGACGTATCCCTACTCGGAGCTCGCGGCATGTCAAATGTCGGGCACCACAGACGTTCGTGGAACTGGCGCAGCGGGTACCGTGAATGGCAGTGCCATCAGCAATGCGCCGGGATTCCCCCCCGAGTCTCTCATCGACAGTCCTGAAGCTGCTCGCAATTTTGTTAGCGCCCGCGTCGCAGAGGGCGCGGACTATATCAAAATCTTTCTCGATCCCTTGGGTCCTGACCTGGAATGCCTCACCGCAGCAGTGGATGCTGCGCATCGGCAGGGGAAACTCGTCATCTCTCACGCTACAAGCCGTGCACTCTGGATCACCGCAGAGCAAGCTGGTGTCGATATTTCATGCCATACTCCTCTGGACGAGCCCATAGACGATGCTTTCATCGACCAATTTCGGCACACGCTGAGTCACGTTGTTCCAACTCTCATCATGATGCAGTCCGTTGTCAACAATACTGGGGCCCCGTATGAAGCATATGCTATTGCGGCTCAAGGCAGCGTCACTGGCCTGCACAATGCCGGTGTCACCATTCTGGCTGGCAGCGATGCCAATACTGCCCCATTCGTGCCTGCGAACCCGCCATTCGGAGAGTCTCTCCACGACGAGCTGGAACTTTTGGTCACGGCGGGCCTCTCTCCCGCGGACGCACTCAGGGGTGCCACGTCTCTTGCTGCATCCTTCTTTGGTCTTCACGATCGCGGACAAATTAGAAGAGGCTATCGGGCGGATCTCGTCCTTCTCGGCGCCGATCCAACTGCCAATATTCAGAATTCGAGGTCTATCAAGAAGGTGTGGGCTGCTGGTGTGCTTTCAGATGTCTCGGGATGAGAGGTCTGTTCGACATACCATGGCATCTTGTTTAAGAGCATCAGTTAGACAGGCTTAGCCCCGTCTAGTGCCACTTCCTACTAATGGTCTTTGCGCAGCCAGCTTTCCATTCCCAGAACACGTTTCAATAGCTAGTATTGAATGAATTGCCCGTGGGCAGTTTCTGCACAGCCCAATCGCTCGTCAAGAGTCCCTGCGTTCAAGCCTTTTACGTTGACATGACTCGTAGTTGGAAGACTAAAGTAGGGGACTTGTAGGAAGGAGTCACGGCTCAGCTTACACCTGCACGGATTCAAAATGAGCGGGACTCGACGACTGAGTGGAGCTGCTAAGATTTGATTTGCTATCCGCTGGTCTTGCAGTTACAAAACACATTATCATGTACAAAAAGCGACGCAACCCCTGCCTAGACACATCGACACGCTAAGAAGGTCCCTGTGTGATTGCGCACCTACTCAAAGTTACTCGAAGGCTGAGCCGAAGGCTGCAGATGCATGGAGCCCATGATTGCCTCGCAAGGTCGGTCTACCCTGCCCTGCAAATCATGGGTGTTTGCCCCGCTGACGCTTATGAGCCCATGGAATGACACTGGAGTTCGACCCGCAGTCAACGCGTCAAGTCCGCCACGCCAAGGAGGCCACGAGATTCACATTGGCAAGAGTGGTCTGGTTGATTGAGAACGCCCGAGCCAGAACGAGCCCCGACTCCATTGACGGCGCCCATGGTAATCAACATGCCCGCCAAGGTCCCGCTTCGAGGCCATTGCTAGGCGGGTTGTCTCCTGTGCCACTCACACGTGAGCCAGCTAGCCGCTAAGCTGCGGGTAGCGGTGTAGTGCGACAGCCTGGTCTCAGTGATTCCCGATTGTAGAGTCTGCGAGGTCGTCTATCAGCGCCTCTAGGATTGAGGCAAATCTGCGGGATAGTTCCCAGTGCCCTTGGCGACGGAGAAGGTCAGCAACGTTGTACAATATGCTCGAATCGAATTGGCGAAGGCTGGCTGTGGGCGGCTCTGCTGCGTTTTGCGCCGACTCGCGTCCAAGATTGCTCGATCGCAGCTCGGGAATATCTATATCGCCAGGGGGCGCTTCGGCTGACCGAAACTTGGCATGGCAGTATATAACCAGTCCTGCATAGAATAGCGCTTTTGGGACATGGATAGCCGGCTCCGCGCTGATGGGCAGCGTCTGTAGGCGCTTGTAGATGAGCATGGCGTGGATAACACAACGCTGCCCCTCCAGCTCAGCCACCCAACTGCGGATACGTGCGAGATCTCCGTCCTTTATCGACGGCCCTTCGCGCCCTATCACGCGCTCTAACAGGTCGAAGCATACGTATAGTGACATGAATGCCTCGTGCCAGAGCACCATGAGGCAATGGGGGTCGCGACTCGGGTAGCGGATACTTGGAGAATACGCTTCATACCAAGTTGTTAGACGGCACCGAAAGTCTCCAATCATTGCGTCATTCAGAGTTGCACACCGTGCTTCGCATATTGCCGCGCTGTGGCCGGCGAGTAGTGCATAAGCGTTCAGGAATGCGTAGGAATTCGTCATTGCAGTCGTACCCACAAAAGCATGATCTTGCGGCTCGCTCGTAGACGGAGAAGAGTGTAGCGACTTGATCATCGTACGCCATTGAGCAGCTGTGGAGGCGACGAATAATTCATCTGGGCAGCAGCGTGGTAGTCTCCCGGGTTCATGTCGTAGTAATGGTTCGTGGTGAAAAATGGCTGCGAACTCAGAGTCATGAATGTGCAACGCCAGCAGAACTCGGATAGTTTCCTCTGCTTGGCACCATGACCTCCATGCCGTTCCCAGATCGTCAGTGTCGACAAAGTTGGCTTCCTGCAGAGAGTCTTTGATCTGAAACATCCCAGCTTGGCGGGCCCATGCAATGATGGTACCGTGGAAGCTTTCGGTCATCAGCAGATCGTTCGGGTTGCCGGAGAGCATCCCAAATGTCTGACCCAGAGCAACAGCTTGTGCCACAGCCAATGCTTCGTGACCGCCTCGGTAGAGATAGACTTCCCACTTGTCCAGTTAGCACTAGTAAGGCAAAAGGGCTTTGGATACAGACCGATGCGAGAATTGCCTTGTTCAGCTTCATAAAGATTCCCCTACCGCGAGCAGCAGCGCCGGCAGATCCCACGAAAAGAGCCCCCAGCGAGCAAATAGACAAGAGTAGAAGGGCATTCTCCGATGAGGGTCGAAACGAAGGCGCGTGGACGATGGGAAAGATGGGCTGAAATTTGGCAAAGTATAACTTGATGCAAATATTCTACGGCGCTGTCAGCTTGAGCGATCATGATTCGGTTCGGATATGCCAGTCGGATCTCGCCGGAGCATACCAGGAAGTCAGCTGATGGCAGAACGTCATCATGAAGACACGGCCGAAGCCGGTGTGAAAGACCAGCTCGATATGCCTCGTCTACCCGATCTTGGTTTTCCTGTCTCGTAGGTGCGTATGGATATGCCGCTTCGACAGCTGGCCGCGTGTGCCATCGGCTTCGGACTATGTTCCGGATGTTGTTGCTAGATGCCGAGTTGTCGGTGCTATAAGCTTCATTCGAAGGTTCGTTTGCCTGGCTTTGGGTAAGATTTGCAGGAGCGTCGCTATATCCCCATGGCGAACCACTTGCCGAGATGGAGGAAGCCAGTGCATTGATATCGAAAGTTCCCCCAACCAGCCAGGATGGCTCATGGGCATTGCCTCCAAAGTCGAATAAATCCAAATCTGTCCAACTTCCCCAGGCATTGGACGCCTGATCGACCCTGGGAGAGCCGGCTTGCTCGTTTGTAGAGGAGTGGATGGAAGGAGAGAGTTGACTTGTAGGTTCAATATTCATTCCAGGGGTAACCCAGTGATTGTGCGGGTGGGCAATATCAGCCATGGAGGCCATTGGGTCGGCAAAGTATGCGGGTTCATCAGGAGGATCATTTGCAGACAACACGTCATCATGCATATTGGACCGCCAGACAAGTCGCGGTCGGCCGGCTGCGGCATCTGCATCTGTGTCTTCTATCAGAGGGCTGCCACTTGAGAGAAATAGCGGCGCGAGTCTCTTCTTGGCATACCTGGAGGTGAAGGTATTGGAAGGCCTGCCATCGAAGCGAGGCTGCCTCCGACACGACCATGTGTTCGGGCGTGCCGGATCAAAGAGTCTCTGCATATGTCAGTTGTGAAGCCCAAACCAGATAGCAGCGGACGAACGAGGAACCTACCGGCGCCCATAGCTCTTTGGACAAACGTCACAGGCAAATGGCTTCTCCTTTGTATGAGACCGAATGTGCCGCATCAGGTGTTCCCTTTTCTTGAAGGCATGGTCGCATTGCGGGCATTGCCATTCCCTGCGTTGCCGGCTTCGTAGCTTGCGCTGGAGTTCGGCGTCAGAGTCTCTTGCGCTCTGGTCTTCAGCTTCTGCAGTCCCGTCGTCGACCATCGTCGTGGAAATCTGGGGTTGCGGGGGACGGATGCTGGGAAGCTGGGGCGGAGAACACATGTGGGTTTTGTATCCCCGCATTCCGCAGGTTTGCCAATGGATTTACAGTGGCAACTTAGTGAAGCCCCGGCCAAATGTCCAATCAGCGCTACTGCGGAGCCAGGCGCGTAATGGACCTCTTTTTTCTTGAAGAGCCGCTCATCATCTGCGCCATGACAAATTCTGGACATTGCATGCTCTTAAATGGTTCAGGTGCGTGCCCTTACTTTGACCCGAGCGCTGCCGATGGCCAGTATTTAGCGAAGCTTACGGTACGTATCGCGTCATTCGCCCAAGCCTGCAGATGCAAGAAATATTACATTGTGTTCAAACACCGTCGTCGTAGCACATACCGGATGGCACATTCTTTACCATACCGACCCTAACGGGATGCAGGAGAAGTAATGATTAAGGCATCTAATCGGGACAAGGCAATCTATGGCCGTTAAGGCTTCAACTTAGCTATTAAATTTCTCCTTGTCCACTTCTACAATGTGCGGAATTAGATCCCATGGATCCCACAACCCCTTCTTCAGCGCACACACAGGCTGCACACAATAATGCGAAGCAAATAGACTAAAACGAATGCACCTTCGAATTCCGGGTCAGGCGCCTGCAGGTCTTTCCATAGAAGATCAATGCGACCATTCCCACCAAGGTGATGCCAGCCGTCATCGCCATTAGAAGCATGACTGGCGGTACAAAGCTGTCTGCAGTTGCCCAGTCGTTCATAAAGTACGTCATCCCAAACTGCGAGGAGCCTCGTAAGCATATTATAACAATGGCCAGAACAGAATGGGCGAAGGGAAAATTCAGCTTACTCCAAAGGTGTTCTTGCAGACAGTGGCGATTGCCATGATCTCCCCTGCAATTGGCCTGTAGCAATCAATGGCGTAGGTGATGGAGATGGTAGGAATGGCGACAACCTGAACCCCAACGAAGCCGAAGCCGATGATGATGATGGCAGGCCATGGCCATTTGTCCTGCAAGCCAACGCCGAAAGCCTTTGCACACGGCATGGTTAGTTGGGTTTCCCAAGGGTGGCGAGTCTAGTCAGATGTACTCACAATTAGCCCTACAATAGCGTTAGCAATGAATGGGCTCAAAGACAAGAGTCGCATCTCCGGTTCTCGGATACCCTTGTTCCTCTCCGTTGCTTTCTGAGAGATATAGTCCGACCATGGTCCGGCTACGGCAAGCCCGACCACGCCCCCGACAACGAGTGCGAAGTTAGCGTATCCAACCTGCGCCGGCGTGAAGTTGTAAGGCGGCGCAGCGAGGCCTGGAGACTGCAAGATGTTGACTGCCAAGAGGGCATTCGATGCTGAACCCATCGCCATGGATGCCCAAAAGACGATGGGAAAGAAGAAAATATACGCTGGCGTGAAGAAGTGCCGGACGACCGATCGCCAGGCAGTTCGGTCGATTTCTTGAAAGATACCGAACTGGGCTCGGCTGGGCTTTCCGCTTCCCCGAATCCCGGCTTGGAGGTTCCGCATCAGTGTCGGCGAAACAAACTCGGCATGTCCTGAGCTCGACTCTAACTTGGCGTTGTCCTCGTTGGCTTGCTCCGATACCTGGACAGCCGGAGTAGAATTGTCTTTTCTCAAACGACGTGTCTCCGGGAAGAAAAACAAAAGGCTAATGATGTTAAGCCCCTGAGCGCCGGTACAAGCCCAGAAGAAAATTCGAAAGGAAGCAGCCTCGGCGATAGCTCCTGATATGATGGGGCCAAGGAAGAGACCAACAAAATAACACCAACTTGGATCATGCGTGAGCAGAGTGCTTGAATTTGGATGACCTTGTAACTTACAAGTACGATCCGACATATTTACCACGTTCGTGGAGAAAATAGATGTCAGTCACGACAACACTCATGATGCTCTCATTCGCAGAAGCCCCAGTCCCCGCGAGAATCCGGGCGGCTAGGAACGAACCATATGATGTCGCCGTTGCTTGCCAAATACAAGCACCTAAGTTCAGTAATGCGCAGACAAGGAGGGTTACCCGTCGTCCGAAAATCTCGCAGCTAGGGACGATGATGAAATTGCAGTATCCTAGAAGGATCACAGTAACCCCAGTCTTGATGAATTAGCATCACTATTCCAGCACAATTGTCCGTGGCGAAGGGATAAGCCATCAACACTGGCTGAGACTCTGCCGTCCCATCGCAAGGACACAAGATTATGACAATAAGACCGAAGAAGTACGAGAATATTGCCGACTCACCAGCAAAGCAACATCAGCCAATGACTTTTCCCATTGCTGCATGAAGATCGGTGTCAATGGCGCGATGGACATGGTTGGAATGACACTGGCGATGACGAAGATGCCTTGGTTGACAATAACCAAGGTTTTCCACAAAGTGCTCCAGTTCTTGAAATCCAAGTTAGCTTCTATCGACTGATTGATTCATAATTTCTTTGATTCAAAGGCCAAACAGTTGGAGAGCGTGGATGGACCTCTGTCAAGGAAACTCAAGGGCAGGGGTGGGGTAAAGGGTTGTAAGAAAAACACGAAGACTGGGTGATGCTAACAAGTGGATCTTGTGGATCGTCCGTCGGCTGCGGAATAAGGACGATTGAATCTTGATTGTCGGAATCGAACCTCGCTCCACCCATATCAGTCATGACCTCCGTGCCCGGCACAAGGTCGACCTCAGCCTCCCTCTCAATTCGGGGAGCCCGGGGCGTGGGGTTGGAAGGAAAGTGTTCGGCTTGCTCCATTTTCAGTGATGACAATGTCGTTTCTGAGGATTATTGAAAACTTCGATCGTCTTACGGGAGTCAGGGCTGACCAGCTCTATCATATGAACTTTGTTCTTTCCTGAATGTCCTGCAAGGATCCCCCAACCCCACAAAACAGGAAGCGGGAGTTGCGGGGAAAGTTTTTCGCGGTGTGGTGCAGTTGCAGGGCCCCAACTTGTGCCCCACGATTCCGTCGAAGGAACTCCGCGCGGTCGCGCCACGGAACGTTGTCGCCCCCGATTTGTGCGGGCCCTGTTTCAGAGGCAACCAGGGCAATGGTGGGTTTGCATCTACGACAAGTGAACCCACG
Source organism: Dactylonectria alcacerensis (assembly GCA_029931735.1). Taxonomy (NCBI): domain Eukaryota; kingdom Fungi; phylum Ascomycota; class Sordariomycetes; order Hypocreales; family Nectriaceae; genus Dactylonectria; species Dactylonectria alcacerensis. Next base: position 27,641 of record JAPMUZ010000006.1, on the reverse strand, counting down.
AGACATCTGGTTCGGTGGCGATCTGCTCTGTCCGTGATAATTGGTTGTTCCATCATGCGCACTAGAATACCGCACACAAGAGCTTTGGCATGCGATCACCAGACTTCATTTAATTTCTATCACACAAGAATTCTTCCAGGCTATTTTGGTATGCGTATATTTAACCAGCGCATTGAAGCAACACACTTCGGATGCAGATGGATTCCTGTAACATTATCACCTCCAAGAGAGAACAACGCTGGTATCCTTTCGCTGTAAAACCGAATGGCGCGTCACTCAAGCATCCAGGCGTTGTGCGTATCATTCTTTGCGTCTGGACGAGTCGACCACCTTCCATGTCACAACTACAAAACCATGTGTGTGCATTGTCCCGTAAGCATATGCAGTGTCTTGCTTAGACTTTCTTGGGTTTTATATAACGTCATATTTCACCTTGTTCACCAGCGTTCCGATTTTCTCAATCTGTATATCAATCCTGCCTCCATCCTCCAAGCTCACACGTGGCTTCTTGAAATATCCGATACCAGCCGGCGTGCCAGTCAGCAAGACTGAACCTGCCTCCAATGTCGTTCCTCGGGAAAGACAAGAGATTTGTTTCCTGACAGAGAAGATCATGTTCTTCGTGTTGCTGTCCTGCACCGTCTGACCGTTGTAAATGGCCTTGATACCAAGGGACTGTGGATCATCAATCGCGGAGGGGGAAACAAGCACCGGGCCTGCAAACTTGTTAGCAGGATTCTATGCGGCAATGACTAGTCAAGAAACGCACCTATTGGGCAACTGTTGTCAAGGCCTTTGAGAACGACCACTGTTTCGCCGCGAGCTGGAGGGTTCTCGCCGAAACATCGTTTGACGCAGTGTATCCAAGGACGTACTCCAGAGCCCTGTCCTCGGGAATATCTCGACCAGTTTTGCCAATTACAACACAGAGCTCGGCTTCATAGTCGCTCGTTCCGTCTTGGGCGCATTTTGGAATGGTAACGGTTGCTGGAAATGGGCCTGTGAGTGCCGCTCGAGGCTTAGTGAAGACCTCGAGCTCGTCTGGAATCGGGAAACCGCCTTCCTAATTCAGTGTTATTATTTATCTGCACGGATACGAGTTTTGGGACACATTTGGGATATTCGTCTGCGCTTACCTCAGCGTGATCTTTGTAGTTGAGCCCGAGGCACCGAATGTAATTACACTGCTCTCGGCTGACTGGGGACAGCAGCTTTGCGAGTATTTGTTAGCCTCTCCTGAGCCTTGCAGGTCGTTGCAACTTACGTGGTCCACGGTGAGCACATTCTTGGTCACCGTTCCGTTGAATATGTCTCCATTGATCAAGAAGGCTTTGACCTCAACGCCATTCAGACAATCGATCCAACGTCTCGCGCAGTATCAACCAACTGCCCAAGGTGAACTTGGCCATCTTCGACGGCCCTGAAACGAATCAAATGAGTCCAATTCTGCATCTTGGCCCTCAGTAATTGGTAAAGCCGTTGCTGTGGTCTCTGGTGTTGTTGGTGCTGATGCTGGTGCTGATGCTGGTGCTGGTGCTGATGCTGGTGCTGGTGCTGCCGCTATGCCACCTCGGCACAAGGGGTATGGTCCCTCTGTCTTATTTAGACCTTGCGGGCAAATCTCCCCACATTACCACCCGCAAAAGTTCCCCGCTTGCCCCGCAAAGTCCCGCAAAGCGAACTGTGGGGATGCAAAGAACAATGAAAAGAAATAATGGAAAAACTTGGGTATTTCAGGGCGCTGTGGGCGACCTAAATCGACCCTCCGGTTCACTAGCGACCAACCATGGCAGAGAAGGATCCTCTAGAGACGACTGACATCATTGTATGTGGCTGCGGGCCAACTGGCGCTATGGTGTCAGTGCTCTTAAGCCAGTACTCCATACCACATGTTGTTCTCGAAAAGGACTGCGAGGTGAATGCAGACCCGCGCGGAATCGCACTCGACGAGGACGGCATCCGCTGTCTCCAAGCATGTGGGATATACGATAAGATATTCACAGAAATTGGCCAGTGTTAGTTTGTCAGTTCCAGTCATCAGCTTCCGACTAGCCTGCTAACACGACGTCTCCAGGCATGGGCAATTTCAGGTTTATCGGCAAGGTGCATCATGACCTCAGTAGAAAGCCCTTCATGATGATGGATTATAGCACGGTACGTGCGGTACCACCGCCATCTCCGACCACCCTGGTACCAGAAGACACTTTTCTAACAGCAGCATATAGACAGAGGGAGGTACTGGCCATCCAGGCTTCATGTGCCACAAACAGCCATGCGTTGAGAAGCACCTGAGGTCTAAAATAACGACCCTTGGTGTAGCTAAAATGCGCCTGGGCGCACGCGTCACATCCATATGGGAGGACCAAGATTGGGTATATGCAGGCTACACCGACACGTCCAACCAAAGTCGTACAGTTCGTGGCAAATTCCTCATCGGTGCGGATGGCAAGACAGGCTTCACGCGCAAAATGTATCTGGAGCCTCAAGGCATTACACTGGACCAGGCCATGGAAATGCCGTACGAAGAAGAATGGGTTGCCCTCAACTGGAGGATCTCCCTTCCAACACCCGACACACATCCCGATTTCCCCCTCTGGGAGAAGGGGTATACGCCGCAGCAAGTCTACGATGAGTTCTTCCCCACTGACTTCCGATTCATGTGCAATCATGTCCGGCCTGCCGTTTGTGGTCGCTTCGGTCTTGATAGTGACAGACTTTGGCGTTTCGAGTTTGTTGTTCTGCCGGATGAAGACTCTGGAGAGATGGCGAAGCCGGGTCAGATTGCCAAAGTCGTTTACCCCTATATAACTCTCCCCGGCAGCCGCTACGGGCTCAAAGCGAAGCAAATCATGTACCCGCTGGATTGTGTTGAGGTCCTTCGCTGTCGACCGTTTCGGTTCTCAGCAAGAAGCTGCAACAAATGGGCGCTTGGCCGAGTCGTGCTCTGTGGGGACGCTGCTCATGTTTTCCCTCCGTTCGGCGGCCAAGGCATCGCGTCGGCATTTCGCGATGCCATCTCACTGGTGTGGCGCCTGCGCATAGCGGCCAACGACTCTGCTAGAGACCGGGAGACGCCGGACTACCAGAAGCTACTCCGAGGCTGGTATTCAGAGCGAAAACAACAACTCGACAAGTCACTCCGATCCACCGTTGAAAACGGAGATTACGTCACGGAGTCGAGCAGCGTCAAAGTTTTCCTGCGCGACTGGTACCTCTGGCTGATCCAGCTCGTCCCAAGCTGGAAACACTGGCTGCAGCTGGGAAATCGCAGAGATGGGATGGTTAGGTACCAGTGGCAGGAGGGAGTAGGAATGGCCTTTTTGCACAAACTTGGCGGCGGGAGGAACTTTCCCCAGGTCTACGCCGTTCGCATTACCAATACGCCGCGAAGTGAAAAGGTCCTCTTCACCGACGACATCATCTTCAGGCCTCAAAAGAAGGGGCTCTTTCAGGTGGTTGTCATACTACAGCCTCGCAGCGATGCCGACGGCGTAGAAACCGCACTGTGCGGCCTCGAAGAAATCTCTAATGGGGTCCTAAGGGACGGCGAGGCCACAGTGTTCCTTGACAACATCAAAGCTCATACCTTTGACTTGAAGGGTCGGCACATCTACCGGATCGCTACCGCCGCAGAGTTCACTAATGATCCAGTCCTAAGTGCAGGAAGGCCGGAGCCTAAGGGCTATGATCCGCATCGCATGTCCAAGGAAGTGGGGAACAAAACATTTGTTATTCTACGGCCTGATCGGTTCGTTTTTGCGGCCTGCGATACGAGATCTGACCTGGTCTATGCTGCTCAGATGCTTCGCAAGCTTGTTGCAACTGGGGCATTATAGTGCGGAAGTATACTTTTCCGCGCCAGTAGTAGCTTCTATATTTTCTCAAGATGGCATTTCAGGATGTATCATGAAGTCATAAACTTTCAATCTGTTGAAATGTATTGCCTGCACTGTGTTTTTTTTTTCTGCTAAAGGTCAGAACCATCATACTGAATTGATATGGGTCATGTTGAACAGGTCCGCCACGGCCCGCAGACAAACCGTCATCCAATATGAACAGCATCGCAGCTCTGGCTTCGGTAGAAAACTCATATGTACACTGACGATTGCCGGTTATTTCAACCCCAAAACCACATCCCTAGGCATCTCGATGATAAGTTGTTGCGATCTAAAGAGTGAGGGTGGTTGGGATACATGTTGTTGATTGACCCCAGGAGGGAGGCGGGCTGTGTGGGATGTACGGAGACTGATGGCCCCGAAATCGTAGCAGCCAGTTGGCCGAATCCAGTCTAGCGCTCAATGGCCTTTCATACCAATCTTGAAGATACCCAGCCTCATCTTCAGAATCATGTAGCAAGGATTGGCACAAGCAACAGCCATGATGACTTCAAAATGCCTAAGGTTATACGAGGCCTCATCATAGGCGTAGAAGCCACAAGAGTGCGATTGTAGTCGATATATCTATCGGTACTCTCCTCCCCAGCGCCCTCCTAATCTAAGAATGCCTTCGGCACTTCGGGCCCCCATACCGCCAAGCTCTCGTTTCCCGCAGGCAGATGTCCAATAGGCGTATCCTGGTTGACTAAATCTCCGTCTGCGTAGTGCTCAATCATGTTACCAGTCGTGTCCCACCAGTAGTCAAAGATCTGGCTTCCCAAAATATGACGACCAACGCCCCACACACTCTTATATCCTTTCCCGGCCAGCCATTGATGGCCTAGCTGCTGCGTATCGAAATCGTGAATCTCGAATGAGCAGTGATGAACATGCGATGTCTGGCCTTTGCTCAGGAAGATGGTGTGGTGATCTACATAGTCGTTGCCTCTATCAATATGGGCGAAGACAGCGACGTCCTGGTCGATGTTGTTCTCATCTCGGACATACAGCAGGTCGGTGGGTACGAAATTGAAGTTACGAGTATACCAGTCGAGCTGCTCAGTAAAGTTACGTACGCAGAGGCCGTAGTGGCCAAGCTGTTTTGTTGTCCTCGTCAGTGGGCGTGCCGTCAGATGTAAGGGTATAGGTGTGTGTTCAGACCTTATGCACCGCCGCTGGCCCTTCATCAAAGCGCTGGAACCTTCTCTTGCGCGGCTTGTCGGCCTCAAAGTTGACAATGAGTCTCTCGGGCATCTTTCCTGTTTTCGCTGGCTCCTGGCCATGGATGAAATTGATCGGGAGCCCCTCGGGGTCGTAGGCGGTGACCAAAGAGCCGCCACCGGGCGCGTCGTCCAACGACTGGATTTGACCAGCGCCTTCTAGCTTTGATGCCTTGACCAGGTCATCGTATGTCTCCACCTCGAATGTCCCGCCGAGGAACTTCTTGGGTCCCTGCTGCGCGTAGTAGACATACTGGTCGACTCCATATCCCTGGAACCACACGCGATCTTCGGTCTCCTTGACAGCACGCATGCCAAAATCGTGGAGAAACGTCCGGATGCTCTTTAGGTCGGGATGCTGGTATCGCATATGTACCAGCCTGACGGCGTGGATCTGTTGTGCCGGATCAATGCCACGCTCCTGTCTCCATTCCGCAATACTCTGCCCATTAGGCCCGATGGCTTCTGTGTCCGGCACGGAGGCCCCGGCGTTGAAATTGGTGAGATTTGGATCCTTGGATGTGGCTGTTAGCCCTTGTGGTAGCCCAATAGGAAATAGGACATACGTACGCTGCTCATTGTGAGTCGTAGGGTGGCTTTACAATAACCCTCGAATGTCGTTCTCTTTACTGAATGATTGGCGGCAGTGTTTTGAAAACTGTATGGTAGTGCGTGGCTAGAACCCTTCACCGTATTATAACCAACGCCAAGGTCATTTCAGTGCAAAAGCAGCTGCTCACCCCATGCCTTATGCGCCACCGCAGCGGGGCACATGGCTGTGTTTCTCCCACAGCCTGCGGGGCGCGGGGCACAAAGCTGTGTAACCCCCCATGTCTCGCGGGGCCACCTTCATCCTGCAGGCTGCTCTTCTTCATTTGCGGGGCAACACGAAGTAATTACGCGCCACCAGCGATACCAGAAGTAATTCTGCCTCATTCTCCCATGTGGCGTAGTCGATATCATCCACACACATGCAGCCGATCTCATTTCCCTGGTCGTCCCAAATCGATTGAGGTCGACCACAAGTCTAATACGGAACGTATCGCCCCTGGCCTTGGATCAAGAGCGTGCTAGACAGTGTTCTAAAGAAAAAGGTGTTTCTCGCTCATTAATTGTAGTCCTGTCTCTGGCTTATTATTGTCTCCAACCAGAAACACAAATGATGGCTTCGTACGGAGTAGATTGGCCGCGCAATGTCGATGTGCCGATTCCGTGTCTCGCGGCAGCCTAGTCGCCGGAAATTACCCTTTACATCCGCAAGACAGAGTCCATCCAGATGTAGGCCGAGGCCATTCGAGAAGGAGCTTTGAACAAACAGTAATCTTTTCCTCAACTAGTGCTGTCCTCTATTTTTATTCTGTGGTTCAAATCGCCCGGCCGTGATAATTCTCGACGCTACTCTCCGACCGAGTCCTCAAGCTCTCAATTTCATAAGTCTGCGTCACCATGATTCCATTCGCATCTTGCCTCTTTGATCCAGAACTCGCGTCGCCCTGTTTGACCATCTCCTCTTGACTCTCCGACTGTTCAATCATCGTGACACCTATCTGCGTGATTGAGTATCGGTCCTTCGGCTTCTTGGTGGACCACGCGGTCAACTGGTGGTTTTCGTATTTTTGTCCTATGTTGTTTCCTGTGCTCGACTCGTTCCCAGTACCGTAAACGCCTTGCCAGAACTTGCGCCGAATGATAGGGTACACCATGGGTGCTTGGCCGACAAAGATTGCGACGAAGTCTTCGCGGATCGTCCACATCGCCGAGACGCCTTGCTACTTAAGCTGGTAGGAATCAGTGAGGGTCTGGGAATGGCTGACATGGAAGGTGAGCACGACCCGAAGGATCGCAGCCATCATGCAGAAAAGTCCGAGACCAAGGAGGATGTATAGCCCGATTTTGCGCCAGATGCTGGTCCGCATGGGTGCGACGACCTAAAAGTCTCTATTAACCAAGGCCAATAGTTCGAGAGGGGAATTATGCTTACCGGAATTGGAATTAGGAAGATGCAAAAGTCCGTGATAAGGTTCAAGGCAAGTACTGTGTAAAACGTAACCCTGTTTTGTGGTACACACAGACCTACGGCCTCGCCGCATTAGCCATTCAAGGTTCACATCACCCGAGAACATTGATTAGCGCACCTTTTGGGTCTGGATACACCTGCCACAACTTGCGGAAGGGAATGCACGTCAAGGTCAGGGTGAGAATGATGGCGATGGCTGAAGCACCAACGAATCCCATGACGGGATAGATAGCGCGTTCGACCCACAAACCCCTGACCAGCCGCCGGTAAAAGAAGAGTATGTTGAATTTCAAAGTCCAAATAATGACAGCGTAGCTGTGAAAGCTGACCAGAAACATCTGAGAGCCATACTCCCAAGGCTTGCGCTCCTCTAACGGCATGGTCTCTCGTTGCTCAGGAGTCAGTAGCGAGGTATGCTTCCCTTGAGCTTTGGTGATGAAGATGTGAGCAATGACTGTTACGGTCGTGTACACGATCTAGTTTTGCGGGTTAGCAGGCCGCGGATTCCCCTATGTCTCGTCAACAACGAAACCACTTACCCAGGTAAACCAGACGAGGTAGTCATCAGGCCTGTATCCCCGGACGCCAACCTGTTTCGTCCTTACAAGAACTCTTGCGGCAATCATCAAAGTCCCAAAGCCGTAGAGAGTCCATATCTCAACCAGATTCGGGGTGAAATCCATGTCTGACCGTAGATAGAACCCTCAAAGAGTCCCACAAGTCCGAGAGAAGAAGATTACAAACAAAAAGAGATAGAAGTTTATTGCCAGAAGAGGCAATTGGTCGATCGCCGGCGCACAAGATATTTTGCAGGGAAGATGCTGAAGTTTTGTGCTGCAGGTCGACGTAATCGGTCGCATGCCAAATGAGCAAGAGTCATGCTATTCATATAACCCCTTATTGCCAGTTGAATAACTTTTCGCACGTGCGGCATCACATGATCAGGAAAATCCTTCCGCAGCCTAATTTCCTCCCCCTTTACATCATACTGTCTATCCCGATCATAACACTCCTCTACAACGCTACCAATACCCCGATTTTAATCGCTTTTTCATAATAGATTGTGAAAATGAGTCTCTCTTTATTAATAACCCCAATTTTATAATGATAGATGAATTTTCTAACGCATTACAGAGTAAGATCGACCTCTTTATAGACGAAGAGCCTTCGCCCCTAAGCATAGTAGAAAATCCTTCAATATAAATCCCTCCGCTGCCTGAATCGCCGACTTTTAATACATTCAATGACCTCTTTACCTTCCTTTAAGACTTCTATCTTAATAATAGCGCTGCCCTCATTAAGATAGCTGCTATGAAGAAGCCAGATGCTACTAGAACCCTATAATTACGATATGTCTCCCTTGGCTATGATTGTAGCCTGGCTTTGTAAGGGCCTTAGTTTATAGGGCTTCGATAGCTAAAGAAGAGGAAAATCGACTGCCTATTTAAGATCACAGTGAAATCTAGCTCGGCTACGAACAATCTTTAGGTCTATTAACCTAAGGGCTGTTATAACCACCCTGCCTCTCATGACCCCTCTGCTTACCTCATCTATCGAAGAAGGACTTAAGCATAGCACGCCCTTATGCAGTCACTCATTCAGATAAATTCTCTTCCTGCTTAGGAAATGGGTGAAATTCTTTGCCTTTTAATACTAATACTAAGCTATTTTATATAAAAAGATATCTACAATAACCGTTAACGCCTCTAGCAATAGGCTCTCAGTAGCCTAACTATAACCCAGTCCTAGATCTCTATCTTATGGTTATATAGTCTATAGCATTTTATTAAATATAAAGATAATAATAAGAATTACATTTAAGCGGTCTTTTAGACTTATCCTTAGTATAAGACTTAATAGAAGCATTTCCTTAAGGTCCTTAGTCTTAATAATATATATAAGACTAACCGCTTTAAGATGCCTTTCTTCTAAGTAATTAAGATATTAGACTAGTAGTCTATAGTTAACTTCGCATTTAGCCTTATTAATAATAAGAAGGAAGAGGCCTATCTTTAGCTCTATTAGCAGCTCGATACATACTAGTAAGAGCTTCATCTTCTAACCCCTTCTATAGTTATTATAAATAAAGAAAAGGCTCTTAAGAATGCCCTCAACCAGGTTTTCCTAGCTATATAGTAGTAACTATGCGTTTAGCATATTAATGTTAATATAAAGGCAAAGATTAGATTATAGTAGAATTCTAATAACCTTAATGACCTTAAAGACCTTAAAGCCAATAGCTCTAAAGCTAATAATGCCTTAGAGACTGCGAATACGATCATATCATCCCTTAATGCACTATGAGAATACGAACCTGACCTCAAACGCCTAGCATCATAGCCCTCATTGCCTCTCGATGATATATATAGCTGCGAAGGGATGTTTAAAGCATAGAAACGTATTATCTATGCCCCTATAGAAGCCGAATTTAAGGCTTAATAGAAGAGGCTTAATAATATATATCCTCTTTAACACTATATTCTTAGTTACATCTCTAAGGAATACATAGCCTAGCGGCTTTAATAAGCGAAGTATTATATTAATAACTATTGTAATTTTAGCTAGAGGGTTAATAGCCCTATAGAGACTATATATAAAGATATAAAGTTATTCTTAGTAATTAGTATAAGCGATCTTCTTACTCTTTATTAATCCCTTAAATAGATACTTAAAAAGAAGACGTAAGACTATATTTAACAGGCTGTGAATATAAATATGCATATTTAGACTAAATTCTTCTATTATAAATAGCTTTATAATATTAATACCTAGGTTTCTTATATTACTATTAACCTAATGGCTTATTAAGCCTGTTTTATAATAGTAGCACATTATATTAAAAAGAACTTATGCCTAAAGCCTCTGTCTATATATATAGGCAAGTTTATATAGCAATTTGCCCTTCTATATACTCATTAGATCCTAGAGCAGTGTCACAACCCGTGTATTATAAACGTTTAGCATTACGTAGCTCTTATAAATTTCTTACCAATCATAAGTAATTACTATAAAACATAGAATGATTACTATAATCACTCTTATAATTACTATAATCACTTTTACAATTACTATAATCACTTTCTATAACTAAGGTAATTAAACCTTATATTATATAGTATATAAACCTAAAGAACTAACTATTACTAAGATACTAGCTCCTTAGCTATTAATATAACTTAGTTACTTTAATCTACTCTAATTACTATAACGTACTTGATAAGCGAGTGTAACAAACAAGCGAGTGCAACACCGATACTATACACCTAAAAGGCTAAACTTTAATTTTTCTAAAACTAGCTATATAACTAATTAAGACTTAAAAAGTATAATTTAAGTATTTAACTAAAAAAGTCACAAGTTATTATTTTCTTTAGATTTTTAAAAAATCTTTATAATTTTTAAAAAATAAAAAACTTAATAAAAACAGTGCGAATAAGGCTTTTCTTAATAACTTTATAAAGAATTTTTTTAAAAGTCTAGAAAAAATATTTAATAAATCTTTACTTAATAATTAAGATTATGTCATAATTTTAACTAGCTTACTTTATTTTTTATTTTTAGAGAATTATTTTTGCTTATAGTGTAAATACTAGGAAATTTCAAGTGTTGCACTCGCTTGTCTGTTGCACTCGCTTATCACGTACGTTATAAAATAAAAGAAAGCTTATAAGGATCGGATCCTTAAGAAAAAAAATCGCTTATTAAAAAGGCAATAGTTAAATAATACTAAAAAGAATATAATTAAGATAAATAAAGTATTAAAGAATATAGTACTCTCTCTCTTAATAAAGGATTTTAATACTAAGCTAATAATAATTTAAGCTAATTTACTATAGTAATTAATAATTAATACTAAAAGAGTTATAATTAAAATTAGTATTATTAGTACTAATAAGTAGTAAAAGAGAGTAATTAAGTAAGAGAATATTAAATAAATTAATAAAGTTACCTTTTAAAAGATTAATAAAATTATTAAAGAATAATTAAAATAACGTACTTAATAAGCATGCACTGCATTTAAGTATGCACTATATTAAGATTTTCACTTTAAATTGCATTTTCAAATAATTCTTAAAAATCTAAATTAAGCTTAAAATAGCTATAACTTTATATATAGTTTATTCATTATATATATTATTTTTAAGAATTATTTTAAGTTATATATACTTATAGTACTAGTAGTATAAAATTCGCATTATTTTTATTAATATTTTTATTTATAATTAGCTTAATAATTTTTTTAAAAGTCTAAAAAAGATACTAGCTTATTAACTTTTTAGTTAAATATTTAAAATTAAATCCTTAAAAATCCTAGACTTATATAACCTATTTTAAAAAAATTTAAAGTTTAGCTTTTAAAGTATATAATATATATATAATGCATACTTAGATATAGTGCATGCTTATTAAGTATATTATAAGTCTTTTTAAAACTATAAGAATAATTAGTATAGAATATTTATAAACTTCTTATATATAACGTATTTAATAAGCATGCACTATATCTAAGTATGCACTATATATATATTATATATTTTAAAAGCTAAACTTTAAATTTTCTAAAATAGGTTATATAAGTCTAGGATTTTTAAGGATTTAATTTTAAATATTTAACTAAAAAATTAATAAGCTAGTATTTTTTTTAGACTTTTAAAAAAATTATTAAGCTAGTTATAAATAAAAATATTAATAAAAATAGTGCGAATTTTATACTACTAGCACTATAAGTATATATAACTTAAAATAATTCTTAAAAATAATATATATAATGAATAAACTATATATAAAGTTATAACGTATATGATAAGCGAGTCGGAAATACAAGCGAGTCGGAAATTACAAAATACACCTTAAAATGAAATTTTAGAAAATTTCTTAAAAAATTAAACTAGGTCTAAAATAGCTAAAATTTCAAACCTAGCTTATTTATAATATGTATTATTTTTAAGAATTTTTTTAAGCTATATATACTTATAGCGCTAGTAATATAGAATTCGCACTGTTTTTTTTACTATTTTTACTTATAGTCAGCTTAATAAAATTTTAAAATTCTTTAAAAAAATACTATCTTATAACTTCTTTTCTAATTTATTCTAAAAATGTGTTTTTAAATCTTAATAAGTCTTATATCTAGTTTTAAGAAATCTAAAATTACTTATTTTAGCTGCACAGTATGCTTTTCCGACTCGCTTGTATTTCCGACTCGCTTATCATGTACGTTAGCTATTTTAAGCTTAATTTAGATTTTTAAGAATTATTTGAAAATGCAATTTAAAGTGAAAATCTTAATATAGTGCATACTTAAATGCAGTGCATGCTTATTAAGTATGTTAGATATTTGTTAGATAGCTTGTATAACTAATTAATGACCTTAAATATGTGTGTATATTATGTATCTGTTCACTATAGCCCCTGCCTTTTAACATTAGGAAGGTCTAGCTCTCCTTTCTTCTTAATATAGGCTAGCTAGCCAGAGGCTCGGCGAGCCTTTTCTGAGTCAGTCCTGACAACCCCCTGCTTCTTATATGACTCCTTAGTGCCCTAGTGTTCTAACATACCTCCAATTTAACACACCCCTTTAGCTTAAAGGCATAGCCTTTAGGCTGACTTTTAGGATTACTAGGGCTTTCTTTTCTTCTTCTAATTCCTGCTTCTAGTTTCAGACTAGTCTTACTAAGAGGTTAGAGAGCTTTAGCTACTAAATGAATACCTTAAAAGCCTCTTATGAAAGGCTCTTTATAAAGCTATTAGCTAATAGTTAGGCTAATAGTATATAAATAACATTAATCCGGCCTTATATGACTTTTTAATAAAGCCAGTAGTTATATATATTAATATACTAGAGCTTTATATATAATTAGATAAGCTCTTCTTTAACTAAGTGAATAGTCTGCTTATTATTATATTGGATAGTTATTTAGGAAGGAGGGGCGACTCTTTACTAAGCGGTTAGTAAGTGTAGGTTAATATATAAGGATAAGATAAGCTGGCTTATAAAGAGGGCTTCTTTTACTACTTATAATAAGGCTAGTAACTCGGCCTTTATTATTAATATTATTATTATATCTTACTTATTAGCTCTTTAAGAAGTCATACTATTAAAAAGGCTTATAGTAAATGCTTATAAGCTTTAACAGTCTAGTAAGTTATTAGTAAAACTAGTATTAGAAGTTATTAAAAGGCTGTTGTTTTTACTACTAGGCTTAGCTCTATATTATAAGGAAAGTCCTTATATTTATAAGAAATACTAGAGAACTCAGTCTATAGCTTTATATTACTTAAGGCCTAGGTTTTAATTAAATCATACTAGCTTACTTATTATAAAAGCAATATCTAGCCAGGTTATAACTATAGTATATATAATAGTTCTAACCTTCTATTAGTATAGTAATGCGATTATAGTAGGACAGGGGTTAGATAGGGTTATAAGGACTAGAGATTTAACTCTCTAGGTTTTGGGATTTTTCTAAGGATTTTTCAAAAGATAAGAGGATTATTACAAACATTAGCTTTAATAGCTAGAGAGGCAGAGAAGCCTCTTAGCTATAGGACTGGATAGTACTATTATTTTCTAGACTATATAACTATTAATTTCATTATAGGTTTCCTGTTTTTCTATTAAACCTCTTTTAATTTAATTAAATACGCCCTTTTTCTATAAGCTGACTAACTATGTCTACAGTCTTCTACCCAAGCCCGGATCTACTACTATAACCTTTATCTTTTCGAGCCTTACTACAAGCCGCTGCAGTAATCCAACCCGATAGAGTGTCTAATTAGACACTTTCCTAACTATCTTAAAGAGACCGGCCCGTTATCTTCACTTGCGGTAGCGCTAGAAGCAGCTGCTGCTAACCTCTACTAGAGGCAGCGAGATGGCGTTAGTCGCGTTTAGCCCTTATAGCTCTGGAAAGATAGCTAGCTATTTGAGTATGGTTTCTTCCTTATCCGCTAAGGTTATTTTATTAGAGGTTATAGTAGGGCAGTAAGTCTGTTATTAACTGAGTATAAAACTTAGTATTAATAAATACACCTTTTAGCTATAGTTACTAAATAACTTAATAACTATAGAATGAGTAAGAATAGAAGACTTAAAGAATCTTATTAATTCTAAAAAATATAGAGTCATTTATTAAGAAAAAGGAGGTTAGGTCTTAAGAAAAGTGGAAATAAAAGTAAATACTAAACTTTTACTAAAGCTAGAGCTGGTTTTAGCTAACTTATTTATAAGAAAAGCTCTAAAGCTTAAGAGTATTAGAATAGCTAAGAAAGCGTCTAATAAGATAGTCTATTATAAGAAAAGCTAATTAAAAGAAAGAAAACCTAGTTAGGATTATATTCTAAATTAATAGATATTTAAATAGTAAAGTATTAATAAAGCCTTAATTAAGTAAATTATAGTATTAGTCTTATTATTAGTATAAGTAGTTATAAAAAGCATAGCTTTAATAATATTATTATATTTAGTAATAAGAAGTAAGAGAAAATAACTAAAGAAAAAGAAAATGAAGAAAGGGCTACTATTAGTTAAAAAGGCATTAGATTAGAATAACGCTCTTATATAATTATTAAATAAAGAGATTTCTTAAAGAATAATTATTATATTTTATACTTTTATATTAACCTTATAGTTATAAGAAATAGCTAGCTATTAGATGCTTCTTTTAAAGCCTATTAATAAGACTAAAGGGAATAAAATTATTATATTACTAACCTTAGACCCTAAGGAGACTCAGAGTATAATAGATTGCTATTACTAACTAAAATCACTCTTTATTAATTAAAAAGCATCTAATAGAACACTTTTACTTAATTAAATACTAAAAATATAAAATACTAACTAATAATCTTATAATTAATTAACTTTTAGATTAAACCTATAGTAATAAAAACTTTTTAAAGACCTTATTAACTTAGGATCTAAGCTAAGTAATAGAATAATAACTTTAGAACTACTTAATAATAATATTAAAGCTAGATATAAAAAGGCAGAAGTTCTTTTATATAAATTCTATAATAAATTCTTTAGTAAGAATATTTCTAGCTTCTTATAATTATATAAGAACTATCTTAATAGTAGACTAAGTAAGCTAAAAGAAAGGAGGATATTTATACTTAACTTTATTTATAATAACTACTGTCAAATTTTAGAGTGAATTGCTTGTATTCATATATTCCCCCTTGCGGCTTGAGGTTTTAGAGCAAGCTCTATATGCCTTTTCTATGCTATGTAGAATCAACTGGAAGTTGCTTACTAAGCCTATAGCAATAGGTAGCAACTATCATCTTTAATAACAATATTTATCAGCTTTTCAAGCTACTTCTATAAGCTTCCTTTTACTACTATTCAACACACCCCCTCAGGCTCAAGTAGGTCCCTATTAAGCCTATATTTCATAGGTAGTCTTCCATATTTTAGAGCCTTTCTTCTATTCCTTCCTGCTTCTAGTTCTGCTGTTTTTCCTAGATGTCATCCAGGCTAAGTTAATAAAGGAAGCGGTTCCATTTTCCTGCTAGCAGGGCCTTTGTTAAGCTGTCTGCAACCATATCTATTAACTTAGTATATTTAACCTGAATTTTCCCTCCTTAAACCTCCTGCCTTAGCTAGTGATTGTGGATATCTATATGCCTTAGCTTGGTCTTTAAGGTAGCTATTTCAGCAGTCATAAGGTTAATAGTCTAAGTGTTGTTATAGTCAATCTGGATGATTAAGTTATTTAGTTAAACTATAAGCTCCTTTAGTAGTCAGCTTATATAGAGGGACTCTTTAGCTGCCTATACTAGGGCTAGGAGTTCTGCTTCTATTATAGATATAGTGACTATATCTTGCTTACTAGCTCTCTAACCGATCAACCTATTAAACAGCTTAATTATATAAGCCTGCGAACTTTTTTAGTTAAGGGTATTATCTATGAAGGAGGCATTACTAGTAACTTTGAGGCCACCAGGCCTTCTAAAGGCTAGGGCTCAGTGCTTAGTGTATGTAAGGTAGTGGATAACGCGGTTAGCAGCTTCTTAATAGGCTCTGCCTAGATTGGTAAGGAATCGTGCCAATCTGGAGACAGCGAAGGCTATGTCGGGTCAGGTGTTAATAGCGATATAGAGGACTGAGCCGACCTTGCGTTAGTAGTGTTGAATTTCTGCTAGGGTTGCTAGCCCTATTCGAGGCTGTAGCTCTATTTAAGTCATTAGTACTATAACTGTTCTTTTATTAGCTAGGTTTGTAATTTTATTAATATAGGCTATTTAAGATAGCTAAATCTTTCTTAAGGGTCAGTCTTATATAACTTCTATTCTAAGGAACTATTATATAGGATTGCTGTCTATTAGCTTATATTTTAATTGGAGCTATTTAATCATTTCCTTAGCCTTATCTTCTTGAGCTTTTCAGTAGGCTATAATAATATTATTAATATAGAAGAAGAAGAGGATTCCTTCCTTCTTAAAGCAGCAGGGCTCGTAAGGAATTTATACATAACTAAGCTCTAAGAGGGTTTTTAAGAGCTCCTTTTACTATAGTAAGGGAGAGACTCATAGCCCGTATAAAGCTTTATTTAGTTATAAAATAGTCTCTGCCTTCTTATATTCTGGAGGTATATATATAAAGATATCCTAATTAATTAGAGTATATATAAATACATTAACTATATTATATTAGACTATTTCTAAGTCAAACTTGGCTACTATCGCTATTAGGGTTTAAAAGGACCTTCTAGCTAGTATAGCTATATATATCTCTTATAATCTCCCTTTAGCTTATTAGTCTCCTCTAACCACTAGCCATACCTTACACTTCTAAAAGCAGCTATACTTATTACATTTATAAATATATACCTATATATAGCTGAGGACTTATTATTCAAAGGCTTAAGGGTCTTTAGCTCATATCTTAGTCTAAGACCTCATTTCCTTATGACTTTAAAGGTAATCTTCTTCAGCCTTTTAAAAGAGTTTTCTAAACGGATGATCTATAAGATCTTAGTATTTCCTTAGGAGTAGTAGCAGATTGCTTTTATATATCTTCACTCCCTAACAGAGCTTCCGTTCTATTAAAGTATGCAGAGGGGTCTTTCTTCTGGCTAGGAAGGCTGCCTGCTAAAGAACTGTTATTATACCTTCATTCGTCTTAATCGTAGGCTTGACTTCTTAATAGAGCGTTTAGATAGAATATACTAGAAGGGCTGATAGTGGCGACTCTAGTAGCATTAGAAAAGGGACAAATTTTGCCGTTATATATAGACTGCTAATATATTTGACTATTTCATTAGCTTCTTCCGCTAGTTGTATTCCCTTATCGTTAGTAAGAGCGTTTATTAGAAGGGTTATTTTAAAGGAGTCTTTAGCTTTGAATTCTTCGAAGCTATCTTTATCTAGAAAGGCAGACTCTTATGCGAATTTAGCTATTTTATTAAGATTGACTTTAAGAAGATCATCCTTAAATCATTCCCAGTCTCTATTACAGATCTTATCTTTATTAAATATAACGTCTTGAGTATTAACTATCCGGTTAATTATAGGAATCCAGATCCTATAAATATTCGAAGACCTATAGCCTACTAAGAAGCTAATCCAGCCTTTAGGCTTAAGTCACATTTTGCAGTTAACCTTCTATTAGGCTTCTGAGGTCATTGTATAGGCCTTATAGCTAAATGCTTATAAATATATCTAATCTGGCTGCTTTTTCAGTTATAGAATCCCTCTAGCTTTAGCTAATGCTATATGCAGTTGATCATATGGGGTCTTCCAGCCTGACCTATAGCTAGGCATGCGGTTATATAGATAAACAGCTATTCTTCCGATTTCTGGCTATAACTGATAAGGAAGCTTAGCTCCTGTCTATATAGCCCTTTTTTTATCCTTAATTACACCCCCTGAGCATTCAGCGCTGCCGTTTTAGGCTTATGTATGCAGTACTAAAGGCTCGAGGATAATTACTCTATCTCTAAAGAAGCCTCCGACCTTCAGTTTGACCTCTGTAATCTTATTATCGCATTCAATAACTCTAACCTTAAGGCTATATTGCCATTCAATATGACCTAGGAAGGCTTTAAAAGCTACGATAATAGCATCTATTATACGGACTATAAGATAGTAATCCTAGATATATCCAGTAGCTCAGTAGGTTAGCAATATCTGTAAAGTATAGCTGCCTATGCCTTCTTCATAGTCATAGAAGTTAATAGCAATACGCTCGCCAGTAGTCTGATCAGACTGCCTCGGGGCCCGTCTGACCTGCCTCTTAACCTTTAATATCCTACAGGCTTCGCATTTAACGGTAGTTAGACCTCGAATTCGCACCCCTTAAGATACTAAGACTAAGTGTTCAAGAGCTTATGGCCCCGGGTGCCCTAGGCGGCTATGCTAGCGGATAGCTTCTCCTATTAAAGGGGCCCGTTTAGTATAAGAGGTGAATTTCCTATAGGCTATAAAGGCGGCCTTTAAGGGCCTTGCTGAACTATATTTAATAACGTATTAACCGTATAGGTCTTAGATCGGGCATGTAAGTGTTCGATCGAGCTATTAGAAAGTCGTTAGGTCGTGCTGGTTATCCTAATAGAGGCCTTTCTTTCGTAGTTAACGTAAGGAGACTAAGGTCATAAGGAGTCAAGAGCAGTAAGCTATATCTTTAAGCATTAGGGCTCGATTTCCTATAAGCCTAATAGTTATAGTTCTATAGTTTAAGATAGGTAGCTTTCAGTCCTTAGCCTAGATAAAGTCTCCTAAGATAGCTTATTAGTAGTTAGCTAGTCTATCTAGGTTATTTATAATTAAGATAGTGGCTCTAGGGTTAAGGATTATAGAGTTTTATAAGGGATAGTTATCCTTTTAGACTATAAATGCAGCCTTAATTATAGTAATTGCTCGGCCGTATAGTTATTAATCTTCTTAGCCTTCCTCCTTTAGTTATGTAATTCTAGCTTCTGAGGTCTTAGTTCTTTTTCGTCTAAAGGCTTTAACTTAGGCCTATAGGTCTAAGTCTTCTTTAAGGGCTTTTTCTACCCTTTTCTATAGCCTTTCTCAGGCTTTAAATCCCTTCCATACCTAACTTAGAAAGACATAAAAGCATTTCTTCAATTCGTAGAATAGTCTACACACTGGGCATTTCTCCTATCTCTCTTTAGGAGGCTACTGACATTTCTTTCCTCTCTTCTTCGAAGAGTAGTACTAGTCTTTAATAGTAGAGGCATCCCCCTTATCATCCTAAGGGTCCTCCCTAGCATAACTTATAGAAAACGCACTATAGGCTACTTAGCCCTTTATAGCTTTTGTATTTTAGAGCTCGTTTTAGAAGTCGTTCTCTAAATCCTAGTATAAGAGAGCTCCCTTTTATAATAGAGGCTTTGAAGAGATTTTATATAACGCAGTCTAGCTTAGTAAGACTTATGCGGTTATATTAAAGAAGTCCTAAGCCTACGCATAGCTATATAGGGTTTCTGGAACCTCTTATTATTACCCTTTAGCTAGGGTTTCTTCCTATTAATCTAGCCACTTAAAGGCTTAGCTTATGCTCTTTAGGGCAATTTTCATTAAAGTAAGATATTTAATTCGAATATCTCTTACTTTGTCTTCTTTAGACTTACTACATTAGGCCTATAGGTTCTAATGCTATTCAAATATCGATTCGTAGGATTAATAGTAAGTTAGAATGAGATTCAGAAAGATAGTTCTAATAATCCAGTCTTAAAGGCTTCTAAGAGCCTTCTATTCCTTTTTGAAGATCTTCTCTTCGAGCTAATAGAAGGTAAGATCTTATTAAAAAATCTTCTGGCCTTGATCGGTTAGATTAGATATAGACCATCTTCCGCTGGTTATTTTTTGGATATTATCTGAAGAGCTTTCTTTAGAGTTAGCCGTCTAAGACCGTATTATACGTTAGGCAGTAGCTATTTTCATGTATTTTCATTTTCTGATATTCAGTATAACTGGTTCTTCTTTAAGAAAAGTCTTCTTTTTGAGGTATCGTTAAAGCTTAAGACTATTAACTTAGAGGAAAAATTCATACTCCTAATTACAAAAGTCGCCAGGCTTAGAGAGGGTTATTATAAGACCTTCTTTCTAGGGCTTAGATAGAGATATTATATATATAAGAAAGAGGTCCTAAAAGCCCTTAGTATAATAGATATTTTAAGGTATTGAAGATATTAAAATAATAATTTTTTAAGATAAATCGGTTAAGGTAGTGAGACTCTTAATTATTAAATTTTAGAGTGAATTGCTTATATTCATATATTCCCCCTTGCGGCTTGAGGTTTTAGAGCAAGCTCTATATGCCTTTTCTATACTATGTAGAATCAACTGGAAGTTGCTTACTAAGCCTGTGGCAATAGGTAGTAACTGTTATCTTTAATGATAATATTTATCAGCTTTTTAAGCTACTTCTATAAGCTTCCTTTTGCTACTATTTAACAACTACTAGTTACTAATAGAAAGGTCCTTTTAAAAGGAAATATAGTCTGAAATAAAAGCAAAGCTAAAAGAAGTCTTTAAAAACTTAAATAAAAAACAGATTAACTAGCGTGCTTAAATAATTAAATAAATAAATAAGTAATTAATATTAAACGCTTTTAAAAGCTAAATACTCTAATAGCTAAAGAAATATAAGGAAGTTAGCTCTTTATTAACTAGAAATTAGAACTTAAAGGAATGGTTAATATATATAATCTTTAATACACTTCTCTATTAATTTATTATTAAAATCTATAAAAATAAGAAAAAGCTAATTAAAGAAATATAAGTAATAGATTATAATAGTTTATTTAATTTAATTATAAGTATACTTAAGTAAAATAAGAACTTCTAAGAGTTTATAACTAAAGCTAGAAAGAAACTAGCTATTTTAAAGACTATATAAAGAGTAGACCTTATAAAGCCTATTCTAAGAACTTAATTCTCTATATAGTTACTACTGGCCTTAAGTACGTAAGATCTTATAGAAGAATTAATAAAGATAATTCAGAAGATAAGTATTAACTTTATAAAGAAAACTAATAATTTAAATAAGAAGCTTAAATAAGCTTTATAATTTTAATAAGATAAGTTAAGGCTTTTCTAAATAAACTCAGTAGTTTAGTAAAGTTATCCTTATAATTTAAATGCTTATTTTAATAATAATAAGATATATATTAATACTAATTATATAAAAAACTCAGATATAAAATACTAGTACTATAAAGTACTAAGCCACTTTCCTACTTAATATATTAAGCTAGAAAGGGATTAAAATACTAGGTTCTTAAATTATAATTCTAAGTTAAGAGCGGTGTAGATTAAGAGATATAAAGCTATACTACTTCTAAAGATTGTATAAAGAGTTACTTAGCTAGGGGGAGTTAAGAAGCTAGCTATAGTATAGATCAGTTTCTTTCTAAACTCCCTTATAATAGAATTCCTTTTAAAACTAAAGAAGAACTCTATTATAAAATATTAGAACCTTATATAAAAAGAGTATAACTTTATTTCTAACTTCTAAAAGCATAATAAACGCCTGCTTTTTAATAACCTTATTATCTAAAGTATAAGTAAGAAGACTAGATAGTTAGTTAAGGAATTAACTTTTACTAATATTATTATAATTTTAAACAAATTAGAAAAAAACCCTTACTAAGTCCTTATTAATAATAATACATTCTACACTAATATTAGTAAATACTAGTAAGGAAAAGACTTAATAAGTAATAATAATATATAAGTAAAGAAGAAAGGTAAGACTATAATCTTAAAAATCCTTAATTATAATAATTTAAAGGATTATACTTTTAGTTACTTAATCCTAAAGGAGGACTAAAAGATAAATATTAATGCGTTTTTAATACATTCTAGTTTAAGTAAGAAGTTCTTAAAAGCTAAGGTTTAAATTATAATTCTATAAATTATTAAATATAACCCTAAGTTTAGTAAATTAATAGTTAAGATTTTAAAGAACTTAGCTAATAGGGTTATAGTATACAATAGATTAAATTGCTTGAATTAGATTAAAAATAGTAAAAGAAAGCTATAAAAGTCAACTTAGTATAGGCCTAAGCTTTAAATAGCTTTTTAAAAGACTATTTTAAAAAGATTATAATAAGTTATAGTATTAATTCAGTAGCTCTAAAAAAAGGAGGTTAAGACTGACTAATAGTAATAAACTCCTTACTTATATCTAGTGACTATTTAATTATAAAAGGCAATTCTACTTATAAGGTCTTAATAAGAAGAGGGATAACCTTAGATAACTTAGAAGTATCTAATAAAATACTCTTTTAAATGAATATTAACTTTATAACTATAAAGAAACTGCGAAAACTCTCTTTCTATTAGGACTTACTAAGGCTATAAGTAAGGATTAGGAATACTAATAGTTAGACTTAAGAAGCTATTCTAAACTCTAGAGTAAAGGGAAATATTATCTTTAATATAATAGCTTATAAATATAAGCTATTAGTACAGCTCTCTTCTATTAAGACTATATCTTTTTTAAATAACTATATAGTAATATTAAGAGTGGTTAATATAAGCATTTTCCTTAGTAATGTTTATATTAAATAAAAGCTATATATAGCTCTAGTTAGAGCTATTTCAATTCCCTTTATTTTAAAAATACTATTTTTTAGAAGTACTAAAGTCATTTTTAATTATAATACTATACTAAGTAAAATAATTATAATATACTAACTAGAGAATATTAAACTAATAAGCACTATTACTAATAACTTATAATAAGAATACTTAGACTCTATTTAAAAGGCTTTAAATAAACTATTATAAGTAATAAAAGACCCTTTAAATTATTACTAATAGCTAACTATAATTTAAAAGATAATAATATTAAGTATTTAATAAGATACTTTAATAAATAAATAGCTTAAAAGATCTTCTTAATTATACTAAAAGATTAGATTAATAATAATATCCTAATAAATAATAAAAAAAACTAGATAAGTAATTTAAATCCTTTACCTAACTTAAAAGGAAACTATATATAAGTTAATATTATATATAAATATAAAGCTAATAAGATTTACTCTAGGGATAATATCCTTTTAAATAGATTAGTTTTAAAAAGTAATCCTTTTTAGAAGGAAAAGAAGTAAGATAAAATGAAGGGCGAGTTAGAGGTAAATACTCTTTATAATAAGCATATTATGCCTAAGTTCTTAAAGCTAGAGACTGGCTTAAGACTTATGCTTAAATAGTTAAAAAAGATCCTTTTATAGACTATAAAGACTCTATCTTTAGAAGAATAAGCTATCTTTAAGCAGATCTTATTTAATTAGAAAGCAGCTCTAGCCTAGACCTTTAAGGAGATAGAAGAGCTGGACTAATAAGTAGCCTCTTTATAAGTAATTAAAGTAGTCCTTTATATAGTCTAGTAAGTAGGAAATATACTAATTCCTTATAGAATTAAAAAGAAGGTTATTAATTTACTAAGAATAAGAATGAAAAGAGGGATTCTAAAAGAAAGTTATATTACTTATAAAAACCTATAAATACTTATAGTTAAAAAGAATAGGGATCTATAGCTAATTAATTCTACTAAGAGATATAATACTTATACTATTAGAAATAGCTTAATAAGACTGGCTATTAATGATTTTTCTATAGAATTTAGAATATGCTAAATGCTTTTAGTACTAGATTTTTTCTCTAGTTACGATCAGATCGTCTTAGTAAAGAAAAGCCGTAATTTAACCACTTTAATACCCCCCTAAGGCTACTCTATCTTTATAGACTTCCTTAAGGAGCTACTAACTCTATAGCCTAGTTCTTATAAGTAATAATAAGAATCCTCTTTAACTTATTACTAAATGTTACTTAAGCCTTTATTAATAATATAGGGATTAAAGGACTAAAAACTGATTATAGAAGAGAAGAATCCCTTCTTAGTATTAAATGCTATATCTTTAAGTATCTAATTAATCTAAATAAGATCTTATTAAATATAGAGCTTATAGGCTATATGATCTCTATAAAGAAGTCTAGCTATTATTAGAAAACTATAAAGATAGTAAGCTTTATCTATAGTATAAGTAGCTAGAAACCTATAGAAGCTAAACTCTAAAGATTCTAAAGTAGAAACTATATAAGGACCTTATATAAGTTAGAGCCTTCTTAGGAATCTCTAGCTACTATTAAATTTAGATCTTATACTATATATAAAGAGCCTTATTACTGACTTAATTACTAAAGAAAGACACACTCTAAAAGTAAAATGAGGAATAGTAAAAGGCAATAAATTCTTTAAAATCTATAATTATAACTGCTTCTATACTTATCTTATTAGATCTATTAATAAAAAGTAGGCTGATTATTTTAATAACTAACTTATTAATCTTTAATTAGAGTACTATCCTTATATAAGTCTAGAAGGGGAAGTGTTATTTAGTATACTATAAATCTAGCTCTTAAACTAATACTAAGAAGCACTATAATATAACTAAGCTAGAGTATAAAAAGGTGCTTTATATTATTAAATACTTATAAATATATTTATATAGTATCCCTTTTATTTTAAAAACTGATTCTTATATCTTAATTAATTGGATTAATAATAAAGTAAATAATATTCCTATTATAATAATAGTAAGATGGATTAGCTATATTTTATTATTTAATATTATAGTTAAGTATATTCTTAGTAAAAAGAATAGTATAGTTAATAGGCTTTTTAAGAAGCTAGTAAGTGAATTTAATTAATAGAATAAAAAAGTTAAAAAAGATATAAAAGAATTTATTAATACTTGCTTTAATACTATCCTATTTAGACCTAAAGAGACACTCTTAAAAGATAATTATACTAATTAATAACTAGTATTAATTAAATTCCTTATAATATTATAAAGACTAGAAGGAATAGCTACTAAAGACTATTAATAACTAGCTAGGAAAGCTACTTAGTACTTTATCTAAGGAGGTTAGATTTAGTATAGAGAACTAAGAGAAGGAAAAGACTTAGCACTAGTTATTAACTCTTAAGAGGTTTAAAAGCATTTAATAAAATCCTATTACTTAGAAAGAGGTTATAAAAGACAATTAGTTATTTAAAAACTGCTTAAATATTACTATTTTTAATAAGGCATAAGATAGGATTTAAAAAAAATAATAAATACTTATCTAACCTACTAATTTTATATAATATAATAAGCTATTAAGGAGTTAATATTAATAGCCTCTTAGTATTTAATAATAAAGATCTATATAAATAGCTAGTACTTACTTCTAAATAGTAAGATAAAGTTCTTATTAAAAGTAAGATATAACTTTATTAAATGGATTAAAGCTATAGTAATACTATATTTATTAGCTTATTATATTAGGAAGTTTATAAAAATAATTATTTATTATTATAGTATATTATTAAGAATCGTTATTAATAATAGAAGAGAAATCTAAAAGAGTATTTTAAAGGATTTAAATAAGCTTAGTATTATTATAATAAAAATTACAGCTTATAATTTAAAAGCTAATAGTATTATTAAAGTTAGCTATATCTCTATAATTAATTACTTTAAAAAGATTAAAATATTAAGTAAATAGGTCTATTTAGTTAAGAAAGTACTATTAGTAAATAGATCTATAGTTTAAAGATCTTATAGGAGATTGCTCTTTTTCTTACTTTATAAATAGAAACTGATCCTTTTAATAGAAGTTAAAGTCCTTACTTAGTAACTGATTGACTAGAATAATATTAAAACAATAGAGGAAGTGATTCTAGCTAGAATTCAGATCTTAAAAAGATAATAAAAAAATGTAAAAAAAGCTAGAAAGAAAGTTATAGCTTATAAATATAATAATACTTAAAAGGCTACTAAAAAGAATACTTTTAAGCTTTATAAGTCACTTTTAAAAAAAGGAGACTTAGTCTTATAATATAATATTTAAAACTATAATAATATATTTACTATAGTTAAACTTAAGCTTAGATAGCTAGGACTATTTAAGATTAAAGAAGCCTTTAAGAATAAGAAAATATATATTATTAAGACTTTAAATAGTATAAGAATCTTAAGAGTAAATAATAGTAATTGACTTAAGTAGTTTATTAAGGATAGCTAGGGATAGTAGGCTAGTAATAAAGATAATAAGATTCTAGAGCTATTTAATTAAGGTTTTTAAGTAAGAATTAATAGGAAAGTGTTTAATAAGACACTTAACTACTAGTAGATAGAGGAGAAACTATAGAACCTGTAAACTAAGGCTTAGGAGGAGTAGATAAATAAGCTTATCTAACTATAGAAAGGACTCTGAATAGATATAGAAGTATAAATCCTTAAGATACTATAAGATTAAAGGAATAAGTATATTAATTAAAGAAGTGTCTAATTAAATACTTAAGAATATAAAAAGCATACTAAGAATAGCTAGGCTTTTATATAAAGAAGTAAATAAAGTAGTATTAAGGTTATAGTCCTTTAGTAGTGCACACTCAGAGAGGGGCTAGAGGTTAAATAGTAAAAAAAAAAAAAAACAACTAATAGTGAATAATAGTGTAAGAGCCTAAAACCCAAGCTTAAGGCAATAGTAACTCAGAATGACTAGAGTTTCTACTGTATTATAATGCATGCCTTACTATCCTAATTAACCCTTTAAGATGCGTTAAGCAGCTAGAAAGCTAGATAGAAAAGCTAGATAGAAAAGCTAGATAGGAAAGCTAGATAGAAAAGCTAGATAGAAAAGCTAGATATTAGAAGGCAAAATCGTTATATAATAAAAGCCTTATAAGGGCTCTACATTCATTATATTCTAAGCTCGTCGCAATTCCAAGTCGCAATTCAATTACCGCTTTGCAATTCCTATTATATTACAATTTAACTACCTGCTTATAATACAACTGACTTATAATGACCCCCCCTGACTAAACAAATGATATAATGCACGTACAGCGCATCGTACGACAGTCCGGTGGACTCTTGCTAATACTAGTATATGAGAATCGTCTTATATATATATTAGCTGAAAGAATCGAAGGAGATCGAAGCCTGCTTCTTAGGCTATAAAGAGCATTTCGCCTATCTAGCTTAGAATGTATAATAGAGGCTAAGTTCAGCCAGCCTAATTATAAGAGGCTTATCTAGCTAGTGATTTTTAATTGCTATATCCTCTAAGAGAACCTATTCTTATAAGCCCCGCTAGATAAGGATATAATCCGATAGATTAAGATAGAGCAAGCCTTATTAGAGGAATTAGCTTAAAGGGAGAAATAAAAGGAAATAATAACTATTAATAATGCCTTCCTTAATAACCTAAAGAGCTATGACGCATGGGTTATATAGTTATAGGCTGATGTTATACTAATCAATATGCAGCTAAAGGAGTGATAACTGTGTTAGAAACTAAGGGAATCGGTTAAAGGATTTAGTAAAGGAAGGTTCTATAAAGGAGGAGGGATAAGAGTCTATTTATAACTAGGTCGACTAATTAATCGAGTTCTTTATCTTAAGACAACTCAAGCAATGCAAACACATGACTGTATAGAAACGCAGTAGTATAGAAACAAAAGTCTGAACAGTGGTTTTAACAGTGAAATAAAGTAGTATAATAAGGTCTAAA